>CM076674.1:186658367-188010867 GCA_038501925.1 Xenopus petersii | reverse complement strand
CCAGGAGCTGCAGAAGGGACACATAATGATCCATGGGAGAATCCACAGCATTTCTGCAGTCCAGGACAGTCAGAGTCAAATTCACAGCTGGGTCCTGCCATTCCCTCGGGTATAGTGGGACATTTACCAGGTCTTGAATTGACTCCACCACCTGTATCTAAAGCTGAGGGGTGAGAAGTAAACATCTCTAACCGATACCTTAATTAAGTATATAAATATATAGAGGGAGAGATTCATACATAAATATATAGTGCATAATGTACCCTCTGTTGTAAATGATAAGGATATTAGAAGTCACTGAGGGGTTGTTCTGTGACCATATAAAGGCACAAGGCTGCAGGCTGAGTTATACAGGGAACTCTGAGTATCACTCATGTATTATAAGGGATAATGTACCCTCTGTTGTAAATGATAAGGATATTAGAAGTCACTGAGGGGTTGTTCTGTGACCATATAAAGGCACAAGGCTGCAGGCTGAGTTATACAGGGAACTCTGAGTATCACTCATGTATTATAAGGGATAATGTACCCCCTACTGTAAATGATAAGGATATCAGAAGTCACTGAGGGGTTGTTCTGTGACCATATAAAGGCACAAGGCTGCAGGCTGAGTTATACAGGGAACTCTGAGTATCACTCATGTATTATAAGGGATAATGTACCCCCTACTGTAAATGATAAGGATATTAGAAGTCACTGAGGGGTTGTTCTGTGACCATATAAAGACACAAGGCTGCAGGATGAGTTATACAGGGAACTCTGAGTATCACTCATGTATTATAAGGGATAATGTATCCCCTACTGTAAATGATAAGGATATTAGAAGTCACTGAGGGGTTGTTCTGTGACCATATAAAGGCACAAGGCTGCAGGCTGAGTTATACAGGGAACTCTGAGTATCACTCATGTATTATAAGGGATAATGTACCCCCTACTGTAAATGATAAGGATATTAGAAGTCACTGAGGGGTTCTGTGACCATATAAAGACACAAGGCTGCAGGCTGAGTTATACAGGGAACTCTGAGTATCACTCATGTATTATAAGGGATAATATACTACTGTAAATGATAAGGATATTAGAAATCTCTGAGGGGTTCTGTGACCATATAAAGGCACAAGGCTGTAGGCTGAGTTATACAGGGAACTCTGAGTATCACTCATGTATTATAAGGAATAATGTACCCCCTACTGTAAATGATAAGGATATTAGTAGTCACTGAGGGGTTGTTCTGTGACCATATAAAGACACAAGGCTGTAGGCTGAGTTATACAGGGAACTCTGAGTATCACTCATGTATTATAAATGATAAGGATATTAGAAGTCACTGAAGAGTTCCATGACATTAGTATGAGGAAGCTACAAGTTGAGGGCTTCCATACAGGTCAAAGAACTCTGATTTGACTTGTAGTATTGAACAGGGGTTACATTAGAGCAGGCATATCCAAAGTCAGGCCCGGGGGCCAATTGCGACCCCTTTTCAAATTTATACTGGCCCTCAGCCTCCGTCATGAAATTAATAATAATGCGGCCCTCAAGCACTGTGTGATCAGGAATCAGGTAGCTGTAGTAGCCACTTGTTCTATACTACTGCCTGTGTGCTGAAGGTGTTAGCAATAGACACATACTGGAATGTAGTGACGCACCACCCTTGCATACTTCTTTAGGGCTGAAGGTGTCAATAGACGTAGTGACGTGCCAGTACAGTAAACTTAAGAATAATGCGAGAGAGGTGCATCACTATGTGCCAGTACCTGTCTATTGCTATACCTTCAGCACACAGGCAGTAGTATAGACCAAGTGGCAGATCATTTCACTAATGTATCACATCCAGCAAACCTTAGCGTGGTATTGTGGGGCTCTCCCAACCTCGCTTCTCCCTGTGATCGCTGTTCTTGCGAGAATCCGGTCCCTTCTCTACCGGCTCGAACAGTACTGCTTTTTCCTCACTTCTGAGCGCTGCTCCAGATAGAGGGGGTGTTCTAATATCAAAGTAGGCTTTTATTCAAGCACATATATTAATATCACAGCAGTGGTACCCCCACTGCTGTAATATTAATATATTTGCTTGAATAAAAGCCTACTTTGATAATAGAATGCCTCCTCTATCTGGAGCAGAGCTCAGAAGCGAGGAAATAGCAGTACATTTCACTAATGTGGTCAAATATTACTGCTACGGCTACACGATTCCTTGAGTTAAATGATGTTAATGGTTCAAAGAATGTCAGGCTGAATGGTCAGCCCCCACACATTTTCACCTCGCCAAATCTGGCCCTCGTTACAAAAATTTTGGACACCCCTGCATTAGAGTCTATAATACACACGTTTCAGTGAGTTACTGTATGTGACACAAGTTACAACAGTAAGGACTCATAATTGATGACATCACGAAACATACATATATATATATGTAGGGATGTAGTATTATGTGCATCATGGAGGCAATCCCTCCATGTTATGGACACCTATTTGGGTCCTAAAATACAGTTGGGAGGGGTACTGTTTGCTCTTTCTGCTCTAAGCTAGGCCCCTGCTGCTTCTCACAGTGACCAGCAGATGGCATTCTGCTAGGATATAAAAGGCTCTGAAGCCATGCTTTCAGTGTCCATTTTGTGTTAGCGCTGACCTGAACAGGCAGGCAGAGCTCTGTGGAACCTAGACAGGTCAGGTCTAGTAAGAATAGGCTACTCACCATTATAGGTCAGTCTAGGAGTAACAGATAGACAGGTTATTTAGTTGAGCAGCTCAAGGCTCCGATGAGGAGAGTCAGAGGGATTAAGATCCCGGGTACTATTAGCCCAGAAGTAGGGACTAAGTGTATAGGAACAGGGTAGATAGATTCCCCTCAGGTTCCACTTAGGGAAAAGGCTGAAAGCTGGTTGTAGCTTTATTGCTGCTGAGCTTGTCCTCTTGCCTGTGGGGACTAATACTGACCATATGGTGCTGTGAGTATTGCCTATTCAATGTGATGCGAAATCCTGTCATGCTCTATTGTATACTCCACTGAGGATTGTGTATGTTCAATAAATCAGTTCATGTTTAAGTTATAAGAACCACTGGCGCCCAATTATTATACCCTGAATCCAGTTACAGTTGCTCTACACCCTGCCTCCACACCGTTGCGAGGGCTCACTCCCTAAGATTACAGGTCTCATCCGGAGCATATTTATTGGGAGTGGAGCTCAATAGTGGTGTAAATAATACACAATTTACTATAGCGCTACATATATATATATAGAGAGAGAGAGAGAGAGAGAGAGATCATTCTGCATATGTTTCCCCAGCACGTTTTCATTTATATGAAAGTAATACTGACATTTTGCACAATAGTGACCCACATTCTCGTATCCCTCGCAGCACCGGGTCACGTTGGTGGTTTCCGCGAGGAATATGGTGCGGTATTCCATCCTATAATGTGTTTTTGAACAAAGTCTCCAGGGGAGCCACCCAGGACAGGGCACTGCTGCTTCGTAAGGAGTTTGGAAAGCAACCACTTTGGAAACGTTCCGTGTCATCTGGTACTCACAGACGTGATAGCTGTTAGGAGAAATGATACTCTCTGCAGGAATAAAAGAGTCAATAATATATAATTGTGGTGTAGGATTATTTGAAATTATTGGGTTGATAAACATTGTGCAGTTGGGAAATAATTACCAAGTAACAAGCTTCAGAAGTTAACGTTGTAGTAAACTAGAACTGGACAAATGAATTGGCTAGAATAAATGTACTTTAAACAAGAGTTATCATTGCACTAGAACAAAAGTAAATGAATTTGTCAACCATAGTTTCAGGGATGCTTTAATCATAGGACCAATGAGGCATCTGCCCAGGGCCCTCTGATCTGGAGGACCCACTATGCCTCAATGGTTTTTTTAATTCCCTCCCTGAACCCCTTGCTGAAGTCACCACCACTTGCGCTGCCCTCCTTACCCCCATAGCTCTTCTGTGGTTCGTGAAGCCTGTGCATTCCACTGTGGAGCACACGGCCATCTTGGATTTTCAGCAGAGTATTGAGCAGACAGAGAGATAGAGCTTACTAAGCAGCTGTGGGAGCACAAGTAAAGAAGAAAACTGCACTACTGGTATTCTGCTTGTGCAAGTGTAAGGTAATGTCTACAGTGCTACGCAATATGTTGGCGCTATATAAAAACATGTTAATAACAATAATGTCTGCAGTTAATGGAGTGCTTATTTGACATTTTTACAGTGATCTTACTGGCATGTCTAGGACTGATGGATTTGATTATTGGTTATTTCTACAGTGATTATACTGGCTCGTTTAATAATATGCTGATATTTTATTTTCTGTAGTATTTATACTTGCACGTCTAGGGTTAACATGCTGATTGTTCATTTTCTATAGAATAATACTGGCACGTCTAAGGTTAATATGTCTGTTATCCATTTTACTAAATTGGCACGGCTGGAGTTAATATCCTCATTATCTATTACTGTATTGTAATTATACTGGCACACCGGGGTTGAGTTGTAATAAAATGGGTGCTGTATTTATGGGTGTGGTGAAAAAGTAGGTCTGGTTTCCAAAAAATGTTGCTGTGCTACGTGCAACACAGTAATGTGGGCCCACTATTTGCATCTTTGCCCAGGGCCGACCAAGGCCTTTAAACTCATAGCTTGATACCTTTCTGATGTTGATCCACCCTCTCCCTAGTGTCAGTGGCACTGCACATGCTCAGTATGCTAACATACATGATCAACTTACTGGGTTGATCAGTATAATCCGTGCGTGGTTGCTCATGTATTCACAAGGAAACCCAATGTCAGACTGGAGTATGTTGGGCCCACCACAGAACTAGACCTCTAGCCCCCCAACCACCCACTACCAACCATGACACCGTCCTTGAGAGGTGCTGTGGGACTCATGCCAGGGAGTGGCCAGAACTAGCCAGAGACACCAGGATTCAGCAGAACCAGGACCCTCTGGCATTTTTCCCAGTATCTTTATGGATCAGTCTGACCCTGAAGAAGTGAATATCAGAGGGTTGCTGTATGCCGTGGTTGCTACACCACTGCTGTTGGCTACATTATACTAGAAGTTAGTTTTAAGTGAACTGCTCCATGAAACTTCACCCCTTTTGGACCTTGTCTACTGAAATTACATCTTTTATGGGTTGTATTTGGATTCAGTGCTACCCCTAAGCCCCTTGTGTGCCACTGGATCTTGTACAGGACACTCTGCATATGATGCAAGGATTAGAAATAATGGGGTAACCCCTCACCCCTCCGTTCTCCCCTCTGCAACCCCTTAAATCAGCTGTTGTACCACTGCCCTGAAAGACTTTCTCTAGAAATGAGAAACAGCACAGGCTCTTGACTGGGAATGGGCAACACTGGTGCTACACGTCTGTGTCGCCTCTGATGTCAGAACTGGGAACCATACTGGTACCATTATTTAATGGAGCAACACTCTCAACCTGCATCTTTTTTACTATTAATATATTTGAAAAACTTTTTAGGGTTAGTTTTCACTTCCACTGCAATTAACTCTTCATTTCCTTTCTTTGCCTTCCGGATTGCTGATTGCTTCTGTCCCAACAGATTTGTAGTTTTTAAATGCCTCTCTCTTCTTTCCCATTAACTTCTTTCCTTCTGTATTAAGCCACATAGGATGATTCTTACAGCTTCTACATTTACTCCTTAAGGGAATAAATTGAGAACAGTAATGATGTAATATCATTTTAAATGACAACCATTCCTGTTCAGTGTTTTTAGCTGAAAACTTAATGCTCAAATCAATACTCTGTAAGGCAGCCCTCAAGGCACTAAAATTAGCTTTTCCAAAATTCATGTTTTTTGTTGTCCCAGTGTACATTTGTTTTTTGCACCAGACATTAAATGATACAACATTATGGTCACTATTACCCAGGGATAGAGTTGCCACCCGGCCGGTATTTTACCGGCCTAGCCGGTAAAACACCTGCCAAGGCCGGGGCCGGTATTGCAAATTATCGGCAATTGCCGGTAATTTGTAATACCCCTTAAAAAAAGCCCTGGCCTGCCCCCAATTCGCAAAGAACTTACCGCCGTGAACACTCTGCGATTTTGCTCCACCCCTTTTGTGGCATGCCGTGTAGCTCGCCCCTTTTTGCCCCACAGACCGCCCCCTTTTGGTGCCCGCCCCCGACTGGCCGGTAATATTTTTTAGTAAAGGTGGCAACCCTACCCAGGGGTTCACTGACTTGCACATTTGCTATAAGTTCTGGGTCATTTGAGATCACTAGATCCAGAATAGCATTTTTTCTGGTAGGCTCCTCAACAACCAGTGCCATAAAATTGTCATGCAACAAGTTTATAAATTTGTTCCCATTAACTGATCTGGCAGTACTGTTGCTCCAGTCAATATCTGGGTAATTAAAATTCCCCATTTTCATTACTTTACCCAAACTAGCAGCCTTTTCTATTTGCATCAGGAGCTTAGCCTCCTCCTCCTCACTTACATTAGGGGGTCTATAGCATACTCCTACAATTAATTTGCTGGACTCTTTACAATTGGTGAAGAACTCCACCCATAAGACTTCTGTCCCCTCATTTTCTAACATAACCTAATCCTTTATATGAGCTTTTAAATCCTGCCTAACAAACAGACATACCACTCCTCCTTTTCTATTGCTTCTGTCCCTCCGAAACAAAGTATTGCCACTGATATTAACTGCCCAGCCATGCAACTCATTCAGCCATGTTTCGGCCACACCAATCACATCATATTTTCCCTCCAGAACCTCCAGCTCTCCCATTTTACCAGTCAGACTCGTTGCATTTGCAAACATAGATGTAATACTGGCACCATATTGAACATGACATGTGGTCCTCCCTATCCTTAACAGTATCCCCAACCAAATCTCCTCCCCCATTTTCCCTTTCTTTGCCCACTATCTCATCTAACCTGTCTACCACTGTATCTTTTACTGAACCCTCCCCCCCACACCTAGTTTAAAATCTCCTCCAACCGTCTAGCCATCTTCTCTCCCAAAACAGCCGCACCATCATCATTGAGGTGCAGCCCATCCCTAGCAAAGAGCCTGTAGCCGACTGAGAAAGCAGCCCAGTTCTCCAAAAACCCCAAACCTTCCTCCCTACACCAATCTCTCAGCCACGCATTAATCTGCCTACGCTCCAACTAAGATAGAATTAATCATTATTGGAAGCAAAACCAGCCAATTGGATTTATTTAATTTTTACATGTTTTACTAGTAGATTTAAGCTGGCCATAGATGCAAAGATCCGATCGTACGAATCATCGTACGATCGGACTTTCCCATCTCCCGACCCGCCACTAACCATTCAGATCAAAGTCTTACCAGTCACATTAGTTAAAGAACAGATCAGCAATGTTCTGCCCCTGACAGCAATCGTACGATATCTATGTCCAACCAAAGCTGGTGACAGTCTCCCACTGATAATCGTACGATCGGCAATACACGCAGAGATATTATCGGCAGCCGACAGAAATTTTCTAACCTGTCCGATCGACCGATCTCCGCCGGACGAAAAATGTCGGGACTCTCTACACACATTCCGAAAATCGTACGAATCCTCGATTCGTATGATCAGATATTTGCGTCTATTGTCAGCTTTAAGGTATGAAGATCTAAATTATGGATCAATTATCCGGCAACCCGATGTCCAGAGCATTGTGGAGCATTTTTTCATAATTTGAATTACTTGCTTACAATAGAGTCTATGGGAGACAGCCTTCGCCGTAATGGGTTTCCGGGTAACAGATCCGATACATCTCCAAACACATAGAGCATCTTGGTGCACTTGCCAATATTTTATTTCCCTAGCTTTTATGAAGCAGAAGGTGGGGAGATAAGAACACTGACATTGATTGACAACAATTGACACATTAAATAATAAATCATGAATGATGTAGTGATTTGCAAAACCAACCACTCTGAATCCCATTGCCCCCTGAGCTAAAACCAGCCATTGGGATTAAAGCGGAGGCTTTAGGGTTTTTTAGGTTCCCGAAGCAAAAAAGAATCCTGACTATATCCTAGGAAACTAGTCATTTCTGCCACCTTGAACTACACCCTATGAAGCTGGAATAGCTGTAGAATAAACCACCCGTTAGCAGATATATGCCCCATGTTGTGTTTTTAAAATAAATGGGCACTTACCAAGCATCTCCCCGCTGGCCAGTCCCGCAGTCAGGCAAAGAGCCGCCATCCATAATATAGTTGCCCCAAACATTTCCAGGGGTTTCTAGTGTGGATCAACAAGAAGACTGATATGACTCAGCCCTGAGAAACAAGAGCTTTTGCGTTTCACCTGCAGCGGATAACATGGAACTGGGATCACAGGAGAAACCCCACTGGGAATTCCTTTCCGTGCAACCTCATTAAGTTGTTCTTGGAGACCCAATCCCCTTCGCCTGCACCACCTGTGCCTCTTTCAGGCACAATAATTGCCTCTTATGTGTGAATTGGGATCTGTCATGCAAGTGACTTGCAAAGGATTCAACATCTCTATGAATCATAATGATAGGGGGTTCATTGCAAATGTTCATTATTGTATGTGTGCCCCACTTTGGACATGGTGCTCTTTGCACTATCGTTGCACATAAGGACCAAGGAAGATCTTTGACTGGACACCTATAAAGATTATGGTGATCATTTACTAAAACATCGACGCACGTTCTGGAAAGCTATGGGGTGCATAATTGTTCCTTTTAAACATCCCCGTATACTAAGCACTGTTGTATGCCCTTTGTACAGCCATGTAGTAAATCCGGTAGTATACATTTACACATGCAAGGTACTTAAAGGGGTTGACCTCTCAATTAACTTGTACTATGATGTAGAGAGTGATATTCTGAGACAATTTGCCATGGGTTTCCATATTATTTGTGGTTTTTCAGTTATTTAGCTTTTTATTCAGCAGCTCTCCGGTTTGCAATTTCAGCCATCCGGGTGCTAGGGTCCAAATTCCCCTAGCAACCATGCATTGATTTGAATAAGAGACTGGAAAATGAATAGGAGGGGAATGAATTGAAATAGGAGTAATAAAAAGTAGCAATATTTATCAATGTGTTGCCTTACATATCAGAGGGGCAGTGGCCCTCGTCTGAGTCAGAAGAAGAAGGCAAATAATTCAAAAACTATACAAAAGAAAAAATGGAGACAAATTGAAAAGTTGTTTAGGATTAACCATTCTACAATATACAAAACATTAACTTAAAGGTGAACCACTCCTTTAACTAGCATGTTGTATTGGACAAGTGCCTTCAGCAATTCCAGTTGGATCCTTCCTTCAATATCTTGACCATATAGTCCTGGCACCCAGTCACAGATAATCAGGCCTAAGCTCCACAGAACATGCTGACCAATCAATACCTAGCCAAATATCAGGCCAAATATGTATTGGACAGGTTAGAAAATCCCATTGGATAAAGACCATGTTGACATGTTCCCTCCGCATGCTGATCTGATCTTCCCAGTATGTTATGGCCAAATCAGGTAAAGATCCACTGGTTTTGTCTAAGGTGTGTAAGTTCAAATACCACCACTATAACCCCCCTCCCTTTTAATATGGAAAAGGCATTAGGGGGGACACTAAAAGAAGGTTTTAGGGCAAAGACTCCCAAGTTGATGGGCTAATCCCTACGAGTTGGGCCCCAAGTAGCGCTTGGGGGGGATCCAGTGTAAAGGAACATCTGTTATTTGCTGCCTTTGATTTGATATAGCTGTAACTATAATGTGAATGTTCCAATGGCCGTATTTAATGTCATCTTCATAATGAGCACTGGGCACCTGACCAAATGTTGGATGGAAAGGGTTGAAATCGATTGAATCTGAAAAGCTTAAAGTACAGGTAGATCTTTAAAGCTTCCATGAGCTGCTCAGTACAGAATCAATTTCCACTAATCCGCTGATGCAGAGTATTGAGGTTCATTTGTTGAGTATTCATTAACCTCATTTGTAAATAGGAGTAAGCCTTCAGGCATTGGGGAGTAACCTGGCAATGAAATGGTTACGCAATTGAGAGCCCTGGAAAGTATAACCTGCTCTCCATGGTAAAATAATGCCGTTCTCATTTGATAATTCCCATGAGCCTCTCTTGAGCTCCTTGTATTTCCTCTAATCCTCTCCTGTGAAAAGGCGGCTCCATGACAACCCACAATGCACTGCAGTCAGTTACTAATTAATCCTAATTCTCTGTCGTAACCATTGGCTTCCTTGTAATATAGACTAGTGAAAATTTTTAGCAAGTCAATGTATTATTTCTATAATATTTTGTGGCTAGCCAAAATCAGATATATCTGCAGCAGGAACAGCCCCCTATGTTTTCTCATAGAAATAATTATTGAGAAATGATTGGCTGATTGAGCATGTATTGCTTGTCAAAACAAAGTGACCAATCTTCCAGTGCAATGCCAAGAATCATTAAAGGGCAAATAACGAGCAAAATGAAAATGACTGATTTGACATAAAATATGATGTATTTCTGGCCTTTAGATGGGTGTGAGTTTTCTATCAGTTGGTGCCCAGTCATCAAAAAGTCAATCCATTTTATTAAATGGAAATATATGTCTTTGAATAAATGGTACAGACTAGGGTAGTTTATGAGAAGCCCTTACTGCTCTCGCAGAGAACACGATTGCCTGGGATTTGGACACCAACATTCCACCCTTTCTGCCCCTCAAGAAGCACTGCGGACACAAGCAATACTGTATTCATGGGGTGGCTGCATTAGTCTGACCGAAACAGAGAGCACAGACATGTGGTGTTCATGTGGTCTGACGAAGGGGCACGCCCCCGAAACATAACGTTGCAATAAACATGCAGGCCTTTGCCCGCAGGCATTGAGCTCTGAGTGCCGGTCTTCTTCTTGTAATGTAGGCAAGAAGTCAGTATGCAAATTGGTTTTGTTAATGTTTCCCACTTTGCTGTCTTCGAGGCGGTAAATGACCCTGTGGATGTCCGTGCATTTTTCTGTTTGCAAACTATAGTGTTGGCCACCAGGGGGAGCCCAAGATGGGGCTCAGCCAAAAGCTTGCAAGCTTGGGTAGTAGAATGAGTGTGTTTCTGTGACTGCACCCACTTTCCACTGGAAGCCACAATGAATCATGTCCTGGGAACTAGAGATTGGTACATAATGACCCCATGAAGGATCTGTCAGTATTAATTAACTGTTAATGAGAAAAAACAAAATAGTATCAGTGTATACTATGTCTATTATTAATGTGAGGGCCAGGCTGATTCCCGTAGGTCAGGTGCATTCGGGCCGACCTCGCTGCACCTCTTGCAGGTCCTGGGCAGGTTTGGGTTGAGCTCTTCTGCCTGCTCTCCCAGGCCGCAATCTTAGACTGCGGCTTCCAGTTTTATAGGCTCGCGCCTGCCCTGCCCGTTTTGTGATGTCATCAGCGGGGCAGGTCTATAAATGGAGGACGGAAGCCAGGTGCAGGTCCGGGGAGTTTTTCTCGACCCATACATTACTAATATCTATATCATGTTTTTAAAGGGCAAGTCAAGCCTGCATCTAAGATGTCCAAATAATATGGCTGAATGTAGCCCTCCTAAAGCAGCTCCTCTGCCTGCCCCATTTCTAATGCATCCCAGTCGGTTGACACTTAGTCTTTTACAATGCAATGACATGTATGACATCACCACAGATTGCATCATCCATGACATTTAAAATTCATAATTATTGATTATTCAGGTGAAGAGCCCAGTATTAAAGTAAAAATGTAAGAAACAGAACCCTACTACTGAACGGTCAATGCAATTCAGAAAATAGTGACTAGCGTTATTTCCTTTAACACCATTCAGATGTGCTACATTCTCTTGGTTCCATTTATATGCTTTGTGGAATTTTATAGCCGTTATGAAACTGAGTGGCCTTTCGGGGGATGATGAGTAAAACAATCGGCAATAACCAAGGCTCCCACTGCCTTGCTAGCTACTTGTTAGGATCAGGCTGAAATTAGAACAGTCTTCCTACGTACGTATGTCCTCCATTCTCCAGCTTACAGACATTAAGAGGATGCAGTGCTCATTTCAAGATGAATGAATATAATCAGTACTTACATAAGCACACACTGTATGACAAAAGGCAACCATACACGGGCAGTACAAAGAGCAGTATGGCTGCCTTTACGTTTTTATTAGCCAATGGCTTGATTCCAAATGGAACAGAAGTGAAGAGAAGCTGCAACAACCCAATAGAATATAGATATTGCTCTGGATCTTTGTGCCACCATACCCACACTGAAAATCGTACAAACACAAATGGTTTTACTGTATGCGTGATGAACACAGGCTCGTCTTAAATTACAACTGGTCGGATATCAGTGCAATTCAATCACACAAACACTGTGGATGGATGGATCACCCATTGGCCAGTCAGTTCAATCACTAGATACAAGTGCAGGTCACGGCAGCTCTCCACTAACTACTGATCCCCAATAACACGCCGAACAGGGCTATCATTCAATCAGACTGCTCTATCTGCTGATTAACTGCCGCCTGGAGCGAGCAGAAGACAGGCACTCAGAGGGGCTTCTTAGAGTCAAGTTAGTAACAACGTTATTTATAAACATAACACAGATATCCAGCCTATCGCATTATGCCCTTTCCTAGTACTTAATTTGGCCGTAAACATTTAGATTTTATTACTTGTATGACGGTTGTTTGGATATTGATCACTTGTTTTAATGCCAAGATCTTTAACTGTAGGATTAAAGTAGGGAAAAAAATCAGACATGTTCTGGACTTTACTTGACAGAAAACACTAATACGAAAGTTGTGTCCCAGAAGTAGTACTGAGTCACCCATGGATTTCATCAGACAGGCAATACACGCAGAGATATTATCGTTAGCCCACAGAAACGTTCTAACCTGTACGATAGACTAAACGACCAATCGCCATGGCACAAAAATTGTTGGGATGATTATTCTGAGACCACATGGTCTGAAAATCATTTATATCTGTGCCAGTTTTACTCTGTACCTATGACTAAGCTCCAAGGAAGCATAAAACACATCTGACTGATTACTGTTCATTTAATAAATGTTGTTTTTACAGGCATCTTCCAGAGGAGCCGAGCAGGTAACCTTCTGTGCGAGACTTGTAAAGACAGCTTTTATTAAATTAACAATGAGACACTCCAATCTCCTAATTCCATTTTATCAGCACGTTCATATAATACTCACGGCAGTGCCCCCGGGCCCTCCTTTTACCTTGGCGAATTGTGAGTGTGTACAAAGTGCAGATCGCCCAGAATACATTCTGAAGGCCATTGAGTGTGAGAACAACTTTCTCTCCATCCTGAAGGTAAATTAGGTAGGACGCTAAGTGAAACTAATCTCATGGTTTAGATATTCTTGGAACTGGGCCTAAATGACTGAATAAAACAATGTTTGCTTAACTCCTAACAAGGTTACAGAAATAGGCAAAGACCCGACCTAAGGTTGAACTTATAAGGGAGGTGTGAAACTGTAAAGACCTACAGCTACTATTTATCGGAGGAAATATATGTTCAAACTCTGAAGTAGAGTCCTGCATCGGGTTGGGTACCCGTGGAAAACCTGCAAAGTGGTTGGGTTTTGAGCAAAAAGTCCCCGAATCCTCAGCCATGCGGGCAGTCCGCGGGTAACCCGCTGTTACCTAACAAAGGTGTGGACTTGGTCCCTCTCACCCACCCTTATGGTTTTTACAGTTTTTTAATTTTTAGTGAAGATTCAGTGCCGGAGTGACGTCACATCCGGTTTTGTGCATCCCCCCAGTTTGGAAGGTTAGTTGGCCAATTATGGGTCGGGTAGCAGTAACATGTGGATCAAATTGCGGGTTCAGGTTGAGGGTACAGGTCGGGTTCCAAAAATGAACTTACTCTGAAGAGTCACCTGATTCAACGTCGGACTGGGGTGCCAACCAGGGCTGCTCCACTGGGTTTTTTCCTGGTATCCCGCCAGTCCAACAGGATATTCACACTTGCCCTATCAATATCTGGGCAGGACATCTCAGGAACACCATACATGGGCCAATAACATGTCGACAGAGACCAATCAACAGCTTGTTTACGACAAGCTTTACTTATACTCTCTGGTCACATCACTGTCCAAAAAGATACAGAATTCATGTCAAGTGAGGTTTTTTTTTCCTATGAAACATAGCCACAGTGGGTTTCCAAAAATGGAGTGGATAATGCACTGCCCTGGACACCCTGCTGCAGAAAATACACAAGGTAACCCTCAGCTGTCACTTTGACCACAACTCAACTAAACTTCCACTAGCCCAAAACATTTAACAGAATTTGAACCATTTTGTAGAACATGGCTCAGCCAAGAAAACAGCTAAGATACTGCTCGATGAGGCGTCACACTTCATATACATTTTTCAGTGCAAAATAACCAGGTAGTTAAATGGCTACTTGCAGTCTGTGCATTGCACACCCATGCCGAATGACTTCATGCTGACCTCACTACCTCAATGATGTTATAAGGGATGTAACATTTCTCCCATAAAATCCATGTTATTCCATAGAGAAACAAATACATTAGTGGCAATTAAAAACACAGTCATCCAGTATAGAATGTATTACATCAGGGGTGGCTTATGTTCTCCATACTCACACGTTTATTAATCTGCTAACTTCTATACAGGTAGGATTTTTTTTTTTTTTTAACGGCCTGGCTAGTAAAAATGATGCTTGATGTCAATATTATTAATGGAGAAAAGAAATCAAAAGAACATGGGAAGGCTTGTATTTTTTTATTTTCTAAGGGGCAGCTACCCTATTCAAGCACCGACATCACTTTCAGGTGCCTACTGCGTGTAGAAACCAGAACTTCATCTGTGCGAAGCAGGCGACATTTAGGAAGATAAAAGAAGATGGCGGCACTCAGCACCCCATTATGGTGCTTTTTTTTTTTAAATAAGAGAAGCACCAGTATAGGGTAACAGCACTAGGGTGCCTACCAGCTTGTCACCCAGCAATTCTTCTACCTTTCCGTCCCCCTTATGGCTTTTGCTTACATTGAAACATTAAAAAAAAATCAATAGAATTGTTTTGTTGCTGACACAGATTGATGCAGCTAACAAGGTACCGTTTCATTAAAACAGGAAAAAAAAAACTGATTTTCTACTTCTATTCATTGAATTCCCTGGGGGAGAGAAAGGTTTCCAAGCAACAAGCCAGCAGTTACAGCCTCATACTGACTTTTCTGGATCCGGCACAAATGGACAACAAAACAACAGAAACTTGCCCTATTATTCCCAAGCCACTTTATTGGGGTTTGTTCACAGAGTTTGTTTTGATGATGATGATGGGGGAGGGGGGGTTAGTCCCAAAACAGAGGAAGAGAGAAAAGCAGCTCTAACCGATTTAAACATGATTGAAACGGTTGGAAAATATTGTGAATTCTTCAGTTCTTCAGGCACGTGCCGGCCCCTTCCATGCCAAAAACAGCAGCTGGCGGGCAGGATCCTGGCAATTGTTATCTGCTTCTTGCATCGTACTCAACCAACGCTGCTGTTATTAAACCTATGAGTGTGCCAGCCGGGGCTAACCCATCCTCTTCTACAGTGTCTCAATATTTAATCATAATATGAAACACAAATAATTCAATAGTGCATGTTATACAATAGCTGAATATAAAAAGCAAAGAAAATAAATACTAAAGAAACATTGCAGTAAAAGGGGAAGTATACCCCCTTGTTCACATGAATTGAGCATGTGACAAACATATTACATGCATACAACAATAGTCTGTTCAGCACAAGCCCTATTCACTGAACTCACGTGGGGGTGTACTATAACTTTAAGTGGTCTATGAGGGATGACTTGTGACTCCACGATTGCTGCGTTATAAGATCTGAACATGTAGCCGCTACCAGGGGCGATCCTGGCCCCTCCGCCGCCTGAGGCAGCAGCAGTTGCCGCCGCCCCCTCCATCATGCGCTTACCTTTTTGGTGGGGTCCAGGGGGATCCACGAGGGCGGCAGAGAGGGCCAGCACGCTAGTGCAGAGAGCCTAAGTGCGCTCTCTGTGGTAGATGAGCCGGAAATTCAGCTCTTAAAGTACCAGGAGCAGCATTTTTGCTGCCCCTGGTACCTAGCGGGGCGCTGCCGCCTGAAGCGACAGCCTCATTGGCAAAGCACCTCTGGCCGCTATGGCATCATCCCTGGCTTTCAGTTAGTCGGTATAGTTCTCTCACTGCACCACATGGTTCCTATATCTATTTCAAAGAACTGGAACAGTTAGGGGCAGATTTATTAAGGGTCAAATTGAAAATTCGATTTTTGGTCAAAACTCTCAAATTCGACTAGGGAATAAACTCAATTCCTGTTTTTAAAAAAAAAAAAAACGATTTTTGAGATTTATCATACTCTGTCCTTTAAGAATTCAAATTCGACTTTTTGCCACCCAAATCCTGACGAAATCTTGTAAGTCAATGGGAGAGGTCCAATGACCAATATGGAGATGTTTGTAGCCTTCCTGACATTTGGAGAAAAAACTGGAATCAAATTCGATTCATGTGTTGGGTCGGTAAAATTCATCCGAGTCTTAGATATCCAAATTATTTAATAAATAACCCTCCAATCGAATTTCAATTAGAGTTTTCAGGTCGGTAAAATTCATCTGAGTCTTAGATATCAAAATTTTTAAAAAAATAACCCCCCCCCAATCGAATTTGAACAATTGAATTTGAACCTTGATAAATGTGCCACTTAATGTGGCTGCTGATTGATGAATGAGCAACTGGCCCCCAACCTGTGCCGCAGCCGTTTACACACTCACGGCCCCTATAAAACAATGCCTCACTATTCCGTGGTATCCAATCAACTTGTAGGTAACGATTCAACTGCAGAGCCTGTCACACTAGCATAGTCCAAAAATCTTTTTGTAACATGTTGGCAGGGGATGCTGGGAGTTGTAGTTAAGTCCCTTATTTAGAAATGCCTAGGTGGGTTACCTTTAAAGGAGAACTAAACCACTAAAAAATGCCTTATTTTATATAATGAATGCAATGCTAAAGTTTCAGCTTGTCAATAGCAGCAATGATCCAGGACTTCAAACTTGTCACAGGGGGTCACCATCTTGGAAAGTGTCTGTGACACTCACATGCTCAGTGGGCTCTGATTGGCTGTTGAGAAGCTAAGCTTAGGGCTCGTCACTAATTATCCAGCAGAAAATGAGCTTCCCCTGTAATATAAGCTGATGCTACAGGTTTGCTGATTATTAAATTCTGATGCTAATTGCACTGGTTTCTGTGCTGCCATGTAGTAATTATCTGTATTAATTACTAATCAGCCTTATATTGTGACATTTCTATTCTATGTGTACTGTATATTGTGAGTGGGTCCATAAGCTCAGTAAGTGACAGCAGCACAGAGCATGTGCAGTGAATCAGCAGAAAAGAAGATGGGGAGCTACTGGGGCATCTTTGGAGACAGATCTTTACTGCTAAAGGGCTGTGGTCGCCTTGGGCTGGTACAGAAGCACAAAACTTCATGTACAACATTTCTAGCTACTTCTTTAGTTAAGCTTTAGTTCTCCTTCAATTGAACCGTCTGTATGTTATAGAGGGGCTAATTCTAAGCAACTTTTCAATGGGTGTTCTATATATATATATATATATATATATATATATATATATATATATATATATATATATATATATATATATATATATATATATATATATATATATATATATATATATATATAAAATACACAAAAGCCATGAATATCTTGTACATTATATCCTTATAAACTGTGAGTTCTGATGTCATCAGTTATAAACGGTGAGTTCTGATGTCATTTCTGTCACATGACTCACTGAAATTTGTGTATTATAATAAATAAAGTACCCCCGGTTGCAAAATATGAGGATATTAGAAGTCACCTCGGAGTTCCATGACCTGTATAAAAACACCTTTTATGGTCATGAAACTCCTCGGTAACTTATAATATCCTTATATTTTACAAGAGACGCTAATTTTTATATATATATATATATATATATATATATATATATATATATATAGTAGTTTTTTAAATTATTTGCCTTCTTCTGACGCTTTTCAGCTTTCAAACGAGGGTCACTGACCCCATCTAAAAAACAATTGCTCTGTTAGGGCAGGGGCACAGATTCAGGGAGATTTAGTTGCCTGACGATTAATCACCTATTCTTCGGGGCGACAATCTCCCTGAACTGCCTTCACTCTGCTAAAATGAAAAATCTCCTGCGGCAATGCATTCTCGGCTCTTCGCCCCAAAGTTCGGAAATCAAAGTGCTGCGAGTGCCATTGCGCTGGCGTTTTCTCATTATAGCAGGCGGAAGGCAGTTCAGGGAGATTGTCGCCCCATAGAATAGGCGATTAGTCGCCAGGTGACTAAAGGTGGCCATAGACGTAACAATTACGATCTTTCTTGGAAAAGATCTTTCCAAGAAAGATTGTTCATTTCAATACACACGTGTAGAGCTGAATCGTCAGATATACAGGTAGAAACAATAGAATTCTACCTGTATCTGACGATTCAGCACTAACAATGGCCAATGTTTGGGTACCTTCCAAGGCACCCAATCAAAATTTTCCGACCAGCCCGATCAGGGCCGCCATTAGAAATCACGGGGCCCCGTACAACAAAATTTTTGGGGCCCCCCTGGGCCCCGCCCACACTGACGACCAAGCTCCACCCCATTTCCCGCCCACTCCACATCGCAGTTAAAAGACCACACAGACATCAGCGCTAAAAAAGTAACCCCCCCCACACAAGTTGTAAAAAGCTATTGATGGTCAGGGCCCCCTTATAAAAAATTGGGGCCCCCCAAAAAAAAAAATTAGATTTTTTTTTTTTTAAAAAAAAAAAAAAGGCCCCCCTTATAAGTTAAAAAAAACTTGGGGCCCCAACAAAAAAAATGGAAAAAAAACTAAAAAATAAACAAACATTGGTGGCAGGGGCCCCCTTATAAGTTAAAAACAAATTGGGGCCCCAAAAAAAAATTTTTTGAAAAAAAAAAACAAACATTGGCGTCAGGGGCCCCTTACGAGTTAAAAAAAAAATTGGGGGGGCCTATAGAATATTAAAATAATACATTGGTGGCCAGGAGATTAAAAAAAAAAAAAAAAAAATACACAAACTGGTGTTCAGTAGAATTGAACTCACGGCTTCAGTACTTCAACTTCACCTCCTTTCGTGACTTCGGGTCTTTGTGCTGCTTCAGGACTTCGGCTTCGGCTGTTTTCGTGACTTCGGGTCTTTTCGGCGCTTCGTGACTTCGGGTCTTTTCGGCGCATCGGCTTCGGCACTTCCGCATTCGGCAGCACAGAGGCAAGACGTACGGCTCGGGCGCTCGTAAGGGGGGCCCGGATCTTCAAAAAATGCAGCGCTGCCGGGCCCCCCTTCATGCCCGGGCCCGGTACGCTTGTCCCCCCTGATGGCGGCCCTGAGCCCGATCCCCAAGTCTTCTGCCGATATCGGTCGGCTCTTTTTCCACCATACACGCAACGAATATCGGACGAAAATTTTTTTGTACGATATTATCTGTGCGTCTATGGCCACCTTAAATCTCCCCATGTGCCCCTGCCCTAAGGCTACAAATATATTGTTATTGTTACTTTTTATCACTCATCTTTCTATTCAGTGTCTCGCCTATTCATATTCCAGCCTCTTATTCAAATCAGTGCATGGTTGCTAGGGGGATTTGGAGCCTAGCAACCAGATAGCTGAAATTGGAAACTGCAGAGTTGATGACTAAAAAACTAAAGAGGTCAAAAACCAATAGCAGCACAGAATACTCTTCTCTACATCAGGCTAAAAGTTAATTTAAAGCTGAACAAGCCCACTGAGCGGTTCCCTAGTTACACAGGAAGTTCCCGTGAGCCTCAGCTGGAGCGCCAGTGAGTCAGCAGATTAATCCCCAATGAGCAGTGACAAACACTGAAGTAACTGGAGGCAAAGCCAAGGCACGTGAGGTCCTATAACCCACGGCAATGTGTCACACACCCTCCCCAACAGTCCCAGCGGCTTCCTCCTCCCCCATCAGGGCGGAGCGCGCGCTCGATCCCGCTCAGAGATGACCTCATCTGTGGTGTGGGATGACGTCAAATTCAAGATGGATGGAATCACAGCGGCAGCCGTGCGCCAGCGACTCGCAGAATAAACCCGAGAGGCAGCGGAAGAAGACGAAAACGCTACGAAACGAACAAGCTGTGAGGTACGGGTGGTTTCAGGGAAGTCTTATTACGGCCCCAGCGGCGGGTTTTTGGATCGACATAGATTTCCCTCGCTCGGATGTAACTTTGTTGTTTTATCCGACTCTTTTTTTGCTTTCCTGAGCCCCTGTTTAAAGTCATCCTCGTTCTTTATGAGCCGTCAGCTTCCTCGGCGCCCCTTATTCAACCGCTTACTGCGCATGCGTCAGTTGTCCCAGCCTGGCGAGCGCTTCAGCGCATGCTTCGGCGGGAGATGGCCACGTGACCCTCCCAGCGAGCGCCTATTGGCTGGCTTCAACACCTTTCTAGATACGTCCCTTGTTGTGTCAGTGCTGAAACGGTCGTTATGGTGACGTGATCGCTTTAACCCGTTCCATCACTGTAGCTTCTCACAATCATTACAGGGTGAAATAATAATTTCTAAAAAGATTCCCTAGAAGTCAGCTGATGCCTGAAGTAATGACCGAGGTCACGTGCGTACAAAGAAAGTTTTGTCTTTTTTTTTTTTGGTCATTCTCCGAGGCGGTTACGTGCCGCGTGAGTGAAGCTGAGTAGCCGTGACGTCACCGTCTCGCGAGATGAGAGCTATGACGTCAGGGTTAGCTGTCAGGCAGGAGTTGCAGTTTGATGGCGTTGCTGGACGTTTAAGCTTCGATGCTGGACTGTGTGGCCGGTATGATTATTATATGATTATTCTATAGTTGTGCTTCTAATCTCATTAGTCACATCCCTGTCTGTGTGTTACTCTCAGTGTCCCAAACTTCCCTCACTTCTTTCTCCTCATATAAGTGCCCTGCCCCCTCTTCTACTTCCGCCTCTTATTCTCCCTCTTTACCTCTTGTCTCTTCCACGTTCTCTCCTCCCTCTTCTACTCACCTTCTCTTCACTCTCTCACTTAAATCACAGCTCTCTCTTTATTCTCTTCCAATTCTCTTTCCTTTTGCTTCTCTTCTTGTTCTTCCATTTTGCTCCATAAATTTTCTGCTATTTATTTTTTCCATTCAGCAACTTCTTGTCCTTCATCTCTGTTCTCTTTCCTTTTCTTGTTGTCCTGTCCCCCTGTTCTCTCCTTTACTTTAAAGGAAAACTATACCCCTCAAACAAGTAATATATAAAAAGATATTGCATCAAACAGCTCATATGTAAAACCCTGCTTGATGTAAATAAAACATTTTCATAATATACTTTTATAATAGTATGTGCCATTGGGTAATCATAAATAGAAAATTGCCATTTTAAAAAAATAAGGCTGGTATGATTCACGGTGCACACAAACATTCCATACTTGTTAGTTCACATGAGCCAATTAGCAAACAGAGTTGTGTCTTTTGCTTCCACTCTTCTTCCTGTTACAGTTAGAGCTGCAGTATTTCTGGTCAGGTGATCTCTGAGGCAACACACAGGCCGTCAAAAAAAGGGGGTTCAAGACAAGAGATGTAAAAGGGCAATATTTACTTAAATATATACTCCGTGTTGATAAGATTCTTTAATATGCCGCTTAATTTGATATAAACTATCTGTTGCTCAAGTATTCATTTTGGGGGTATAGTTTTCCTTTAAAGGGGTGATTCACCTTCAGATTAACTTTTAGTATGTTATATAATGACCAATTCTAAGAAACCTTTAAATTGGTCTTTATTAGGGATGCACCGAATCCACTATTTTGGATTCGGCCGAACCCATAAATCCTTCCCAAAAGATTTGGCCGAATACCAAACCGAATCCTTATTTGCATATGCAAATTAGGCGTGGGAAGGGGGAAAACATTTGTTACTTCCTTGTTTTGTGACCAAAAAGTCACGCGATTTCCCTCCTGCCCCTAATTAGCATATGCAAATTAGGATTCGGTTCAGCCTGGCAGAAAGATTCAGCCGAATACTGCTTAAAAAGGCCAAATCCCAAACCGAATCCTGGATTCGGTGCATCCCTAGTCTTTATTTATTTTTATATAGTTTATGAATTATTTGCCTTCTTCTCCTGACTCTTCCTAACTTTCAAGACGGGCTCACTGACCCCCTCTAAAAACAAATCCTCTCTAAAGCTACACATTTTATTGTTATTGCTACTTTTTATCACTAATCTTTCTGTTCCGGCCCCCTCCTATAAATATGCCATATTCTTATTCAAAGCCATGCATGGTTGCTAGGGTAATTTGAACCCAGCAACCAGATTGCGGACACTGCAAACTGGAGAACTGCTGAATACAAAGCTAAATAAGTCAAAAGCCACAAATAATAAAAAATTAAAACCAGTTGCAATTTGTTTTAGAATATCGCTCCCTACATCATACTAAAAGTTAACGCAAAGGGGAATAACCACCTGTTGGATAAAAATGTTATCCCCAAACAAGGGTGCAGGCTAATGGAGCCCGTATTTCTCCGCAAAACCAATCCTTGTCTAATCAAAGCCTTAACTCACCTATTTAATCTTTCGCTCTCAACTGGACTGTTTCCTTCTCAATTAAAACATGCTCTTGTCACCCCCATTCTGAAAAAACCCTCCAATCTTGACAACCTCCGACCTATCTCTCTGCTATCTTTCATCTCTAAACGACTTGAGCGCCTAGTCTACAACTGACTAACCTCATTCCTCTCTGACAATAACCTGCTGGACCCCTTACAATCTGGTTTTAAGCCACAACACTCCACGGAAACTGCCCTGACCCGACTAACTAATGACCTTTTAACCGCTAAAGCCAACAATCATTTCTCACTACTAATACTGATTGATCTCTCAGCTGCATTTGACACTGTAGATCACCCTCTCCTCCTCCAGTCCCTCCATTCGCTTGGCCTTCGTGACACAGCCCTGTCCTGGTTCTCTTCTTACATCTCCAATCATTCCTTCAGTGTCTCCTACAATGGAGTAGCATCTTCTCCCCTACCTCTTTCTGTTGGAGTTCCTCAAGGCTCTGTCCTGGGACCATTACTCTATACGTCCTCGGCAGATTAATCAACTGGTATGGTTTCTACTACCACCTCTATGACGACGATACTCAGATCTATCTCTCATCTGATCTCAACCCAGAACTCCTAATTTGCATCTCCTCCTGCCTGTCCGCTATCTCTACCTGGATGTCGCAACGCTACCTTAAATTAAACTTCTCTAAAACTGAAATGGTTCTCTTTCCTCCAACTAACACCAGCAACATCCCGGAAGTATCCATCATAGTTAACAATTCCCCTATCACCCCCTCTCCCCAGGCCCTGTGCCTTGGGGTTATCCTAGATTCTGCCCTGTCATTCACTCCTCATATCCAATCACTTATTAAATCATGTCACTTCCACCTAAGGAACAAATCCAAAATACGATCATTTATCTCCCAAGATGCTGCCAAAATTCTTATTCACTCTCTCGTCATATCACGTCTAGACTACTGTAGCTCTCTTTTAATTGGCCTTTCCCTCCATAGACTGTCGCCTCTCCAGTCTATAATGAACACTGCTGCGAGGCTCATACACCTCAGCAACCGCTCCTCCTCTGCCTCGCCATTCTGTCAATCCCTGCACTGGCTTCCATTACTTTTCAGAATCAAATTCAAATTAATGACACTGACATTCAAAGCACTTCGTAACTCTGCCCCACCCTACATCTCTGAACTCATCTCTATATACTCACCCAACCGCTTACTATGCTCCTCTACTGACCTGCTACTCAACGCTTCTCTCATTACCTCCTCACATGCTCGCATTCAAGACTTTGCAAGGGTCGCACCACTCCTCTGGAATGCTCTCCCACGGTCTGTCCGACTTTCTCCCAACCTTTCTGCAAGAAATCTCTTAAAATGCACTTCTTTTGAGAAGCCTACCCTCACTCTGCTTAACTACCAAATGCAACACCACATACAATACTCACCCACTTAATTCAATCTTGCCCACACCTTGTGTATTACTCCCTTCCCTTTAGAGTGTAAGCTCTTTCTGAATAGGGCCTTCCTCACCTTTTGTACCAGTATTGATTGTGATGTATGTAACTCCATATGTTCTATATATATAATTCATGTGATTTAGTTGTATAATCACATTTACTTTACAGTGCTACGCAATATGTAGGCGCTATATAAATACATGTTAATAATAATTAATAATAAAGTATTCCGGTTGGGGAGAACTAGTTTTTTTTTTTAAAAAAAATAATGTGCCACAAATTGCTCGTTATGTGCGTGACGTCAAATGTGCGTTGTGCTCATGTGAGTTACTTAACGTGGCTGCTCGCACGGGAACTCCCTCCTGGTGCAGGTAGCATAGCGCTGGCAGGGTGCATTTAAAAAAACAAAAACAAAAGTACTGATATCACAAACCAAAATACGGGCTCTGCACCTTTGGTTTGGGATAACATTTTTACCCAACAGATACTTTCTGATACCAACAGATGTTACCTTCCCATTGTTTGGCTGATATCACTCCAACTTGGAGTGCAGCAGTAAAGGGTGACTGAAGTTTATCAGAGCACAAGTCACATGATTGGGGGCAGCTGGGAAACTGGCAATATGTCTAGCCTCATGTCAGATTTCAAAATTAAATATAAAAAAATCTGTTTGCTCTTTTGAGAAATGGATTTTAGTGCAGAATTCTGCAGAAACACCTCTATTAACTCTTGCTTTCTGAAAAATGCATGTTTTCCCATGACAGTATCCCTTTAAGTCCAATTTGTCACTACCCCCCTACTCCTGCCTCCCATAGTCCTCATCTTCTGCTCAGTTCCTCTCCTTTAGACAATTTCTTCTCTTCTGCCTCCCGTCTTAGCTGCTTCCAAGCATCACAACCCTTATCTCTGCTTTCCCATTTTACCCACCCTGTGTTCTCCTGCGACAGTGAGACATTGCATCACAAACCAAGGTGTCACATGGAGTCATCGTTCTATTGGCTGTCTAAATAAATTTGTTGGGACGCTGCTTGTTCCCCACTGCTTCCTTATTTTCAGTATTCAAACCCAAACCAACACTCTGCCTTCCCCTTTTTTCTCATGCCCCTTTAATTTCTAAATTATCCTTTCTCCCTTTCCTATTAATTCCTGTTCTCTTTGTGGTACAACTAGAGTCAGTCTTTTACCTTTTACACTACCTTGTGTTCCTCTGCTACAGTGAAACAGCATCATAAGCGAGGGTGTATCATAGAGTCAACAGTCAATCATGGTTCCAAGTGAACGAGCGGTAAAAGTTGACAGGTCTCTAAATCTCCATCTGCTTGTTAAACCCAGCTCCCTTATTTGCAATATGCAAACTCTGTCTTACAGTGACTGTAAAAACACTGGGAAGCTGCTGCTGATCAGAATGAGAGGTGCTGGCTAAGGATCAGAGCAGTATTAGAGTACTGGAAAAGATGAAGGTGCAAATGCTAGGCATCCCCTAGTGTTTGTAATCACTTACCTAATACCCTGCCAGCTGCCTTTGTTTGCTGAAACTGCTCTGGCCCATGATTCTGTCTGAGCATTATGCTCCTTTATTCTTCAATTGCTCCAGGCCAACGCATGCGCAATACAGTGAAATAGCTGGATTTTTGCTTAAAGGAGAAGGAAAGGTAAAAATGAAGTAAGCTTTATCAGAAAGGTCTATATAAATACACCAGTGAACCCTCAAAGTAATGCAGCTCTGGGTCTTCTGTCAAAATAAACACACCACATTTCTTTCTTTCTATTGTGTACTCATGGGCTTCTGTATCAAACTTCCTGTTTTCAGCTTAAACCTCCTTGTCCCGGGCGTGAGCATGCTCAGTTTGCTCCTCTTTCCCCCTCCCTTTCCCCCTTCTCTCCTCCCCTCCCTGCTGTAATCTGAACCAAGAGCTATGAGTGATCAGGGAGAGACTAAGTCAGGAAGTGATGTCACACCAAGCTAATATGGCAGCTGCTATCCTAAACAAACAGAGAGCTTCTAGAGCTGTTTACTCAGGTATGGTAAAGCATTCTGCAGAATAAATATAGTTTTGCACTATTGTGGCTAATCTATTGGCAATATATGCTTCAGTAGCTTTCCTTCTCCTTTAAAGTTCAGCTTTTCACTCTACTGCACATGCACTTGTCCAGAAGGTAACACACTTCTCCTACTGAAGTACTACGTGGGCAGCTGAGTTTTTTAGCAACCAGGTGCAGAGGCCTGGGGTATCAGGTTAGTGATTAGGCACCCCCAGTGATTTCACTTTTTTATTTTTTCTTTAACAAGAGTCTAAAGTCTAAAATGAATTGTATTTTGGTGCTTTTTGAGATATTTGAATAATATTATACTGCTAGGCAGGCTTTTAGCTCAGCAGTTTTATGAAGGCCTTCCTTCATAAAACTCTCCTTTCATTTGAGGCAAAAGTCAGAAATTAGCAATCTAAAAATGCAGATAACTCAGGAACTGCTAAAAATAGAAAATTAATGTACATGGCAAAACATAAGGGTGCACCCCGAGTAAGTTTACATAAAATCTTTCTTCAGTTTAGATTGCCTAGAAGTCAACTTGGACCACATAAAGGGTCCTACAGAAATTGTAAGAGATAGGAGCTGCCTAGTGCAAAATGTGTGCACTAAAAAAAACTCGTATGGGCTGGACACTTGAAGTGGTGAAAATGGTGGGGTGACAATTTGGATTTGTCAAACGTCTTGTCAAATATGCTTCTTTAAGATGATCAACAGACATTGAGATATTTGTCCTTAACATAAAAACCATGCTCAATGAAGCAGAAACCTTGTGGTCTTCAACCACCTTTATTTTCATACTTTGTAGGAATTATTAGACCAAATTGATGACGGTAGATCTTGAAATCCCCATCTCTGCCTGGAATTCCCATTGAAACCACATATAAACCATGAAGGGCTGGGAATCCCCTACTTTTGTGATTTTTATTAGAGTCAACATAATAGCATTCGGAAACTGTGAGAAATGGATGGGCGTACAGTTGAGAATAAATGAGAGGTGTATGCTAGCTTGGGGTGGGTGGTTATGGTTGATCTGGTAAAGCATGTAGACAAATTTGCATGCTCATTGTGTAGGTATATTTATTTGTACCAAACAGTAAGGTTGATAGCAACAATTCTGTCCAACTGGGGGCCCACATGTTGTGTCTGTTTACCATGTGTAAAATTTAAAAGGTATCATTACAGAGATTAACTGGCCCCTGCATTGTTTAAACCTCAAATTCAGACTCTAATCCCCTGTATTGTTGACACCTGTGATCTCCTTGCATTGTTCATGCTTGTGACACCTCTATTGTTTATATCCTAAAGCCCTGCCATTCTCTGCTTACTCAGTGCTGCTTGTGTGTGCCATTCTCTGCTTACTCAGTGCTGCTTGTGTGTGCCATTCTCTGCTTGCCCAGTGTTGCTTGTGTGTGCCATTCTCTGCTTACTCAGTGCTGCTTGTGTGTGCCATTCTCTGCTTACTCAGTGCTGCTTGTGTGTGCCATTCTCTGCTTGCCCAGTGCTGCTTGTGTGTGCCATTCTCTGCTTGCCCAGTGCTGCTTGTGTGTGCCATTCTCTGCTTGCCCAGTGCTGCTTGTGTGTGCCATTCTCTGCTTGCCCAGTGCTGCTTGTGTGTGCCATTCTCTGCTTACCCAGTGCTGCTTGTGTGTGCCATTCTCTGCTTACTCAGTGCTGCTTGTGTGTGCCATTCTCTGCTTGCCCAGTGTTGCTTGTGTGTGCCATTCTCTGCTTGCCCAGTGCTGCTTGTGTGTGCCATTCTCTGCTTACTCAGTGCTGCTTGTGTGTGCCATTCTCTGCTTGCCCAGTGTTGCTTGTGTGTGCCATTCTCTGCTTGCCCAGTGCTGCCTGCGTGTGCCATTCTCTGCTTGCCCAATGCTGCTTGTATGTCATTCTCTGCTTGCCCAGTGCTGCTTGTGTGTTCCATTCTCTGCTTACTCAGTGCTGCTTGTGTGTGCCATTCTCTGCTTGCCCAGTGCTGCTTGTGTGTGCCATTCTCTGCTTGCCCAGTGCTGCTTGTGTGTGCCATTCTCTGCTTGCCCAGTGCTGCTTGTGTGTGCCATTCTCTGCTTACTCAGTGCTGCTTGTGTGTGCCATTCTCTGCTTGCCCAGTGCTGCTTGTGTGTGCCATTCTCTGCTTGCCCAGTGTTGCTTGTGTGTGCCATTCTCTGCTTGCCCAGTGTTGCTTGTGTGTGCCATTCTCTGCTTGCCCAGTGTTGCTTGTGTGTGCCATTCTCTGCTTGCCCAGTGTTGCTTGTGTGTGCCATTCTCTGCTTGCCCAGTGCTGCTTGTGTGTGTCATTCTCTGCTTGCCCAGTGCTGCTTGTGTGTGCCATTCTCTGCTTGCCCAGTGTTGCTTGTGTGTGCCATTCTCTGCTTGCCCAGTGCTGCTTGTATGTGCCATTCTCTGCTTGCCCAGTGCTGCTTGTATGTGCCATTCTCTGCTTACTCAGTGCTGCTTATGTGTGCCATTCTCTGCTTACTCAGTGCTGCTTGTGTGTGCCATTCTCTGCTTGCCCAGTGTTGCTTGTGTGTGCCATTCTCTGCTTGCCCAGTGCTGCTTGTATGTGCCATTCTCTGCTTGCCCAGTGCTGCTTGTATGTGCCATTCTCTGCTTACTCAGTGCTGCTTATGTGTGCCATTCTCTGCTTACTCAGTGCTGCTTGTGTGTGCCATTCTCTGCTTGCCCAGTGCTGCCTGCGTGTGCCATTCTCTGCTTGCCCAATGCTGCTTGTATGTCATTCTCTGCTTGCCCAGTGCTGCTTGTGTGTGCCATTCTCTGCTTACTCAGTGCTGCTTGTGTGTGCCATTCTCTGCTTGCCCAGTGCTGCTTGTGTGTGCCATTCTCTGCTTGCCCAGTGCTGCTTGTGTGTGCCATTCTCTGCTTGCCCAGTGCTGCTTGTGTGTGCCATTCTCTGCTTGCCCAGTGATGCTTGTGTGTGCCATTCTTTGCTTGCCCAGTGATGCTTGTGTGTGTCATTCTTTGCTTGCCCAGTGTTGCCTGTGTGTGTCATTCTCTGCTTGCCCAGTGTTGCCTGTGTGTGCCATTCTCTGCTTGCCCAGTGTTGCTTGTGTGTGCCATTCTCTGCTTGCCCAGTGTTGCTTGTGTGTGCCATTCTCTGCTTGCCCAGTGCATGCTTGTGTGTGCCATTATTTGCTTGCCCTACGCTACCTGTGGAATGTAAGCCTGTTAGGGGTTTGTTAGCATTTGGAAATTGTTGTTAAGGGCCTCTAAGGTGTTTAATCATGTGTTGGGGGTTGTTGTATAGATAGCCACAGGGGAGGGTGAGGCATATGGATTTAAGGGTACCGTATATACTCGAGTATAAGCCAAGTTTTTCAGCCCCCAAAATATGCTGAGAAGCTCTACCTCGTCTTATACTCGGGTCAAGCGCAAAAACGGTCGCCGGCGTCCAAGAATAGTCGCCGGCGTCCAAGAATAGTCGCCGGCGTCCAATAGTCTAGGCGCCCCAGTTTAGGTATGTCTGCGGCGCAGCGGTTGGGGATTTAGAAGATCTCACTGCCCGATTAATATTATGATGGTATAGTCATAGATTATATTCTCTTGTTTCATATAGTTTTCTTGTGTTGAAAGTGTATGTTTAATTATAGTTTCATTTTGTTTTTTTCCAGATACATCTGAAAAAATGGAAGGACTCATACATTACATAAATCAAGAGCATGCAAGCTCCATGCTAAGTGCTTTAAATGAAGGACGTCTAAAAGAACAATTTTGTGATGTTCTTCTAATTGTCGGGGACCAGAAATTTCGTGCTCACAAAAATATATTGGCTGCTACAAGTGAATACTTCCAAAGCCTGTTTGCTGAAAAGAATAATGAATCCCAAACAGTCTTTCAGCTGGACTTTTGTGAGGCAGATGCATTTGAAAGTGTTTTGAACTACATATATTCCTCCTCAATACTCGTGGAAAACAGTGGTCTCGCAGCTGTACAGGAACTGGGCTATAGCCTGGGTATCAATTTTCTGACAAATATACTTTCCAAAACACCACAAACACCTTTTTCTTCCATTGAAAATGCAGATTTTAAAGAAGAGGATGAAAGTGGCTCTCAGCAAAGAAGCGTTATTGTTTGTCAGAACCGACTTGAGGCTCAAGATAGAGACAACAGTCATTTGCGGCGTGACAAAAGCCGGCCTTTAAAACCTTCATTATTGCCTCAAGGGAAGATACATGGAAATAGGCAGCACTTGAGGTTATCAGAACCACCGAACCGTTTGCTTGCAGAAAGAAAATGGCATAACTCTTATGCCTCAGATGATCAAGGTGTAAGCAGGTGGTTAAAAAGAAAATCCACTGTGCCTCAAAAATCATCTCCCCAACTAGACAGCGAGGACCAGCCCGGCATAAGTGGATGTTTGTTGGGAAATACACCCGAAACATTTGAGAATCAAATGTTAGCATCTGTACCACCTTCTTACTCGTCATCGGAATATCCATATTCCAGTTTAGTAAGCAAAAACGAAAGTGTTCCAGTTAAAGAGGAAGAAGAAGAAAGCGTGGTATATTACACTAAGCTTGGACTGAATTCATCTGCTGGGTTAACAAATAAAAACACTGACCGTAGTGGCCCGCTTGTCAAAAGTCTTCTTCGGAGGTCTTTATCTATGGATGGTCAAGTTCCGGCATACTCGCATTCTACAGATTTTCAATCTGTAGAAGCAATTATTGATAACTGTAACAAGGCAATAGTCAGTGCAGGATCAAAAACCGAGTCAGATCTAGATTTTAGAGACCAAGCACAAGAAAAATCCAATTTAAAAATAGCATTTACATCTTCTAAGTCACACTCCAGGGAATCGATACCAGAAAAGGATGTTCAAGTAAAGAAAGAACCTGGTAGTCCTCCTTCAGAATCAAGTGAGATATTTAGGGTTACAGTGGGAGATGCTTCACCACCTTTAAAAAGAGTGATTCCTATTAAAGGTGAAGACCCTCCAAATATAATTAAAATGCCAATTAAAAGAAAGCTTCAAGCTGACAGGCGTATGCTGCCTTTTAGAAGAGTAAAAATGAAAGCAGAGGCCCCCCCTGATCAAGATACTTCTCTTGGTGAAGGATCTTTGATTTTGGATGCGGACTCTTCAGATTCAGAAAGTAGCAAAGAGCGCTATGGAGAAGTGAGTGAAACAAGACAAAATAAAAAGTTTAAGTGTAAACATTGCCTTAAAATATTTCGGTCAACGGCTGGGCTTAACCGCCATGTAAACATGTACCACAACCCAGAGAAACCATATGCCTGTGACATTTGTCACAAAAGGTTTCACACAAACTTTAAAGTATGGACACACTGTCAGACCCAGCATGGCATTGTAAGGAATCCATCTCCTGCATCGAGTGGCAGCACTGTGTTGGATGACAAATTTCAACGAAAACTAGTTGACATTGTAAGAGAACGAGAGATTAAAAAAGCACTTTTGTTTAGGTTAAGGCGTGGCAAACAGGGCTTTCAGGGATCTTCTGGTAGTCCAGCACAAGCCCTCAGAAGAAGTTTACGGTCAAGATCTAAGAGCGCTTACATATGTAATCATTGCGGAAAATCTTACCGCTTCCTCTCTCAGTTTAAACAGCACTGCAAGATGCACCCAGGGGAGAAAAATCCATTTGGGAGCAAGGAAAATAAACCCAAAGAGCCTTCTCCTCCAAAGAGCCCAGTGGAAAATGAAGAGTTCTTCAACTGCCGCCTTTGTAATGCCAAGTTTCCGTCTTTTGTGGAGCAAGGTAACCATGAACGTATGTGTAGAAATGCAACACTCTGCCCTTACTGTAGTCTTCGTTTTGCCTCGCCTGATCTGAAAAATGAGCACGAAAGCAAATGTGAGTACAAGAAGCTTACATGTCTTGAGTGTATGCGTACATTTAAGTCTTCTTTCAGTATCTGGCGGCATCAGGTCGAAGTTCATAACCAAAACACAATGGCTCCAACAGAGAACATATCGTTGCCGTTGATCGATCACAATGGAGAAGTAAGGACTGCGTCGAGCATGAGATCGTTGGCAGAGTCAAGCAAAGTGAGTAGCTTTCTTTCGTCGAAAGAAGAGGGAATTTACAGTGACTCGTCGGACCATATGAACTTCGATTCTGAAGACTCCAGTTGTCTGCCTGAGGATCTCAGCCTTTCCAAGCAGTTTGATGTACAGGTCAAAGAAGAACCTGCAGACGACATGGAAGATGGCAGCGAATCAAACTTTGGTCCCAAAGATGAGCTCTCAGATTCTGAAAGGGGTGTGTGGGCTTGTGAAAAGTGTGGAAAGATTTTTACAGTGCATAAGCAGCTGGAGCGACACCAGGAGCTGCTGTGTTCCGTGAAGCCATTCATTTGTCACATATGCAACAAAGCATTCCGAACCAACTTCCGCCTGTGGAGTCATTTTCAGTCACATATGTCACACGCGGCAGACTCTCCTTTGAAAGAACCTGAAAATAGTGCTCCTGTAAGCTCCCCATCACCACCTCCTCCTGCTCCTCCACAGCCACCACCACCGCCACCACCTCCTCCTCCTCCCCCTAAACTTCAACCTGCAGTACGGGCCAGCCGCACAACTTACCCCGATAAAATCGCTCCTCCAAAAATGTTTGCACCTCAAGAGTCGGACACTCTCTTTTATCATGCTCCCCCCCTTTCAGCCATCACTTTTAAAAGGCAGTTCATGTGTAAACTTTGTCATAGGACATTCAAGACCGCTTTCAGCTTGTGGAGTCATGAACAGACACACAATTAAACTTCTTTGTACGCTGGTGCTAAATGAATAAATTTGTATGAAATTCTTAATACCACTTAGAAAAAATAGCCTCCGAAGATCTTGACATCTGACCAATCTCTCTTGGTGTTAGATAAATAAGATGATGTGCAGTTACATGGTCTAATATGTTGTTAGTTGAGCTGTTAATAATCAATGTTTTTTTTTTCCATGTGCATCAATACCTGTCCCTTTCTTAGTGCTTTTTTTTTTTTTTTGAGTATTTTTTTATTGTTTTTTTTCCCTTTATAATTGGAGATGTGCACAGACTTAAAAGTATTAGACATCAGTGTGAATACACTGCGTAAAGGGGATGCAAATCCCAAAATTAACTTTGGCCTAATGAAAGAAAATGTAGTATATAGCAACAGATTTTTATTGGTCTTAATTTTAGTTGTAATTGCTGTTGACTGCAATATTTAGCGGATATTTTTCCAGGGCAGGTGCAAAAGCTTGCCTCTTCGTGCTTATGCGGAGTGAAAGTTAGTGTGCAGGAGGGAATGCCGTCATGCCTGCCCCTCATGGATACAGAGTCAGACGCTGGCAGTGCTGTATTCATGGGGGCTGCTGTGAAATGCAGAGACCTGAGGCAATTTAAAGGGAGTGGAAGCCAGGATGCAAAAAAAAATGGTGAATTGTGCGTTTTTGCACTTTGCACCCTACCTTTCACTTGGTAAATGAGTCCTTTTTGTTAGGAGCAAAGGTCAGCCTTTATGTTTCTTGTTTCTCCTGCTGATCAGCTGTCTTCTGCTGCATCATTACAAAAGTCAGAGCCACCAGGGCCGAGAATAAAATGGGATAAACACTTCTTCCCATCGCCATTCCACTTGCAGTTTGACATGTACAAATGTAATCAATAAATATTGGAAATTTGCATAGAATTACATTTTGGCTCATTAGGCAGTTTTTATTTTTAGGTTTACATCCCCTTTAATAATTTTTTTTTTTTTTTCTTTTTTGTGGTTATATTTTTACCAAGTGCAAATATTTGTAAAACTCAGATATAGATTGCCTGGAGTGCAGGTTGTGAATATTCTGTTCAGTTTTATTGAAGAGATTGCTAATAAGGTATTGGGAGGGGAGGAAAGTCAAATATTTCACCCCAGGTGATTTACCTTTATGGGATGCCTACCCAGCAGCCACTGTTGCTAATTTTTTTCTTTGGTCGGAGTATATATATTTTTTTTAATTTGTAAGAATTCCTTTTCTTTAAAAACAGTGGCAACCTAATTTTTTTTTTGTTTGTTTCTGTGAAAATGTTTCATTATTATAGTTAATTTGACCTTAAACTAAAACTTCTCTCTATCCAAAGGCAACATTAATGCCCATCTGGACTACATTTACTCTGCAGATAACTATGCTGTGTGTTTAGCGCCTTAAACGTGTGCACATAGTTATATATATTTTTTGTTAAGGGGGGGGGTTACGTTCGGAATTGGATCAGGATGACCCTCAACTTTCCTATTTGTCATCAGAGAGTAGGGAGATTCTCATCGCAGTGCTCCAGCGTTCATGTAACGTTCTCCGTAATAGTTGTAGGACTGCTGCTTTATTTATTATTAGCTATTATCCTTATTAAATAAAAAAGGAATTCTACAAATAAGGTGAAAACAGGAAAAAAAAGCACAATAATTGCTCTAACAATTTACACAATGTTTGATGTTTAAGTATTTCAAATTAAACATTTTTAAATGAAATGGTGGAAGTAGTCATTTGTGTTGCCTTCAAAGGATTCATTATCTTGAATGATAAAGGACCAGTAACATCAAATTTCTTTAAAAAAAATTGTTGGTATACAATGAAAATAGAAAGATTTAACTTTGAAAGTCTTTATTAAGAAATAGCTTGCGCTCCTCTTCAGAAAAGGCGATCCATCGTGCAGCGCTCGATTTCTCCTCCCTGCCTTCCTTATAGGAGTTAGGGAGAAGAAATCGAGCGCCGCATGATAGATCGTCACCTTTTCTGAAGAGGAGCGCAAGCGGAGATTCAATAAGTTATTTCTTAATAAAGACTTAGCGATTTCAACGTTTAATTTGTCTTTGTGTTTTTTTTTTTTTTTTAAATGTTACTGGTCCTTTAAGCTGGCCATACATGGGCTCAAAAATATGCCGACTTGGTGCCTTTGGGCTGAATATGTGGTTCTCTTGAATGTAATCGAAATTCGGAGGAAAATGGGTAGGTTTAAAGATCCCGTCGCTAACCCCATCATGTGGTCCTCTGCCGACAGGTCATTGTGATCCAATTGCGGCTGAATGAATGGATCGAACCCAATTTGGCACATCGTTTTGGTGACAAAAAAAAAGATAAAGATGCGTTCAGTTGTTGAACTCACTAAACAAGTGTATTCTCAACAAGTGTGTGGCCGGCTTTAGACTGAAGGAATGTAGTAGAGGGGCCTGGCCATTGAAGACAAATATGTGTGTGAATTTTTATCTGCTACTAATTGGTTACTACTTGCCTTAGCAACCAGGCAGCCGTTTTACATCAATGGGAGACGTCATGGCCCTGGGTTATTCCCACAAGGCAAATACCACATGGAATGTGGTTGCTGTGGTAAATTGTGCAGTACAGAAGGTTTAAATGGGCTATATAGATATATGTTTCTTTAAATATGAGCGCACGATCAGAGGTATGAGTAGGGTCAGTAACAAAGGGTTACATGATGGAAGGGGGTTGAGGTCACAGAGTAAACCGCAGTATAGCATCATATCCAAGAAGGTAAAATCAATCCACAATCATTTTTCATTGACCTGGCAGTTCATACGTAGGATTTTATGCACCGTAAGTTAATTACATCCGGTTTCAGAATTGGATATAGCCAAAGGGAAACCATTGATTTGTAAGTATGGAGATGGGCTTTGTGAGCTATGGTGCAAATGCTATTGTGATATCTACTAATACTCGGATTTTTATTCTACTCTGAGTTGAAGTATAGGTCTATGTGGGCCTGATCTCCCCGTACTTCTCTGTATTTTCTCCATCTTGTGTACTGTAATGATTTATATTTGGAGTGGTTCTTGTAATGGGGGTTTTTGCTTTAGCAGTTTGTAGCATATGAGAAGTCCTATTTTATTGTAAGTCCTAGGAGCTCTGTTGTTACTGCTTAGATTCTAACTTTCTTACCTCTTTGCCATGTGTAAGGAACTGGTTCCAAAAGGGCTGGATGATGCACCTAGATCGCCTTTGTGTAATGGAGTATTTTTCAAACCTAGTCAACCCTAGTGATGCCTTGCTAGTTTCCTGGATTTTAGCATTTCTCATTGCCCACCTGTATTGCTAAGAAAGATTGTGTCTTGAGGCCTGAGGCATGGGAGGCTCATGGCAGCCACAAATGAGCTCATCGTCCCAAGTATCTGACCAATCTGGATGGGATACCTTTACAAAGCACCAATAATTGCATGGCTGCCTTCTATTGTTCTGGTCGTTCAGGTAGAAATCCCAAATGATCGGAATAAGAGGCAGTGAAGTTCACATCCTCACCTGTCAATGTGTCATACACAGGCAGTTATGATGCATAAGCAGCTTAGATTTTCCAGCATACTTTTTAACAATATTTTCGGTATGTGTATGGCCATTTAAAGGCAAGTCACAAAGGAAAAATAAAAAATGATCTAGTTGTTTACCACCATCCCTCAATCTAGGAAAAGTGCCCTGGTTTGGCCATAAAGCAGATGTGTGGGTTAGGACCATAGGCTGAAAAGGGAGCACCAGGAATGGTAGGTCATCTCCAAAGGTTAGACTTCCAATAGCCATAATAGGGCTAAAGATCCTGGAGTGAGGGTTCAGAGATGTGTGGGCCGAACGTATATGCTCCCTTCAGGTAATGGTTGTGCAGAATCTGCAGTCAGATAGTGACTTCAGTGATTTAAAGATAGTTTAGGTACATTCCTAGTATTGTGTCAACTGTTGGAGACTTTACTTACAGTATGTAACAGCTCATGCATGGATTCCTGTATATTTCCTGCCCTGGGCAAGTCTCTATTGAACGTGTTTCTGATCCTACGTCTGGGTCTAGCAATAGCCTGGAGATTCTGGTATTAATAGTAAATGTCGCAACTTGCAGCATGACCCACCAGAGACAATTCACCAGTAAACAGTAACAGTAAATCTGGGGTTCTGTTTCTAGACTTGACAGAAACTATACGATCAATATCTAAGACAACGGAAACTGGATGTCAGTTCATCTTCCCATTATCCTTTTCCCAGAATACTTGCAGGGATGGGTGAATAGAGCAAACGCTGCCCAAATGTTAGGCAGTGCCATCACATCTAAAGGTTGGGTCTCCAAATAGTAAATAGTAACCCATATCAAGGAATAGGCCCAGGTGCACCACCCTAAGCCCTCAGCACAGGGAGAGGACAAACCGAAAATTCTTTGGAGCAGGCACTCAGTAGTACTATGACCTATGAAATGAATAAGGCTGTGGACGCAATAAAATATTTCACTTTGATTCAAATGCCTGGAGGAAGATTGCCTTTATTGAGTGCCTGCTCCAAGAATTTTTAGTGCCATCACCATCATCTGATATCCACAGATAAAAGGTGAGACTCCATGAGGCTGAACAAAAACAGATTGGAGTTAACCCATCTCTATTTCACCTTGTTATTCAAGAATTATTCCATATCTTCTATTGATTTGACAAAGATCTATAGTTATTATTGTCCAACCTTTAGTGTCATTTTCTAGACCTGCCTAAATCACAACTGGTTTGAGATGTTCAATTCCCCGGAGGGCTATGGAAAGGATCCATTTTTATCCTATCACTTTCATATATATCGACACTGATGGATATCGATCAAAATGAACACGGCCCTGGTTGTTCAATCGCAATTCTATATCGATGCGAGATGGATTAGACAGGGTTTGGGTTTGTTATTTAGCATAAGAAATCCCCACGTCATTCTGTTACGATCAGAATATATTGATCCGTCGCAATTTATGATATTTTTCAAAACTTACAAAACTCTTCACCAAAGCAAGTCCCCAGGTGTTTAGAGGTGTATCTGGATATCCTCAATGGAAACACATAATACCATGTTCCAAACTGTCTCTGGAAGCATCAGCATGAGGTCTGTTGATCTGGAACATTTTCTGAGGGCTAGATCACAAGGCTGACATCGCATGACAATGCCAATCTTCTCCTGGAGAGTCATCTAGAGCTCGCCACTGTGGACTCTGGAGCAGTGGGATCCAATGAAGGAGTAAACGATTCTGGCAACCCAACTGAACCCCTGTGAGATAAATTAGAGCCGCAGCTGTGAGCCAGGCATGATCCCCAACATCAGCGTCCAACCCACAAGTGCCACCAACAATGTTCCATTATCTAGTGGGACTGTAAGAACAAAGGGAGGAGCAACTTCATATTACAAAGTAACATTGTTAGAGAATGAGATGTAAAGACCCCTATACACAGGCAGATAGAAGCTGCCGACATATTAAGTGGACAGCTTATTGCCAGTGTATGGTGCCCTCCGACGACTTCCCTGATCGATATCTGGTCGAAAGTTGGTTAGATGTCGATCGGCCAGGCTTAAAAATTCTGTCGGATCGAGGACTGCATTGGTTCGTTAATGTGGTCCTTGATCCCACTGCCCGTTTTCTCCTCCTTATGATCTGATCGAATCAGCCTGATTATCACCCACTTCAAGTTGGGCATATTTGGCAACCTCACCAAACAAGCGGATCTGCATATGTATGGCCAGTTTCATGCAGTCAGCTCCTGACAATTTAGTCCATATATATAGGACATTAATGATCAGTCAAAAAGTCTCAATCTATGGGATGTCCACAGTTTACCTTAAAGGGATCATGTCATTGGAAAACATGTTTTTTTCAAAACACATCAGTTAATAGTGCTGCTCCAGCAGACTTCTGCACTGAAATCCATTTCTCAAAAGAGCAAACAGAATTTTTTATATTCAATTTTGAAATCTGACATGGGGCTAGACATTTTGTCAATTTCCCAGCTGCCCCTGGTCATGTGACTTGTGCCTGCACTTTAGGAGAGAAATGCTTTCTGGCAGGCTGCTGTTTTTCCTTCTCAATGTAACTGAATGTGTCTCAGTGGGACATGGGTTTTTACTATTGAGTGTTGTTCTTAGATCTACCAGGCAGCTGTTATCTTGTGTTAAGATGGCCATACACGGGCAGATAAAGCTGCCTATATTGGTCGTTTGGACCAATTTGACAACTTATCTGCCCATGTATGGGGGCTTCCGACGGGTCTTCCCAACCGATATCTGGCCGCGATATCGATCGGGAAGGTTTGATTTTTAACAGACCAACCTGTCAGAGCCCCTTGGCGTATCGTAATTCGATCGTTCGGCCATATGGCCGAACAATCAAATCACCCCCGATATAGCCATGCCGTTAGTGGCATATCGGGGAAAGATCCACTCATTTGGCGATGTCGCCAAACGAGCGGATCTTTGAATCTATGGCCAGCTTTAGGGAGCTGTTATCTGGTTACCTTCCCATTGTTCTTTTGTTTGGCTGCTCTTTACTTGCAGTACAGCAGTAAAGAGTGATTGACGTTTATCAGAGCACAAGTCACATGACTGGGGGCAGCTGGGAAACTGACAATATGTCTAGCCCCATGTCAGATTACAAAATTAAATATAAAAAAAATCTGTTTGCTCTTTTGAGAAATGGATTTCAGTGCAGAATTCAGCTGGAGCAGCACTATTCATTGATTCATTTTGAATTTTTTTTATTTTTTTTCCCATGACAGTATCCCTTTAATCACCGCTTGCACTCGCCTTATTGCAGCACTTGAGTAAATCATCCCAGAGTTTTGTCATGTTACAACTTGTTTTGCCTTCTCTTATTTCAAATGTTTCCAAAGATGTTGAGTGGGGTTGAGATGTAGCGATGCTTCCTTGGCCTTCGACAACTTTGCAGACCTGTCAACTCGCCCATCGTTTTTTTGTTTTTTTTTTAGGAATTAACCCCTAGTGGATGGAGCAGGCCCATGGTCTGGGCATTATTTAAAATCATTTCGATTTATATAAAGGGAGACTTTGAAGCACCTTTAGAATCATTGTTTCTACAAGTGAGTTTCATGCCATTTTGAGACAGAGGGGGCAGCATGGAGTTGTACTTATCTTTTGTCTATGTATATTGAATCCTGTGCTGTTCCCCAGCGCCTGTATCACTGTTTTATACACTCCCTTCTGACTGCAAGCGCTAATTCATAGGGAGACTTTTCCATTGCCTGGACAATGCATTAACATTGGATTGGCAGCTGCTCTGCTCCCATGAAAGCCACAGTTTACCTACAGTGCTACGCAATATGTTGGCGCTATATAAATACATGTTAATAATAATAATAATAATAATAGCAATTTAATTCTAGTGACAAGGATAAGGCAGCCGTTATCCAGCTGGCTGTTAATCTTGGATGCAAACTCTGTTCTGTATTGTAAATACATTAGCTTGATAGACTGGTTTTTAAAAGTTCTGGGGCAGCTCAGGTCTGCCTGCTGTTACTAGGAATGCAAATGGCTTGGTGTGTGCGCTTTACTGCACCCATAGAAACTTTCTGTTTAGCAGGCGTTCAGCCCTGGGATGCTTTTTTTAATGGAAAATTGGGCTTCAGGCAACTTCCCTCATCACATTTTTTTTTTTTTTTTTACAAATAACATTTTTACTGGTTTTCTAGCAGTACCAGCAATAACCAAATAACTCTCAAATAATAGTTGCTAAAAACTGGCACAGTTGAAATACATGAAAGTGTATATGGACAAGATATTTAATTGCTTTCTAATTAAACCCCACTGGTTTAAAATCTTGCTTGCACCAATGTGATTGCTCCAGAGGCTCCATACAGGCAACATAACCAAGGATGTTTCAGAAGTTCAGATTCTCTCCTGCCAGACACTGTGCAGCTAATAAGCGCAACCTCAAACCTGCTCTGCCTCATGCTGGGCACTAAGCAGTTAATTAGCACAGCGTGTAACTTGCACTCTTCCTCCAATCCAGAACTAAGCTGTTAATAATCCTGGTCGGTGGCCTGCTCTCTCTCTCCTGCCAGACACTATTGGTTCACAACCACAGCCTGTAACCAGTCAAGCACAAGTTAATGTACCAAGCCTGTAACCTGCTGTCTTTCTCCTACTGGCCACTTAGCAGTTAATAACCCCAGTTTCCTGCTTTACTTCTTGCTGGGCACTAAGCATTTAATAGTTATTGCCTGTAACCTGCTCTTCCGCCTGCTGGCCACTAAGCAGTTAATAAATCCAGCCTGTAACCTGCTCTCTTTCCTGCTGGCCACTAAGCAGTTAATAAATCCAGCCTGTAACCTGCTCTCTTTCCTGCTGGGCACTAAGCAGTTAATAAATCCAGTCTGTAACCTGCTCTCCCTGCTGCTGGGCACTAAGCAGTTAATAAATCCAGCCTGTAACCTGCTCTCCCTGCTGCTGGGCACTAAGCAGTTAATAAATCCAGCCTGTAACCTGGTCTCTCCTGCTGGGCACTAAACAGTTAATAAACTCAGCCTGTAACCTGCTCTCCCTCCTGCTGGGCACTAAACAGTTAATAAACCCAGTCTGTAACCTGCTCTCCCTCCTGCTGGCCACTAAGGAGTTAATAAATCCAGCCTGTAACCTGCTCTCCCTCCTGCTGGCCACTAAGCAGTTAATAAATCCAGCCTGTAACCTGGTCTCTCCTGCTGGGCACTAAACAGTTAATAAACTCAGCCTGTAACCTGCTCTCCCTCCTGCTGGGCACTAAACAGTTAATAAACCCAGTCTGTAACCTGCTCTCCCTCCTGCTGGCCACTAAGGAGTTAATAAATCCAGCCTGTAACCTGCTCTCCCTCCTGCTGGCCACTAAGCAGTTAATAAATCCAGCCTGTAACCTGGTCTCTCCTGCTGGGCACTAAACAGGTAATAAACTCAGCCTGTAACTTGATCTTCTTCTTGCTGGGCACTAAGCAGTTAAAACGTAGCCTGTAACCTGCTCCTGCTGGGCAATAAGCAGTTAATAGACCCAGTCTGTAACTTGTTCCCCCTCCTGCTGGGCACTAAGACGTTAATATGCCCAGTCTGTGCGACCAATCATCTCTCAGGCCTCAGCACACACTGTCCTCCCTTAGCCACTCCTTCAGTCCCAGTGCCGAACTCCCTATGCAAATTACCCGCCCTCGGTGCCACGCCCCCACACACTCACATTTCCTCCGGCCGCCGCTGCTGCAGTGTGAGAGGCCTGGGAGCCGGGGGACTGCTGAGTCACATGCACAGGTAGGAACAGAGGGGCCGCAGGGCAGTGGGTGCCGGGTGGGTGCTACTTACAGCCAGTGTTGTGTCAGCACGAGCAGGGGAGACTCACAGGCTTGTCGGTCGGGGGCACTTTAAGACAACAGTTGGAGGGTGACATTGGGCAGATCAGCAGCTTCATGAACAGAGAGAGAAAGATGGGATGTTCCAAGTAGAGGGGGAAGGATTGATCCTTGTACTTTGTATAGAGAGAAGGATCAGCTTGGGCTCCCCCTTTATACACAGAACTGCTAAACCCAAACTGCCTGTCACTGTACTGGGACACCAGGAAGTCCTGGGAGGAGGGGAGGTGAATACTGGGGCAGCAGCACTATCAGTGTATATTATACATATATCTTATAGTTATCTCTCATTCTGAGCCCATAACGACTGAGTTCCTGTTTGTCCTGCCAGGAAACTTCATATCTCAACGGGCTCCCCCCACCTCTGCTGTGTGATTGGTCTGTTTCACTTTTATTTAACCCTGTGTCTAACCCGGCCTCATGTAGGGAGAATACAGAGAGGGCATTGAATGGCCCCCATGGGGTACAGTATATACTCGAGTATAAGCCGAGTTTTTCGGCCCCCAAAATATGCTGAAAAACTGTACCTCGGCTTATACTCGGGTCAAGCGCAAAAACGGTCGCCGGCGCCTTAGAATAGTAGCCGGCGCCTAAGAATAGTCATCCAAAAACGAGATTGAAACTTACCAGAAGCTGCTGCATTTCTCACCCTCGGCTTATACTCGAGTATATACGGTATATACTTACCTGTACTGTAAGTCACTGCCAAGCTCAGCACTTTATTCTATGGAACAATCAGCCGACGTGTTTCTTGCCCCCCATTTCTTTTCTTTTCAATGGCAACAAAGTAACTTGTTTTATAACGTTCTCATACAAAACATCTATAAAGTAAAGTGCTGTCACTAACCTGCTGACAGAGTTGCTGGGAATGTTCGTTCAACAGCCAGAATGAATGAATACGAATGATCGTGAGCTCATTGTCGCTCTGTGAGATCAGCCTGTAGCTTTAAGGTGCCCCCCACTTGTATATTGCAGTCTGATGATATAGTTCCAATGAATTGGAAATTCCCCATACTGATAATGAGGATATAGAGTTCGATCCTTGGGCATCACCAAAGGCTCCTTGCCACAAAAAAAACTTGTTCTGATTGGTTGCTGGCCAGGGTGTGCAAGCAGCAAATCTCTTGGTATTAAAATGTGACTTACACAATTAAACATGCAGCTCCAATCCAATTGTACTAATTCAGGGAGAAGCATTCATACATAAGTATCTTTGCAGCAGTCCTGTCCTGCTTTATGGCTGAGATTCTAACTATCTGTATAACAGAGCATTCTGTCCCAGGATCCTAATGACAATGGCACCTGTCTCAGGAAAGTTTACAAGGCATATAATTGTATGGATAGAAAAAAAAAGGGAGTTTTATAGTATTTGTGTTACATTTGAGCCTCTTGATTGCTTTATAGTAATTACAGTGTTAGCTTTTACTACACCTCGGGTTCAATGGATCAGAACAGGGTTAATGATTGCTGCAAAGCAACTGTAAGAAAAGCTTCGCAACTTCTCAAGAAGAGCTGCCGGCCCTGCCCAGGAGCTTTATTAAATTACAACTCCCAGCATCTTTGCATGACATGGAATTGTGGCAGTAGGTTTGTAGGTTACGTAAGTTTTACAGGTACAAAACAAAATCGTTCCCTTAAAGGGGAATCAACACTTTAATAATTAAATCGACTGTAGCAGATGTTTAGTACGTCACTTTCATATCTTATTACTTCTTAGAATTGTTTATATATTTAACAGTTTTTATGTTGCTCAGTCTAACTTATTTATGGCTACACTCATGCTGTGAGTCACTGACAGGATTTCTCTGCTCTAATTGGTTGCTTTCAGCAGACGTTAAGATAGCCATATGCAGAGTCAGACTGGGCTGGAGGGAATCCGGTAAAAACCCCGGTGGGCCCTGCTTACCCAAATCCGCTGCCCCCTGATCTCCCACCCAGTCTTGATTGTGGCTGGAAGATATTGAAAACTGATTGAAAGGAAGGTATATGCCGTGGGTGTAGCTGAGGGGGTGAGTGTAGGGGCCCCTAAAGCAGCAGCAAACGTTTAAGTCCCACTAATTTGGATGGGGGTGGCCATCTTAAATGTCACGTTGAGGAAGCACACTCATAAACCACTTACAGCTCAAAAACTATAGTAAAAATTAGGAAAAAAATATTTGTGACAAATTATTAAGCACCCACTCTTTTGAGTTGTCATGGGAAAAAATGTTGTTGTTTTTTTTTTTCAAAACACAGCAGTTAATAGTGCTACTCCAGCAGAATTCTGCACTCAAATCTGTTTCTCAAAAGAGCAAACTAATTTTTTTATATTTAATTTTGAAATCTGACATGGGGCTAGACATATTGTCAGTTTCCCAGCTGCCCCCAGTAATGTGACTTGTGCTCTGATAAGCTTCAGTCACTCTTTACTGCTGTACTGCAAGTTGGAGTGATATCACCCCCTCCCTTTCCCCCCAGCAGCCTAACAACAGAACAATGGGAAGGTAACCAGATAGCAGCTCCCTAACTAGAGTTAACAGCTGCCTTGTAGATCTAAGAACAGCACTCAATAGTAAAATCCAGGTCCCACTGAGACACATTCAGTTACATTGAGTAGGAGAAACAACAGCCTGCCAGAAAACAGTTCCATCCTAAAGTGCTGGCTCTTTCTGAAATCACATGACCAGGCAAAATGACCTGCGATGCACCTACACACCAATATTACAACTAAATACACTTGCTGGTTCAGGAATGACATTTGATATTGTAGAGTGAATTATTTGCAGTGTAAACAGTGTCATTTAGGAATAAAAACGACATCCTAAAAATCATGCCAGAATCCCTTTAATAACAGTTCCACTTAAACTCCATTTTAGCTGATTCTTTATAACCAGTAAAATGTGCTTTCTGCTCATTTCAGTTCTGGTGCCGTTGTGCGCTCCGATCAAGAGACCAACGGGAACCTCCGGGGCTGAAGGAAGATGGTGTCTGTTTCCGGATTGCAGATAATAACCGGCACTTGGAGGGTTCTACAGATGGGGGCTTCCTGTTTATTTTAAGTTTCGCTTTCACCTTCAAGCCTTTGCGGGAAGCAAAGCTCAGATGGGACTCCCAGTCTAGCTGATTCCAGGGACTTTCTAGCACTGCTCTTGCCAACTTCCGTGGCACAACATCTTCCCATTAGGAACAGTAATGCTGTACTCAAGCTTTCCTGCACTTGTACAGCATTCTTCCCCTTGCTTTTACCGGGAATATCTGCCTTGTGCCCCGTAATACAGTGTTTTTCACATTCTTTGTTGGATATGGAGGAGCTCAGGAGGAAATTACCGTCTCCAGCCTCAAGGTCGGTATCCTGACATGATCTACACTTGGAAACGATGAAACCAGCAGGCCCTGTCTTGTTTTATTTTTATTTTTTAACTTTTTGAAACGTCCACTACAAATTGGCCGGTTCCCCAAGGATTATAATCGGGAGTTGTGCCGGAATCCCCCTCCCTGGATTTGATCTTTCTCTTGGCTCTTCCAACTTTCTGTTGAGTCATGTCGTGGCTTGGTGAAGCTCAGTGGTTTATATTGGTGTCTCTTTTCGTGGCTGCCCTGGTCACGCTTGGGGTTTACCTGTTCCAGTATATTCTTGGCGGCATCTGGAGAATCAGAGGAAAATCTCCTTCTAAAGCTCAAAGTGAAGCTGATTCTCTCCTTTCCTGGATCCTGTCTCTGAACAGTTGGAGGAGCCAGTGGCTGAGAGCTTGGATAAATGCCCTCAATGAGGAAGCTGGAAAAAGAGGAGTAAGTATCACTTGGAAAACTGTGATTGGTTGCGCTGTCGAATGCTGCGTTCCTTTGTATATGAAAAAGGTTTATACAGTTATAGGATCCATTATCCGGAAACCCATTATCCAGAAAGCTCTGAATTACGTAAAGGCCGTCTTCCATAGACTCCGCTTTATCCAAATAACTAAAATTTTTTTTAAAAAATTTCCTTTTTCTGTGTATTAATAAAACAGTAGCTTGTACTTGATCCCAACTAAGATATAATTAATCCCTATTGGAAGCAGAACCAGCCTATTGGGTTTATTTCATGTTCTCATGATTTTATTGTAGGCTTATGGAGTAATGGAGTATGGAGATCCAAATTATGGAAAGATGGTTTATCTGGAAAAGCCAGGTCCTGAGCATTCTGGATAACAGATCCGAAACCTGTAGTACATATCAGTCATAGCTTGTTGTTGTAGACCAGTGGTCCCCAACTAGTGGCTGGTGAGCAACATGTTTCTCACCAACCCCTTGGATGTTGCTCTCAGTGGCCTCAAAGCAGGTGATTATTTTTAAATTCCTGGCTTGGAGGCAAGTTTTGGTTGCATAAAAAACTAAGGGGGTTGTTTACTAAACTCCGAATGCAAAAATCACGAAAAGATTTTTTTTTTTTTAATATAAAATTGGACTTTTGAAAAATCACGATTTTTTTCGGACTTTATTAATCCCCGAGGATGGAATAGTCGGAATCTGAAAATCCGGCATCTCAGACCTGTCGAGGTTGCATATAAGGCAACGGGAGAAGTCCCAATGATTTTTTGATGTGCGCTGGGTTTCGTGCAATATCCCAAAAATCTGAGTTTCCCGGTGAAAAATCTGAAAAGATCTCAAAAATTACCCGAGTGGATTTGATCGGAGTTTATAGCAGAAAATATTGAGATCAATTCGGACTTTGATAAATAACCCCCTAGGTGTTCTGCCAAATAGAACCTCTTGTAGGCTGCCCGTCCATATAGGGGTACCGGGTGGCCCTTACAATGCTTATTTGGCACCACAGGGATTTGTGTTGCTCATGGGTAAAAAGGCTTGGGGACCCCTGTCCTAGACAATAGAAAAGTGTCTCAACTGAGGCAGGACCATTGTATCTTCTGCTTTATTTACAGAGAGTAATCGAGAGAAGGGTGTTCTGCAGCTATTCCCTCAGTCTTGGAAGTTTAAAGAAGCAGCAAATCATTTTTTCGTTTAGTCCTATGGTCTTATTTGCACTGATCTGATTTACCACTGGATATGTGTGCTGCCTCCATTGAACAACTCAAGGCAATGTAACCTGTTTATTTTATTATATCAGGCTGATGTCCAAGCCTGGAGGTACAACATGCCTATGACAATTGAGTAAAACAGTACAATTTCCTTTTCTAGCTGAACTTCCCCTTTACGTTTTAAAAATGCTCCGAAATCTTGCGTTTTGCATTTGCAGGAATCCTAGAGAGAGAGATTTCCATGTAAGAATGGATACAGTTGTGTCATTAATTTCTCGTTTAGTCGTTTAAGTTCACTCTTGGGTTAACTTCCTGTTTTGTGATGCGGTTTTGCCACAGTTAGCGCCCTCAGACCTCTCAGCAAGAACGAAAAGTGGTAATTCCAGTGAGTCTCTAAAGACTTGCTCCCCCATATCTGGATCTACGGATTCACTTTATAACGTTGGCTTCTTAAAGGAGTAACATGAAATGGCAGACGTCGATGTACAAGTTCTACAGCTTCACTTAAAGGGGAATGAAAGTCAACCTTGGCTTTGTACACTGTTTTTTCTTTTTCAATAGTATACAGGTTTTTGCATCTGTTATCTAGAAACCCTTTATCCATAGACTCCCTTTTAATTACATTCAATCCATTCAGCCATTCAAGCACAAGATACCCAGCAGAAAACAACAGATAAGCTCTGTAGTATACAGTTACATTCTACAGAGTTTATCTGTTATCTACTGTGTATCCTGTGCTTGAATGGCTGCCCCCATGGCTACACAGCAGCTTGTTTATATAAACTATAGTAGTACTTATCTGTTATCTACTGTGTATCCTGTGCTTGAATGGCTGCCCCCATGGCTACACAGCAGTTTGTTTATATAAACTATAGTAGTACTTATCTGTTATCTCCTGTGTATCCTGTGCTTGAATGGCTGCCCCCATGGCTACACAGCAGCTTGTTTATATAAACTATAGTAGTACTTATCTGTTATCTCCTGTGTATCCTGTGCTTGAATGGCTGCCCCCATGGCTACACAGCAGTTTGTTTATATAAACTATAGTAGTACTTATCTGTTATCTCCTGTGTATCCTGTGCTTGAATGGCTGCCCCCATGGCTACACAGCAGCTTGTTTATATAAACTATAGTAGTACTTATCTGTTATCTACTGTGTATCCTGTGCTTGAATGGCTGCCCCCATGGCTAAACAGCAGCTTGTTTATATAAACTATAGTAGTACTTATCTGTTATCTCCTGTGTATCCTGTGCTTGAATGGCTGCCCCATGGCTACACAGCAGCTTGTTTATATAAACTATAGTAGTACTTATCTGTTATCTACTGTGTATCCTGTGCTTGAATGGCTGCCCCCATGGCTACACAGCAGTTTGTTTATATAAACTATAGTAGTACTTATCTGTTATCTCCTGTGTATCCTGTGCTTGAATGGCTGCCCCCATGGCTACACAGCAGCTTGTTTATATAAACTATAGTAGTACTTATCTGTTATCTACTGTGTATCCTGTGCTTGAATGGCTGCCCCCATGGCTACACAGCAGTTTGTTTATATAAACTATAGTAGTACTTATCTGTTATCTCCTGTGTATCCTGTGCTTGAATGGCTGCCCCCATGGCTACACAGCAGCTTGTTTATATAAACTATAGTAGTACTTATCTGTTATCTACTGTGTATCCTGTGCTTGAATGGCTGCCCCCATGGCTACACAGCAGTTTGTTTATATAAACTATAGTAGTACTTATCTGTTATCTCCTGTGTATCCTGTGCTTGAATGGCTGCCCCCATGGCTACACAGCAGCTTGTTTATATAAACTATAGTAGTACTTATCTGTTATCTACTGTGTATCCTGTGCTTGAATGGCTGCCCCCATGGCTACACAGCAGCTTTTTGTTTATATAAACTATAGTAGCGTTTCTGAAACACACCAGTTTTACCAGTGCAGGGCAATTGATATTTAATTTAAAAACATTTTCATTTTTAGATGTTACTGTTCCTTTAAAGGCCTGAATCTGAGCCAGGCCACCTTGATTTTGATTTTAAAAAAAAAGGCTTTTAGAAGAAAATCCTTGGGTGACGCCACTCCAGTAGATCATGTGGTCAGCAATCCAGGTATAATAGAAATGAAACAGACTTTCCTTTCCCTTCACAAGCAGGGTGTGTCTATTTTTATGAAAGGAGAAAGATTTGTATCAGATTAGGCAACAAAGGTCTTTTAGTTCATTTAAATGAAGGGCTGGGCCTCTGTCTGTTCAGCAGTTATTCCTTCCAAACTTCAGTGTGTCTGATACCAGAGCCCTTCCCTTGCTCCCTATGCAAACAATCTCCCATGAGCAGGAACTGGTGAGAAGTGGTAGAAATCTCCGAGAATCTAGTTTGTCTGTAGGGATCCGGATGAAATACTCCAGCACTCGTTAAATGTATAGATTGGGTGGGGTTACGTTTTCATGCCCTGATTGGTTCATTTTGAATGTTCTAAAGCTCTGATTGGCTACATGTTAAAAGGGTGGTTAACTTTTAGTATGTTATAGAATCGCCTATTCTAAGCAACGTTTCAATTGGTCTTCATTAATATTTTTTATAGTTTTTTTTCATTATTTCTGACTCTTTCCAGCTTTCAAAAGGGAGGTCACTGACCCCTTCTAAAAAACAAATACTCTGTAAGGCTACAGATTTATTGTTATTGCTACTTTTCATTACTCCTCTTTCTATTCATATCCGAGTCTCTTATTCAAATCAATGCATGGTTGCTAGGGTAATTTCGACCTTAGCAACCAAATTACTGAAACTGCAAACTGGAGAGCTGCTGAATAAAAAGATAAGTAACTCAAAAAACAAAAATAAAAAATATAAACCACTGTCAATCGCTACATCATACTAAAAGATAGTTGCAAGTTAACAACCCAATTCATTTAGTTGTGTGAACATTCTAATACCTTTAGCCTACCCTCACTTGCTTATTTCTGGTCTTGTCCAATACCTTGTGTCTCATTCCCTTCCCCTATAGATTGTAAGCTCTTTTGCACAGGGCCTTACTCGCCTTTCTTGTACTGGTCGTTATGTATGTTCTATTCATGTAATTCATGTGGTTTATTTGTATAAACGCATTTATTTTACAGTGGGGTCTCTAAAAATAAAAATACATGTTAGAGGGATACTGTCATGGGAAATTTTTTATTTTTTTTTCAAAACACATCAGTTAATAGTGCTGCTCCAGCAGAATTCTGCACTGAAATCCATTTCTCAAAAGAGCAAACAGATTTTTTTTATATTTTAATGTTGAACTCTGACATGGGGCTAGACATATTGTCAGTTTCCCAGCTGCCCCCAGTCATGTGACTTGTGCTGTGATAAACTTTAATCACTCTTTACTGCTTTACTGCAAGTTGGAGTGATCTCACCCCTCCCCCCCAGCAGCCCAACAACCGAACAATAGGAAGGTAACCAGATAGCAGCTCCCTAACACAAGATAACAGCTGCCTGGTAGATATAAGAGCAGCACTCGATAGTAAAATCCAGGTCTCACCGAGACACCACCAGGCATGCTGCCAAAAGAACAGGACACCAAAGCAGTTTGTGCAATTATAATGTGAGTTACTATCTATTACACATTTTTTCACGGTTTTTGTCATGTTTATATTGTTAACCTGTCCGTTCTATAAGGGTGGCCCTAGCCCCAAGGCTAATGTTACAGACACTTTAATGAGGGTGCAGAACTTCAGTACGGAGTGGGTGAGAAACGGTATGTACAAAGTAAAATGAAAACAAACGAAACCACAGTATTTGTGGTTCTCATCGAATGGCATCAATGAGAAAGAATTCGGTAAAGGAAAGTCACACCTATGAGTGGGGATACATAGTCTCGCTAGTCATTTTGTCTTATATGGAGTCCTGCATCAGGTCAGGTACCAGCGAGTAACCACGGGAAAAAAGTCCCCGATTCCTTGGCTGTGCGGGCAGTCTGTAACCCGACTGGTGCCCAACAAAGGTGCAGACTTGATCCCTCCCATCCATCCTTATGGTTCGTCTAGTTTTTAAATTTATTTTGGGAAGATTCGGCACCGGAGTGACGTCACGTGCGGGCAAATGTGACGTCACTTCCGGTTTCGCATGTCCCCCTGGTTCTAAAGGTTAGTTGGCCTATTCCGGGTCGGTTCAGGGAGCAGCAACATGCTGGTCAAATTGCGGGTTCAGGTTGCGGGTACGGGTCGGGTTTCAAAAAAATGGGCCCGCACAGGACTTCAGCTCAAATTGCGTCAAAGTCACTGAGGCAACTTTGGGCGACTATAGAAAACGCATCACCGCGTGTGCATTAGCACAGGCGACTTTTCATTCTAGACAATGGGGAAAAACGCTGAGGCAGTTCAGGGAGATAGTCGCGCAAAAGACGAGGCGATTAGTCGTCAGGCGACAAAATCTCCCCGAATCTCCTCGTGTGGCCTTACCCAAAGTCTACAAGAAAATCATATAAACATTAAATAAACCCAATTGGCTGGTTTTGCTTCCAATAAGGATTAATTATATCTTAGTTGGGATCAAGTACAAGGTATTGTTTTATTATTACTAGGGATGCACCGAATCCAGGATTCCGTTCGGGATTCTGGCTTTTTCAGCAGGATTCCGGCCGAATTATTACAGAGAAAAAGGAGAATCTGAGAAAAAGGAAATCCGTTTTAAAAGATTATTTGGATTAAATGGTTTCCGGAAAACGAATCCCATGCCTGTACTGGTTATACACAAAATAAAAGAATGTTATTTGGCTGCAGTTGAGAACCTTTTATATCCCCATCACAAAACATTAGTTTGGAATCCCCTTTGCCCAGAGGTAGAACAGAACAAGCAGCTCTGGGGACCCAGTCGTAATATAACTTGGGGCCCCCTCCCAAACCCACATCTGTGTGCGCTGCTTTTTCTGCTTCCCACGCTCCTCATTCCTTGCTCTTTTTATTTATAACTCCTTGGGGCCATGTATTAAAGATAAGCATATAGGGTTTCCATTTACTTTATCTTCCTGTAATTGCTCAATAAAACATATACCTTGCACGATAGATATATATATATATATATATATCTGCTGTTCCTTGTATCCAGGTCTTGCCGTCATAGATTCAGTTATATTATAGTCAATCAGATTGTCTGAGTTTCCAGTTTTAGTGACCAGGTCCTAAAAAAAAAAACCTCAATTCTGCTGAGTCGCTAGATTTCTCCTGCAGACGATGATGTCAGAGGCCACCGCATGCCATCATAATGACAGATCTCTCAGCACTTCTCCTGAGCTATTTTTATGTGCTTCTAAAAGGCTTTTAGTTAACTGGAAAGATCCCGAGGCAGAATGAATTTAAATGAGGCACTTAATGGGCTTTGAATTGTTACTGAGCTCATTGATAAACTGCCCTGACAGTGTGATGGCCGTGCCGCGCTTTCTCCGAGGAGCAGGCAGTGTGGGGGAGAGAAGTGGGACGTCACAGAGAAGGACAGAGAGTGGACCATCACTTTCCCCTGAGATACAACACATAAAAACCCCTTGGCCTTTTGTAGGAAATGTCCATCTGGAATAGGAAGGCAGAGTTTGTCATTTGTCATTGAGCTTCTCCGTGACTGAGCGATTGTTTGCTCTTCGTCTCTCTGGCTCCGGCCCAAACAGCTGCTCAGCCAATCGTTGGGCTTAGACAGCTGTGCTTGTGAGTGCCGTGGTACTGCCTGTGTTACCCGGGAAGAGCGAACATGGGATTTGGGACTGAAGAATTTTTTGATTGGGGTGTTATTGGTATAGAGGCCTTGAAAACAAGGATGCAAAGTGCAAAAGCCTGTGTTATACAAATAGCTAGAATCTCAGCTGCCATTAAGCAGGACAGGACTGCTGCTTACAATGGGGATCAGATAGGATCTGTGCAGCCACTGGGACAGAATGTTCTGTTATACAGATAGCTAGAATCTCAGCTGCCATAAAGCAGGACAGGACTGCTGCTTCCAATGGGGATCAGACAGGATCTGTGCAGCCACTGGGACAGAATGTTCTGTTATACAGATAGCTAGAATCTCAGCTGCCATAAAGCAGGACAGGACTGTTGCTTACAATGGGGATCAGATAGGATCTGTGCAGCCACTGGGACAGAATGTTCTGTTATACAGATAGCTAGAATCTCAGCTGCCATAAAGCAGGACAGGACTGTTGCTTACAATGGGGATCAGATAGGATCTGTGCAGCCACTGGGACAGAATGTTCTGTTATACAGATAGCTAGAATCTCAGCTGCCATAAAGCAGGACAGGACTGTTGCTTACAATGGGGATCAGATAGGATCTGTGCAGCCACTGGGACAGAATGTTCTGTTATACAGATAGCTAGAATCTCAGCTGCCATAAAGCAGGACAGGACTGTTGCTTACAATGGGGATCAGATAGGATCTGTGCAGCCACTGGGACAGAATGTTCTGTTATACAGATAGCTAGAATCTCAGCTGCCATAAAGCAGGACAGGACTGTTGCTTACAATGGGGATCAGATAGGATCTGTGCAGCCACTGGGACAGAATGTTCTGTTATACAGATAGCTAGAATCTCAGCTGCCATAAAGCAGGACAGGACTGTTGCTTACAATGGGGATCAGATAGGATCTGTGCAGCCACTGGGACAGAATGTTCTGTTATACAGATAGCTAGAATCTCAGCTGCCATAAAGCAGGACAGGACTGTTGCTTACAATGGGGATCAGATAGGATCTGTGCAGCCACTGGGACAGAATGTTCTGTTATACAGATAGCTAGAATCTCAGCTGCCATTAAGCAGGACAGGACTGCTGCTTACAATGTGGATCAGATAGGATCTGTGCAGCCACTGGGACAGAATGTTCTGTTATACAGATAGCTAGAATCTCAGCTGCCATAAAGCAGGACAAAACTGCTGCTTACAATAGGGATCAGATAGGGATTTTTATTTAAAATTAAAAACAATACAAATGATAACAAAATCAAAGCATATCAGAATAACACTATATTACAATATGTACATTATTTACAAAGAATTTGACCAAGAGAAATCAAAGTTCATCCAATTTTTTTCATTCATGCTTTTTTTCTGAATCTCATTCACCTTAATAAACACAATTTCCCTTAAGATTTTTTTTATTGTTTGGTCTGTTGATTCATTTTCTTTCCCAAAAGTTTTCATACATCGGATATTCCATAAATGATATCGAATGACTGACATTATAATAAAAACAGTTTCATGGTTAAAGCAGTGCTTCCTATGAATGATCCCGTAGGCTCTTTCTGCATAGTCATTAGCACATATATTATAAATACCCAACACCTTCAGCACACCCTCATATAAACGATTTGACACAAAACAATCCACCAAAAAGTGCTCTTGACTTTCCTCCACCCCACACCCCCAGGGACACTCTTTTCTTACATGACTTAGATATTTCATGTTGCCCCGTACATACAGCTTGCCCTGCAGTGTCAGCCAGGAGTTATCAAATAGCTTTGGGGGGAGTCTCATACTGTTTAGATATTTTAGTATCTCCTCTAGGGTTTTGCTGGTACAGTCTCTTATAGCCAGTGGGACAGTAAAGAAGGATGTTAGTACCCTGGCATAGATTTGCTTCCTTGGGGTTGATGTTATTTCAGCTGCCCCAATGTCCCACCTCTTTATCAGCTTAAGGGCATGGGCAATGTGTGGTGGGAAATAGCTCTGTCTTATACGGACCTCTTTCGCCCTACCGCCCTGCAGCCAGTCCATGATAAAAGACGATGCCCAAGACCTGATACAACTTTCCCACAGGGAGCTTGTTCTTTGAGTCAGACCCCCAAAGTTAAACTTTAGGAACATGACACCAAAGAAGGTCACAGGACAGACCATCCCCAAACCTCCCTCTTTCCTCTGCAGGAACGTTACCCCTCTTTTGACTGGGTTTAGCTTACTCCCCCAGATCATCTGGAAGAATAAGCTATAGACTCGAGCATAGAAAGATTCTGGCAAAGGGAACACACAGGACACATACAAGAACAACGGGATCAGAAAAGTCTTGATAAGGTTAACTCTTTCCCTATAGGTCAGCTTCCACCCTTTCCAACGCTGAACTTTTGCCAAACCGGTATCCAACTTCTCTTCCCAATTTAGCCTTGCATTATCTTCCCTCCCAAATTTAACCCCAAGTATTTTAACCTGAGAGGAGGCAACAGGGAAAGTTCTTAACTCAAAACTGGGCTCTTCCTCCAGACTCCACAAAGCTTCCGACTTTTCACTATTGACCAGAGACCCTGAGGCCTCTGAGTAGCTTCTGATGCAACAGGAGACTCTCTCCACCTCTTCAGGCTTTGAGATAACCACTGTCACATCATCCGCGTAGGCTACGAACCTCAGGCGCTGACCACTGGGTGCACAGATACCCTCCAAGTTACCTCCCTGCAGCGACCTAAGAAAGGGATCTAACGCAAACGCATACAGCAAAGGACTCAGAGGGCACCCCTGTCTTACTCCTGCCCCAACCTGGAAATCTTCACCCTGCCAACCGTTAATCAGTGGGAAGCTTCTCGCCCCTTTGTACAAAACTTTTATCCAACTAATGAATTGACCCGGGATACCGTATTTAGACAAAACAGCCCATAGGTACTGGTGATTCACCCTATCAAAGGCTTTTGACTGATCCAGACACAGAAAATATTTCCCCCACCCGTGAGCTTTGCATAATTCCAGAGCCTCTCTAATGGTAAAGACAGCTCCAAAAATGCTCCGCCCCTTCACCGTGCAGAACTGACAGTCAGACAATAAAGTGCTTGAAAATAAACTTAAACGAAAGAAAATAATCTTTGCGAGAATCTTTCTATCTGTATTGAGCAGGGCAATTGGCCTCCAGTTCTCAATATGCTTCTCGTCCTTACCTTTTGACAACAAAATCAAAGAGGAAAACTGCATAGATGGCGGGAGGTCTCCTTCCTCTAAACAACAGTTAAACACCTCAACAAGTGCCGGGGCCAACAGATCTTTAAAGGTCTTATAGAATTCTGATGTTAAGCCATCCGGACCTGGAGCTTTCTTATTCTGCAGACTCTCTATCGCCAACTTTACCTCCTCCTCCGTGATTTTAGCCGTCAAAGGGGAAAAATCCAAATTATGTGTGTCAGGCCCTGGGGTCGTCTCTAAGAAAGCTGTCATCCTTTCCCTCTCCAAAGTTCTCTCCCCAAACAAAGCAGCATAGTAGGATCTCACGACTTCCAGTATTCCCTCCCTTGTCTTTTGCTCTTTACCCTGGAAGTCAAAGAGACCCCTCACCAGTTTCCTTTTAACTGACTCTTTACAGTTCCTAAAAGGATCTGGGGAGATTTTTGTCCCAGAATCCCTCTCAAGAACCAGAGACCTCTGGCGGCTGTACTGATACTGCTTCATTTGGTTCTTTAACTGGGTAACTTGTTCCCCCACCACCCCATCCGAAATATAGGACTCCAGCTTCTTTCTCAAGGACTGGTACTGCCATTGCCTATTTCCCTCCCTTTTAACAGATAGGGACTTGAAGAAAGCCCGAAATGACCTCTTGGCCTCTTCCCACCACTGTGTTGGTGAATCATAAAAAATTATTTTTGACAAAATGTTTTGTATAATGAACTCACAAAAGGGTTTTTGTTCCTCATCCTTTAGTATTTCTGAGCCCATTCTCCACAGACCTTTACCAACCCTCAGACTATCCGATAGCCCATATTCAAAAAAAAGAACTAAGTGGTCAGAAAACCCCACTTCAATCTCTTTAACCCCTGAAAAAGGGACACCAGCCTTAATATAAATCTGGTCAATTCTGCTACTGCGGGAGCCACAGAAATAGGTGTGCTTGGATTTCCTACCCCCTTCAGTAGCCACATCCACCAACCCTGCTGTTTGGACCACTTCATTGAGAAAGGCACCCTCATATCTTCTATACATACCAGATCTATCCCCTGGCCCTGTCACTTGGTTGAAGTCCCCAGCTAGGATGACTGGCTTTGAGGTGTGCAAATACTGTCTCATTTCCCTTAGGAGTTCCTTCCTCCCCCCCACTGATTGGGGCCCATAGATATTAATTAGTCTTAGATCTTCCCCTTCTATCTTAATATCAAGTAGTAGGCACCTGCTCATTTTAACCTCCACCAACCTCTTAACTTCAATGTGTCTGTCACCATTAAACAAAATCCCCACTCCTCCCGCCTGTTCCTCTGCTATGGACCAAAAAGAGGGCCCTTTCTGCCAGTCTCTCTTTGCATTATATACATCATATACATTAGTTAGGTGAGTTTCTTGGATAAAGATGATATCTACGGCCAAGGAAAATAGAAATGCAAAAGCTTCCAATCGTGCCTGGGGAGACCTAATGCTTCTCACATTAAGGGTACAAAAAGAAATTGGGGAACTCTTCATGTTTTAGGTAGTTTTGCTGAGGACTCTTTTCCTCCTTCCCCACATCTCTTAACTTGCATCCCATGCGATTCATTCCCTTCTACAAAAACCAGAAACTCCCCCTCAAAAGAACCTCCCTCGCCAGAGTCTCTCTCCTTCCTCTTTTTCCCATGCTCTTCCCCAGTAACTTGTAGAACTTCTGGGATTGGAGTCTGCCCTGTCTCGGGTTGTGGGGATATTCCTTCTTTTGTTTTTCGCCTTTCCTTTTTCTTCTCTTCTCTGTCCCTTTCTTCTATCTGCCTTATTTCTTCTTCTATTTTCTCCTCCTCCTCTGCCATCTCCCCCCAACTCTTCCCACCTGGGAGGGTAAATCGGTTTGATGTGCTCACACCTGTCTTAACAACCATCTTTCCCTGCTGTTTATTCCCCTTTGCTCCTACCACCGTCCAGCCCACCTTCTCTGTCCCTTTCTCCTTCCTTTCCTTGCCGCTAGTTTCCTGAGGGACTGCAGGCTCCATTACTCCTTCCACCCTGGCCTCCTGCTCCATGTCTTCCTCATGCCCCCTCCCCTCCTCCCGCTCCTCCTCCTCCTGAATTTCCTGCTCCAAATTAGGGCAATCCCTGACAATGTTATGCCAAGCATTGGGGCAGTCCCTGTGTGTATGACCCAGAGCATTACATAGGTTGCACCTCACCACATTACATTCCTTGCTAATATGGCCTTTAGCACCACACAGAGCACACACCTTGGCTTCACAGTTAATGGCCAAATGCCGGTTTGACCCACATTTAAAGCATTGGCGAGGTTGGCCTGGATAAAAACAAACCCCCCTTTCTCTTCCTATGAAAAATGAGTTAGGGAGGTGCCTGGGGACATTGTAATGGACCTCTAGTTTCACTTGGGCTTTCCATCCTCCTGCCCAAAAACCTTCCTCATTATAGACCTTGATGAGAGGGGTAAGTACAGTGCACTGTCTCTTTAACCAAACAAGGATATCCTCAGGGGGGACTGACTCATGTTTGAATATGATTGTTACATTTTTAGTTTCAGGACGTGAGATTGGGATTGCCTTAAAGTTTTCCCACTCCTTTGTGTTTTTCTTTTGGTCATATAGAGCCCAAAACCTCTCCAACCCCTGGGACAATTTAAAGCTGAGATCATATTCAGTAACAGAAATGTCAAGAAAAGCATTGACATCATTGGTAGTGAAACCCATAGACTCTTTCACCAGGTTACGTGCCACATACTTCCAACCAGGGAATTTGTCTCGCTCCCCCTCCCATTTAATCTTCACAGCATTGCGCCTCTTAAACACCGGCCCATCAAAGGATCTATTTACCCCAGATGAGTTAGCAAACAGCCTCCTCCTTTCCCACACATTCACAGGTGCTTGACTCTTCTGCACAACCTCTGGAGCAGCCTCACTGCCCTCCACAGCCCCCTCTCCCATCCCCCCCACACCAACACTCTCACCCCCCTGTACCCCCTTACTCACAGCCTCTCTCTCACCACTTGCCCCACTCACACTCACACCTGCACTCACACTCACACTCACTGGTTGCACAACAACATTTGCAGGGATATTAGATGAAACATTTGAAAAATAACTTTTCCCTTTTTCCATCTGCTTAAACCTCTCCCGGTTCTTATAAATCTCTTCCCATGGTTTTATTATGAGAAAAGTCTTTTTAATTTCTTCCTCCAGTTCCTCCAACTCTTTATTATATATGGCAGTCTTTTTTATTCTCTGCCCTCTTAACTCTCCAGTCACATTAGCAGCCAAACTAAGTTCCTTTGCAATGACATTATTTAGTTCTTTTTTCCTTTGCTGCAAACGCTCCATAGCTTTTAGTGCTCTGACAATTTCCTCCTGATTAACAGAGTCTTTAGAGCTAGAAGCCCCAGAAAAATCTTTAGAGACACAGTCTGTAGCAGCAGCAATAACAGTCTCGTTAGTGGAAACCCCCTCCCCCACACAGGCAATCAAGGAAAAGTCAGTTTGTTTATTACCTGCAGGTTTCTCCTCCAGCACCTGTAAAGCCACAGTTTCTGCCAGGTAGTCCCAGTCCATGCTTGCCTCCATTCCTCCCTCTGGAGAAGCAGCAGCAGTTGGTGCCATTTGTGGGGGGGTTCCCTGGATCTTTGCTGGAATCTTTCCTTCCTCTCTTTCTTTGCTGGACTCTCTGTAAGTCTCACTGGGTGGGCGGAGCTTCCCCTTTGCTGTGCAGCTTGTCTCTGCTTCCAAGATGGCGTCCTCCTTCCCAAGCACATGGCCGGCCTCCATTACAGCAGTGCAGCTGGTACCTGCTTCCTCCCTCAGCTGGGGGTTACTGTCCATAGCAGCAGCTGCTTGTGTGTTATTACAGCCGCTTGTACTTTCCATTTCCCCCAGCATAGCACCGCTCCCCTTTGCTCCCTGACTGACGCACATACCAGACCAGGGGCTCCAGTTTGCGCTGGCCACAGGACTTTCTCCCTCCATAGCTATGGTGGACTTGCCTGTTCCTTGGGGGGTGCTCACTGGGACACAGGTAACTTGGGATTCACCAACCTTTGCTCCAGATGCAGAGAGTTGTAGTTCCGCAACACATTGCACAGGGGGCTCAGATGTCACAAACCCAGACAAACTAGACTCAGGGACCTCATCCAGCTTTTCTTCCTCCTCCTCGCTTTCTACAGACACCTCTTCCACTTCCTCCTCCTTTGGCAAAACTTTTGCTTTCTTGTTTGCTTTCTTTACAGTGGCAGCCATTTTCTTTTCTGCACCAGCCACAGCTTTCTGGCTCACTGCACGCCTGCTGGATCCCAGCCTTCCTCGGGTATTCATTGCCCCAGCTTCCTCAGTTGGGGGCAATTTCTTACCCATTTTCAAAAAAAAAAAAAAAAAAATAAAGTCAAAAAATAAAAATAAAGAAAAGTAAGGCTATAAGCCACAAAACTGCTGAAAAATCAACCTCCCCAGACCCAGAAGGGCCTGGGTAAGTCAAAATCACAAGCTTTGTCAAAAATCACGAGCTCTCTCCAAACACGTCTGCTTACAATAGGGATCAGATAGGATCTGTGCAGCACTGGGACAGAATGCTCTGTTATACAGATAGCTAGAATCTCAGCTGCCATAAAGCAGGTCAGGACTGCTGCTTACAATGGGGATCAGATAGGATCTGTACAGCCCTGGGACAGAATGCTCTGCTATACAGATAGCTAGAATCTCAGCTGCCATTAAGCAGGACAAAACTGCTGCTTACAATGGGGATCAGATAGGATCTGTGCAGCCACTGGGACAGAATGTTCTGTTAAACAGCTAGAATCTCAGCTGCCATAAAGCAGGACATGACTGCTGCTTACAATGGGGATCAGATAGGATCTGTGCAGCCACTGGGACAGAATGTTCTGTTATACAGATAGCTAGAATCTCAGCTGCCATAAAGCAGGACAGGACTGTTGCTTACAATGGGGATCAGATAGGATCTGTGCAGCCACTGGGACAGAATGTTCTGTTATACAGATAGCTAGAATCTCAGCTGCCATAAAGCAGGACAAAACTGCTGCTTACAATAGGGATCAGATAGGATCTGTGCAGCACTGGGACAGAATGCTCTGTTATACAGATAGCTAGAATCTCAGCTGCCATAAAGCAGGTCAGGACTGCTGCTTACAATGGGGATCAGATAGGATCTGTACAGCCCTGGGACAGAATGCTCTGCTATACAGATAGCTAGAATCTCAGCTGCCATTAAGCAGGACAAAACTGCTGCTTACAATGGGGATCAGATAGGATCTGTGCAGCCACTGGGACAGAATGTTCTGTTAAACAGCTAGAATCTCAGCTGCCATAAAGCAGGACATGACTGCTGCTTACAATGGGGATCAGATAGGATCTGTGCAGCCACTGGGACAGAATGTTCTGTTATACAGATAGCTAGAATCTCAGCTGCCATAAAGCAGGACAGGACTGTTGCTTACAATGGGGATCAGATAGGATCTGTGCAGCCACTGGGACAGAATGTTCTGTTATACAGATAGCTAGAATCTCAGCTGCCATAAAGCAGGACAAAACTGCTGCTTACAATAGGGATCAGATAGGATCTGTGCAGCACTGGGACAGAATGCTCTGTTATACAGATAGCTAGAATCTCAGCTGCCATAAAGCAGGTCAGGACTGCTGCTTACAATGGGGATCAGATAGGATCTGTACAGCCCTGGGACAGAATGCTTTGTTATACAGATAGCTAGAATCTCAGCTGCCATAAAGCAGGTCAGGACTGCTGCTTACAATGGGGATCAGATAGGATCTGTGCAGCCACTGGGACAGAATGTTCTGTTAAACAGCTAGAATCTCAGCCATAAAGCAGAGCAGGACTGCTGCTTACAATGGGGATCAGATTATGCTTTTTTGTAAAGCTAGAATCTTAGATGACTTTATTTTACAAAATATCCCACATTGTTTCAGGCACCGTTCGAAACACTGTGTTGTAATAATACTGTTCCTTTAATCTCACCTTGTGCTTTTGGTATTGTTCTTGGCTAATTTCAGGAACAAACATCCTGCTTTATTTGGGTTCTCTGTTCACCTGAGATGAGAACTGGAACACACACATGATCAGTTCAACGTGTGATGCTCCTCGAGCTCAATGTGCTGTGAATAGATATTGTTCTGCTAATGGAGGCTGTGCCTTTGCCTTATTCCAGTGCGGATGTGAATGGGCCAGAATATTCAGGTGCATTTTTTGGGTATCGTTGGCCAATATAAATCCACAGATAATGCCTTTGTTTTATTATTTCCAGTGCCAGGTTTCCCATGATCCCACTTCAGCCGTCAGTAGATGCAGGGGGATCTACATGAACAGAACTTTCCAAGGCACTATGTACAATAAGAGCAGTGCTCATTATCAGACTGGGGTATCTCGAGATCACTGGATTGGATCACCCCAAGGGCCTCCAACGCCACCACATAGCTCATCTTGCTGCTTCTGCTGGGTGCTGAAAAATTATCTGCTCCCCTTGTAGATTAGGGCAGTCACCAGGCCTGGGATGGAAGACCCTTAAGGACAGGGACCTACTAGGGTTTCTACCAGGGTTTGGTCTGTAGGCCCTGTAGGACCCTAGCAAAGAACTATTATTTACCATCATTTTTTCCTCCAATGGACCAGGTTCCCAGGCTTGGGCATGGCTGCCAGGATACCAATGAGTCTCCTGGTGGGTTCACATCCGGGTGGGCCTTACTGTAGGACAACTTCCATAACCTCTGTGATTTTCACGGCAGAGACATGCGAGACCAATATCTTTTAGTACAGTTTATCTAAAGACTCTTACACTGATCCTTGGATGTTAGGTTCTCCTATGTGCTCTACAAGACCTAGTCCAGCACTGCAGGTACCCACAGTGCAATGCGGGTAGTGAAGATCTAAATGCCTAGTGCAGTGATCCCCCACCAAATGGCTCATGAGCATCATATGGCTCCTAGTGACAAGTTTTGGTTGCATAAAAACCAGGTGTATGGCCAAATAGAGTCTCCTGTAGGCTACCAGTCCACATAGGGGCTACCAAATAGCCAATCACAGCCCTTATTTTGCCCCCCATGAACATTTTTCATGGTTGTGTTGCTCCTCAACTCTTTTACATCTGAATGTGGCTCTCAGGTAAAAAGGTTAGAGACCCCTGGCCTAGCGGGTCTCTATTCCTACCTTTGACTTCCATGTCCACTCCTCCCAACTGTCCCGTTTTTAGAGGGACAGTCCCTCTTTTGACAGCTCAACCCACAGTCCCTCATTTGTACTGGCTGGAAAGTCCAGTTTTTCTCTGCACTAAACAACCAGAAAAACTAACAATGTTTCTAACTTAATTGGCTTTTGGCAGAGAGCCCAGAACAGCCACAGCTGCAGATAAGATACTTTTGTAACAATTTTGAGAAAAGCAAAGAAGTAATTGTAACAATATAAGATAACAGGTCCCTTGGGAGAAGTTAGACTCGGCTTAAAGGGCAATTCACCTTCATTAGCAAACCTGTAATAACTGGGAAAAAAAACACAGAAACTTTCATAACATGCCAAATTTTGTAAAATGAACATGGTAATTAGGGGGTGTGACCACAAAAATGGGCGTGGTCAAAAATGTGTCCCTCTTTTTATTTCCAAAATGTTGGGAGGTATGCATGTCTATGATCAGGGGTGTAACTACAGAGGAAGCAGACCCTGCAGCTGCAGGGGGGCCCAGGAGATACAGGGGCCCCACGAGGCCCTAATCCATAAACAATTTCAATAAATATTGATAAAACAGGTCAACCTCTAGACATTTTGATGGGCCTTAAAAATAGTTAGCTGTGGGGCCCATATATATATAATATCTAGTAGGGATGCACCGAATCCACTTTTTTGGATTCGGCCGAACCCCCGAATCCTTCGTGAAAGATTCGGCCGAATACCGAACCGAATCCGAATCCGCAATTTCCCTCCCGCCCCTAATTTGCATATGCAAATTATGATTCGGTTCAGCTGGGCAGAAGGATTCGTCCGAATCCTGCTGAAAAAGGCCGAATCCTGGCCAAATCCCGAACCGGATTCGGTGCATCCCTAATATCTAGTAATGGGGCCCATATATATAATATCTAGTAATGCCTATGTGTCAGGTAGTGGGTCAGGTTATGGTTAAACATGTTGTGGGTTGGATAGTGAGTCTGAACAAGTAAAAAATGTGTTGCAGTTCTGAGGTTGGTGCTGGTCCTTTCATTTAGGCCCGTGCGGGTCTCCAAGCTCGTGCTGTGCTGCTACATGTCACAACATGATGGATGGTAGGAAAGCTTTACAGCGCTAGTGAACTGTATCTTCCACAGCTAAAGAAAAAACTGTTAGCCTGGAGAAATAATTAGCTATCTCCGCAGGAAGAACTCCATAGGATATGTGTTCATTGTAGCATAAAGCAGTGACAAACCATAGGAGGCCCAGGAGGATAAACCACCATTGTGACATCACTCACCCCCCAGGCGTTTGTGTATCTCTCATGGAAGTGCTGTAGGGAAAGAATCCATAGAATGTTCCTATTGACGGGCCAGGCAGCTGTCTCCTAAATACACACTGGCAGATCCTAATCTGGCAATGTCTGACCCCGGCTCATTCCTGGAGAGGCTTGACTGCCCCATATTCCATCAGATAAAAGACACCTTTCATCTTGAATAACTACACACCAAATATTTGCCTTCTGGAGAATGAGTGAAGGGCTTTAATGGGTAACTTTGTAAGTGCCTCCAGAAAAGTGGAGAATCCATAGAAATATTTCAACATTGTGCAGAAATGATCCATGCGCCATCCCCATTGTACAGAACGCTCCCAATTTGCCCGTAGGGTAAAGTATAAAGGGCAAACACATTAATACTAAACACCCTGCACTGTCATGACATTAATACCCTAAATGCTGCCTGGGTCTCAGTCTTACAGATAAGGAGGAGATCATTATAACAAACTAGAATGAGAATCTGATTAAATACCTTCACCAGCTCCCACAACTGCTCTGCAGAATTAAGGAGAAGGGGTTAAATGCAAAATAAAACATTTTTCAGGCAGATTTTGTGCTTTGGATTCAGCCCCTAAATAAAAAGCGAAGTGTTGTTTGACCTGAATAATTCTGACTAATCCCCGCGTCCCAGTGAAATACAATGTGTAAATGTTGTGTAATAATAACTGAGGTTTCTAGCAGAGCTCTCACAGCTTACAGTTCAGTGTGTGTGTGTGCGGAATAATCAGGAGTCAAGTTTTGGGACGTCTGCACTGGGGAATGTAAGGAACCTCCTTGTATGACAGGTCTGAGCTCTGTTAAAGGGGATGTTCAACTTTTTTTCAAATTGTCCACCAGACTTTTTTTTTTAATTTGCTTTACCTGTTTTTATTTCTTTACACTTTTTCCAAAGTTGAAAGTTGCTTTATATTACACACTGTTTCGCTGTTAATCCCTCTTCCGCTAGCACCATATTGCCTTACTCGGGGGGCTCTGTTAAATGATCTTCTGCCTACCCATAGTTCATGTTCACTGCCCTCTGTCTCCTGCCCTCTCCTCTGCCACTATCCCAACACTGCCATCCCCTCTGCTGCTCTCCCCACCCCTTCCCTCCCCTCTGACACTATCCCCTTCCCTCCCCTTTGCCGCTATCCCCATCCCTTCCCCCCCTCTGCAGCTATCCCTTCCCACCCTTGCCCTCCCCTCTGACGCTCTCCCCTCCCTCTCTCTCTTTCCTTGCCTGCCACTCTTCCCTGCCTATTCCCCTGTCACTGCAGCCCCCCCCCAGCATGACGGTGCATGTGTGGGGGACAACTAGGTTGTCTTAGGCTTGGCCTGGCCCTGGGAACAGTAGACTTGGAGAGGGAGTATGTAGGGGCCGTGGGGCACATGAGAGCCGGGCCCACAGTGTTTTGTCCCTGTGTCACGTTGGCCCAGGACGACCCTGATTTGACTACACACATTATCCAACAATAAAAGCCCCTACCCCCAGACACCATGCTGTACACACTCCCCAACAGTTACATCTAGACTTATCACCTTTACACCTAAAAAATAGGTGGGCGTGGCTTTGTTAAGCAGAATGGAGCTGGGTTGGATGGAGAGCATTACTGGATGGACCTAGGGGGTGTCGCTGGGCGTATCAGTGATGTAACTGGGTGGACTGGGGCATAACAAGAGGGGGACCTGAATTTCCAGGCAATGTAAATGTTGTCCATTATCAAAAGAAGGGCCCCTGTAGGTTATCTCTTTGTAGATTTTCTACAGTGAGACAAAAGGCTGTCTTTCCCCCAAATTGCACTGCTCTAGGGGAAATCTGTAAGTGACTTAATTAAGAGCTTATCCTTTTTTTGGCAAAGAATTACGCATTGTAAATTTCCCCCTGATGCTACAATGAAGCCGGCTTTGTATGGAGGCAGAACGTTGGAACTCTGACAAACTGGCGCTTAGAACGTTCCCATGTTTTTCTTGGTCGTGCACTTTTTAATAATGTGGGAAAGTGAATTCATTGACATTACTTAGAGCAATAGCCAGGGGCTGGCACTGACACGGGTCTTCTAGTTTGCATAGACCTTAATGTGTCTGGCCGGGAATAATGTAAGGTTGGTTGGAAATGCAAATAGTTATACTGATGTGATTCTCAACCTGAAGTCTAATGCTAACAAGGCTGCTTTCCCTAAGTGGCCAATAGTTTCCATTAATGGAGCTCTGGTGCAGTCTGGGGGCCATAAAGATGTCTTGGAGGGGCCCACATGCCTCCAGTTGGACAACCTTCTTCTGGCTAATTAATAGAACATTTATTTTTAGCCAGTCGGAGCCATTTATTGTCCTGCAACAACCAATGAGACTTTTAAAATGTTCTCAGGGCTGACGATCCTTAGATCATTTAAAGGGGCTTGGACCAACCTGTAGCCAGTCAGAACATGAGAACTTTTACAGGACTAGATCATTCTCGAACCAGTCAGAGCAGAACAACATTAACAGGACTGGATTCTGTGTAGCCAATAACAACATTAACTGGTATTCACAGGACTAGACCTATATGTGGTCAATGAGAACATACGGTAACAATGGAATTACAAAATCTACCAGTAATCTTTATTTATGTGGGACACCAGGTCCGGACTGAGAATTAAAATAGGTCCTGGCATTTCAGGTACACAGAGGCCCAAACAACCCCCACCAGCCCACTAAATACTGACTTTTTATGGCACCTTATAGCAGCCCCTCTGGCATTTGCCAGAACCCACAGATTGCCAGTCCGGGCCTGTGGGACACTACCCATTTGGAGACTGCAAACATGGTGCAGAGCTGACCTATGAGTGTGTTGGGTTCCAGGTGAATCAGGGGTGTGTCTGTGCTTATATGGGCATGGCCAGGGCTGATTATGGGTATTTTAGGAGGTATTTAGATAGTGAATAAAGTACCCCCTCTTGTAAAATATGAGGATATCTGCCGAGTGCTTTTATACAGGTCATGGAACTCCTAGGTAACTTCTAATAGCCTCATATTTTGCAACTAGGGGTACTTTATGCCAGAAATGACATCAGAACTCACCGTTTATAACTGATGACATCAGAACTCACTGTTTATAAGGATATAATTTACAAGATATTCATGGCAAGATATTCATATATATATCCCCCCTAGGTCTTGCCACCTCCCTGTTTGGTCACAAGAGCACAAGAGAGAGGGAGATCTCCAAGGCTGAAAAGAGAATTTTCTAACAAATTCCCCAAAAACAACTCCAAACTCTAGTTTAGTTGCACCTTGGAATATTTTAGAGAATTTTTCCGTCATTCTTAGCTAATGTATACAGGTATAGGATCTGTTATTCTGAAACCCGTTATCTAGAAAGCTCCAAATTACAGGAAGGCCAACTCCCATAGGATCCATTATAATCAAATAACTCGAATTTTAGAAAATGTATTTTTTTCTTTGTAATAATAAAACAGGACCTTGTACTTGATCCCAACTAAGGTAAAATTCATCCTTATTGGAGGCAAAGCAATCCTATTGCGGTTATCTAATATCTAAAGTATTTTCAAGCAGACTTAAGGTATGGAGATCCAAATTATGGAAATATCCCTTATCTAGAAAAAGCCCAGGTCCTAAACTTTCTGGATAACAGGTCCTACTCCTGTATATGCTAACAGCACAAGAGCTTCTCAAGGGACCTGTTGGGTTGACGTGAATTTACAATTAGCAATTCACCATTCTCCATCTTGTTTTGCCAATTATAGTACATGGTGATGTATTTAAGTGGGTTTCATGTACATCACTGTTGAGTCGATTAATTGTAATTAGAGCAAGCTAATGGCTGTTTATGCATGGTGCCCTAAATTCAGGTCTCTGCCGTTCCAGGGAACTCTTCGACTGTCCTTTGAGGATGACAATGGGCAACATCCCCTGGAACTGTCTGTGAAAGAAGTAATGAGCGTTTTGAAATCAGACAAAGAGAAGGTGAGTAATTGGCCTCCACTGTTTGCTGTTACTCTATTTAACCTCTTAATCCTATGGTCCGCCTTCGAAGAGCATATTTACCTTGAATAGATACTCTTGGGTGTTCTGTGGACAATTTTAAAACTGTAAAAATATGTTTTGTTCGACAATTATGTTTAGTTTAGCATTTAAATTATGCACTTAATGGGGTTCCTCTTACCCTAGCAACCAGGTAGTGGTTTGACTGGAAGATGAATAGGAGGCAATCTGAATAGACACTAACAAAATAAAGGTGGACATACACGGGCCAATAAAAGCTGCCGACAGACCGAGTTGGCAGCTTATTGGCCTGTGTATGGGGCCCTCCAACGGTCTTCCCATCGGATCGCAGCCACATCTGTTCCTTGATGCGGTCCCGCGATCCGACCGCTCGTTACCCATCGTTCGGATCCGATCGTTGGACTCTAGAGCTCACGATCAGATCAGCCAGATATTGCCCACCTCAAGGTGGGCATATCAGCGAGAGATCCGCTCGTCGCCGAAAGAGCAGATCTCTCTGTGTATGGCCAACTTAAAGCTGGTCATATGCAGGCTAACATTAGCTGCCAACTGGCTCTGAAAAGGCTGAATTGGCAGCTTATGTCGGGTTATATATGGGAAAAGTGTCAGTTTTCCAAGCGTATATTGGGTTGTGGACGTGGTCCTCTTCCAGCACGTGTGCCTAGGCCCCTATTATGATCTGGTCATTGTGCTGGGGCCAATGATTGGATTAGAATGATAACGGTGCACCAAAACTTCCACCCACATGTGGGTCTAAAGTTGTCCCTATGAGGTCTTCCTTGTATTTTGGTGTTTTTTGCCTTCACTGATTTGGTTATTCTATGAAATGGAATGTTGGGTAAATGGGTGTGATGTATCTCTGAGATGGCCTATGATGAAGTGCTGGGTAAGCGTGAAACACGTTGGGCTCCATGTGGAGTAATGTTGTATTTTAGATGTTTCAATAAATATACATTTTTAATATAGCATGACTATAAAGGATTTTTTGGACTATATATAAATGGGTGTGATGTACAACAAGTAGTTGGAGATGCTCCTCATATCTTCACATTGACTTGCCAGCAGGGACAGCCCTTCATGTTGCTTTCAGAATTCCTGAGCCTTAACTGATTGAACCAGACTAGAAATACCTTCAGCCAAGTGCCACATTGGGCTGTGTCCCTCTAAAGCATTGTGCTCTGCATGGGCACCCACTATGACCCTGTTTTTGGACTAAGGGCCAGACATTTGGATCAGCACTTGGGTGGCCAAAGTTTCTCTACTCTCTGTTTAACCTCAGCCTGTCTATGTTTATGTACATAAACTAAAGGGCCATGAGGCAGGTTTATTCTCCATTGATTGGACCATTTAAGGGTTTAATACATTAACTGCAGCTGTTTAATGAGCTTGGGCTTGACATGTTTATATTTGATGCAAGTGGATCCCTGGAAAAACCTGGAATCCCGCCAGACTCATCACTGCCCTATTAGCAATTAAGCAGCAGTCATTATCACTTCGGAAAGGCTGCTCCCCGGCACACTAATCAGCCATCTGTTGCTGCATATGAGCAGCATTTGTCAGGATTATGTTTAGTGTTTCCCGGGAATTATGCAAGTCACGTGTACCCTGATTACTCACATTCTTTTTTTTTAGATCTATTTTCAGCCCTTTCTGGGTAATCTTAGAACTAAAATGTCCCATTATTCAGATCAGATGATACTCTGTCTTTACAATTTTGCTATCCAAGCGTGTAGAGAACATAATCGTAATAATGCTGTCATTTAGTAGCTTGGCTGAGCCATGCAAGCAACCTCATATCAACCATATTGTCAGGGTTAAGGCAGGGCCTCAAGCAATTAAAGCTGGCCATAAATATGGGGCCCTTGTGTATGGGACCTGCTCATTATATCTATGGGAAATAGTTCTACTAACCTACGCATTTGCCAAACTGACCAACTCATTCTGTTGGTAGGTCGTATCATGCAGTGTGATTGGAGACTCCATACAGTTTACCGTGCGTGTTACTCGCACCGTCCCAGCCAACTCAGGATGCCAGGTGTACAGTGTCCGGGTCACCCCTCTCCAGCTCAATGTAAGTCTTAAGTCTCAATTTTGAAGATTGTAATGTTTTTGGTCCTACTAGGCCTTGACATTTATTTGCTGTAGGCTTCAGTGTTTCTTAAGGATAAACAGTAATAGATGACTTGACCCGTGGAAACCAATGAAGCCAGTTTCAAGGCATCCATACAACTATTAATCTTGCATCCCATGTGCTGTTAAATAATGGGCCTATGACCACTGGTGGACTTTGACTACACTTAGATGGAGCTAATGGAGCAAACTTCCCCTGCTCTTGGGTTGGCCAGTTGGCATGAGATTTCTACAACTAGATACACCTAGAAGCTATTAATCTTGCCTCCTTGTGCTGTTGAATAATGGGCCTATGATCACTGGTGGACTTTGACTACACCTAGATGGAGCTAATGCAGCATACCTCCCCTGCTCTTGGGTTGGCCAGTTGGGGTGAGATTTTTATAACTAGACACACCTAGACAATATTAATCTTCCATCCTTGTGCTGTTGAGTAATGGGCCTATGTCCATTGGTGAACTTTAACTACGCTTGGATGAAGCTTATGGAGCAAACTTCCCCTGCTCTTGGGCTGCCCAGTTGGGGTGAGATTTTTACAACTAGAAGCCCCTCCTGAGAATGAGTTCGGTTGGCATTGCGTTGAACATATATTTGTTCTACTTAATATTCTTGGAATTTATGTGATATAAAAGTCTCTTGATATATCTTTAGCATCTATACAAGCAAGGAGGGCACTGACCAAATGTTGGACCTCAAAGATGGAAGTCATAATAATTCATATGTTACATCCTGGGTGGAGAGTCTCCAATGTGAAATACTGTACAATGGTTACATTAGACCCCAGTCTGTCCAATCTGAATATTTAATGCATTGATGCCACTTCTCAGCACTCCCCCCCCCCCGCCCCCAGAGGTCCACTCTTTTGGGACAAACCCGGTCAAATTAAACTATACCCTGAACCTCTGTCCAGTCAGTCAGATGAACACAAGGTTGTCCTGTGTTGATGAAGCTTTATGGACCTTATGGAGACTAGTTTTTAAAGCAGCTTTCCCAGAAATGTCTCATTCCTTTGCTAAATGTGGCCAAGTTGCTCATAGTATCTCTTTGCCCCCCAAACAGCTGGAGCTGCATGTGAAAGAGGAAAGCAGTGGAAGCATTCGGGTCCTCTGGACTATGGGGAACTTTGCAAATCTCAATCTCCAGGTTCAGCCAAAGAGCAAAATAGAGGTCAGTTGTGTTTGTTACATGTTCTCTTTTGATTCATCTTGATATTTTCAGTTCTAACACCTGCTGTGTAGTCTTGAAACAATGCGCTGGTGTGAGCCAGATTTAATCCCTTCAGCTATGGGAGTGTTGTTATTGTGCTGGCTGGGCAGGTTGTGTTTGCTGAGGAGGTGGAACTCCAAACACATTAACATTAACTGAAGGGAACAGCCTGACCTACAGGAACACACACATCCAACAGTTTTACTGTAAATTCTTTCTCTGACCAAGTTGACAGTTTATGCGCCATTACAGGGGCCGAAATTATGACTCCTTGACCCATATCTGACCAGACCTTGATTAGATGTAGATGTTTGGGAATTTAGCAAGTCCTACCTGTCCTAGTATAATCCATGTTGTGTAATCGAATTCATGAATGTCAATGAGATGGTTTGTGTTCATGATGCAGAATGTGTTCATTTCACGTAACTAATTATAACCGTGTTTATGTCAGTTGCAAAATGAATTCTAGTTAAGCCCAGCACTTTATCTGCCTAAAAGGACTGGTTGAGCAATAGCCATAAACCTCTAATAATCATTCCACATAAACACACCCTCATTACTGTGTCATTTGCAATTTAATGTGTGTGATTCACGTGTCCTGGCCGCATATAAACATGAACTTACTATGCACCAGGGATGGGGGTTTCTGTGCTCCCATACTCCCTTTAAATCACACATTAAAGGGGTTGTTCACCTTTAAATCAACTTCTAGTATGATGTAAAGAGTGATATTCTAAGACAATTTGTAATTCGCTTTCATTTTTAATTATTTGTCGTTTCTGAGTTATTTTGCTTTTTATTCAGCAGCTCTCCAGTTTGCAATTTCAGGAATCTGGGTGCTAGTGTGCAAATTACCCTAGCAACCATGCATTGATTTGAATAAGAGACTGGAATATAATTAGGAGAGGCCTGAATAGAAAGATGAGTAATAAAAAGTAGCAATAACAATAAATGTGTAGCCTGACGGAGCATTTGTTTTTTTAGATGGGGTCAATGACCCCCATTTGAAAGCTGGAAAGAGTCAGACAACTAAATAAAAAAAATAAACAATGAAGACAAAGGTTGCTTAGAATTAGCCATTCTATAAAGTACTAAAAGTTAATGTGAACCACCCCTTTAAATGAGAAGTAAAGCCTAACTAAAGAAGTAGCTAGAAATGTTGTACATTATGTTTGTGCTTCTGTACCAGCCCAAGGCAACCACAGCCCTTTAGCAGTAAAGATCTGTGTCTCCAAAGATGCCCCAGTAGCTCCCCATCTTCTTTTCTGCTGATTCACTGCACATGCTCTGTGCTGCTGTCACTTACTGAGCTTAGGGACCCACTCACAATATACAGTACACATAGAATAGAAATGTCACAATATAAGGCTGATTAGTAATTAATACAGATAATTACTACATGGCAGCACAGAAACCAGTGCAATTAGCATTAGAATTTAATAATCAGCAAACCTGTAGCATCAGTTTATATTACAGCCAGGGAAGCTCATTTTCTGTTGGATAATTAGTGACGAGCCCTAAGCTTAGCTTCTCAACAGCCAATCAGAGCCCACTGAGCATGTGAGTGTCACAGACACTTTCCAAGATGGTGACCCCCTGTGACAAGTTTGAAGTCCTGGATCATTGCTGCTATTGACTGAAAAAAAAACTGAAACTTTAGGCTGGTGCAATAAATTCAGTATATAAAATATGGCATTTTTAGCCATATTAATTTTTAGGGGTTAGTTCTCCTTTAAGTATATACAGCAGAACTTGCACTCAAAAGCAAAGGGAATTAACTAATACATTGGTCCTCAACTAATGTTGCCACCCGGCCGGTATTTTACCGGCCTAGCCGGTAAAATACCTGCCAAGGCCGGGGCCGGTATTACAAATTTACCGGCAATGTAGCTGCCGGTAAATTTGTAATACCCTTAAAAAGACCCCCTCGGCCAGCCCCCAATCCCCTTTAAACTTACCTTGTCCTTCGGTTCTTCTCCTGCTCGCGCCATGGCATAGCCCCACCCCCTTTGACATCACACCACACACCCTTTTTGTGCCCGCCCCCACCAGCCGGAATTTTTTTGGGGAAAAGGTGGCAACCCTATCCTCAACCCCCTTTATCCGTGAGCCATATCTAAATGTTAAAAGTGTTAGGGAGCCACACAAACATGATAAAAATTCCCAGGGGTTGCCAAATAAGGGCTATTTGGTTGCCCCATGTGAACTGCCAGCCTCCAGGAAGCTCATTTTGGCAGTCAATTTGTGTCTTTATGCCTCCAAAACTTTCCTTTAAGTCAGAAATGCAAAAATGAGTCTGTTGTGAGGCCACTGGGAGCACATCAAAGAGCACATCAAAGGGGTGGGAGCAACATGTTGCTCACAAACCACTGGCTGGAGCTCAGAGAACTAGGACCTGCCTGGAAATACCCATTTACTGATACTCTGGCCATGAGAACATCTTGGCTTCTACATGAGCCACCACCATCCGCTTCACCAGTTACTTACCAACGTCCTTGACAGTCCTCGTCCACTTATGTAAAGACACACAAACCTAGTCTGCCTAAACCCTCCAATTTGTATCTGGTGCCCTTTTTGAGATCCATCTGCTCCTATTGGGTTTCAATTGTTCAATGCTCTTCACTAAATATAAAAGGGAATTCCAACCCCTATCCCTCAAGCTCATGCCATTTATGAATAGAAATAGAAGTATAAGAAGATAAGGCCATGGTGTGTTTATCATTGCCGTTCATAAACTGGATTCTCCCTGTGTTATGGCAGTGCACTGATTAATGCTCTTTTTTAACGTTGACTCGATTTCTTCACTAATGGACGTATTAATTGGCAGACCCCAGGAGCAAGTGCAGTATTGGAAGCTCTCGAAGATATTCTGAAGAACCTGATGACACTGGTCCAGCCGTCAGTAGATCTCAGTACCAGACCAACAGGAGTAAGTCCTCAGGGCTCCATTTGGCGATGTGTGCAAAGAGTTTGCTCTGTTTTGGTAGTAAAGGAGAAGCTGTAGCTAAAGGAGAAGAAAAAGAGTAAATCACTGGGGTTGTGCTAAATGTTGCTCTGCTTTTGCCTCTACACTTGCCCACATGAAGTATTTATTTACATGACCGATTTCTGTCTGTTCTTCAGAATATTTATGGAGCGAGTTCTCAGTTAATGTGTCCTCCCAAGCCGCCGAGAGTTCACGACTTGAAGCTTCAGCTGAAAGGGATCAGAGCCACACTCTCTGGAGATGACCTATCAGGTACAGGATGGGCTTGCTAGTAGAGATGGTTTGAGTTACACCAAAATTTGCAAGTGGGACCAGTTTGGGCTGAAAAATAACTCTAAGCCACCTCCTCTGTTGATGTTTCCAATGGTATCTTGTTTATCTCGTACATCAGGCCAGCCTCGGGGTGGGTTGCAAAAGGGCAGTTTGGGTTTGACCCTGGTCAGGAAAATTCTGAAATCATCAGAGGAGAAGTTTGGAGGAGACGGGTGTAGAAAGAGAGAGGGTTCTTATGGACATAGAGTGTGTAGCAGAAGTATTGTGGCACTGTCGTAGCTGAATATACATATGTGTCCTTTGCAGGGATCTCGAGTGCCGCTTGCACCGTGCAGATAAATGACCCCGTCCAGAACGTCACTACAGCAGCCTCCAACACTACAAGTCCTTCTTGGGAAGAAGAATTCATTTTGTACGTTTATTGACACACACCTATTTCTTACATGTTGCCTTTTCCTTGGTATACGTATCACTTAAAACCTGGATAGATATACAAAAATGTAGCTAAATGTGCGGATCTTGTCCAGTTGGGCCACGTGCTGGTCTAAATCAGGTTGATCTGATGATGGTTTATGCCCATTGAAGTCATCGGATCATAACGTGGGCCTGCCAGGAACGGAACCAACTGGATTGTTATTCTGCTCCAACTTTTAGCCAAATATTGATTTGAGAAGGCTGTTGGGGAGGTCCTATGTATACACAGGCCCATTGATACCTAAGCTATGAATGAATACAGGTGTACAGAAAAGGACCTGAACATTTCTTTGGAGCAGGCACACAATGAAGTCAAACTTTCACCAGGCAGTCAGTTGAAGGTAAAAGGAGTTAATTGTGTCCACAACCTTGCGCGTTTCACTTAAGTGTTTGTTAACACAAAATGCGTAAGGCTAACTCCTTTTACCTTCAACTGACTGCCTGGTGGAAGTTTGCCTTCATTGAGTGTCTGCTCCAAAGAAATTTTCGGTTTGTCCGCTCCCCGTGCCGAGGGCTCAGGGCGCTGCGCCTGGGCCACTTTCCTATCTGGTGAGTTACAACTTTCAATTTGAAACCCCCCAACTACAGATTTGTACAGAGAAGGAACGTTCTGTGTGTATAATAACTCAGTATAGCAGTTCCCACCTTTATGTGTAAATGACAGGTATATTTTCCTTTACTTTGGCAGTGAGCTCAATGCTAAATCCAGGGAACTTCAGTTACAGATTGTGGAAACCGGGAAGTCCTCCGAGGGTAAGTATGTTGCCACGTTTATTAGCTGTTGCTGTAATAAACACTTGGAAAGTGATATCAAGTTTGCCTCAGTCTAGTAACCCACGGCAACCAACCAGCAGCTGGCTTATACAGCAATATTTAGCCTATGAAGCAGAACTCCCACCTTAGGGCATGTCCCACAGTTATATAATCTCCATAGTGTTAATGGTTTGTTTTTTTGGTTATAGGTGCCCCTCTAGCCTCAGCGAATGTGCCCTTGGACCTGTTCCATAAGCAGCCGTCGGGGAGGCAGAGTTTCCCTTTGAGAGCTGCTTCAGGAAAGGCAGTGAGTGGATCCGTCAGTGCACAGGTTTGTGCCCCAGCTGTTTAGTTTTCTGCCTTGTACTTGAATAAAGAGAAACCGAGATGCTCATCCATCCATGTTACACTGATATTAGGGGCTCGATATCCCAAACCTGCTCAAATCTAAAAAAAATATCTAATCTGAATGCACTTTATGTAACAATTATAGCTGCAGTGGGGGGCACCCATGCAAGTCTGTAGGGCTCATGGATATTGCATGGATAGCAGTATTTGTCTATTCCTTTCTGGTTCTGACTCTTGAAACAAAGTATCAAGATTCAATTTATTCAAGAATCTGTTAATTAACTTGAGTGGCTACATTGTTTCAGGAATTGGAACCAGACAACAGAAAGCCACCAGAAGCTTCTTCCCTTTATAGTCTGTGAGAATCCCGGTTTCTGTACCACACGGAAACAGCACAGGAAAGTGCATGTGTATCTGAATGTGCAAAACATTCCTACATTTCTAGATAGTAATCAGAATGATGCATGCCCTAGCAGTGTTTTGTTTGATTTGTATCATTGTTGTTCTCATTATGACTCTGCAGTTCCTTTATATTGAACCGATCGATGGAAAATCCTGGACAATTCCAACACCGGTCGCTGCAAAGAAGGTAGAGAAGGATCGGACGGTGATGCCTTGTGGGACTGTGGTCACCACAGTGACATCGGTGACCTCAAAACCTCGACTGGATGGGAAGAGTCCAGTTCAAAGCTATGGTGAGTACAATTGATGGGAAGGGTCAAACTTAGAGCTATGGTTTGTACAAGGAATGAGAAAGGCCCAGCTTAGAGTTTTGATGAGTACAATGTTTAATTAAAAGTAGGGAGGGGTGTGTTTATGGATGCTGGGTTTTCATTTGGAGGGGTTGAACTTGATGGACTTTGTCTTTTTTCAACCCAATTTAACTATGTAACTAACTATGTAAGGTCCGTGAAGGGTCCAGCTCAGAGGCATTGTAAGTACAAGGTCTGTGAAGGATCCAGCTCAGAGCTATGGTGAGTACAGGGGACGGGAAGGATCTAACTCAGAGCTATGGTGAGTACAGGGGACGGGAATGGTCCAGCACAGTGCTTAGATGAGTACAAGGGATAGGAATGGTCCAGCTCAGAGCTATGGTGAGTACAGGGGACGGGAAGGATCTAACTCAGAGCTATGGTGAGTACAGGGGACGGGAATGGTCCAGCACAGTGCTTAGATGAGTACAAGGGATAGGAATGGTCCAGCTCAGAGCTGAGTACAAGGGATAGGAAGGGTCCAGTGCAGAGCTATAGTGCGTATAAGACGATGGGAATGTTCAAGCTCAGAGCTATGGTGAGTACAAAGTCCTTGATGGATCCAGCTCAGAGCTATGGTGAGTACAAGGGATGGGAAGGGTCCAGTGCAGAGCTATGGTGAGTACAAGGGATGGGAAGGGTCCAGCTCAGAGCTATGGTGAGTACAAGGATAGGAAGGGACCAGTGCAGAGCTATAGTGCGTATAAGACGATGGGAAGGTTCAAGCTCAGAGCTATGGTGAGTACAAGGTCCTTGAAGGATCCAGCTCAGAGCTATGGTGAGTACAAGGGATGGGAAGGGTCCAGTGCAGAGCTATGGGGAGTACAAGGATAGGATGGGTCCAATGCAGAGCTATAGTGCGTATAAGACGTTGGGAATGTTCAAGCTCAGAGCTATGGTGAGTACAAAGTCCTTGAAGGATCCAGCTCAGAGATATGGTGAGTACAAGGGATGGGAAGGGTCCAGCTCAGAGCTATGGTGAGTACAAGGATAGGAAGGGTCCAGTGCAGAGCTATAGTGCGTATAAGACGATGGGAAGGTTCAAGCTCAGAGCTATGGTGAGTACAAGGTCCTTGAAGGATCCAGCTCAGTGCTATGGTGAGTACAAGGGATGGGAAGGGTCCAGTGCAGAGCTATGGTGAGTGTAAGGAATGGGAAAGTTCAAGCTCAGAGCTATGGAGAGTACAAGATCTGTGATGGGTCCAGCTCAGAGCTATGGTGAGTACAACGTAAGGGAAGGGTCCAGCACACAGCAATGCTGAGTACAAGGGAATGGAAAGGGTCCAACTCTGAGCTATGGTGAGTACAAGGGATGGGAAGGGTTCAGCTGAGAGATGTGATGAGTACAAGGGACAGAAAGGGTCAAGCTCAGAGCTATGGTGAGTACAGGGGAAATTCAGTTTGCAGAAATGAGTGGTGGAGCTGTCAGTTTCATAATGGTATTGGTGCAACTGATACCCCATAGTATGGGTACAATAGTCACCACAAACTAACCAGTATTTAAACATATTAAAGATGCTGTGCAAGCTCTATACTCTTCTGTTACATTATTCAGCAGTCTGTGTGTCTGACTCATACACTACCCTGTTCTGCAGATGGTCTGACACTCACACACAATGCATTATTCAAACCATTAGGCTAGATCATGCCTCCCATGATTTGATTGGATAATGGTGCCATGAAATATATCCGATTTGGGAATAGCAGTCGCTACAACATCTGTGCAGAGTGAGGATATATAAAGGAAATTTAACACCAAAACAATTAAAAAAGAAAGGTTTTCCAATGTATTTAAAGATAAAGTACCGTTACAAAGCGTGTGTTTGCTTCACAGGCTCAGATATAGTTTCTATAGATAAGCTGCTGTGTAGGGACGGGGGCAGCCATTCAAGCTGAAACAGGGCACCTATATGCAGAACAGCAGCAGTTATAGTATTTAATCAGGGAGACACACAGAACTTTACAATAAAAACCTATATCATATAATTCAGGACATTTGTTTTCAAAAACAGTTTATATGTAGGTGCCGATTGGACATAAACTGCTGTGGCTTTCTGGCAATACCCGTCTGTTATTCACTACAGTGATTCCTTAGGCTGCCAGAATGCCAGTGATCCATTTCTACTTCATTCTGACTCTGTTGGCTTTTATTGCCCCCTGGTGGGTAGTTAGTACATCTCTATTTCTGTCCAATAAGCCGTCTTCATTCACTGCCATCAGGGGCCATGATAGGAGAACAGGGGGACAAGCCAAACTGCTGATTGTAGATTGTATACTTATGACTTTCTCCTTATTTCTACCCCTACAGAATCCCCTGCAAAGACTCCTCCTAAAGTGAAGATGATAGAGAGGGACTTCTCTGTGCAAACGATGCCTTCTGAGAGCACCGTGGTCAGCAAAGCCTTGTCATCGTCCGACACAGGTAATAGGTCAGCTTGGTCAGGATTGGGGGATAATTATCCTTTCTAAAGTAAATCTCATCTGTACCCCATGTTGCTCATAACAAGGTTACAGATATATAGAAACATTGGGGTGTCACCCTGCTATAGTTCCAGGGGTACCCAGGGTACAAATAAGCACTCACCCCAAATCTCCCCCTAACTGGCCTTCAGACTGGGTCCCCTTAGCTCATAACAAGGTTACAGATATATAGAAACATTGGGGTAACAGTCACCCTGCTATAGTTCCAGGGGTACCCATGGCACAAATAAGCACTCACCCCAAATCTCCCCCTAACTGACCTTCAGACTGGGCCCCCTTAGCTCATAACAAGGTTACAGATATATAGAAACATTGGGGTAACAGTCACCCTGCTATAGTTCCAGGGGTACCCATGGCACAAATAAGCACTCACCCCAAATATTACTATATCTAGCCTTCAGGTTGTCAAAAGTTAAAATATATATATGAGTATAGTAAAAAGTATTGACTATCCTATCATTTCTTTCTCATACAGAGCTTTTGTTTCTGAATGGCTCAGATCCTGTTGCAGAAGCTGCTATCCGTCAGCTCCGGGAATCTTCCAAACAGTCATTCAAGTCTCCAAGAAAGAAGAGCACCATTATTATTTCAGGAATCTCCAAGGTTCGTGTAGTTTAGCATTTAGTTGGAACTTCAATCCAACAGTCCTGTCCTGCTTTATGGCTTTTCTGTCCCAGTGGCTGCACAGATCCTATCTGATCCCCATTGTAAGCAGCAGTCCTGTCCTGCTTTATGGTTGAGATTCTAGCTTTCTTTAAACTTTTCAGATCTAGAGCTTTCCAGAAATATAATATTTCTGCTGGAAGAACCAGCGGTCCTGAATTTTAGTTGTGAACCCCTGTATTTTTCTGATTTTCATCAATACCCCTACAATTCAGTTGTACTGTCTATTTTATCCAGACTTCCGTATCTCAGGATGAAGAGGTATCACTCATGTTGAATTACGCTGAGGCCATGGACAACTCGGTTATGAACTCTCCCCATTCCATAAATGAAAATGCCACCCCCTCGTCAGCTGCAGATAATGACCATTTGGAGGTCTCTGTGCCGACTCTCCCATCTCCTATCTCTGAGGATGGACTTCTTGGTACATGGGAGCAAGGCAGTGAGCTAGAGGAGTGGAACATCAATGGTTTAGAGGACCCAGATTGTGAAGGAATATCCATCAGCAACTTGAGCGTCTCTGAAACAGGAAGCATGAAGAAATCCAAAGGTCTGAGCTTGATACAGTGTCTAATGTTTGTCTTGGCAGATAGATTTTTCTCCTGAATCTTTTGGCATATCCGCTTTTTAAATTCCTCCCTACCCTCAATTTTCTTGCAACATTTTGCTTCTTTCATAAGAATTTGGGGAAGGTTTATACTATTCTTTAAACTTAGTGATTCATGTTTGGATACTCGGGACTGCAAGCCAGGCCTGGTCTTCCATCATGTGACTGATAGAAAACAAATCCCATCAACAATGTTCCAACATCTGTTGGGAAGCCCTCTAAAAAGAGTAGAGGCTGTTAGAGATGCAAAGGTAGGACAAACTTCATATACATTACCTTGGTTTGGGAATGACATATAGGACAAACAGGTGTCCCAATACTTTTGGCCATAATGTATACAGGATCGGAAGTTCTCTTTGCTATGAGGTGTCCCCCTCACCCTTGTGATATCACAGTACACTTCCTATAGTGCTTGGTCTTCATTCTGAATTATTACCTCTTTTAAAGGGCGGGGGGGGTTACAGAGCTGGAGGACTGTCGAAGGAAGCCGTGATTAACCAGCCCAACAGGCAGCGTTAACTTAGGCTGGATTACAACTACCTGCTGAACCAATAGCACCTTCATGGAAGCCAAGTGCAAAGTGTAGGCAGGTTTTAAATATAGGGCTCCAGATGCAGTCAAAAGTAGTGGCTTCAGAAACAAGATGTCCAAGGCAATGCTCATGTTCTGCTTAAAAAAAACGTTCCCATATATAAATAACCCGGCAACTAGAGCAATGCAAATTTTATCTGAAATTAAGGCCTTGTCTTCGGCAGCTCTACACAATTTCATCATGATATACTCTACATTCCTTGTAGAGCAGTGGTCTCAAACCGGTGGCTCGAGAGCAACATCTGGCCTCAAAGCAGGTGCTGATTTTTGAATTCCAGGCTTGGAGTCAAGTTTTGGTTGCATAAATCCAAGTCTACTTCTAAACAGCCAGTCCAAATAGGGGCTACCAAATAGCCAATCACAACACTTATTTGGCATCCTCAGGGACTTAGTTCATCCTTTAGTTGCTCCCCAACTTTTTTATATTTGAATGTGGCTCATGGGTGAAAAAAAAAAAAGGTTGGGGACCTCTGTTGTAGAAGATGGCCCAATGAGGTCCTCCAACTCCCATATTTATTTTGTTCTCAACACTGGAAAAGGAAAATCTGTTAGCTGTGAGTCTAAATGTGTCCTCTAATATAGGTGAAACCTTTGGTGAGTGTTGACCAAATTGGCCATTTTTGCTCTGAGCTTGAAGTAGGTAATAGTTCTAAGCCAGTGCTGTGAGGCATCAGCTATACCGTGTGCACGTGGGTCAGCATCATAGTAAGCACTGCATGGAGCTTTTGGCAGGCTGTGGACCATAAAGGTGTCTTGGAGAGCCCGGTGTGAAGATAGACAGGCCTGCTGTAAACTATATTTCTTTCTGTTTTTGTTTTATTGCTGCAGGTTGCTGTGGAAAATGCTGGTGAAAAAATTATGAATTGGCCTCTGCATGTTTTTTCACTCTTAATACCTGACTTTGAGAGCTGCTTAGACCAAGACTAGAGACTTGTTAGGACAGCACACAGCTTTGTGAACTGCTTTTTTGGTGGTGGTGGGGAACCTAAACCATATGGTCAAATATGCTCAGATGTTCAGTCTTCACTCTTTCTTCCTTCATCGTTCATCATATACATTTTTTCTTTATCTTGTCTTCTCTCTTCATTGTCTCTTACCATTCCTTTTCTAACCTTAAGAGGACCTTTCCATCAACACAAGTTAATTGCTCATGCAGTAAGTCAATTCCTTTGTTCTTTAATGTTTTGTGATTTGAGATTACTGTCAGGGCAGGAGAATGGGCCACTATAGAATGGTATTCTGATAGGACACTTTGAAAAATGTGTTTTACCGATTGCATTGGTCCATTGTATGGGGTCATCAACCTATCAAGGTCATCAAGCCTTCAACGTTCAAAGACTAACTGTAGAACATACAACAAAGGCCAACAGGAGAGACAATATAGGCCAACATAGGGGGTGCTCTTTAGGGTAAGCAATAGCCATTTGTGTCCACCAATCACTACTCTTCCATTTTAATAGGTACAGTAGGATGGCATGTTCATCCATTGGGTTTTGAAGGACCAGATCTGCATTGTGTGGCTACATTGGCAATAACTTCTCTGGTTTGGTCATGTTGAACAAATGGGTCTGGCCTTATGTCCCAACATAAACTTAGATCTTAGGACAAACATCAGATCTCACTGTTCTTTTAACATTACCATTCTATTTTCTTCCCCCATTAACTTATTTATATCATTCAGATCTTTCATCATCATCATTTATTTATATAGCGCTGTCAAGATACGCAGTGCTTTACTGCAGTTATAGCAAACAGGGAATAAATGGTGGATAAAAAACAAGGATTACAGAGTACAATAGGGTTAGAAGGACCTAGAGATTAGAGTTTACAAACTAAAAGGTTAGGGTACAATTGAGACATTAGGATTATATAAACACTTTGTCATTTTTGATACAGCAATGATTAATTAAGGTACATCGAATAAGCCTCTTTAAACAGATGGATCTTTAAGGAGCGCTTGAAAGTTTGGAAAGAAGGAGAAAGTCTGACAGCTCGAGGCAGAGAGTTCCAGAGAAAAGCAGAAGCCCGAGAGAAGTCTTGTAGACGAGAATGGGCAGAGTGATCAGAGGAGAAGTGAGGCGAAGATCAGAAGCAGAGCGTAGGTTTCTTGAAGGAGTGTATTTGGAGATTAGAGATGAAATATAGGGAGGGGTTTCATTATTAAGGGACTTGAATGTGAGTGTAAGTAATTTGAATTTGATTCTAGAGGAGATTGGGAGCCAGTGAAGGGACATACATATGGGAGCAGCTGATGTTGAGCGGCTTGTGTGTACTGGGCTTTTCCTACTTTGACTGTTACTTCTAGTTTCAGATCTTCATATTCCTCCCTACCAACCAATATTTGGGGCTTAAAATTATTTTCTTTATACCTGAAAATAGAAATACCAAAGACATTGTTCTTTTACAAAACTTGAATGGAAGAAAAATTAAGTCATTGTATTCAGGGTTGACGTGTCAGAGAGGAGGCCATCAACAATTTTTGAAGACTGGGACCTTAATCTCAGCACCCCTCCCTGTACCCGAGAGCCTCTGCCTGCAGCATTAAGATGGACATAGACCAGGGGTGTCCAAACTATTTGGCCCGCAATCCATTTTTAATTGACCCGCAGCAAATTCCAAAAGTATACCAGAATATGGCCCGCACACCGGGTCGGACAGGCCTGCCGGGGCACTTGCAGGGTTTGATTGCGCAGCACCCCGTGACTCCTCTTCCTGACCCGACTGACCAGAAGAAGGACCTGACGCCTGTAGAAAACAGTGTGCTCCTGCTTGCATGCACGCGCACCCTCCGCACAGCGCAGCAGGGAGCATAGATGACCCTGAGACGGCAGCATTTAAATATGTTCAACATTTTGTTGCTTCCTAGCAGCCATCTTCCAAGTGCTGCCTGGACAGGAGGGAGGTCGGTAGTGTGAGTGAGAAGTGAAAGGGACAGGGGAGAGAATGGTGGAGGTGGGTGAAGGGAGAGGGCCAGTATGAAGAGAAGGGGGGAGTAAGAAGCTGCTAGGATGGGGAAGTGAAATTGGAGCCGGAGGTCATGTGAAATAGGGCTCCATGATGAGCAAAGTGGGGTCTGGAAGGGATTGAAAAAGCAGGGTCCACATCCTATTGTTCCAATGGGGTTAAAAAGCAATTGCAACAATGGGGTCTTGGACAAATGTAAGGGGCTACAAAGATTTGTACACAGCACTGAATACTATTTGGCAATGCCCTCGTTTGACACACCCAGGGCTGCTACTTTTTATTACTCATTTAGGGCCTAAATCGCTAGTTAGCTACCTCGGAAGGGATATCGGTGTCAGGCTGAATGGTCGGCCCCCGCACTTTTTCATCTCACCAAATCTGGCCCTCATTGCAAAAAGTTTGGACACCCCTGACATAGACTGACCAGACAGGTGTCTAACCAATTGTCCCATAGGCCTTGGCTATCCAAGGGCAAGAACAAACCGAATCATCTGAGGGCCATCAACCCAACTGAGTAGATTTTAGGATGTGAGGAGAAAACCAAAAGCTTTTCTTATTTGCTCTTATTTGCGGAATGTCTAAAGTTGAATTTTCATCTGCTTGTGCATTTTCTGGTTTGAACAGGCTGATTGTGATCCATTAATTTTATTCAAACTGCCTCCCAAGGTGATAGTCTGGAAGTATGGTTGAAGTTGGGCTAACTGAAAGACCAAATCCTACCATGTTTGTCCTGCATATGGACACAAAATACTCATATTAGATCAGAAAACATAGGCAACCCATTTTAACCAGTAAAAAATATTGTATTTTGTGGGTTTTAATTTATTGAGATAATTTGAGATAATGACACTAAAATTGGATTACTGATCTTTATCCGTCTGTCTTACAGGTGGATTTTTAAAGAAAGGGGCAAAGATGTTTTTCCGGAGGAGGCACCAGCAAAAAGAACCAGGCATGAGTCAGTCCCAAAATGACCTTGTCTACCTGGAGACCGCAAGATCTGGGGAACACCCCAAGAAGGGAGCAACTCTCTCTCGACTCCTGCACAGGAAACGCTTCAAGAACAAAGGCAAGAGCCCACCTCAGGGCACTCCAACAGAGAACTAAAGACCTTTCATTTCAAGGCTACATATCCGCATTACTATCAGTGCAAGGATGCCTTTTGCACTCAAACTAAATCATGGAGTTACCCCCTCCATGCCCAGGTGGAATTAACAGAACCTGTGAACACTCCTTTTTCCTATAGCTCAACACTGTGAGGTTTTTTTGAAGCCCAGAAAAAGCCATAAGAACCTTCTCTTCACCCTGGTGGGCAGGGAAGGAAAATAGCATTTGCTTGCAACGAAGCCAACGTCTTGATGGAAGGCGAGTAGATACGCCTTGGGAAGGGCTTCAGTCTCTTGGTAGCAATATATTTATGCTTGTGTTGATATCACCGTTAGAAGGCTTGTGCCACAAGACATTTCTTATAGAGAACACATGGAGGCGACTTTTACCGCAGTTTCCATACGCATGTAATGAGTGCAGTCCAAAGCAGTGGCCCATCCCGCCTACTAAGTACAACGGTTATAGAGACGCTTGCTGAAGATGAATTCTCATTGGTTCATATCCGTGCAACGTTTGCTGCATTAGTGTTTGGCACAGAACTTCAGTGGACCAGTCACCAGATCTGTGTGTAGCTTGTTCAGGCTTAGATGTAGAAGAAAAAAGATTTCCCAATTTTCCCTGGGTCTCTCCTGATAGTAGTTGCCTAGTGCTGGCTGGAGGGGTCGGCACCTCTCCCAACAATATCTGCACAAAAATTTGCCAAACACCACAGGCTAGTATAGCGGGGATCTCCCCTGCACGTTTATTTCGTCAAGTGATGTAACGTTTCTGGGGCGTACCCCTTCATCAGACAACTGATGTCTGATGAAGGGGTACGCCCCCGAAACGTTACATCACTTGACGAAATAAACGTGCAGGGGAGATCCCCGCTATACTAGCCTGCGGTGTTTGGCAAATTTTTGTGCAGATATAGAAGATACATAGTAGCAGAGATGTGTATGGTCCCCCCTTATGTATATGTGGGCCCCTAACTTACCAGTGGCTCTATAGGTCTCTTGTTCTCTTGGCCTTTGAACATCATCCAAGGTGACCTCTTATGACCTGCCGTCGTTGAAGGCTCCATATACCTCCATGCTCATACGAATCGGCATGGGAAGGGTTTTCCAAAAAGTGGGAAGAGTAGACATGATTGGGAGGGACCCTTGGAGGGGCTTTAAATATCTTTAAAGGGATACTGTCATGGGAAAACCATTTTTTTTTTCAAAACACATCAGTTAATAGTGCTGCTCCAGCAGAATTCTGCACGGAAATATATTTCTCAAAAGAGCAAACAGATTTGTTTATATTCAATTTTGAAATCTGACATGGGGCTAGAAATATTGTCCGTTTCCCAGCTGCCCCCAGTCATGTGACTTGTGCCAGCGCTAGGATGGAACTACTTTCTGGCAGGCTGTTGTTTCTCCTACTTAAATTAGCTGAATCAGTCTCAGTGGGACTTGGCTTTAACTATTGAGTGTTGTTCTTAGATCTACCAGAGAGCTGTTATCTTGTAGGGAGTTGCTATCTGGTTACCTTCTCATTGTTCTATTGTTAGGCTGCTGGGGGGGGGTGATATCACTCCCTTGCAGTACTGCAGTAAAGAGTGATTGAAGTTTAGCAGAGCATAAGTTACATGACTGGGGGCACCTGGGAAACTGACAATATGTCTAGCCCCATGTAAGGTTTCAAAATTGAATATAACAAAATCTGTTTGCTCTTTTGAAAAATGGATTTCAGTGCAGAATTCTGCTGGAGTAGCACTATTAACTGATTAGTTTTGGAAAAAACATGTTTTCCCATGACAGTATCCCATTAAATTGGAAATATTGAGAGGTATGGTACATTAGTAACGGTATGTGTAGCAAACCTTGCATGGACATCCAACTAATGACACCTTAAAAAAATAGGAACTTACGACTATTACGGGTGTGTTTTCAGTCTTTTTTTTTATTGTTCAAATAAATCATGGAATAGGATTTTTTTTTAAAATTAATTTTACATTTCTAAAAGACTAAAATATGGATGGGCTGCTGCTGCTGCCTGGGGTGAATGGGCAAGAAGTGCATTATATGCGTTCAGAAATGCGGGTATCCTTTGGTCTTCTGGGAACTCGAAAGGAATAAAGTTCAAAGGGCAAGTACTTGAATATCCACTTTATAAGGAGGAATGTTCTACTCTTTAGTCAGGGTAGAATTAAGAAACTAATACAGAAGAATTTTTTTTTCCAAAAATAAGAGCATTGTCATCTATAGGTGGCGCTGTTCTGGATGTTTTGGGCGCACAGTATACCATGCCATCATATTTGGTTTATTTTTGAGAAACTAAACCAGACAAATAAGCTCTCCTTATAAATTGGATATTTCCCCTTTAAACATAGCTGCTTATGCATTTAAGTGTACTGCAAACACGTTAGCCAGGACGACCCTCCTGCAGTGTAAAGTTCAACCTCAGGTTGCATTTACTAGCCATACGGAGTTATTTTGCAGCAAATCTCATACTGCCTCCGATTTTCACCAGGACAGTCTTACGTTTTGGCAAATGGGGTTTGCTTTACTGAAAAAGGGGCGGATTTATTTGTGGATTTGGGTGGCCAAAGGTTTTAAAATATTCGTTAGGATATGGCAGGTATGAATATCTGTTTTGGGGATCAGCAGCGTTCCGGCAACCTTTCATCTGGATCTGCCATAGCTGCTAATATGAACCCAAACTGAAGTTCTACGAGACATTATAGGGTCCCCTCCTCCTTAGTTGCTCCTCCCCCCAAGGGCCCATGTTATTAGCTCACTGCCTGCCTAGGCCCCCTAGTGGGTAAGCCCTGCCAACTAAGGAGACTAGGGATCAGTCTGGTGATCACAAGCCTGTTAGTACTGCTCCCCCTCAGCTTTAGATAGAAACAATGTATTCTTTTCATGGTGCAGAGAACTTGACTTTTATTTAATGTGAGCGAGTGGAATAAACTGATACTAAATGACTGATTTATTTTCTTTTAAGCACTGGAATTGTTACTCCCATTAAACACATTTCAATTTAGCTTATTCCCAACCTTCCTTACTTTTTTTTAACTATAATGACTATTTTAATGTTTTAAACCCCCGTCCCTATTTTTTTTAATGTGGATCCCACATCAGGAGAAATGTCTTTCCCTAACATTCAGAATAAACCTAATAAACAGGTGTTAATCTGCAATTTCTTCTTGCCCTGCCTAGACATTATAGGAGATTATTTATTGTAGGGATGCACCAAATCCACTATTTTGGATTCGGCCGAACCCCCAAATCCTTCACAAACTATTCGACCGAATCTGAATCCTAATTTGCATATGCAAATTAGGGGTGGGAAGGGAAAAACATTTTTACTTCCTTGTTTTGTGACAACAAGTCATGTGATTTCCCTCTCTGCCCCTAATTTGCATATGCAAATTAGGATTCAGATTCGGTTCGGCAGGACAGAAGGATTCGGCTGAATCCGAATCCTGCTGAAAAAGGCAGAATCCCAAACCAAATCCTGGATTCGGTGCATCCCTAATTTATTGTCACTCTCTCTCTACAGAGGGAGGTGATGAAATCGATCTCTTTCCACAGTCCCGTGTCTGTTCAGCACTTCACGCAAATACAACTGAGAACATGTGTTTTACCGTTTTGTGGGCGTGGTTTACTTTGGCGCAGATAATTGTGTGTGTATATATATATATATTTATTTATATACAGGCATGCACATAAATAAGACTCATCAGGGATCATTTACTAATGTGCTAAATTGTACAAGTGCAGCTTCCTAAAGCAACCTGGGGGATTTCTAACCACTCCCCCTTCTGCCCCCCCCATGGAGTATAAATACATTTGGTTCTTAAAAAACATGGAGGGGGTGGCAGGTCTATGGCCACCGCTCATTAATAAACTCTATCCAGTGAACTACCAGTTAGAAAATGAATGCAAAGACCCTGATGCTGTGGCCACCTGCACTGGTGCAATTTAGCACCTCCCTTAATAAATCTGACCCTTTGTGCCCAACTGCCCATTTTTATTGCAAATTAAATGCACAGCTCCCTCGCCTTTCCCAATTTATCAGACTTGAGGGGAAATTCACCTTATAATTAACTTTTTGCACAATGTAACTTGCTATTAGTCTTGTTTTTTTTTTTTTAAATATTTAAATGTTTTGTTTTGCAACTTCGAGGCTTGAAATGTTCTGCTCCTTACTGGTTTCTGGGGCTTAATTACCATAGCAACTATGCAGAGGTTTGGAAGAATAGCAGCAAAGGGACAGATAATAAAGATAAGCAATGAAATAGAACATAGACAGAAGCCTCACAGTTGATCTGTTTTTTGGTTGGATATAGACAGAATAGGAAACAAATTGTAAAGCCATACAAAATAAAATAATTTGGACCAATTGAAATGTTGCTTCGAATAGGCCCGTCTATAACATACTAAGGGGGAGATTTATCAAAGGTCGAAGTGAAAAAAAAAAATTTGAATTTTGATTCGAATTTTCGAAGTGAAAAAAAAAATTCGAATTTTCAACTAATTTTTGTGTACTTCAACTCGGGATAATCCAAATTCGATTTGAATTTGAAAAAAATGTGAATTTCGAAATTTATCATGTACTGTCTCTGTCGACTTCGACCATTCGCCATCTAAAACCTGCCAAATTGCTATTTTAGCCAATGAACCTATTTGGAGTCAATTAGTGGACTTTTTTTTGGAAAAACTTTGAATCGTACGATTCAAATTCAATTGGTAATGGACCAATTCAGCCAAAAAAAAACTTTGATTCAATTTCGGTTTGAATTTGAATTTCTAAGTACTTCAAATTCGAAATTGGACCCTTGATAAATCTGCCCCTAAGAGTTAATATAGGGGTGAACTTCCCCTTTAATGGTTATATATATATTGTTATTATTAGCAAGTGCACAGGGTTTAGAGCCAAAGATCCTGTATTCAATCCCTCAAGGCAGTGATGGGCTTGTGCTCCGAGGGGGCCGCACTGGGTTCTGTTGCCATTTCTGCTGTAAGAAAAGTTTTATAAAACACTGAAATATTGACTTTTAAAAAAATAAAATAAAATAAAATGAAGATATGCAATAAAGACTATTAATGAGTTTGTTTTTTAAATGATTCATTTCCATCTTGGAAATCATATTCCCTTTTGAAACTTTTACAGGGCTGCGCAGATGGAGGGGGGTTTATTATAGGCTCTCCGCTATGTTGTGACTTAATGATCTGCAATGTGGATACTTTAGACAATGTACAAACTTAGGGGCTGTTCCTGCTGAATTGTGCTTAGTACCGGGGAATACCTATGCTGCCATAGTTTTATGGGATCTCTCAGTACAGACTATGAGCAAACTTAGGGGACTGTTCCTGCTGAATTGTGCTTAGTACAGAGAATACCTATGCTGCCATAGTTTTATGGGATCTTTCTGTACAGACTATGAGCAAACTTAGGGGGCTGTTCCTGCTGAATTGTCCTTAGTACAGGGAATACCTATGCTGCCATAGTTTTATGGGATCTCTTTGTACAGACTATGGGGGCTGTTCCTGCTGAATTGTGCTTAGTACAGGGAATACCTATGCTGCCAGAGTTTTATGGGATCTCTCTGTACAGACTATGGGGGCTGTTCCTGCTGAATTGTGCTTAGTACAGGGAATACCTATGCTGCCATATTTTTATGGGATCTTTCTGTACAGACTATGAGCAAACTTAGGGGGCTGTTCCTGCTGAATTGTGCTTAGTACAGGGAATACCTATGCTGCCAGAGTTTTATGGGATCTCTCTGTACAGACTATGAGCAAACTCAGGGGCTGTTCCTGCTGAATTGTGCTTAGTACAGGGAATACCTATGCTGCCATAGTTTTATGGGATCTCTTTGTACAGACTATGGGGGCTGTTCCTGCTGAATTGTGCTTAGTACAGGGAATACCTATGCTGCCAGAGTTTTATGGGATCTCTCTGTACAGACTATGGGGGCTGTTCCTGCTGAATTGTGCTTAGTACAGGGAATACCTATGCTGCCATAGTTTTATGGGATCTCTCTGTACAGACTATGAGCAAACTTAGGGGCTGTTCCTGCTGAATTGTGCTTAGTACAGGGGAATACCTATGCTGCCAGAGTTTTATGGGATCTCTCTGTACAGACTATGGGGGCTGTTCCTGCTGAATTGTGCTTAGTACAGGGGAATACCTATGCTGCCATAGTTTTATGGGATCTTTTTGTACAGACTGTGAGCAAACCTAGGAAGTTGTTCCTGCTGAATTGTGCTTAGTACAGGGAATACCTATGCTGCCATAGTTTTATGGGAACTCTCTGTACAGACTATGAGCAAACTTAGGGACTGTTCCTGCCGAATTGTGCTTAGTACAGGGAATACCTATGCTGCCATAGTTTTATGGGATCTCTCTGTACAGACTATGGGGGCTGTTCCTGCTGAATTGTGCTTAGTACAGGGAATACCTATGCTGCCAGAGTTTTATGGGATCTCTCTGTACAGACTATGAGCAAACGTTGGGGCTGTTCCTGCTGAATTGTGTTTAGTACAGAGGAATACCTATGCTGCCATAGTTTTATGGTATCTCTCTTTACAGACTATGAGCAAACGTAGGGGCTGTTCCTGCTGAATTGTGCTTAGTACAGGGAATACCTATGCTGCCATAGTTTTATGGGTTCTCTCTGTACAGACTATGAGCAAACTTAGGGGCTGTTCCTGCTGAATTGTGCTTAGTACAGGGAATACCTATGCTGCCATAGTTTTATGGGATCTCTCTGTACAGACTATGAGCAAACTTAGGGACTGTTCCTGCTGAATTGTGCTTAGTACAGGGAATACCTATGCTGCCATAGTTTTATGGGATCTCTCTGTACAGACTATGAGCAAACTTAGGGACTGTTCCTGCTGAATTGTGCTTAGTACAGGGAATACCTATGCTGCCATAGTTTTATGGGATCTCTCTGTACAGACTATGAGCAAACTTAGGGGCTGTTCCTGCTGAATTGTGCTTAGTACAGGGGAATATCTATGCTGCCATAGTTTTATGGGATCTCTCTGTACAGACTATGAACTAATTTAGAGGCTGGTTCATAATTCTTGAAATGTTTTTATCTATCACTACAAAAATGGTGCCCTAACACCTTGGATGATACAGAGGAAAACTGACTTTCCTTTATTGGTATATTAATCACATCAGTATATGACTGTGCCAGTATAATTCTCTCTCTCTCTGACATAACAAAGCTGGTCGTAGTTGTGCCACCGTTATACAGAGATTTATTTATAATTCAGTGTTGGTGCCGTTAGGAATAAGATTGTCTGAAGGAAACGTCTTGGCAGGAATGGGATTGTAGGACAAATTCTCTGTTTGGGATGATATTAAAAAAAACATAGCAGGGAACGTTGCTAATTCACTCATGTGTTACATGTGAGAAAGGCAGAAGCTACATGCACACGCATGTTACATACACGTGTATTCCCTCTGCACCAGCCTATGAAACACCCACAAAATATGAAGGTCCACATTGATACATTCCCGGAGGAGGTTTCCTGTGTAAAATCTCAGAATGAAAATGTATTTGCCTTGTTTTTAATTAAAAAAAAAAAAAAGTTTTATTATTGCATCTCGTGTGGCGCTATTTATAATTCTACAGCTAAAAGGACCAATAGGTCTGGGGTAAAGAATAACACGAGAAATTAAATCCCATCAGCCTAACTCCCCCCACTTCTATAAGGGATCTTACACTGTTTTATAGGCTTTTGCTCATATACTGCTATGGGATCAATTATGTAGAAACCCGTTATCCAGAAAGCTCCGAATTACAGGAAGGACGTCTCCCATAGACTCAGTTTTAATCATTTTAAAGAATGATTTCCTTTTTCTCTGTAATAATAAAACAGTATCTTGTACACACACACACACACACATATATATATATTAGGGATGCACCGAATCCACTATTTTGGACTAAACTCCACATGCGTCGGACGTAGTCACATGGGTTCAAATATAATGGGAGTGATGCAAAAATCTGATGTGTAAACGACACATTTCCAGGGTCGGACCAGGGGGCCCAGGGCTGCTGTCCTAGGACCCCCCCCTGCTGCGTCAGCTGAACCGCAGGGCCTGAAGGGGGACCCGGCATTGCTGGACTTTTTGAAATAGCCGGACCCCCTTGACAGCGCCAAAGCCGTGTCGCATCCTTCCGCGCAGTTGGAGTAAGTTTCCAGTCCAGACAACTGCGCATGCGCCGAAAGTCGCCAAAAATTATGATTTTGCACATGCATCGAAGGTCATGAAAGTTACTGAAAATTACGATTTTGCGCATGGGACGAAAGTCATGAAAGTTACTGAAAATTAAGATTTTGCGCATGTGACGAAAGTTACTGAAAATTACGATTTTGTGCATGTGAAAAAAGTCACGAAAGTTACTGAAAATTAAGATTTTGCGCATGTGACGAAAGTTACTGAAAATTAAGATTTTGGGCATGTGACGAAAGTTACTGAAAATTAAGATTTTGTGCATGTGAAGAAAGTCATGAAAGTTACTGAAAATTAAGATTTTGCGCATGTGACGAAAGTTACTGAAAATTAAGATTTTGGGCATGTGACGAAAGTTACTGAAAATTAAGATTTTGTGCATGTGAAGAAAGTCATGAAAGTTACTGAAAATTAAGATTTTGTGCATGTGAAGAAAGTCATGAAAGTTACTGAAAATTAAGATTTTGCGCATGTGACGAAAGTTACTGAAAATTAAAATTTTGCGCATACACTGAAAGTCACCGGAAATTACCGGAAATCCCGATTTCTGAACTTTCTGTAATTTCTGTGACTTTTGGCGCATGCGCAGTTGTTCGGGACCGGAAACTTACTCCAACTGCGCATGCGCAGAAAATGTCAGATTACATGTGATATACATTTCGCAATCATTTTCAAAACCAAAATATTGACCAAAAGAGAAATAAAAATAAAGAAATACAATTTTCAACGCAGTTTTGGGAAAACATTGACAGGTGCGGAAACGTGGCAACTCACAGTGACTCCATGTCTGGGGAATTGATTGTCCCATCACTATTGCCAACCAATGATGTTGCCTGTGATACTGTAAGTTACAATCAGTTTTGATAAAAAATAAATTATAAAAGGAAATGACAAAAACCAATCAACTGAAAGCTCTGCCCCAGCACCAGGTCCCAGTGTCACATGATAAACCATTGCCCCGAGTCTATAAACACTGGAGGGTCAAGACCCGCACGTGATTGGCTGGCCGCATTGATAACTCAGCCAATGGCATTACACCTCCTACACGCAGCAGCCACGCTTCGCTCAAACTACAATTCCCAGCATGAACCGCGCGGCGACCGTGCTCTTCCGGTCCCGCGTGATTTCCGGAGCGGATCGGAACCCGGAGCCTGGATTCGGTTCCTCCTCGGGCTATTGAGGAGCAGGTAGGGGAGGAGGGCGAGGCCGGACACTGGATACTAGGGGAGGCGGGCGAGTAGAGGGGTGGGTGGCAGGGCGAGTCGTGGGCAAGTGTTGGCTCCCTCCCGCTCCAGTTGCCAGGCCGATTGTTCTTTGTTGCAGCCTGGGGTGGGAGCGGCTTCTCCTCTGCTCAGGGATCGCAGTTAAAACCCGGCTGGGTGTCTGTGTGCGGATCCCGGAGCGACTTCCCCTCCCAGTTGGGCCGCCCCTTGGGACGTAACGACGCGCCGCCTGGAACTGCGGGAATCACTGGGGCAGTGACTCGGGCAGCTCATCCCTCAGTCTCCTCATGTGGGACATTTCTTATATATATATATATTGTATTAATCCCCGAGTCTCCTGCAATTCTCTTGTCAACTGTCATTAACCAATAGGATTGCTGCTCCTGTATTAGATGCCCCAATGGAGTCAGTCCCCTGTCACTTTAATTGCCCTCCCCCACACTGGCATTTCCCTTCATTAATAGAATTGCCCCACACTGTCATTATCTTGCCCTTAATTAATAGAATTGCCCCACACTGACATTATCTTGTCATTAATATAATTGCCCCACACTGTCCTTGTCTTCCCTTAATTAATATAATTGCCCCACACTGTCATTATCTTGTCCTTAATTAATATAATTGCCCCACACTGTCATTATCTTGTCCTTAATTAATATAATTGCCCCACACTGTCATTATCTTGTCCTTAATTAATATAATTGCCCCACACTGTCATTATCTTGTCCTTAATTAATATAATTGCCCCACACTGTCATTATCTTTCCCTTAATTAATATAATTGCCCCACACTGACATTATCTTGTCATTAATTAATATAATTGCCCCACACTGTCCTTGTCTTCCCTTAATTAATATAATTGCCCCACACTGTCGTTGTCTTGCCCCTAATTTATATAATTGCCCCACACTGTCGTTGTCTTGTCCTTAATATAATTGCCCCACACTGTCCTTGTCTTGCCCCAATTAATATAATTGCCCCACACTGTCGTTGTCTTGCCCCTAATTTATATAATTGCCCCACACTGTCATTGGCTTGCCCCTAATTTATATAATTGCCCCACACCAGTATTCCCTCAGCATTTGTTAATATAATTCCCCATGTTCTCTATTAGTTCTGGCTCACTGATCACATATTGGGAGGAGCCACATTCAGGCTGACCAATCAGCTGCCTCCTCAGTCCATAGGCGGTGGGGCAGAAACCAGATGATGGATTTAAAGGGCCAGTATAGTATTCCTGTAACAAGGAATTTGCAAATAAAATTTTTATCTTCGCAAATATTTGATGTCGTTTTATCAATGTTATTGAACCTGAATCCATGTGGAAATTTAAAATGATATTTGACCCCAATGTGTCTCTCCGGTTGGTGGTAAGATTTGTCTTATAATTAAACAGCCTGGTAAAGTGAACTCGGCAGCCCTCCAGCATCCAGTATGGCAGCTTCCATGGTACAAGCTTCCTAATTAGCAAACATGCAGATTTTACATAAAATTCTGATAGAAATGTACATTTATTTTTTTTTTGTGTGTTACTGTTCCTTTAAGGCTGCCTGAAACAAAGTTGTGAATAAATGTGATACATTTCATGAATAAGTTCTCTATACATTGTATCGCTAAATACATCAGCCCTTGCAGGGAAATAAAGCAGGAAGCAGTAATTAGAGATGCAGCAGCCAATCAGAAATGCAGGAACATAAAGCAAGTGGATTTCTGATTGGCTGCTGCTTCTGCAGCTCTAATTATTGCTTTGCCGTTGACAGTCAACATCACATTATAGAATAAGCAACTTTTCAATTGGCCTTCATTTTTTCTTTTTTATAGTTTTTGAATTATTTGCCTTCTGACTCTTTCCCGCTTTCAAATGGGGGTCACTGACCCCATCTAAAAAACAAATGCTCTGTAAGGCTACAAATATATGGTGATTGCTACTTTTTATTACTCCTCTTTCTATTCAGGCCTCTCCTATTCATATTCCAGTCTCTTCTTCAAATCAGTGCATGGTTGCTAGGGGAATATGGACTCCAGCAACCACATGGCTGAAACTGGAGAGCTGCTGAATAAAAAGCTAAATAACTCAAAAACCACAAATAATAAAAAATGAAAACCAATTGCAAATTGTCTGAGTATCCCTCTCTATGTCATAACGAACAGTTAATTTAAAGGTGAACAACCCCTTTAACTGTTGCACTGAGCAAATTCAGGGGGCTGTTCCTGCTGAATTGTTCTTAGTACTGGGGAATAACTAGTGTAGTATCTCTGTGTACTGACTGAAAGTAAAACTGCCCTATGCATCTTGGATTTTATATGTAGTAGGGGCTTTTTAGTGCAAGATATATAGTTCTTTACCCACCAATCAGCTGCTCAGAGCCTTATGTAACCTATAGATGCCCCCCATCTTATTTTCTGCTGATTCCCAAGCTGTCACTCACCAGAGGGACTGACTCCCGATACACTGAATATAAAAGTCACACTAGAAGGCCGATTAGTGGTTAATTCCGATTCACATTACATGGCAGCATGGAAATCAGTGCAGTCTGCATTGAGATTGATAAATAATCAGCACTGTTGCTTCAGCTTCTATGACAGACGAACCCAACTTTCTGCTGACCTTTCCCACACCCCCTAACCTTAGCTTCTCATTGGCAGGCCGGAGCTCACTGAGCATGTGCGGTGCCACTGACTATCCACAGGAAGTACCTGCCTGATATATAACAGTAATGTTCTAGAGACAAACTGACCACAGGCAAAATGAGTGCTCCCAACCATAGACAGGCTCAGCAGTCTCTTTTAGCAGCTGTGATAACCCTTAATATGTACAGCACCAAGTCACTTGTGTATTGGGATAGAATGACTATTGGGTAAAATGATCTAAGCTCCTCCCCCTTACTGTTCTTCTTCTTCCTATAGGTGTGGATGATGGCCCAGGAACCAATGGATGAGGCTGTATTTATATGTAAGGATTTCACTTGCTTTGCACAATGTAGAGTATAAGGATACGTTTAATTTGGGGCAAGGCTTTTACCCTGGTCTCTTGTGTCTGTTCAGGGTGTGAAGACTGTGGTCAATATCACGATGCTGAATGCCCCGAGCTGGGACCAGTGGTTACTGTCCAGGATTCTTTTGTTTTGAGTCGAGCCCGGTAATTATTGCAAGTAGTGGAGTGGGGCGCAGGCTATGTATAGATGCGGGGGTCTATTATCCGGAAACCCTTTATCCAGAAAGCTCCGAATTACAGAAATGCCATCTCCCATAGACTCCATTTTATCCAAATAATCCACATTTTTAAAAATGATTTCCCTTTTCTCTGTAATAATTAGGGATGTATCAAATCCACTATTTTGGATTTGGCCGAAACCCTGGAATCATTGGCAAAAGATTCGGCCCAATACCAATCCAAATCATAATTTGCCTATGCAAATTAGGGGTGGAAAGGGGAAAGCATTTTTTACTTCCTTGTTTTGTGACAAAAAGTCACACGGTTTCCCTCCCGCCCCCTAATTTCCTAGGATTCGATTCTGCCGGCCGAATCCGAATTCTGCTGAAAAAGGCAGAATCTCGAACTGAATCCTGGATTCGGTGCTTCCCTAGTAATAATAAAACAGTAACTTGTACTTGATCCCAACTAAGATATAATTAATCCTTATTGGAAGCTAAACCAGCCTATTGGGTTTATTTAATGTTTATATGATTTTCTAGTAGACTTAAGTTATGAAGATCCAAATTATAGAAAGATCCGTTATGCGAAAGACCCCAGGTCCCGACCATTCTGGATAAGAGGTCCCATACCTGTATATGAAACTCTTCCATTATTCTTATGGAGGTGGTTTCTGCTGTAGTGTTTCAGGAGTCGGAACCAGAAGTGCGACCTCATCAACAGTCGGATAGATAACTGCACTGCATGAATAGAGTGGAAGTGCTCTGATAACTTGTTTGTTCCACCAGGTCTTCTCTCCCTACAAACCTGGAGATCAGGCGGGCGGAGGATGGAGCGGAAGGAGTTTTTGCTGTGACTCCACTTGTGAAGCGCACCCAGTTTGGCCCATTCGAGTCTAAGAGAGTCTCCAGACTGGACGAAGAGGCGGCTTTCCTGCTGAAGGTACAACTCAACTGGGTTCACTTTTAAAGGAACAGTAACACCAAAAAATTAAAGTGTTTTAAAGTAATGAGAATATCCTTGTAAAACTGGTTTGTTTGCTTCAGAAACACTACTATAGTTTATATAAACAAGCTGCTTGTTTATATGAACTATAGTAGTACTTATCTGTTATCTACTGTGTATCCTGTGCTTGAATGACTGTCCCCATGGCTACACAGAAGCTTGTTTGTATAAACTATAGTAGTATTTATCTGTTATCTACTGTGTATCCTGTGCTTGAATGACTGTCCCCATGGCTACACAGAAGCTTGTTTGTATAAACTATAGTAGTATTTATCTGTTATCTACTGTGTATCCTGTGCTTGAATGGCTGCCCCCATGGCTACACAGCAGCTTGTTTATATAAACTATAGTAGTACTTATCTGTTATCTACTGTGTATCCTGTGCTTGAATGGCTGCCCCCATGGCTACACAGCAGCTTGTATATATAAACTATAGTGGTACTTATCTGTTATCTGCTGTGTATCCTGTGCTTTTTCGTCACACAATTTATTATTATTATTATTTAGGGATGCACTGAATCCACTATTTTGGATTCTTGAGAAACCCCCGAATCCAAGGAAGGAATTTTCGTACAGCACCCATCAATTTAAAATGCCTTTATTAGTACATTTTTATGGCAAACAGCCTGGTCTGCGACATTTCAGGCCTACCGGCCTTTTTTCAAGCTCTAAAATCACCCTCTAAAACCACCCCTTTTATACAGAGGAAATTTTCACCATCTACTGGTCATACAGCAGTATTCACAACAAATTGCATACACATGGTTATAATAGTAACAAAATTGTGTCATATAACCGCCACCTATTGGTTATAATTAAGTATCAAAAGAGTATATTGCATACATACTGTTACTAAATACTTCAAATCATTAAATTTCGTAGTAAACTCTTTGTCGGTCACAAACCAATCAGTATATGCAAATTATCTGAAAAACAAAATAAGTTAAAAACTGATTAAAAAATGTTTAAAAACAAGATCAGCGAAAAATAGCTTGTAGATCGTATTCCCTGTTCAGTCCCTGTGGGGACAGTGTCCCAAGTCTCCTAATCCATTGGGCTTCCTTTTTAAGTAAGAGTTTTATGCGATCACCCCCTCGTCTGAGTGTGGGTATATGATCCAATACCTGGAATTTTAGTTGATGTATCCCATGTCCCGCCTCTATAAAATGTGCAGCAACTGCTTGTTCCACTTTTTTTGTTCTAATTGCTGATTTGTGTTCCCTAATTCTATCACGAATAGGGCGTGAGGTTTGACCAACATATGATAGGCCACAAGGGCATTTAATGCTGTATACTACAAAACTTGTAGCACATGTGTAATAGCCACGTATTTTGAATGGTGTACCTTGTCGGGGATGATACACCACTTCACCCTTTTGGCAATTGGAACAGCAGTTACATCCCAGGCACGGGAAAGTACCACACTTTATAGGTCTTAATGTGCCTTGTTTCATTTTTTGGCTGCCTATATCGGATTTTACAAGTGCTGAGGCTAAGGTTTGTCTTTTCTTGTAGGACATAATGGGAAATTTTTGGAAACTACTCACATTAGGAAGACCTTCCCTCAAAATTTCCCAGTGTTTTTTTTACAATATTGGAGACATTATGGGATAAGGTATTAAACTTGGAGACAAAGGGAATGCGATCTTGCTGTTGAGATATCTGGCATGTTTTACTATTTATTCCCTCCATTTCTTCAACCTGTCTTCGTTGTAACATAAGCATATCATTAGGGTAACCTCGTTCTTTGAATTTATCTTGCATTTCAGTCAATCTTAAGCCCAACAATGGCTCATCCCTTATTCGCTTGACCCTAGTAAACTGAGATTTGGGAAGGGACTTTTTTACCTGCTTAGGGTGGAAGGAATCAAAATGGAGTAGGGTATTCCTGTCGGTTGGTTCACAAAAGATTTGGGCGAATACCGAACCGAATCCGAATCCTAATTTGCATATGCAAATTAGGGTTGGGAAGGGGAAAACATTTTTTTCTTTGTTTTGTGACAAAAAGTCACTCAATTTCCCTCATCGCCCTTAATTTGCATATGCAAATTAGGATTCAGTTCGGCTGGGCAGAAGGATAGGCCCGAATCCAAATCCTGCTGAAAAAGGCCGAATCCTGGCCAAATCCTGAACCGAATTCCGGATTTGGTGCATCCCTATTATTATTAACATGTATTTATAGAGCGCCAACATTGCACATCGATGACAAGGAAGTCAACATTTTTTTAACTACGATCTGCAAACACGGTTCTCTTTCCATCTTTTTTCCCTAATTTATAAATGCAAATTAGGGTTTCGATTCGGTTCAGTATTTGGCCAAATCTTTAACAAAGAATTTGGGATTCGGCCGTATCCTAAAATAGTGGTTTCCGTGCATCCCTAATTCAAATTAATGCATGGTTGCTAGGGTGATTTGGACGCTAGCAACCTGCTTGCTGAAATTGCAACTGGAGAGCTGCTGAATAAAAAGCTAAATAACTCAAAAACCACATATAATAAAAAATGAAAACCAATTGCAAATTGTCTCAGAATATCACTCTCTTCTCCATCATACTAAATATTTTTAATTTAATGTAGAGGTGTACAATGCAATTAATGGAATTAGAATGAACCCAGGGTCAGACTAGGCCATCAGGACATCGGGAAAAAACCTGGTGGGCCCCGGCCCAGTTCTGCTCCCGTCTGCCTAGCGATTTCTCCTTGTTCTGACAATAGAAGCAAATCACAGATAATGCTAATCGGGGTGGGGTGGAGGCAAGTTTTAAGCAGCTGCCGAAGGGGAGGCCTGAATTTGAATCGGGGCCCGGTGCTACAAAGTAGGCGTGCACCAAATCCAGGATTCCATTCGGGATTCAGCCTTTTTCAGCAGGATTCGGATTAGGTGGAATCTTTCTGCCCAGCCGAACCAAATCCTAATTTGAGGGAGGGAAATTGCTTGACTTTTTGTCACAAAACAAGGAAAAAATGTTCTCCCCCTTCCCACACCTAATTTGCATATGGAAATTAGGATTTGGATTCGGTTCAGTATTCGGCCAAATCTTTTGTGAAGGGTTCAGGGGTTCAGCTGAATCCAAAATAGTGGATTTGCTGCATCCCTACTGCAAATTGCCTCAGAATATCCCTCTCTACATCATACTAACAGTTAATTTAAAGGTGAACCACCCCTTTAATGTAACTCGCCCTGGCACGATCCTTGTGCTTTCAAGGGATACACCTCCCAATACTTCTCCACCACTGGGTGTTCTAGTTGCACCGCAGGTATTTGCTTTTATCTCGTTCTAACTGAACTCTGCAGATATTCCATAAGGACAGCCGGGTGGAGCTGTGCGACGCTTCCAGCGAGGACGACTGTAACTGGATGATGTTTGTGCGACCGGCCACGGATTTCTCCCACCAGAACCTGACGGCCTTCCAGCACGGCAACGACATCTACTTCACTACCTCCCGGGATATAGAGCTAGGGGCCGAGCTGAGAGTGTGGTACGCTGCCTTCTACGCCAGGAAAATGGAGAAAGCTCTGCTCAAGCCTCCCATACCCTGCAATGACGGTGAGTCTGCCCCAGTGAGCTTGCACTTCTTCTATAGTGGCATTTACAGCTGGAATTCTAATGTACATGTATGTCTTTCAAGGGACCGTGAAAAAAAAAAAACTTAAAACCCGGGAAAATGTAAAATAAGAGAAACATGTTAAGGATACAAAAATGTGTAGGAGTTAGTAGCTTAGTTACTTAACATGTTTCAGCAACAAAGTGAAGCTATTTCTCCATCATTGTCACTTTTTCCAGTTCCTTCCTTTTCCAGTCCTGTGCCCTGCTCCCTCTCCCTGCCTTCCCGTACTGATTCTTTCCTTCTCTTACACAGCAGCCACTTCACTTGTCTTGTCCCCGATCCCTTCATCCTGCCTCTCCAGGCGGCTTTTAACTCTTTCCCCCCAAGCCTTCTTTCTCCAGAACACTAGCCATTTCTGTATTTACTCACAATGTCCCCGGGTCTCTTTCTCCACATTTTACTTACCTGATAAGTAAACCGTAAAAATAAGTGAATGTAAAATTGACGAGGGGGCTATTTATTCTAAACACGTTTGCAATGTACATTCTTTATTTATTTTAAATTCCAAGATATTAAAGGATACATGTACTGTAAATATGAATGAATTGTGTTACAACGGCGCCACCTGCTGGTCATTTTCCCACCAGTCTGACCACCAAGTAGTCAAGGAAGTTGTCAGGAGAAAGAAAGAGGCTGCTTAGGAAAATAATTAAAAAACTTTTCTCAAATCTTTCCTAAAGAGAAGAACATCAGAGCAGCCTCTCTTTCTCCTGACGACTTCCAGTTTCTGTCACTCTCTCGGCCCCGCCTTCTTCAATGGAGCAGCCGCTTCCTGTTCTAGTAGTGTTCTTGTGTCCCGGTCCCTTCTGCCCCTCCAGCACAGCACCTCCCATGTTCGTGCCAGGACACACTTGCGGCTGCATGCACTAGAATCTTTACAAGGAAGTATGAACGCTGAAAATAACAGGTATTTTGCGAATAAAATATAGCGCTTGGAAAGGGACAGGGCTCATTTACCAATGTAAAATCCGGGAAACCAAGATGTAAATCCTGGGAAAAGACCCCATACAAATTATGGATGCACCGAATCCAGGATTCGGCCAAACCGAATCCTAATTTGCATATGCAAATTATGGGCAGGGATCGAAATCGCGGTGAGTTTTTCTCACAACACAAGGAAGTAAAAAATGTTTTCCCCTTCCCATATGCAAATTAGGATTCAGATTTGGTTGGGTATTCAGCCGAATCTTTCGCAAAGGATTCGGGGGTTCGGCCAAATCCATAATAGTGGATTCGGTGCATCCCTAATACAAATGCACATACAAATGGCGGGACGGCAGAAAAAAAAACCCGTAAAATGCTGGAAAACGTAGAACCCGGGGACCTAAATTCAGGGTTATACTGTATAACTAAGGGCAGCCCCGGGTAAATCATTTTGTCTCCTCGGTCTTTCTGACTGTCGGATTAAAGGACTTTATTATACTGGATTTGTATTTGTTGTATTTAAGGAATCATTTCTGCTTTTGGAAGTGCAGTCATAAATACTCTGAAGAAATATTCCAGCAGCCCTCCGAAAATGTCATTTACCGTATATACTCGTGTATAAGCCGACCCGTGTATAAGCCGAGGTACCTAATTTACCTAAGAAAACTGGAAAAATTTATTGACTCGTGTATAAGCCTAGGGGTGAGAAATTATTTTAGGACATGGCCAATTTAAAGCTTTAACGTTGCTGCTTACTCACTGATCTGAAGCATGCACTGACTCCTCCATGCTGCTGCACATACTTCTCCCCCCTCCTCGCTTAATTCTGCTCCAGCCCCTCCCCTCTCAGCTCTTGTCAATCAGTCCCAGGGCACGTCACAAAGGGAGAAGACGCGCGCCTCCGCTCCCTGTACAAGTGTGTGCTCGTATCACAGAGTGAGCGCTCACCTCATCTACGTCTCGAGCGCTCCTCTTCTAAACTCTTGTGCGCTCCTACGCGCAATACGGTAATGCACACACATTTTCCCAAAGGGGAAGGGCTGAGGAGTACTGAGTGACGAGAGCTGAGAGGGGAGGGGCTGAGGGCTAAGGAAGCCACGAGCGGGGAGAAGTATGGGCAGCACGGAGGAGTCACTGCACACTTCAATCAGTGAGTAAGCGGCAACCTTTTTTAGCTGACCCGCGTATAAGCCGAGGTAGAGTTTTTCAGCACATTTTGGGTGCTGAAAAACTCGGCTTATACGCGAGTATATACGGTATTTGTGCCACAAAACGGCTTATCCAGCCCTTTTATCTGGCCAAAACGTTGGCCGCTTTGCGGCACAAATAAATCACATTTTCGGAGGGCTGCTGGAATATTTCTGTGGAGAGAATGCCTCACCTGGGCACCCGACTCTACAAAGAGCGATACGTGTGTTTGTGCAGCACTACTCCATGGGGCATATTTATCAAAGGTCGATTTTTAGAGTGATGCAAATTTGTTTGTTTTTTTGTCTTTTACTCTTATAAACTCGAATTTACTCACAACTCAAATGGAAGCTTACTTATAAAAAAAAATTGAATCTCTAAAACTCAATTTAACGACCCGAAAATTCGAATTTGGATGGAATTTTCCTCCAAAAAAAAATGTCGGGAAGGCTACTAACATCTACAAATGTTCAACGGATCTCTTCCATTGACTTGTACAGGAACTCGGCAGGTTTTAGGTGGCGACCTATCGAATTTGAGTTGTTTCCAGGGTATGGGGATGATAAATCTCTGGCGTTTTGGCCAAAAAAAACTAACTCGAATATTAGAATTTACCATTCGAACTTTAGTAAATCTGCCCTCATATGTTTGTGGTCATAAATACTGTGTTTTCTCAACAGAGGTGAATTTCTTGGCCTCTGAACCTGAAAAAGACTTGAACCCAAGTTCCTCCACGACTCCCGCAAGCACCATACTGTCTTCCAAAAAGATAAAAGTGACCCATCCCCCCGCAGCCTACACTTCAGGTATGTGATCTGTTCAAGGTTCACGTTCATTCCAATTTTCATCGGACCGAAATAAATCTGTAGCCAATCAGAGCATTAGGACATCCATTGTGCTGCAGCAGTTGGCCAATCAGGGCATTGCAATGTTACCTGTAGCCAATCAGACCATTTCTACATAGGCTGCAACAGAGCATCTAGCCAATCAGAGCATTAGAATGTTTTCTGTGGCCAAGCCAGTGATTGTCCCATGCCCCATGATATTATATGATGTTTATTAGTAATCTGTGGCGTGACTTCTAATTTGCATATGTAAATTAGGGACAGGGAGGGAAAGCACATGACTTTTTCCTTTTTACATTTGCAAATTTTGGTTCGGTATTCGGCCGAATCTTTCACAAAGGATGTGGCCAAATCCCAAATAGTGGATTTGGCGCATCCCTACTTTAATTTAAATTTTTTTTTTTTTTTAACAGTTTCTTGTCAGGACAACAGCGACATCATTCACGTGGAAACCTGCCACTGGACCTGTAAAGTGTGTGGCACTGCCTTTATGGAGCCCAATCTGTTGACAGGTGTATAGTCACGTCCTTTTGCACTTTCTTCAGCAGTTCCTTGTTATTGGCCGAAGCTTTTCATGTCATGTCCATGATGCCAGGTTTGTGATTGGCTGACCAAGTGGAACATGCGATTCTGCAACAGTTAAGCCCCTCCTCCTGTGCAGGTGACGGCTGTTCTTTGGGCCTCTTTTCCTTTCCTTACAGGAATATTGTCATAAAAATTAAATCTTTTTTATTCATGCTACAAATGATCTGCCTACATACAATGGGGGTCTTTTATCAACACTGGGCAGATTTGTCCATGGGCAGTAGCCCATGGCAACCAATCAAACTGCTGCATTCATTGTTCTGCTTGCAGCTGGCTTTAAAAAGCTAATCACTGATTGGTTGCTATAGGTAACTGCCCATTGTTGATGAATGAGCCCCAGTATGTTTAGGACAGAGCTTGATCGTCGTTCGTCTAAATGTAATGGACCCGTAGTTACGATCATTCACACCACTGTCGCATTTAACCGCCTAAAAGGGGCGGTTCACCTTCAAGTTATTTTTTAGTATGTTATAAAATGGCATGTTCTAAGCAATTTTTCAACTGGTCTTCATTATTTGTTTTTTTTATAGATTTTGAATTATTTGCCTTCTTCTTCTGGCTCTTCTTCAGCTTTTAGATCATGATTGCATTTGGTTTGCCCACTTCAAAGTGGTAGTTCACCTTTAAGTAAACATTTAGTATGATATAGAAAGGCTAATTCTAAGCAACTTTTCTATTGGCCTTCATTTTTTCTATTTCATAGTTTATATAGAGTTATTTGCCTTCTTCTTCTGACCCCATAATGCTCTGTTAAGATGATCACAGACAATTGCGATCTTGCCAAGAAAGATCATTCATTTCAATACACACGTGTAGAGCTGAATCGTCAGATATACACATAGAAACAATACAATTCTACCTCTATCTGACAAATCAGCCCTAACATTGGCCGATGTTCATGTGCCTCCAGTGGCACCCAATAAAATATTCCAGCCAGCCCAATCGACAAGCTGACCAATAAGATGCCAATATCTTTGGCTCATCTCTCCCACTATACACGCACCGAATATCGGACAAATTTTTTTTCGTTGGATATTATTAGTGCGTCTATGGTGACCTTAAGGCTACAAATGTATTGTTATTGCTACTTTTTATTACTCATCTTTCTATTCAGGCCTCTCTTATTCATATTCTCTTATTCAAATTGATGCATGGTTGCTAGGGGGATTCGGACCCCAGCAACACAATTGCTGAAATTGCAAACTGGAGAGCTGCTGAATAAAAAGCTAAACTCAAAAACCACAAATAATAAAAAATGAAAACCAATTGCAAATTGTCTCAGAATATCTCTCTCTACATCATACTAACAGTTAATTTAAAGTAAACAACCCCTTTAATAGAATTCAAATGAACCCAGGGTCAGACTAGGGCAGCAGGACAACGGGTAAAGACGTGGTGAGCTCTGGGCCAGTTCAGCTCCCGTCTGCCTGACGATTTTTTTCCACGTTCTGACAATAGTAGAAAATCACAGATAAGTACTGATCTGGGTGGGGGTAGAGGCAGGTGGTAATGGGCTGCCAAAGGGGGGCCCTGAAGTTGGCAGTGGGGATTCAGGGGGTCCGGAGCAAATGCGTGGGAGCCCCTGATAAAGTCCTACACTGAATGAACCAATAAATAATAAATACAATGCTCCCACCAGGATTAGTGAGGGCCTTTTGCCATTACCATACTTCTGTTTCTCCCCACAGAACATTTGTTAAGTCACTTGGAACAAGCCAAAGGGATCCCCCCTCCAACTCCGTGCGACACCTCCTACCTGGAGTGCGATACTGTGAGTGTGATCCCCGACCAGGCCGTTGTCTGCGCCGACTCCAACGCAAACCTGGAGCTGAAGAAGAAGCCGAAGAGGAGCCGCAAGTCCAAGGTTCCAAAAGGCGACATCCCCCTTGTGATCGTGGATGATGACAGTCCCCCAGGTGACAGTTGTGATGGTGTAGCTGACAGTGAGACTGTGGGTGGAGGTTGGGAGAACAGAGGTGCTGGTTCCGTCCAATCACTTGGCCTCTCCTTTTTCTTGTGTGCGTCTCTCCTAGAACACAACCCCATCTTATACAATCCAGTCTTCTCGTCCGACCGAGTGGCGGAAATCATAACCGAGATCCCTCCCGACGACGTTCAACTGCAGCACGACTCCGAGGACAAGTTTATGGAGCTGATGTTGGGCAAATTACCCAATGCCACCAACAGCCTGCCCCCTGTCTCCAAGTAAGTTGTGTGGGATATTTTATAGAAAGAGTGGGCTTATTACCCTTCCTTCCTTGCACAGAGACCACCTAAACATACATCAGTTTATTTTAATGGGGTGCTTTACCTTTAAAGGGGTGGTTCACCTTTACATTCGCTTTTAGTATGTAATAGAATGGACCATTCTAAGCAACTTTTCAGTTGGTCTTCATTATTTGCCTTCTTTTTTTCACCCTTTCCAGCTTTCAAATGGGGGTCACTGACCCCCATCTAAAAACAAATGTGTTGTAAGGCTACACATTTATTATTATTGCTACTTTTTATTACTCATCTTTCTATTCAGATCCTCCCCTATTCCTATTCCAGTCTCTTATTTAAATCAAAGCATGGTTGCCAGGGTAACTTGGACCCTAGCAAACTTACAGCTAAAATTACAAACTGGAGAACTGCTGAATAAAAATCTAAAAAAACTCAAAAAACCACAAATAATAAAAAATGAAAACCAATTGTAAGTATTCATTCTCTGAACGTTAATTTTAAGGTGAACAACTCCTTTAAAGGAGAAGGAAAGCCACAGAGGCATTTTATTGCCAACACTATATTTATTCTGCAGAATGCTTTACCATACCTGAGTAAAAAGCTGTAGAAACTGTTTGTTTAGGATAGCAGCTGCCATATTAGCTTGGTGCGACATCACTTCCTGCCTGAGTCTCTCCCTGCTCGCTCATAGCAATGAGCTCAGATTACAGCAGAGAGGGGAGGCGGGAGGGGGAGAGGAGCAAACTGAGCATGCTCACGCCTGGGGCAAGGAGGTTTAAGCTGAAGGCAGAAAGTCTGATACAGAAGCCCATGAGTAAACAATAGAAGGAAAGAAATGTGGTGTTTCCTTTGACAGAGGACTCAGAGCAGCATTACTTTGAGGGTTTACTGGTATATTTAGGTGGACCTTTCTGATAAGGCTTACTTTTAAACTTTCCTTCTCCTTTAAGATGTAGTTGTACAGATGCTGCTATGGATTGCATGAAGCATGGATATTGCAGAAGGTCTAGAAATTCTATTCTTTCAATTTAGTAGTGCTAATGTGATGCCGCTATTCAAAAAGGGGATCCCGTTCTCCGCCTCAATACTATAGGCCAGTTAGTCTGACATTAGTGGTAGGAAAGCTCTTTGAAGAGGTTATTAAAGGATACTGTCATGGGAAAAAAAATTTCAAAATGAATCAGTTAATAGTGCTGCTCCAGCAGAATTCTGCACTGAAATCTGTTTCTCAAAAGAGCAAACATATTTTTTTATATTTAATTTTGAAATTTGACATGGGGCTAGACATATTGTCAATTTCCCAGCTGCCCCAAGTCATGTGACTTGTGCTCTAATAAACTTCAGTCACTCTTTACAGCTGTACTGCAAGTTGGAGTAATATCACCCCCTCCCTCCCCCCCCCAGCAGCCAAACAAAAGAACAATGGGAAGGTAACCAGATAACAGCTCCCTAACACAAGATAACAGCTGCCTGGTAGATCTAAGAACAACACTCAATAGTAAAAACCCATTTCCCACTGAGACACATTCAGTTACATTGAGAAGGAAAAACAGCAGCCTGCCAGAAAGCATTTCTCTTCTAAAGTGCAGGCACAGGTCACATGACTTGGGGAAGCTTGGAAATTGACAATATGTATATATATATATATAATATAGCCCCATGTCAGATTTTAAAATTGAATATAAAAAATTCTGTTTGCTCTTTTGAGAAATGGATTTCAGCACATAATTCTGCTAGAACAGCACTATTAACTGATTCATTTAGAATTTTTTTTTTCCCCATGACAGTATCCCTTTAAGGGATACAATACTGGACTTCACTGCAAATCATAATACTAAGGCTATTAATATCCACGGCTACTGTGCTACTATAGTTAGTATAGATATGAGTATATAGAATTTATGTGAGAGTAGAGAGGGGTGTGTGTATGGATGCAGGTTTTCATTTGGAGGGGTTTAACTTGATGGACTTTGTCTTTTTTCAACCTCATTTAACTATGTAACTTTACCCCCGGGTCTATTGATTTATGGTAAAGGAGTAATATCTGGTCAGTGTTTTCCCAACTTTGGAAGAGCAACTGTCTCAGTAGTGCCATCTTGTATCAGCCATGTGCATCTGTTTGTTATGGGGCATGGGATATTTACTAGGGATGCATCGAATCCACTATTTGGGACACGGCCGAATCCTTGGTGAAAGATTCACCCGAATCCTAATTTACGGATGCAAATTAGGGGCAGGAAAGGAAAAAGTGGAAACAATTCTTCTTTTGTGTTGAAAAGTCATGTGATTTCCCTACCTGCCCCTAATTAGGATTTGGTTTGACCAGGCCAATCCGAATCCTGCTGAGAAAGGCCGAATCCTGGATTCTGTGCATCCCTGATATTTACATGCTCTAAATTTCCCCTACAGATTTGCTTTTCACCAAAACAACAGTTCCATGAAGAGAAGCCTGTTGCTCCCGGGGAGCCGACACGGGATCAGGCGCAAGTTTGCGAGGCAGCTGGGAGATCACAAGCGCGTGTTCCAGTGCAACATCTGCGCCAAACTTTTCCGTAACAGCAGCAACCTCAGTCGGCATGTCCGATCCCACGGTAGGCACAATATTTCCACAATATCCATAGGGATCAGCAATGCCAGGTCTATTTATTCACATCTTTGCCATCCGCTTTATATGCGCGTTTTCTGCCGAGTCTCTTAATTTACACTCTTTTCAGGTTATTTCTGTCGCCTTTCCTGGAGCTTCTGTGGGCGTTTAGTTCTAGGAGAGAAGCTTTGCCTTTCAAATTGCTCTTTTATATCCCTAGGAGACAAACTGTTTAAGTGTGAGGAGTGCTCGAAACTCTTCAGTCGGAAGGAGAGCCTCAAGCAGCACGTTTCTTATAAGCACAGCAGGAACCAGGTGGGTTTCGTCCTTTTTATAAGGTTACGTGACTGCACTTATTGTGGCAATGGCTTTATCCTAATTCAAAATCTACTGAATTGTATGCTTCTTGCACAATAAATAATACGAACTGTGTTCTAAAGCAACAAAGAAAGCTATGACTTACACGGAGTTGCCCTCTGTATAAACAAACCCCTCCCTTCCCACAGCTATTAAAGGAGAACTAAAGCTTAACTAAAGAAATAGGTAGAAATGTTGTACATGATGTTTTGTGCTTCTGTACCAGCCCAAGGCAACCACAGCCCTTTAGCAGTAAAGATCTGTGTCTCCAAAGTAGGGATGCACCAAATCCAGGGTTCGGTTCGGGATTCTGCCAGGATTTGGACGTTTTAATCAGGATTCGGTCGCATCCTTCTGCCTGCCGAACCAAATCCTAATTTGTATATGCAAATTAGGGGCAGGGAGGGAAATCACATGAATTTTTGTCACAAAACAAGGAAGTAAAAAATGTTTTCCCCTTCTCACCCCTAATTTGCATATACAAATTAGGATTTGGTTTGGTATTGGCCAAATCTTTCACAAATGATTCGGGGTTTGGCCCGAATCCAAAATAGTGTATTCGGTGCATCCCTATTTTGAAGTTTTTCAAATTCGACCCTTGATAAACGTGCCCCTCCGTGTCAGGATTTTCCCTATTTAGTGCAACAAACCTTTCTATTTCCTAATTAAAGCAAGAGGCAAAAAGTATGTTCAGCACAAGCCCTGCTCACTGAACTCAGATTGAAGAAAAGAGGATACTCCGCCCCTTTAATTTACTGATGCAGGAAGCATCTTCGGATGCTTATCAGCTCAGCTATGTTGCCAAAGTGATCGGAACAGCAGAACTGAGCAGAGAGTTGGAAGATGCCATTCAGCCAACAACAGAGGAGGGTCCTTCTAGAACGCATTCACAAATTAAAAACACTTCTATGCTTCATATCTCAGGACACACATGGTCTTGTCTGATTCCTTCCAGACATGTGACTTTAGACCTGCTCAGTTTTTATTTTTAACCCACTCTCACCTCAAAATGGCCAATATTTACTGTAGATCATAATGCAGACCCACTGGGAACGTAGCAATGGAATTCTCACTCAGTAGGATTTTCAGCCTGTCCTATAGAAGTTTACAGGCGATGGTTTTGGACCCATATATGATCTGTAAGCATCACACGTTTACGGACCAGTAAGCAATCTCAGCACACGTATGTCCTGCTTTAATGGTGTCATGTTTGTACCATGTATAAAGCGCAGATTTGTTGTAGTGTGGAGGGTACAGCTGGGATTTATAGTTGTGCGTGTTTTGATATCCAGGAACATCCCTCGTTCGCTTTCTTTGCAGGTAGATGGGGATTACAGATATCGCTGCAACACCTGCGAGAAAGCTTTTCGGGTACAAGGATTTTTGGAGTTTCACAACTGCAGAACAGGTGGGCGTTTTGTGCGCATCTTCCCTGTGTATATATATATATATATATATATTTCCCATGGGATCCCTTCGACAACTGACGTGGTGATAATTAACTGTGTAGTAAGTGAGACTACTCTCAGACCGGCCAACCTGTTGCTTGGCTTGTGTAGATGGTGTCTGTGTGTCCTCTGTCTCCATAGGAGACTCCTTCATCCTAAGTGGAGGTCATGGACCCTGAGGTAGAGCTCCCTCTGTTGGCAGGATATTTGCAGAGATAATCCTATTTTATAAATACTCAAACGACTGATTGCAGAATTCGTATTAGTAAGTAATATATTAATGAGTAAAATGGAATACAGCATGATGGAGACGTCTAGTGATCAAACTGAGGTAACACACTGCAAAAAAAGTATTTTTACTCTATAGCCATGCTGATAAAAGAGTCATTTATTAGATCATATTAAAATACATAGCTTTTCCCCTCGTGGAGCCTAACGCGTTTCATGCTTACCCGGCACTTAGTCGTAGGCAATCTTAAAGACCAAAACACATCTCTCTCAGCTGATAAAAGAGTAATTTATTATATCATATTAAAATACACGGATAATGTATAAAATCGGAAAAAACTTTTTTTTTTTCAATGTATATTAACAAATTTTTATTTTTTTTTTTAAAAAAATTGATGTTACTGGTCCGTTAACTGGTGCAGTTGAAAAAAAAAAAAAAAAAAACAGTAGAAATGACTCCTTGAAGCCCGTAACTGGTGTAGTAGACGTTTTCAAGTTTAAGTAGCCTACAACACCAGGGATGGGCTTCAAGGAGTCGTGTCTACATTAGACATTCAGTAGGGCCAATGTCCAGGCAGATCCATATGAAATAAGCGGAAGCTGTGGAAATTAGGAATGCACCAAATCCACTATTTTTGATTCAACCGAACCCCCGAATCCTTCGTGAAAGATTTGGCCAAATTTGCATAAGCAAATTAGGGGTGGGAAGGGGAAAACATTTTTTACTTCCTTGTTTTGTGACAATAAGTCAGGAGATTTCCCTCCCCGCCCTTAATTTGCATATGCAAATTAGGATTCGGTTTGGCAGGGCAGAAGGATTCGCCCGAATCCTGCTGAAAAAGACCGAATCCTGAACCGAATCCTGGATTTGTTGCATCCCTAGTGGAGAATGAAGACCTCTGGTGAAGGTGATGCACTTCCATCTTGTCTTCTCTACAACTCTTGTCCCTCACCGTACAGATGACAAGTCGTTCCAGTGCGAGATGTGCTACCGCTTCTTCTCCACCAACAGCAACCTCTCCAAGCACAAGAAGAAGCACGGGGAGAAGAAATTCGCCTGCGAGATCTGTAACAAACTGTTCTACCGGAGAGACGTTATGCTGGAGCATCACCGGAGGCACCTGGAAGGTGAAAATAGTAGTTGCCACTTAGTGCAGGAGTGTGTTTGAACTGGTCAGGCTGGATAGATAAATGACGGGGCTACTGGGCAAAGTAGAAAGGCTGCTAGTTGTACTGGAGAAAAAATAGATGCCATTACCTGTGAGTAGTGATGGGCGAATTATTTGCGAAACTGAGAATAATTCTCAAACAAATCTTGAAATTTTAAGTTTTCACTAAAAAAATTGAGCAATTTGAACATTTTCACCAAAAAATCGTGAAAATCGGAAATTGACGCCGACTAATTTTCACCAGCGAATTTTCGCAGGCGATTCGTGAATTTATTCGCCAGCGGCGAAACGCGGAAATTCGCAGGGAATTAGTGCCAGACGAATTCATTCGCCCATCACTACCTGTGAGTCAAAAATGGGGTGTTCCCAGATTTATCGAAGCGCTCATGACACAGGGGTTACGATGAGACGTTTTGGGCCAATGACTGCCCTTCTTCAAGTGATTTAAAACAACGTGGATTTGGATGGAGCACATAACATGTTTCGGATCACATGGATCCTTTTTCAAGTGATAACCCACCATTGATTCTGCCATTGCTTTTATATACTCATGTTTATAGTGCCACCTAGTGTGCAACTGCCAAAGTGCAAGCAATGATGCAATTAACTTGCAGCAATCATCATAATAGTAATAATATGTCTCCAGTGAAATTGAATAGTCCCCAAAAAAACACCAAAAATTTCAGCAAAAAAAAGTTTTTTTTCAAAAAAATCAGTTCTTTCAAAGTCAATTCATCAGAATTGATTTATGATGAACAAAAAGGACTATAACAAATATTACGTTTTATTAATATATTCCAACACTTGCGCTAGTATTTAATCATGATACTTACTAACTGCGGAGAAGGAAAGATTCTACCTTATACTTTTCAATCAAATATTTTGTTCTCCTTCACTGTAAAACACGGACATTAAGGGGCCGATTCACTATGGGTCGGATATCGAGGGTTAATTAACCCTCGATATTCGACTAGGAACTAAAATCGTCGAACGATTTTGCACAAATCCTGCGATCGATCGATCGATCGAAGGATTTTTCATTCGATCGAACGATTAAATCCTTCGAATCGAACGATTCGAAGGATTTTAATCCAACGATCGAAGGAAAATCCTTCGATCAAAAAATCCCAGGCAAGCCTATGGGGACCTTCCCCATAGGCTAACATTGACTTCTGTAGCTTTTAGCTGCCGAAGTAGGGGGTCGAAGTTTTTCTTAAAGAGACAGTACTTCGACTATTGAATGGTCGAATAGTCGAACGATTTTTAGTTCGATTTTCGTAGTCGAAGGTCGAAGTAGCCCATTCGATGGTCGAAGTAGCCCAAAAAAACTTCGAAATTCGAATTTTTTTTGATTCGAACCCTTCACTCGAATTTAGTGAATCGGCCCCAAAATATTAGATAATTCACAAGAAACAGGTATAATTAATTGCTTCGTTAAGGCCTCTAGGTGCCAAAGTATTTAATTTCCATATCCAGTATGTTTCCCTTTGAAGAAGTTCCTGGTTCTACATTGTCTGACTTCGTCATAACTTCCTCTGGTTTCATCCAACGTAATTGTGAGATTAAATGGTTACACTCGGCCGAAAGTCGGCTAATGGATGTGAGTTTAGTTTTTACATTTTATATGGCTCCTATGTTCGTTCCGCTAGTTACTTACCAAAGGCTCACAGGGGGTAGGAATTTTAGACTTCGGAAGAATTTTATGTATATTTGTTCCATTGTATCGTTTTGGTTTTGTGCAGGAGTGAGACGCGTCAAACGGGAAAGCCTCCATCAGAACACCGACAATTCAATCCGATACAAAAAGGAACCGTCTGCCTGTCCTGTATGCGGGAAGGTGAGCTGACGATCTGTTTCTCATTGGGGTTTTTAGTGTCCCATAAATATAATGCGTCTGCCTTATTCTGGCGCTGGGTCTCCTTCTCCGTACAGATGTTCTCCTGCAGAAGCAACATGAACAAGCACCTCCTCACTCACGGAGACAAGAAATACACCTGCGAAATCTGCGGCCGGAAATTCTTCCGAGTGGACGTTCTGCGGGATCACATCCACATCCATTTCAAGGTAATGTCCGTTGCCCCAGTGGAAAGGCACAGAAACGATATACACCTTTGAATTCACCCTTACTAATAAGCCCCAGAGCTGCAGCCCTTGCAACCAATCAGCAATAGAATTTGATCAGTCGGCTGTGAATGTCTGATTGGCTGCTACGGGTTCCCATTAGGTGCAAATTAGCCCACTGCCTCTAACCGTAAGAATCTGACCCCGCAGGACATCGCACTGATGAACGACCAGCAGCGGGAAGAGTTCATTGGGAAGATCGGAATCTCGTCGGAGGACAATGACGAAAACTCTGATGGGAGTGTAGAAACGGAGCCCCACAAGTACAGCTGCAAGAGGTGCCAGGTGGGACGTCCTACACTTTAGATCACAATGGGTCTAGTCCATGGCTGCACAGGGGGATACATTGGGGGCTCATGGATCATTGCACTTTGGCATTGCTTCTACCAACCAATGATACAGGTGTAAGTGCTCCATGTATGCGCCTAAAGGAGGAACCTTTTTCACCTCCCTCACTGCTCCTTGTGCAAGTACCACTGTTAAAGGGACAGAAACACCAAAAAGTGAAAGTTGTACAAGTTCTAAAAATATGATGTACTGTTGTAAAACTGGTGTGTTTGTTTCAGAAACTCGACAATAGTGTATATAAACAAGCTGCTGTGTAGCCATGGGGGCAGCCATTCAAGCACAGGATACTCAGTAGATAAAAGATAAGTACTACTATAGTTTATATAAATAAGCTGTTGTGTAGCCATTGGGGCAGCCATTCAAGCACAGGATACACAGTAAATAACAGATAAGTACTACTATAGTTTATATAAACAAACTGCTGTGTAGCCATGGGGACAGCCATTCAAGCACAGGATACACAGTAGATAACAGATAAGTACTACTATAGTTTATATAAACAAGCTGCTGTGTAGCCATGGGGGCAGACATTCAAGCACAGAATACACAACAGATAAGCTCTGTAGTGGGATTCTTCACAACGTATCTGTTATCTACTGTGTATCCTGTGCTTGAATGGCTGCCCCCATGGATACACAGCAGCTTGTTTATATAAACTACAGTAGTTGTTCCAGTGCACTGCAGTGTTACTGTTCCTTTAAAGGACAAGGAAAGTTAAACTAAAGAAGTATGTAGAAATGTTGTACATGATGTTTTGTGCTTCTGTACCAGCCCAAGGCAACCACAGTCCTTTATCAGTAAAGATCTGTGTCTCCAAAGATGCCCCAGTAGCTCCCCATCTTCTTTTCTGCTGATTCACTGCACATGCTCTGTGCTGCTGTCACTTACTGAGCTTAGGGAGCCACTCACAATATACAGTACACATAGAATAGAAATGTCACAATATAAGGCTGATTAGTAATTAATACACATAATTACTACATGGCAGCACAGAAACCAGTGCAATTAGCATCAGAATTAAATAATCAGCAAACCTGTAGCATCAGCTTATATTACAGCCAGGGAAGCTCATTTTCTGCTGGATAATTAGTGACGAGCCCTAAGCTTAGCTTCTCAACAGCCAATCAGAGCCCACTGAGCATGTGAGTGTCACAGACACTTTCCAAGATGGTGACCCCCTGTGACAAGTTTGAAGTCCTGGATCATTGCTGCTATTGACAAGCTGAAACTTTAGCCTCGTGCAATAAGTTCAGCATATAAAACAGGCCGTTTTAGCCATATTCATTATTAGGGTTTAGTTCTCCTTTTAAATGAGCTCATATCTTTTTACAATATATGGGTGAGAGAAATCTCCAGCCCCTCTCCCTATAAAAGCATTGAGTCCTATATTATTGTTTTTCGTGCCCAGATTTCATTTGCTCGGGGGAAGGAATACCTCAAGCACATCATGGACATCCACTCAGAGAACGGCTATGACTGCAGCATTTGTCACCGGCGCTTTGCCCTCAAAGCAACATATCACGCTCACATGGTCATTCACCGGGAGAACCTGCCTGACCCAGAGGTGCAGAAGTAAGTGTATAGTTGCACAATGCCAGCGGCTGCTACTGGACCCCCAATAGCTCCATATACTGACAAGTTCTACAGCTTCCTGTTTTACAATGGGCAACTTCCCTTCTGTATTTAAAAAGGAAGTTCACCTTTGAGTTGGCTTTCGGTATGATGTAGAGAGTGATATTTTGAGACAATTTGCAATTGGTTTTCATTTTCTATTATTTATGGTTTTTTGAGTTATTTAGCTTTTTATTCAGCAGCTCTCCAGTTTGCAATGTCAGCCATCTGTTGCTAGGGTCCAAATTCCCCTAGCAACCATGCATTCATTTGAATAAGAGACTGGAATATGAAGAGGAGAGGCCTGAATAGAAAGATGAGATGTACAAATTAGCAAAAATAATAAATGTGTAGCCTTACAGAGCATTTGTTATTTAGATGGGGTCAGTGACGCCCATCTGAAAGCTGCAAAGAGTCAGAAGAAAAAGGCAAATAACCATAAAAAAAAAAAAAAATAATGAAGACCAATTGAAAAGTTGCTTATAATTGGTCATTCTATAATATACTAAAAGTTACCTTAAAGATGAACCACCCCTTCAAAGAGGAAGTTCACCTTTCAGTTAACTTTTCGTATGATGTAGAGCAGGGGTCCCCAACCTTTTTAACCCGTGAGCCTCATTCAAATGTAAAAATAGTTGGGGAGCAACAAGAGCGTGAAAAAAGTCCCTTGGGGTGCCAAACAAGGGCTGTGATTGGCTATTTGGTAGCCCCTATGTGGACTGGCAGCCTACAAGAAGCTCTACTTGGGACTGTAATTAGTTTTTATGCAATTAAAAACTTCATTTCAAGCTTGAAATTCAAAAATAAGCCCCTTCTTTGAGGACCCTGAGAGCAACATACAAGGGGTCGGAGAGCAACATGTTGCTCACGAGCTACTGGTTGGGGATCACTGATGTAGAGAGTGATAGTCTCATTTTCATTTTTTATTATTTGTGGTTTTTCAGTTATTTAGCTTTTTATTCAGCAGCTCTCCAGTTTGCAGTTCCAGCCATCTGGTTGCTAGGGTCCAAATTCCCGTAACAACCATGCATTGATTTGAATAAGATACTGGAATATGAATAGGAGAGGCCTGAATAGAAAGATGAGCAATAAAAAGTAACCGTAACAATACATTTGTAGCCTTACAGAGCATTTGATTTTTAGATGGGGTCAGCGACCCTATATGAAAGCTGGAAAGAGTCAGCGGAAGAAGGCAAATCATTTAAAATCTATAAAAAATAAATAACGACGGCCAATTGAAAACTTGCGTAGAATTGCCCATTCTATGAAATACTAGAAACTTGAAGGTGCCCCACTGTTTTCTCAGGTACATTCACCCTTGCGAGGTCTGCGGCAGGATTTTCAACAGCATCGGAAACCTGGAGAGACACAAGCTCATCCACTCGGGTACAAGCAGCTCTTTCATTTCAGTCACGTCTATTGTCTTTACAATTTAACGGCGGAAATGGGGGGGGATACAAACTTAAAAAAAAAGCATACTGAAAAATTCTTAAACAGTAAAGAAAAGCTGAAATAAGAAACTTTCTAAATACAATCAATTAAATATTATGTGCCATTTCTGAAATAATCAAGTTTATCTTCACTATTCCTCTCTCAGCATCTGTTTCTCTTCATTCTCTCTTCATGCAGCAGTTGGGTGTCAGATATTCATTGACCGTAAAGGTGGCCGTAGACGTGGGCGATATTGGGCTGATCCGATCGTGATCATAACGGATCCGATACGGGCAGTTGGATCGTGGGACCGCAGAGATGCAGCCAAGATCCGACGGGATTTTTTAACCTGCCCGATCGAGATCTGGCCGATTTTCAGAAGCCCGTCAGATGGCCCCACACACGTGCCAATAAGCTGCAGACTGTCGGCAGCTTTTATCGGCCCATGTATGGGGGGCCTTTAGATCCAATATATCTTATAGAGGGGATTCCTTTCCTAGCAGATGAATTAGAGCTCACTCAAATAACTGATTCCAGTACAAACAAAATGTAACAAAATAACTGCCTTTTGCACAAATCCTGCATGTAGAGAGACATGATGTCTGGTGGGTTTAATAGAGTGAGCTCTAATACATCTTCCAGGCAAAAGGAGCCCCCCTATAAGATATATTGGATCTAACTGTCAGTGAATATCTGACACCCAACTGCTGCATGAAGAGAGAATGAAGAGAAACCGATGCCGAGAGAGGAATAGTGATGATAAACTTGATTATTTCAGACACAATGCAGAATATTTAATTGATTATATTTAGAAAGGTTCTTATTTCAATGAAGCTGATATTAAATTTTCTTTTTTTGTGATCGTTCCCCTTTAAACTTCGCACAGTGTCTGTATGATGATGAATTCATACAGCAGAGTAGTTGTATAGACTAATGACACGCCAAAGACTAACCTTATTAATTCTACCTGTAGCTAATTCTTATAAATCTGCTGAATTGGGACAATTATATGAGGGGAGATTTAGGGCGTTGCCTGGGAGTTTCTGGCTTAGTGGAAAAAAAAAAAACCTCTGAATTGACCCACATTCATTTCAATGAGAATTGCTTGAATCCCCAGGTGCAGACACGGGACAGGTCACTAGAAGATCCAGTAGTCCATGTTTGTTGGTCAATGTGAGGCTGACCATGTGACTACACATCTTAGGAGTCCAGTGCTCACAATACAGTGGGATCTGTTATCCAGAAAGCTCCGAATTATGAGAAGGCCATCTCCTATAGACTCAGTATAGACACAATACCTTGTACTTGACCCTAAAACCTCTTATCCAGAAGGTTTTGAATTACGGGAAGTCCATTTCCCATAGACTCTTTAAATCAAATAATTAGAATTTTTAAAACTGATTTCCTTTTTCTCTGTAATAATAAAACAGTAGCTTGTACTTGATCCCAACTAAGATATAATTAATCCTTATTGGAAGCAAAACCAGCCTATTGGGTTTATTTAATGTTTATATGATTTTCTAGTGGACTTATAGTATGGAGATCCAAGTTACAGAAAGATCCATTATCCTATACATGTAATAAATTTGCTAGATTGCCAGATGTGTAGATCTTTGCCATGTGCTGGACCTATGCAGACTAAAGTGACAGTTTGGCCCCAGGGCCCTTGATTGGATCTTAATATGGACCTTTGGAGACCCATTAGGGAGGGCTGCATCAACATACTGATTTCCTTACCTGTCGATATTTGGATAATTATCAATCAGATATCCGTTGGGCAGGCTTTTATTTGCACTTGTAAGTCCAGTAGCCCATAGCAACTATGTGGCAGTTCTTATTAAGGCGGAGACTCATGGTCAGATTTGGGGAAAGTACCGTATATACACGAGTATAAGCCGAGGTACCTAATTTTACCTACGAAAACTGGGAAAACGTATTGACTCTAGTATAAGCCTAGACACAACTACAGCCCTGTCTCCCAGCAGCGCACATTCTACCAAAGTGACCCCCCCAGCGATCAACCGGACTTCTTTGCAAAGTTGATGGTGACAGAGAATTGCCAAAAGGATTACTGTGTGCATTGTCCCACTGTCCCACTACCATGTGCAGAGGGTGCTGGGTGATATTGCCATCACTGTTAATCTTTCATATAACCAACAGAGGGTGCTGGGTGATATTGCCATCACTGTTAATCTTTCATATAACCAACAGATGGCGCTGTGTGATATTGCAGTCCCTGTTATTCTTTCATATAACCAACAGAGGGCGCACTGTTATTCTTTCATATAACCAACAGAGGGCATTGTGGGATATTGCAGTCTCTCCCCAAGTGAACTGTTGGTATAGGAATGATTAAAAGTGACTGCAATCTCAGCTACTCGGGTCGGCTACCGCTGACCCGAGTATAAGCCGAGGTAGACTTTTTCAGCACAATTTGGATGCTGAAAACAAATCTAATCTTAAGGGCAACGAATCTCCCCGAACTGCCTTCCCGCCAGCTAGAATGTAAATCGCCGGCTGGATGGCACTCGGATCGATTCGTTTTCCGAAGTTGCTTCATGAGGAAACTTTGGGTAACTTTGGAAAAATAAGCAGTCCAAATGCCATCCAGCTGGCAATTTACATTCTAGCCGACGAGAAGGCAGTTTGGGGAGATTAGTCGCTCCGACGAAGAGGAGAATTGTCGCCGGGCGACTAAATCTCCCCGAATCTGACCGCGTGTCTCTGCCCTTATTCTGAACTGAGATGTGCGTTTGTTGTACCTGCAGTCAATGGGGGTAATTTATTAACACTGGGCAAATTTGCACATGGGCAGTTACCCATAGCAACCAATCAGATGTTTGCATTCAGTGTTTTCCTTGCAGCTGGCTAAAAAAAGCTACGCACTGATTGGTTGCTATGGGTTACTGCCCAGGTGCAAATTTGCCCAGTGTTTATAAATGAGCCCCAGTATGCTCTGCGCGGTTACCAGACTCACTTTATTTTCAAGTACAAACTTGGCAGCAGATACTTCTTACTTATAGCTTTCTGCATCCTTTGTCAACCTTGTAGGAGTGAAGAGTCACGGCTGCGAGCAGTGTGGGAAATCATTCGCCCGGAAAGATATGTTAAAGGAGCACATGAGGGTTCATGACAACCTCCGGGAGTATCTCTGCGCCGAATGTGGGAAAGGTTGGTCTCCCAATTGTATCCTCGCGGCTACAGAAATGCTGGCGCCTAATTGCATAACAATTAGGGATGCACCGAATCCACTATTTTGGATTCGGCCGAACCCCCGAATCCTTTGTGAAAGATTCGGCCGAATACTGAACCGAATCCGAACCCTAATTTGCATATGTCATTTAGGGGTGGGAAGTGAAAAATAATTAAACTTCCTTGTTTTGTGACGAAAAGTCACGCAATTTCCTTCCCCACCCTTAATTTGCATATGCAAATTCGGTTCGGCCGGGCAGAAGGGTTCGGCCGAATCCTGCTGAAAAAGGCCAAATCCTGGCCGAATCCGAACCGAATCCTGGATTCGGTGCATCCCTAATAACAATCTTATTATTTCATGGGGGACCCAGATTTTTCGAAAGGATTCTGGGAGTGGTAATTTGCAATAACATTAAACCACAGAAAAAAAGAGAGAGACACAGAATATGTTGATCACTCACCATGTAGAACAGGTGCACCAGCCCCTCGGCTTAGGGAGCGGATAAACCAGTAAAGTACAAAAAGAGGGGTATCGGGCACTCAGAAAGATTCCCCAAAGGCCGGCAAAATTAAAGTTAAAAATAATATTTAGTAGATTCATTAAAAAAAGGAACAATATCTCCATCAGCCCTGTGCGTTCTGTGCACTAAATCATGGGCTATAGTTGTAGTTTGCAGCATTTGAAATAAAATAGAAGACGGATCCAGATATTCTTGGGATGTGATAGGAATGTGGAAATAGCAGTAGAAGTAAAAGGAGTATTCCTGACTTGTGATTGGTTTATTTGGTTCAGGAATGAAGACCAAGCACGCTCTCCGGCACCACATGAAGCTGCACAAGGGCATCAAGGAGTACGAGTGTGTGGAGTGTCACCGCAGGTTTGCCCAGAAGGTCAATATGCTCAAACACTACAAGAGACACACAGGTGAGTCCAACCCGTAGCCCAGCAGAACCTAAATCTATTCACACTGGGTACAGCTGCAATATTCACCTCCACATGGGGTATCGATCGCCCGCCTGTAGGTTGTTGGAAAAATTTCTCTCATGCAGAAGCATAGAAAGAAGAGGTATCGGCCATTAAAAAATATTCCTCAAGGGCCGCCAAAATCATAATATTTATTGTAGATTCATTAAACAAAGGAACCATTCATCCATTGACCCTAGGGGGCAAATTCACTAAAATCCGAAGTTGCGCACAGGGGTAGCGTAAGTTTTCGAAGTTGCGCTAGCGTTAATTCACCAAGCAAAGCGAAGTTTCGCTAGCGATGGTTCATTTGCATACGGCGCGAAATTCAAATTTCAATGGAGGAACACGTATCAGCACTACAAAAACCTTCAAATCAGCAAATATAAATGTTATTTTGCCCTACACATGTGCCCACTGTCTAGGTAAGTTGCCATGAGTCAGGAAATGTAGGGGGGAAGGAGGGGAGCCCCAAAAATATTTTCGATCTTTTTCAGCCTATCACCCATCATGTAGAAAACACGCCAGCGTTTTTTGGGACTTAGAAAAAATTTTGGCTTTTTTTGAAACAATCCCTATCTACTCTATTGCGCTTCGCCAGGTCTGAGGTGGTGAAGGAAGTCTAGCGTAAAAGGTAGCGTTCAGTACACTGCGCAAGTTAGTGAATTTGCGTAGTTACGTCGCTAGCGAAAATTCGCCTGGCGTAAGGGTGCGAAGTAACACTAGCGAAATTACGCCAGCGTTCGTTAGTGAATTTGCGCAGTAACGAAAAATGCCAAACGCTAGCGAATTAACGCTAGCGTTCGGTGCTTAGTGAATTTGCGCCTATGTGTTTTGTGCCTCCCAGGCACTTAGTCATGGGCTCTGCACAGGGGAACATTCAGTCTCCCGGATCAGATACACTCCATACAGTCTCCTGGGTGCATAATAAAGAGGGCAGGCTTCCCACCAATGAGAACTCTCTTCTTCCTTCTTATTTAGGGATCAAAGACTTCATGTGTGAACTGTGTGGAAAAACATTCAGCGAAAAGAACACCATGGAAACCCACAAACTCATTCACACAGGTAAATCTACTTTCCTTCTCCGCTTGGGCGTCTTTCTGCTCCACGCGGGAGGCAAACGGGCATAGGATGGGGGTGTTTGGAGGTCATTGCATCATACATGGTAAAGACATCACATCATCACTAGATGTAGGTTTAGCTGACTGGTAGCAGGAAGGTGGGGTGCAGTATGGCACGAAATGCGTAAGGGAACTGAGAACTTTATTTAGGCCACAAAATGAACTAATACATACCCTTATGCAATTCATGCCATCCGGCAATTAATCACAGGCTTGCCTATGCCACAAAATGCGTAATGCTATGTATTAATTCATTTTGCGGCCTAAATAAAGTTCTCAGTTCTTTCCAAGCCTGTTTGTGGGACCTGTGAGTGCCTGCCGTTTTTTCTTTTGCAGCACTTCGGATACCCCTACTTGGTCCTATGCATAAAGAAGCAAATGCATTTTTAGTAGAGTTTGCTCTGTCACTTTTCTCTCTTTGTTTTGACCCCCAATGAAGTGGGGAAGCAGTGGACGTGCGTGGTGTGTGACAAGAAGTACGTGACCGAGTACATGCTCCAGAAACACGTCCAGCTCACCCATGACAAGGTGGAGGCGCAGAGCTGCAATCTGTGTGGGACCAAAGTGTCAACCAGAGCGTCCATGAGCCGCCATTTAAGGCGCAAGCACCCAGAGGTTAGTAAGTAGGGATGAGTTGCATGTAACAGCTGGAAGGGCCAAATATCTGACGTTCTGTGTGTGTATTAACATGGCAGGTGCACTATGTTCTGTCTGTTTAAAGGTGGCCTCCCATCATCACAAGTGGTCACTCAACACAGGAGAAGTCTTTAACTTTTGAACTTTTAGGAAATGTCATAGAGACCAACAGATTTACTTAACTAAAATATGGGTCTCCTCCTCCTCTGGGGACCGATGCTGGGGGCCTCTTCCCCTGGGGACGGACGCGGGGTCCTCCCTCTCTGGGGACAGATGCTGGGGGCCCCCTACTCTGGGGACGGACGCGGGGTCCTCCTCCTCTGGGGACAGATGCTGGGGGCCTCTTCCCCCGGGGATGGATGCGGGGGCCTCCTCCTCTGGGGATGGATGCTGGGGGCCTCTTCCTCCTCTGGGGACAGATGCTGGGGGCCTCTTCCTCTGGGGACAGATGCTGGGGGCCTCCCCCTCTTCCCCCGGGGACGGATGCGGGGGGCCTCTTTCTCCAGGGACGGATGCGGAGGCCTCCTCCTCTGGTGACGCACACGGGGGGCCCTCTTTCTCCTCTGGGGATAGATGCTGGGGGCCTCCTCTGGGGACTGATGCGGGGGGCCTCTTCCCCTGGGGACGGACGCGGGGTCCTCCCTCTCTGGGGACAGATGCTGGGGGCCCCCTACTCTGGGGACGGACGTGGGGTCCTCCTCCTCTGGGGACAGATGCTGGGGGCCTCCCCCTCTTCCCCCGGGGACAGATGCGGGGGCCTCCTCCTCTGGGGATGGATGCTGGGGGCCTCTTCCTCCTCTGGGGATGGATGCTGGGGGCCTCTTCCTCCTCTGGGGACAGATGCTGGGGGCCTCCTCCTCTTCCTCTGGGGACGGATGTGGGGTCCTTCCTCTCTGGGAACAGATGCTGGGGGCCTCTTCCTCTGGGGACAGATGCTGGGGGCCTCCCCCTCTTCCCCCGGGGACGGATGCGGGGGGCCTCTTTCTCCAGGGACGGATGCGGAGGCCTCCTCCTCTGGTGACGCACACAGGGGCCCCTCTTTCTCCTCTGGGGATAGATGCTGGGGGCCTCCTCTGGGGACTGATGCGGGGGGCCTCCTCCTCTGGTGACACACATTGGGAGCCTCTTTCGATATCGGCCGACCATGAGGCTTCCATATTTTGCATGAACTTGGGTTTCCTATATTGACATGCTTTTGGATGTGCATGAGCTTTTCACCCTGGGTCAAACTCGACAACTTGCTATAGCTTGATGGATGGATGAGGCCACGCCAGAGATCATCCCAAAGCTTTGATGATTGTAATGGAAAAGTTGCCTCCAGTAGGGATGACAAGGCATCGTCTTTTGCAAGAAATGTTAGCTGGTCTGGGGAAGAAAACACCTGATGGTCTCTAGTTCAGATAAATTCTTTTTTAGAGAGTCAAACATTCTCTTGCCATGATGTGCATCTCAATGTTACAGTTATAATGCGCAGCTCCCCGTGAGCCTCCAGACCAGACAGTATCATGGCCAGACAAGTTCGGACTCCAGGTGACTGACTGAACTACGGATGATTTAACCCAATCACAGTTTGATTCAGCATTATGACCAATGTCAGGGTACAATCCCAAATTAGGAGCAGGGCTGCCAAAAATGAGATCCGGTTCACATGCTAGACAAAGGTTCTTGCCCAGTCACTCTGGTACCGGTTACGCACAGAGCCGGGAAATAATTAATTAGGCCTTAGCCACAGGAACAGGCAGATCCCATTTTCAAGCACAATTTCCTTTGTACGAGGATTAAAAGCACAATCCTATTTCTATTAGGTCCTTTCTGTACGGATTGAAGACTTAGATGACCTGCAAGAATCTGAGGCCATTGACACATCACTAAGCATTGTACAGGTAACCCCACATGTTCTCTTGCACTCAGCACCACACTCCTTCTGCACTCACTCACCTTCTCCCACTCTCTTCTGCACTCACTCACCTCCCAATCCATCTCACACTCACATACGGTCTCACAGCCTGTCTCACACTCACTCAAATTCTCCCAGTGTTTTCTGCAGTCACTCCCCTTCTCCCAGTGTGTTCTGTTCTCAACATATCCCACAGTCACCCGCAGGCAGTTAGGCACCTCTACCTGCTAAGGCTGTCTGTCTGGTTATATAGTGGTACAGCCCTAGTACCATAACCCACTGAATAGTTAAACTACCCGCCTGCTGTCACTTTGTCTCTGTCCCTGCAGCACTCGTGGACTGCTTGTGGGGTATTTAACGTGGCTGCTCAGGCCGTGATACAGGGCAAGTCTCAGGCACAAGAAGTTTCTATTCAATTAATATTGGTCCAATGCAAGAAGTTTGTGTCGAGGCATTTCTTGTTGGAACCAAACAGGGTCATTACAGCAGGGACAACAAACCCAGCGGCTGCCTCCGAGCCAGAAGTTTAAGGGTTTCACTAGTGTTCCTCAATGACATGCAGTTGTGATTGGAAAGTTTCCCAAGATTTAAGGGCTGAAAGGGAAACAGATTTTGCTGTGAAATGTAGAGACTTCTTAAAATTCAGTAACCGCACTCATTTATATTTAAGCTAATTATTATTATTATTATGCCACAGACTGGCTAGTGATGCTGTTTATGATTCTGGTGCTGTTCCTGTGATTGCTATTGCATATTGGTATAATAATAATAGTGCAGGGTTCTTTGGGTGCAATCTAGGGATGCACAGAATCCAGGATTGGGCCTTTTTCAGCAGCATTTGGATTCGGCTGAACCGAATCCTTAAAATTATGACTTTTTGTCACAGAACAAGGAAGCAAAAAATGTTTTTTTCCCTTCCAGTGCTCATATACAAATTGGGGTTTGGAATTGGTTCAGTATTGACAGAGGGTTCGGCTGAATCCAAAATAGTGGATTTGGTGCATCCCTAGTGCAATCCGTGGGCCTCTCTGCAAATATGAATGAGGTGATACTGAAGATAAAAATGATCCAAGAAATCTGTTCTTGCAGAGAGAGCTGGATGTGGAAGAGAATGAAGGCTTGCAGCGGCCAAAGAGAAATGGTATCGCCCGAGCAGGGAGGGGCAAAGCTCCGGAGGAAGAAGAGGAGGAGCAGGAAGATCCCACATTTACGGGATATCAGGAGAAAGAGTTTACACACAGCAGTGGAGATGAGGATGGTTCCGCTGTGGAGACGTTGCAGCAGGTCAGATTATCTGTTTCGACTGCAGGCGTTAGAGATGAGTGGGGCCCTGCAATTCTCAAAGGTTGGGGCCCCCATCTAATTCCAGCCAGGACTCTAGCTGCATGGAGTTTAGTGTGTTAAAGCTGCTAATATCTCAGAAACCACTAAAAATATAAATTGCAAAATGCTCTACAGTACAACCCCCATTTTACGTTATTCAGGAGAGCAGAAAAAAATATGGTGTAAAATCAGTTAAATGTGTTATGCATAATATATAGGTGAGACCACAAAACAACAATGTAAAATGAGAGAAAACTTACGGGATGTAAAATTGAGATTCCACTGTACATGTTTTTTTGTGTTTTATAGGGTAATAGGGGGTAAGATTGCCCTAATGCTACTATACTATACTAATATATATATTTTTTTTTTCCTGCAGGTTGTGGTCACAATCAGCGATGGCAGTGTTCCTGTACCATCTTGTACAGTTGGCCTCACAAACATTACTGTAACTCCCATAACAACCACAGCAGGCACTCAATTTGCCAGTCTCCAGCCTGTGGCTGTGGGTCACTTGGCCGCCTCTGAGCGGCAGTTGCAGCTCGACAGTTCCATCTTGACTGTCACCTTCGATGCAGTCAGCGGCAGTGCTGTGCTACACAATCGCCCCGCAGAACTGGCAATTGCGGCCTCGCAGGACCCCGCCGGACCTCAGCCCGTAGCGCACTTCATCAACCTCACTACATTTGTGAACTCCATCACCCCTCTGGGAGGTCAGATTTCTAGTGAGGCGCCGTTGACGTGGAGGGCAGTGCCTGCAGGGGAAACCCCGCCTCCTCCTGAAGATCAGCCCTCCGAGCAGGAGCACCAATCATCAGGGCCACACACTGTGCAGGAGGTTCCCACGGACACACAAGGACAAATGTACAGTTACTAAGTGATCTCTGGAGTGGAGGATTGGGATGTGCAGCTATCAGAGAGCCAATTGGTTTGTCAGCTAAAACGCCATCTCGTTATATCTGAGCCATTTCAGGACTAACTTGCAGAGCTATCCTGACACTGGAAAATACTGAAAAGACTGTACTTAGGCCAATACTGTAATGGGCAAATTTATCAAGGGTCGAAGTGAAAATTCAAGTTTTTTTTTTATAGCCAAAACTGTCAAATTCGACTAGGGAATTATTAAAATTCAATTTATCATACACTGGCCCTTTAAGAACTCAAATTCAACTATTCGCCACCAAAAACCTGCCAAATTGCTGTTTTAGTCGATGAAAGACATCCATGGATCAATTTGGAGTTGTTTGCAGCCTTCCTGACATTCAAGGTTTTTTTTTCGGCGAAAAAAAACTCGAAACGGAACGCGTATCGAACTCAAATTTTTTAGGTCGATCCTGTTTTGTAAATTCGATTTTAATACATTTCGATTGGTCAAATATTGAGTTTGTGGGAGTTTCAAAAAAAAAAAAAAAAAAAAAATGAATTGGACCCTTGATAAATCTGCCCCTAACTGTCTAAGTGTAAGAACTCTGCACACAGGCAAATGGATGTTCCTATTGGTAACAGGTTGTTAGTAAGCTAACTCGTGATTGGTTGTTGATTATCTGTGAACCAGATCCCATAGGGGCATTGCACAAGAGCGGGAAGGTTGCACAACTGAAGTTAAAAAAATCCCGTACCCAATCCCAAGCCCTTTTGGGTATTGGTGGCAGTTGGGGCTGGGTATCTATAATTACTAATGTATATTTATGAGGAGACCCATCATGATGAGGTCATCAGCAAAGATCGTTATTGGATAAATGTCATATCTCAATACAAATGATGTCATTGTGCTACCGAACTGTCAGCGTCAATCATATGACATCTAAGTGCCAGAAGCATTCTTTATACATCTACATACTGTATATATGTGACTCCAGTGAAAACCGCCATCCACGTGAGTCCCGCCCTTTAGCTCAAGGCATCAATAAAGTAATAATATTAGGGGGAAAATGGTCAAGTTGGACATTTTGGCGCCAGTGGGAATGAAAGCCAACCATTTGTTAATTACTGTATATTAATTATTGCTTTTCAGCCAACTTATACAATGTGACTTTATTTATTTATTTTTTTTGTGGTTATTTACCCCAATTTATTTATTGACTCGGTGGCCTTGTCTGTAACATATTCTGATTGTTCCACTCGTCGTATGGACAAATATTTATGCATTTTGTTTATTACTGTATGATTTCTGTAAAAATGAACCGACGCTGGAAGAAACCTCCGTTATTTTGGCGGAAATTAGAAACACAAAGCCAACAAGCAATATGGCAGCTCTGATGTGTAGTAGGGTTGTTCACCTTTAAATTAACTTTTAGTATGATATAGAGAGGGATATTCTGAGACCATTTGAAATTGGTTTTCATTTTTTATTATTTGTGGTTTTTGAGTTATTTAGCTTTTTATTCAACAGCTCTCCAGTTTTCAATGCCTGCAATCTGGTTGCCAGGGTCCAAATTATCCTAGCAACCATGCATTGATTTGAATGAGAGGCTGGAATATGAATAGGAGAGGCCTGAATAGAAAGTTGAGTAATAAAAAGTAACAATAATAATATGTGTAGCCTTACAGAGCATTTGTTTTTAGATGGGGTCAGTGACCCCCATTTGAAAGCTGGAAAGAGTCAGAAGAACACTTAAACAAAACTATAGCAAACACATAATGAAGACCAACTGTAACGTTGCTTAGAATTGGCTATTCTACAACATACTAAAAGTTTACTTAAAGGTGAACCACCACCCCAGCTATGACAACTGTTATACAGGCTTTTCACAAATCCCAAAAGCTAGTTTGGGGCTCTTCAGGTGCCTGGTCTCCCCCGAACCCCCCTATGGGGCAATAACTATCTTCCACATTTTCACTCCATACCAGATATTTCTTGATTTCTAACAATATTTCTCGTTAACCTTCGGAAGCAGACCGGCCGCAACTCTGCGCTGCTCCCGAAGCTTATCGAAGAAAAGAAGATGGCTGCCGTGAACTCCCAAGGACCGAATCTGCACCGAGGGGTAAGTAAAACGTTAGAGGCATTTGCATGGGGGGTCAGCTAGGCTAGGGGGGAGGAGGGAGGGAGGTCTACGTAGGGTAGGGGTTTTTTATGTTACGGGTAGTGATGGGCGAATTTATTCACCAGGCATGAATTTGGCCCGCAAAAATTCGCCAATTTTGTTGCCGGCGATGATAAACGAACTCCCATTGACTTTAATGGGCGTTGGCGTCAACTCTGACGCCGGCTCCCATTTTGAAGCCGGTGAATTGTTGCAGACGTCAAAATCGCAGTTTTGCGAATCTTTCGCAGTTTTCGCCAGAGATTCGCGGCAAAACTGGAAAAATTCGCCCATCACTTGTTACGGGTTGAATTCTCCTTTAATGGAGGAATTACAACTCCGGGCCTACATCTGTTCTACTGTGCAAAAAAGGCAATCTTAATGTCTCGGAAATCACTACATCCGCCTTCTTTGCAGTTCTGCCTGAAATTGGTAAATGACTCCCTCCCACGACTTAGCGAGGGGCTTCCCAGATAAATTTGAAGCCATATGGGGGACCTGGATCTACAAAATGATGCTAAGTGACTGCTACCCTGGTACGAAATAACGGATACCCATGCCTCCTCTTAACGCTTCCTTTCTTTCCTTCCTTTTCTTCTCTTTCCCCTTTCTTCTTCTTGTTGATTTTTATTTGTTTTGAAATTTTAAAAATAAAAACTTTAAAAAAAAAAAAAAAAAAGGTGAACCACCCCTTTAAGGAAAAAGAATAAAATCCGTCTCTCTGGCTATAAATAAAAAAATAAAAAATATTCAGGGGCTGGCCCAGTTATGAAGGGCGCCATTTATATATAGCACTGTTCAACTGACCACACCTCCAGTGATGTCAAATAACTCTTCCCTTGATCCACAGATTATCCAATAGGAGAGCCGTGGGAGGTGATAAGGAGTTGGAAGTCAGCCAACCACAGAGACAATGACTGCTTATGTAATGGGTCAGCTGAACCAGTTGGAAAACCAGGAAAATATAGATTCAGCTTTTAAAGGGGTGGTTTACCAGTACAGGGTAACACTACATTATATTTTTATTACTTTAAAACACTTGAATTTTTTGCTGTCACACTTCCTTTGAGTTAATTTTAGTATGTTATAGAATAGCCAATTCTAAGCAACTTTTAATTGGTCTTCAAGTTTTCTTTTTTTTTTTTTATAGTTTTTTTTTTTAATGATTTGCATTTTTCTTCTGACTCCAGCTTTCAAATGGGTTTCGCTGACCCCATCTAAAAACAAATGCACTGTAAAGGTGGCCGTACACGGGCCGATAAAAGCGGCAGCTTATTGGCCCGTGTATGGAGCCCTCTGACGGGCTTCCCTGATCGATATTTGGCTGAAAGTTGGCCAGATGTTGATTGGACGGGACTAAAAATCCAGTCGGATCGCGGCCACATCTCTTCATTGATGAGGTCCCGCGATCCGACCACCCGTTAGCCATTGTTAGCATCCGATCATTGGGCCCTAGGGCCCATGATCAGATCAGCCCGATATTGCCTACCTTGAGGTGGGCATATCGGGGAGAGATCCGCTTGTTTGGCGACATTGCGAAACAAGCATATCTCTCCGTGTATGGCCACCTTAAGTCTACAAATGTATTGTTATTGCTACTTTTTATTACTCTGCTTTCTATTCAGGCCTCTCCTATTCATTTTCTAGTCTTTTATTCAAATCAATGCATGGTTGCTAGGGTAACTAGGACCCTAGAAACTGGATGGTTGAAATTGCAAACTGGAGAGCACCTGAATAAAAATCTAAAAAACTCAAAAAAAAAACACATATACAAAATTAAAAACCAATTGCCAATTGTCTCAGAATATCATTCTCATACTAAATGTTAATTTAAAGGGGAACAACCCCTTTAAAATGTATATTTGGCAAAGCCATAGAATAATAAATAAATAAAAATACATAAATAAAATTAGGGTATTGTGGCCCTTTAATATGCTAGACTTGTAGTGTCCCTGTACAGCAAGCTTGAGCAGCCATGTTGGAAAACCCAGGAAGACGTTCCAGTAGATGGAGTGGAACACTACTCAAATAAATTGTTGGATAATGAAAGGGAATGTACAGTGTCATGGGGCCCCTATAACTCCCGCCCCCCCTGCAGCCACAGGGTCTGCTTCCTTTGTAGTTACACCCCTGGGAATATAATAATATGTAACCTTCCCATAATAAACTTGAATGCAAAAGTCCCAATACCGGGAGGCAACACAAGGGGGCGCTGCAGAAGTGCAGAACAATGTGCTTGTAGGAAGCAGTGGGAGGCTGTTGGAATGCACTGGTTCTGTGGGTGCGGGGGTGGAGGTGCCAATAACATGAGATACTTGAACACATAAGATTTCTGCATTATAATGAGCAATGCTTTGTACCAAGCCATGTTCATATTTTAGACGTGATGCTGATTTTAATTAATCTCAACCCCCTAGATGTGATAATTATAAGGGAGAATGCTATGGTTTTGCATCTCGTTTATTGAGGAAGGATTTCTAAAAATGTCACTTATATGACCTCTTCCTTCGTGGTATTGATAAGAGGTATATCCTTCACCCTACACTTGTCTTGCTAGGAGTCCTTTGATTGGTGGCCTTTAATAAAGATGTTCTGCTGCGTTATTGTGTATAACATGGTCATTGTGCCTTCCTTGGTGAGATCTTTTAGGGATGTATCAATGTTATGTGGCATTGTGACAGTTTTCAGTGGGTCATGTTGGCTCTGCACCTTCCTCGGTGGGATATATCAGGAGTGTGAGATATGTGACACTGGCATTGGGGCTTTTGTGGTGGGTTGACGAGAAGTTACAGTAGTATTTTACCTTCCTTGGTGGGATTTAATAATGATGTATCAGCATTGGCATTGTGTCTTCCTTCATGAGATTTATTAGGGTTGTACCAGTTGTTACTTGGTGTCTAGTTGGCAGTATGCCTTTATTTTTTTGGTGTGATCTACAGTATTGGGGATGACCAGAATTTATGTTGGTTTTGTCTTGATAGGGTTTATTAAAGGTGCACCACATGTCATGATGGCATAGCTCCTTCCTCGGTGGGATTTATTAAGAGTGGATGAGATGTTACATTGGCATGGTGCCTTTTGTGGTGGGGTTAGGAGGTGACTAGAAGTTACAGTGGCATTACACCTTCCATGGAGGGATTTAGTAATGATGTATCAGATGTTACATTGACATTTTGTCTTCCTTCGGGGATTTATTAGGGTCCAGGCCTGGACTGGCAATCTGCGTGTTCTGGCAAATGCCAGAGGGCTGACACAAGATGCCATTGAAAGTCACTATTTAGTGTGCTGGTGAGGAGCTGATTGGGCCTCTCTGTATTGGATTGCCAGGGCCTATTTCGACTCCCAGACCTTTTAGGGTTTTACCAATTGTTACGTGGGTATTGCACCTTTTCTCGTGGAATCTATTTGGGATGTACCAAGTGTTTTGGCATTGTGGCATACAGTATTTCTGGTGGGATCTATTAGGGATGACTAGAATATATGTTGGTATGGTGCCTTTCTTGATAGGATTTAATAAGGGTGCACCAGATGTTATTGTTGGTATTCCACTTTTAGGGATGTGCCTGATGTTAATGTTGGTTCACCTTCCTTGGTGGGCCTTATGAAAGATGTACCAGATGTTACATTGGAATTCCACCGTTAGGGATGTGCCTGATGTTAATGTTGGTGGTGCCCCTTCCTTGGTGGGCTTTATTAAAGATGTAGCAGATATCACGTTGGCATTCCACCTTTAGAGATGTGCCTGATGTTAATGATGACATTGCACCTTTTTGGTGCAACTCAATAAGAATGTACCAGGTATTATGATTTCATTGCACCTTCCGTGGTGGGATTTATTAGGGAAGCAGCAGGTGTTGTGTTAGCATTACATGTTCCGGGCTGTGATTATGGGAGTGTTACCAAGGTCCCAGGGTGCTACTCCGACATTACGCCTTACACAACCATTGATAAGAGAAGTAAATATTTGACTTCCATTTAGCAGTTTTATGAGTGGAGCAGTAAAAGAATAATTCCGGTTAAATCCACATCCATCATCATTTACCTGTTGGTTGAGGATCATTGAGAAGTGGCAGAAATATGTTGTTTGTGTTGTTGAAAATGACCTTTGTGTCTGGGTTTGTTATGAAGGAAGTCAGCTAGACCTCTCTGTCTTCAGCCCTAAACTTGCCCACAAACGCTGCTGTGCCTGAGACATGTCTGAAAGCAGAGGCATAAGTAGGGCCAACACCTCCATGCAAGGACAGGGCAGAAATATGTCTGAGTGAGGAGAATAAACTTCTGGCGATGTTCTATTACAGCCCTATAGGCAAAAATAGGATGTTGCCTGAAAGTGGTGAGAAGTGGTACTGCAAACTGTCATCTATAAACCAGGATTCCAATGCATAACTTTTAAAGGGATCCTGTCATCAGAAAACATGTTTTTATCAAAACGCATCAGTTAATAGTGCTACTCCAGCAGACTTCTGCAATGAAATCCATTTCTCAAAAGAGCAAACAGATTTTTTTATATTCAATTTTGAAATCTGACATGGGGCTAGACATATTGTCAATTTCCCAGCTGCCCCTGGTCATGTGACTTGTCCCTGCACTTTAGGAGAGAAATGCTTTCTGGCAGGCTGCTGTTTTTCCTTCTCAATGTAACTGAATGTGTCTCAGTGAGACATGGGTTTTTACTATTGAGTGTTGTTCTTAGATCTACCAGGCAGCTGTTATCTTGTGTTAGGGAGCTGTTATCTGGTTACCTTCCCATTGTTCTTTTGTTAGGCTGCTGGGGGAGGGTAGTGATATCACTCCAACTTGCAGTACAGCGGTAAAGAGTGACTGAAGTTTATCAGAGCACAAGTCACATGACTTGGGGCAGCTGGGAAATTGACAATATGTCTAGCCCCATGTCAGATTTCAAAATTGAATAGAAAAAAAAACCTTTTTTTCTCTTTTGAGAAATGGATTTCAGTGCAGAATTCTGCCGGAGCAGCACTATTAACTGATTCATTTTGAAAAGAAAAAATTTTTCCCATGACAGTATCCCTTTAAATGCTACATCTTTCCAGAGTGGCAAACATGGTGGGACACGGGGCACTTCCTCATGGTCAATACTGATGTGCTATACCACACAGGTTTGGGGTGTGGATTATATTATATTCTGATTATAATTGAGGAACAATATAAACAGGAGCTCAGGCCTGTTGCTTGGCCTCAATGGAAACGACGAAGGAATGCTCTTACTACTTGATCAACTCAAGGACCTTCATGAGGGGTGGCGCAAAGAGCAGGCAGGAAGTGATTATAAAACAGGAAGTAACAGTCACATGATTCCACCAGACAGATTTACACAAACAGAAGGAATGTGTTTATCTCCGTTTAACCAATAAAACCTCATAAACCCAATGTACAGGAAATGGCTTTATTTGCCGAATGAATAACTGTCCTCTGTTTAAAGGAAGACTACAAGATAAACCAGTGATTTAGCAAAGTGCAATTATACAGAGAATAAAGTACCCCCTCTTGTCAAACATAAAGATATTATAAGTCACCGAGGAGTTTCATGATCATATAAAAACACGAGGCCGAAGGTTGAGCAAATGTTATTATACAAGTCACGGAACTCCGAGGTAACCTCTAATATCCTCATATTTTGCAAATGGGGTACTTTATTATAATACACACGTTTCAGTGAGTCATGTGACAGAAATGACATCAGAACTCACCGTTTATAACTGATGACATCACTACTCACCGTTTATTGCTCTTGTGTATTTTTAATATAAATAATAAAAAAAACTTAGCATAATCTGTAAAATATATCCTTATGAATCTTGCATAGTGATCACATAATAAAACCTATTATAAAATGACTGTACCCCTTGTTAATAAATATTAAGTGACTTGAGAGTTCCCTGTATAACTCAGCCTGCAGCCTTGTGCCTTTATATGGTCACAGAACCCCTCAGTGATTTCTAATATCCTTATCAATTACAGTAGGGGGTACATTATCCCTTATAATACATGAGTGATACTCAGAGTTCCCTGTATAACTCAGCCTGCAGCCTTGTGTCTTTATATGGTCACAGAACAACCCCTCAGTGACTTCTAATATCCTTATCATTTACAGTAGGGGGTACATTATCCCTTATAATACATGAGTGATACTCAGAGTTCCCTGTATAACTCAGCCTGCAACCTTGTGCCTTTATATGGTCACAGAACAACCCCTCAGTGACTTCTAATATCCTTATCATTTACAGTAGGGGGTACATTATCCCTTATAATACATGAGAGATACTCAGAGTTCCCTGTATAACTCAGCCTGCAGCCTTGTGCCTTTATATGGTCACAGAACAACCCCTCAGTGACTTCTGATATCCTTATCATTTTCAGTAGGGGGTGTCAGCTCAACAGCTCTCTTTGATGGTCAGAGTGTCAGTTACACTAAAGCTGGTCATACATGAGCTGCCCATTTGGTCCCTTCAAGCCGAGTCACAAGCTTATCTGCCCAAATAAGGGGCCCACCAAAGGCCCTGCCCAACTGGCCAAAAATTGCCCAGATATCGACCCAGTAGGTTTGAAAATCCCGATCTGATGAGTAGTGCATCAGCCCATTGATAGTCCTCATTCAATTGGTCTCTGTAAGCACCAATGAATGATCCAGTTATTGGGGTGCTTCACCTTTAATTTAACTTTTAGTATGTTCTAAAGTGGCTGGTTCTAAGCAACTTTTCAATTGGTCTTCATTATTTATTGTTTAAAGTTTTTTAATTATTTTCCTTTGCTTCAGCTTTCAAATGAGTACTCACAGGTACCTACAGTGTGTATAGTGGTGGTTAACCGCTACTCACAGGTACCTACAGTGAAAATATTGATAAAAACTCTCTACTCACAGATACCCAGAGTGCATATAGTGGTGGTTACCTGTGACTCACAGGTACCTACAGTACATATAGGGGCACATTTACTAAATTCGAGTGAAGGATTAGAATAAAAAATACTTCAAATTTTTTTTTTGGCTACTTCGATTTCGATTCGAACTAAAAATCGTATAACTATTCGACCATTCGATAGTCGAAGTACTGTCTCTTTAAAAAAAACTTTACCACCTACTCCACCACCTAAAACCTACCAAGCACCAATGTTAGCCTATGGAGAAGGTCCCCATAGGCTTTCTAGGCAATTTGGGATTGAACGAAAATCGTTTGATCGATGGATTAAAATAGTTTGATTCGAAGGATTTAATCGTTCGATCTAACGATTTTTCCTACGAACGAATTGCGGTAAATCCTTCGATATTCGAAGTCGAAGGATTTTACTTCGACGGCCGAATATTGAGGGTTAATTAACCCTCGATATTCGACCAATAGTAAATGTGCCCCATTGGTTACCCACTACTCACAGGTCCCTACAATGAAAATATTGGTGGTTACCCTCTACTCACAGTTACCTACATTACATGTAGTGGTGGATACTTGCTACTCACAGGTATCTGAGGTACATATAGTGGTGGTTAGTGGTTACTCAAGAGTAAAACTCGCTCTGTTATTTTTAAAGGAGGCTAATAAAAGTCAGGTCAGACTGTGGATAGATTTTATTCCCTGTCCTGCTCTGGCACTACATTGGGGTGATCTTGATAAACAGATATAAACAATACTGACGTGACACTTGGATATGTACATCTCACCAAGTGATAGTAACAGCAGCATGTTTTATTGTGATTTACTCAGAGATTACACCTCCCAATTCTATGCAACACAACTGAACCCACAGAGGCAGATAAAGTTTATCTGGGATTCTATTGTTGTCCATTCATAAGTCTTTATATATATATTTAATGGAAGAGATAAACCAATAGGGATGGGCCGGTAGAGGGGTCTCTTTATTTGGTCAGAAAGTGAACTATTTCCCAGACCCATTTCTCTCCTGCTGCACTAACTTGGTCCCTATATTGTATCGGGGAGGGAACGACAATCTCCACACAGGATCTATCAAACACTTGTCACTGTTTAGCAAATCTTTCCTTAAACACTTGACTTGTGCCTGGGATTGAAGTGCTCTGTTTGCACCTAGTCGCTCGCTTTGATCTGTTTGATCAGACTGACTGATTCATGTCTCACTTTACTGCTTGTGTTATCCCTTCCCATTGTTCTACTGTTTGTGCATATTCACACTTATCTGTCACTGTGTGGGACTCGCACTTTTGTCACCTCGTGGGACTTACACTTACAGGCAATACACAACTGCTGCTCACTGATTATTATATGATATTGCAGGATTCTGTGAACTGAGGAAATCATGTGTCCCCTACTGTAAATGATAAGGATATGAGAAGTTGTACAGAGAACTCTGAGTATCACTCATGTATTATAAGGGATCATGTACCCCCTACTGTAAATTATAAGGATATTAGAAGTCACCGAGGGGTTGTTCTGTGACCATATAAAGGCACAAGGCTGCAGGCTGAGTTATACAGGGAACTCTGAGTATCACTCATGTATTATAAGGGATCATGTACCCCCTACTGTAAATGATAAGGATATTAGAAGTCACCGAGGGGTTGTTCTGTGACCATATAAAGGCACAAGGCTGCAGGCTGAGTTATACAGGGAACTCTGAGTATCACTCATGTATTATAAGGGATAATGTACCCCCTACTGTAAATGATAAGGATATTAGAAGTCACTGAGGGGTTGTTCTGTGACCATATAAAGGCACAAGGCTGCAGGCTGAGTTATACAGGGAACTCTGAGTATCACTCATGTATTATAAGGGATAATGTACCTCGGTAACTTTTAGTATGTTATAGAATGGTTAATTCTAAGCAGCTTTTCAATTGGTCTTCATTTTTTCTTGTATATAGTTTTTTTTATACATATTTTTTTTTATTTCTCATGTTTCTATTCAGGCCTCTCCTATTTATAGTCCAGCCTCTTATTCAAATCAATTGCATGGTTGCTAGGGGAATTTGGACACTAGCTACTAGATTGCTTAAGATGCAAACTGAAGAGCTGCTGAATAAATAGATAAATAACTCAAAAACCACAAATAATAAAAAATGAAAACGAAAGGCAAATTGTCTCAGAATATCCCTCTCTACGTCGTACTAACAGTTAATTTAAAGGCTAACAACCCCTTTAAGGTTCTGACCCATAGAGAAGGGCACGAGTGTTTCCCATAATGACTATTGACTTAAAGGGCATGTAAAGGCAAAAATATAAAATCCCATTTTTACTTTCTTTAATGAAAAAGAAATCTATTTACAATATACTTTAATTAAAAGATGTCTACAGTTTTTATCATAAACCTGACTGTATGCAGTGCAATTCTCCCTTCTTTTACTGCTGTGGATAGGAATTGTCAGACGGTCCCCAACTGCTGTGCAGGTAAACGATCATACTTTCAAATGGCAGGGGGAGCCCCCACCTTACTTCCCAGAACTTGAGCAGCATTGTTGGATTCCCTGTAGAGATTTGTATCCAGAGACTCAGTGCAGTCTCTATATTATGATTATTATTCAGTCTTGCTGTATTGGCTTCTATGGCAGATATTATTTGACTTGTGCTGTTTTGATAATTTATGACGATCCCTAAGCTTTACCTCCCAACTGAAGCCCAGACCACACTGAGCATGTGCGAGTCTTGATATTGCAGAAATGTCTAACAAAGTTACAAGATGACAGCCCCCTGCGCCAACTTTGAAAGCAGAAATCATTTGTCTTATTAGGCTGCTGGTGCAGTAAGTTCATGTTTATATTTAGTATACATAATACAGCATTTCTAACATTATTCTATTTTAGACTTTAGTTGCCCTTTAAATAGGAGACAAAACTGGTCCGGGAGTCAGAAAACCATCCAATGAATGAGGTGCCAAATGGAACGAGGGGCTCATGTGCTTTGGCCAAATCATGATGTGGTCATGTCATCATGTGGTTTCTGTCTTAAAGGGGAAGTGTTTGTGAGTGCCAGACAGAAACTAAGATACTTTTGTCTATAAAAGACAGAGATATGGACATAATTAGGGGCACAATGGATCCAAAAGCAACTCAGCATTTGGGTTTCAATAGCAATAAAAGACTGGACATTGGGACAATACCCCGTTCTGCCATTGTTATACTAATAAAGCCGGATCGAATTCCCTGGTCCTGGCAATAAAGAAAGGCTACATGTTAATGACATAAGCACAATAAAGAATAAGTATTCTGGCTTCCCATACAGCTTAATGCAAAATGCTCTGATCAGTCATGAGAAACTGATTTTCCAATAGAGTCACATACTGTACAACTTACCCATGGGAGGGATATAAATATATATATATATATATATATATATATATATATATATATATATATATACACCTACCTATATAACACCTATGATATCTAGCACATCTGGTTGTTGTGACCAAACCAAAGAGTATACGTTTATGTAATATGTCTTCTTTACAAAGTTTAGGAGTTAACTTTCAGTACGATCTAGACCAGGGGGTCCCCAACTTTTTTTTACCCATGAGTCACATTCCAATGTAAAAAGAGTTGGGGAGCAACACAAGCATGAAAAAAAAGTCCCTGAGGTGCCAAATAAGGGCTGTGATTGGATATCTGGTAGCCCCCTATGTGGACTGGCAGGACTGGACTGGGGATGGGCAAATTTGACCCGTTTCGTTTCGCCAAAAATTTGCCGCCGTCGGAATGTTGCTAACTTCCATTAAAGTCTATGGACGTCAAAATATTTTTGATATGCGCCAATTTTTTTTTGATGCGCAACGCCATAAACGTCTGTGGGCGTCATTACCGCGTTGAAAAAAGGCAAAACAATTCGCCCATCCCTACTGGCAGACTTCAGGAATCTTTGTTTGGCAGTACATCTGTTTTTTTTATTCCAAAACTTGCCTCCAAACCAGGAATCCGAAAATAATCACCTGCTTTGAGGCCACTGGGAGCAACATCCAAGGGGTTGGTGAGCAACATGTTACTCACAAGTTACTGGTTGGGGATCACTGGTGTAGAGAGTGAAATTCCAAGACAATTTGCAGTTGGTTTTCATTTTTTATGGGTTTTGAGTTAGTTTTTTTTTATTGTGCAGCTCTCCAGTTTGCAATTTCAGAAATCTGGTTGCTTGGGTCCAAATGCCCCTAGCAACTAAGCACTGATTTAAATGAGAGACTGGAATATGAATAGGAGAGGCCTGAATATAAAGATAAGTAATAAAAAGTAGCAATCCCTATATTTATATATATATACTGTATATATATGTATATATATATATATATATGTATATATATACACACTTATATTTTTAGCCTTACCGAGCATTTGGGTTTTTTTTTAGATGGGGTCAGTGACTCCAGTTTGAAAGCTGGAAAGAGTCAGAAAAAATCAAATAATTCAAAAACTAGAAAAAAAATCAAGGCCAAATTAAAAGTTGCTTAGAATTAGCCATTCTATAACATACTAAAAGTTAATTTGAATTAGTCAGCAGCACTCCAGTTTACAATTTCAGCCATCTGGTTGCTAGGGTCCAAATTCCCCTAGCAACCATGCACTGGTTTAAATAAGAGACTGGAATATGAATAGGAGAGGCCTGAACAGAAAGATGAGTAATAAAAAGTAACAATAACAATAAATGTGTAGCCTTACAGAGCATTTGTTTTTTTAGATGGGGTCAGTGACTCCAGATTGAGAGCTGGAAAGAGTTAGAAGAAGAAGAAGGAAAATAATTAAAGGGCCTAATTAAAAAAAAACATAATTCTAAGCAACTTTCCAATAAAAATAAATTAAAATGTTTCAGTGCTTTTAAAGTTGTTTGTAAAAAATGTTTGCAAATCAAAGCAGCATTGTTTCTTTTTAAACAATGTTGCAAAAGTCTTGGTTCCCCAGCGTCTTGTCTCCGACATCAGGAAGGGGCAGACACTGCTTTCAATAGCAATACATATACTCATATACTTTAAAAACATAAATAAATTGTAATGAATGTATCTGGCAAAGCTGCTTAGAATTATGTTTTCTTTTATTGGGCAGATTTTTATTTTTGGGGTTGACTTGCCCTTTAAAAAAACTGAAGACCAATTGAAAAGTTGTTTAGATTTGGTCATTCTAAAACATACTCAGAGTGAAGATAAAAGGTGAGGCATCACTTTAAATAAATTTAGCCCATGACTTCTAGTTACATCCCTGTGCCCCTATGTTTCTATAGGAATATAGTTATCACTGCCCGTGATGCAGTTCCTATAATCACCACTAGGTGTCAGCGCGTTCCTCCCGTGCCCAGTCCCACAGGCGAGCGCTACAAGGTGAGCCAGACACAGGCAGGAAGTGATGTCACCGCTCACACCTAATCACCTGGGAGGCAGCAGAGCGAGTTGTCAGTAGAAGAGGAGACAGTCGCCGGACTTAGTCGCACGGACTCGGGGGCGCGGCGGTGACATTATGGTGGATAAGGAGGGCGCGTCCCCGTGGGATATGGGGCTGCTCAGGACCTTTGACTCCCGGGAGTTCTGCGGGTGGGAGAAAGTCGGCTCCGGGGGCTTCGGGCAGGTGTATAAAGTGAAACACATGAACTGGAAGACTTGGCTCGCCATCAAGTGTCCCCCCAGTCTCCATGTGGATGACAAGTAAGTGTCTCCCCCGGATCTGATGGAACTGGGGCTCAGCCGGCAATTTCTCTTTATTTCTCTTCCCTCCCGCACTCAGACTTGTATAGTGATCCCTGATACTGTCTGGCACCTTCCTCTCTACTCACTCCATTGACTGCTCTACACTCACTCTACTCATTCTACTCACTCCACTCACTCTACTCACTCTACTCACTCCACTCACTCCACTCACTCTACTCACTCTACTCACTCCACTCACTCCACTCACTCCACTCACTCCACTCACTCCACTCACTCCACTCACTCCACTCACTCCACTCACTCTACTCACTCCACTCACTCTACTCACTCTACTCACTCCACTCACTCTACTCACTCTACTCACTCCACTCACTCCACTCACTCCACTCACTCCACTCACTCCACTCACTCCACTCACTCTACTCACTCCACTCACTCTACTCACTCCACTCACTCCACTCACTCCACTCACTCCACTCACTCTACTCACTCTACTCACTCCACTCACTCCACTCACTATACTGATCCCTCACACACTCACCTCTCTGCGCCTCTTTTCCTTTCACTTTGCGGCCAGACCTTTAACCTGATGTTTGATCCCAGACCTTTTTCTTTACTTTGCACCCAGACCTTTTTCTTTACTTTGCACCCAGACCTTTAAACTTTACTTTGCACCCAGACCTTTAAACTTTACTTTGCACCCAGACCTTTAAACTTTACTTTGCACCCAGACCTTTAATTTACAGTCTGTGCAGTTGCCCCATCTAGAGCCCTATTAATTATATTTTAAACATTTGCTTGTCCATTTGCCCTTTAAACTTTGCATTTACTGACAAATGTTACTTGTGCCCGGCTCTTCCCTGGTTTTTAAGTTTTTAATGTAATGGGGTGATTCACCTTCAAGTTATCTTTTAGTATGTTATAGAATGGCCAATTCTGAGCAACTTTTTTCAATTGGTCTTCATTATTTATTTGTTATAGTTTTTGAATGAATTGCCGCCTTCTTCTGATACTCTCCAGCTTTCAGATGGGGGTCACTGACCCCATTTAAACAACAGATGCTCTGTAAGGCTACATATTTATTGTTATTGCTACTTTTTATTGCTCATCCTTCTATTCGGCCCCCCTCCTATTCATATTCCAGCCTCTCATTTAAATCAGTTTATGGTTGCTAGGATAATGTGACCCTAGCAACCAGACTGCTGAAATTACAAACTGGAGAGCTGCTGAATAGAAAGCTAAATAACTCAAAAGACACAAATAATAATAAATAAAAAACAATTACAAATTGTCTCAGAATATCACTCTCTACATCCTACTTAAAATTAATTTAAAGGCAAACAACCCCTTTAACACATTGCTCAGACTTTGTTGTTGTCCCATTAAACTGCTGTCAGACCTTTAGTACATGTTCAAGTCCAGTGATACATCAGCTGCCCCTGTAATAACTGGAAATTGATCAATGTTTGTGCTCAGTGCGGTGGGGCCTGTAGGGACGTGAGTTTGTTGCATTTCGCTATTAATTGTGGCCTCCAGTACAGGGGCATGTGGAAAACACTATCCATTCCAGATAAGAGATCCCATGCCTATAGGAACCATTCCTGTTAGTGCTTGTTTGTGTAATTGTCTTGCGTGTTGTTGTTGTTGCTGCTGCAGGCTGGGCACATGCGTGTTACATCATGTATACAATCGCACTGCTCTACCTGCCGCAAGGTGTGTGTGTGGGAATGTACAATCCGCTGCTGGAGTGTTGCTGTTTGGCTTAGAGGTCACAGGGTGTGTAGTTGAACTACACCTTTGCCTCAACTTGTTTGTTTACTCAGAGAACGAGCCCTGCCAGCTCCTTCCTGACGTCTGACACATTCCCTGATGAATTTACAGCCTCGCCGTGCACCGTCTGTTGCGACTCTCGTCGTGTGCTTTCAGTTTTCTAGAGCCGCACAGTGACGGTGTTTAGTTGGGTTCAAACATGAGCAGGGCCCTCGCAGTAATAATAATAATAATACACATCCTATCACTTATTCAGGGTTATTAGTTGTAATTTAATTCATGGAATCTATAATTTGCTGTTCTGAACTACAGCTCCCAGCATCCCCCGGCAGCTTATGGTTGGGACTTGCTCAGTATTAGCTGGAGGTTGTCTGAGATGAGCAATAAAGCTGCACCGGCGCATATTTGTGTTATAAGTCTTCCATGACGGCTTTATTAAGTGTGTAGTACATGCAGGGAATTGATTACAGGAGGAAGTGGTAATAATCTGCTCCTATACATGTATAGATCCCTGTGATTGTTACCCCTGGAACTATAGCAGGGTGACTGTTACCCTAATGTTTCTATATATCTGTTACCTTGTTATGAGCTAACGGGGCCCAGCCTGAAGGTCAGTTAGGGGGAGATTTGGGGTGAGTGCTTATTTGTACCCTGGGTACCCCTGGAACTATAGCAGAGTGACCCCCCAATATTTCTATATATCTGTAACCTTGTTATGAGCTAAGGGGGCCCAGCCTGATATATATATATAATGTACCATTGTGAATGGAGGTGGCTACATGTGCTTGGCTGCCGGAGGGGGTGGGTTTTTGAGATTCCTGTGCAGACCTGTTGTTTTAAATATTTTAAACACGTGATATTTACGAGGTGCGTCTGATTGATGACATTGTTTGTTCAATACTGGAGCACAGACATGCCATCGGAATCCCCACCTGCCTCTCAGACTGAGAGTTTCTGAAGATTTGACTTAGTTCTACAGATAGTATAGATTTAATTTTTGTAAAATTCCCTAAACTGATGTAGTGGACTCTTTAGGAAAAGCTGCTCCTAAATACTATGCACTTTGCATTTATTAAATAAAATCCAAAATTATTTTTTAAACATGTTAATAGTAAAAAAATGAAGCATGAAGGGGTGGGACCTTTACTATCAGGGGTCAGCTGGTTGATGAAAACAAAATAAAAGCGCAGATTCTGAACTCATAATTTTCATCTGTCTACACAAATGAGGAACCAGTAAATGAAGGTTTCCTTCTTAATAGTCCCAATTCTAGTAATACAACTAATGATGCATGGTTCACACATGATCACAAATTCAAAAGAGACTAGAACATGTTAAGATAAACAAAGGTCCGGGGCCAGATAGTATTCATCCCAGGGTAATTAGCGAGCTTAGCTCTGTGATTGCCAAACCTCGACTCTAGGATGGCAGTGGATGTGATTTACTTAGACTTTGCTAAAGCATTTGATACAGTGTCACACAGAAGGTTACTGGTTAAATGAAGGAATGTTGGTCTGGAACATAGTATTTGTACCTGGATAGAGAACTGGCTAAAAGATAGACTACAAAGAGTGGTGGTAAATGGAACATTTTCTAATTGGACCAGTGTTGTTAGTGGAGTACCGCAGGGCTCTGTACTAGGTCCCTTGCTTTTCAACTTGTTTATTAATGACCTGGAGGTGGCCATTGAAAGTACTGTTTCTATTTTTGCAGATGAGACTAAATTGTGCAGAACTATAGGTTCCATGCAGGATGCTGCCACTTTGCACAGTGATTTGTCTAAACTGGAAAACTGGGCAGCAAACTGGAAAATGAGGTTCAATGTTGATAAATGCAGGTTATGCACTTTGGCAAAAATAATATAAATGCAAGTTATACACTAAATGGCAGTGTGTTGGGAGTTTCCTTAAATGAGAAGGATCTTGGGGTCTTTGTAGATAACACGTTGTCTAATTCTGGGCAGTGTCATTCTGTGGCTACTAAAGCAAATAAAGTTCTTGTATAAAAAAGGGCATTAACTCAAGGGATGAAAACATAATTATGTCTCTTTATAGGTCCCTGGTGAGGCCTCATCTGGAGTATGGGGGCAGTTTTGGACTCCAGTCCTTAAGAGGGATATAAATGAGCTGGAGAGAGTGCAGAGACTAAGTGCAACTAAACTGGTTAGAGGGAGGGAAGAGTTAAATTATGAGGGGAGACTGACAAGGTTGGGGTTGTTTTCTCTGGAAAAAAAGGCGCTTGCGAGGGGACATGATTACACTTTACAAGTACATTAGAGGACATTATAGACAAATAGCAGGGGACCTTTTTACCCATAAAGTGGATCACCGTACCAGAGGCCTCCCCTTTAGACTAGAGGAAAAGAACTTTCATTTAAAGGAACAGAGTAGGGGGTTCTTCACAGTCAGGACAGTGAGGTTGGGGAATGCACTGCCGGGTGATGTTGTGATGCTGATTCAGTTAATGACTATAAGAGGGACTTGGATGATTTAGTGGACAGACATAGTATCAAAGGCTATTGTGATACTAAGCTCTATAGTTAGTATAGGTATGGGTATATAGAATTTATGTGACAGTTGGGAGGGGTGTGTGTATGGGGCTGGGTTTTTATTTGGAGGGGTTGAACTTGATGGACTTTGTCTGTTTTCAACCCAATTTAACTATGTAACTATGTACAGTGCTTAGTGATGTCACTTATCATATGATTAATGAAAATGTTATAATAATGTATTTCCTTCTGTATGTTATAAGGGTATAAGAACTGAGCAGGACAACTATGAACCCCTCAGTGACTTCTAATATCCTTATCATTTACAGTAGGGGGTACATTATCCCTTATAATACATGAGTGATACTCAGAGTTCCCTGTATAACTCAGCCTGCAGCCTCGTGCCTTTATATGGTCACAGAACAACCCCTCAGTGACTTCTAATATCCTTATCATTTACAGTAGGGGGTACATTATCCCTTATTTACTTCAGGACTGTAACAGTTGTGGATTTGATATAAATAATCCACATTAACTCGGTGTGATGTGAATGGGGAATACGAGATTAACAGGTTGTCAGACTTTTGCCCAAAAGGGATTTTAGTCTGTTCTCATGTTAATGGAAATGACTGGTGTGTAAATGGGTTTCTTGGGGGTATTTGAGGGGCTGCGCAGTTGGAGTATATTAGCAGTTATTATGGAAGTGGCTGTACAAGAGCAGCAGGAGGAATGTGAAGCTGTGGAAGGTTTGTACATGTGACTGTATCCTAAAAGCAATTGCAAATGGGGCCCTAATACTTCCTCCTGTTTTATAATATTACATGTATGGAACCTGTTATCCAGAAAGCTTGGGACCTTTTATCCAGAAAGCTTGGGACCTTTTATCCAGAAAGCTTGGGACCTGGGGTTTCCCGGGTAACAGATCTTTCCGTAATTTGGATCTTCACACCTTAAGTCTACTAGAAAATCATGTAAATATTAAATAAACCCAATAGGCTGGTTTTACTTCCAATAAGGATTAATTATATCATAGTCGGGATCAAGTACAAGCGACTGTTTTATTATTACAGAGAAAAAAAGAAATTATTTTGAAACATTTGGATTCTTTTATTAAAATGGTGTCTGTGGGAGACGGCCTTCCTGTAATTCGGAGCTTTGTGGATAATGGATCCCCTAACTATACTTTGAATTAATACCGTCGAATACTGCCTAAAGCTGATTGGCCAACCTACTTTTTTATGGTCTGTTAGAGAACATTTGGCACCTGCATGGTTAACCTGTGCACAGTATTTGCCCGGGCTTGTTATATATTCATGTGGTTGCTCAGAAAAGCAGAGATGTGTAATTCTTGTTACCTAGTCGCCTGTGTATAATGTATTGTCCAGCCTTTCCCATAGAGCCCACACTCCTGTCCTGACCAGCAACGTGGACTTTATTCTAGAACAGACAATTTGCTGTTTCCTCGGATGAAGGGATTGTTCACCTTTAAATTAACTGTTAGTATGATAGAGAGAGTGTTATTCTTCGATAATTTGCAATTGGTTTTAATTTTTGTAATTTTTGAGTTATTTAGCTTTTTATTCAGCAGTTCTCCAGTTTGCAGTTTCAGCAGCCTGGTTGCTAGGGTCCTCATTCCCCTAGCAACCATGCATTGATATGAAAAAGAGACTGGAATATGAATAGGAGAGGCCTGAATAGAAAGATGATTAATAAAAAGTAACAATAACAATACATTTGTAGCCTTACAGAGCATTTGTTTTTTAGATGAGGTCAGTGACCCCCCATTTGAAAGCTGGAAAGAGTCCGAAGAAGAAGGCAAATAATTAAAAAAATAAAATGAAGGCTAAATGAAATGTTTTAGCCGTTCTATAACATACTAAAAGTTAATTTGAAGGTGATCCTCCTGTTTAAAGTAAACTGTAACATAGATATTTAGGCTGCGTTCATTGGTCAGTTAAGGGCTGGTGACAAATTTCCTCTTCTTCGGGCGACTAATCTCCACCGAACTGCCTCCCACTGGCTAGAATGTAAATCAATGGTGGATAACTTCATTTTCCGAAGTTGCCCCACGAGGAAACTTTGGGCCGAGCCATAGTGATCCGTTATTATTCTCGCCATCCATTTACATTCTAGCTGGCGGGAGGCAGTTCGGGGAGATTAGTCGCCCGAAGAAAAAACGATTTGTCGACTAATCCCCCAAAATAGCAGCGTGTGTCTCTGCCCTTACGAGTCATTTCTCGGTGATTACTACCGGTTGTCCTGTTGCCGCGTATATAACCCGTGTTTAACGACCTGTTTGTTGTTGCCGCAGAGAGCGGGTAGAACTGGTGGAAGAGGCCAAGAAGATGGAGATGGCGAAGTTCCGGTGCATTCTGCCGGTGTACGGGATCTGCAGTGATCCGGTGGGTTTGGTGATGGAGTACATGGAGACGGGCTCCTTGGAGAAGCTCTTGGCGTCGGAGTGTCTGCCTTGGGACTTGCGCTTCAGGATAATACATGAGACTGCCGTGGGCATGAACTTTTTGCACTGCATGAACCCGCCCCTCTTACACCTTGACCTCAAGCCGGCCAATATCTTACTGGATGGCCACTACCATGTCAAGGTAAGTGACAGTTGTATTGAACTCGCTACTCAAAGCAACTTTAGAGGAGTTGTTCACCTTTAAGTTAAATGTTAGTATGTTATACAATGGCCAATTTTAAGCAACTTTTCAATTGGCCTTCGTTATTTATTTATTTCTTTTTTCTATGGTCTTCTGACTCTTTCCAGTTTTCAAATGGGAGTCAGTGACCCCCAACCTAAAAAACAAAACCGTTATTGTTACTTTTATTACTCATCTTTCTATTGAGACTCTCTCCTATTCACATTCCAGTCTCTTATTCAAACTAGTGCATGGTTGCTAGGGGAATTTGGACCATAGCAACCAGATGGCTGAAATTCCAAACTGGAGAACTGCTGACTAATTCAAATTAACTTTTAGTGCTTTATAGAATGGCTAATTCTAAGCAACTTTTCGTTCATTTTTTTCTAGTTGTTGAATTATTTGCCGTCTTCTGACTCTTTCCAGCTTTTTATGGGGGTCACTGACCCTATCTAAAAAAACAACTGCTCTGTGATGCAAAAAATATAATGCTTTTGCTACTTTATATTACTCACCTTTCTATTCAGGCCTCTCCTATTCATATTCCAGTCTCTTATTCAAATCAATGCATGGTTGCTAGGGGAATTGGGACCCTAGCAACCAGATTGCAGAAACAGGAGAACTGCTGAATAAAAAGCTAAAATAACTCCGAAACCACAAATAATAAAAAATGAAAACCAATTGCAAATTGTCTCAGAATATCACTTTCTAAATCATACTTAGTTATTTTAAAGGTGAACAACTCCTTTAATATAAGGGGCAGAAATGTAACTTTCTGTCCCAGGTACTTGGGCTTGCTACTTTCGGAGGGTGTTGGGGACAGCGGGTACATTGATGACTAATCTGGAATGAGCGGAATGCAGACTGGCCTTGCAATTAGGGAGACCCTAAATATACACCAGGTACCTTTGTGGATACTTAATAAGCAATTAGGTGGCGCTTTAATAACAAAGCCTTCTTTATATTCCCAATTTAAAGGGCCGGTGGCATTTATTGGCTAATTTGAAGTATAATGTTACTTGTTATGGCTGGGAGAATGAAGTGTCTCATAACACTCGAAATCAGGGAATCTACCATGTGACTCGGATCACTTAATTGAGTTTATGTTCACATTCACCTTGTAATATAAATATATATAAATATTATAAAAGGGGATTAATCCCTTTTTATTCTTGCTTGGAACAGGGTTGTTAATTTCGGCTGCTGCCCCAGGCTCAATATCTATTGGTGCCTTTATGGGTTTATAATGTCCGTGGCCCTTGTCCTTTCTGAGAAATAAAGAGCTGATACTCCCTCTTCCTGTGCACTTTGTTCTTCTTATTAAATTGCCTGTAAGCTGCGTGTTTGTTTAACCGGGCCTGCCTGTATGTTGGGCCGGGCCAAGCATGTCTGCACCCGCCTGCTGGCTGCCTTTCAGAAATTCAGTTTGAGTTTAGGGAAGGTTCCTCGCTGTAGGACTTATTAATGAAACTGAGACTTCCATTTGGGCAATTGGTGATACAGTCGTTTAAAGGAGAACTAAACCCTAAAAATTAATGTGGCTAAAAATGGCATATTTTATATAGTGAACTTATTGCACAAGGCTAAAGTTTGAGCTTGTCAATAGCAGCAATGATCCAGGACTTCAAACTTGTCACAGGGGGTCACCATCTTGGAAAGTGTCTGTGACACTCACATGCTCAGTGGGTTCTGATTGGCTGTTGAGAAGCTAAGCTTAGGGCTCGTCACTAATTATCCAGCACAAAATGAGCTTCCCCTGTAATATAAGCTGATGCTACAGGTTTGCTGATTATTAAATTCTGATGCTAATTACACTGGTTTCTGTGCTGCCATGTAGTAATTATGTGTATTAATTACTAATCAGCCTTATATTGTGACATTTCTATTCTATGTGTACTGTATATTGTGAGTGGGTTCCTAAGCTCAGTAAGTGACAGCAGCACAGAGCATGTGCAGTGAATCAGCAGAAAAGAAGATGGGGAGCTACTGGGGCATCTTTGGAGACACAGATCGTTACTGCTAAAGGGCTGTGGTTGCCTTGGGCTGGTACAGAAGCACAAAACATCATGTACAACATTTCTAGCTACTTATTTAGTAAGGCTTTAGTTCTCCTTTAATTGTATCTTTCTCTATACCTTACGAGCAAACGTAGAGGTTGTTGGTGCTACTGCTGTGCTTTTATCATATAATAACATCGTAGTCGTACCTTACCCAGTGGTCATTAGTCAAAGGTCCCTGTTGGGTTATTATAAGTCGGGGGTTTCAGAGTTGAGACCCCATTTGTTCTTTACGAAGCTTCAGATTAAAGAATTTATCAATCCCCTTTCTGTGGGTTCAGGGTTATTCTGGGATGTAACGAAGCATTCACTCCCAAGTGTCCTCTTGATTGGCCTTGATACCAGCCCATCGTTCCCTGCCTTGGGCCTCCATAAGGGAGGCTGTTCCTTAGATTATGAGGGAGTATAATCCTGCAGGGGGTGTTGTGTTTGATTGTAAGGAAGGCTTTGGCCAGACAGCCATAGACAATAAAGCCTGTAACTGCAAGCTGAGTCACCGACATACACTATGGGGCAGATTTATCAAAGTTAGAGTTGAATTTTTAAATGAAAAAAAAAATCTAATTTCGAGCTATTTTTTTGTGTACTTCGACTAGGGAATAGTCCAAATTCGATTTGAATTTGAAAAAAAAAAAAGCAAAAATTAGACTATCGAAATTTATTATGTACTGTCTCTTTAAAAAATCGACTTCGACCATTCGCCATCTAAAACCTGCCAAATTGCTGTTTCAGCCTATGGGGGACCTCCTAGAACCAATTTGGAGTCAATTGGTGGACTTTGAAAAATCAATAAAAACTTTGAATCGAATTTGATCGAATGCCCTATAAATTAGATTAGAATTCGGCCGAATATGGACCTATTTGACGCAAAAAAAAACTTTGACTTAATTTCGGTTGTTTTTTTTTTGTATTCGAATTTCGAAGTTTTTCTCAATTAGAAAATCGACCCTTGATAAATATGCCCCTTGTGTTCACAGTCAGATTCGGGGAGATTAGTCGCCCGATGACAAATTTCCTCATCTTCGGGGCGACTAATTTTTTCCTAACTGCCTCCCGTGTGCTGGAATGTAAATTGCCGAAGGGGTGGCACTCGGAACGATTCATTTTCCAAAGACGCCCATAGTTTCCTCGTGAGGTGACTTCGGAAAACGAAGAGCTACATGTGTGTAGCCGGCCGGAAGGCAGTTCGGGGAGATTAGTCGCCCCGAAGAAGAGGTGATTTGTTGCCGGGTGATTAATCTCCCCGAATCTGCCTGTGTGCCCCGACCCTTAGAAGCAAGGGGAGCAAAGCAAGTGTAACATTGTTTACATATTTGTGGGATACAAAGGAAGAATAATGCTGAAGAAATCCGTTTCCCGGTGGGTATTATTTGCTTTTTAGCTTTCCTTGTTCATTTTATGAAACGCTCTGATTCGGGATGATGAATTGCCCAGCGACTAATCTCTTCTTCAGGGCGACTAATCTCCTGAACTGCCTCCTGTCGGCTAGAACGTAAATCGCCGGCGGCATGGCAATCAGTGCGCGTTGTTCGGGCAACTTTGGAAAACGGATTTCGATTCTAGCCAACGGGAGGCAGTTTGGGGAGATTAGTCGCCCCGAGCCTGGGCTACTAATCTCCCTGAATCTGAGCGTGTGTCTCTGCCCTTAAAGTGAATCACTGCACTTTCTTCTGCGGTCATTGGGAACTGACAAGACGGTGATCCCCGGAGATTTAACCGCCTCTATTTCCTTAGCTTTCAGAACAAGAGGATTAACTAGATCAGAAAACTAAGCTCTTTCCATGAAAAACTGCACGTTGCTTCACTTTATATTCACTAGTGCTTTAAAGGAGTGGTTCACCTTAAAGTGATACTGACACTAAAAAATGAATTTTAGCATATGAATGTACATTAAAGGTTACCTATAGGTCATGTTGATCATTTGTTGCTGAGAGGTTTGTTTTTGTATATAATTGTTAGTTGAAGTTCCTAAGCCTGACACTCTGACACTCTGGGCCAAATTCACTAAGATTCGTAGTTGCGCCAGGCGTAGTTTCGCCAGCGATCCGCAAATTCACTAAAATCCGAAGTTGCGCACAGGGGTAGCGTAAGATTGCGAAGTTGCGCTAGCGTTGATTTGCTAAGTGAAGTGAAGTTTCGCTAGCGAAGGCTAATTTGCATACGGCGCCAAATTCAAATTTCAATGGAGGAACACGTATCAGCACTACAAATGCCTAAAAAACCTTCAAAACATCAAATATAAATGTTATTTTGCCCTACACATGTACCCACTGTCTAGGTAAGTTGCCATGAGTCAGGAAATGTAGGGGGGAAGGAGGGGAGCCCCAAAAAAAATGTCGATCTTTTTCAGCCTATCACCCATATAATGTAGAAAACACGCCAGCGTTTTTTGGGACTTAGAAATTTTTTTGACTTTTTTTGAAGCAATCCCTATCTACTCTATTGCGCTTCGCCTGGTCTGAGGTGGCGAAGGAAGTCTAGCGTAAAAGGTAGTGTTCAGTGCACTGCGCGCGTTGGTGAATTTGCGTAGTTATGTCGCTAGCGAAACTTCGCCAGGCGTAAGGGTGCGAAGTAACACTAGCGAAACTACACCAGCGTTCGTTAGTGAATTTGCGCAGTAACGATAAATGCCAAACTCTAGCGAATTAAGGCAAGCGTTCGGCGCTTAGTGAATTTGCGCCAGACTTTGCCAACCTGACTGTCCCATCTCAGCCTGTTAGTTACAGTTTCTAATGCTAACGGGCTCCTGCTGCACAAATATGGCCGCCCCCCTCATACAGGAACATGGGGGATAAGACAGGTAATGTAAAAGCATCATGCAAATAATTTATGGCAAAGTTAGAAGTAGCTTGCAAAGCCAGTACTATAATAGATGTAAAAAAAAAAGTTTAATTTCAGGTGTCAGTATCTCTTTAAGGTTAACTTTTAGTATATTATAGAATTTCTACTTCTAAGAAACTTTTCAATTGGTCGTCATTATTTTTTATAGTTTTTTTTTTTTTAACGATTTACTGCCATTTTCTGACTATTTGCAACTTTTAAATGGGAGGTCACCGACCCCCATCTAAAAACGAATGCTCTGTAAGGCTACGAATTTATTGTAATTGCTAATTTTTATTACTCCTCTTTCTATTCAGGCCTCTCCTATTCATATTCGGTTTCTTATTCAAATCCATGCATGGTTGCTGAGTTATTTGGAACCTAGCAACCAGATGGCTGAGATTGCAAACTGGAGAGCTGCTGAATAAAAAGCTAAATAACTCAAAAACCACAAATAATAAAAAATTAAAACCAGTTTCAAAGTGTCTCAGAATATCCCTCTCTACATCAAAACTAAAAGTTAACTCAAATATGAACAGCTCCTTTAACTTCCAAAAAGCAAGAGAGGGCTGCCATCTTTTGGCAGAATAGAGTTAGCCATGGTAACTGAAGTGCAAGGGAATATTCTCCCAATCAAAACGCTTTGTTTGCATTACTGTTTTCCCTCATTCGTTGACTGATTTGCATATTGTCTTGGCGTTGGGGTTTGGTGAGGAGCACTAGTGATTCTCTTTCCTTCATCTGAACTCATTAATCAGTCTCCTCTTTTCTGCCTGTAGATCTCAGATTTTGGGTTGGCCAAGTGGAACGGCTTGTCTAACTCCCATGAGCTCAGCCTGGACGGCATCTGTGGCACCATCGCTTACCTGCCGCCCGAGCGATTTAAGGAGAAGAACCGATATTTCGACACAAAACACGACGTCTACAGGTGAGTGGGAACGATCCTCTGGGCACCCCAAACTTATAGTATTCCTTAATAGGTACCCCAAACTTATAGTATTCCTTAATAGGTACAGGGGAAATTGGCGCGTATTACAGGTATGGGACCTGCTATCCAGAAAGCTCAGGACCTGGGGGTTTCTGGTAGGGATGCACCGAATCCACTTTTTTGGATTCGGCCGAACCCCCGAATCCTTCACGAAAGATTCGGCCAAATACCGAACCGAATCCGAACCCTAATTTGCATATGCAAATTAGGGGTGGGAAGGGGAAAACATTTTTTACTTACCTTGTTTTCTGACAAAAAGTCACGCAATTTCCCTCCCACCCCTAATTTGCATATGCAAATTAGGATTCGGTTCAGCCAGGCAGAAGGATTCGGCCGAATCCGAATCCTGCTGAAAAAGGCCGAATTCTGGCCGAATCCCGAACCGAATCCTGGATTAGGTGCATCCCTAGTTTCTGGATAACGGATCTTTCCGTAATTTGGTCTACTAGAAAATCATATAAACAATAAATAAACCCAATAGGCTGGTTTTGCTTCCAATAAGGATTAATTATCTCTTAGTTGGGATCAAGTACAAGCGACTGTTTTATTATTACACAGAAAAAGGAAATCATTTTGATACATTTAAATTCATTTATTATAACGGAGTCTACGGGAGAGACGGCCTTTCCATAATTCATAACGGGTTTCTGGATAACGGATCCCATACCTGTACTAGTTCTCCCGAAAAGGGACCTCTATACATTAATAGTGTGCTTCATGTAGTGGAGTCTCTGTGCTGAAATAAATCATTTTCAATCCATGTGTTTTGTTCTAGGGATACGGACCTATTATTATTATTATTATTCTTATTAACATGTATTTATATAGTGCCAACATATACAGTAGAACTGTATTGGGCTGCGATTGCTGATTAGTATCTAATACGACTTTGTGTTTTCTCTTTCTTCTCAGCTTTGCTATTGTGATTTGGGGGATCCTCACTCAGCGCAAACCCTTTGCAGGTAAGTCAACTCTATGAGTTTTGCACTTTAAATGCGAGGATGGGTCAGTATTTTGATCTGCTGTGTTTTTTTGTTTTAAAGGGCCAGTAACATCAAATTTTTTAAATTCGTTCGTATACAACAACAACAAAAAAAAAAACAATGGAACTTTGAAATCGCTAAGTCTTCATTAAGAAATAACTCCGCTTGCGTTCCTCTTCAGAAAAGGAGACACGTTGACGATCCATCATGCGGCACTCGATTTCTCCTCCCTTGCTATCTCCTATAAGGAAGGCAGGGAGGAGAAATCTAGCGCCGCACGATGGATCGCCTTTTCTGAAGAGGAGCGCAAGCGGAGCTTCAGCAAGTTATTTCTTAATAAAGACTTAGCGATTTCAAAGTTTCATTTGTCTTTGTTTTTCATTGTATATTACGAATTAAAAAAACAACAAACAAATTTGATGTTAGTGGTCCTTTAAAGGAAATGATTATCCAATACTAGATTAGAGTCTCTGCAGAGGCCGATCTCCCAGCAAGCGGGCTCCTGATAGCGGCTCTAGAATGGTTTTAAAGGTGGTCATACATGGGCAAATTTAATCTGCCGATTTGGGTCCTTTAGACCTAGTAGACCAGCAGCTAATCTGCCCGACGAGCCGATATCTGGCCAAAAAAATCAGACCGATATCATCTGGCAGGTTTGATTTTTCCCTGCGATGGAGGACCTCATTGGCTAGTTGATACGGTCATCATAATTTGGCCCTAGGGCCAAACAATAGGATTGGCCCAAATGCCTCTGGTGGGCATATCGGGGCAAGGTCGCCAAAGGAGCGAATCTTTTAGTGTATCTGAGTTCACGGGCGCCATCTTCAGACGCTTCGGAAGTCATTGTAATAAGGCCGGTGCTTTGCCAATTTCCGTGAGTTTCTGCGCATGCGCAGTTGTCGCAAAGCAGAATATTGCTCCAACTGAGAAGAAGTTGGCGCCCGTGAACTCTGCACCGAGTGCCGGAATCTGCACCGAGGAGTAAGTAAAATGTTAGAGGCATTTGGCCGGGGTAACACTTAGGCTGGGGGGAGGAGGGTCTATGTAAGGTTGGTTTTTTTTTTCAAGTTTAGGGTTGACTTCTCCTTTAAGGCAGAAGTGTGCAATGCAATTGGTGGCCCCATGTTTGTTTGCTTTACGTCTGCTCCTCAGTTCTCTGGTGCTGGCCAGGAGCAAAGAGCCAAGACCTCACTAAATTAGCCATATACCTAACTCCAGCATTATTTATTGTGAAAGAATATAAGATATAGGCTGTTTATATAGAAGCTTTATCCTCTATTTGTATCCCTTTACAACCGGAAATATGTAGGTTATTGTGTGCGCAGAAATTCCCCCCTGTGTATGTGTGTATTTATACATATGAGTGGGAGCTTCCATGTTGCTTTCACAATACACATACCATTCCTCCCCTGCTCATTTCCTTTGATACACAATTGGGAGCTGCGATATTGCTTGTCTAACATCAGGTCACAGCATTGCCCGGGTGCTTTTTGTTTTTGTTCTGCCCATGGCAGTTCTTTAGTGCAGCACCCACAAATGCAAATGATAAAATCCGGGGTGTGCAGTAGTAGAGGCCTTACCCTTCAGCATGAACTGATTTGTGCAGCCAGTCCCGGCTTAGGGTGTAATCTGATATTCCGTTCCGCCAACACAAAGCTGATAATGCACCATAAAACGCACCCTCATTTATTTCCTTATGGCCCTTTACCCCAAGCGGAAAAAAATCTCTTGCGTTTGTGTTGCCTAGTAACAGAGAGTTTGCTGAGCTGTTATTTGTCCCCATTGTGACATTTACACATGGCAAGGTTATGGAGCTGGCAAAGCTTGGCATTCCGTGGTTTTCTGAGTTATTTGCCTTTCATTTCCGGCTCCAAAGTGAAAGCTAAAATTCTGTCTAATGACCTCTTGTTATTTCAGCTTCACACAATCATTAAAACCAAAGGCAGGTTGCTAGGGTTAGTGAGCCAAGAAACCAAGAGATCTGCCTTAAAGGGTTCCTATCCCTTTGTTTCTGGGATTAACATGCAGGAGATCTACTGTCTGCTGCCATCTTGTTGTCTGAAGGTGGCCATAGACGTACCGATAATATTGTACGAAACAAATTTTTGTCCATTGTTTGGTGTGTATTTGGTGGGAGTTGAGCCGACCGATATCAGCAGCAGAAGACTTTGATATCTGTTGGCTCATCAATCGAGCTGGGCGTAAAATTTTGATTGGGTGCCTTTGGAGGCACCTGAACATCGGCCATTGTTAAGTGTTGAATCGTCAGATACAGTTAGAAATCTATTGTTTCTATATGTATATCTGGAAAGATCATGATTTTAAAACCTATGGCCGCCTTAAGCCCACCCTATGGACTTTATCTTGGGTCCAGATGTTCTGCAGAATGAAAATAAGCACTTTATCCGTATGGTGCCTCATTGTTAAATGTGCATTTTATGTTCGGAGCACATCACTGTTCCTTTTTGCTCCCAAACTGAAGAGCTTGGAAATTTATAAGGCACACTTCCCCTTTAAAAGGCCTCTGATGTTTGTGCAGAATTATCTGTTGCTTCACAAGCCTGTCCCCTGGGATGCATGGAGACGCCTCGAGTGACAATGTTAGTTATTTATTAGGCAAGGTGTGACGCATAGACTTTACTTAACCTGAGCCGTGGCTACCGAGGGGGTTGGGGAGCACAATTGTGTAATGTTGCAGCAGAACGGAAATGACAACTATTGGGCCTCCACGTGAGACAGTGGCTTGCTTTGGAGCTCTGTCCTCCAACATGAAAGGGATGCATCCCCTGAACTCACTGATTTGTTATAAACCTCGGGGCAGAGAAACCAGTTTGATGTGCTCCAACTTGAACAGCTGGCCAGGCATCCCATTAACCCAATAACTGTAGATTGTAAAACCTCTAACACTGCCTCTCAAGTTCATGCTGTAGATGTTCCATTTCCAGGTTGTTTTCTATGGCCCCGTTGACACTGAATTTAGGCCCTATCCTGGTCCTTGGGTGCAGCCCAAGAATAAATAAAAAAAAACCCAACCAATGAGAGATGTTTTGTGTTATGTTTATTGTGAGAATGTTCAGGGGCATCCAGAAGTATTTTTAATGTAATCTTATGTGTTCTAGATGAGAAAAACATCCTCCATATCATGGTGAAAGTAGGGGGAGGGCTACGCCCAGACTTATCCCAGGTTCCCAGGGTCCGACCCCAGCAATGCCAAGGAATGATCCAGCTGATGAAGGAGTGTTGGCATGATAAACCTGATAAGAGGCCAACATTTCAAGGTGGGTGATGGTTCTGGTTTTCAGTTGTGTGTGCAGTCGTTGGGTTTGGAAGTCACTGTTGATGCCACATTTTCAGCAGGGAAAGAAATACATTGGGTAAAACATATAGAATTTTTAATGTATACCATGGACAACTGTTTAGTTGACTATGTTGTTGTGCTAGTGCACAGAACCAATACAAGCCTACGGTTTTTGGACAAAGGGTTATAACTCTAGTTGCCCATCTGGCAAACACATTCAAAACCAGACAGCATCCTCCTCTGATTAGGATAATTCTGATAAGGAGCCGTGTGGAGTGAAAACATTGATGCTGTTATTAGACTATATTATAATTACTGCTTGTGGCTATTGCTGCATTAATAAATCATATACATTTTCCCTCTTCGTAGAAATTACTTCCGAGACGGAACATTTATGTACGAAACATGAAGATGAGACAGGCTCTGCGCAGGTCGGCCAAGAACTTCAAGGGAAGGTCGGCAAGGAAGCAGAGCCACAGGTGAGACAGATGTTGTGACTAAAGAGTCTCCGTGATGATTCTTAATCCAGAGAAGACTATTGCAAGGGATATGCACCCACCACATTTGTTTTGTGCTTTTGGACAAAGGGTTACTGACCATAGCTCCAATAAATAAAGGCCATGTTTGTGGCTTTGGCACCTGGACTTTCGCCAAGGACAAGAGAAAGTGTAAATGCAATTGGTTTGTGTCTGAGCAGCTAATTACAAGACTGATGGACTTGTCTCCTTCATTGTATTGTTCTGGTCTACTCTGGGAGTCGTGGTAGAACAGGAGCTGAAGTAACTCGAGTTTTCTAATCCTCTTCCTTTTGTTTATTTCTCTTAAAGAATATGACTTCTCAGGCTGAAGGCAAACGTTCTCCAACTCCTGCTTTCGATAAAGACTACAGTCTCTCCGAGTTGCTGTCACAGTTGGATTCAGGCATCTCTCAGACGATGGAAGGTCCAGGATGTCTCAGCCACAGTGTCTCTGAGCCTCAGCTGGCATCTAGTGACAAGAGGCTTTCTGGAGTGTCTTCTGTGGACTCTGCATTCTCATCGAGGGGATCTTTGTCTCTTTCCTTTGAAAAGGACTGCTCAGTTCTTGGTAAGTCTTGCTGAGCTAGTAATGACATTCCACAACTGATTCTGACAGATAATAATTGGGCATAGGTTTGGTCAATGCCACATCTCATTTGCAATTCTTAGAATTATAGTTAAGTCCTTGGCTTGTATCACCATTTAAAGCCAAGAAAATATACCCGTGGATTATGGCATCAGTTACAGATTTTATATCTTTCTTGTTCAGATATCAGTGCAAGTGACCTCCAAAAGAAGAAGCTTGTTGATGCCATTGTTGGAGGTGACACTGCCAAGCTGCTGAAGATACTCCAGCCTCAGGATGTTGACTTGGTTTTCGAGGGACGATCCAGTCTTCTTCACTTGGCCGTGGAGAGCGGTCAAGAAGAGTGCGCCAAACTGCTTCTGCTCTACAACGCCAGCCCTAACATGACCAACCTTAAAGGATCCACCCCACTGCACATCGCTTCTGATAAAAAGCTGAAGAACATTGTGGAGCTGCTTCTTGGGAAGAAGATTAATGTCAACGCCAAAGATGAGGACCTCTTTACAGCTCTTCATTTTTCTGCACAAAATGGAGATGAGTGCATCACCAGGATGCTTCTGGAAAAAAATGCTTCCCTTAATGAGGTGGACATTAAAGGCAGAACCCCCTTGCATGTGGCTTGTCAGCACGGGCAGGAGAACATTGTTCGTGTTTTTCTCAGAAGAGGAGCTGACCTCACTTTTAAAGGGCAGGACAACTGGCTTGCTCTGCATTATGCGGCATGGCAGGGCCACTTAAACATTGTCAGGCTTCTGGCAAAGCAACCAGGGGCCAACATTAATGCTCAGACGTCCGATGGAAGAACCCCGTTGCATCTTGCTGCCCAAAGAGGTCATTATAGAGTTGCCCGGATTCTTGTGGACTTACGCTGTGATGTGAATATTCCTAGTAACCTGATGAAAACACCTCTTCATGTTGCTGCAGAAACTGGGCACACCAGCACGGCCAGGTTTCTTCTCAGCCGCGGTGCCAGTATAAATGCGGTAACCACAGAAGGCTTTACTGCCCTAGATCTAGCGAGCAACCTTGGCCACTATTCTGCAGTCAAACTGCTGATGGATGAACAGTCGAATGTTAAACTTAAAGACTTGACACTTGAAGAACATTCTTTCTCATCGATAGAAAGTGGCCAGTCCCTTTGAATAGAGTGGAAAGGACTATGCCTGAGGTCACGTTACCATTTCGCTTCTGTTTTCAAACCAAGATGTAAAGAATCAATGGGGCTCATTTGTTGATCCGGATTTGTCCAACTTAAGATGTTTCAATACCACGGCGGGTTTCTATAATGTTCCTCTGTCCAGTGGAAAAGATGAAACTAAGTTTGCTCTTTCTTGCCTGTTTTTCTTTGCTCATTAAGGCAGGACATGGACTGTTTGTAATCAGACGTCACTCTTTTACTCCAATTTTTTGATTTTTCACCTTTTTTTTTTTTTTTTTTTAATTTCAACATTTGAGAATGACTTTCCGAGACTGTTTGAGAATGATGTTTAAATCTTCCCTCTAAATGTGTTAAAGTGCCTTAGACCTCACTGTGCTGACAGTTAGAGCTGACGGTAACATTCCCGTAGGCACAATCCATTAGGGATGCACCGAATCCAGGATTCGGTTCGGGATTCGTCCTTTTTCAGCAGGATTCGGATTCGGCCGAATCCTTCTGCCCGGCCGAACCGAATCCGAATCCTAATTTGCATATGCAAATTAGGGGCAGGAAGGGAAATTGCGTGACTTTTTGTCAGAAAACAAGGAAGTAAAAAATGTTTTCCCCTAATTTGCATATGCAAATTGGGGTTCGGATTCGGTTCGGTATTCGGCCGAATCCTTCGTGAAGGATTAGGGGGTTTGTCCGAATCCAAAAAAGTGGATTCGGTGCATCCCTACAATCCATACCCTGCAGAATCGGCGGTGTGCATTATGTGATTGTGACACAACCAGTCTAAACCAAATCTTTAACAACCTCTAATGTAGAATTGACTGCGGCAGTGTAGTTTAGCTGTATTTTATTGTATATAAAGAATAAACTTTAATCCCACCATGGTGATAGCCAGATTTTGGTGTATCCAAGTGGTTGAATAGTAAATAGTCTATGACTTTTTAAAAAACACATATGTGTGTGTGTATATGTATGTGTGTGTGTGTATATATATATATATATATATATATATATATATATATATATATATATATATATATATATATATATATGGAAGAGCAAAGTGGCAGCCGGTTTAGAACAAGTGAAACTAATTAGGGATGCACCGAATCCACTATTTGGGATTCGGCCAAAACTTTTAATTCTTGGTGAAAGATTCGAGCGAATCCGAATCCTAATTTGCATATGCAAAAAAAATTCTTCTTTTGTGACAGTCACATGATTTCCCTACCCGCCCCTAATTTACATATTCAAATTCAGATTTGGTTTAGCCAGGCACAAGGATTCATCCTAATCCTGGCCCAATCCCGGATTCATTTTATCCCTAAACCTAATACAGAGGGAATAAACCGCTCAGGTAGAGATATTTCTTAGAAAAGTGCTGTGCATTTGGTAAACTCTACCCCTGAGGATCCACTAAAAATACTAATTTGAAAAAAAAAAAAATAAAGTTTTAATAGTGGGTGTTTTATGCCTGAAAGAGTCAGAAGAAGGCAAATAATTCAAAAACTTTGAAAAAGAAAAAATGATGGCCAATTGAAAAGTTGCTTAGAATTAGTCATTCTATAACATACTAAAACATACTATTGGAAAAGTGAACTACCCCTTTAAGTTTGCTCAACACTTGTGCAGCGTAAGAGCTCCCTATTAATGGATTTGGGCATGAGAGATTGAATAGAAAATGGCCTTTTAGACTACAATATTTTATAGTAGGCGAGGTCTTAACATGACCCAAAAACATAAGTCTAACTGAGGGGTAAAATGTTATTTTGGAAGAATTTGGAGCAGAATATGGAGTTGACCCAGTAGGGCACCATGAAAGTTGGCCAGTCCCAATTAACCCTTGGTTCATAGCGGTAGGACAGTCATTGGTTGGCCGATGTCTGTGCAAGATGAAGCCTTGTTGTTTATACAATGGCGTCTCATGTCCAAGAGCTGCTGGAAGTCCAATTGACTCTGAATGAGATGTTGGAAGCCTCCTGCCCTCATGGTTCCAGTTTAATGATTGTAATTCCGTTCGCCATATTTGTCGAGAGATCAGCAAGGAACGAGTTCTGCCATTGCAAAAGTCGGTTTCTTAAACCATAAACCAAGGGTGTTGGGTCCATGGTTTCTTTTTGTTTCTTTTTGTACATATGACTATGTAAAGAAGATACACAGTCGCTACTAATATACTGTGTATATTGCTGAGATGTATGTTGCATATATGTGTATGTATCTTTCTGTGACAGAATGTTTATGAAATATTATTGGCTTGTGTATGTTCTAGTACACCCGTGTGGTCTTTAACGTGTATTGTCCTTATGTTTTCATCGTGGCATATGAAAAGATTTTTATCAATAAACTATTTTACTACTGAACTCCATGTGTATGGCTGATTTGTTTAAAGGGGACCTGTCACCCTAAGAAATAATTTCAAATTCTTTTCTATCATGTTAGTTGAGCAAAATAAACTTTACTTACACTGTATTTATTATTTACATTTTGTTTCCTTCTGTCTTGGAATTATACAATTACAGCAAGCAGGCAGCAGCCATTTTGTGGACACGGTTATTAAAGGAAACCTTTAAAATAAATTAATGTAAAATTGATGAGAATGATCTTCTTAGAACGTTTGCAATGTACATTCATTATTTATTATTTTTTTAATTCCAAGATATTAAGGGATACATGTACTGTTAATATGAAGGGATTTTGTTACAACAGCGCCACCTGCTGGTCATTTTCCCACCAGTCTGACCACCAAGTAGTCAAGGAAGTTGTCAGGAGAAAGAAAGAAACTGCTCTGATGTTCTTCTGCTTAGGAATAAAAATAGAAAACCTTTCTCAAACTTTTCCTAAGCAGAAGAACATCAGAGCAGCCTCTTTCTTTCTCCTGACAACTCCCTTGACTACTTGGTGGTCAGACTGGTGGGAAACTGACCAGCAGGTGGCGCTGTTGTAGCAAAATCCCTTCATATTAACAGCACATGTATCCCTTAATATCTTGGAATTAAAAAATAATAAATAATGAATGTTCATTGCAAACATTCTCAGAATAGCGCTCTCATCAATTTTACATTCACTTGTTTTAAAGGTTTACTTATCCTTTAAGGGAAATTGTGTATCACCCCAACATCTTGTGTATGAACCAGAATGGGGGACCTGATGTCCATGTGCAGTGCCCTACACAATTATAGAGCCTGAGGAGGGAAGGGGGAATGTGAGGTTATGTAGGAAGTGCTGAATGGAAAGTGAAAGTAATTGACTGCCCCACCTCTATGCCATGGGCATAGAGGCGGGGCAGGTAATATTTGATTGACAGTTTAGATATTTAAACACCTTTATAACCGGTATGGATGTTTTAATTAAAACAATTTTTGGGGTTTCATATTTAATTTGCAAAGGACTTTCATTATGCAGCTTTTTATGTGTAGGTGACAGGTCCACTTTAAAGGAACAGTAACACCAAAATTTTTAAAGTAATGAAAATATCATGTACTGTTGCCCTGCACTGGTAAAACTGATGTGTTTGTTTCAGAAACACTACTATAGTTCATATAAACAAGCTGCTGGAGAGCAATGGCGGAAATTGAAAAACGGCTATATGGCACAGGATAACTAATGGATAAAAGATAACACCATTAGACAGACAGAGCTTATTTGCTGTCTGATGTTTAACCTGAGCCTTTTCTCCTTTGAATGGCTGCCCTCATTGCTACACAGCAGCTTATTTATATAAACTATAGTAGTGTTTCTTAAGCAAACACAGCAGTTTTACCAGTGCAGGCCAACGACACTGCATTATATTTTCATTACTTTAAAACACTTCTATTTTTTGACGTTACTGTTCCTTTAAATAGTTACACTAACTAATCTCAAAATCCCATTACAAGGTCAGATGTGAGCTACAGCTATTCAGTGGTTTTGCTTTCCCCACCCCATTGCCGAGCCTTCTTATTTGTCCTGCTCTTGTAGCTAAATCAGTCCTAAGGATGGGCTGCTTTACTTCTGAACTGGTCGACTTCATCTGATTTATGGAGAAGGATTTTTCCTTGGGCTGTTTGCCAGTTATCCCAACACATCACTTACCTAAGACTACAGGCAGTTGGTATGTTAAAGGTATACTGTCATGGTAAAACATGTTTTTTTCAAAACGCATCAGTTAACAGTGCTGCTCCAGCAGAATTCTGCTATGAAATCCCCCTTTCAAAAGAGCAAACAGATTTTTTTCTATTTAATTTTTAAATCTGACATGGGGCTAGACATATTGTCGTTTCACAGGTGCCCTCAGTCATGTGACTTGTGCTCTGATAAACTTCAGTCACTCTTCTGCACTGAAGTTGGAGTGATATCACCTTCCTTCCTTCCCCCCAGCAGCCTAACAACAGAACAATGGGAAGGTAATCAGATATCAACTCCCTGGTAGATCTAAGAACAACACTCAATAGGAAATAATCTAAGTCCCGCTGCGACTCCTTCAGTTACATTGAGTAGGAGAAACAACAGCCTGTCAGAAAGCAGTTGTATAGTGCAGTGCTGGCTCTTTCTGAAAGCACATGACCAGGCAAAATGACCTGCGATGCCCCTACACACCAATATTACAACTAAAAAAATACACTTGTTGGTTCAGGAATGAAATTTTATATTGTAATGTTAATTATTTGCATTATAACCAGTGTATTTTAGAAATAAAATCTACACAATAAAATCATGACTGAATAGCCTCAAACATGTCTGGTTTAGCATGCTCTATATTCTCTCTTTGCTGCAGAGGTGGAAACTCTAGCGGGGGGGGGCGTTATGTAGTAAAAGGCACTACATTTTCCCAGGTGCAGTAACCTATAGCAACCAATCGGAAGGTAGCATGTGTTTAAAAGCAAACATATTATTGGTTACTGCTCCTGGGCAAACTAAGAGACTTGTATTACATATGGTGGCAGGTCTTTAAAATGCAGAAGGACATTCATCATGTTTAGGCTTTACCATGGGAAATTTTGACGACCAACGTTTTCCTGTTGAGTATTTGTCCATGACTTTCTGCTTGATATGGATTTATCACTAATATGTGTTGACCACAAAAGCAGTCAGTAACACTATATGCCATGAGCCTAAGAATCTCCTCAATCTCATTTCTGAATCCTAATGGGCCCAACTGCCCACATCGGAAGCAAATAAATCGTGATAGATAATGGAGAGCACATCTAGTTCATGACACGTGAGGGCAAACAGCAGCATGTCCCAGCCTGTGTGTTCTTTGAGAACTTTAATTAGCTGCCAGTAAAACACACAAGCCGCTCCACCTACCTTGATAAACAACCCTGAAATAGATTTACAGTTAAGAAATCTCTCATGTGAGCAAAATAGCATCTATAATGGAGGTAGCACAACAGAGCCACCAAGGCTGGAAAAAAAAAACATTGGTCTTTGATTTCTACCCAGGCAGACTGATCCAAAAACAGACAAAAAGACATCATGTATTCCAGAATTAGTCATCAATAAACTATATGGAAAGCCGGGGAAGTGCCAAAGTGGAGCTGCAATTATGAGTGTTGGGATCTCCATTTGGAACAGCTGGTGTGAACATGGTGAAACTAGCCTGGCAGGGAACTAAAGGATCTCCAGGTAGGCCCCAGCCTAGTTTAATTTCCCTCAGCCCTATCTTATTTCCACCATAGGAATATATAACAACTATAACATTTGGCATGGTCTCCATCTTGGGGGCTTGATGGTGGGTTGTAGAAGGACCAGTCTGACTTTGGTTGTGTGACATTGTGTTGAACTTCTGACTCTTATAGGCCTCTAGGAGGTCTTTCTCCATCTGGAAATGGTAGTCCATCCTCAACCCCCTTCATTCTCTACCTGCCATCCATAGGTTGTGTCATATGGGACTTGATCACTACCTCTGCTATTAATCTTCCATTGTGGCCTCCAAACTGCTGCTTGGCTACTAGTAAAATTGATACAGATGCACCGAATCAAGGATTCGGTGCAGGATCGGCCAGGATTCAGCCTTTTTCAGCAGGATTTGAATTCGGCCGAATCCTTGTGCCTGGCCTAACCAAATCCGAATCCTAATTTGCATATGTAAATTAGGGGCGGGTAGGGAAATCACGACTTTCCGTCACAAATGAAGAATTGTTTCCACTTTTTCCTTTCCTGCCCCTAATTTGCATATGCAAATTAGGGGCAGGAAATATGCAAATATATTTGCATATCGGATATGCAAATTAGGATTCGGTTCAGTATTCGGCTGAATCCCAAATAGTGGATTAGGTGCATCCCTAGAAATTAAGATGGGTATTTTGCCAGCGTCGGACTGGGGGTGCAGTGCTGCTGCATCAGGGGCCCCAGCACCCCCCTGACCCCTGCAGCGGCCGCAGTGCATCAGGTCCTATGAGGGAAGCGGGTCTGGGTCGGCAGGGCCCAAAAGTACCAAAAACTATCTGTTTTTTTTCCCGGTGTTCTGACGGCTCAGTCTGACCGTGTATTTTGCCAACCTTGTCAAACCAGTCAATACCTGGGCCGGTAATATTCATCGCCAATATACTAGCAGGTAAATTAGTTATACCCTCTCATTCTACCCCTTGTTGGTAGTTTTACCTACAGGAACCTTATTTTATATAACAAGACTCATTAATAAGGTTCTTAGTATAACAGAGGCTTTGTATGGCAGATACAGATTCTTGCTGGAAGCCTTTTATCAACACAGACCAATAGCTGTACTACAACAACAAAAAAATCAATCAAGCAAAGTCAGATTTTTAGAAGAAATCCTATAGGCTGACATCAACCCAGCCAAACTGTTCTGTGGTCAGTGCTTATGTCATGGGGTGATAACTGCTTGAGAGCCGATACGTTTAGTCATCTTTTTGTACTGCACGGCTTAGGGCAGAGACACGCTCAGATTCGGGGGGATTTAGTTGCCCAGCGATAAAATGCATCTTCTTCGGGGCGACTTATCTTCCCGAACTGCCTCCCGCCGGGTAGAATCTAAATCGCCGGCGGGATGACACTCGGATCGCTTTGTTTTCTGAAGTCCCCCGAAGTTTCCTCGTGACGCAACTTTGGACGACTTCGGAAAACGAAGCGCAGTGATTGCCATCCTGCCGGAAATTTACATTCTAGCCGGCGGGAGGCAGTTTGGGGAGATTAGTTGCCCTGAAGAAGATGCGTTTTATCGCTGGGCGACTAATCTCCACGAATCTGAGCGTGTGCTCTGACCCTTATGCGTTTACAAAACTCCCGTCTCACCTGCCTTAGGTTGTCTATAGAGGACACAAGGGGGAATTGAGGGGGTCCCTTTATGCAGAATTTACCTTCATTAATGAGTTTATTTATTAGCCTGGCCCTGCCCACCCCTTAATCACTAATCCACCCCAATCTCAGCTCCATGATATCCCCTTCTCAGGCAAACTCTGTCCCACGACCCACCCCGATAGCCATTAACCTGAAGGAGCAGCTTGTATTATAATTATAATTTATTATTTCCTCTATTCACCAAGGTTTGCCTGGTGTCACCTCCAGGTCAGAACCTTGAGTAAATTCATACAGACTAATCATCCAACTAAAGAGCCATTCCCTTTCTATTTTGCTGCTACTCCCTGTAGGGATAACCTCACAATTATCTGCATTAAATCTCATCTGCTAATTACTTATTTTCCAAACATCAAATTGTATCTTTGTCACCATTAATCCCTCTAAATAATCTGCAAAGAGTGATGATACTTTTGTTTTGAAGAGCAGTGAGGATCGAAATTTTTCAACAGGTTTCCCCTCAAAAAAAAAAAACCCTCCATGGGTTGTCCCATCACTATTGAAGCTTTATTTCCAAATAATAAGTAACTGGATTGGTGATGGGTGAATCTGGTGTGTTTTGCTTCATCAAAAATATGTGAGACGCCAAAAAAATTCGGCAAGCTTGTTGTAGGCAATGGGAGTTTTTTCGCACAACATTTTTCAAACTGCTCAATATTTTTTTTTTACTATAGAGTGTATGGCCATTTTTTTTACTATAGAGTGTATGGGCGTTTTTGTTACTATAGAGTGAATGAGCATTTTTTTTTACTATAGAGTGTATGGGTGTTTTTTTACTATAGAGTGTATGGACGTTTTTTTACTATAGAGTGTATGTTTTTTTTTTAATATAGAGTGTATGGGCGTTTTTTTACTATAGAGAGTATAGGCTTTTTTATTACTATAGCGTGTATGGGCGTTTTTTTTACTATAGAGTGTAAGGTTTTTTTTTTTACTATAGAGTATATGGGCGTTTTTTTACTGTAGAGTGTATGGGCGTATTTTTACTATAGAGTGTATGGGGTTTTTTTTTTACTATAGAGTGTATGGGCGTTTTTTTACTATAGAGAGTATGGGCTTTTTTTTTACTATAGAGTGTATGGGTGGTTTTTTTTACTATAGAGTGTATGGGTGTTTTTTTTTTACTATAGAGCAGGGATCCCCAACCTTTTGTACCCGTGAGCAACATTGAGAAGTTAAAGGAGTTGAGGAGCAACACTAGCATGAAAAATGTTTTTGGGGTGCCAAATAAGTGCTGTGATTGGCCATTTGTAGCCCCATGTGGATTGTAAACCTACATTGAGGCTCTGTTTGGCAGTGCACCTGGTTTTATACAATCAAAACTTGCCTCCAAGCCTCAAACTCAAAAATAATCTCCTGCTTTGAGGCCACTGGGAGCAACATCCAAGGGGTTGGAGAGCAACATGTTGCTCACGAGCTACTGGTTGGGGATCACTGCTATAGAGCGTATGGACGTTTTTTTCACTATAGAGTGTATGGGTTTTTTTACTATAGAGTGTATCTGCGTTTTTTTACTATAGAGTGTTTTTTGTTTTACTATAGCATGTATGGGCGTTTTTTTTACTATAGAGTGTAAGGGTTTTTTTTTACTATAGAGTATATGGGTGTTTTTTTTACTATAGAGTATATGGGCGTTTTTTTACTGTAGAGTGTATGGGCTTTTTTTTTTACTATAGAGTGTATGGGTGTTTTTTTTTTTTACTATAGAATGTATGGGCGTTTTTGTTACTATAGAGTGTATGAGCGTTTTTTTTACTATAGAGTGAATGGGCGTTTTTTTCAATATAGAGTGTATGGGTGTTTTTTCTGATCAAAACACAGTCAAATATTTCGCTCATCTCGACTGGAAGTGAATAAGACCTGGCCCGGGGGTACAATGTAACCCTTGCCACTGCCTCTGCTGTCCAAGCATTTTCGGTGTTAAGTAGGACAAAGGTTTTTGCTGCTGTGAAGAAGGAAACATCGTGGAAACATCAAAAACTTGTTTGGGGCAACAGTCTCCCATGGTTCAAGCAGAGTCATTTTGAATGAATATTGAATCATTCAGAATTTGCATAGAATGATATAGCCTGTCTCATTAATCAGCTGATTTCTTGGCTAAGTCGGTGCCATAAATGAATCACATGTACTCTTTTACCTTCTAATTAGTCTGTGTTCATTACTGGTCCCCACAGGAAAAATTCCCCTTCCCATAACCTACTGGAACATGATCTATTTGCATATTTCCATTGAAGTTGCACATCCGCCAGGATCCTCCCCAGCTGCCTACATTCCTACTCCCTTCAGCAGCTGCTGGGTCTGCCGGCTGAACAAAAGTATTTCCCGTAAGTCTCCTTCTGGAGTAGGGAGAATACTATCTCTTATCTTCTCTTTGTATTGTGCAAAGGAAGAGAAGCCAGGATAGGTTCAAATTGGAAGGGCATACTACAAAAAGGATATTATAGGAAATCTGACGTCTTTTGGGCAGGGCCCTCTTAAACTATTGTGTTTTGTGGTTATTGCAGTGATCCCCAACCAGTGGCTCTTGAGCACCATGTTGCTCTCCAACTCCTTGGACGTTGCTCCCAGTGGCCTCAAAGCAAGTGTTTATTTTTGAATTACAGGCATAAAAACCAGATGTACTGCCAAACCGAGTCTCCTGTTGGTTGTCAGTTCATATAGGGGCTACCAAATAGCGAATCAAAGCCCTTATTTTGCACCACTCAGGAACATTTTTCATGGTTGTGTTGTTCCTCAACTCTTTTTACTTCTGAATGTTGCTCCTGGTTAAAAAAAGGTTGGGGACCTACATGTAAATCTGTATGAATACGTGGAATATGGGGAATATGTTGGCACTTTATAAATACAGGTTAAAATCGTTAATAAATCTAATACTGTATCTTCTCATCTTGCCTATGATACAGTGGCAGCTTGAACTCTGCTTCTCCTGTCAGTGTATGAATCCTCCTGATTAACTGTGTGAGCCAAGCTCAGACCTTGTAAAGAAGGGAATTAAATGAAATGAGCTGGTGATTAGCCATAAATTAGCAAGGCAATGTTAAACGTTCAGAGGAGGGGGCTTGGCAAAGCTTGTCAGGCAGGGGAGGAATGATGTGCGTTTAGTCAGCATTGCAGGCTTGAGCACACAAGTCAGAGCAGGCCGAATGGATTATAAAATTAATTCACCGCCCTAGTTGCAAATCTTTGCATGGGAACTCTCAGCCCAGTCTAATTTTTAACCCCATTTCAGAGCCATAATGCATTAAATAGAATAAAATCTGCATCATCAGTGGCCCCGGGGATGATGGGAGAGGTAGATTAATATAAGCTTCAGTGCTAGAGCTTTGGGTTCAATGTATTGTGCATGTAGTTAGGGTCACCATCAGGTATTATGTGGCCCCATACCTTTGTGACAAGTGAATGACACTTTTGGGGGCCTTCTCTACAATGGGTCTTCTTACAGCAGAACCCTCGACTGCAGCCCGGAGTCCAGTGTTGACCCTAGACCATCAACACGTGAACTGGCATGTGTGAAGCATGGCTTCTCTCCATCATTGACTTATTCTGGACATCCTCACTTCCTAAACATGCATCACCATTTAAAAGGTCATCTGTGGCCCCATGGGGTCTTTAGTAAGGTTATTACCAGTTCTTACTGAATGCAACTGCTGCTCTATATGCAGAGCCTTGGGATATCGCCCGAGTCTGGACCTTGCAAAGACATGTCTGTACCCAAGGAGTCGAATTGTATAGAGCTTACTAGTAATAGATTCAGTAAGGACAGGTTAATAATAAGGAAAATGAAAGTAGGCCCTCATAGTAACACACTTTTATGAAATGTGGATTCTGATTAATTTGGAATTCTTTGCTTCCCACAACTGCCCTTGGATTTCTTGGAAATCTCTATCCAATTTTTCCCATTTCCTGTATGTTTGTCTGGTACGCACTTACATTAGGGCAAGAGTCAGGACCGCCATCAGAAATTGCAGAGCCCCATACAACAACATTTCCTGGGCCCCCTGGGCTGCGCCCACCGCCAGCCCCACCTACAGGTCCGCCCTCCCCATCCCACAGGTCCACCCCCATGACAGTAAAAAAACAAATAAAATATTGGTGGCTAGGGTTCCCACATGTTAATAAAAAATAAAAAGATATTGGTGGTCAGGATCCCCCCATAAAAAAACATTTGTGGCCAGGGCCCCCCCATTAAAAAATATTGGTGGCTAGGACCCCACATAAGAAAAAAAAAATGGTGGCCACGGCCCCCCCCACATTATAAGAAAATTGGTGGCCAGGGCCCCTTAAACGTCCATGCCTTCCCGAAGTCAGCAGCTCTCAGAAAGATGGGGGGCCTGGCTAATCAAGTAAGTGTGGCGTGGCCAGGCCCCCTACAACTCTCCCCCCTGTCCCCCCCTGTCCCCCCCTGATGGCTGCCCTGACAAGAGTGCACAGAGCTTTAACCACCATGTGCTCAATCCACAGTCTCCAATGGAGCTTACAATCTATTTTTGCTGCCACAAGTACACATAACTTCCACAAAAATTCACACATTGAGGGACTAGCTTCCCTATGGAGGCCCAGTGCAACTGATAGGAGCCAGAAATTGAGGTGAATGCTCCTTCTTTGTTTTGATAAAGCAACCAGAAATATCCTGGACCAGGAAGGTTGTTTGCTTTTGAAGTATGAGATCCAAGACAAATCTAGTCCTTCATTATAAATATCTGCCTAGTAGTAGGGATATGGACCAGTGACTTCATCTTAGATGTATATGGGAGGGACCACATAAAGTTCAAGTACCAGCATCTAATCATTGGTCAGAATCCTAAAATCATCTACAACAGGGCTTTCCAGCTGGAGGCCCATGGGCTTTATGTTGCCCTCCAAAGGATTCTTATGGCCCCACTCTTCTCAAAGGCTCCATAGACTTGGCTGACTGTATGACAGGGGTCTTACCCGTGAGCCACATTCTAATGTAAAAAAAGAGTTGGGGAGCAACACAACCATGAAAGATGTCCCTGGGGTTACCAAATAAGGGTTGTGATTGACTATATGGTAGCCCCTATGTGGATCAGAAGCCTACAGGAGACTCTCTTTGGCAGTATACCTGGTTTTTATGCAACCAACCTCCTGGAATTCAAAAAAAAAGAACCTTCTTCAAGGCCAATGAGAGTACCATCGAACATGTAGCCCATGAGCCACTGATTGGGGAGATCACTGCTGTATGACATCATCTGGCACTAAGTTGAACAGCACTGATGTAGAAGATATATTTTCACTGTTTTTGTTGGTACAGAACACTCAGTCACTCTTGCCTCCCCCACAAAACGCTTCACCCTTCTCCTATATGAATACAATACCAGAGGACAGAGAAAAAAATGCAAAAATCCGCCCTACTCAAGGGCGCAGGTCCATTGTAAGGAGGGACAGATAAATCAACATACAATTAAATGCTTTACCCTCTTTTATACTCAAGCCTACTGTAATGCTTATTACTTCTATAACTGATGGTATTCGTGGTGTGTGTGAATTCACCTTTCTCACCAGGATTGTTCTGTGAAAAGTATTATGGTATTGAGGGAACATGTTATATATAAATAACAGTCATCAAACCTCTTTCAAGTAGACAAGCAAGTTTTATATAACTGGTGCTCCCATATCTTCAAAGGAATAATATAGTATTGGTCATGTCTTCAAAAATCAGGATTCTTAGTGAATCTGGTTTGCTATTGGTGTGATCTTCAGGGGGACATTCTACTGTATATATGGAGATCCACAAAATCCCAGGGTCTTAGAAATTCTATCACTGGTATTTTATGAGACATGAGTTAAAGCAATGATTTCACTTAACCAAGACCAAGACTGACTTTATTGCTACTACCGCCATGCACCCCTCTACACTACAGAAAGAGTCAAGGATAATAAGACCCAAATAGCTTAGCACCTCAAGCTTTACCTGATACTTTTGGAGCACCACAACATTTCTGATCTCCTAAAGTATCTGGCAAGGCTGAATATTTAAGCTTAAAGTGCTGGTGCCAAGCTTTTTAGGTCCTTGGACTCTGTAGTGTAGAAGGGTGCATGATAGTGGTGACCTCTGAAATATAAGGTGCCAATAGGGCCAGTATTGGTTCTCTGTTTTAAAGAGTGCCCGTCTATTATGTTTTAGGATCTTGAGTTGATTACTTCATTTAAGATGTGGGATTTGCTTCCTTTAAATATTTAAATATCCCTTTATTATAATAAATGTACCTTTCCTATATCCTTTCTATTGGTTACACCCAGAAGAAGAAATCCAGTAGCACTCTGGAGTTGATGCAAAATCTTTAGTGTTTTATTTAGCCCAAATACATACAAAAAAGGGCAATGTTTCGGGCCCCACTGGACCCTTTATTAAGGCTTGATAAAGGGTCCGGTGGGGCCCGAAACCTTGCCCTTACGACTTTCTATTGGTTAGTCACAGAGCTTCCCACCTCAATGCATGTCTTTATTTCAATAACTGGATCAAGAACTTTATGGACTCTTGTCTCTTCAATTCAAATGAACTATGTAACTTTTCTGTCTTTAATATCAAAAGAGGCCACCAAGTATCTAATCTCTGTTTAGCCTTTAATGGGAGGCTTTATAGGAGGCTTAAAAAATGTGTTACGGTAATAGGGATACATTTGGAAAGGCTTCTCTGTCATACTTCTCATACCTGAAAGACAATAAATTATAATCCTTGTATAACAAGGCTCTTGATGCTCCTGATGATTACATTTGTTGATGTGTCTCAAAACTAATGAGTGCTGGAATATAATTGACCATGTACGAAGGCAATGATCTTAAGCAATCTCTTGCAAGAATTCTTCCTTCCAGTGCAAGTCCCAGTTATGTAAGCTTTATAAATAGGCCGGAGAAACACATAAAAATGTAGGGTAGACCTGTACATTTTATTTAGTCACTGGCACATTTATTAATGGTATTAGTTAATGGCATAGACGGAATTGTTCAGTGATGTGTAAGAGCCTGATTTCCATCTAATGGAATTTGTCCTTACTGTCCCCAATCTTTCACAAGAGAATTAAGCCAAGTTATGTTTTATACAGGTATGAGATGTATTACTCAGAAAGCTTTTATGCACAATAGTGGCAAGGCCAGTTTCAGACTCTATAGTTCTGTCTGATTTACCATGTTGCTTTTATAATAAGTCAATGCTTTATGGGAATGTTTGAACTAAATTTAGCTGGTTGTAGGCAAGGTAATGGTGCTCCATATTGAGAAGAGGCCCCAGAATCTCCAGTCTTTGTACAGAGCAATTTCATGTTTACAGGATACATGAGACAGATCAATTTGGAGGTTAAATTGTTGGGTAACGATACCAACCCATGGACCGAACATCATTCAGTGTATTTGGAAAATAGTTTGTATAATTAGTGTCTGTAGAAAACATCAGGATTACTTTAATTTGAGCTGTTTGAAGATGTGAAGAAGTCTCCCAATCTGAAGGCCAGTCTCCCAATCTGGTGAGTGCTTATTTGTGCACTGGGTACCCCTGGAACTGTAGCACGATGACTGTTACCCCAATGTTTCTATATATCTGTAACCTTGTTATGAGCTAAGGGGGCCCAGTCTGAAGGCCAGTTAGGGGGAGATTTGGGGTGAGTGCTTATTTGTGCCCTGGGTACCCCTGGAACTATAGCAGGGTGACTGTTACCCCAATGTTTCTATATATCTGTAACCTTGTTATGAGCTAAGGGGGCCCAGTCTGAAGGCCAGTTAGGGTGAGATTTTTGGTGAGTGTTTATTTGTTCCCTGGGTACCCCTGGAACTGTAGCAGGATGACTGTTACCCCAATGTTTCTATATATCTGTAACCTTGTTATGAGCTAAGGGGGCCCAGCCTGAAGGTCAGTTAGGGGTGAGATTTGGGGTGCGTGCTTATTTGTACCCTGGGTACCCCTGGAACTGTAGCAGGGTGACTGTTACCCCAATGTTTCTATATATCTGTAACCTTGTTATGAGCTAAGGGGCCCAGCCTGAAGGCCAGTTAGGGGGAGATTTGGGGTGAGTGTTTATTTGTACCCTGGGTACCCCTGGAACTATAGCAGGGTGACTGTTACCCCAATGTTTATATATATCTGTAACCTTGTTATGAGCTAAGGGGGCCCAGCCTGAAGGTCAGTTAGGGGTGAGATTTGGGGTGTGTGCTTATTTGTACCCTGGGTACCCCTGGAACTATAGCAGGGTGACTGTTACCCCAATGTTTCTATATATCTGTAACCTTGTTATGATCTAAGGGGGCCCAGCCTGAATGTCAGTTTAGATGAGATTTGTGGTGAAAATTTACTGCACCGTGTTCCCCATGAACTATCGTGGATGAATGTTCTTATAACTTTGGCACCTTATTATAAGCCAAGGCAGAATCTGACAAATGATGGACCACAAAGTGGGGCATAAGGATTATCAGTCATTCTAAGCATTGCCACTTTATATTTTCTTAATTACCAGGTCTAGACCAATGGTCTGAAACACCTACCCACTTGCGCTTTGCAATATGCAGGACACTGGAGGCTGGGAATGCTTTAAATTAATAGTTGGTCTATCAGATGATGCATCAACACAGAAATGTGTGCAAATACAATCTCACGTCACAATTCCAATATGTTAATTTGTTGTGTAACCAGGACCCAACACTCATACACATTCTAGAAATTCCAAGCCTGGGGATGTTTCATAATCTACATTGCAGCGAGAAATTGGGATTTATTTTAGAGCGGAGTAAATTATTACCAGTTAACAGACTTGCTTGGATGAATTTTTATTGCAGATGGATAGATGACATCATTCGAAGCCAACAATGCTGCTGGGCGGCATATTATTGTGATCATACTGGGTGCTACCTCCATTTAAAGGAATACCGTCACTAAAATAAAATGTGTTTATTTCAGCATGCAATAAATGACTAATATCATGTCAGTTCTTTGTAAAAATTTAGTTACTTGACTCATGAAGAAGTTATACAGGCAAGGGACTCTCTAATGCAGGGGTGCCCAACCTTTTTTTTTACCAATGGACCACATTCTTATGTAAAAAGAGTTGGGGGGCAACGCCAGCATGATCAAAAGGTCCTGGGGGTGCCAAATGAGGACTATGATTGGTGATTTGTGCCCCTGTGTGGACTGGCAGACTACAGGAGGCTCTGTTTAGCAGTACAACTGTTTTTTATACAACCAAAAGCCTGATATTCAAAAATAAGCACCTGCTTTGAGTTCCCAGGAAGCAACATCCAAGGGTTTGGTGATCAACATGTTGCTTGCGAGTCACTGGTTCGGGATGACTGCTCTAATGGAATAATTAATGGTCTTCACTTTGAGCGCATAGATCTAATGATGTTCCTGCTATGACTATTCTGGTAGAGGTAAATGAAGGCGACTGTTCCTCGACTGAGCTCCTTTTGAGCATCCTCAGCTAACACCAGCCGGCAGAAGATCTTGGATGGCCTTCTATCATGACTCTTGCAATGGAAAAGTGACTGTACAGTGTCTAGGCTCCACAATTGGGTCACATATTTTATTGTATTTATGGAATCAGCCGTGTACGTAGAAACCTACATTCCTGGCCTGACAGCTGATATGATACACTTAATACGATACACTCAGCTAATTACCAATTAAATACACATCACAGAGCTCGACCTCTTAGTAATGCAAAAACCCTGTGTGTGTTGCAGACTTCCAGCAGGCCACTGCTTCTGATACTTGAAAAACCTAAAAGTATCTGGGGTAAAGAGGGTAGATAAAACCTGTGGGTGAGACTGGAGCAAGTGGCACTTCTTTGTCTGTACTGCAGTTAAGATTGAAATGTACGAGCAATGGGTAAGTAAGTGAGTATCCCATGAGCACACAGGTGGCCATATTTTCTGGCTATACTAGTTGCTCTTGTGTGCTGCAATCAATATTATTCCCATATACAAGATTGGGAAGAGAATGGAAGTGGTTTGATTGTCTCAGATATCTCTGAGAAGCATGTGACCATCATAAGACTTGCACTATTGCCCTTATAAACAGGTATAAACAGGTTCTTGTGTCCTACCATGTGTCATTGTGTCTGCTTCATTCCAGCCTGAGATCATTTAATGGGTCCTGTTCATTTTTATTTGTTCCCCCAACTTACCAAGCACTCTCAGAATTCCAGAGACTTTCCCTGCCACATCTGAGCCAACATCAACATAGCAAAGGTCTTAGTTCCTGAATATTTCTTTAAAGAACTACCTGGTGGGATTCAGCAGACCCTAAGCTGGAGTGTATGTAGGATTCCAACCAGAAGAAAGGGAAATAGTCTAAACAAAACCACATCAATCTAGAGCTGGTGGGGAGCCTTGGGCTACTGGATGGACAGGTTGGGACCTTCTCTAAAAAAATCTGCCCCATTCCTGATCATTGAGCAATGTTCACCCTTCAACGTGTTCACTGTAACAAGATAGTCCAGCTTCTCACCAAGTGTAAATCAGAGTTAACAAGACTGCTGGGAATATTAAGTTCTCCTCTGCATTCCATTGCTAACCTTTAAGCGGAAGAGAGAAGTATGTGAGATATTTTTTTACACCTTGGACCTTGGCAATTTTTAACTTAAGGGAAAGTCCCGTTTTAAAGCTGTGAATTCATTTCTGACCTTCACAGACACCTTCATAAAAAAGATACAGCGACTGTTGATATTTCCATGAGGCAATGATAATAGAGTTAGAGGTGGGTGTATGCATTTGAAAGGGGCAAAAAACTGGAGCAAACCACTATGTTTTTGTTTACAATGCCGCCCTGTTTTGCAGCAGCCAATTCTGTAAGGCAGAGCTGTCTAACTGGCGGCTGATAGGTGGCATCCGGACCATTACCCCCAATGTCTGGGCCCACATGAAAGTCTGTCTGCTGTGACTGCTTACCTTGTTCACGATTTAAAAGGAATCAGTACTGAGATTAACTGGCCCTCAAATTCAGACAGTAAACCCCGGCCCTTTTAACACCTGCACTTTTTTTTCCTGTAGGACACACAACTAGAGTCCGGTAAGTCTGATCATGTTGCTTTCCACCAGATTTTTTTGCAAGGAGCAAAATTAAGTTTGCAACTTCTACAGATAGGGGTGCAAGAGCTTTGTATAGGCTTCTTAGCACCCCTACCATATAATGTATCTATTCTGCAAAAAACGTGATTACTGATTTTATCCACATCCAGTTTGAACTCTGGAATCCTTTGATGTTGGACTTTTAACGTCTGATCTTCATAATGCCCTTCCCAATACCAAAGCTCTGGCATTTCTTTTGTTTTTGTTTCAAGTTGTATTTTTTATTCTTTCTCAAATGTTTCCTCCTCCTGCTACATGCTTTTAGCTGCCCTGCCTGGTGATAAATCTTATCCTTGGTTGGCTGTGATTATACACCTACACAATGTCTGAGCTTTGCTGTGCCCTGTTTTGTCTCCACACCCCTTGACGGCTTTATCTCTCCTGCCAAACCTTCTCATTCTCACCATTGAAGCTCACAGCTTACAATATATATACATATTGCAATACAGTATGGCGCAGATTTATCAAGGGTCGAATGTCGAAGTGCAAAAAACTTCGAAATTTGACCATTGAAAAGGCTAGTTCAACATTCGAAGTTGAATTCGTAGGATTTTTAAGATCATACGATTGTCCTATGACCGTACTAGTGACTACCATCAAATGATGGTACTTTGATCGTACTTCGTATCAAACGATTCAAACAATTTAATCATATGATCGTACGATTTCACTTAGACTTCTATAAACGTAGCCAAATGTTGGCTATATGTTTTAGGAGGTCCCCATAGGCTAACATAGAAATTCGGCAGATTTAAGCTGGCGAAGAATTTTAAATAGACAGTACTTCAATTATCGAATGGTCGAATAGTCAAAGCATTTCCACTTCGAATCGAACTCGAATTTGGCCTATTTGATGGTCGAAGTACCCAAAAATTACTTTGAAATTCAAAGTTTTTCAATTCGAATATTCACTTCGAATTCACTTCCACCCTTAGTCAATGTGCCCCTACATGTCACAGAACACTTAGGGGCAGATTTATCAAGGGTCGAATATCGAGGTTTAATTAACCCTCGATATTCGACTAGGAATTGAAATCGAATATCGAAGTCGAAGGATTTAGCGCAGAAAATTCGATCGAACGATCGAAGGATTATTCGTTCGATCGAACAATTAAATCCTTCGCATCGAACGATTCGAAGGATTTTAATCCAACGATCGAAGGAATATCCTTCGATCAAAAAAACTTAGGCAAGCCTATGGGGACCTTCCCCATAGGCTAACATTGACTTCGGTAGCTTTTATCTGCCGAACTAGGGGGTCGAAGTTTTTTTTAAAGAGAGAGTACTTCGGCTATCGAATGGTCGAATAGTCGAACGATTTTTAGTTCGAATCCTTCGATTCGAAGTCGTAGTCGAAGGTCGAAGTAGCCCATTCGATGGTCGAAGTAGCCCAAAAAACACTTTGAAATTCGAAGTTTTTTTACTTCGAATCCTTCACTCGAATTTAGTGAATCGGCCCCTTAAACAGATAGTAGGGTTCTCCTATTTAAGTTAAGGGGAAATGGCTCTTGTTGTGGACTGGGAATTCTACAAAAAATGGAAAAACTGAGAAAAATGTTGCATTCTGCAGTTTGTCACCGTATGATGCCCAAAATCGCAGTTTCCATGACTTAAAATCATGTAAATATATATCATTTTCTCTCCTTTTTCTGATTGTCTGCAACATGTTATCATTATAATGTCATTCGGGCATTAAAAGTTATTTTTAAAAATCTACAAAGTGTCACAAAAGTACATTATTTATAGCAAAGAGCATGTTGTAACTTTTGTACCGTATCTGGAATTCAAATACAGCAAGAGCGGAAAAGGAGAAAGGTATTTGCATATCCACAGTCAGTTTAGATCAAGCATAACCACATAATTATTTCAAAGAATACACGACTGCTACTATAGGTATTTATTTATCCTACTATACCTGCTATCCCACAGTCACACTCCCTTCCCAGAGACTATTATCCACTGTTACTATAGGCACCATCTCTCCCTACTATACCTGCTATCCCACAGTCACACTCCCTTCCCAGAGACTATTATCCACTGTTACTATAGACACCATCTCTCCCTACTATACCTGCTATCCCACAGTCACACTCCCTTCCCAGAGACTATTATCCACTGTTACTATAGACACCATCTCTCCCTACTATACCTGCTATCCCACAGTCACACTCCCTTCCCAGAGACTATTATCCACTGTTACTATAGACACCATCTCTCCCTACTATACCTGCTATCCCACAGTCACACTCCCTTCCCAGAGACTATTATCCACTGTTACTATAGACACCATCTCTCCCTACTATACCTGCTATCCCACAGTCACACTCCCTTCCCAGAGACTATTATCCACTGTTACTATAGGCACCATCTCTCCCTACTATACCTGCTATCCCACAGCCACACTCCCTTCCCAGAGACTATTATCCACTGTTACTATAGGCACCATCTCTCCCTACTATACCTGCTATCCCACAGTCACACTCCCTTCCCAGAGACTATTATCCCACTGTTACTATAGACACCATCTCTCCCTACTATACCTGCTATCCCACAGTCACACTCCCTTCCCAGAGACTATTATCCACTGTTACTATAGGCACCATCTCTCCCTACTATACCTACTATCCCACAGTCACACTCCCTTCCCAGAGACTATTATCCCACTGTTACTATAGGCACCATCTCTCCCTACTATACCTACTATCCCACAGTCACATTCCCTTCCCAGAGACTATTATCCCACTGTTACTATAGGCACCATCTCTCCCTACTATACCTGCTATCCCACAGTCACACTCCCTTCCCAGAGACTATTATCCCACTGTTACTATAGACACCATCTCTCCCTACTATACCTGCTATCCCACAGTCACATTCCCTTCCTATAGACTATTCTCCCACTGTTACTATAGGCACCATCTCTCTTTACTATATCTGCTCATACGACTGTTGTTATTTGTCAAGAGATTACCCTGTAGAGTATTTTTGAGTTTCCTTGCACTCTTCCTACAGGTATGGGTCTGGACTATTGCTCTATTGGTTAACTTACCAATGGTGGACATTGTATTCTTTGAGATGTGTTCTAAAATGGCATCAGACTGCCCCCAACTCTACTAGGGGTGGCAACTCCAGTTTTTCGGGATCTCTGCCACAAGGCCTTTAAACTTGTCAGCTTTGTCTTTGGTTTGAGAGACATTTAATCAAAGCACAATCTTCTACTTTCTGTCCTAATAGTTCAGACAATTGCTAAATGTTCAGGGTGGCTGTAATATCTGACAGTACTTTAATATGAAGGCAAAGCCAGGCTTTGAACTGTATTGCCCTGGTGGAAGGACAAAAGCTAATACTAATTATAGTTCCCTGCAATGAAAGACAAAAGGCAATTGCAGCATGTGACTTTGATCCGAAGACCAATTGCATTTGGTCTGGGAGCACAAATATCCCAGTAGGTAAACATTGGCTCAGATAGTAGAGGCAAGCCAGACAGCTGTTACTCACACTTACTAAATGAGCCCTAGTCACACACAGATATGGGTTATTGACCGCAGCACGGTGTACATACTATAGCACACTGAGACAATAAAATGTAATTAGAGACTCTTATGAAATTGCTAGACACAGGCTGCTGTTTGATGTTGCCCCTTATGTACTCTCATGTTCCCCTTTAAACACAGTCCTTTGATGTCAGTTACTGTAGGAGGAATTGTTTGTAAGTTAATAGCAGCATATCTGCATATATTATATGTAGTTATATTTTTTGTATATTTATATAGTACTATGTCTATAGACCCATCTATACAATAAAACAAAATGTGAACAGGTCATAAATGACTATATACATTGACATTTAACTGGAAAAAGAGGAAAGAGGTCTCTGCCCTGTAATGTAGAGCTTACAATCTAAATAGTCAATAATAATAACCAGATGTAGGAGCTTGTCCTTTGCAGCCAGCCTCCCCAAGACCTGCATGCATTTATATTCTATTCACATAGGTACTCACCCCTATACATACCTCTTGTAGTTTGCCTTAGTGCCAATATATTGCACAAGGGACAAAGGGAGCCTCGGAATTAATACCTACCTTCAGGAGTTTGGACCTTCTGGGCTCCCATTGCCTGTTGCACCTACACTAGGAAAGGAACATTGGAATTTACATGTGTTTTTGCACTATGCACTTGTGTTAGTAAATTTGCACATTAATTGCAGAATAAGCTCAGGGCAAACTGTTCTTAGACAGAGGGCGTATTCTTCCATTAATTACTAAACAAAGCCAGTCTGCTTGAAAGGGTGAGCAACAAGGGGAAAATGAAAATGCCCACAGGAATATGTATGACCTAAAATTCCTCTGAACACAAAAGACTGGGTGGGGCTTTGTTTATCATAGGCTTTAAACCGTTCCTCTAGGACTCACATGCTTATTAAAGTCAACACCCGAGCCCCACCAATTTGATAAATCCATTAGTGGGAAGCAGAGGTAGAGTCTAGCCTGGGGACACATGTGTAACCTTGTTTGGCCACACTTCTGAAGTGAGACGCTTGACTTTCAGCATTGGGCTGCGGTATGTATGACCTCTCTATCTTCATTGTCTCTGCTTCATTTATAAGCTGAGAACATAATGTAAATATGGATCAATTCCATGAGCTAGTACATCCAATGGGGGAGTATTCAGAAGGTCAACAGAAACCTGAGCCTGGTTTTATAGGAAGGTCGCAAGGGCCCTGACCTAGTGGGAAAGTAGTTAGTTGTGGCAGGCATCACTGGTTGAAATACTTGTATAATTTGTTCTGAACAATGGAGCTGAAATGATCCCCTATGCAGATCCCTATATTCTGATGATGAGTGTTCCAGCTGGGTTGTGATCCAGCAAAGGTGTGGTGGGGTTGTGGTGGGGTAGCAGAAGAGCTTGGTCTTGGGGGAGACACCTCACTGACTTATTAAGCTCACAGCTTTCAAGGGCACAATTATGGCTCCCTGGAAGAGCCACAACATAGCAACTTAACTACTACTTCTAATTTGCAATACATGTATTACTATACAAAGGATTTAAGATCTGTTTCACTGTGACTGAATGCTCTGGGCATCAAGCAAATCAGTACTGTTGTATTGACAGAAAAAGAAAAGATACTTCCTTGTCTTAGACACAAGTGTGGGACCCAAAACCTTAGGGTTCATTTACCCAGCACTTACATCAGGAGAATATATATGCTCTATCCTTGTGTCTGATTAAACATCAACCTTGTACATACTGGCAGAACATTAGAGAAACTCTAAAAAATAATTCAAAACGGGGAAAAATGTGCAAAATGCATTGAAGTCAATCAGTATAAAATGTTTTTTTTTATGCAAGACAATTTTTTCTAACTCCAAATTCATTAAAATCAATGGGTGTTTTTTCTTATGGCGACTTTTTTGTCTCAGTGACAATTTTGTCTTGGCAAATTTTTTGTCTCTGTGACTTTTTTTATCCAAATGCATGAAGTTAAAAAATGTACGCACTACAATTTTTCCATGCGCACATCTTGTTGTTGCAGCAAATTTTTCCACTGCAAATTTTTGCCGCAGTTTCGCAAAAAAAATTTGCCGGTGGCGAAGTATGGCATTTCACCGCAAATACCTTGCCTGGCAAATAAATTCGCTCCTCACTACTCTTTGCCTATGTTCCTCCCCCCCATCCAGCCCCTGATGAATACAGTGCTCCCAAGCACAGGCTGTATTCATTGAGAAGGTTCGGGTCCTGGTGCTGTATTCTAGAGCACAAGACTGGCACCTGTTGGCACTCATTGTGGTGTAGGGTGCAAAGTATTTGCATCTTTCTTGCATTCTGCCCCTCCATTTGTAAAAGGCTGTTAATGAATTTTTTTTCAATATATTAATATATTTCCCCCAAACTACCCTACATCATGGTAAGACTCAATTATGAATGTGGCTCAACAGATAACTTAGACTCATGGCTTATTCTCTGCCGTCCATTTGTTTTGAGCCACTGGAGATTTACCTGAATCTGAGCCATTGGTTGTAGAGGAAAAACACCTTTAATGACAGTCAATACAATAAATCCCCAAAAAAACAATAGCTACAGTGGCTTTGGGGTACACTAATAAGTAGGAGATGCCAATAGAGTGCCCCAGTGCCACTCAATACCAGGTACAGTTCATGGTTTATATATTCCGAGCTTGGAATGTTGACATTGGAATTGTTGCATTCTTTAGGCACATTGGACCTTAAAGTCTGGCCCAAGCAAGACCTAGAATGACATTCTACATATCTTGGATACTCTCAGATATTGTGACATAATCCACTAGTTGCCAGGAACATACACAAAGTACAGCAATAACCAAAGCATTAAACCTCAGCGCTTCAGATTTCATTACACAAACCACAAATAATCTGTTGAACCATTGTTAGTGCTTTTGTAGGATGAACTCAAGAAGGTAAAGCCGATATGCCTTCCAAAGAGCTTAAAATAATTTGTCATTAATGAGACTTCATCTTTCTTTCAAGGAAGAGCTTCTTAGTAATGTCGTCTTTGTTTTCTTAATATCTCATGGCGATCAAATTTCTCTTTGGGATTCCCTAAAGCCAATGGTCCCTTCAAATAAATTATTTGGTCTGGGATTTACAGATATGGTGGTGTTTTCAAGGTGACACATTTTTTGTAAGTATAACCAATATTTTGAATCTTCTCAGAAGAAGGCAGTCTGTGTTTAGCAAATGCAAGGAGAACACTGCCTCCATATTAATACCCTTGGAAGTAGTTGTTGGACTGTCTAGTGTCCAGATGCTTTTGGTGATGGAGTGTATACATGTGCATATTGGCATCGGTGGGCATGCCTATGAATTATTTAGGATGGAACTGAAACCTATTGTCTTGATTTCAAGGGTAGTATCCTCTTTAGGTGGGATCAATGTGACTAAAGTCAGCTGATTAACAGGAGGAGAACTGACTTCTGCTACATTGTTTCAAGAAGAAAACTGTCCTTCAAACCAGCTAAATGGCACGTACTCAGCAGGACTCCAGGCAGCGGTAAAATTCAATTCACTTTATTTCACAAACATTAATACAAGAAGAAAATTGGTCATACACTATAAGATCTGCTTGTTTGGAGAGGCCACATTGAGGTAGGCAACATCGGGCTAATCTGATCCGATTGGACCACAATACAGTACAAGTAAGCTATTGGGGTGAGGACCGTATTAATGAGTTAATGTGTTCCTTGACCAATTTTTACGGTTGTCTGATAGACATCTGTCTGATTTTTGGTGAGGCCCCTCAGAGGGCCCCATACAGGGGCCAATAAACTGCCAATGTGATCTGTTGGCAGTTTTTATTGGTACACCTTACAATTGATCAATAAATACTGGTTTTACAAGCACTATAAACAACTTGAGCTGGTACAGTCTACTTTAAATCCAGACCAAATGCATCATGTTCCATATATATTTAAAAAGGTCTGACTATCAGAAAACAGCAAGGTCAAATGATAACAGGTTAACTATTAACTATATGTTAATATAAACTGAATTGTCAGCTGTAAATATGTTCTTTTATTATTTAAAGGGGAGAGGAACATTTTGCAGAGAGGTTACATGCGGGCTATAAATTTGCTAGTGTATCTGGTTGAACTGGTGCCTTGTTTATTTCTTTTGGATGAGTTTTGCAAATCCAGACCCATTCTCAGGTTTGTACAAGTGTACTTTAAAGTTTATGAGCAATAAAACATACTAGAAGAGATGGGTCCCTAGATTATGGTGGTATCTCAGGGTCTTACTGGAAATTACAAATGGTATAAAAATGAAATGCTGAGATCTTTGTTCCTGCGGGTCATCTCCGCTAACACTAACTGATCAATCAAACCTTAGTGCTAGAGAGCAAGACTGACCAATTAAAAACTAGCGCATCGGATATGGCTCCCCAAAAAAAGAGCATTCCTGCCATGAGGCTCCTTGTCTATGGCATCAATGCGAGCCAGGTAATTAAGGGGGGCAAAAACCATCCCTGGTAACTTTGAGAGCCTGAAATTTGCTTATTCGAGTGCAGAGAGCACATTGGTGGGTTACGGTGGTGGCAATGGATGAACATGTCAGGTTGTGCGGGGCACACAATTGTCCCTTGTGCAAGAGATTTTTATGGACCCAAGGCTGCTAAAGAGCTCCAATTGCCATAGATCTGCCCATACACAGAACAAATTAGACATATATATATATATATATATATATATATAGTCATCAAAGGATGGACCAGCACTCCAGTTCTGATAAATAATGGTGCTTTTATTCACATATCACCGTGCGTCCAACGTTTCGGCCCAATGCGGGCCGAAACGTTGGACGCACGGTGATATGTGAATAAAAGCACCATTATTTATCAGAACTGGAGTGCTGGTCCATCCTTTGATGACTATACAGTATTATTTTGACCAAGCACCCGTGAAAATAACAAAGTGGTTGGAGTGCAGGTACCTTGGACATAATATATATATATTTTACTATATATATATATATATATATATATATATATACAAGTCTGCTGACAGTTTTACGCAGATTATGCAGTCAAACATGATTAGAGTTACTTATTTCCAAAGACTCTCACTTCTCTATAGCTGCACTCAGCTCCAGTGTGTCCACAATTGCACCTTTTGACATGGGAATCTTGCCTCCACCTTTGAACCAGGGTTCTCACTGCAGGCTCTTTCAATAGAAGTTTTAGATGACATTTTGGTGGCAATCGCTGGAAATTACACCAATGCCACCTTTCCATTTGCAACGATACAATGATGCTGAAATTGTGAGACAAAAACCCAAGAATTTTGGGTAAAAAAACATAACAAATTGCATCTCAAATTGCACTTTGCGCATTGCAGTTGTGGTTGTAAATGAATCTTATAGTATCGCAGTATAGTATCAGGCCCATTACATGGCAAGAGTTAAAAAGCATGGCTATTGAACTGACAATCACTAAAAACAAATCTGGAATTAACCTGATGCACTATTGTATATACATTGCTACTAACTTTAGTTGTCTGACTTTCCCAGGCTTTTTTAACACAGTATTTTTCCCCTTAAATATAGATTTGTTTTATCTGTTTATCTTATGAGTCTCGTCATAGAAACCCCAGGGGACAAAGGACGCTCGCTGTAGTTCCAATAATCTGATAATACATTAACCAATGGCAGCAAAAACACGGCATTCCTTCGATTTGATTAGATTAGATTTGCCTGTTAATAAGAACCTGAGTTATTGCATTATGAGTGCAATGGAAACTACACACTTAGGGGCAAATTTATCAAGGGTTGAATTTCAAAGTATCTGAGTTTCGGGGTGAAAAATCTGAAACAATCTTGAAAATCTAATTTTTACAACAATCTCTACATCATACTAATAGTTAACTCAAAGGTGAACAACCCCTTTGCAAGTTTGCATCCCTTGAGTTAATACCTTTTTTTAGGCAAGACAGTACTTTATTTGCTTTAGAAGCCACTGCCTAGAGTTACACAAATTGTTATCCACAAATATCCCCACATCCTTCTCAATTAAGGAGGCCCCCAACAACAGGATTACAACCTTGCATTGTTCTTATGTCACTGCTTGGAATTAGGGGAGCAGGGGGATGAATTTTCTAAGTTTTCAGTTGCAGAATCTCCAGGGCAAACGTTGCCTAACGATCCCTAATCTCTTTTTTTGGGAACAGAAATGCATCAATGAAACAACTTTAAATATTATTTCACAGCATAAAAGGTCATCCCTGTTATTACATATTCCAATAATAAACTTTAATGTGGTAGCTCAGTATTAACAGCCTTAAATGCAGTTGAATTACTGAGACCTACATTGAACATTCATCGGATGAATTGGTTATGGTACTATGACACAGTTCTTTATCTGTACTGGTGTTTCAAGTCTACACAATCCATTAAAGACATTGTATGCTCCTGTAGACATAAAAGAATTTTAATGACTGTTTTTATCATGTAATAAATCTGAAGTGGCATTCCCTGACAAGAAATAATTCTCCCCCTATCTAACTTCAGGCACGGTTATAAATAACATGAACTGGGAACATCTCAGTGAGTTTTCCCATCATAGTAAGAGAGTTGGAGACAATGTCAAACACACCTATAATTTTAAAGGTTGCAATTAGTTCAGCTCAGTGGGTACTGTATCATGAGTCACGAGAGGAAGGAGCCTGTTTAGCTCTGAAAGCTTTTTGCAAGAGAATAAATTGTTATGGGTGAAATTCCCATTTACAGGGAGCCTCGATTACTGCAGTTTTCAGGTAAAATTCTGGGAAAACTGCAAGAAAACAAATTTAGTGGTAGAAAAGTGTGCAAAAAAAATCTCACGGGAGAAATACTTTATAATTTCATAAACTGACAATATATCTGTTGAAATGACATCCTGTTTATGAAAACCTTGAGTTATTTTGGGCCGAAGACATGGAAAAAGTCAACTAACTTCAACGAACTTCACTGTAGTGTGGCTTTGGACACAAATTCCTTTAATGAATTGCGTCAACAACTTTGTTCAATTTTTTGTGACCCCAACTGTGATGATAAAGAAGAGCTTGTTATTTTAGTCTTTGGGTTCCTGGGTTTCCTTTCATTATATATGAAGATATGCCTAAACAAATAAAGAATTTTCATATGATTTTTGTTATACAAGTTGTTTATCTGCATATGTCATAATTTGGCCCCCATAGCAGGACCTACTGGCAGAAATCTGGGAAGCGAGTGGTTGGGGAACTCACACAACTAGAACATTCAGTGAGGAGTACAAGGAAGTTACAGACACTTTTATCTGCTTTGCATTTGAGAACTATGGAACTTGTACAGTGTTTATGATATCTAGAATGATAGTTCCAAGTCAAATGAAATTGCTGAGTAATCTTCTATGTTTTCCAAATTTCAACACAGCCTCTTGGAAAAGTGGAGAAATATTTTAAAGTTAACTCAGCAGGTCCAACTGACTCATATCATGATATGGCTTAATGAAAACCTTCGTAGACATTGTTTATAATGTTAGATGGTATCTCTCTGTACAGCCAAAAGTTCAGAGAGCTACGGCAGGTGATAAGAATGGTGGTGGCCAGTCTGCCTGAGAGACAATGACAGTTTAGGCAAAAGCTAAAACTGTAAACAGAGCCCTATAAAAGTAACATGGGGGTTATTTATTAATATTTGAGTTGTGTTTTCCACGATTCTGTTTTTTTTTTGGTCAAAACTCACCTTTATTGGTAAAAAAAAAAACAAATTTTTTTTTTAAAAAACAAAAAACTCAAATTTTTAGAGATTTATTATACCCCAAACCTGGAAATAGCTTGAATATAAAAATTCACCATCTAAAACCTGTTGAGGTCATGTAGGAGTCAATGGCAGAGGTCCCTTGAACCATTTGAAGATGTTAAAAACCTGCATGATGTTAGAGTCTTTTTCGGAGGGTTTTGCCCGAAAACTCGAAAAACGTAGATATTTTTCCCGTTCCATTTTTTTCTTAAATAAGAAACCATTCGAGTTGTGAGTTCCTTCGAGGTATAAAGAATCCTAACATTTGACCTTTAATAAGTAACCCCCATATGTAGATGTGTATATTACCTCATATCGAAAACAGTTGGCAGTCATCAGCTGTAGAACTATTTCCTTGAGCCTTCTTTCTGGGTCACCAAAGGGGTAATTTATGACTACAGTGTGCAAAGTATAGTTTCGGGCACAAGCTTCCATGTTCCATACCTACAATGCAGTCTCCCTCCCCCCATAATTCAGTGAACATATACCTATATATACATATTTTAAAAAATAATTGTGATTGGGAGGGATGCCAATTCACCCCTTATAAACTCAACACAATGGGGACATTTATCAACACTGGGCAAATTTGCCCATGGGCAGTTACCCATAGCAACCAATCAGATTGTTGCATTCATTGTTCTACCTGCAGCTGCCTGAAAAAAAGCCAAGCACTGATTGGTTGCTATGGGTTACTGCCATGGGCCAATTTGCCCAGTGTTGATAAATGAGCCCCAATGAATTCACCACATCCTATGAGGCTTAATACCAATTATTTTAGATGCATTCCTCCTACACATTCAAATAAGGGCCATCAACTGGGATATTTTATCTATAATCCAATGAGATCAAATCAAACTTTAGGGGTAGGCCAATCTTCTCATGAAGCAACACTTCACCCCCTCTTTCTCCTTTGCCATTAATAGATTCACTCCAATATACACCCAAATGTCTTCCTGGTATAACCTTAAATAGGTCCTTTTGTATAATTGATGATAGTTCTCGTTCTGCTGGACTAAAACCAAAGCCTTTCCAGAGGGAACCAAATCATTGTCTCAGACTATGATAATGTAAAATATTTCTCGTCTCCTCTTTCAGAGATTGTCTAACGGAGCTTTTGAAGTTAAATCTATGTGACATTGAGAAGAACAAAAGCTTTTTTTTAAGTCTTACGTGAATATCCTTTACAGTGACACACAAGAATGAGAGGGGTTAGAATGAATGATGGAGACAATCCAATGATCTATCTGGGGCCAAAAGGTAAGAGTATTTAGCCCCTACCATATGTAGATCCATATGAACAATTTCATGCAAATGCTTTAATTCTCCACCGCTAATCTACAAATCATTTTGAATAGGGTTGCCTGTTTATCTTTAGAACTTTGCGCTGTTGTCCAAGCTCCAATTAACATTCCAGTATGAAGTTCTTAACCTCTCCTTTTTATCCCAGAGGGGCTGCAATTTTTGTCTTTGTTACTTCTAAGGGTAAATCAGCCCTCGCATTACAAAAAAAGGGTGTGGAGTGTCAGCAGGAGTAATCCAGTCTTCATGGCTGAAGATGTGTGGGTGGATTTAGTTTTGCCTCTGGGGGTGAATTTGTTGGCCTTTTTTTACAGCAGAACCTGCTATTATTTAACAAGATTGCTTGTTTTATGCTAATGGGGACACAGTGGGACATCCACTGGTGAGTGGGTGAGCAGGAAAGCACCTACTAATCCTCCACCTACAGTTCAGTTTTATTCACAAATTCTTTTCAGTTTATAATGAGGATAGACATGATGGATTGCCTGCGGAGCCTCATGGAATGAATACAATGGAGCTGATGCTATGTGCTTCTGGGTAAAAGAACAAATTATAGTCTTCTTGTTCTCAAATCAGAAATTATTATATTCTGATCACTAAAGGGAGAATTGTCGCCAGTGACCTATTCGCACACATCGTACCACTTCACTAGGCACAAATTCGCTACCACTACGCTAATTGACTAATATGCGAAGTTGCGCCCTGGGCACTATACCCTGGTGACTTTTCGCTATCGTTATTTCGGCAGTTCGAGCATTTCTTAGTAAAGGTGCACTATAGTTCATTTATGCCTAGCGAAAATTCGCTAGTGATCTTGCGCTTAGGTCAATTTGCATACGGCGGGTAATTTAAAGTTGTACAGACGTCTTTATTATAAATGTTGCTACAAATGCTTGAAGTTACCACTTTTTATTACAAATGTCCAGGGAACCTTAATAAAGACAATATAACTTATATAATACACAAAAGCCATGAATATCCTGTAAATGATATCCTTATAAACGGTGAGTTCTGATGTCATCAGTTATAAACGGTGAGTTCTGATGTCATTTCTGTCACATGACTCACTAAAGCTTGTGTATTATAATAAATAAAGTAAATAAATTACGAGGATATTAGAAGTTACCTTGGCGTTCCATGACCTGTATAAAAACACTCGGCCTTCGGCCTCGTACTTTTATATGGTCATGAAACTCCTCGGTAACTTATAATATCCTTATATTTTACAAGAGGGGGTACTTTATTCACTATATAATGTCCTACACATGAGTCCACTGTAAAATGAATGTTCCATATGTTCGGAAATGTCTGGAGATAACCGGCTCCCCCAAAAAAGTTTGTTAGGGCTTTTGCAGGCAATCCCGCTTCAAAAAAGTAAAACTCAACAGCGTTTTTGGAACTTTAATGCATTTTTGGCAGACAGGATATGATGTAAGAAACAGAAGATTGAGGAAGATCTCTCTGCTTTTTAGCACTTCGCCTGGTCTGAGGTGGTGAAGTCAACTCTGGCAAAAGAGGTAACGTTCAGTAAAACCTGCACTTTACTAAATTTGCGGAGTAACAACCTTTGGCCAGAATGAAAAGTCGCCTGGTGATAGAGTCTAGCGGTCTCTTTCGCTAGTGAGTTGGCGCCTGTGCCTGTTAGTGAATTGGCGATGTCCCTGTGGGTGGCAGTGCTGGTGAATTGTCGCTAGCGTTACTCACTTTGTCCTTTAGTGAATCAGCCCCATAGATGGAAGAGCATCAGATTTTCCAACCATGCAGGTTTATCATTAGTATTCCTACAGATGACTCATTTCTACATTGGATCTCTATGATATCAGGACTTAGCTTGGCCTGTACATGTAAAATGGCTATTGTACTGTTCTTGTTGAGGACTTGTAAGGGTACTACCATGTCTGACAGATGTCTGAGACCCCGTTTTAAAGGAATAAAACCACACTTAAAGGGTTGGCTTTGCAAGTGCTGCAACCACATGGAAGTTTGACCTGCCTCCTTCTAAAATTAGACTTTGTAGAATCACTCCAAGTTAAATTAAACTCAGTTTTTGAAAATGTATGCACTTGCAGAGTGTTACTTACTGGTGTAACATGGGGCCAGGGCATGTGTGTGATCAAACCCAAGTATTTTTGTATGTTTGAAGCAATTTTATCCAGGTCAGTTGCTCTTCCATTATACTTTATGCATATTTCAGTTATCCTGGGGGTCCTACCACAACCATCTTTTTTTTTTTCTGTAGGAAAGAAAGCCAAACGTCCATGGGATTTTAGCACCGCCCCAACCCTTTAATGGTTATGCTATGCCATACAAAATTGGTGTTGCTCTTGGAGATTTCTCCAGTAAAAGTCTGTAAGGCCAATGCTTCAGATGGCAGACACTATTCCCAATTAACGCAAGTAAGGAGGTGGCAACCTATGAAGATGAAAGTAAACAGTTAGGGCCACCATATGGGGTTTACATTGAATATAAATGGTGGCTTAATAATAGATTTGTAACTAAAAAACCTTCTGTTGTTATGTTTGAAACAACTCATTCTTATGCAGGTCTTTATTTGTCTGCACTGGAATATTCTTCATTTTTCCCCGACACAAGAATGGCAGCTCCCATTGAAACTGGCTAATTGATAAAAACATATACAGTAAATTCTTATGTGCAAAATAAATCATATCTTTGTTTTATGTCATCATAAAGCTAATGTATGATTGGAATACTCGCAGGATAACAGGAAATTGAGAATGTTATACAAGTAAACAGTGTTGAATTCCAAAAACTCTCAGTTAACCAAGTTAAGTACTTGCTCTCAAGGATGGGCCCTCACAGACATAGAAGAGGAAGGTGTTGCAGAATGTCAATGCACAGGTTGATTAAATTGGATGGCAGTGGTTCTTAAAACAAATGCTAACTCTTTATTTATAGAACTTAATACAACTTCCAAGAGGATAGTACTCAGCAGAAATATTCATTATTTACTAGAACACAGCCAGTGCTTTACTCCCGAGGAGTCAATAATTAAACAGTGGGTTAAATCAACTCGGAAATGTCTAACCCTAAGGGGCCAATTCACTAACTTCAAGTGAAGGTTTCGAAGTAAAAAAACTTCGAATTTCAAGTCGTTTTTTGTGCTCCTCGACTATCGAATTGGCGTAAATTCTCCTGAGTAGAATGATTCGAATAGATCGAGCGCAAAAACGCTGCGACTATTCGCCATTCGATAGTCGAAGTACTGGATCGAGCGCAAAAACGCTGCGACTATTCGCCCATTCGATAGTCGAAGTACTGTCTCTTTTAAAAATACTTCGACTGCCTACTTCGCCACCTAAAACCTACCGAATTGCTTTAAAAGCCTATGGGAAAGTCCCATAGGCTTGTTTTCCAAGTTTTTGATTGAATAAAAAGGCATTCGATCGAATGAAAATCCTTCGAGCGAATATTCGATCGAGCGCCTATTCGCCTGGCGAATATTCGCCAATTCGACTATTCGCCAGCGCGTAAATTCGCCCGAATTGTCTGTTCGATTCTATTCCTCAGTCGAATTTCGAGGGATTTAACCCCTCGAAATTCGACCCTTGATGAATTTGCCCCTAAGTATCAGACCCTTCAAGTGGAACTTAGGTGAGCTACAGTAGTACCTATATCTGTACACTTGGGAGGTTATTTACTAAAATCTAAAATTTGTGATTTTTTTATATAAAATCTGAATTTTTTGGAATTTATTAAAGCATGGAAAAGTCAGAATCAGAAAATCCAGCATCTCAGACCTGTCGAGGTTGCATATATAAGTCAATGGGAGAAGTCCCAATGATTTTTTGATGTGAGCTGGGTTTCGTGCAATACCCAGAAGTTTTCGGAGTTTTCCGGCAAAAAAGCATAAGAAATCTGAATTTTCAGGTGAAAGATCTGAAAAAATCTGATTTTTTTCCCACAAAGCACATTTTTGGGAAAATGTAATAATAAATAAACGTAAAAAAACAGAGCGGATTTGATCGGAGTTTGTAGCAGAAAATGTTGAGATAAAATCAGCCTTTGATAAATAACCCCCTTAGATTCCTTCCCTAACTCTAATTCTTCTAATTCTCCTTGATGGAGCTTAGATTTCTCACTAGCTAACCCAAACTTATCTCTCACTCCTGGAATAATCTATCAAAGAACTATCCTCACATAAGATTCACCTACTTGGCCCCACCCTGGCTCTAAAAGGCACCTACCTTCCAGTAAGCTGGAATCCAATGAAGATGCAGAGCACATGTTCACTTCCCCTTTTATAGAAAAGAACAACGACAGCTACTGGCCAGCTGTGGAACTGCCAGAAATGGTTTGCTACATGAGAAGGACAGGGTGCATGCCTCCAGTTCAACATGTTCTGATGAACACAGGCTTGTTAAATGTTTCTGCTTTTCTGATATTTTCTGCATATTGCAAGACCAAAGTTTGTATGTAGATCAATGCCTAAAGGTTTCTCCTAAAGGTTTGAAATTCTGTATATTCTGTGTATAGACCAGTTGCAATGCCACATGGGTTTTGGGAGTGCAGCTGAAGTGGTGATAGCACTCTCTCTATGAGGCAAATTCACTAAGCTCCGGAAATTTGCCAGCGGCAGCTTCGCTCACATTACCACACTTCGGCTGGCGAAAATTCGCCTAAAATGCGAAGTTTCGCCTGCGGTAATTCGGCAAGCAAAGCAAAGTTGCGCTAGCGTTGGCTAATTTGCATATGGTGGGTTAAATGAGTTAAATTTCAATGGACGTATATGTTGCAGCAAATACATTACATTATACAATCCCAGGGAAGCTTAATAAAATAAAATAGAGTTGTTATATTGCCCTACACATGAGCCCAGTGTATAGTTTATGTGCCATATGTTAGGAAATATAGGGGGGAACCTGGGTACCCTAAAAAAAATGTACAATATTTTGTCACCCTGAAAAACGGAAAAGTTGGCAGTGTTTTTTTTTTTTTTTTTTGAGGAACTCTTATCTACTCTATTGCACTTCACCTGGTCTGAGGTGGCGAAGGCAAGTCTGGTGCAAGAGGCAACGTTCATTAAAATCCGCATCTTAGTGAATTTGCGTAGTTATGTCCATTCGCCAGAGTGAAAATTCGCCTGGCGTTAGTACGAAGTAACGCTACAGTCTATCTCCTTCCCTAGCAAATTACGCCAGTGCCCATTAGTAAATCTGTGAAGTCCTGAAATTATGTCACGCTGGCGAATTTTCACCAGCGTTAGTCACTTCACCCTTTAGTAAGTTTGCCCTCCGCCCCTCCTTTATAAGGAGTCTTAATTGATTGGAGAAGCTTCCAGTATAGGAAATAAATATCAGGGTTATGAGTATAAGAAAAAAGAGGGACTTCATGCATAATTAATGTAATTTAGATGATTGCTGTTTATTTACCTTGTTTCATTGGTTCTGTGTACTCTATCTCAGCCAACCATTCTTATCTGTTCCATTGCTATGTCGCACAGGGAGATTAGTAGTTGCTCTGTTTAGGTGGCTACTAATAGGTTTGATTGTTACACAGAAAACAATGTGGCCAAATGGTTTGGTTCTGAAGATGCCCTTGCCCATTGAATCTTCTAATGATAGCACCTATGCTGCTACTAGTCACATTTTTAAGAAAGATGCTACAAATGAAGGAATCCATTCAACCTATGGAATGCAGGGAGTTAAAAAAAAACACTAAAGACTAAATAACAGGGCAATGTGCTGAAATTTCGTAACTCCTGTTCCTCCTGATCTGCTGCTCAAAGGTCTTTTCTGATCCTACCTCAATAATTTATAAGGGTTGCTGATCCTGGAAAACTCAAAAACCTGTGCAAATTCAGATTTTTGTCAGCCAAATATTTTGGGTGCCTTGCATTCTTATCCTACATATTGCTCACATGCCTTGTAGGAATACTGCAACATTCCTAACATGTTTAACCTAAAATTGATGTGTCATGGGGAGCCATGAGCGTTTTGTACATGATATCCATATAAACGACTCTTAGCAATGTCATCCATTTTAAGCAAAGCTAAATGAATGATGATATAATTTGAGTTTCATGACTCACTGAAATATGTATCATAACATATAATGTACCCCCTGTTGTAAACTATGAGGATATTAAAAACCACCCAAGATCCATCACCTGTATAAAAGTCTTGATAACATATAATATGTTTATAGTTACATTGTTACACAGTTAAATTGGGTTGAAAAAAGACCAAATTCGATCATGTCCTCTAAATGAAACCCAGCATCCATATACACACACACACTCATACCAACCCCTCCATACACTTATTGTACATAAATTATATATACCCATATCTATACTAATTGCAGAATCATCCAAGTCATTCTTAAAGGCATTAACAGAATCAGCCTTTACAGCATCACCCGGCAGTGCATTCCCCAACCTCACTGTCCTCACTGTGAAAAACCACCTACATTGCTTCAAATTGCTTGTTTTCCTCTAGTCTGAAGGGGGGGGGGGGCTCTGGCTACTCTTTGTAATCTATCCTTCAGCCAGTTTTTTTATCCAGGTACAAATACTATGTTCCAGGCCAACATTCCTTAATTTAACCATTAACCATCTGTGTGGTACTGTATCAAATGCTTTAGCAAAGTCTAAGTATATTACATACACTGCCATCCCAGAGTCAAGGTCTCTGCTCACCTTCTCATAACAAGAAATTAAATTAGTCTGGCAAGATCTATTATGCATAAAACCATGCTGGCACAAACTCATAGTATTATGATTATGATGAAGTCCACTATCTTTTCCCATAATACCCTTTTCAAAAAGCTTTCCTACCTCTGATGTCAGACTAACTGGCATATAGTTTTAAGGCTGATAAGGGGATCCCTTTTTGAATAGCAGCACCAAATTAGCAATTTGCCAGTCTCTCTGCACCATGCCAGTCCTCAATGAATCCTGAAAAATTAAGTAACAAGGTTTCCCAATGACAGAGCTAAGCTCGTTTAGTACCATGGATTCATTACCATCCTGTACTGGACCTTTGTTTATCTTTACATGTTCTAGTCTCTTTTGAATCTCCACTTGCGTGAACCATGCATCATTAGTTATATTACTAGAATTGGGATTAAGAAGGAAACCTTAATTAGTTGGTTTCTCATTTGTGTAGACAGATGAAAAATAACAGTTCGTAATCTCTGCTTTTTCTCTGTTCTCATCAACCAACTGACTCCCCTCTTATATGAAGGGTCCCAACCCTTCCTGCTTCATCTTTTCACTATTTACATATTTAAGAAATAATTTATATTCTTATATAATATACCCTTTCTATCTCAAATTCAGGTTGTTTCGTTTTTTTGCATGATTTATTGGCATCTGATAAATGTTTCAGCTGTCCCAGTTACCTTGGATGCCTTATAAGCACGTCTTTTCTTACCAACCTCAACATCAATACTTCTATCTAACCGCAAAGATTTTTTTTTGCAACAACGTTCCTTGCTTACAGGAATGTTTTGCAAAAGCGATACAAAATTCATTATATATCATCATATAACATCATGCAGTGCTCATTAAAATAAATAAAAAATACTGACCCAACTTGGTAGTCCATGAATATAAAAGCAGTTGCCCTGTAGTTTTTATAGAGCCTTGGTGACCTCTAATAGTCTTATATTTTACAACAGGGTATATATTATTCTCTATAAAAAACTGCGATAGAGAATGTTGTTACTTTTTTAGTATTTGACATTTCATAGGTAAGTTCCAGCAACCTGTTGAACTAGTAAATTATGATTGACTGACATTTTGACCCCCAGATCCCAAAGCCGAAACTGTTCCTCAAAATAAACAGGAAACTTCTAAATCCATGACTGATGGGTGATTTATAGGTGGAAGAAAAATGCTTGATTGATTGATTGATGAGTTGCTAGAGAGTTTTTGGAGCAAATATTTAGGAAAATGATGTCTATAAAGATAGCAATGTGATGTCAAATGGAAAAATCCCTCTAAGGGTTGGAACCTTCAACCAGGGCAGGTGGAAATAGTCCAATTTGGCTATCAGTGTGGGAGGCTTTATATCAGTTGTTCGTTTGCTGTCACCTCCTGATCTGCCAATGGCTTATACTCAAACTGCGCTTCCATACGCTGAGCTAACCAAATCAATGCAGAGATGTAAAAAATAAAACTGGCAACGAATATAGATAGACGAATGCAATGTTGCAGATGTTGAACGATTTGATATTAATATTCCTCTTGTTCCTGCACACCCCAGGCGTGGTGATCTTTAGGGAGGCCCACACCCTCTGCTGTTTTGTAGCTCAATTATTTCCCACCTTGTAGTTGAGGAATATGTGATGGCTGCTTAGAAAATTTTAATTACAAATTAGCATGGTGGCACAATGGTTATAATTGTTGGTTTTCTGTATTGGGGTCCTTGGATTGATTTCAGCCAGGGGATTAACTACGAGAAGTTTGTAGGTTCTTTTGAGAGATATTTGCCTTGTATCCACTAATAAACTTGAATGGTCTATGAATTCTGCAAGAATGCGCAGTCCATGAGACCAATATGTATCTTGACAACCTCAGGGGAGGTTCCCTGAGAGTTCCAGTACCCCAGAATCCAGCATCATGTAGCAGGATACATCAAAAGTCATTATGTTGGATGGCTTCTAATAGACCTTGGAGGTACTGTATATAATTCTGGGCATTTTTTTAACGTTTTAATGCATTGTTTGTCAGATACAAAGTAGGACAGATCATTTGAAGGGGAAGTTCACCTTCAAGATAACTTTTAGAATGTTATAGAATGGCCAATCCTAAGCATCTTTTCCATTGGTCTTCATTATTTATTTTTGTATTTTTTTTATTATTTGTCTTCTTCTGCTGACTCTTTCTAACTTTCTAATGGGGGTCACTGACCCAATTTAAATAACAAATGCTGTGAAAGGCTACACATATATATTGTTATTGCTACTTTTTATTAATCATCTTTCTATTCAGGCCTCTCCTATTCCTAATCCAGTCTCTCCTTTAAAGAAGTGCATGATTTCTAGGGTCATTTGGATCTTAGCAACCAGATAGCTGAAATTGCAAACTGGAGAACGGCTGAATAAAAAACTAAATAACGCAAAAGCCACAAATAATAAAAAATGAAAACCAATTGCAAATTGTCTCAGAATATCACTCTCTATATCATACTAAAAGTTAATTTAAAGGTGACCAACCCCTTTAAGAGACGAAAAGATTTACAGAACCAAGAGAAGGATTTTTCATTGATGGAGAACATAAAGTCTACTACAATGTACTAATACTTACAAATACTGAGAAGAATGACTGTTTTAAGAGTTATTATTCTAATAAGTGTTGAAAATGTGATATACAACCTGTTGATAGAGAAGAAAGTTTAACACTTTTAGAATTTAAAGGGGAACTCTCCACAGCTTACAGACAGCATGCAGGAACTACATAACCCACAATGCATTGCACTGTGATATTCCTTTCCTTATTGAAATCACATGTGCAGGGAATTGTGGGGTTTGGAGGATGCAGCCTGAGGACAGATGGCTGTTGATACAAAGTAACAGTAGTCAGACAGATCAGCAAAGTAGTCAGACCGATCAGCAAGAGAGCAGGGGGCTAGACTTAGGGATCTGTCAGAAACCATTAAAAATCAAGAAGAGTCTGCATATTTTTTAATTGTATTTTGCAAAGTTGCTTGAAATTATGTTTACTTATCAAAACAAAAAGTTTATTTTTTCGTGGAGTTCCCTTTTAAGTAATCCCTTAATTTTCCAACATTTACCCCCATAGAAGGCCACAACTATATATGACATTAAGGTCTTTGTCATTCACTGCATTTTTAATATCTAAGACCATAAATTAGCATCATGTTGGGCCCCCAAGCGGGCCATCCTCCCAGTCATTTTGTCCGTCATTTCTCTAGGGCAACAGCTGTTTAGTTAAAATGACAAAACATTTACCTTCCCCGCAGTACTAAGCAAGCAGTATGACAGGTTTTCTTCTTCACATTTGTCAGAACAGTCTAAAGGGCAAACACTAATCTTGCCTTATATTTTACTAGACCAGCTCTTTCACTACATTGAGCTTATTTTTAGTACATAACCTACATTCAGAGTAACTTTCTTCACACTCCTCCTGACACTGGACATGTCTCTTGCACTGCACTTGACCTTTGTTGTTTCTACAATTAAAAGAATTCAAACATTTTAAATATTGATGTCATTAAAAGGAATTACTTCTTTATTGGAGTCTTTTCTTCGTTAAATTTTTTCATAAATAGGTTTAAAAAAAGACCAGTTTCCATCCAGTTCTACCGAACCCAACTACAAGCAAATACAGAAGTTGACATTCCATAACTTTGCAAAATGTAGTGCTCTAAGCTATGCCCATTGCTGTTTCTCACAGTGACCAGCAGATGGCACTGTGCTAGGATATAAAAGGCTCTGAAGCCATGCTTTCAGTGTCCATTTTTTGCTGGCTCTGACCTGAACAGGCAGGTAGAGCTCTGTGGAACCTAGACCAGGTCTAGTAAGAATAGGCTACTCACCCTTATAGGTCACTCTAGGTGTGACAGACAGACAGGTTATTTAGCTGAGCAGCTCAAGGCTCCCACGAGGAGAGTCAGAGGGATTAAGATCCTGGGTACTAATAGCCCAGAAGTAGGGAATAGGTGTATAGGAACAGGGTAGATAGATTCCCCTCAGGTTCCACTTAGGGAAAAGCCTGAAAGCTGTGTTTACCTTTATTGCTGCTGAGCATGTCCTCTTGCCTGTGGGGTCTAATACTGACCAAGTGGTGCTGTGAGTATTGCCTATCCAATGTGATGCAAAATCCTGTCTGCTCTATTGTATACTCCACTGCGGATTGTGTATGTTCAATAAATATGTTCATGGTTAAGTTATAAGAACCACTGGCGCCCAATTATTATACCCGGTATCCAATTACAGTTGCACTACACCCTGCCTCCACACCGTTGCGAGGGCTCACTCCAAAAGATTATAGGTCTCATCCGGAGCACATTTATTGGGAGTGGAGCTCAATAGTAGTTTACAGAACGCACAATTTACTTTAGCGCTACACCTTCAACATCAATTTCACTCAGAATTCAAATTTGTTGACCAGCTAAAACCAAGCTAAATTACATTTAGGGATGCACCAAATCCAGAATTCGGTTCAGAATTCGGCCAGGATTCGGCCTTTTCAAGCAGGATTCGGATTTGGCCAAATCCTGCTGCTCAGCCGAACTGAATCCAAATCCTAATTTGCATATGCAAATTAGGGGAGGGGAGGGAAATCGTTTTCCCCTTCAAATTAGGGTTCAGATTTGGTTCAGTATTCCGCTGAATCTTTAGCAGAGGATTCAGAGGTTCAGCCGAATCCAAAATAGTGGAAACTCATGGATGAGATTCAATTGGAGTAAAAAAAAGTTTTCTCCTAATTCAGTTCCAGTTTTTTCCCATAGACAATAGAGTTTTTCTAAATTGAATTGCATCCCAAATTCAATCTTGTCCATGAGTTTTCACATGATAAACTTTTTTCTCACTGAACTGAATCTGATTTGAGATGGCAATTTAACTCAGAAAAAGTTGCTCATGGTTTATCACGTGAAAACTCCATTGAGGTCTATGGGAAAAAAACTGAAACTGAATTTGGAGAAAAGTTTTTTCTTCTTGAATTTAATCTCGTCCATGAGTTTTCAAGTGATAAACCGGAAACCACAAATTTTTCAGATTATTGGACTAACCCATCACAGACCACTATATCTTCAAATTGGGATAGGGGTATCTCCTATTGAATTATACATGACCTCAACAGGTTACAGGTGGCAAATTTTCAGATTCTGGCTTTTTGTAGCATTGGCGTATAATAAATCTCAAAAAAAAAATGTCCCCAAAAAGACCAACTCGAAAAAAAAATTGAGTTTTAAAAAATAACCCCCCCAGTTTGTGCCAGCATGGTTTTATGCGTAACAAATTTAATTGCCTCTTATGAGGAGGTGGGCAGGAACCCTGACTCTGCAATGGCAGTGGATGTGATCTACTTAGACTTTGCTAAAGCATTTGATACAGTGCCAATGAGAAGGTTACTGGTTAAATTAAGGAATGTTGGCCTGGAACATAGTATTTGTCTTCCATCTTATCTGAACTGCCATTACATCTATGTGTGGCACCAGTAGAAATAATACACTCTATCAAATGAGCACTAGTTATTAGAATGTATCTAAAGCAGTGCAAACTCATCTCACTAAAAGTAATTTAAGTTTAGTTCCAAAGATATGCACCATTCTAGGCATACAGACTATCCTATTTAAGGATACAGCATTCGGGGCTCTTCTACAAGTGGTTGTTTCTGCAGATAAGTTTATTTCTCCATGGTGTTCCTGGACAGAACCATTGGCACCAATTTCCTCCAAAGTGTCATCACCACTGGGGTCCCTCAGATCATTGGTCTTTGTTCTTCAGTTTTCCCTGCCTTTCTTCTCAGCCATTTCTTTTGGGTTCTCCATGTTCAACCTCCTTCTTGTGTTTCTCAGGCTGCTTTGGGACTTCCTGTTTCTTCCTGTTTTTTATTGTTTTGACAGTAACAAACATGGTGGATCGCTTTGGAAGCACTGAGTTGAGTGTCCACCAGTTGCCATGATTACATATCTGAAGATGGGTAAGTGCAGTTTCTGTACTGCCCCTCATACTACAAGATCAAATGTAGTATTTTGATTACAATTTATCTTTAACCTTCTTGATGTCCCTCATGGTTTTTCTGGTTCCGTTGTATAACATTTGCATACAAAGTATTCATTTGTTTTATATTTGTTTATTTTTGGAGCATGTAGTCCTACAGGCTTTTCCTCCAGCTACAAAAACTTTAGATGTCTTCACCTGATGACAATAAAACTGTAGAAGTATTGTAAATGTGATTTGACAAATATCTTCACATTGTATATAATAATGGGCATAACTAACAAATAAAATCCAACTGTCTTGTATCTAGGAAAGGCTTGGTTGGTTTTGTTGACTTTCCCTGTAAAAGTATCTCAAATATGGCACAAACACCACCATGCCAATTTGGAAAAACCACACACCTCACATACCCCAGCAGAGTTTCCTGGTGCTCAGTGATGGGGGAATCAGCAACCACCCAGTCAAGGTGCATAGGAGAATCACCGGCACACAGGAGTTTAGTTAAGCAGGGCAAGCCCTTGCAATTTTATTAAATGCAGTGCAACGTTTCCAACAAACACCACCATATCTATTGGAATCTCTGCATCTGGAATGCCCTCATTTAATGAGGTGGAGCAACCAAGGTGCTCCAATCTGCAGTGTTGATGTAGTTCAGGATTAAATCAGCAAGTGTATGAGGATGAGGTTCACCCTGACCCATCAAGGCATCCCTTGCCCTCATCATGGGCAAGGGATAAGTGAGGCCAACGCCATTGCCACTTTCTCTACCATGACCTGCACCTTGTGTATATACATCATTATGTCTATAAGCCTTTTGCATTTGGTTCAAAAAATTTTAGCGGAACCATTTCTCTGCAATTCTTTGAACAATTTGTGTTATTCTGTAATGATATGCCTGATGGAAAGAGCCACACCTTCCACCTTAATGCAATGTGTTAGCATGTGACCTATGATAGATGTATATAAATACATACACTGCTTTGCTGAATGGACCCTTCTCTACTGTGACCCCTCAGCAGTAGATCACTGGTGCTTTAAAAAGACCTCTGCCCACATCTTTCCATACATCAAGGCTTGAAATAAAAGATTCTCCTTTGTGATGGAGTCACAAATGCCGTCTTTCATAACAGAGGGAGTAGAATTTCACAAGAGCGTCATTTTAGCCATATTATTATTGTTATTATTCACTGTGGAACTTCTCTGTCTAGAAATAACACACGGATTTCTGTTTCATCGCCCTTAAGCTACACTGCCCCACCATAACAAAGCAATGTCCCAACATTTGTCTTGAGAACGGCTTGTGTAAGCCGAACATGTCATTCCGAGGATTCTGTAACCCTGCCGTATGCACAATGTGGCTGCCATCACATCCCAGTCGGAATCCTGCAGAACCGGTCCGACTGGAATTGTTATCCTCCCAGTACAAGCTATTATGCTGCAAATGAATTCCATATTAAGGCTGAGGTCAGTTCTATTTGTGTATTTGTTTTTAGAATCCTTTTATTCGTTTTATAGACAAAACAAAGTACATATTTTACTGTAGATCCTTAAAAGTGAAGTTAAAGTGAACAAAACCCTCCACAATGGCATTGACTGGTTTAGCTGATCTCAGACTGATGGCACCCCCAGGGCGTATTCTCCACCAGCAGATTTCAGCCTCCCATTTATGTGAATGGGAAAAATAGATGAAAGTTCTAGTACCAGGACTTCAAGTGAATAGGCTACAGCTGTGGTGGTTTGAGGTGCTTTTGCTGTTCCACAGCCCTTGGACTTGGGCCGGATTATTTCCTTACTTTGGGTTTAAAAGGATATGGCAGTGGTGTAACTAAAGGTGGCCATACACGGATAGATCCGCTCGTTTGGCGATGTCGCCAAACGAGCGGATCTCCCTCCGATATGCCCACCTTGAAGGTGGGCAATATCGGGCAGATCCGATCGTGGGCCCTAGGGTCCAACGATCGGATCCTAGCTCTCACAAACGGGCGGTCGGATCGTGGGACAGCATCAACGAACAGATGCGGCCGTGATCCGACGGGATTTTTAACCCCATCCGATCGAGATCTGGCCGACTTTCGGCCAGATCTCGATCGGGGAAGCCCGTCGGGGGCCCCCATACACGGGCCAATTAGCTGCCGACACGGTCTGTCGGCAGCTTTTATCGGCCCGTGTATGGCCACCTTAATATAGTCAGGTCCCAGGTGCAGGATATGCATCTGGGCCCCCGTCTGGCTCAACTAGTGACCCTGGCATTTTGCACGCATTTGTGCAAAAAATAACCTAGCCCTCTCACCCACGATTTACTTTTTTCAAGGCTCCAATGGACTAAGGGGGTGCAGGCCCAGGTGCGATCACACCCCCTACACCCCTAGTAATTATGCCACTGGGATAGTGGCAAGAAATTGGTCTCTCCTAATTGTTATCTAAGAATTATTCCTCCACCCAAAAATCAAATAAAAAAAAAAATAAATAAAGGTACAAGGAGGTTCCTCTATAAGGCTAATCAAAGCCAGATTTTTTGCTATGGTGCTCTGAAGCTGGCATCACCCCCTTGATCGTGCACTGGACAGGACACACATGAGATCTCATCCTTGCTTAGACACTAATGCTCCATGTAAACTTACTGTTAGGCTCTGCTGGGATTTGAATCTGAGACCTCTTGGTTACTGGCTGCTCGCCCTAAGCAGCCAGCGAGTTTCTATTGATACTTCTACTAGGTCCCAGGATTAGTCATCTTACCCCAGCATCCTGATTGGTGGGTTGGAGTCAGGCTGACTCCGCCCTATATAAGGCCAACTCTCCTTGCCTGAGCATTGGCCTGCCTTAACATTGTGGCATTGCTCCTAGCGAGGTTTCCTGCTTTAGCCCTTTTCCTTGAACCCAGCCTTGAACCTTACCTGCCTTGTCCTTGCCTTAACCTTGTCTTCTTTGCCTTGTCCTGCCTTAACCTTGTCTTCTTTGCCTTGTACTGCCTTAACATTGCCTTGACCTTGCCCTGCCTCATCTGACCTTGTTCCTGCTATGCAGTCCCCATCCTGATCTACCTCTTCATCCACACCATACAGTCCTGATCTGCATCCACTCTGTCCTATCCTGATCTTTGCCCACTCTGTCCTATTCCGTTCTACACCCATTCCCCCCAGACAGACTCTACGGCCTTGTCACATTTTATGATCATAAAAAGACTAAACCACTAAATTCATGAAACGGCCCTGACTTATTGCCTATGGTAGACTTTTGCCACCTCATCTGGTTGCATTTTTTCAGGGAGACATCTCCTGGCCAAAACATTAATCCTACATTCTGATCCTCCCGCAATTTAGCTTTGTGTAGGGAACAGATCTCTGAACATTTATCCAAAGCATAATGCTACCGTTAAAGGATTTTGGAGCATTTATGAATGAGAATTGTGTAAACAGTTGTCTGTGCCACATACAGCAAAAGGGGGCCATGGAAATTGAATGGAATGCTTTAGTAATTAGAGATCATTAAAATAAAAAACCTGCATAAGGAATCTTGGGCCAAAATACTGTAAATAAAAAGAAGCTATGGATGATGTGCAAAGCTTTCATTGGCTGGCGTATACCGGCAGCCACACTCACTTTGTACAAGAAACACATACATTCTGTAGCTTGCCTTTGTGAGGAGTTACCTTAAGTAAGTAAACAAAGCTCATGTGCTAGGGGCTGTCAACGAGAGGAGGCTTCTGAGATATACACCCTAATAATGTCACTGCTGATTGGCCAGGAATGCTTATTCATAAAGGCTACTGCACCCCTATCTTTCATTGAGCAGGAACAGGCCTAGACTGGCAACTCTTCATTCCTTCAGTGACAACTGTTTGACAGGAGGGATAAACTGATTCACAAAATAAAAGAAGAGAACAATGGCAGTGACAGTGAAGTTCAATATTTATAAGGGAAACTTCCATATAGTACAAGGCACCATTGGCTGCTCTCTACTGTGTTTCATAGGGGTGTACTTACAGAGGAAGCAGGGGGGCAAGAGGTATAAGGTGTCCCACAAGGTCCTAATTATTATTAATTTCAACATATATTAATTTGATGTGGAGGCCCAGTAACATCTAGTTACGCCACTGGTGTTACCTTTTAAATACCTTATCCTTTATTGTTGGCTCTACCCAGGACTTCTCTGGGGACCCCTTCCACAACATTACCAGGACCTTCCCTGGGCTCCAAACACCCCTCAACCTTTGGACACGCCTCAACTCTGGGGACAATAAACTTTTTTTCTACAGATCCATACAGTTTAATATAAAATGAACCCACATTTTTCTAAAAGGTCAAGTTCAACGGACTTATGGAAATTAGATAAAACTGACACAGGACACAATATATTATATAACCAGTGTTATGTGTGTTTTGTTTATACATAAGAGTTGTCAAATACAGCCCTCAAGCTGCAACTCCAATATCAAAGGGAAACAATCTATTTCATGCTTATATTTAGTACATAGGGGATGTGGCCTAAGGCAAGCGATGTGCATTCTTTTTTGTGTATCGTAAGTTTGATGCATTGTATGTATGTCTCAGTTATTGTTTGGAATACAGGCACATACGCTCGGTACTTCAATACAGTTGACACATGTGATATCACCCTGCTCTTAAAGGTACGGGGGGGGGGGAGAGGGGACTGAAAGTAACTGGGCATGTCTTGGGTGGGTTGGGTGTAAAATGTAAAATGAGGGAAAACTTAAAATCAGGGGATGTAAAATTGAGGTGTCGCTGTATCTACATATCCAATACATGCATAAATGTATTTGTATAAGTTACAGGATAACACTCCTTGCGGAAGCAACTCTGCAATATTACATTATACAGCTGCATATGTATATAAAGCATCATAATCAAATTTGCAATTCTTTCCTTTTTTAAAACAAGAGGCACATTCTCCCTGACTGCCCCTCTAATCATAACCAAGAAAAAACACAAATCAAGGAAGGCAAAAGATTGGGCTACTCACCTAAAGCTGTATGAGCCCTTTCAGAAAAATAGAAAATGCCAAAAATCTATGGGGGGTGAAACGAATTAGCCCAACACCAAAGAGACATCAGAATTAACAACGACTCGCGGTGGGTCAAACTGAATATCCCTCCATAGACCCTTCCACCTTGCTTCATCCATCCTTTGTCTCTCTCGAGCACCCCCCAATATCATCTCCACCACCACTGGACAGGGGAGGACTTCACGCCTCAGAGAAACCTTAAGGGCCCTCCCAGGAGACAGAGGATCTAATGCCTCGTCCTCTGTCTGCCTAATGAGGGGATCAATGGCAAATACATAAAGCAGAGGGCTCAAAAGACAACACTGACCCCAGAAGAAACCCCAAAGCTCTCCCAGACCAACCATTCACAAGTGGGAAACTCTCTGCGCCTCAAAAACCTTTAGCCAATTGATACATTTGCCTGGAAGACCGTACCTGTCAAGGAGTAATCAGAGATATTTGTGGTTTACCCTATCAAAAGCCTTTGAGTGATCCAAGCTCAGAAAATACTTACTTTACTTGTAGATCCTCCCGGTAGAGTCCTGCAGCGGGTCGGGTACTCAAGGGTTATCCGCAAAAGTGGGTACCTTGTGGAATGAGGGTAGGATTTTCAGGTGCATATATAGATGCGGGTCTGCGGGTTGCGGGTCTTATCTAAAATTCTTATTTTATGTTATATTGCCTATATTTTACTCTTTTTAAAATTGTACAAAACTAGTTTCTGTCCCGCCCACTTTTGATGATGTAACTTCCGGTTTGCAGCAACATCACTTCCTGTTTGATGGTGGTCGGAGGGTTACGGGTCGGGTTGCAGATAAGGCAGTTGCGGGTCCAGGTCGGGTAGTGGATAAAAGTGGGTAAATATGCGGGTTGTGATTCGGGTCGTGGGCTATGGGTTGCAGGTTCGGGTCTTGGAAAAGGTGCTGCGGCCCTTCTCAGTGCAGTGCTGAGAGGGGGAAGGAAGCCTTTCCGTAAAAGGAAAAAGGTGGTTAAACAGGACCTTTGCCAGAATCTTTCTGATGTATTGAGAAGAGTAATGGGGCACCAGTTCTCAACCTTAGACTGGTCCAAACCCTTGGAGAGGAGAATAAGAGCTGAGTGTCTCATAGAGGGAGGGATTAGGCCCTCTTCCAGGGTGCTATTGAAAACCTCTGTGAGACGAGGTGTCACGATAACTGTTTGTAAAATTTCGCAGTTAAGCCATCAGGCCTTGAAGATTTTTTGAGGCTGAGGCCTTCAATCGCTGTTCTACAGTTTACATAAATTAGACATTTGATAAATAAGGCCAAATAAACCTGTTATTGCTAAAAAAAAAAAAAAGCATAAATACATCTAAAAAAATAATGTTTCTTATTTTGTTTTAGAACAAAGTCTTTCAATGCTTTGGAACAAAAATATCACAGTGACACAGATTTACTGTAGGATTTACTCTAAAATGAGACAACTGGTTGAGGGGATTAATAGATTTGCAAGATGCCCCCAATCTCAATCTAATTGACCTTCAGGCTGGGATCTAAGGAGTGTGTAGCAAATAAAACAGGCATTTTCCCAATGTTTTCCTATTGGGCCTTCAAATTCAGCCTGTAGAACAGGGATCCTCAACTTTTTTTTACCTGTGAGTCACATTCAAATGTAAATAAAAGTCGGGGAGCAATACGTGCATGCAAAAAGTTCCTGGGGTGCAAATTATGGGCTGTAATTGAATATTGGTATAGCTCCTATGTGGACAGGAGGCTCTGTTTGGCAGTACACCTGGTTTTTATGCCTCCAAGCCTGGAATTCAAAAATAAGCACCTGCTTTGAGGCCACTGGGAGCAACATCCAAGGGGTTGTGAGTAACATGTTGCTTTTGAGCCACTGGTTAGGGATCACCATTTCTTTGCGTGAAGAGTAGAGTGAAGAGTCGAACTTTAATAAAAAAGTCACTATTTCATTCTACTGCACATGCGTCTGCCCTGGGAAATTTGAAGAAAGAAGAATTAGTAAGAGGATTGACCTATACTAGATATAGTAAGAGGATCGCTCCTTGGTGCTTGCTGGAATAACCTTGGGCCGGTGCAGTTTTCTGCTGATAGGAGCACCGGCCCGGGGTTTCAGGTAAGTAAATACATTCACTTAGGGGTGCCTAACATTTGGTAAACCCCAAGTGTACGAAGACTTTTCTTCTCCTTTAAGGGCCCCTCACATTTCCTCTTGCCATCCTGACTTCAGACTGCGTTGAGTCAAGCTGACTGGGTGCTTTGTATAACGTCTGTCTGAATGAGTCAATCATAATGAGTACAGCTGGTGATGAGAAATCCTTCTCACGCACTAAATGTCTCACATAAAAAAGGTGAATTTCATAATTACCCAAACTCAGAATAAAATTGTGTTAACTGAAGGTAATTTTCTACTAACTGAGGAACAATGATGGGGGAGGAATGTTCTGTGAAGCGTCGCTCTTACATTTTATTGGGTGTAAAATAAATGGAAGCTATTCCCTAGCTGGTATGTTTTGACATTAATTAGATACACCTCTAAAGTAATGGGTCAGACATCCAAGACTAGTCTAGAGGTCTTTGGGTGCACCTTCTCGGCAAATATTGGAATGGGTAAGTGTCACACAAATGTTGAGGCCGGCAGGTAGAAGTTATAATTAAATACCCACCAAGGACTCTTTCTCATTGCCAAGTGATAATTGGTGGACTTTTCCTAGGTTTCTTTCCTATGTTGACCGTTGGCCTTGATTTTTTTGGAACTTGAACTTTTGCTGCCTGTACTGACCTAGTGCCCAACCTGGAAGTAGTCTTGGATTCCCCTCTCTCCTTCTCTGACCATGTTAACACCACTGTGAAAAACGGTCACCACATTGCCTTGTAGTATGTTTAAGATCTTTCCTTGCTATAATACATAAGGTGAAAAGATCGGGCGTTAATCCAAATGTTGGCCCTAGGCCAAACAATTGAAATACAATGCGGGGTATATAGGTGGCCATAGACACACAAAACAAATTTTCGTATGGTGGGAAAAGAGATGACCGATATCAGCAGAAGACTTGGATATCGGTCAGCTTGTCGATCAGGTTGGATGGAAAATTTTGATCAGGACTTTTGGACGCACCTGAACATCAGCCATTGTTAGTGCTGAATCATCAGATACAGGTAGAATTCTATTTTTTCTACTTGACGATTCAGCTCTACACGTGTGTATTGAAACGAACGATCTTTCTTGGAAAGAGCTTTTCCAAGAAAGATCGTAATTGTTACATCTATGGCCTCCTTATGAGCTGTCGGAGCAAATGCCTATGCAGTCCAACAGGAAAATCAAACCTATCTAGTTGACATCTGGCTGATTTTTGGCCAGATATTGGTCAGATGGGCCTTTCAGAGATCCCCATACATGGGCAGATACTGCAAAATCAGTCTAAAGAGCAATCTTAAATCTGCTTGTGTGTGGCCACCTTAAACCACCCACTTAAGGTGGCCATACTTGTAGAGATGTACTCGTTTAGCAATCTCGCCAAACGAGCGGATCTCTCCCCGATATGCCCACATTGAGGTGGGCGATATCAGGTTGATCCGTTCGTGGGCCCTAGGGCCCAACGATCGAATCATAATGTAGGCAATACAGGCGGTCGGACTGTGGGACCGCATCAATGAACAGATGTGATCCAACAGTATTTTTACCCCTGCCCAATCGGGGAAGCCCATCAGAGGGTCCCACACATGGGCCAATAAGTTGCTGGCTCAGTCTGACGGCAGCTTTTATCGGCATGTGTATAATCATCTTAAGATTGTAAACTCTACGGGGTAGGAATCTCTTTCCTTTTGTCACTTTGACATTTTGCTCTGAATCCTTAATGTTAGTGAACTTTGTAATTATTTGTATTTATTATTGTCATGCCTCCTGTTTGTTATTAATTCAATTATTAATTTGCTGCTCTGCTGTACAGCACTGCGTGAATAAGTAATAAAAATATATATACAGGTATAGGACCTGTTATCCAAAACGCTCAGGACTTGGGGTTTTCCAGATAACAGATCTTTCCGTAATTTGGATCTTCATAACATAGATCTACTAGAAAATCATGTAAACATTAAATAAACCCAATAGGCTGGTTTTGCCTCCAATAATGATTAATTATATCTTAGTTGGGATCAAGTAAAAGCGACTGTTTTATTATTACACAGAAAAAGGAAATCATTTTTCAAAATTTGGATTATTTGGATAAAATGGGAGACGGCCTTTCCTTAATTCAGAGCTTTCTGGATAACAGGTTTCCTGATAATGGTTCCCATACCTGTACATACATATTTGATATAAAAAAATTGCAACTGCAGTTTATTTTCAAACGCTAGTGTATTTACAAAAAACTAGAATCTATAAAACTTGATTGCGAGCATTTGGGATCTGATTAGTCCCGATCAGTCCAAAAACCCAAAACCAGTTTAAATTTAAACTTAAATTAAAAACAAAATTTCTCCTTTTTCAAATTGTGCTCTGTAACGTGATAGCATCTCATTACTTTCTAGTGCAGATGCCTGCCAATGAAAAATAATACCTAGAAATTAAAGTGGGCCCTACAGCTTTAATTGCACTGTAATTCCAGATATTGTCCTTTGTGCGTTAGTCATTGAGTCTTGTTTTACATGAGCTAAACCCCAACACTGCCATTTCCTGTGCTACAAAGACACTTTTGTCTCGATAAGCTGAGGACAGAGGGACAGAGGGACAGAGAGACAGAGAGACAGGGCTGTACCATAAGTCAGATCATTCCGCAAACCTTTCACACTATCAAGTTTCTTTATCAGGCTTGGGAGAGACCCAATCACATTAACTCCAGTCTATTTTCCAGCAAAAGCCTGTACAGATATGGGATCTGTTACCAGGAAACCCATTATCCAGAAAGCTCTGAAAAGTCTCCCATTGACTCCATTTTCAGTCAAATAATCCAAATTTTTAAAGATGATTTCCTTTTTCTGTGTAATAATAAAACAGTAGCTTGTACTTGATCCCAACTAAGATATACTTAATCCTTATTGGAAGCAAAACCAGCCTATTGGGTTTATTTAATGTTTACATGATTTTCTAGTAGATTTGAGGTATGAAGATCCAAGTTGCAGAAAGATCCATTATCCAGAAAACTCAGTCTCCTGCACATTCTGGATAACAGGTCCCGTACCTGTACAGTAAATAGTGATCCCATTTTCAAGAGAAGATATGCTTTAATTTCTATTAAAGTTTTCTAAAAGTAAAAATTAAAAGGGGGCACAGGTATGGGACCTGTTATCCAGAATACTCGGGACCTGGGGTTTAGTGGATAACAGATCTTTCTATAATTTGGATCATTATATCTTATGTCTACTAGAAAATCATATAAACATTAAATAAACCCAATAGGCTGGTTTTGCTTCCAATAAGGATTAATTATATCTTAGTTGGTACAAGCTACTGTTTTATTATTACAGAGAAAAAGGACATCACTTGGATCAACTTGGATTATTTGGATAAAATGAAGTCAATGGGAGATCACTTTTTCCGTAATTTTGAGGGTGTTTCCGGATAATGGATCCTATTACCTGTGTAGTTATGTGGCCCCTGCTGGACCGCAAGTTGTCTAAGGCTGATGGCACACCAATAAATCTCCTGTTCTGTTGATTTTGGGAAAACTAAGGGCAGCATATGTTTTACCTCCAGTGAATTACTTTTTAAAAGGACATTAGTCACCCACAAAATAGGAGATTTATCATGGGTGACTAATCTCCTGGTGTACCATTGTCCAAAAGCAAACCATCATTGTTGGGACATACAGTATCTGACTGATCCAGTCTTTGGGCCAATGATCAGATCATACAGCCTGGTAGCGATGGCCAAATGCACAAGACAATGGCTTTTTTTTGCTCTATAGCAAAATAGCAAAGTCTATAGGCATTTTTTTGCAGTGAAACCTGCAAAGAATTGAGACGTACTAAATGAGGCTCATCTCTTCGAACAGATGAAATCCTTAACGACAGGATTTCCAAACCTGTCAGACAGATATGGGTGTAGATATCAGATGGTTGGGCAGGCCAGTTGGTGGGACCCATTCATAGGCCACTAATTTGTAGACTTGGTCTGGAGGAACTGAATTGGCAGCTTTTATTGACTGTTTTATGGCCAGCTTCATAGTGGAAGAGTTGTAAAAGGAGAAGTAAACCCCTTATTAAAAAACCCTACCCCCTTGCCCTACATAAACTGCCCCTTCCCCCCAGCCTAGCTGCTATGCCGGGCAAATGCTCCTAACTTTTTACTTACCCCCTCGGTCCAGATTCACGGCATCAGAGTTCACGTTAGCCATTTTCTTCTCTTTGGTCTTCCTCTGGAAGTAAGTTCCGTATTGGCACATGCGCAGTTGGAGCAGTCTTCGGGCCTTTGTCAACTGTGCATGCGCCGAACGTCACGTATATTGCATAAGTGCCAGAAGGAGATCCAATGAAGACCGAAGAAGAAGAAGATGGTGTCCGTGAATCTACACCGAGGGGTAAGTACAAAGTTAGGGGTATTTGCCTGGGAGGACAGCTAGGCTGGAGAGGAGAAGGGAGGGTAGGGTTTTTTTTTAAAAGGAGTTTACTTCTCCTTTAAGTGGTTGGGATTTTTCAGCATTTTTCCCTTGCATCTATACATGGAGAAATATGTGATGGGTCAGTTAGAAATTCAAGTGCAGTATGCAAATTGTAAGCAAATTAGCATGCTTTTTACCCACAATGCAGCATAAATCCAGGGAACCCTGGGTTGTGAATCTGGATTTCCATTGGATGTGTCAAAACAGTATAGCCACATCCAGAACAAGTGGGCAAAACATATATCATCCACTTATGTCTGGTGCAACTATTGATAAGGCAAACGGTGCCGTTCATGCTTTATACGGCATCCAACTGGATTTGGAATCAGAATCAGAAGCTTGTAAAAGAAATCTTAAAGGAAATAGATATAAACATTCCCACCTGCTAATGTTTCATCTACATGACTCAAACATATCTAGTGTCTGGCCTTATATATTCCATGACATTTCAACTGAAATGGATGGTAATGATCCTACTAAGAAAGTTGAATAGGGCTGTCATCATGGGAAAGGCTTTGTCCTTCATGGAAGAAGAGCAGAGAGAGTCTAGTTTCCCTGGAGTGTCCATGGCACTTTGCTCTTTTGTAAATCAATTCATTTGAAACAAACTGCAAATGAAATCTGAGTATTCGAATATCTTATTTTTTGGGTAAGGGATTCTCCTAACCATATTAATTTCAGTGAATAAGACACTGTAAATTCTGAAATAAATCCCTTTGTAATTTTTAAGGGATTTTCAAACAACAATGGAAATCAAAATGGTGGACCACAAAGGTTACGACTCTGTAGAAAAAAAACTTGTCCGATCCAAAATAGGCCATTATATTTCAGATTTTACTGTCCATTGTTAGGGTACAGTTTCTTGACAAGAACAAGTCCTGCTTTAGGGTTGATATTCCAGTGGAAAAACAAAGTGTTATTAGTGAATTTAGTACATCTAAACAGCTAACTAAGGACAAATTATTAAAAATACTAATTTTTACATTCTTTTTTTTTCTAAATTAGTGGCAAACTATTGAGAATATAACTATTTTCTACTTTGAGTTTTCTTAACTTGACTTTGCACTAAAACCTGGAAAACTTAGAATAGAAGTCAAATTTGTAAAAATAGAAGGAAGTGGAATGTGATTTTCATGGTGAAGAGGAACAAATTAATACAATTGTGTTTTTACAATTCTAGTTTTTCTTGAAAAAATACTAAAAAAAGAAAAAAAAATTAAGTAAATCAGTGAACTTGTCCATCATCTGGTTTAATATGTTAGTTTGACTAATTTGACTTGGGATGCTAAGACGAAGAATATATTGTCATTATATTAATTTTTGAACTCATAGATCTCCAGACCTTTAGCACAAGCAAAACCCCATGAGTAACATATTTTTGAATGGAATGTTAGTATTTCATTTTTTGCAAGCCTGGAGACACTAGGGCATTGGAAGGTAATGAAAATTAAGAGAAGAGAAGGTAGAGAAAAGTAATGAACCATTTCATTATAGCAAAAAAAGCGGTGCACTAGGAACACATTCGATTAGATGGCGAGAACAGACTGGAGAGGAAGAACTTGCCACTGAAAGGACAGGGCACAAAGTCAATAATTTAGTTTAGCTTCACAAATAATGAAGAACATTTACGTTACAGAACTGCTTGACCAAAATTCTTATGAGCAAACATTTTTTAGGGAACAAGAGCCTTCTGGATCAACAGAAAGAAATAGGTAATTGATTTTATATCGGAAATAAAAAAGAAAAGAGACCATAGACATTATTAAACCCTGGCTGTTAGAGTCCTGCTCAGGTCCATTTTTTGGAATCTGTACCCGACCCGTACCCTCAACCTGCAATCCGCAACCATGACCCGCAAGTACCTTATCCGCAAACCGGACCAGCGACCTGCTGACCATCAAGAATCAGGTCAGTGCTATCACTGTTAACCGGAAGTGATATCTTTAGAAGTTGGTGTGATCAGAAAAAAAGGAGTAAAACAGGAAGTGCTGTCAATGTAAACCAGAAGTGACATCATCGGAAGTAGACGTGATCAGAAAAAAGGAGTAAAAATCACTATTGAGAAGACTCGCGGCCCGACCCGCAAACCCACAGAACTGCCGACCCGCGTCTATACCCGCACTGCTGGTTTTTGCGGGTAACCCGCGGGTACCCGACCCGCTGCAGGACTCTACTGGCTGTAAACAACCATGACATCTACACTATGATCTCCAGTTGGGTAGTCAGTATGTTCAGGAAACAACATAACCATTCTACTGACTTGTACAGACACACTGATCTAAGGATAATACCATCTGGTGGCAAAATATAACACAGCTTAATAGGCCTAGGGATGACATAGAAGATACATTTTGATCTGAATACTGTCCTACTTTACAAGAACCCAAGGGACTGTATTTGTGGACATTTTACATTTACTGTTTGCGAACACTTCATTATTCTTCACACCAACTTGAAGATCGTCAGCTGTACTTTGATCCATCTAATTCCTGAATGTGCTCATTCATATTATGATCTAACCTGCGGATAGTATTACACCCAGGTGTTTTTTGAAAAAATGCCTTCTAAACAAAAAGCCCAAAGAATCTAAACATAACAAAATAAACATGATAAGGTCTCCCGTGTACCCGAAGAAACCACAGGGATAATGTTGCACAGAACTTTTCATACTTGGGACAAGCGTAGGATGATCGAAATATAAAACCTTCTTTCCAGCCAACACAATAAAGATTTTATTTGCAGAAAATGAACCTGCTATAATCCGGATACTCATCTGATGAAAACCTCTAGAAGTCCCAGTTTCCTAGAAGATCTGTGGAGGTCTTGCCTTTTCTGTAACTGCACTTCAAAACCCTTTATCACTTTTATTTTGGATGGATACAATTACACAAATAATAAAAGCACAACTATATATAGTATTTGCAGGGGAGACCAACACCTTTCACATCAACAACTATGCCAGAAAGGAGGATTGCTGTGTATTGGTAAGACTTAATTATGTCAAGGGATCATGTATCATCCTCCTACATAAAGTGGTGACACTTTAAATACAGTTGCAGGGGAGCACAGGAGTAGATGCACTGAATTATTGTCAATGGGGCTGTACTCACACAGACGCATGTATGCGCCGAATACAGGTAAATTGCAACATGCTGCGTCCCAACCTGCGTTTGGTGCTTACATGTGTCTGTGTGAGTACAGCCCCATTGACAATAATTCAGTGCGTCTACTCCTGAGCTCCCCTGCGGCTGAACGGAGGAAAGTGCAATGCAGGGGAGCGCACAAACAAATGCCCGCGTGTAAGAGACCTTAAGGAGAAACCGAGGACCTTTAGTGCCAACCAGGATTGTCACATACCAGAAAACGCATGCCCATAGTAAAGACAGAAGTGTATTTAACTTTAGAAGCAAAAACAGCTGGGGCCTTGAACAGAACAAGGATTTTGAAAGTTCAGGGGAAAAAGTAGGAAGGATATTGATCCCAGAAATACAGACAGATGGTTCAGAAAGTTCTCAGGGTGAGGAGAAGTTGGGATATAAGCAATGCTATAGCTTGTGAGAGGAGAAGTAGAAGAGGATCAAGGGAGTGGTGGTAGGACTGGATTTGGGCAGTTGTGGGAGGACAGAAACGAGAGAGTGGGTGGGAAGAGAAAGAGGAGGCTGCTGTAGAAAGCAAGTATCTGAGCAGTTGTGGAAGGAGACAAGGGAGACAGTTGTGGGTGGATAGTATTGAGGCAGTGTGGTGGAAGTAGAAATTTCAGGCAGTGGTGGAATGAGAGGGTTGAGCCTAAAGCTGAAGAGGAAGGAAGTATTTGTGCTGCTCTTGGGTTGGAGATGATAGAAGAGTTGAGTAGATCTGGCCCTGGAAACTGAGCTTGAATTTGGTTAACATTGGTCCCGCTTGTTTGATCATATCATCAACTTGAAAACATGTCGGGAAATTCTTTTGCTATGTCAGGGAAAAATGTCGCTGTATACACAGTGCCCTGCACCCACTTAATCAATAAGTTTATTGAGCCTTCATATTGAAAAAAAACCCACGATCAATCATACAAGGTGAAAGCCCTGAGTTATAGCTGCCAACAGATCAGTCCCCGGGGGTGGCTGCACCTATTCACTTTGGACTAAATTATATTCATTATTCCAAGTTACTCAATCTCACAGAACATGACAGACTTGTAAAATCTTGTTAGTTCATGTCTGCCACGCTGCACACAGCCTGCGTCTACGCGTTTCACTAGTCCCACCGCTGCTGCTCTGTAATATTACGAGACTTTGTGCCAAACTCGAAGAAACTGGCAGCCGCAGCAATTATTTCTTTTCAAGCTTTTAAGAAAACATATTTCTCCCGCATTCAACCCCCCTGGCCATTTACAGATTAGCACTTGAATTAAAATAACATCTTGAAACGCCAAGTTCCCATGAAATTGAAAGAGAAATAAGGCTTGTACCAAGCTGCTGGGTTTTTACAGTCAAATCAGTGAGTTTGACCTAAGGGCGCTGATTTATTTATTCCACTGCTGAAGAGAAGACACGTTTAAAGGGCTTTAAATTGTAAACAGTAGCGTGAGTTCCCATGTGGGAATACAGGTGTGTTATATGGCATTAAAGGGAAATGTAGAAGTAGGGGTTTAATTGTTTTCCCTGATCATAAAGTAAATGTAAACAGTTGAATTTGTATTTATTTCCCTTTAAACTCCATGAAGTGGCCATTGGCTTGACCTGCACTTTCAACCTTAGCCAATGGCTGACGACACACGAGGGTATTTTGTCCACTGGTGTATTTCAGCCTAAGGACAAGGACTCACAACCTGCCTTTTATAATTGAATAAGGTGGTAGCAGTTTTTTAACCCAAAAGCCTTAACTAGAGAAGCTTCAGGCCGAAAAGCCCCAGTATTGATATCCCACAAGTGATGAGCAAATCTCTACTGCTTAGTCACAAAACTGTCAGATAAACGGGAAACGATAAAGTCAATGGTTGTTTTTTTTCATGCAAAATCCTATGAAGTCAATTGACTTTTTTTTTTGCCGAGTCTTTATCACAGTGCTTTTATTTTTTGCATCATAAATTTTACAAAAAAAAAAAAGAAAAATAAATTTGATGGTGAAATGCAGAATTTTGCTGAGAATCCATACCTTGAAAAAAAAGAAGGCATTACTAGTTCCCACTAATAAATTATGACGGGCAAATTTTTTATCCTGCCATGGATCTTGTGGCAAAATTCGGCATTTCAGCATCTGCAAATTTTTTCGTGAAACTGTGGCAAAAATTCCCCACAGAAAAATTTGCTGCGACAAAATACGCCCATAAGAAAAACCCCCTATTGACTTTAATGCATTTGGAGAAAAATTCATCATGAGAAAAAAACGTTCATTGGCATTAATGCATTCAGAGCTGGAAAAATTGTTGCGTGCGTAAAAAAATTATCACGTGTAAAAATACATTTTAAGCCCATTGGCTTTGCAAATTTTTCACCTTTTACTGAATTTTTGCGCAGTTTCGTGAATTTTTCAGAGAGACGGGACAGATTCACTTATCACTACTCATTGAAGGTGCTTCAGCCAATGACTTAAATACAGAGGTGGAGAAAACGTAAGACTAATAAGCATAAGACTAATATCTGCTAGTGTGGGTCAGTCTTCAGAACATCTCCATGCTCATTTAGATGTTTGAGCCTGCCCTGCCCCCTCTGGTGATGCAAGTGAAGGTCTGGTTGGAGCTGGGTATGTAACTGGTGAAGGCACTTAGGGTTGAATTGGTGAGGGCTGGGAGATTTTGTCTATACAGGTCAACTTTTTGTCAACCCATGCATCTCTAATGTCTACCCTGTTTCTCCACTGCTTTATTTTTGGGGGCAGAGAGATGCCCCAAATCACCTGTCATTGAGTTTACAGATGACACAAGCCTAAACTTCCAGTGAGCCCAGCAGGAGCTGGCAGAACCAACCTTGTTGACCAGGAGATACTTTACTCTCCAAAAGACCAATACCATTATCTCTCAATGTCAGTCTGCTGTCTCAAAAGGTAGTAAAAGAGCTGCTTGTAGTCAACGATTAAACATTCAATGATGTATTTCTTACACTGTCACCAAAGCCCTGAAGTTTAAAGCATTGATAGCATCTCATAACAAGACATTTCAATATGGTCCCAATGATTTAAGTATATTTTTATGGCTCTGCCAGGAAGGCAGTGGATTCCGCTTGTAAGGAATGTGGTGTTGAGTTTCTTTTCTCCATTTGTTTTAATGCTCAAAAATACATTTAACTGTAACAGAAAGATGTTGATAAGGGAATTACATTTGATACAGTATTTGATGGACATAATAAACATGAAGTTGAACCAGGGGCTCAGGTGATGGAGACGTCCGGACCAAGGAGGAGGTCTAAAAGTCCAGTTCATGCTATCCAAAGGGTTAAGAAGAGTCGTCGTCGTAATTCAGGCAAAAGGTTCAAGGCAGGCAACAAACGGGCAAAGTTAGGATCAAAGCAGTTAGGATCACACCAATAATTGGGACCTAAAATCTGGCATTGAACTCAGGACCTCTGCATCATTTTATTTCGAATTTTTTTGTGCCATCGGCACAGTATAAAATTTTGAAATTTGAAATTTTTTTGAATTGAACTGTATTTACCTTTCAATGTGTTCTGGGGTGTTATACATGGAATTTGCCCTTGGTAAAGAGAATTGTCCTCCCCAAACACAAAAACAACCCTCTGCCTGTGGAGTTATAAACAGTCCTTTCTCTATTAAAGTCCCCTCCCAAAATATGCTGATATCAAAATTCTTCTTGGACTCCATCCCCACATATACAATAGTAAATTGATTTATGTAGATGTAGATTTATCAGTTGATGAGAAAACACAAGACAGATTTATTTTTGTTGGAGAGAAGAGCTTACAGGTTATCAAGGCATCATTATTACCCGTTCCCTGGTTTTCTATCCATCATCTTTCCATGAATCATGCTGACATTGGAGAGCTCATCTGACCGGAATGTTTTTTACCTAATTTTTAGCCAAGCTATACAATGAATTATTCCTTGGTTTACCCATCACTGTATTAAATAAGATAACCCCCTTCTCTCTGAATGAAATAAGATAACCCCCTTCTCTCTGAATGAGAGAATGAGCCCGGCTCATACCTATTTATAGAGGATATACATAATGCATTTTGGAGCGACTTTCTCTGTGTATAGAATTGCTTAATTATTGCAGGCCGTTATCCAGAAAGCTCCAGATTACTGAAAGGCTATCTCCCATACACTCCATTTTAATCAAATAACTACAATGTTTAAAAATGGCACTAGCTTGTATTTGATCCCAACTAAGATATAATTAATCCTTATTGGAGGCAAAACCAGCCTATTGGGTTTATTTCATGTTTACATGATTTTCTAATAGACTTAAGGTATGAAGATCCCAATTATGGAAAGATCCCTTATCTGGAAATCTTAGGTCCTGAGTATTCTGGATAACAGGTGCCATACCTGTACTGATAACCCCAAATGTTCCGCAGGCTCAGCATTGGGTGATAGAATAATGGTATGGCTATATCTCCATCTAGTGACAAAAGAAGGTATTGTTTCAGTTTTTTTTAGCTTAAAGGGATATTTTAGTCTGAAAATGTGTATTTTTGCAGAAGTTCTCTCCTCTTATCTCTTCTATTCCAATATCAAGATTAGACAAAGGCCTACTTAGAATATTAACAAGTCTGAAATTCTCTCATGGGCTTCCTTGTGTGTTAGAAATTATTAAACACACAAACTCCCTCACTAGTTGCCATGTTGTAGTTATACCGGGCTCCTGTCTCTCAGTCCATGCCATACATGATTGATATTAAAGTATCACTGGCAGATACTGCAATAACAGCTTTAAAAATCAATATTTTTGAGAGATTTATAGGGGTAATGGAATAAAAAGCTCAAAGTTTGCATCATAGCAAGCAATCATTCATTTGCTTTTAAACCTCATTTATATCAGTCCATGCCTCCGTGGAGCTTACAGTGGAGCTTACAGTGGAGTTTACAGTGGAGCTTACAGTGGAGCTTACAGTGGAGCTTACAATGGAGTTTACAGTGGAGCTTACAGTGGAGCTTACAGTGGAGTTTACAATGGAGTTTACAGTGGAGCTTACAGTAGAGTTTACAGTGGAGCTTACAGTGGAGCTTACAGTGGAGCTTCCAGTGGAGTTTACAGTGGAGCTTACAGTGGAGTTTACAGTGGAGCTTCCAGTGGAGTTTACAGTGGAGCTTACAGTGGAGCTTCCAGTGGAGTTTACAGTGGAGTTTACAGTGGAGCTTACAGTGGAGTTTACAGTGGAGTTTACAGTGGAGTTTACAGTGGAGTTTACAGTGGAGCTTACAGTGGAGTTTACAGTGGAGCTTACAGTGGAGTTTACAGTGGAGCTTCCAGTGGAGTTTACAGTGGAGCTTCCAGTGGAGTTTACAGTGGAGCTTACAGTGGAGCTTCCAGTGGAGTTTACAGTGGAGTTTACAGTGGAGCTTACAGTGGAGCTTACAGTGGAGTTTACAGTGGAGTTTACAGTGGAGTTTACAGTGGAGCTTACAGTGGAGTTTACAGTGGAGCTTACAGTGGAGTTTACAGTGGAGTTTACAGTGGAGTTTACAGTGGAGCTTACAGTGGAGCTTACAGTGGAGCTGTTCTTCTTAGAGATCAAATGTTTATATCAAACATGGCGCCTGCTCAGTTCTTTAGATAGACAGTAGTGATGTGCGGGTCGGGTGGGTTCAGGCACGCTTCATCGGTTCAGCGGTTCCTTCTGATCTCCTCGTCTGTGACCTAACACTTCTGGCTCCTCCATTTATTTGCGCCTGTCCCGCCCATTTTGTGACATCACTGTATGGCGGCCTCGGGTCTATAATTGGAGGAACTGAGCCGGGTCGGGCCTGGTGCGGTTTGGGATGGGTTAGCTTTGGGTGCAGGTCCAGAAAATCTGAACAACACTTATAGGGGCAGATTCACTAACCGGCGAAAAGTTGCCATCGACCACTTCACAGCCATCGCTGTACTTCCCCAGACGAAAATTTGGTCAGACAACGCTAATTCACTAGAATGCAGAGTTTCGCCATGGGCGACGAATGCTGGCGACTTTTCGCTAGCGTTACTTCGGCAATGTGAGCAATTCAAAACGAAGATGCGATAGCGTCCATTCCTACCTAGCGCAAATTCACTAGTAGTCTTGCATTCTATTAATATGCATACGGCGGTAAATTTAAAGTTGAATGGACGTGTTTATGTTATATGTTGCAGCAAATACATTACATTACACAAGTCCAGGGAACCTTAATAAAATAAAATAGAGTTGTTATATTGCCCTACACGTGAGCCCACTGTATAGTTTATTGTCCATATGTTAGAAAATGTAGGGGGGAACCTGGTTACCCAAAAAAAAAATCTTTAGGACTTTTGCAGCCTATCACTCTGAAAAAAGGAAAAGTCGCCAGCGTTTTTTGAATGCATTTTCCACTCACAGAATATGATGTAAGTAACAGAAGATTGAGGACGATCTATGGACTCCAATGCACTCCGACTGCTCTGAGCTGGTGAAGACAAGTCTGGTGAAAGAGGTAACGTTCAGTAAAATCTGCATCTTAGTGAATTTGTGGAGTAACGTCCATTCGCCAGAGTGAATTGTCACCTGGCGATAGAGGGCAAATTCCACGTTTTGCCGCTGGCAAATAAATTAGTTAAATTGCAGCGAAAATTCGTTGGCAACAATTCCAACGCTCGCGTCATTTCCTTCTTTAATGTGCGTCAAAAGTCGCCGGTGTCGACATTGCCGCTGGTACAAATTTTCCAGGACAACTTCGCCCATCACTACGTATGACCGCTATGTCTATCGCTAGCAAACTGTCATTTGCACCCGTTAGTAAATTGCAGATGTCCCTGCAGGCGGTAACGCCAGCGTTTGCCACTTCACCCTTTAGTAAATGTGCCCCATACACAGGGGGAGTTCTCTGATCCCATTGGTTAATGTTGAAGGCAAGGGGTGGATACAAGTGACTTCACTGTTATATTTTTCTAGCGCAAACATGTTTTTTTTTTCCAAAACAATTCTAAATTTTTCACCACTGAGAAAACCATGAATTTCACTGCAGAAGTTCACTCACCCTACAGACTAGCATTAGTCAGGTCAGCCAGGTCCACTTGTGCTGGAGAAGCATTTGCCTCATGCTTGAAAGTTCATAAGACTTTTCTACTCTTCCCAACCCACTAGTCCTTACACCTGGCAGCAAGTAGAGCACTAATCTCCTCGGCACAGCACAGGCTGCTCTTTTTAGCCTGTCTATCTCACCACTTCTAAGAGGCTATAATAAGACCTGCACCCACTGTCTATACCTCTTTCACATGATTCCTTTACCAGAATTCACTAAGGGTCCTCCTTCCTTTATGGGACAATACTCGGGCCATCTGCTCCAGGCTCCCCAGCAGATCCACCCTGGTTCCAAGAGAAAGAGCCTTGTGACCGGAGACTCAAAGCCATTTTTTTGCCCATTGTCAAAAGCCATCAGGTGTTCCCTAGCTACAGAGTTGCACTTTTCTTCTCTGAAGGTGGCCAGATATCCTCACCTGGCCTATGGAGTCCTGGACATCTCTGTGTACACTGCTGACCATACCTACCTCATTGTGTCTGTGTTTCAGTACATTCTTTGGCCTTTCCGATGCAAGCAAACTATGGGGCATCCAATACTCCCATGTAGTAAGGACAATTGTAAGTGAGCTGACCGGTGCCATCATTGCAGAGCACACGTTTTCCACCCTTTTTTTGCTTGTGGTTGGGGATTTTGGTTCTGAGTGTAATACAGTGTTATTGTAATGTTAGTCTAAATGTTCATATTTTGTTGTAAAGTTTATAATAAAAAAACATAATAACCTTCCCAAAGTAACAATTTATTCTACCCCAGGGCATTGGTACAGCTAGTGAGACGTTCTGATCCAGTGGGAGAGGGGTCCCCATCTTTTTGTTTACCCATGAGCCACATTCAGATAAAAGATAAACAAACGTCTGGGAGCAACACAAGCATGAAAAACGTTCATGTGTGGCAAAACAACAAGTGTATTGATTGACCATTTGGTAGCCCCTATGTGAACTGGTCTCCTTCAGTTCCCTACGTTTGTTTACCCACATAGAAGTGCCCATAGCCAAGGCCTAACACTCATGACTTGCCGAGGTGGAGGGAAACCTTCCTACAGTAACTGGTGGAACTCACCGTCTGACATGTTCTGACATGTTCTTATCAAGAGGCAAGTTTTAAGGCTTGGCCACAATGGAATTGTCCCCAATGACTGGTTGTTGCACATATTGCAGTGTGATGCCCCAGCACCATCATTCTAACTGCCCCATTATCTCTGCAACACTCCCAAGTTTGGGTTCAGACTGGAAATCACATGTAGTTGTGGGTAGCAAATCTAAGACCCTAGAGTCCTAGTACCCCCCTCCTGTTGCACCCTTGGTACATGCCTTTACTGCCTAGACTTAGCTCCAGCCCTGCTGTGGGACATGATTTTGCACCACTTAGTGCCCTTACACCTGTAGAGGCCTGGGATATCTTTCGAAAATCTTTAAAATATATGTAAAATTTGCAAAATGACCAAAAACTCAAAAATTGATACCCGCGTCAATTTTGACACCACAGTGTTGACGCGCTATGAAGCAACTTTTCTGACGTGCGCCCAAAACTTTTTGAAGCCAAGGAATTTATTTGCCGCCGGCAAAACGTGGAAATTCGTCATGATTTTGCGCCTTGCACATTTATTCGCCCGTCACTACTTTCCAGGTTATGGATTTCAAAATCACGTTGTAAGAACTACTGCCGCTTACCCTGGTGGTCCAGTGGTGTCCCCTCTGACATGCGTCCGCTGTGCCTTCGGTGAGGACACCTGCCACTTGTCCTGGCCCTTCTGTGTCCAGCTCCCCTATGGCGCATTGTGCTGGCGCACTTGCTGGTTTATGTGCCGGCGTGATGATGTCACCGCGCATTGGCACGGAATTCAAAAACTATATAAGGGGAATTTGGTCTACTGCAACTTGCCCGTAGTTAGGTTCAATTAGCTTGTTCCTGGGTGTTCTTTCCTTTGTGAATCCTGCCTGTTATTCTGTTTTTGACCTGCCTGTGACTACTCTGACCTCTCCAATCCTGATCCTGCCTGCTTGTGATTGATCTGACCTCTCCAATCCGACCTTCGCCTGTCCACTGACTATTCTACGTTCTCCTATCCTGATTCCGGCCTGTCTGACTAATCTCTGCTTGTGCTGGCCCGGCCTGCCTGTTTCTGGTGGTGTTCTTCCTTCCAGTTTCTTGGTGAGACGATTGTGCCCCTTTGCTCATCCAGAACCGTTAGCTTTGCTCCTCTCTCAATTAAGACCTGGCTGCATCCGATTAGCCGAGGGCTCCTCCCGAGGTGAAAGGCGGTGGTTAGAGGCAGAAGTGAGAGCCGAGACCAGAGAGCTTAGCATTGGTTCTGGATTTAGGGTGCCGAACGTGACATACCGTATATACTCGAGTTTTTCAGCCCCCAAAATATGCTGAAAAACTCTACCTCGGCTTATACTCGGGTCAAGCACAAAAACGGTCGCCGGCGTCTAAGAATTTGCCGGCGCCTACGAATAGTCGCCGGCGTCCAAGAATAGTATCCAAGAATATTCGCTGGCATCCAAGAATGGTCGCCGGCATCCAAAAACGAGAAGCCGGCAACTCCAATGGGAGCAGAAACCCTCAATTTTTTGATTGAAACTTACCAGAAGCTGCTGCATTTCTCACCCTAGGCTTATACTCGAGTCAATAAGCTTTCCCAGTTTTTGGAGGTAAAATTAGGTACCTCGGCTTATACTCGGGACGGCTTATACTCGAGTATATACGGTACATTTTCTGCTGTTAGTTTAGGATGGCAGCAATTAATGTACAGGTATAGGATCTATTATCCAGAATACTCCAAATAAGGAGTCCTTTAGTCATTTGGATCTTCATACCTTTAATCTGCTACAAATCATGTAAACATTAAATAAAGCCAATAGGCTGGTTTTGCTTCCAATAAGGATTAATTAAATCTTAGTTGGGATCAAGTACAAGCTACTGTTTTATTATCACTCAGAAAAAGGAAATCATTTAAATGAATTAGAACTATTTAGTTAAACAGGATTGTATGGGAATTGGCCTACCTGTACAGGTGTGGAACCTGTTCTGCAGAATGCTTAGGACCTGGGGTTTTCCAGATAAGGGATCAGTCCGTAATTTGGATCACCATTCTTTTTAGGCTACTAACAATACAGTTTAAAATTTAAATAAACCCAATAGGCTGGTTTTGCTTCCAATGAGGATTAATTATATCTTAGTTGGGATCAAGTACAAGCTACTGTTTTATCACAGAGAAAAAGGGAATTATTTAAAAAAAAATTGGATTATATGGATAAAATGGAGTCTATGGGAGATGGCCAATCTGGTAATTTGGAGCCTTCTTGATAACAGGTTTCCGGATAACAGATTCTATTCATATATTATGAGGCATTCTGGATAACAGGTTTCTGGACTAATATAATTCCACATTAGAGCTGCATGTATGTCGCAGGCACAGTTTGTCCCATTGTGTAATCTGAGATGACATCCCATAATAATAGTCACAAGGTTTGTGTAACGCAGGGCTGACAATGCTGTGATTGTACCACTGAACTGGGAAAGGCACAGAAGTCACATTCATGTTAATTGTTTAATTACATCCGGTCTGATGTTGCCCAATTATAAACCTAAGCACCTGCGGCAGAGCTTTCACATAAATGAGAGGAGCTGCTGCAAAACCCACAGTTCCCACTAGATGGCAGTGTACCTGCCTGTGTCAATGCAAAGGCCCAAAGGGATCAGAATAAATCTTTTATAGTTGCATTTTGGCTGGATTCTGCAAAGAGCTGAACTATTTTCTGTCCTGTTGGAAGTTTATTTTGCTCTGTGTCAGGCCTGTTAAGGTCAGAGCAAAATCAGCTGCAGGGATATTTGAAATGTTATTTTCTGTTCCATTAAAAGGGCTGTTCCCCTTTAAATGAACTTTTAGTATGACGTAGAGAGTGATATTCTGAGACAATTTGAAATTGGTTTTAATTTTTTATTATTCGTGGGTAGTGATGGGCGAATCGGTGCAGTTTTGCTTCACTGAAAAATTTACGAAACGGCAAAAAATTCACGAAAGTCAAAATAATTTTGACGCGTGTCAATTTTTATACGCGTGGGTCTGAAAAATTTTGATGCACAACAATTGTTATGCGCACACCAATTTTGACTTGCATCAATTTGTTTTTGACGCAACGCAGTTTCACAAATGAATTTGCTTGCGGCAAAATGTGAAAATTCGCCGTAAATTTGTGTCTGTTTTATTTATTTATTCGCCCATCACTATCTGTGGGTTTTTAAGTTATTCAGCAGCTCTCCAGTTTGCAATTTCAGCAATCTGGTTGCTAGGGTCCAAATTACCCTAGCAACATGCATTGCTTTGAATTATAATATGGAATATTAATAGGGGAAACAGAAAGATTAGTGACAAAAAGTAGCAATAACAATACATTTGTAGACTTATAGAGCATTCGTTTTTTTAGATGGGGTCAGTGACCCCCGTTTGAAAGCTGGAAAGGGTCAGAAGAAAAAGATAAATAATTAAAGAACTAAAAAAATAAATGACGACCAGTTGAAAATTTGCTTGAAATGGGCCATTCTAGAACATAGTAAAAGTTTATGGAATAGTGATAAAGGATTTAACCTTTATCGTTTTTCAGGGCAGGTAAAAATATAATAGTGACCGTAATCAGGGAATTAACAGGAAATTATACTGCTGGGCCTCCCCACCATCACCTCCCTTACATGCATCAGGGTGATGGGGGGTGGGCACAACTGTTGGGACCTCCATTTAATTCATTAAATAAATATTCATTATATAGGATTTCATGAACCTGATCTCTTCCCTGAGTATTTTGGGTAGTCGTGATGTCATAGCCCTGTCTCTGACATCATCAGCCCCTCTAAACATCACCAACCTCCTCCCCACGTCATCAGCTCTGCCCCCCTCTAGCCCCCGTATATTTCCATAAGACAAATATAAAGGAATAATGATGTAGTATCTCTTTAAGGTTTACGTGGCCACTTACTGTATATCATTGACCAAATGTGCAGTACAGGTATGGGATCCGTTATCTGGAAACCTGTTATCCAGAAAGCTACGAATTACAGAAAGGCCATCTCCCACAGACTCCATTATAATCAAATAATCCAAATTTTAAAAAATGATTTCCTTTTTCTGTGTAATATTAAAACAGTCGCTTGTACTTGATCCCAACTAAGATTTAATTAATCCTTATTGGAGGCAAAACCAGCCTATTGGGTTTATTTAATGTTTACATGATTTTCTAGTAGACAAGATATGAAGATCCAAATTACAGAGAGAACCATTATCCAGAAAACCCCAGGTCCCGAGCATTCTGGATAACAGGTCCCATACCTGTACTTTATTTCACCACTAAGCGGCAGAAGGATCAATAAACAGATTTGAGGGATTAGAAAGCAATTACTCATTTTCAGTTTGTTTAGTGATTTAGTTAGTTGGTCATTCAGTTCTACATTAGAATGCTTAAAATTATACCTTAAATTCATTGGATCCAATGCTGCTTATATAGAAATAATTATGGGAAATCTTTTCCTTAATGATGGACAATTAATATGAGTTTTTCCATTAATATTCAGAGTCAGTGTCTCTTGCTAAAATCCTCAATGCATTGCACATTAAAGGAGAAGTAAACCCTGCAGCACTGCACTGCTCAACAAACTTTACTCTGTTGTTGCTGGACTACAAATCCCAGAATAATGTAACATATAATGAAGGTTGAGGCATGCTGGGAGCTGTAGTCCAGCAATACCAGGGTTGCAATACTGCACAATAGAACTTTTCCTCAGCTCTCCAGGGCCCATGGCAGCATTGCATTGTAAAATAATCCTCCAATGAGTAGTAGAAAGCAGCAACCTCAAAGTTTGGGTTTGTTTAGGGATCCCTAATAGTAATTGACAATTTCTCCCATTTCCTTTTGCCGAACAATTTGCGAATTTCCCTCAAAATTCTCGAAATGGTGAAAAATGTATGTCATCATTTTTTACCCCAGCGGTAAAGTCAATGGGCGTCCGAATAGTGTAGACACTCTAATTTTGACGCAATCGACTTTTCGAGCGAGCACCCAAAATTTTTTGACGTTGCCGAATTATCGCTGGAGTTTCACACAAAATGTATTCGCCGGCAGCGAAAATTTGCCTCAAATTTGCCCCAGGCAAATTTGTTCACCCATCACTAATTCCATCATGGGAAAAAAATTGGAAGAATATTTTAGACGGAGACATGAGGAGCCTAGAAATAAAATATTCATCCTGGGAAGGCCTGAATGTCGCCGGCTGTCTGTCAGGACTAACTGTCATACATTACCTTGGTAGGGCCAGTGATGTTAAAGGACAGATGTGGCATTTGGTGGGTAGAGGTCATTTCTGCAAGTTCTAGGATAATCTGGGAGGAAGAATTTGGGTAGTTCAGGGGTGGAACAATTGGGAATTTCATATTTATTGGCTAGACTGGTGAAATACTGGCCAGTTGGCAACCATATACCTGTTGTGCAATTGAAGAGGTTTATGGGGTGGTTCACCTTTAAGTTACCTTATGGTATGTTACAGAATTGCCAATTCTAAGCAATTTTTCAATAGGCCTTCTTTTTTTCTTTTCATTTGCCTTCTTCTTCTGACTCTTTCCAACTTTCAAATGGGGGGTCACTGACCCCAGCTAAAAAGCAAATGCTCTGTAAGGCTACGTGTTTATTTTTATTACTCACCTTTCTAGTCAGGCCGTCTGCTATTCATACTCAAGTCTCTCATTCAAACGAATGCATGGTTGCTAGGGTAATTTAGACCCTAGCAACCAGATTGTTTAAATTGCAAAATTTTAATTAGAAAAAACTTACCGAATCTCCACTTGCGCTCCTCTTCAGCAAAGGCAAAAGGGTAATGATTCATCGTGGGCACTCAGTTTCTCCTCCCTTACTATCTCCTATAAGGAAGGCAGGGAGGAGAAAATGAGCGCCGCACAATGGATCACCCGATCACCTTTTCTGATCCTTTAATGGATAATAGTAAATGCTTTATTAGACAGGGGGAAAAACAATGGGTGAGCTTAGGCTAGATCCAGGAAGTGTCTGTGGGGCGTAAGCATAGCTCCCAACTGTCCTGTTTTGGGATCAGAAAGTCAGATTTTCTCTGCACTGAACAGGCAGAAAAAGAAACAAAGTTTCTAGCTTAACTGGCTTTTGGCAGAGAGCCCAGAACAGCCTCAATGTTCAGATAAGATACTGTCGTAACAATTTTGAGATAAGCATATAAGTAATTGTAACAATATGAGATAACAGGTCCCTTGGGAGATGTTAGACTCACAGCTTAAAGGGCAATTCACCTTAATTATCAAAACTGTAATAACTGGAAAAAAACACACAAATACGTTCAAACTTTCATAACCTGCCAAATTTTGTAAAATGAACATGGTAATTAAGGGGTGTGGCCACACAAATGTTGGGAGGAATGCCGTAGGTGTGATTTTGGGCAACTTTGCCAGAGGCTCAGGTCCAGATTTGTGGAAAGTCCACCAAGGCCCGGGTCTAGGGCAACAGAATTTTAGGGGGTGGCCTGCTGCCCAAGCTCATCCTCACTGGTTCAGAAACACTGGGGATACGCAGGAGTGTTTCAGTTTCCCGCGCACCAATCCCCATTGCTCCAGTCCTGATTATGAAAAGAGGAGGGGATGGGGGTGATGAATGGTAGAGGGACTAGGGGTGCCCACTATGTAAATCCAGGCTCAGACACTGCTCTACTTTACTCTTGAATCAATGACTTGATCACGGTTACTAGAAATCACTTACATTGGAAACAGTGGCCTGAGGCACAAGACACACCTGACTTAGAATAGCAAATATACCGCCCCCAAGGGTTTAGAGGCTCATCACCTGCTTTTAATACCAAGCATTCTTTCACTAAAATAATGTAAATGTTACTCCAAAATCAACTTGATTCAAGCACCAGAAATCAATCACCTCCAAGCCACGCCCCAGTCTAACAAACCCTGCCCCTTTCACGGTAAGCCCCTCCCCTTTACTAGTCTGAGACTCGGCACTTTCCCACGGGAATAAGGACAGGTGAATACGTGCGGCTGGTTTAGCAGGTACTTGTCAAGTCGTTTTGCACATTAAGGGCTCTGAGCGTATTTTCGGCAGAGTAATAGGCTGAGCCCCTAAAACAGAACCCGAAACTCAAATGGTCATAATGGTGGTCAGAACATTTGCAGAATCGGTTTTTAATCCTCTGTAAACTTTCCTCCCAATAGTGAGAATGAGTAGAATTTACTGGGCCCCACAGCAAACTCATTTTAGGGCCCCTCTATACTATAGAAATGAGTTTCCATAACTGATTATTGAAACTTCTTATCAGTCAGTGGTCAGAAGTAGTGATGGGCGAATTCATTAGGCAGGCGCAAATTTGCGGGAAATTTCTCTGTTTCGCCCCGGTGAATAAATTCACTAAACTTTGGCGAAAATTCGCCGGCGTCAAAAAAATTTAGATGCGCGTCGGAAAAGTCACTTGCGTCAAAATTGATGTGCGTCAACACTATTCAGACGCCCATTGACTTTGACGCCAGCATCAAAATTGATATGAGTTTTGATAATTTTTCGCAGTTTCTCGAATTTCGTGGTAAATTCGCACATTTTTAGGCGAAGCGAAACGGTCAGAAGGGGTCCCTATACCTCCTGGACCCGCCCAAGGTCTCTAATCTCTTCATTCACTGATTTGTCCTTTGCACATGGGGCCAAAGAACTCCTTAAAGGAGTTTTAGTATATTATAGAAAGGCCAATTCTAAGCAACTTTTCAATAGGTTTCCATTATTTTTTTTTTTATAGTTTTTGTATTATTTTCCTTCTTCCGCTGACTCTTTTAAGGTTTCAAATGGGGGTCACTGAACCCAAAACAATTGCTCTGTAAAGCTACAAATTTATTGTTATTGCTACTTTTTATTACTCGTCTTTCTATTCAGGTCCCCACCTGTTTATATTCCAGTCTCTTATTCAAATCAATGCATGGTTGCTAGGGGAATTTGGACCCTAGCAACAGATGGCTGACATTGCAAACTGGAGAGCTGCTGAATAAAAAGCGAAATAACTCAAAAACCACAAATAATAAAAAATGAAAACCAAGTGAAAATGGTCTCAGAATATCCCTCTCTACATAATACTAAAATTTGACTCAAAGTTGAACAACCTCTTTAAAGAGCAACTTCCAGTAATGTTAGTTATTAACTCTAATCCCCGGCCATTCCAGCTCTGCCTGTAACCTAATCATCTCTGTATTTTCTGAGGATTCTACGAACTTTTCATGTCGGGTTTTGGGAGATTGAAAGGTGTTACTGAATGGGATTTATCTCAATTCCCAAATCCTTAATCCTGATCCATGCTGATGGGAAACCCCAGACTTGCTAAAGAAATAATGGCCAACTCATAATGGTTATCTCACGTGTTCTATTAATGACTGGGAAGGTCATTACGGATACATTAAAATCTTAAAATGTATGAGTACAACATACAACATCATGCCATGGTGAAATATGCGAAGCTTCAACTTGAATGATAAATGAATGGAAGAAAAATACCCGAACATTTCTCTGAGTTAAACTCAATGAACCAGAGCAAAGATTGAGGTGATCCATAGAGACGTTAAAGGTGTTGTTCACCTTTAAATTAACTTTTAGGGGTTATTTTATTAAATTATTTTATTAAAACACAACCAAAACTCCATGCCCGATTTTAGCTTATTTGTTTATTAAAAAAAACAATTTAATTAGATCGATGAAAAAAATTTATAAAAACGAGCAAAAACCCGAAATTGCTCTTATTTTTCAGGCCTTTTCCAGAATTGCTCTAATTTTTCTGGCTTTCTTCAGAATCGCTCGATTCTTTTGAGGTTTTCCCGGAAAACCCTGAAAAAGTCAGATTTTCTGCTGAAAACCCAGAAGACCCCGATAACATAAATTTGACTTATACATGACCTGGAAAGGTCTGAGATGGTGGATTTTCAGATTTGGCTGCATTGGGGTATAATAAACTAAAAAAAAAAAAATTCACTCTAAAAATTAACGTTTTCTAGTGAAAAAAAATAGAATTTTTTGAGTTTCACCATTCAGACTTTAATAAATAACCCCCTTAGTATGATGTATACAGTGATATTCTGAGACAATTTGCAATTGGGTATTATTTTTTATTATTTCTGGTTTTTAAGTTATTTAGCTTTTTATTTAGCAGCTCTCCAGTTTGCAATTTGCTTGCGGTGAAACACAGAAATTCAATGTGAATTTGTCTGACGAATATATCACTAGCTGGTTTTTGAGTTACTTAGCCTTTTATTCAGCAGCTCTCCAGTTTGCAATTTCAGCCATCTGGTTGCTACAGTCCAAATTCCCCTAGCAACCATGCACTGATTTGAATAAGAGACTGAAATATGAATAGGAGAGGCCTGCATAGAAAGATGAGCAATACAAAGTAGCAATTTTTTTAGAGGAAAAGGTAAATAATTTAAAAACTATAAAAAGAATAAATAATGATGACCAATTGAAAAGGTGCTTAGAATTGGCCTTTCTCTAACATACTAAAAGTTAACCCCTTTAAGAATACTCATGAGCCGTTTCACCCTATATTCCCACATGGACCACTCCCCGCCATATGATGTAGCCCAGAAGTGACGTCACTATAACCCAGAAGTGACGTCACAATGGGAGCTGGATGAGGATGAAAGATAAAATTATTTTTTTTAATTCATAAATTAATCTGCACCCCCATCTGACTCCCCATACAAGGTGCCTGCAGACCACCTATTAGGTTGGGAAATCAAGGCTTTTCCACTGAAAACTTTCCTGCTTTGTGATTACCCAACAGACGCAAGGCTATAACAGAAGCCCGGATTGGTCAGAAGCCAACCAGATCAGGCCATTTATGCACCACTTGAACCCACAATCTTTAGGAAAGACACTGTTTTCACTTAGTATATCCGTCTACTTTTTTACTGTAATGTTTTCAATAAAAACACAATGTTCTCATGGTTTCTGGGGAAAACCAACTTGCTTTCCTGTAATGATTAAACATTTTATCAGCTCGTAGTAACAATAAGAACGACGTCAATAATAATACCCGGCGGTTAATCATCAGGGATGGGCGAATTTTTTCGCCTCATTTCGCTGAAAAAATGACGCCCATAGACTTGTATGGAGACGTGCGTCAAAAAAAAAAAGACGCGCGACAAAATAATTTCGCTGCGGGACAAATTTTTTTTGACGCCCATAGACTTTAATGGGCGTCTGCGACATTTCGCCAGCGGCGAATTTTTGGCGAAACAAAACGGGTCAAATTCGCCCATCCCTGTTAATCATCCAATGGGTGTGACTGAATTCTCAGGGTGCCGTTGCTTAATCCACCTCGTGCAACTCTATAAATCATAATCCGTTAGACTGGTTTGTCTCCTTTTATTTAGCCTCAAGGAATGTATTGTTGTTTTCCATTTCATTTCTGTTTATTGCACAATGTGCATTTGGCAGATTTACAGAATGCGCCAAACTGAAGCCCATAGTAGTACTAAAAATATGAATTATAATAACCTGACCAACTGAATTAATGAATTATTCAACTAAAAACCACAACCTGGATTCCCAATAGATCAACTAGTCTGGCTGTGACTTGTCAGTTGACTTTATAATAAACATCATTTACTTCTTGACCTAATTAGTCCCCGATTCTTCCATTCCCTAGATGTACAAAGAAGGCATTCTATGTTTAATTACTGATGCAAGAGGATTGTCCAGTGAGAATTATCCTTACCTTCTGCACTATATCTCATTAGCTGAATCTCAGCTGCCATAAAGCAGGACAGGACTGCTGCTTCCAATGAGGATCAGATAGGATCTGTGCAGCCACTGGGACAGAATGTTCTGTTATACAGATAGCTAGAATCTCAGCTGCCATAAAGCAGGACAGGACTGCTGCTTACAATGGGGATCAGATAGGATCTGTGCAGCCACTGGGACAGAATGTTCTGTTATACAAATAGCTAGAATCTCAGCTGCCATAAAGCAGGACAGGACTACTGCTTCCAATGGGGATCAGATAGGATCTGTGCAGCCACTGGGACATAATGTTCTGTTATACAGATAGCTAGAATCTCAGCTGCCATAAAGCAGGACAGGACTGCTGCTTACAATGGGGATCAGATAGGATCTGTGCAGCCACTGGGACAGCATGTTCTGTTATACAGATAACTAGAATCTCAGCTGCCATAAAGCAGGACAGGACTACTGCTTCCAATGGGGATCAGATAGGATATTTGACAATATACACTGTATTAAATACAGACAGGGCCGGAACTAGGGGTAGGCAGAAGAGGCACGTGCCTAGGGTGCAAATGTGGAGGGGCGCCAGGCACCGCACCTCTTCTGCGCCTTGCCCCTAGTTCGGCCACTTTCTCCACCTGTAGCAGCAATCGATGTAATCCTAGGTGCGCACAGACGCGCACCCATCCTAGACGCGCACTCTTCTGCGCCTGCTCGTGCCCACGATCGGCTTCTGCAATTGATCGCCAGTGCGCGCGCGCACTTCAGAAGGGGGCAATGTATTTGGTCGGGTTGCCTTGGGCGCCCGACTGACTTGGCCCGGCACTGAATACAGACAAACACAGGACAGGACTGCTGCTTCCAATGGGGATCAGATAGGATCTGTGCATCCACTGGGACAGAATGCTCTGTTATACAGATAGCTAGAATCTCAGCTGCCATAAAGCAGGACAGGACTACTGCTTCCAATGGGGATCAGATAGGATATTTGACAATATACACTGTATTAAATACAGACAAACACGTCTATCACATAATCATGCAAATGTGCCTTATTCCACACCATAACATGACAACATGACTGCTCAGGAAAGAATTTTTGGCAGGGAGATATAAATAAACAATGACAAGCTGAAACCACTCAGTACCTACACAATAACACTTCCTTGTACTACTTTTAGTATTTCTGTAGAATATTCCTGAAAATAATTGCCTTTATCACAACATTTAGGGGCAGATTTATCAAGGGTCATCATCATCATCATTTATTTATATAGCGCTGTCAAGATACGCAGTGCTTTCGAAGTGAAAATTTGAATTTCGAGCTATTTTTGTGTACTCCGACTAGGGAATAGTCCAAATTTGATTTGAATTTTAAAAAAATGGAAAATTCGAATATCAAAATTTATCATGTACTGTCTCTTGAAAAATTAAACTTCGACCATTCGCCATCTAAAACCTGCCGAATTGCTGTTTTAGACTATGGGGGACCTCCTAGAACCTATTTGGAGTCAATTGGTGGACTTTGAAAAATCTTTTTTTTTTTTTTAAAAAAACCCCAAGATTAGAATTTGAGCGAATGCGCTATTACTTAGATTCGTACGATTCAAATTAGAACGAAAACGGCCTATTCACCCCAAAAAAACAACTTTCGATTTTTTAAATACATTTCGGTTGGTCTTATTTGAAATTCGACCCTTAATAAATCTGCCCCATAGAGTAATTGATACAAACCTGCAAGGTCCAGAGTGTTAGATAAAGGGAACCTGCCCCCTGAAAAATATTTCCCCCACCCCAAGTGTTTAAAAAAACTTTTTTTTTTTTTTGTATTTAACTTGAACAGGACTTTTACTATACAGCTTTTAGGGGCAGATTTATTAAGGTTCAAGTTGTGTTTTTCACGAAAAATTAAAATTTTTGAGTCAAAAACGGATTTTTCAGTTTAAAAAAAACTAGAATTTTTTGAGATTTATTAAACCTCGTCCCAGGAAATGGCTCGAATCCGAAAATACCTGTTGTGGTCATGTAGGAGTCAATGGCAGAGGTCCCCATTTGAAGATGTTAATAGCCTTCATGATGTTCGAGTTTATTTTGGAAGGTTTCACCAGAAAACTTGATCAATTTGAGCGATCCGAGTTTTTTTTCACCAAAACAATGATCAATTTGAGTTTTCGGTTTGTTCACCCTGAACGCGCTGATTTGAGTTTTCTCTATTCAAGGTTTTTCTTAAATTAGAAACCATCCAAGTTTTGAGTTCATTCGAGGTCTAAAAAACACTAAAATTCGACCTTTGATAAATAACCCCCTTAATGTATGTGTGACAGGTCCCTTTTAAGAAATGGTGTCGCTGTTTCCTTTCAATCTGTGATATCAGGTATGTCTGTGTAAAAAAAAAATCCATTTATATTTATTTTGGGCTGATTAGATAGTGTTTATGCACCTTTTTTATATTATCCCAACTGAAGTCAGAAAGGGGGTATATTTTCACTCTAACAACATTTTTAACAACAGAACTTTTGTAGTAATTTCTTAAAGGGTTTGAAAACCCAACCATAATGCTGTCCCACAGAGCCCCCTAGGCTTCTGAAAAAGTTGCCAAAGTATGTAAATTAGATGCAAGAAAATTCACCAATGAGAATTCTACTGATCAAAAACTTCATTATAAATGCAAAAGAACTGACCAATGAGAATTCTGATTCCCAGCACCATGTCGGCATCTTGCTCTTATCTTACATATAAAGATAATTATGTCATTTTATTCTTCATTATATGACACTGTATCAAACATGGGGATAAAGGACAGACTTGTTCAGTTCTGGGAAACTGGGCTTAAACCTTCCAACTCCAGTTTCAGGAACAAAGAACATGGAGCCTGATTTACACAGATCAGCTGGGATTCTCATTGGAGGATTTTTTTACTAAAGCAGTCGCTTGCTGTGGTTGTGGAGATTTGCGGAAAAGTTTTATTGCTTTAAGAATACAACCCTGATGTTACTGGACTACAGCTCCCAGCATGCCTCATCCATCACTATATGATACATTATTCTGGGATTTGTAGTCCAGAATTAAATGAGTAAAGGTTGTCTGAGCAGTGCAGTTTGTGTATTGAATGTTTTACCGGCCTGGTGGGGGGCGGGAACAAAAAGGGGCGGGTGTGATGTGAAATGGGCGGTGCCACACCATAAAAGGGGCGTGGCCATGGTGCAGACATTTCAAGATGGGGACAAAGTCACAAAAGCTAAGTTTTTACAGGGTATTGGGGGCAGGCCGAGGGGTCTTTTTAAGGGTATTACAAATTTACCGGCAGCTACATTGCCGGTAAATTTGTAATACCGGCCCCGGCCTTGGCAGGTGTTTTACCGGCTAGGCCGGTAAAATACCGGCCGGGTGGCAACACTAGTCGCGACCCCTTTGGGGGGTCGAACGACCCTTTAACAGGGGTCGCCTAAGACCATCAAAAAAACCATATTTCCAATCAGAGGTGAGGCCAAAATGGCGGAAAGAGGAGGGAGAGTTTCCCGGGTCAGAGGTAGAGTAGCGCCTGCATCTTGACCCAGTACCACGCCTCTTCCGCCAACCTTACTGGAGGCAGGAAGCCTTTGCCGTTCGGCATTTGCTTGGTCTTGCCTGAAGCCAGAGTGGTGAAGCGAGAGAAGAGAAATCGATCGGTTTAGTCCTAGTTTAAGTTGGTGTCACGGGCAACCGGGACCTTGAGACTGCCCTTATCACGTGAGTTACGGTTCAAATCTATCACCCCATGAGAAAGCTTTTACCTTGTATAAGTGTGTCACGGCATTGTTGCTACTAGTATTAACTCACTGCTAATATCTGCTTTGTTTCTCTTGCTCTTTGCAATCGTGCTGTATATTGCTGCCATTCACTGAATAAAGTCACGGCAGAGTTGCTGATGCTGAGAGAGCACCTACTGTATCTTTAGCTCAGGTCACCCATTGACATTGCTTGTTCCCCTGTCGTGCTCTGATGTTATAAATCTCATGCAATGACAATACAGATAAATTACAGTTATGAAGTAGCAACGAAAATAATTTTATGGTTGGGGGTCACCACAACATGAGGAACTGTATTAAATGGTCGCGGCATTAGGAAGGTTGGGAACCACTGATGTATATCAATATTCAATAAAAAAAAAACAATGGCATTATATACAAGTTTTGATACTATTTAAAATAATAAAAAAAAAACTTCAGCCAAGCTCAATTTTTAAAATGTAAAAATAAAATTACTTTACGGTCAATCTTTTTAAAGGTCTGTAAATTCAAATATCAACCTATGTTTTTGCTTTTGGGTATATCTCACTTTAATGATAAAATGTTTTAAGCATCAATAAAAATCTTGTTAGAGGTTATAAAATGTTGTCTTCATGCCAAGCTGATCATCAGCCACCCTCTGAACCTACTGGAGGCATGTTGTCTCCCTTTAATAAATTAGGCTAAAATTAATTTATAATTTACACTGATGGATTAGAAATATCTGTTCTGTACATTTTGTTGTGATAAATTTCAAATTATATCTCAGTTTTAAAAATTTCTAATAGTGAACACATTATTGTTCATTGGCTCTTTTATCAAAGGTCAAATTTCTAATTTATTTCAATTCTTTTTACTCTAATAAATAATAAATTAGAATTTACTCACAATTCAAATGGGAGGTTAATTATGAAAAAATGTGAATGTTTAATATTTGATCGAATATTACCAACCTGAAAATTCTAATCAAATTTAAATCAAGTTTTCCTCAAATGTCACTGTTTTAAAAATTTCTAATAATGAACCCATTATTGTTCATTGGTTCATTTATCAAAGGTCGAATTTTGAATTTATTTGAATTTTTTTTTTTAAATTAGAAATTCAAATTTACTTACAATTCAATGGGAGGTTAATTAAGAAAAAACTTCCTCCAATGCCAGGAAGGCAATTAACATATTCAAATGGTTCAATGGACCTCTGCTATTGACTTGTTCATTAAATCAGCAGGTTTTAGGTGGCGAATATTCGAATTAGGTCAAGGTGTGATAAATCTCACATTCAAATTTACATTCAAGTTGGTGCTTTTAAATTCAAATTTTGTTCTGACACAAAAAAAAATCGAAAATTTGAATTCGAATTAAAATTTACCATTTGAACCTTGATAAATCTGCCCCGTAATATACATACAGAAATGACATATGGACTTTGGTAGAGAATGTCCCCATTCTGTCAAGCTGACACAGATTTCAAATTTGATATCAATTCCTTTAAATTGTTCTGCCGGTCAGGACATTTTTCATAAAAGGGAAATCTCTGCCACTTTTTGGAATCTATTAAAATTTCCTAATTCGATATTTCATAAATCAACCCCATTTAATGTGTCCAGTTTGTCTTGCCAATTTATTAGACTCCAACTCCTACTTGAAATTTCCATGCCGCATGGCTGATTATTGAGCATTTCAAGTTCACGTTGACTGGCATGAGGCATAAAACTTATCCCTTCTATATACAGCCAAAGGGGCCCCTGATTCTTTTGCCTTCAAGAAATATTTTCACAAATGCAGCTACAGATAAAGAGTAATAGATTTTACATTTGTCTAGAGACTAGGAAATTAGGAATAGTCACATGACTGTGGTCACATTATTGCAGAAACCCCCTAAATAGCATAAACCACAAACTGTGTCTGATTCGCCATTAGGAACCCAAATGTACAAGTTTTTCAGGCTGCATTTGCCTGAATATGGAATGATTTCCAGCTCATGGCATCAATTAAGTCATTATCATTCAATTTACTGGATGTAAGTCAGTTACGTGTGTAGTTGAAACCTGCTAAGGGAGCATTGGGAACAGGCTGGTGTTAATTCCCTTGCGTTTATGAGTTGTGCTCTATTCGTTAAAGCAGGTTGAAGGGGAGCTTGGCACTTGCCAATGTTTGTTTTTGACCCAAACAGTTCAGTTTTTCTTAGGGCTGTTCAGTAGTGATGGGCAAATAAATTCTCCAGGCACGAATTTGTGGCAAATTTTCCAAAAAAAATCAAAAAAAATCCACCGTGACAAAAAAAATTCTCACACGTCAAAGTTATTAGTAAAGTCTATTGACTTTAATGCATTTGGACAAAATAGTTGCGCGTACAAAAATTGTCGCCCGCATCAAAATTATTTTGACTCCTATTGACTTCAATGCTTTTCTCAAATTTTTTGGAAAACACAAATTTTTCAGCGAAGCGAAACGGCTTAGATTGCTCATCACTACTTTTCAGGTCACAACTGTGGGTTTCAGCCTTGTGAAACCAGCACAATAACCTGCCCAATAACCACCTCTGATGTCAAAACCCCACCCATGTGATGCATCCCTAAATATCATAACCCCACCCCCATATGTTACTGCCGCACCCCTAATGCCATCATCCACCCTTGTTTGGTTGTTGTGGCAGTCAAAGGTGGCAACCCTGTCTACAAATGTAGTGAATTGCCCCTTCTGTGCCAGGTTTCCTACTATGACTTCCTATTCTTTTATCTCTGGTGGAATACAATGATTTTCAGTGCCCGCGCTCCTGGCCTGGATGATGAAGTTTAAAATTAGGGCCCGTGCTTACAAGACGGGTTTACTTAAACTTGAACTCCTGTGTTAAATAATGGAGTTTTCCAGGCCTGTAGTTTAGTTTTATTACTCCATCGGTTGCTATAGTTTGACACTTTCCGCTAGCCGCAGCTCTGCGTGGCTCCTAATGATCACATGGCCATGCGGATTATGCAATGCAGCAGTTACTAATTTGATTTTTTTTAAAGATGGCCTTACATGCCATCCCTAAAATGCCTAGCTTAGTTGATAATTTCCTGAAAATCCATATAAGCTGTTTGACTAGCTCAATCACAGTAATCATCTGTCTCAGCCCTCAGGCATTAAGCGCATAAGCTAGAATTCATTTTTCTATTTTTTTCAGATTTTTTCCCCGATATTTTAACTATATATTGTACATGGTGGGTCACCATATTACGATTCCTCCAGTTTATTTGTTTGTTTTTTGCCTACTTGTTGACATGGCCAACGTCTGGAAAACTTGAGCACCATTACTTCATGGCCACATGGATGACAAAGTCCAGGGGTGCTGTGCCAATGAGATGGCAGTGCCCCACTAGTTACCAGGGGCAGCAAAAATTACGCTCTCGGTAACTACGATCCAAATTTTCCACCAACATCATGAGGTCTGCCTCAGGCAGTGGAGGGTAATTTCTTCTTTTGACTGGAGGGTTACTCAGGTAGGTTTTGCACATATTCCAGAGCCTCTGATATAATTACCAAACATAACATGGCCATATTTTACCAGTATGGCTGGTCTTGGGATGATCATTATCCACCAATAGAACTTGGCTCCTCAGTTGCCCCCACACAGAGTAAAGTATCTCTTGTGGTGCACAGCTTCAAGGGTTCACGAGCAACTGTATCTAGTGGACAGCCTTTGTAGTGTTCATGATAATGTCTCTGATGATGGACAGTGACCTGCAGTTATGAATAAGTGAAACACACACTGCAACGCTTTTCAGCAAGTGGATCCAGTAGAATCCTGTCTGAAGTGTTCTTGTACAAGGGTTTCTGGTGGAACCTTGCAATGTTCTTGAGTCCATTTATCTGGTGGAGCCCAGTCTTAGGTGTTCATGTAGGAAGATTTCTGGTGGACACAACCTAAAGTGATTATAAGCGAATGGTTTTTACTGGGGCAAGCCCTATGGAAGTCTTGATGGAACACAGCCTTTCATGTTGAGAAGTAAGTGTCTCTGTTGGAGCAAAGCCTGTAGTGTTATTGCCCATGTAGAATGTGGAACCAATATCTGCTCGAGTGAGTTGGCAAGAGTAAGTAAGCAGCGGGAAGATCCATGCCTACTAATCATGGGGAAATCATTACTGAACCGCTGGATCAGCCCAATTTCAGTTTATAGAACAACTACCTGCCAAACTTTCCAGATTTCTTTCTACACCCAATCAAATAACCTCAAATTAGCCACTAGGATATTCAAAGGTGTCAATTCCATGGCATCAGGAGATAATGATCCATTCATGGCATTTATAAGACAATATTCCACTTTTTACCAAACAGTAGAATAAGTTATTCTGAATTCCAGGAGAGGTTTATTATCTCCCTAGTGGCACTGAGTTACACATAGTTGATGTCTCTAGATATTATACTGATGTGAGTTCAAGGAATGTTGTGCTCACATAATTAGATCTTTTATAATCTCATTTAATCATTTACACACACACTTGCATAGAGCCTGTTATTTTTTGTGACATTAGTGATGCAGTTTTCATTAAAAGGATTGTTCACCTTAAATTTTCTTACTATGATGCAGACAATGCTACTCTAAGCCAGGGGTCTCCAACCCTTTTAACCCATGAGCCACATTCAAATGTAAAAAGAGTTGGGGAGCAACACAAGCATCCAAAATGTTCCTGGTGGTACCAAATAAGTGCTGTGATTGGCTATTTAGTAGCTCCTATCTGGACTGGGAGCCTACAGGAGACTCTGTTTGGCAGTACACCTGTTTTTTATATAACCAAAACTTGCCTCAAAACCAGGAATTAAAAAATAAGCTCTTGCTTTGAGGCCACTGGGAGCAACATACAAGGGGTTGGTAAGCTCCTGAGACACTGGTTGGTGATCACTGCTGCTAGGGAGTGGGTCCATAGCCAATGGCTTGCAAGCTACATTGCCATTTCACTTGGCAAATGGTTTGTCCACTTTGTTGGTCAGCCAATTGCAAGAATTTATGATGGCACGTTAATGATTTCCTGGCCATGCTTTGTTTTGCCCCACCCAAGAACAAATAAACTCTGTGGGGGATTAATCGTACTATGTTTAGATCCAGAATAATATACATTCGTAAATCTCCAGTGCATCCCTAATATTCTCCTCACTGTTTTGCATTTGGAAATGACATGAAATGGGGTCAATGCTTAGAACAGGGGATTCCTTTTGTACCATATAAATATCAAATCCATGCTCTCAACTCCCCTGATATAATGTTAGAATTGTTGTTTTTATTCACCAATCTTTAACAAAGTGGGATTATTGAGGCTACACGCTACTGAAAAGTCAGGGATCTTCATACATTGAATGACAAGGAGGAGGACTCGTGGTGGCTAGGTTGGCATTGAGATGTCATCAAGAATCGTAAAACATCTATTCTGAGGCCCCCGGTATGCAAAGCATTTTCTCAGGTGCTTCCTTCAGATGGAGAACAGTGCCAGACAAAGCGGGTTATTTATCAAAATCTGAATTTTTCTGATTATTTTATTTAAAAAAGTCTGACCAAACTAGAATCCACAATTTGACCTTATTTTATTATTAAGAAAAGCACAATTTAGTCGGATCGTGGAAAAAATCGATAACATTGATGAAAAATCTGAATCATGGGATTTTTTCAGATTTTTTTCCTGAATCGTTGATTCTTTCAGGCTTTTCCCCCCAAAAAAGTCAGATTTTTTGGGATAATTCCAGCACAGGCCACAGAAACTTCGAAATAGGATAGGGACCTCTCCCATTGACTTATATATAAGTTTGGCAGGTCTGAGATGGCGGATTTTTGGAGTCTGACTTTTTGCATCATCTAGGTATAATAAATCTGGAAAAATTTGAGTTTTTTCCCACTGAAATTTCAGATTTTATATTAAAAAACTTGAATGTTTCCAGTTTTTTTTGCATCCAGGCTTTAATAAATAACCCCCTAAATTTCCCTTGAACACTGAGGTCCTGTCACTGTTCCATTTGTGTTCAATAAGACGCTTGCCATTTGCTAATATAAGTAGTGGTGAGAGATAAATTGGAGAGACTTGTTTTTGTATGCTGCTATTCTCCACCCGAGGGCAGTGACGGACAGAATGCACCATTGGCCGAGGTCATTACTTTAAGAACAATTTGGGAGCAGCTGTTGATGACTGATTGGTGGATTATAAATGGCGACAAAGGGTGGATATTTTACTCATCCACTGATAAAAACATTGTCACAATGTTGGGTGCTGAGACCCTGCCCAACATTAAACCCTTCACCCATTACAGAAACTGAAATCAAAGCATTTAGAAAACCATTAAAACACTTTCTAATTGTATTATTCTCTTAAGAAATTTGTCAGCTTACTGCCCACTACAGGTCTGCTACCCTACGTAAGCCAATGTTACCCTTCTACAAATCAGACCTGTCTCTCAGACATGGGAATGCCAATGTTTTTTTCTGCATTGGAGCTCATATAAAACATCTGTTGTTTAAGAAACCAGTGGTTTGTCATCACCACATCCTTCAATCTGCTGCTCTGGAATAATGCCACATCCACTAGCACATGAGCATACTGTAGGGTCTGTGTGCCTGCCAGCCTTGGCAACCATTTTCATGTCTCAGGAATGTGGTGCCAATATGCTATTTACCCTTTGCCTGGCTGTCTATGTCTCTCTGGTTCCCTGGTTCTTTGCTGTTTTGTCAGTTCACCTTAGGGGAGACAAAAATGGTGGTGCAGAAAGCCCAGATCCCTAAGGGAACTGCAGAGCTCTTCTTTTTCTAACATCCAATTATAATACACTCTTCCTGGTAAAATGCTGCTATCTGAAGCCTCTTCATCTACCTGTTTTCATCATGGACTTTACAGATTGCAGCAACATAGTCTATAATCCCTCTGTTTATTTGTGAGCCTGATCCTATTGGCCACAGACCTATTAAAGCTGGTGATACTTGGACATATTTCACTGACCAATCACACTTTTGACCCAACATGGAGTCCTTAACATGGCCTTCTCAATCTATATCTGATAGGGGCTGAATGATAAAGTAAATTGTATGTGCTTGGTTCCCTTCCACAATGTGTTTTTGGGGTCAGTGCTAAATGCACTGGGTCTGCTGTATCTACCGGTATGTGCCTACTTTATTTTGTTTTTTACAAAGGTAAATTAAATAAAAAATATACCTTAATCATGTCTCGTCATTCATTTGGGGTGGATGGGACCATCCCTCAACAAAATAACAAGAACGATGATCACATCATTACACAGCTCACAGGTTACTTTTAATTAAATGAGGACTTTGTTTTAGGGTAAGGGCTTAACTGAGAGGAGCTGCAACTTTTCGGACTTTCTCATCTGCCAGTACCCCCAAGAAGATGTGGTCCAATAAGATAACAGTATGGTCTGTTTTATCTGCTGCTGCCCTAAGGTGTTACAGATAGCAGGTGAAAAAAATACAATTATGCCCACTGATGGAAAAATTGAAGAAGACCTTGCCCAAAAATGCCTACAATCTGAAAGTAGAACAAGATATAGTTAGTATATAGCATCTTAAACATTTCCTCTCTCTCATTTTTAAGCAGAATTAGTAACAATCCCTAAGAATCAAAATCAGTCCATTTGCTAGGACGTCCATGAGTAACATTGTACTCGCAAGGAAAGCATATTTGTCATTCCTTTCTCCTCTTGACTATCCAGTTGGGTGTGTCTGTATGAAAACAAGGGAAGGTCTGCTCATGACAATACTTCTATTTTGGGCTAATGTCATACAGGGTGAGTTCTTCATCACATATAAACTCAGAATTACAAGATGAGGCTCAATATGAGTATGCATAAAACAATCAATTAGCACAGCTTATTAATTTTACTGATTCTTATTAAGCTATTAGCTATATATATATATATATATATATATATATATATATATATATATATATATATATATATATATATATACACTTAAACAGGAAAATATACATTGTTTATAAGTGGAGCCTTCTTTCACTTAAAGAAGAAGGAAAGCTCCAAGACAGTTTATTGCCAATAGAATAGCCACAATAGTGCAAGCTAGAATGCTATATTTATTCTGCAGAATGCTTTACCATACCTGAGTAAACATCTCTAGACACTGTCTCTGTTTGTTTAGGATAGAAGCTGCCATATAAGCTTGGTGTGACATCACTTCCTGCCTGAGTCTCTCCCTGCTTACTAACAGCTCTGAGCTCAGATTACAGTAGGGATGGGAGGAGGGAGGGGGATAGGAGCAAACTGAGCATGCTCAAGGCCGTGCCCTGGAGGTTTAAGCTGAAAACAGGAAGTCTGATACAGAAGCTGAGTACACAATAGAAGGAAAGAAATGTGGTGTTTCTTTTGACAGAGGACTCAGAGCAGCATTACTTTGAGGGTTTACTGGTGTATTTATAGAGACCTTTCTGATAAAGCTTACTTAATTTTAGCCTTTCCTTCTCCTTTAATGACTCAATATATTGTATATTCAGTAATTTACATGGCCAGAATCTATTCCCCACAGTCAGCTTTAATAATTGTCGTATGATAGGAACAATGAGTTACTTTGCACTAGCAAAAAATTAGTAAAGGGTACCCCGATTTCAATAATTTGTGGTAGTAATCTGATAATCTAACCCAAAAGATAAACAATATTCTTCCCTATATCTAGGTAACCAAGCAATACAAACTTCCACACCCACTTTTCTTGGCAAACTTCCAAAAGTTGGAATCCACATTTTCAAGAATGGCCTGAATGTAGAGTTCAGTTCAGGCAACTACAAAGGGAGAGAAAGTGGAAGCACTCCAGGCTACAAAAAATATATATGTTTAAATACAATGGAAGTACAACTGATCTATCCCATTAATCAATGCACATTCCCTGGTCCCCTGTCTCACAAATAATTCAATATATACAGTATATGCAAGTGCATGTATGTATGAAGACAGGGGTTTTTAGTTACAAAATTATGATCATAAAATTAGTAAGCCACCATACCACATCAAGATAAACCCCATGCGGTGGTCCTTAACTGTTTACCTCTGGTATCAGGCATCCTTGGTCTTCATCTGATCTGAATTAGAACTATTAATGTTGTCTCTATTAATTTAGGGGTCTTCAGGAACCAGTGATTAGAACTCAAACACACAAAATTTTCAGTAAGTAAGCCTTAGCACACCCCCATTGCTGGAGGACTTGGTCTAGAGATCTAAGTTTGCTTTATCAATAGAAGAGCAGGCTGGTACCAGATTCTCCAAGATCTCTCAGGGCACTGGGCATGATAGAAGGCATGCTTGTTCCCATTTGTATAGCATCTATATAATAAAATCAGTTGAAATTTATATATTTGGTAGTGATGGGTGAATTTATTCGTCAGGCGCAAATTGGCGGCGAATTCCCCCGAAACCACCGCCAGCGAATTTGCGCCGGCGTAAAAAAAACGAGACATTGGTGCCGTTTCACGAATTTTCCGCCGCTTTGCGAATTTCGCAGGAATCACTAATATTTGGATAATTCTTCCTGTTTTTAAAAATGTTTCATGCAATTCTCTTTCAATGACCTTCAACCATGTTTCCTCACTTCATTTTATTTTTCTACCCAGACTGCCGTTTCATGGCTTTATCCAAATAGTTGGACATACAGTACCGCCACTTCAATGGAACTTTTTATCTGACAGTATGCCTTATCTCATAGACTCTACATTGCTGGCTGCCAAGTACCTGACTGCCAGTTTAGCAGATTCTACTTGATCTAAGCCTTAGGCACCCTGTGCATTCCTGGACATTCTGGGTGGATGTTTAAATTAGCTAGAACACACTATGTGCATTCCCTTCAAGTTTTATATGGGAGCAAATAGAATTAATTCATATACAATACTTATCATAAACATTGTCCTTGATTGCTTTAGATTTATGAAACCTCATTTCTGAGTGGTTTAAAGAATTAGTTCAATTTTGTTTATTATTTATAACCTAACTGCAGAATGGGCTGAAAACAAGAAAGACTTCGGAGAGTGAGTAAGGGACTATAAAGTCTATGTTCTAAAGAAACTCTATCCAAGGACTAATCCAATAGCCCTTTGCTAAAGTTTTCTGAACACTCCTTATTGGAGACAAACTGGAGACTTTGGAGCTTTAAAGGGGGTTTTGCATTTTTCTAGAAGTTAGGCAGGTACTACTTGTCCTAAGTCTTTAAGATTGCCTATGAAGTGCAGGGTAAGCATGAAACGTGTTGGCTCCATAAGGGGAAATGCTATGTATTTTAATTTGATATAATAAATTACTTTTTATCAGCATAAATATAGAGTACAATCTTTTTTTTGTCAGGTACTACTTGAACAGAATGTTGAACTTGAAGGACATGTCAGCCTCATCTACTGTGCATATGACTACATTTGTAGATAGCAACAGATTCAAAAAGCCAGGGTCTCTGTGTTCTGTTGGACATGGGTAGGGAAACAGCTCAGTGAGTGATGTCAGATGGTTTATTACATTAGTGGATGCAGATTGTGCTGAAACTCCATTATGCAGTTGGGGTTCAATTGTTGGTGGTCATTAAACACTTATCCACTCTCATTCGTTTTATATGTGTGACTAGAGCAAACACAGCTGGTCCTGTTGAATATCCCTAACTAGCCTTGGCACATATGTGTGTTTCCATAGAAGTAAACATCTTAAAGTTTGCATAGGTTGTTCTTTGTTACAGGCAGGAGAGGGGTGATTGATCTTTTTATAAATACATCTTCTGAACATTGAGAACAATTAGATATTAGATTTCTGTAGGCTTGAACCCTTTGGCTGGCTAATATATCTGATTCTACTCCAGTGAGGAGCAAGCCCCAGTATCTGATTCTACTCCAGTGAGGAGCAAACTCCAGTATCTGATTCTACTCCAATGAGGAGCAAGCCCCTGTATCTAATTCTACTCCTGAGAGGAGCCAAACCCAGTATCTGATTCTAATCCAGTGAGGAGCAAGCCCCAGTATCTGATTCCACTCCAGTGAGGAGCAAGCCCCAGTATCTGATTCTACTCCAGTGAGGAGCAAGCCCCAGTATCTGATTCTACTCCAGTGAGGAGCAAGCCCCAGTATCTAATTCTACTCCTGGGAGGAGCAAGCCCCAGTATCTGATTCTACTCCAGTGAGGAGCAAGCCCCAGTATATGATTCTACTCCAGTGAGGAGCAAGCCCCAGTATCTGATTCTGCTCCAGTGGGGAGCAAGCTCCAGTATCTGATTTTACTCCAGTGAAGAGCAAGCCCCAATATCTGATTCTACTCCAGTGAGGAGCATGCTCCAGTATCTGATTCTACTCCAGTGAGGAGCAAGCACCAGTATCTGATTCTACTCCAGTGAGGAGCAAGCCCCAGCTGTAGTTTTAGGATAAAGTACATAGATACGATTAAATATATATTATGCAGGGCTCATGCCTCTCAATTATTTTCATACTCGAATCAAGGGCCTGAAAGAGCTGGCACATACAGTACCAAAATGTAGTACATGTATGGGATCCATTATCCGGATACCCCTTATCCAGAAAGCTCAGAATTACAGAAAGGTTGTCTCCCATAGACTACACTTTATCCAAATAATCGACATTTTTAAAATTGATTTCCTTTTTTTTCTCTAAAAATAAAACAGTACCTTGTACTTGACCTCAACTAAGATACAATTAATCCTTATTGAAAGCAAAACCAGCCTACTGGGTTTATTTAATGTTTACATTATTTTCTAGTAGACCTAAGGTATGGAGAGCCAAATTACAGAAAGATCCATTATCTGGAAAACCCCAGGTCCAGAGCATTCCGGATAGCAGTCCCATACCTGTATTACAGTTCTTGGATCAATTCCAGCCAGGGCACTTTCTGCAAAGTGGTATGTTCTCCTCACAACTGTGTGGGCTTCCTCCAGGTAGCCTGGTGGTTTCCCCCTACCCTCCAAAAACATACCGGCAGGTTGGTTAACTACAGTGTGATAGGAAGGACCATAATGGGGCATTCTGCACTAGATATCTTGCCCCCTAGGGCTTGGTCAGAGTGCAGAATAGGTAATCTTGGTGGTTGCATTGGGAGGGGTGTCTGAGGTGCTGGAGGGTGAAAGGGACCTTATACTGGAATGTCAATCGGGGCAGTAAATGATGTATAATCTCTGTAAAGCACTATGAACCTGTTGGTGCTATATACAGTAAATGAAGAGGAATGATTACTGAGTAATGAGTAATGCCTCAATGTTGTCATAGTGCAAAGTTTTTCTGCTGGTCTGTGGTCGGGGCGCTTGCTAAATCTGTTACAAAACAAGTTTGGTGGCTGTGATTTGGATATAATTGCATGAGAAAAATGTAGCTCATGTTTTAAGGCATGGAATCTCTGTGGGGAAAATCAGAGATCAGAGGTGAGACATGGATTTCACAGGCAATAAAATTATTGATCATTGATTAAAAATTGTCCAATAGGATCAGCTCAACTCCCGTTGACTTCCATAGGACCTCGACAACTTTTACATGGTTTTTATACTTAATAAGTCTACAATTTTTAGAGTTGTAAAGAAATATATTTCTTAAATTGCCTCCAAGCCTGGAATTCAAAAATAAGCACCCGCTTTGAAGTCAGTGGGCGAAAACATCCAATGGGTTGACAAGCACCATGTTGATCATGAGCTACTGGTTAGGGACCACTGGTTTCCTCTATAGTTGTTATAAACCAGCCACTCTCCTTCTTACCACTGTGCCAGGCCCCTCCAACAATTATTTTGTGGTGGTGGGGGGGGGGCATGTTTAAGTTATGTCAGATCTGGGGTCCCCATTTGAGTCAAGGGGGAGAAAATTCTAGCCAAAAGGCACATCCCTTAAATAATAGAATATCTCATTTTTATTTTTATCTATATTCTTCCCATCCTTGGAGCCCGGCTAAATGCCCTTTCTGCCCTACCCTAAAAACCTTTGTTGACTGTTTGCAAATGATTTCATTACGTAGCGAGAAGTGAGGACTTATTTTGCTCCTTTCATTCTCCAGTGTAATCCCTGTGATGTATGTCTCCAGGGCAGGCAGAGACACCTGAGGATTCATTGCATTGCCTTCAAAATGCTCCAGCAATGAAAGGGTTCAGGGAGGCGTGTCCTGACTCAGGGGAGGAGAGGAACGTAATACCTGTGTCAATAGGTAACTCATTGCTCATGATTTGTCAGCATCACACCAGCAAGGAACAGCTCGTGAAGGAAATAACTGGAGATACGGGTGGAGGGAGCACAGATTCAGGTAAGGACTGACAGAATTCCTAGAGACTGTTGTTTGTGGGGAAGTTTTGTTATGAGGATTGAGAATATAGTTTTAGTTATATGCTCAGGATTCTTGTGCGGTCTTCTTCACTACGTGTTTCTACTTGAAGGGTAGCAGTTAGGCAGCACTAATAGAAAGTGTTACTTGTCCAGTAACCCATCATCTTGCCCTACTGCCTTTATTTTGCTCTATTTTCTGCATTGTGTTCTACTGGCCCCATCTTGCCATACAATCACCAAATTGCTTTATTGTTTTTATCTTGCACATGTTATACCCTGTTTCTGTGTAACTACTGTTGCTGTTCTGTAGGACTCATGGTATAGACCAAGGCTCCCCAACCTTTTTTACCCATGAGCCGAATTCAATATTCAACAGAGATGGGGAGCAACACAAGCATGAAAATGTTCCTTGGGGTGTCAAATAGGGCTGTGGTTGGTATTTTGTAGCCCCTATGTAAACTGGCCGCCTACAGGAGGCTCTGTTTGGTGGTAAACATGGTTCTTATGCAACAAAAACTTTCCTTCAACCAGGAATTAGTACCTAATTTGAGGCCATTGGGAGAAACATTGAAGGGGTTGATGAGCAGCATGTTGCTCCCAAGCTACTAGTTGGGCACCACAGCTATGAACCAACCAACCTCAAGTGGTCAGGCAGATAAGAATTCAATCCTGGATTCAATGGTGACATGAAATAAGGGCTCAAAAAACTCTACGGTGCATAATTCTCTCACTAATAGCATAAGGATGGTTGATAGTTGCAACTTTTTAGAACGGTTATCCCCAACCAGTGGTTAACAACTCTGTCAGACAATCTCAGCCCATATATGGCAATTGCAGGGTCTTTTATCATGCTTCTGGCTCCCCAACACTTTTAATGTTGCTCACATGTAAAAAAAAAAGTTAAAATTATAGGGGTTATTTATTAAAATCTGAATGATAAAATCTTGAAAACTTCGAGTTTTTTTAACTAGAAAACTCAAATTTTTAGAGGAAAAAAAACCTGATTTTTTTTCTAGATTTATTATATAGCAATGCTGCAAAAAGCCTGAATCTGAAAATCCGTCATCTCAGACCTGTCAAGGTCATGTACTGTATAAGTCAGTGGGAGAGGCACCTATCTCAATTTTAAATTTCTTGGCTTGCGCTCGGTTTATTTAGAAAAGATTACTTTTTTGGGGCTTTTCAGTTCAAAACTCAAAAAAATTTGATCGATTCAGGAAAAATTCGAACAATTTGGAAAAAAGGCCAAAAAATTCAAGCAATTCAGGAAAAAGTACAAAAAAATTCATATGATTTGGGTTTTTGCTAGATTTTATCAAGTTTTTCTGCAATCCGATTGAATTGAGTTTTTTTTTATTAATAAATAAGCTAAAATCAGGAGTCAGAGTTTGGTCGTGGATTTTTTAAATAAAAGATTAAATAAATTTGGACTTTAGTAAATAACCCCCTATGAGTTTGACCTAGAACCTCCCCAACAGTCTCCTATGGCTGTTGGAAGGTACAGGTAATAGTATATCAACAACATGGAGAAGCCTTTGTCATTCCGTTTGTTTTTGGCTGTGGGATTTATCAGCTAGATAGCGATGTGCACAATGGACACAATATTCCAGAAGAGGGGTGAAGGGCCAAACCTCAGTGCCACATCTGCTGTATTTGTTTTTCCAAAGAACAGAATGCAGGGAGTTAGTTCCATTGATTCCAATGAGGTAATCCACACCAGCGACTTGTTGAATGACAGATGTAGCCACTTGAAGACTTTGTCAATTGAAACGTGTACTAATTAGGGTGGAAATTATAAAACTGCCTTACTGGCACCATGTTTTTCTGGTATTTCCTATTAGCAAATGGAATTATGGGAACTTTTTACAAAATTCACAAATAAAAGACAGAGTTGTACCTTTCTGTGACCGAGGTATATAGCAATGGATTTCTGTAACTGCCAAAAAAGCTTCTGTGTTAGAGATAAGTCAGTTTTAATTATGGAGGCAAGGACATTCCAGTCTAGAGGCTGGTTTCTAGACGTGGCTGGAATAAGAACAATTATTGTAGAATGTCTGGCTTTATTACAACTGTTATGGCGGGGTGAGTGCATTCTGCCGTGTGGGTGGCTGCTAATTATGGCTGTTGAAAATGGTGAATACATTTGGCACTTGGAGCAGCACCTTCAGAAATTACATATTCTGCTTAACTTTGTTGTAAAATTGTATTACAAACTGGCCATACAACAATAGATCCACCAAACAGAGGGATCTGTGCCTGATTTGACCACCCATGTCTTGGTTTATTTGGGGTAATCTGATTATTTGTCCCTTGGTCAGTGATTGGATCCAATGCAGATGGAAGATGACCATGTCAACATGTCAACGCAGTACCACCCAACAGTATATTATCTCCTTACTGATAAACATCTGCCCAGTATTGAGACAGAAGTCTGTTGGGCAATCAACCAGGTACTCCCCATACACAGCAACCTTACAACTTGCTCTAGAGGGACTGATTTTTTTTTTGTCCATGATTGGCCATCTTAACATAGAGTTGGACAACATAGTTATGGTTCTTGTGTCTCTCCACAATTTTATATAAATAATGTATTATCTATTATTTAGATGGAGCTCAGTGATTACAAGTAAAGCAGCAGATATATATATATATATATGTTCCCTATCACATTACCATCAGTCCCTGCCCCAGTGGAGCTTACAATCTAAAGTCCCTATCACATTTCTGTCATTCCCTGTCCCAGTGAGCTTACAATCTAGGGTCCCTATCACATTGCCATCAGTCCCTGCCCCAGTGGAGCTTACAATCTAAGGTCCCTATCACATTTCCGTCAGTCCCTGTCCGAGTGAGCTTACAATGTAGGGTCCCTATCACATTGCCACCAGTCCCTGCGCCAGTAGAGCTTACAATCTAGGGTCCCTATCATATTCCCATCAGTCCCTGTCCCAATGAGTTTACAATCTAGAGTCAATATCAAATTGCCATCAGTCCCTGTCCCAGTGAGCTTACAATCTGAGGTCCCTATCACATTCCCATCAGTCCCTGTCCCAGTGGAGCTTACAATATAAGGTCCCTATCACATTCCGATTAGTCTCTGTCCCAGTGAGCTTACAATCTAGAGTCCCTATCACGTTGCCATCAGTCCCTGTCCCAGTGAATTTACAATCAAAGGTCCCTATCACATTCCCATCTGTCCCTGCCTCGGTGGATCTTACAATCTAAGGTCCCTATCACATTCCCATCAGTCCCTGTCCCAGTGAGCTTACAAACCAGGGTCCTTATCACATTCCCATGTCCCAATGGAGCTTACAATATAAGGTCCCTATCACATTCCCATCAGTTCCTGCCCCAGTGGAGTTTACAATCTAAGGTCCTTATCACATTCCCATCAGCCCCTGTCCCAGTGAGCTTACAATCTAAGGTCCCTATCACATTCCCATCAGTCCCTGTCCCAGTGAGTTACAATCTAGGGTCCCTATCACATTCCCATCAGTCCCTGTCCCAGTGAGCTTACAATCTAAGGTCCCTATCACATTCCCATCAGTCCCTGTCCCAGTGAGTTACAATCTAGGGTCCCTATCACATTCCCATTAGTCCCTGTCCCAGTGAGTTTGCAATCTAGGGTCCCTATCACATTGCCATTAGTCCTTGCCCCAGTGGAATATACAATCTAAGGTCCTTATCACTTTCATACAAACTAGGGTCAGTTTTATCCAGAGCCAAGTAACCTGCCTGTATGTGTCTGGGGTTGTGTGAGACCCTTGCAGACACTGGGAGAATATAGAAACTCCCAACTCAGCACCCCAGCACACTGAGTCACTATTGTGCTTTAAGACAAACCATGTAATAATGGGTTGTACTTTTCTTATCACAGTGGTTTTATCAATGGTCTCACAGTGATGAACCCTGATTTCAGTTCCCATTGGGAGCACTGTGTGCCCTGAGTATATATATTGTGTCTGTGTTTGTGATGGGTTGAATGGCTCTTATATAACTGATCCTGCATGTGACAGTGAGTAGAAAATGTGACTGCGCCACTGAGACAGGGACTGGAAATAATTCAACATTTTCTATCAAGATCTGTGGAACATGTCGGCGTTACATAAATAAAGGATATGGGGCAGGACATTGTGCCCCCTACAGTGTTAAGGAAACTTATTTGAAAAAGTTTATTTCTCTTGATAACAGAGCATTTCCATTGGTTACAAATGGCAGCAAATAAGAAGTGTAAGGCATAGTGTGACCTTTATTGGTAAGGATAAACAATGGAAACACAGCAAATATTTTCCCCTCAATGTACATTGTTTAACATAATGACACAGGAGTGTGCTCTGTTCTGTAATGCAAGTGTTGTGCAAGGGGAGAGCACAGTGACTTAGGGGCCGATTCACGAAGGGTCGAATATCGAGGGTTAATTAACCCTCGATATTCGACTGGGAATTTAAATCCTTCGAATTCGAATATCGAATTCGAAGGATTTAGCGCTAAAAATTCGATCGAAGGATTTTTCATTCGATCGAACGATTAAATCCTTCGAATCGAACGATTCGAAGGATTTTAATAAAACGATCGAATGAATATCCTTCGATGAAAAAAACTTTAGCAAGCCTATGGGGACCTTCCCCATAGGCTAACATTGAGTTCGGTAGCTTTTAGCTGCCGAACTAGGGGGATCGAATTTTTTTTAAAGAGATAGTACTTCGACTATCGAATGGTCGAATAGTCGAACGATTTTTAATTCTAATCGTTCGAATCGTTCGAATTCGATCGAATTCGATCTAATTTAATCAATTCGATTGTCGAAGTACCCAAAAAATACTTCGAAATTCAAATTTTTTTTCATTCAAATTCTTCACTCGAATTTTGTACATCTGCCCCTAAATGTGAATGCCTTCTTCCCTTTTCTATCTGCTTATAAAATTTCACTCTGATTGTTTGGCTTATTACAAAGGTTGGCATAACAGATATAAAAAAAGGAAAGGGCAGGTCGTAACCCCTAGTAACAAATGACAAAACTTGATACCCTTGGTACTTGCAGCCTTGAGCCAAGGGCTGTAACTACAGAGGAAGCAGACCCTGCTGCTACAGGGGGGTCCAGGAGCTATTGGGGCCCCATGAGGCCTTAAATAATGAGCAATTTCAACATATACGTTGGTAAAAAAGGACAACCTCTGATTATGTTGGGGGGCATAAAATTAATTTGCGTTGGGGCCAAGTAACATCTAGTTTCATCAGTGCTCGAGCCTCTTAGATAATTCCCCCATTTCTCTTATGAATTCCAATGGGTCTTCCGGATCGATATCAGGCCAAAAATCAGCCAGATATCGATCAGGCAGGTTTGATTTTTTTTGGCGACCGAGGACCACATTGGCTGGTTGCTGAGGTCCTTGTCTCTCTGGCTCCCATTTCCTTCATTGTAATCGGTTAGACCTTGAGCCATATGATTTGATTAACCCGATATTGCCTTGCCTTTGATGGGCATATATCAGGTAAAGACCTGTTTGTTTGGCAAGGTCTTATACTGCATGGTCTCCTTTAGACTGGGTAAAGTAGGGTGAGATGGTGCCAATTACTGCCCTTAAGATGGCCAAACACTGTAAGATCCACTCGTTTGGCAACATCGCCAAACGAGTGGATCTTTCCCGATATGCCCACCAACGCAGGCCTACTGTATATTCTGAACGTTCGGCCCTAGGGCCAAACTATTGGATTACAACAAGGAGCAATGGGCTCAGATGAAAAATTAAACCTTCCTGATCAATATCATGCCCAGATATCAATTGGGAAGACCCGTCAGAAGCACCATACATGGCCAGATAAGATGCCGAATTGGTCTAAAGGGCCAATATTGGCAGCTTTAATCTGCCCGTGTATGGGCACCATTAGATCCACGTTGAGCAGGAGAGGTGCAATAAAATGAATCAATGCCGTTGATCTGCACTGAGAGCAAGTGACACTTGTTTACAGACAACAGTTTCCAGCAGGGGCTGAGGTGTTGAGCTGAGACTAATCTTTGTGGACATTTATTATGCAGCCCGGGGTGATAATGAGCCGCCAGCACAGGAAGGTGTCAATGGATAAAGGAGACAATCTGCCTCATCCAGAGCTCGTTGACTCTTATCCTCTTCCCTTCCCACCTCTTGTTTACCAATGTTCTTCCCTGATTCACACATTCCTCCTCCCGAAACTTCATCAAAATGAAGTGTTTCCCCCTAAAACAATGTGCAGGAATAAATGAATAAAAGCAGCGCTGGCAAACACTGACTATGGTGGGTGTTATTCCAATCAAGGACCTTCCAACTGTCACATTGCTGGGCTCTCAATGTTCTTATTAGCGTCCCTCAAACCAGCACAGTGTTTTGGCCGTTGCTGGAGACGATATGCTGGTATTCACTGACATCACCAAATGAGCTGTGTTGTGTTTAGCAGCATTGCTGGGGCACATTGTAAACTGATCCATTGGAAATTGTGCAATTTGGCCACACACATGATTTTAAAACCTGCACTATCCCATTGATCAGCTTTGTTGTCTGAATCCCTATGCTGGATAGAACCCCATAGTATCCTATTTCCTATCAAAGTTACATAGCAGCTGAGATTAAAGCAAAGAAACACCAGTCAGTTGATACACCTAACATCCAGCTCTGGGCTAATCAAGTACAGCTATGGGACCTGTTATCCAGAATGTTCGGGACCAGGGGTTTTCCGGATAACGGGTCTTTCCATAATTTGGATCTTCATACCTTAAGTCTACTAGAAAATCATTTAAACGTTAAATAAATCCAGTAGGCAAAAGGCTGACAAATGGGCTTGTGTGCTCCAAAAGCTTGCAATTGTTACTTATTTAGTTAGCCAATAAAACATCAAACTTTACATTTTCTGCATTTTTTCAGTGACTAACACGGTACAACCCCTCCTCTGGAATTCTCTCCCACAGTCTGTCCGACTTTCTCCCAACCTTTCTGCTTTCAAAAGATCTCTTAAAAGGTACTTCTTTAGAGAAGCCTATTCTCACTTTCCCTTTAGATTGGAAGCTCCTTTGCACAGGGCCTTCCTCACCTTTTGTGCTGGTATTGGTTGTGATGTATGTGACTCCATATGGTCTATGTATGTAATTAATGTGATTTACTTTACAGCGCTTCAAAATATGCTGGTGCTATATAAATAAATGTTAATAATAATAATAATAATAATAAATACAACATCTTAAAACTTTGGGATCAAGTACAAGCTACAGTTTTATTATTACAGAGAAAAAGGAAATACATTTGAAAAATCCGATTTTTTTTTTTTTAAATGGAGTCAATGGGAGACGGCTTCACAATAATTTGGAGATTTCTGCATAACAGGTTTCCAGATAACAGATCTCATACCCATATAGTGGTCTGTGGCCCAACTGCAGCCCTCCAGTGACGTTATGGACCTCAGGTCAATCAAATCGATCATAGTCGGTGGCCCCATATGTTGAAGAACTGGGCCGCACCATTCTAGATCCACCCATTCTATTAGGATCCTAAAATGCAATTCTTTAGCTGTATCCAGTCTACCTCTAGCAAACTGTCTCTGAAAAAAACTCTCTGAATCAACATTGTGCTATTAGTAATAAAATAATAACCTCACATTTTTTCACTTGCTCAAGAAGCATCCAACCCTTTCTTGAAGCTGTCTACTATATCTGCCAGTCCTGCTGCTTCTCCGACGTCAGCATTCTCACAGTATTAACCAGGTCTTAAAGGGGTGGTTCACCTTAGCGTTAACTTTCAGTATGTTATAGAATGGCAAATTTTAAGCAGCTTTTCAATTGGTCTTCATTATTTTTTATTATAGTTTTTTAATTGTTTGCTCTTTCCTTCTAGCCCAGCTTTCAAATAGGGGATCACTGCCGCATCTAAAAAAAAACAAATGCTACACTTTAAGGTGGTTACTTACTAAATTCTGAATGCAAAAATCATGAAAATCTTGTGATTTTTTTTTTTTTTTTTTACAAAATCAGACTTTTACAATTTTTTTTATGGAATTTATTAAACCCGGAGAAAGTACAGTCAGAATCAGAAAATCCAGAATCTCAGACCTGTCGAGGTTGCATAAAAGTCAATGGGAGAAGTCCCAATTAATTTTTGATGTGCACTGGGTTTCGTGCAATACCCCAAAGTTTTCAGAGTTTTCGGGCGAAAAATCTGAAAAATTTTTGAAAAATCTGAAAAAATAGTGAAAATCAGATTTTTCCCTGCAAAGCAAATTTTGGGGAAAATGTAATAATAAATAAGCACAAAAAAACCCGAGTGGATTTGATGGTGGTTTTTATCAGAAAATATTGAGATAAATTTGGATTTTGATTAATAACCCCCTTATTGTTATTGCTACTTTTTGTTACTCATCTATTCAGGCCTCTCCTATTCATATTCCAGTCTCCTATTCAAATAAGTGCATGGTTGCTAGGGGAATTTGGACCCCAGCAACCAGATTGCTGACATTGCAAACTGGAGAGCTGCTGAATAAAAAGCTAAATAACCCAAAAACCACAAATAATAAAAAATCAAAACGGATTGGAAATTGTCTCAGAATATCACTATCCATATGTCTCTCTATCATACTAAAGGTTAACTTAAAGGTGAACAACCCCTTTAGTGTAAAACCCATTTCTAATCTCACAAGAAGCCGCTGTTAGTTCAAGGCCCTCCTTAGAAAGTGATCAGCTCCCTATAAAGCTTGAATTGGGATTTCCCTTATTCCTCTGGATTCACTGGTTGGATTTAGTGTCACAAATACAAATGATTATCAGAATGTGACATTTACAATCCACGAGAGACTCTTTGAACCGACCGCGTTCATCAGTTCCCTATACAAACTCAGTGTATTTTATCATTTACTGATACTCACTGACGCTCACATCCAACCGCTCAGGTATTTGTTATTGAATCATGAAGTTAAAATGTCATAAGGGCTGGAGGAACCGTAAATAACTCCTTTGCTGCTGCCTAATTAGGGGGCAGAGTCCAAGATTCCAGCTATCTTTATTAGAAGGCTAATATCAGTAATAACAATAATAATAATCTTTATATCTGAACATTCTGTCCCACTGGGCTCGGATCCTACTTGTAATTGACTCCCAGTAGCACTTCTCTAAGGGCAGAGACACACAGTCAGATTTGTGGAGATTAGTCGCCCGGCTTCTTCTGGGGGACTAATCACCTTCTCGCCAGCTGTAATGAAATTGGAGCGCTTCGTTTTCTGAAATCGCCCGAAGTTTCCATGTGAGGCAACTTTGGTCGACTTGGGAAAATGAAGTGCTCTGAGCGCCATCCCGACGGCGATTTTCACTCTAGCCCGCTGGAAGGCACAGGAAGGCAATTCGGGGAGATTAGTCGCCTCGAAGAAGAGGAGATTTGTCGCCGGGCGACTAATCTCCCCAAATGTGACCGTGCTGCCCTAATTAGGGATGCACCGAATCCAGGATTTGGTTCGGGATTCGGCCAGGATTCGGCCTTTTTCAGCAGGATTCGGATTCGGCCGAATCCTTCTGCAGGGCCGAACCGAATCCGAATCCTAATTTGCATATGCAAATTAGGGGCAGGGAGGGAAATTGCGTGACTTTTTTTAGAAAACAAGGAAGTAAAAAATGTTTTCCCCTTCCCACCCCTAATTTGCATATGCAAATTAGGGTTCGGATTCGGTTCGGTATTCGGCCGAATCCTTCGTGAAGGATTCAGGGGTTCGGCCGAATCCAAAAAAGTGGATTCGGTGCATCCCTAGCCCTAATACTTTCTACGGGCTGATATTCTTTAAAGGTTCAGCCTCAACAACAAATAATTTTTTTTTATTTATTTACATATAATGAAGTGTTACAAATGGTGTTTTTGTTTGTGAATCTCAGTTGATAACAATAAGCTGCTGTGTAGCTATAGCGGATACCATTCAAGTCGCAATAAGGCTAAGGCCACACTAGGCGATAGCGCCGCGATTTGACTCGCCGCGACTTTTCGCCGCGACTTTTAAGCCGCAATCGCTGGGGAAACTTTTGCGCTGGCATCTATGGGGAATCGCGAAAAATCACCAGCGTCAAAACACACGCGGCGATCTTTTTTCTACTGTCGCTCGAAATCGCCGCAAAAGTTTCCCCAGCGATTGCGGCTTAAAAGTCGCGGCGCTATCGCCTAGTGTGGCCTTAGCCAAGGGTTACACAGCTGATAACAGATGAGCTGCGTAGATAACAATGGTTTTAGTTCGTACACGGAAAAGATAAAGAGGTACCAAAAGTCTTTCTTCTGCAAAAGATAACGCTTGTCGCTAAGCAAATGTTTATTTGTAGGTATTGCATGAACAGGGACAGATATACATTCACTTCATGGTGTGACTGCTCCTTTAAAGTGATACTGATGCTAAAAAGCTACTTTTTAAAATATTAATCTACATTAAAAGTTACTTATAGGTCATGTTAATGGTTTTTGTTGGGAGGTTTGTTTTTGTAAATAGTTTTTGGTTGATGTTCCTAAACCTGACTGTTTTGCCAACCTGACTGTCCCACCTCAGCCTGTCAGTTAAAGTTTCCAATGCTAACGGACTCCTGCTGCACAAATATGGCAGCCCCCTCATAGACGAGCATGGGGAGTCAGATGGGAAATGTAAAAGCTTTGAGCAAATACTTTATGGCAAAATTATGAGTAGCAAACAAAGCCAATACTATGATAGATGTAAAAATGGTTTAATTTCTGGTGTCAGTATCTCTTTAAGATCCTAATCGAGAAGTCTGAATTCTTGGTGTCAGTGTGGAACAGTCTGTCCTGTCTTGTATGGAACATACAGTAATTCCCATCTCACACGTAGCTGTCAGCAGAGCATAATGTTGTTGAAAGGTTCTATAAAACCAAAGAAACGTTCCCTACCTCCACAGCTGTTGGTCCATCATGACAGAAGTAATTTTAGCTTTTAGTAGAATAAAAATTCCATGCTGGGGGTTCTTTGCCCTTAAATCAGTGATCCCCAACCAGTGGCTCAGGAGCAACATGTGTGGTCCCCAGCCCCTTGGCTGTTGCTCTAAGTGGCCTCAAAGCAGGTGCTTATTTTGAATTTTTTTGAATGCTTTTGGAAGCAAGGTTTGCATAAAAAACAGGTATACTCCCAAACAAAGTCTCCTGTAGGCTACCAGTCCATATAGGGGCTACCAAATAGCTAATCATGGCCCCAATTTGGTACCCCCAGGAACTTTTATAATGTTTGCTTTGCTCCCCAATTAATGGTGCAACCCACTGATCCCCAACTGCTAGCTCATGAGCATCATGTTATTTACCACCCTCTTGGCCAGTGCACCTAGGGGCTACCAAACAGCTAATCGCAGCCCTCATTTGGCTTGGCCCTGTAAGGATTACTCACCTTTGCAGCCTCTGCTCCGGTCCTGTCCAATATGGCGGCGCCCATGGTCTCCACATGGCACGCTCTGACGCCAATGTGTCAAGCTTGTGCAGCGTCTTGATGCCAGTGCGTCACAATAGAAGCAGCGACGCAACGTCAAGATGCATCGCCATGACGTCATCACGCCTGTTTGCCGCCAAACTGGGCCTATATAAGATGCCAGAAGACTTTGCCAAATATAGGTTCTTCTTACTGAGTTCCTGGGTGTGATTTATTGTTATCTTGATTGGATCCCTGTGTTTGACTTCGGCCTGTTATTGGATATTGAACCTTCCTGCATGGATTGACCCCTTACCTGGACTTTGACTACTCTTTTGCTTATCCCTATTGATGCAAACTATTTGCTTCCTCCTTGGTCCGCAACTCCAAACTGCGCCTTCGGGCCTTTACAGGCCCCTGCTTTAGAAAATGATATAAAACGGTTGCCCTTTTATTAATCATACTATGTAATGTATGGGGGCGAGGTTACATTAAAATGATCCCATGCAATGAAATCTATGGAGACTATGAGTTAACTGGGGATTACAGACACTCCTTGGAGACCCACATCCAGTCTATGTATGGTCTTCAAGTTGGTCAGTCTTGTCCTAGAGCAGTGATCTTCAACCAGTGGCTCATGGGCAACATGTTCCTCACCAAACCCTTGGATGTTGCTCCCAGTGGCCTCAAAGCAGGTGCTTATTTTTGAATTCCTGGCTTGGAGGCAAGTTTTGGTTGTATAAAAACAATATGTACTGCCAAACAGAGCCTCCTCATAGGGGATACCAAATATTTAATTACAGCCTATAATAAGCATCCCAAGGACTTTATGAATGTTTGAAGTTGCTTTCCAACTTTTTTACTTTTGAATATGGCTTACAGGTAAAAACATGTTGGGGATCGCAATCCGTGGGGATCTGCAGAGAAACCAGAAAATCCCAAATTCTCTGCTTCCAGCTCATTAATACTCCCAAGGTTTTTGTTCTCCTGTTAATATTTTGCACTTTTTCTTTCTTCTTGACCATCCGTGTCTCCAGTTGCCTTTGCTGCTGACCTTTCCTGTTGCTCGTGCCCCCTGTTGATGCCCTTGACCGTAAACCCCCCACTCTGCCCCCTGCTGGTACATTGCATGGATTTTCACTTCATTCTTGCTATTGTTCCATTGAGTCAAAGCTCAGCTAAACCTCTTTATCCATTGCTCCAACTGCAGTTGGAGTTGAAAGCTTTAAGCCCAGTTTCCCAGCACTGAACAAGTCTGTCCTTTATCCCATTTATCCTTTAGGTAAGAAATTACATAATTATCTCTATTTGTAAGATTACAGCAAGATGCCTGACACGGTGCTGGGAAATCAGCATTCTTATTTGTCAGTTATTATGGATTTATAATGAAGTTTTTGATCAGTAGAGATTTTCTTGCATCTATAATTACATTTTTCAACAACTTCTATAGAAAACGAGGGGGCTCTGTGGGACGGCTTTATGCCTGGGTTTAGATCCCCTTTCATTTCTTGGTTGTTATGTGTAGGTCACAGAAACAGGTGCCTTGCAAAGGTGCAACATTTCTAATAACTCATAGCAACCAATCAGGAGGGATCAATCTGTATGGTCTGTTATTGGATAACAATGATCTGATTGGCAGAGATAGCCTACTAGACATGTGAATGTCCTCAGAGTATTTATTGGATCACTATACCCTAACATTTGTCAGCAGAATTGTTCTTAGTACAGAGAGGAACATTCACATAGACATTTCTGTACAAATAATACCTGGTTAATTGTCCATGTTGGGGTAAATTTACTAAGCGGCGAACATTCGCCATCGATGGCTTCTCAGCCATCGCAACACTTCGCCAGATGAAAATTTGCTCAGACAATGCTAATTTACCAAAATGTGATGTTGCGTCCAACGCTGGCGAATATTCATTAGCTTTCCTTCTGTAATCAAAAAGAAGATGCGCTAGTGTTGAATGATGCCTGGCGCAACTTCGTTAGAGGTCTTCCATCAGGCTAATTTGCATACGGCGGAGAAATTATAAAGTTGAATGGACGTATATGTTTCAGCAAATACATTACATTACACAAGCCCAGGGAACCTTAATAAAGACAATAAAGTTGTTATATTGCCCTACACATGAGCCCACTGTATAGTTAATGTTCCATATGTCAGAAAATGTATGGGGGAACCCGGTTACCCAAAAAAATTTTTTGAAGGGCTTTTGCAGGCTATCACTCTGAAAAAAGGAAAAGACGCCAGCGTTATTTTGGGACTTAGAAACTTTTTCCACTATATATATTATGCAGTAGCGTTCTTAGAGGGGACGGGCCCTGGTGCGTGACGCGCATCCGGGCCCCGCCCCCCTCCGTACAGCCAAATTTTAGTGGATTTTAGTGGCGTGCGGCGATGCCGGGGGGCCCAGAGGGGTTGAGGGCCCTGGCCCGCTTGCACCCGCTGCTCCCCCGGTAGTTCCGCCACTGATATTATGTAAGTAACAGATGACTGAGGAAGATCAATGCACTTCGCTTGGTCTGAGCTGGCGAAGGCAAGTCTCACTATAGAGTGCGAATGACCGCTAGCGTCTGTCTCTTTCGCTAGCGAAGTTACGCCTGCGCCCGTTACTAATTCGCCGAAGTGCCTGAAATCGGTAACGCTGGTGAATCGTCGCCAGAATTAGTCACTTCGTCCTTTAGTAAATCTGCCCCTATGAGACAGAATGTGATAGACCCAACACATGGGAAGATAGGAATAGAGGGCACTGTCATACTGGCAGGAAAACTAAACAGAGAACAATAGATCGGGTGCCAGCTGTGTATGGGCACTTTATTCTGCTTGTTCCTTTGCCAGCAACATGGCAGCTTCTCTCTGTATGAGCACATGACCTGTTTATACAATAATACAAAGTATTGTTCTTTTTCTCCTTCCTGCTCCATTATGCAGAGTAGTAATGTGAATAGTCCTTAAGTAATCATGACAGGTTGTTCCAATCAAAAGTACATGGGCAGAATCCTCCCTTTGTAAATATGGAGCTTAGTGGCTGTTCTTAGGGAGGATTAGGCCAGTGCAACATGAGCTGCTGGTTACTGAGACGGGAGCTGGATTTAGTTTGCAGATGCAGAAATACAATATATTCTCTTGTTATTCCACTACATTTCTATGGTACAAATACAATACATATCCAATAAATGTCACAAGCCAAAAGTGCCCGAGAATTAGCAGTTAGGCCGGACTGTATCTGACATTCAATTCTGTTTTCCTTTGATGGTGGCAACAATACCATCCCTTGGCCAACATAGACTTCTTAAAGGGATACTGTCATGGGAAAAATGTTTTTTTTTTTCCGAAACGCACCAGTTAATAGTGCTGCTCCAGCAGAATTCTGCACTGAAATCTGTTTCTCAAAAGAGCAAACAGATTTTCTTATATTTAATTTTGAAATCTGACATGGAGCTGGACTTATTGACAGTTTCCCAGCTGCCTCCAGTCATGTGACTTGTGCTCTGATAAACTTCAGCCAGTCTTTACTGCTGTACTGCAAGTTGGAGTGATATCATCCCCTCCCTTTCCTCCCAGCCTAACAATAGAACAAAGGGAAGGTAACCAGGTAGCAGCTCCCTAACACAAGATAACAGCTGCCTGGTAGATCTAAGAACAGCACTCAATAGTAAAATCCAGGTCCCACTGAGATACATTCAGTTACATTGAGTAGGAGAAACAACAGTCTGCCAGAAAGCAGTTCCATCTTAAAGTGCCGGCTCTTTCTAAAATCACATGACCAGGCAAAATGACCTGAGATGCACCTACACACCAATATTATAACTAAAAAAATACACTTGCTGGTTCAGGAATGATTTTTCATTTTATATTGTAGAGTGAATTATTTGCAGTGTAAACAGTGTAATTTAGAAATAAAAACTACACCACAACAATCATGACAGAATCCTTTAAGGTCATAAGTAGACCCAAAAGAGTCTATGGTAAGACAATGCAGAAAAGTTAATGAGATAAGGCCCCACCTCCCCATCTAAGGGCCCCCCTCTGACATGCTACCCGATGGAACCCACCTTCAGCACCATGAGTTTCGCTGCCACCAGTCGATCACAGCATTCAGGATCACCATTGCACTTCATAGCATCTCCATATCAGCAGACCATTGGGCCCAACAGGTCTGGGGTGCAGTGCATTTTCTACTGGTGCCCCATTGGCCGAGTCCAGTGCTGATGAGAGCTCTACTTGAATAGGGGCTGAGTAACATATCACTATATAAATATAGGATAATAATAATTATATTATTTCCTCCAATCATATAAAGCCTGTCAAATATAACAGATGTGCTTTCTCAAGCCACTGCCCACGCTGGGTAAGAGCAGATGATGTGACAGTGAGGGCACCATGTTGTTGTTATTGAGTCTCACATAAACCCTTAGAATCATCAGCTGAATGGACTGACCATCGGAAATCAGTTTTCAGGAAAAAAAGGTCAAACAAAATATCAACCTGGTCTTATTTGTTCTCTGTCTGGCCACACGCCTCACTGAACGGGGGCCCTACTTTCGCCCATGGCGGCACCCACTGCTATTGGTTGGAGCTTTACTTGTGCAGGGTTGCTGGGAGTTGGGACAAAGCTTGGGTGCAAAGATGAGAAACTAAAACCTGAGGGATTTGTTGATCGGTAACTACTGACAGTTTGAATGCCCCTGGAAAGCCAGGGTGTGACTGTATGCAGAAATTTTATCATTATGCTTCTCAAAGGACAACTTAAAGGAGAACTAAATCCTACAAATGAATATAGCTAAAATGCCATATTTTATATAATGACCTTATTGAACCAGCCTAAAGTTTTAGTTTCTCAATAGCAGCAATGATCCAAGACTTCAAACTTGTCACAGGGGGTCACCATCTTGGAAAGTGTCTGTGACACTCACATGCTCAGTGAGCTCTGAGCAGCTGTTGAGAAGCTAAGCTTAGGGCTCGACACTGGTTATCCATCAGAAAATGAGCTTCCCCTGTAATATAAGCTGATGCTACAGGTTTGCTGATTATTAAATTCTGATGTTAATTGCACTGGTTTCTGTGCTGCCATGTAGTAATTATGTGTATTAATTACTAATCAGCCTTATATTGTGACATTTCTATTCTATGTGTACTGTATATTGTGAGTGAGTCCCTAAGCTCAGTAAGTGACAGCAGCACAGAGCATGTGCAGTGAATCAGCAGAAAAGAAGATGAGGAGCTACTGGGGCATCTTTCGAGACACAGATCTTTACTGCTAAAGGGCTGTGGTTGCCTTGGGCTGGTACAGAAGCAAAAAACATAATGTACAACATTTCTAGCTACTTATTTAGTTAGGCTTTAGTTCTCCTTTAAAATACATATTGTTCCTTTTGTAAGCATATATATTTTGTTAAGGAAACCCCTCAGGCAGTAGCTAATAACTAACTCAATCTGTCAGGCATTACCAAAGGTGAATTCTCTAAACTCATGGGTTTTATAGCGTATTCATTTTATATAGCACCCTCTGCCGCTGCTATCTATGTGTATAGTGATATAGGGATGTATTGTGACACAGAGACCAGTTCCAGTACAATAACGTTCCTATGATGAAGCTTGTCCCTTAAATCACTGTGCCGTGCAACTCTCCAAACACAACCTTTAGTACTTGGCAAAGCAAATGCATCCGGCCATAGAGAATCAGTCAGGCAGGTAATAGACGCACAGGCAGGTTTTCATTTGTGTCCACTGGCCGATCCTCTGCATTTGTGCATCACTGAATCATGACTTTGGCTGCACAGGGATAGAAGGAACCAGACACAGGGTTAAATAAGGATCATATGTTTAGGCAATGGCACAGGCAGCATATGATTTCTGTAATTATCTCCATCCTACTCCCATTGTCGTTATTAGGGCCCTTACTCATGAGCGTTTTTACCTGCGCTCCCCTGCGTTCCGTTTTTCGGCGCTCAGCCGCAGGGGAGCGTTTAAATGGGGCTGTACTCACACAGGCGTGTGTAGGCGCCGAACACAGGAAAAATGCAGCATGTTGCGTCTCAACCTGCGTTCGGCGCCTACATGCGCCTGTGTGAGTACAGCCCCATTTTAAATAATGAAATGCGTCTATTCCTGCGCTCCTCTGCGGCTGACCGCTGAAAAACGGAACGCAGGGGAGCGCAGGTAAAAACGATCATGAGTAAGAGCCCTTAGAGACACACACACACAAGGTCCCAATGATATATTTGCCTTGATACACATATTCCACCTGCTCGTCTCTTGCCTGGTGCAAACTTGTGACCCCCCCAATAAAGTTCCACAACTTTATTCCCCATTCGGATGCATTTATTGTGTTGAGCATTCAACCTCTGTGTCTAATACAGAAGCAGTTGCTTAAACCACTTGAGATCTGCAGGTAAAACAGGAGGGGGGGGGGAATAGACTGATCTGTGCGAAGAGCAACTCATGCCATTAACCTTTGGAAATTGTCATTGCTTCCTTGCATATTTCTGTTTATACAGATAGTGGGAAGGTACCATATTGATTTTCTAGGGGTGGGAGTGCTTTTTCTATAGAGTGCAGCAGATCTGTATAGTTCTCGCAAAGACATTGCGGCTATGGCCTACAGCAACATTGGCACCTCTTGTCTAAGGTGGGCAGCAGAGGACAGACGATTGACTGTACCAACAAGAATGACTTTGCAGTCAAATGCCCACCCAAGTAAGGAACTGCTAGCGGGTGTCTTTGGTGATGATTGCTGCATATCAAAAGCTATCTAAAACAAAGGGGAAAACTACAGGGCCTCTGTATGATCATTTATAATGGTAGCACCTTCACTGGCAAATGTATGGGCTCACTGACCAACTTGAGAAGTAGATACAACAGGATAACTTGCCCATAGACTCCCATGGACCATCCTACAGCCTAGTCAATGGATGAAAGTGATTGGACAAACCCAGGTTTTGGTCTCATGGTATAACTATGTCAGGCATTGTATGTATCACCCATCTCTGGATCTGCCAACTGTCAGCTAATAGTTCTGTCATCAAGTGTTCATAATGGGAGATCCATCCAAGACCTTCTCTGATGGAGACCATCTTGGCCTAATATTGCCTAGTCTAGGGGACTAAACAATACTTTACTGGCCATTGGTGTCCCTCTTCATTCATCCAGAGCCAACAGCATATTTTGGGCACTTGATTACTGGGCCTGAGTTGGACAAGTTAGTCGTGCAAGTCAAGGATGTATGGGGGGCATGCTTTATATTAATCAAGGATAGAACATAAAAGCAGTTGGTTTGATGGAGATGTCACCACTTCAGGTACTCAGCATGTTTTGCATAGATTCATTTGGAAGAGGGAAAATTAACAAACTAGTATAGTATAGGCTCAGTTACCAGGACAAAGAGACTTTATGTTGGTGTCTTATCCAATATATATCTACATTGCCTCCTATAACCACAGCACAAAGCTCACTAGGGTACTCACTGGGCCATCTTTAGCTAGGATAGTGCCCAGGGCACCAGCACAGACACAAAATATGGTAGTTCCCATTCAACAATACAGCAGAGGAATGTGTTGTACCCTAAGCTCCCAATCTGTGCTGAAACCTTTGTCCCCTTCTGTTTGCAAAGAAATAATTGTTCTATTAACTGATAACTGATCCAGAACTCTCACAAACTCATAGGGGGTAAAAGGTTTGTTTAACAGAGAAGCCGGGAGTTTAGATAAACAGAAGCACAGCAGAGCAAGTGGACCTTTCCAACAGAGATAGTCGAGTTAATGATCAGTGGCTCTTTGCTTGTAGCTCCAAATGAATTTGTTTCGTTTTTTTTTTTTTTGTGCGTGTCAAACTAGAGGCACTTTAATATGGATAATTAATGTTCCACAAAACTGGGTTGTGTCAGCAACTAGGATTTTTTATACTTAGCCAAATCTGACATAATTTCATACTTTATAGATGATAGCTGAGATTTATATATTAATAATGTCTTGTACATTCCACAATGCCATCATTAATTTCATTTGTAACTTTCATTTTAGATTCCAAGGACTAAACTCACCTAAATTAATCCAAATCGGATGGCTGGCAGAGATTATCGATGGGTATGTTTACTTAACTTGAGGGGGAGGGGACTTGTGAAACGTTCTTAGCACAGGGGAATTCCTATGGGGCTTCTCTCTGTTCATGCTATGAGCAAACCTAGGAAGTTGTCATTGCTACAAAGTGCTGAAGTTATGGCCCTGTTTGTCTGCCCTTCCTACCCCCAATGGCATCAATGTACGTTCTTTGATTGATTATATTGAATCATCTTTTCCAAGTCCTACCCGAAAAGTACAGCATGAGCAGGTGGGACCACCTTTGCTGAAGCCAGGGTGATCCCCACCATCCCCACCCCCGAAGGGGTTTAGGGCCGTTTGGACTCCCCTTCACCTCTTGCAGCTAGGGGGAGTCCCGTCTAACCTGGGATCTGCCGAAGCTTCCCCCAGGGCGCAAGTCTTGGCCTGGGGTCAAGCCCAGAGGACTATGACACCCATCCAGTGGTGCACAAACCAAACACAAAAAAGGTGCTGGAGTGAGCGGATGCAATGCCATTGATTGCCTTGCTAAGGCTCCAGCTGGTGGCCGGAAAAAGTAAAAATGTCCTGCCCACCTAATGGCTGGGGCAAAGGAAGTGAAGCATGATTAGGCAAAAGGTGCATGTGCAGAGCCCCTGACTCAAAATAAATCAGGCACCTCCCTCACCCCTGCTTTCCCTGCTTTCATCAAGCTTCCAAGCCTAGACCAGAGGACCAAGTGTTTCTCCGTTCTTCACATAAGATCATAAGAACACATACAACCCCTTGATCTTGCCAGCCAGAGGACCAAATGTTTCTGTACCTAGCCAAAAGGCCCAGTACTACACTTGGGGGCACATTTACTAAGCTTGAGTGAAGGATCCATCGAATAGGCTACTACGACCGTTCGTAGTAGTCATTCGACTATTCGACCATTCAATAGTCGAAGTACTGTCTCTTTAAAAAAAACTTTGACTGCATACCTCGGCAGTTTTAACCTACCGAGGTACAATGTTAGCCTATGGGGACCTTCCTCATCACTTTTCTAAGCTTTTTTTGATCAAAGAAAAATCCTTCGATTGATGGTAGGATTTGCGCTAAATCCTTTGAATTCGATATTCAAATTCAAAGGATTTAAATTCAAAGGGTCAAATTCGAGGGTTTATTAATCCTCGATATTCGACCCTTAATAAATGTGCCCCCCGATCTTAGCCAAAAGGATAGGCCATTTCCTCTTCTGGTCTGTTAATAATGGATTATAACAGAATAGCAGGGTTATGGGAGATGGCCAGCCTGGAACCATAGAGAGAACCATAGAGAGAATGATAGCTTAGGCAAGGCTGAAACTGCATGAATAGCCAGTAAAGCCTCATCATATTTCAATGAGACCTACACAAAGAAACAATGACAATGTCAATGGATTGTAACCTCCTAAAGCGGAAGTGTTATTTTGCATCAGTTTCTGACTCATGAGTTTATTCACGGACCAGAATTATATTGCTTTATGAGAAGCCAAAGCAAATAAAAGCTTCATGCCAAGTCACCGTGTTTTTCATAGACGGTTTTAAAAGAGGAAAACTAAACAAACGCACATTGGCTTAGGCTCAGTTACTAAGAAAAGGAAGACTTTTATGTGTGGGTGTGTTATGCTAAAGCTGTGCCCTCTACATTCCCTCCCATAACAAAATTATGCCCAAAGCTTATGAGGGTACTCAGGGGCATCTTTAGCTTGGGCAATAAATGAAGTTTCCATCTTACCTTGCCGACGCCATTTTGCATTACTGTTGACACCTCAGACAGAGAGTAACCAAGATGCCTTCCCAAAAAGAACTCTAATGGGAGCCTCTCCAAACAAAAAAACTCATCTGTGTGCTTTTTGTTATTGTTATTATGTATAACTACTCATTGTTTATAGGCCAAGTATTCCAGTATTCTTTATGGGGGTTCCAGCACATTTCCCTTTTCCTGGACCCCCTACAACAGTTCTGTATGTGTTACTGTAAGGGGAACTACATTGACAGTGCAACAATGAGGTCCCAAGTCATTGGCCTCCATTATCTCTTCCTATCCAAGATGTTGGAAATGACAATTGGTCTAGTATCCCACGGCAACCAATGAACAAGTAATAAGTATCTGCTAATTTGTTGCTATGGCTCACTATAGAAAACATTGTTAAACCTGTAATTGCAGGTAAGTCAAATTAGTCAGTTTCATTGTGTTTCTCTCCGTGGGGTTGTTGGCATGTAACCAAGTAAAAATACTGTAAACCTTTATTGATATTCCTGTGTTTTAGCCCTGCTCTCATGCAAAAATTTACCGGATAGATTAATAAGTAGTCAGGTATAAACAAAGCCATTCGTAATGATTATACACTTGAGGAAACATAAAATGAACTCATTGTGCCCCTGGACATGTTGGGTTCTACACATTCTTTTGTACTTCCCTGTTGCGTGAAATTACTGGAACATCTCAAATTTCAGGAACACATCTTAAAGGGCACCTATCACAGCCAAAATCAAACACATATTAACCATCTGACCAGTACAAGCTAAACACGTTTAATCAAACTGCATATATAGTTTTTTGAAAAAACTGCAGATTTTAAAAAAATCCCTTACTTTGTCAAATGGGTTCTTTCACTGAAGGAGGCCATAATTGAGACTCTAACAGAGACTCTAATATGCAAATTTCAGGAGCATGCTCAGATTGTAACACTGCTTTGAGTATTCTACCCAGAATGCCTTGTTTTAGTAAACTCCTCCACTAGAAGTATCCACTAGAAGTGCTGCCACCTGCTAACTTCCAGCAGGGGGCAGCACTACTGTACAGCAGCTAACACACAGGTTTGGCTGATTTGAAAATAGCTTAGAAGGGTTGATAAGCAACAAGGAATTTCAACTGAGCATGTGCGAGATTTCAGAGCTGCAGTTGGCTGGGAAGATATAGGTAGGAGGAGCCAGTGAAATCCAAGATGGCTGCCTCAGCTAGAACTGCAGGGGAGATAGGGGAGATCTTGCAGAAGGAATAGTGAGCTGATCATTTACATTATACATACAATTCTAACTGTTTTAAAAATCGGATTTCTTGAACTTTCACATAGTGTATTTACTTAGTAAATGATTTTGGTCATGATTGGTGCCCTTTAATGGAACTTAATAATAAACCCAAGTTTAAAGTAAATCGAAATCCATTAGATAATTGGACTAGCCAGTGTATTTGTATGGAGAATAATTACTATTGTTTCCTCTCTCTCTCTATAGAAGTCACCACCACCCCCATATTATGAAAATTATGGCTTCCAGCAGGACAATAACAATGCCTTCAGTCGTCAAGTCCATCCTAATTTGTACGAAGCCTTTCAGCCACCTAGACCTCATGTCTCTCCAGTACCACATTATATCCCTCAAATATCTACAATTCATTCCGTGCCAGCCATTAATGAGAACAAGTCCCAGACATGGTGGACTCCAAGTAAGTCATATTTTAATTCATGGTTCTGTGTACAAAATTTCTTTTTTATGGTAAAGATAGTTACTAAATGTTTTGCAGACGGTGGCTAGATCTTCTTCCAGCATCTACTAAAATTGATAAAATGTGCTTCAAACTTAAAATCAAATAATATTGCCCAATGGATGTTAATTTATTTCCAGATCTGGAAGGTCACATACTGTAGTTCCTCACTTTACTGCTGAAGAACTTTTAGCTTGCTTTTTCAATCTCTAGAGCAGGGGTTCCCAACCCTTTTCACTTGTGAGCCACATTCAAATGTAAAAAGAGTTGAGGAGCAACACAAGCATGAAAAGAAAATCCTGGGGGTGCCAAATAAGTGCTGTGATTGGCTTTTTGATCGACTCTGTGTGGACTGGTTGCCTACAGGATCCTCTGTTTGGCAGTACACCTGTTTTTTATGCAACCAAAAATAGCCTCCAAACCTGGAATTCAAAAATAAGCTCCTACTTTGAGGTCACTGGGAGCAACATACACGGGGTCGGTGAGCAACTATGAGCCACTAGTTGAAGATCACTGCTCTAGGACAAGACTGTCCAAAGTGAAGACCATAGACTGGATGTGGGTCTCCAAGGAATTTCTATCAACACTAAGGGGCCGATTCACCAATGGTCGAATATCGAGGGTAATTAACCCTCGATATTCGACTAGGAATTGAAATCCTTCGAATTCGAATATCGAATTCGAAGGATTTAGCGCAGGAAATTCGATCGATCGATCGAAGGATTATTCATTCGATCAAACGATTAAATCCTTCGAATCGAACGATTCGAAGGATTTTAATTCAGCAATCGAAGGAATATCCTTCGATGAAAAAAACTTAGGCAAGCCTATGGGGACCTTCCCCATAGGCTAACATTGAGTTCGGTAGCTTTTAGCTGCCGAATTAGGGGGTCGAATTTTTTTTTAAAGAGACAGTACTTCGACTATCAAATGGTCGAATAGTCGAACGATTTTTAGTTCGAATCGTTCGATAGTCGTAGTCGAAGGTCGAAGTAGCCTATTCGATGGTCGAAGTAGCCCAAAAAACACTTCGAAATTCGAAGTTTTTTTTAATTCGAATCCTTCACTCGAATTCACTCGAATTTAATGAATCGGCCCCATAGTCTTCATAGATTTCATTGTATGGGATAATTTTAATGTAATCTGACCCCCATACATGTAGTATGATAAATAAAAGGCCAACAACTTCATATCATTTGATAGCATGGCTCTAAACCAGGGGTCCCCAACCTTTTTTTTATCTATGAGCCACATTCAGATGTAAAAAGAGATGGGAAGCATACAAGCATAAAAAGTCAATGGGAATGCCAAATGAGAGCTGTGATTAGCTATTTGGTAGCTCCTATGTGGACTGACAGCTAGTGCACCTAGTTTTTATGCAACCAAAACTTGTCTCCAAGTCTGGAATTCAAAATTAAGAACCTGCTTTGAGGCCACTGGGAGCAACATTCATGGGGTTGGTGAGCAATATGTTGCTCTCTAGCCACTGGTTAGGAATTATTGCTCTAAACAGTAATACAGTACTATAAATATGGAGTAGGCAAATTCCTATGTGGCCTCGGGAAGTGCTCTCCAAGATTTTCCATGCTTTGGGCCAGTTATAATTCACACAAAATGCAGTGGGATTTTTGGTTAATCCCAAAGCCACTTCCGTATATAGTGATTTTAATCCGGTCAATAAATAAAATAGGACATATAGATATATATTTTGTTTCTTAAAGGAAGAAAAAAGATTGCTTGTATTGTCACGGCTACCAGTTTGCTCTTTGTTCTGCTGATCGTTGGCGCAGTGCTCTGCTGGTATTTTGGTAAGAAGTAATTATATTTAATTATTAGTAATCTTTTTTATAATTTTGTTTATGCTTGGTCCCCTTTTGACTGTTGCCCCATAGGAAACCTTTTGTCTGGTGTCTCTGAATCCTACATTAAGCTTGTGGTGTACTTAATTAGACTGAACAATCAAAATATTTATGTTCTCATCTGTTTTTGGAAATGGTGGGGAGCAATTCCAGAAAATATGTTGATTCTATTAGTTATTGTTTTTTTTGTGTGTGCGTAACCTTTAAGGCATTGTATACACCCATTTAAAGTATGAGGACACAAAAGTAGTGGCACAAAATTACAATTTGTAAATGAGGCCCAATGTATTTTTGAAAATAATTTAGTCTTTTTTTCTGTAGTAACAATGAGTTGCCAGATGAAATGTGGTACCAGCGGAAGCTGTGTGCGCTCCTACCAGTGGTGTGATGGGGTCGCCCAGTGTCCAGGTGGAGAGGATGAAAGCTACTGTGGTAAGACCAGAATCATTATATTGATAATTACATTGCTAAAAAGTTTTATCTGCCAAAAACACTATGGAGGATTACCTGATCGTATAGCAAAATAAAAAATTATGAACATATTTATAAGAATGTGCTCATTTGACTACAGTTTCCCTTTAATTGTTCTTGCAGTTCGAATGTCTGGGCCTGATTTCCAGCTGCAAGCCTATATTTCGGCAACCTCGTCCTGGCTGCCTGTGTGCAACGAGAACTGGGGTGACTCTCAGGGGAGACGCGTGTGCCAGGACATTGGATACAGCACGTAAGCCTTAGGGACTGGTACTTTGTATTGCCTGTGGCCCAACCCCAAGCTTCCTAGCAGTCCTCACAGTTCAATGCACCCGCCACGTCACCACTACCCAGGCTTCTGTCCTCTAAATCCTAAAATCTTATTGGGATCAAACCTTGCAACTGACCTTCCCTGTCTCCAAACCACAAGGCAAGCTTTCCCAGCTCTTATAATTGCTGCCCTTGTATATTTTAACCTATTGCCTGCTTCCTGCTGGTTGCAAGTAACAGCCATAGAAGTTCTAGTTTGTCGAATGAAGATATACAACTCAATCCAGAATTCATCAAGGCCCCTGGTTAGGGTCAAGTTCATGGCCTACGGCATTATTATTATTTCTAAGCTTTATATCAGTGATCCCCAAGCAGTGGCTCATGAGCAACATGTTGATCACTAACCCCTTGGATGTTGCTCTCAGTGGCCTCAATGCAGGTGCTTATTTTTGTATTCCAGGCTTGAAGGCAATTTATGGTTACATAAAAACCAGGTGTTCTTGCAAATAGAGCCTCCTGTAGGCTGCCAGTCCACATAGGGACCACCAAATACTCAATCACAACTCTTATTTGGCACCCCAGGGACTTTCTGCTTGTGTTGCTCCCCAACTGTTTTTACATTTGAATGTGGCTCATGGGTAAAAAAGGTTGGGGACCCTTCTTTAGTGTGATAAAACAAAAATGACATGGTGCATTGTTAAAATATACAAAACTGGCTAAAATGTCTACAATAGAAAATTGGCCCACACCAATGTCAGACTGACGGAAAACCAGCAATGGGGAAATGCCTTTTGCAGCTTCCCATTTCTCTCATTGACTTCAAATGCCAAAGTAAAGATCTGAGCACCTTTCCACCCAAAAAATGCCCAGCCATGCATTTTCAAGAAGAAAAGCTTACTTCCATGTGGCTCCGATTGACGTCAACATGAACCACTGGATGGAGTCCACCGATGAAGAATCTTCTACTTGTGACATTAGCTTAAATGGGGATAGATTGGTTGACTGTCAAATAATGATAACTCTACAAAATCTTTATTAAAATCCAGATCCAAATCAGCTGTGAAACTAGAGGGAGCAAAAAATTAACAGATATAGAGGCTACTGCTAGAGGTTAGTCTTTATGGAATTAAGGCAAAAATAGCCCAAGTGGAGAGAATTCAAAAACATGGTAAGAACACAGTTCTCCAAACTGTATGTTAGTGCTACAAATTCAAATTCCGCCACTGAATTTTCAAAAGTCTTGTATAAATGGTAAAAATATGTTTAGCTCAAAACTGTCATGTGTGTAATTATTCTCTATAACTGACATAAGGAAAATAATGTACCAACACGTTTGATTGTGGCATCAAAATTCTTGGTAGAAAACATTTAATTAAGAATTCTCATAAAATGTCACAGCCATGACACAAAGATTAACATGCCCCACCCCTTTAATTAAATTTTTTTCACATTTTTTGTTAGAGGCAGAAAAATGTCAGGAATGGCACCTGGGAATTTGTCATGTGATTACAACATTCTTAAATTTTCCTTTACAGACCCACGTAGTAAAAGCAGCTATACTCCAAAAATTATAGGTCATATAAAAAATTATTTGCTGCCAGAATGTTACAAACATAAAACATGCAGGACAGATTCACCAGTGACGATGAACAATAAAACTTCCAGGGATTATTTTCCCTGAGTGAAATGTAAGAAATTTAAATAAAGTTGTTTAACCTCATTTGACTGAATTCGGCTGACTTGCAACATTTGAGATAGAAAAGTTTATTGTGATAAAAATGGGGGGGGTTTCAATAACTGAACCTGTAGGTTTTAATTTTTTTTTAATTCCGGTAGAAATCTACAGTCATAAATATGTAAAAGGCAGACAAGGATACAAGACCATTGCATTTTATTTCTATTAGTAAATTTGTAGAATTCTTGCCAAAATTGTGATGGCAGATATAGTAGAATATGTGTAGCAAATCATAAAATTAAAATGTACTGCTTTCATTACTCATTTCTGTTTATTGCTTTGGAGGTCAGACGATTTTCTTTTCCTTTTTGGGTCAAGGTAGAGTCTTATGAATGCATTTTTTGTGATCAACCAAAACCAAAATAGAAATGATATACCCGAATGGTTGTTTTTGTTACTGATTCTAGCTTCCTCTCTGTCTCTCTCTAATCTAGAGTTTATTATTTTTATTATTAGATCCCGAGCTGAGAATCCAACATCTCCAATTAAATTATGTTCTTCTTTATAGTCATCTAATGTGGGGCACAATGCCTGATTCTCTGATTTTCCCCTTCAGTTATGTTAAAACTGGATCTGTGAGTGCCACATATGCCGCTGAAGGATATCTCAAGCTCAATACCAGTGTGGTTGATGGCAAGCTACAGAGTAGAGTTTACAAAAGGTATGGAATTCCACTTTCTCTTTCAAGTAACCTGTATCTGTTCTGCAATGACCTCTCATACAGAAGCATTGCATTCATATACTGTTTATATATTATATATATATTTAGATTTCTGGCCCTTTCTTATCTGTCGGCATTTATAGGCAGGGTGGCAGCAATGTGCAACATTGTAAGTAAGAGATTAATTTATTAAGGTGATCATCTATCATTTTTCAAGGCTAGTGGATTCCTATTAAAAATCCAAATGTACAAAATACACATAAATATTATTAATTAGCTTAAAATATTATATCTCTGGGGCAGAATTATTTCTTATTTTAAATATAGGTTTTTTTTTGGCTGTGTAGATACCATAAACAGAACTAGTGGCAGTAGATTTCTACAGATAAAGAAATGCAAATAAAAATTTAAGGCCCTGCCACCTAGTGGACAGTTAATGCATTGAATTTCAGACTTCGTTATACTTATGGAACCTATACCCCCTAGTGGTATCTTTGTGGAACTGCAGGAAAAGATGAAGAGCCATTTGCCTGGTCTGGCACATGTAGAATAGCTACAGGAATAGAAAGGAGGTTCCCTCCTTGCATTTTTGTGAAACATCAGTGAACATCAGAAGTTCTATCTAAGTCTATGACTGCGCTGAATACTGATATTGCAATTCCAAGTAACTAGCCATTGTATGCAAATTAAACATTTTGTATGGTGTAAAGTTATTTGCCTTAAATGTGACCCTATCTGCACTGCTGCTTCTCACTATTGAAGCAAAGTAGGAGAAATTAAATTGGCTTTTCCTCTTGCCAAGCCTCCATTTATGCAAGGCCTTGCAGGGGTTTTTTTTGCAGCCTTATTAAGTAGCTGATCTGTACTACATTGTTTCAATAAAAAGCAGTGAAGGGGACAGAATGGGATAGTGCACTTAAAGAAAAGGTCCCAATGTAAAAACCTAAAAAGGTTATTGTCTCACCAGTAGAGATGTCGCGAACTGTTCGCCGGCGAACTTGTTCGCGCGAACATCGGGTGTTCGCGCTCGCCGGAAGTTCGCGAACGTCGCGCGACGTTCGCCATTTTGGGTTCGCCATTGTTGGCGCTTTTTTTTGCCCTCTCACCCCAGACCAGCAGGTACATGGCAGCCAATCAGGAAGCTCTCCCTTGGACCACTCCCCTTCCCTATAAAAACCGAAGCCCTGCAGCTTTTTTTCACTCTGCCTGTGTGTGCTGAAGAGATAGTGTAGGGAGAGAGCTGCTGCCTGTTAGTGATTTCAGGGACAGTTGAAAGTTTGCTGGCTAGTAATCGTTTTGATACTGCTCTGTTATTGGAGGGACAGAAGTCTGCAGGGGTTTGAGGGACATTTAAGCTTAGGTAGCTTTGCTGGCTAGTAATCTACCTTCTACTGCAGTGCTCTGTATGTAGCTGCAGTGGGCAGCTGTCCTGCTTCTGATCTCATCTGCTGACTGCTGTAATAACAATAGTCCTTGTAAGGACTGCTTTTATTTATTTTTTTGTTGTTTTACTACTACTACTACTACTACTACTACTATAAGAGCCCAGTGCTATTAGTCTAGCAGTGTTGGGGAGTGGGACTGGTGTGCTAATCTGCTGCTCCTAGTAGTTCAGCAGCACCAACTTTAATTTTTTTTTTTTAATATTCATTCTTTTTTTATTTAACTTTTTTTTTATTTTACTACCGCTGTAGTAGTGTATAAGTTGACCTTTTAGGCATTATTTGCCCTGTAGGCATTTTTTGCCCAGTGTGTTATTCAACCAACTGCTATCTAGCTGTGTGCCCGTGTTCACATTCTGTCTAAATATCCATAATATTACCGTCTCCAGAAAAAACACCGGAGTGACTTTTTTCAAGCAGCCATAATAAATTTTACGTAATCCGTATCCCTCGCTGTAGTAGTGTATAAGTTGACCTTGTAGGCATTATTTGCCCTGTAGGCATTTTTTGCCCAGTGTGTTATTCAACCAACTGCTATCTAGCTGTGTGCCCGTGTTCACATTCTGTCTAAATATCCATAATATTACCGTCTCCAGAAAAAACACCGGAGTGACTTTTTTCAAGCAGCCATAATATATTTTTTAATAGATTTTAATAGATTACTAGCCAGCAAAGCTACCTAAGCTAAAATGTCCCTCAAATCCCTGCAGACTTCTGTCCCTCCAATACAGAGCAGTATCAAGCAGACTACTAGCCAGCAAACTTACTATCATCTGTCCCTGAAATCACTAACAGCTCTCCCCCTACACTATCTCTTCCAAGCACACACAGGCAGATTTTTCAGATACATTTTTGCCCTTGATCCCCCTCTGGCATGCCACTGTCCAGGTCGTTGCACCCTTTAAACAACTTTAAAATCATTTTTCTGGCCAGAAATGTCTTTTGTAGATGTTAAAGTTCGCCTTCCCATTGAAGTCTATGGGGTTCGCGAACCGTTCGCGAACCGCTCGCAATTTTGCGCAAGTTCGCGAATATGTTCGCGAACTTTTTTTCCGACGTTCGCTACATCCCTACTCACCAGTAATATGTGGGGCCTGGATGCTCACCCTCCCCAAAACCTACAGCTCGTGGTGGAGGTGGAGGTATACAACCAAAGGAGAGAATGGCAGGCACATAGCCTTGCACATTTCATGCCAATAGGCACTTAATCATACAGCCTAGGATTAAGTGCCTATTGGCACAAAACGCATGAGGCTATGTGTTAATCTACTTGTGGCCTAATAAGGTTCTCAGTTCTTTTACAAACCTGTTTGTGGAATCTGTGAATGCTTGCCATTTTTTCCCTTTGACACAATGGGATAGACCTACACTGCTTTCAATATATATATATTTACAAATAAAGGAAAGTTGCTTACAATGACATTTTCTTTCATCATGCAACCTTTTTTTGGGGTTTACAGACCCTTTAACAACTTACAATTGATTAATTAGCTTTCTTTACCTTTTTTAGCTCCTTCTGCACATCTGGAGTGGTTACCTTGCGCTGTATAGGTAAGATACACAGGTTCAGCAAACTTCATTACGACATTTTCATTAAACCAAGTTCTATAGAGACAGACATGTCAACTCCCCTACTTTTTTCCCTATCCCTCCCGGCCTGCACCATTCCCCAGGATTTCCCTTTGCATTCAATGTGTGCATACACAGGAAGCATTCAGGGACCTCAGAGGAGCTTGTGTTCATGCACAGTGATGTCACTTCCAGTGATGATGCATATGTAATGTGTAATGACATCACTTGTGTCGACGAGCCACAGCATCACAAGTCCTTGCACAAATATTCCAGTGGCACCATTCCCCCTCTGCATATCTGTATAGAGTACAGTAAGGCACAAGTGATTCTTCTCACAAACCCCTCCCTGTCTTGCACCACAGTTGGTGGTAACTGTCCTGAAACCTGTAATCCAAAAATGCTACAGGCTACAGAATGAAGTAATAATGTTTGCATCTATTGGTTTATCTAACAACTTACACCAAGCAAACAGCACAGAGCATTTACTGGTCTCCTGAAAGCAAACATTTGATTGGTTGCTATGGGTTACTAGACCTAGTGAAAGGATTGCATGTGCATTTTTGGTCTATACTCTTTATGCCTCTTGTAACAGTTACATTTATTTGTTCCAATGCAGAATGCGGTTCCTCTACAAAGAATGTGGGGAACAGGATAGTGGGAGGTTCCCAGGCGTCACTGGGAGACTGGCCGTGGCAAGTGAGTCTTCAGTTCAATGAGAGACACGTCTGTGGTGGCTCCATAATTACCTCCAACTATATACTCACAGCTGCACACTGCGTGGAGGGGTAAGTACCCGTGTGCGTGTGTGGATACTATCAGCATTACTATCATACACAAAATAAATAAACATACAATGTGGCTCATCCACCCGTATGTGACTCTGCATTGGGCTCAACAAAGCCATGCAATGTTCTATACAGTACATAATAAATGTCTGTTCTGTTTGGTTTATGTAATTTACAGTCAATACCTATTCATGACCTGCCTCTCCCACAAGTCTATGGATGAAACTATGGGTATTTATAACTACAAATACAGGCAGAATTTTCCAAACTTGCACCTATAAAAGTATAAAGTAGAGCAGAGTTTTTTTTAAAAAAAGAAGAGCAACTTACCATGCTTCATCCATGATGCACCAGAGTAATTGCCCCTGTTGCAACCTGGTGCAAATATTTGTGCCTGATACAAAATTAAGAGCTAGGTGCTTATAAAGAGGCAGTAAGATGGTATCACATGGTGAACTTTCCTTGGGTTAATAAGGAACAGCACACAAGCTGCAATACTCCCTAGTAAACCAAGCCAGGTCATACATGGTTCCCTTGCTCCTCAGCATGTTGCATATTATACCTACTGTGCCATCATCATATGTACGGTCTGCACATTGGTACATCTCTATCCTCTAAGAAACCACAAAGAGGCCGAAGTGCCATAGTTCATGGCACATTGTTGCCCCCAGAGCTGTACATTCTTCCAGAACCCCCAGTGTGTGACCCTTCATGGGACCCATGGTATCCCTACATTAACATCTGTTCTTCACGTGTTTTTTTTTATAAATACACCTTCTAACATTCTGTTGTCTTCTCCTTTTCATTTAGAATTTATTCATCTCCATACTCATGGACGGTTTATGTTGGATCGCTCTACAGAAGCACTGCCGGGATACGATATTCTGTGAAATCCGTGATTGGGCACCAGAACTATGATACAAAGACAAAGAACAATGACGTTGCCCTCATGAGGTTGAGAAGTTCCATACTATTTGCCCGTAAGTGTGTTCTGTACAGTAAGGTGATGTACGGTACCACAACCAGAACTGTGTCAGAACTTTGGGATGTGGGTAGTGTGTAAGAAGGCAAGTTGGTGTTGGTATAGAATGAGAGAGTGGTGTATTAGTCAAGGAATCATATATTGCAAAAAGCAAGCTGGTCAACCCTCCTAGAGTTTTCTGGGAGTCACCCATATTTATACATCAAGGGAACTAAGCAGTGGTTGTGGTTGACCCATAAAGGTTTCTCTGAAGATTGTCTCTTCTTGGCTGCTGCAGCAACATATAGTACCCCTTATATCTATGTACCAACAGTGGGAGTGGCCAATTAACTTAGATTCTCAATAGGTTGCTGGTGGTTCTGGGTGTGTGTAGCGGGGCAGTACAAGCTGGAGATGATATAAAGTGAATAACCAACTCTTTTAGTTAGTATGTGCAGGTAGTTATGTTTGTATTGTTTATCTGCTCCCTTACAAAGTGTCATTTACTGTTGTCGAAAGCAAATGTCAGATTGGTTGCTGTGGGTTATACATAGGAAAGTTGATGTCAAAGGCAGACAGTGGTGATGTCATCCAGAGGTCAATGAATGACAATTCCCAAGTGGCTGTATATGACATTTCCAGAATATTCCCAAGGTACAATACTGCCCAACTGGCATTTAAAGGCTGAGAACTCTGCTTCCTTGCTCAATCCACCTGGTGTTCCCAGGGCCCTACTGTCAACATGTGATACCAAGTGGCCACTCTTCTTTAGGAGCGACATACTTGTTGGATTTTTTTAAATTCACTTTTGGCTCTGCAGGTCTCCAGTTAGGGATGCAATTAAATGTCAAGGTTGCTGGGGTCACTGACCCTAGTGATTAGACAGAGGTTTCATCACTGAATCAGAAAGGGCTTTAGGAGAAAAATAAATAATAACAATAATACAATACAAAAAGTCTCTGAATGAGTCTGAATGTTGAATGTTTTTATACAACATTGGCTGCCTTATCCGATACATTTATTTTTTGGGGGAAATTTTGCTTTAAACAGCCTTACTTTTGTCCATTCCATTACATACTATATAGCAATTTCTCAAATGTCCTTTAGAAAAATGTTTGTATTGCATTTTACATTCATTTGTGTTCTTTTACAGCTACAGTCCAACCCGTGTGCCTTCCAAATGCAGGGATGCCTTGGGCGTCTGGACAGTCCTGTTGGACCTCTGGATGGGGAGCCACCTATGAAGGAGGTGAGATCAAAACGAGATATCTTGACCCTTAATTGATTTTGATTTATTTATTTGAGTAAGGGTTACTTGCCCATTGCCTGGTTGCAGTAGCCAGTTCATTTGGTGACCCTCACCTGCTCAGTGGGCATAACATGGGATAGAATGCTTATTTGCCTTTACTAAGGGGTATCCAAAAAATCTTATCCAATATGTTCAGCTAATGGAATAAATTGCTTGCTATCTTGTTGTAGCACATATACATGTACATGAACATTTCATTACAAAAAGTCTATGTGGGACATTGACTAAGATTCGTAGTTGCGCCGGCGTCTGATTCACCGCGCTTCGGCAGGCGAATTTTCGTAAGGTTGGGAAGTTGCGCTAGCATTAATTCGCCTACTACGCTAGCGATGCTTAATTTGCATACGGCGCCAAATTGAATTTACAATGGAAGTATTCGTAGCAGCACTACACAAGTCTGGGAAACCTTCAAAACATCAAATAAAATGTTTATTTTGCCCTACACATGTGCCCACTGTATAGTTAAGTTGCCATGAGTTAGGAAATGTAGGGGGGAAAAAGGGGAGCCCCAAAAATTTTTTTCGATCTTTTTCAGCCTATCACCCATAATAAAGAAAAAATGCCAGCTTTGGGACTTAGAAAAATATTTAACTTTTTTTGAAGCAATCCCTATCTACTCTATTGCACTTCGCCTAGTCTGAGGTGGCGAAGGAAGTCTGGCTTAAAAGGTAGCGTTTAAACAAATTTGCGTGTCAGTAAATTTGCGTAGTTACGTCCGTTGCTTCGTCGTTTAGTGAATTTGCCCCTATGTGTGTTTGCCCTTCGGTGGTCACAGTATTTTTATGTTTAATCCCGACTAACAAATCATGAATGGAATGTCTCCCCATTTAACAGCTGAGTTTGTATAATCATATAATTTATTTGTCCTACAACATCATCCCTCATCATTACACCATAATTAGCTGAACCAAAGACATTGGCCCTTAACTATGAACGTTACACAAACCCAATGCCAAGAGGACAAGGCAATCATTAGAATACATATCAGGATATTTTTTAGAACACTTACTTAATAACATAGTTTCACTTTAGGAGGATTTTAAAGATAGTTAAAGATAAGAAGAATATTGCTTGCAATAATAGGACTGGGGAGAATTTTGAATAATATTAAAAAAGATGTGAGCAAAAATTGCAGAACCTGCTAACTTCACCCAGTGTTGCTATTTTGTTGCTTTATATGATTGGTCTATGGGTCCTATCGGCTCCTAGAGGAGAAGTCCGGAGAAGTCCGGACCAAGGAGGAAGCTTCGGGATAAAGTCCAAGTTCACAGTAACCAAAAGGGATCAGAAGTAATCGTAATCAATCGTAATCAATTTCCAGGCAATAGTTCAAAGGCAGGCAGAAAAGGATCGTGGAAACAGGTTCAGACAAGAGCCAGAAAGGCAATCAGACAATTTAGGAACACCCAGGAATCAAAGTAGCAATTCCTAGTAGCAATTCGGGCATTGAACCAGTGACCTGGAAGTCTTTTTATTTTCAATTTTTGTGCTGGCCATGTGACGTCATCGTGACAGTATGGGTCATGGGCGCCGCCATCTTTGATGCTGCAGGAGACGGGAGCAACATCGGGCGCTGCTGACAATGGGTATTTAAAACTAGTGTGTGCCTATTGTAATCATGTGCATGGGCTTTGCATCAGGGTATAACTAACACAGAGTAGGAGGGGCTCAGAGTTGGATAAGGCTTACCAGAAAGCCTGAAACTCTGGGCCCACAATTGGATTTAGGTAATGCCAAGTGGTGTAGATTTTAACTGTATATAGGCCCAAAGTGGAAATAAGGATAAGATGATGGAAACTGTTATACCCTGGGTGTCAGTAGGACTTGGGCCACATGTTGCTCAACAACCCCTTGGATGTTGCTCCTAGTGGCCTCAAAGAAATTGCTTAGTTTTGAATTCCAGGCTTGGAGGCAAGTTTTTGCTGCATAAAAACCAGGTGTACTGCCAAAATAAACCTCCTATATGCTCCCACTCCACATAAGGGTTTACCAAATGGCCAATAGCAGCCCTTATTTGGTAATCTATGGACTTTTTGTCATGCTTGAGTTACTCCCCAACTCTTTTTAAAATTAAATGAGGCTCATGGATAAAAAAGGTTGGAGACCCCCACTAGAACCTACATATTAGATGGAACTCATTTATCGAGCCATATTTTCTACACTTCTGGCAACTCTTCAACGTTTGCTATCTAATTCCTCTACTTTCCCTCTACAGGCTCATCAAGCTCTGTTCTGAATGCGGCTATGGTTCCCTTGATAGACTCCGACACATGCAACAGACCCGCTGTGTACAATGGAGCCATCACTTCCAGTATGATATGTGCAGGCTACCTCAGAGGAGGCACTGACAGCTGCCAGGTAAAATACAATAGAAAAGGAGAATTACCTTGTGCAATAAATGCTGAAAAATGTCTGAGTTGCTTAAAGTCTGAGGGGTAATTTAATATTAGGAACGCACTTGTTCCAGTACTATTAACCAATTAGATGGTTGTATTTCAGACATCACACCAGCAAATGCTACCATCTCATTGGTTATTATAGTTTTATAGTAGTGGTCTAAAAGGTTCCCTCACTCTTAAATCTCTATATAATTTCAATTAAACAACATACCAATAAAGAACTTGAGGCAAGGTTTGTACCCAGTGTCTACTATAAATAAGGCACACTTGCAGTTACGAGAGGCTGCTTAATTGGCTGATGCTTCTTATATATACAGGGGGACAGCGGAGGTCCCTTGGTCACCAAAACAAACTCCCTCTGGTGGCTCGTTGGTGACACAAGCTGGGGAACTGGTTGCGCCAATGTGAACAAGCCTGGAGTGTACGGGAACATTACAGAGTTTCTGCCATGGATATTCCTACAGATGCAGGTAAGATTACTACATCTTGATCATAGAATGGAAAGCAAACCCTTTTTATAAATAGGGTAATATTGATTTTAAATTTTTGTAGGGGGTACATTAAAACCTGATGACATCAGCTTATCTGCTTAAACAACCTTATAACAATTAGCAGGTGAGTTGGGTAACATTTAAGGTGGCCATATACTATAAGAGCTGCTCATTTGTTAAGGTTGCCAAACGAGAGGATCTTTCCCCGATATGCCCACCAAAGGCAGGGCATTAATGTGCTAATCCGTTCATTCAGCCCTAGGGCCAAATGATCAGATTACAGTAAAGGGAATAGGCACTGATGGGACGAGGACCACATCAACTAGCCGATGTGGTTCTCAATTGCAAGGGAAAATCAAACAGCCCCATCAGTATATGGCCAATTTTTGGTTAAATATTGGTCAGGGAGTTGTTTCAAGATCACAGCCCACAGACCTTATTGTCTATAGGCTTCATTGGAATCTAATCATAGAGAGGTAAAGTCCTATGTGATTGATAAACTCAGCCCCCTAACTTAGTGACTCTTTAGGAAAATAAATTAAAATTAAACCTAACTTCTCCAATGAATTGTTCTACATAATGTGTACAACTATGTATCAACAAATACAGTAAGTTGAATAAATGTACAGTACAAGATATTTTTCTGATATCACAGTAGAGTGTATGTAACGTTATGTGTTCATAATCCTTGAAAGATTACAATAAAAATAAAAGAAACACAAACATAAAACCTTATTGCTAAATAGGGAATGTTTCAATGATACCATGTTGAACATTTCACCTTCATGACTAGTGAGACAAAACGAAAGAGAACAGGGGAACACTCACAGACCAGTTGATGTATATCCGCTGTGCTGCTACGTGAGAAACGCTCCCGATGCGTACAGCCTCCAACAAATTCTTGCAAACACAGAGCACCCACAAATTTAAAACATCCATTTATTTGACGCGTTTCGTGGATAAACCACTTCCTCAAAAAGCCACCTTCATGACTAGGCATGGTGGGTACAGCCAAAAGATAACCAAAAATGGAATCCAAACACACATAATCCAAATTCTGCTAATTCTAGCCAATAACTTGGCAAAATTACAATTGGTTCTTTGAATCAAATACCACCAGACTCTGCTTCTGCAGGTTGGCAAAGTGACATCTTATTCTATGGGCTAGGAAATGGGGTCAAAGTTGCGCCCTTCGAAGTCCATCGAGTACTACTGTTCTTTCTCTAAGCAGTGAGCCCCAACCAGTGGCTTGCGAGCAACAGGTTGCTCTCCAACCCCTTGGATGTCGCTCCCAGTGGCCTCAAAGCAGTTGTTTATTTTTGAACTTCTGGCTTGAAGGCAAGTTTTGGTTGTACAAAAACCAGGTGCACTGTCACAGAGAATCTTGTAGGCCGCAAGTCCACATGGCGGCTACCAATTGCCAATAACATTCCATATTTCACACCCCTAGGAACTTCTGGCGTGATTATGTTGCTTTCCAACTTATTTTACATTTAAATGTGGCTCACGGGTCGAAAAAGTTGGGGACCCCTGTAACATGTTCTGCTCTTTTTTTTTTGCAGACCTATGGATAAAGAAGAACCTCAGAATGGTGGGAAAAAAGAAAAGACTTTATATGTATTGACCTTAGTTTTATTATTTTTTAATGCTTTTCCCAGTAGAGGACATCAGAAGAGGAACTTATTGTATTTTTTAAATAGTGTTCCCTTTTTCTGTGTTTTTTCTTTTCTTTCATGAGGAAGATCTGCAGCTGATCATCAGCAATGTCACTCTTGTGCTCCTGTGCAATGATAGTCTATATTACAATTGTACATTGCTGCCAACACACGTTCACCCTCAACGTATTCAAGTATTTTGATATCTCTTGGTGATGTTATGGCTGTTCAAGCAGTCTTGCGATTTCTCAGGGAAAGCACTGCTACTTTATTTTTTTTAATCGTTCACTTGTAAATAATTGTAAATATAGTTCATGTCTGGTTTTATTTGTTTTATCTTTCTTTTCTTAAAGGGGTTGTTCACCTTTAAATTAACTATCAGTATGATGTAGAGAGTGATATTCTGAGACAATCTGCCATTGGTGTTCATTTTTTTTTTTTTTAGTTATTTAGCTTTTTATTCAGCAGCTCTCCAGTTTGCAATTGACCCTAACGACCTTGCATTGATTTGAATAAGAGTCTGGAATATGAATAGAAAAGGACCTGAATAAATAAAAGGGCCTGACAAAGAAAAAGTAGCAAATACAATAAATGTGTAGCCTTACAGAACATTTGGTTTTAGATGGGGGTCAGTGACCCCCCATTTGAAAGCTATAAAGAGTCAGAAGAAGAAGGCAAATAATTAAAAAACTATAAAAAACAATACATGAAGGCCAATTGAAAAGTTGCATAGAACTGGCCATTCTATAAAATACTAAGGGGCTGATTCACTAAATTCGAGTGAAGGATTCGAAGTAAAAAAACTTCGAATTTCGAAGTATTTTTTGGGCTACTTTGACCATCGAATGGGCTACTTCGACCTTCGACCTTCGACTACGACTACGAGTACAAATCGAAGGATTCGAACGAAAAATCGTTCGACTATTTGTCCATTCGATAGTCGAAGTACTGTCTCTTTAAAAAAAACTTCGACCCCCTACTTCGGCAGCTAAAAGCTACCGAAGTCAATGTTAGCCTATGGGGAAGGTCCCCATAGGCTTGCCTAACTTTTTTTGATCGAAGGATATTCCTTCGATCATTGGATTTAAATCCTTTGAATCGTTCAATTCAAAGGATTTAATCGTTCGTTCGAAAGAATAATCCTTCGATCGTACGATTGTAGCATTTGCGCTAAATCCTTCGACTTCGATATTCGAAGTCGAAGGATTTCAATTCCTAGTCGAATATCGAGGGTTAATTAACCCTCGATATTCGACCCTTAATGAATCAGCCCCTAAAAGTTAACCTAAAGGTGAACCATCCATTTAATCTTCACATAACGATGACAGGGCTAATTTTAAAATGATAGGGGTATAAATGGACAAACAATGTAAATGCAATGCCCGGATTTCCACTCATCTGTACGAGCGTTGTGAACCAAACTGGCCGATGTACCTACTTGGTGCAGAAGATGCAGGTCACTGGCCTTGTACCACCTACATTGCATCTACTGCCTTTCTGTGACCTCCAGTGCAATTACTGGTTCAACTCGCACCTTAATTATATCCCAAAAAATGTTTACCTTGATTGCACTGGAATTCTGGGAAAGAATATTATATTTTTGGCAAATAAAAGAGAATAAAGCTTTTATTTGCACTTTGTAAAAGTAAAAGAGCCCTTTGGTCTATCATCTTGTTACTGCACATGTGGCTGCTCTATCGCCTCCCAGATAAAACAAAACTATGCAACCAACAATTTAAAGCATCATTCTACCCACCTTCTGGGTTTCTACTCTACCCTGTCCAGACACCTCATCTAAAGGAAAAAGAAGATAGAATAACTGAGGGTGCAACATATACTTCAAGCCCTGTATCTGTATCTTTTTCTTTTAAAAATGCATGGACCTGGGGTACGTTTCTTTTCAGTGCTACAATACTCTACTAGAATTCTTCCCTACCACCTACACTTGCAAATAATTTCTGTACCACTTAAGGGCTGGCCCAGGGTTGCACAGATGTGGAGGCACCAGAAGAGCTTGTCGGTGCAGCACTGAGAAAAGAAAAATATCCTAGGTCAGTGCATTTTTGGAAGAAGAGGAGCATCAATGCAAGGTCTAAAGTAGAGACTAGAATAACGGGGGTGTGGGGGCTTGGGTGCCAAACAACTTTGTGCCCCACAGGGGTTCTACCTTTATTTCTCCTTAAAGCCCCAGTTAAAGAACTACGTAGAGGCAAGTAGCTTACAAGTCAAACCTTGAAGGTGAGTAGTAGATCGACGTGATTGACTGGTAGATATGGGAATTTTTATTTCAGCCTTAAAATATGATTTTATGTGGGCTTTGCTTCCCCATCTACCTCAATTTTAATAATAATAAACTTATCTGTAGTATAATGGACTTCCAGGGCCCCCAAATTGAGGAGAAGTATTTCAATCAGAGATGGTCAACCTGTATATTTTTAAGAGCAGGTTGTCCACTCTGAATTAAATATACAATTAGTTATTATACAATGTAAATACAGGTAATATGATAACGATATGTATAGATAATGTAAGTTTGCAGATTCTGAATCTGAAAAGTCCAAGGCAAGACTCCATGTGGCAAGTGGGGTTTTTGAGCACAGTGAACATCTAGTACTGTAATAACATAGTGGAAAGTGAAGCCATACTACTGATCCTCAACCTACTTAAATCTGTGCATAGATTTATTTTAAACAATCACCCCTTCCTGGTCATTACTGTCTTCACCATGCCTCTCTGTGTTGCCTTTAATCTCACATCCGCTAAACACACACAAGGAACCAACAAAGGGTGATTAGTGTTGTCTCTTCACTGTTACAGTATAGCAGTAACGAGCTCTGGGCTGGCATGGTAAGGAGTAGGTTTTATCCTTTGTAGTCTAATATATTTCTAGAATTAATTTGCCTAATATTGACATATTTAATACCTGTGGTATATTTGAGATGGTGGATTTTTGGATCCTGGCTTTTTGCAGCTATTGAGGTATAATAAATCTCGAAAAAATTCAAGTTTTTTTTTTCCACGAAAAATCTGTTTTTGCTCCAAAAAGCCAGACCAGATACATATGAGGTTTAGTAAATAACCCCCTTATGTGTTGTCGCTCTTCTAGGCATGAATGGGCCATTCTCATGCAGAAGTGAGAAAGGTAACTCTCAATCCCAATGCAGTATCCTCAAATATGTCCATTTGGGTCATTGGCCTGAATAAATAGATCAGGGCTATTTAGTCAGCCTGTACTGTATGTAAATATCTTAAGATCAATTTGCACTGAAACTAGACCTTCTCAGTCAATGGTCACTCTAGTGAATGGTACATTGGCAACTGTTTGCTGAAACCTACTGTAAAACATCCCTCAACTAAATCTGCATCCCACTTCTCCCATATATAGATCCTGATCCTGATTTAATATATCTTACATCTGACATCAATGGACATGATTATTGCACTCCATTCATGAGACTGAAAATCATTAAACCCAGGAGAGTTTCTAATTAGAATTGATTTATTCAGTGTCCTCTACATTTTGCATCATATTTGTACCCTTGTGAGATTTTGCATGATGTGGGATCCTAGAAAACTTTGTTCTGCTCATACAATTTAGAATGGATCTTGATTTCAGTTTTTTAAGAATGTGCTAAATGTTATCAGATATAAAGCATGTGGCTCAAGACTCAAAATACGATATAAATGTTCCACTGTGTTGACCTTGTATAATGTGGTACTGAATCAGGGTTACACAAAGATGTACTTAATATCACTACAATTGCTTGAAAACCATTTCCATGTTCTGTTTAGTGCCAAATGTTTTTGATCTTCTGTATCAAGTCATTTTAATAATGATATTTATCAGAAGCTCAAAGCAAAAACCCTCACTTTTACATCTTGTCCTTAAATAAATGTTCAGTTGGACATTCTACTTGGATATGTGTGTATTTTATTTTAAGAGATGATAGTACTCCATTAGGACTTGCACTTCCACTCTCCCAGACCAAAGCTCAGAGGCTGCTGGAAACCGAGTGGACCGAGGGACAACTCAATGACTTTATCAACAACACGATATTATCATCATCATTGTGTGGAATTGTATTTTCTCACTTTATTTGTGATACATGGGCTGCACCAGAGAAATTGTATTAATTTGACCACTTACAGAACTATTATTTGATACTTTTTAGTTCAAGCTGACCAATCTGTGTGACCATCAGTAAGGGGCCAAAGAGTTTAGATATATTATTATATTATACAGGTATAGGATTCATTATCCAGAAACTCATTATCCGGAAAGTTCCGAATTACCAAAAAGGTCGTCTCCCATAGACTCCATTTTATACAAATAATGCAAATTTTCAAAAATATTACCTTTTTCTCTATAATAATAAAACAGTAGCTTGTACTTGATCCCAAGTAAGATATAATTAATCTTTATTGGAAGAAGAACCAGCCTATTGTTTATGCCTATGTTTACATTATTTTCTAGTAGACTTAAGGAATGAAGATCCAAATTACGAAAATATCCGTTACCCTGAAAGCCCTAGCTCCCGAGCATTCTTGATAACAGGTCCCATACCTGTATATAATATATATATATATTAAAGGAGAAGGAAAGCTATGGAGGCATTTTATTACCAATAGATTAGCTGCAATAGTGCAAGCTAGAATGCTATATTTATTCTCTGGGCTCAGATTACAGCAGAGAAGGGAGGGGGGAGAGGAGCAAACTGAGCATGCTCACACTCTAGCCCTGGAGATTTAAGATGAAAACAGGAAGTCTGATACAGAAGCCCATGAGTACACAATAAAAGTTAAGAAATACTGTGTTTCTTTTGACAGAGGACTCAGAGCAATATTACTTTGAGGGTTTACTGGTGTATTTATATAGACGTTTCTGATATGGCTTATTTGGTTTTAACCTTTCCTTCTCCTTTAAATGTATTTAACCATAATTTACACCAACGCAGATATGTGAGGTCATTTACAACTGCACTCTTGTACCCTTTAGTGCTCTTGCACCTATGCCCTGGCTTGTCGTAAATGATCCCTATGAAATAAACTATTCAAGTCAATTAATAAAACTCAAGAAAACAATGGTGTAAGAAGAGAGTATGAGGAGTAAGAAGCACTGATGTAATCACCATTTTCTATACATAATTTTCCAAGGTTTCTTCTTATGACACAGGAATTTATACCAGGTTATGCCTAAAAGCAATACACAGCTGGATAAAAGCTCTGGATTGTATATGGTGACATCTGGCATGCAGGTGGCCAAGTTGTGTATCATCGATCCTTGCTTTGATAAAATAGCTTGATAAATAGACTCTGTAAAATATGTCTAGACTCTCTAACCAGTGATCTGAACCTGAAGCAAGTTTCTGATGCTTTAGGTTCTCTGTTCTTAAAGCTTAGAGGACACCTAGAGGTGTTTTGTCCACAATTGGCCTGAAATTGTTATTTAAACTTATGAGAAACCAAACCTGGTGAGAAGGGCTAAAAGGAGCCAAAAAGCCCTTCACTAGCAATTTACATGCAAAGTGAAGCCTTCTGAAATCAGGTATGTCTCATGCCATACACACAGCACTGCCTCCGCCCATGACAACACCGAATGGCCCGTTTATTAAACCTCAATTTTTCTGGTTGAGGTTTTGAGGGAGAAAACTCTAATTTTTCTTGAAAAAAAAAAAAAAGCTGAATCTGAAAAAAACTCGATCTCAAACCTGTCAAGGTCACGTAGAAGTCAATGGCAGATGTTCCTGAAGTTGTTTCTTGACATTGTGGATAATCAGAAAAAGAAGCATTTTCAATGAAAAAATTCAATAAAATCGAGTTTCCGGAGTGTCAGTCATACGATACGAATTGACTCTCGATTTTGTCGTGATGTTTTATCGCTCTGATTTTTGGCAGAAAAATTATTGATAAATGAGTTCAATTTGTGGAAAGGAGTTTGATCAGATTTTTTTATAAAATGAAAATGAGATAAATATGAATATGAGATAAATTGTAGTTTTAGTACATCAGCCTTGCTGTCATCATATGCTAATTAAACCAGAGAGAGTCAAAATTATTGAGTTGATGTAGGGTAACTTTAATTCTTCTGGGGGAACTTGCACTCATTAGAAGAAAGGTTAAATTATTCTTGATTAATACATTATATTAGTCTTTGAGTATTTTACATAATATTTTGGAGTTTTTAGGCACACTATAAGCATGTGGTATCTATACACTCTTGACTGCATACATTGGTTTAGTTTGTCATCATTACAGCAATGACCAGTCTCTTCCAGAGCCAGACTGATAGTGGGTCATTAAAGGGGGTTGTTCATCTTTAAATTAACTTTTTTAGGTTTAACTTTTTTGTCAAGGGTTGAATTGAAAATTAGAATTTTTAAATTTCAAGTTTATTTTAGTGTAATTCGACTAGGGCCCAAATTCAATTCAATTAGAATTTCGAAATGTATTATGTACTGTCCCTTAAAGAATTTCGACTATTTGCCATCTAAAACCTGCTGAATTGGTTTTTAGCCTATGGGGGACCTTTTACAATCAATTTGGAGTCGTTTGGTCATTTTTTATTTTTTTTTTGTAAAAACAACTCAAATCAAATTTGATTAGAATTTGAATAGAGTTTGCAGGTTGATCCATTGGCCATTTTTTTTTTTTTGAGTTTATAGGAGTTTATGGGAGTATATGCCCCTTAGTATGGTGTATAGGGTGATATTCTGAGGCAATTTGCAATTGGTTTTCATTTTTTATTATTTGTGTTTTTTGAGTTATTTAGCTTTATATTTAGCAGCTCTCCAGTTTGCAATATCATCCATCTGGTTGCTAGGGTCCAAATTACCCTAGCAACCATGCACTGATTTGAATAAGAGACTGAAATATGAATAGGAGAGGCTTAAAGAGTAATAAAAAGTAGTAATAACAATAAACGTGTAGCCTTACAGAGTTCTGCCTGCTGTCAGACCACATACACACTGTAGTATTTATCCTTCATGGAGCAGACTAGAAGCTGAGGGTGGCGCTGAATAAATCTGCGCTAACCATTTCTTTATGTCTTCAATTAAATTGATTTTTTGGATTGGGTTTTATTCCACCATAGACTTGTATAGATGAAACATGTTACATTTTCTTTTACAATTGAAAGTTTATTGGAAGTAGTAAACATGTCATGATGAAATGCTCTATTCACTATTCACAACATCTGAAACATACATTACATTTTACATAAATTACATATTAAATTGACCCTATAGTAGTTCTGAATAGGGATGCACCGAATCCACTATTTTGGATTTGGCCGAACCCCCGAATCCTTTGCGAAAGTTTTGGCCGAATACCTGGCAGCATTGGATTTCTAATATACAGATACTCTTGGTAAGTGCATGGCATGATTCTAAATGCAGGGGGTCATTTACTACATGCAACTTCATGTAGAGGATCTGCCGCAGATCTCCTCTGTGTCTGCTCATGAATACAGTGCTGCCTGTGTTGTATTCATGAGTGGTGGGCGGGGAGAGACAAAAGCCCTCACTCTACCAATCACCAATTTGTGCAGAATCCAATCTAACCCCAGACACAAGTGCTTTTTAAGTGAGCGTTGTGGGCCATGTCTTTGCACCTTTCCTTTGAGTAAATGACCCCTAGAATCTCAGGCTCAAATTTTTGCAAGATAGGAGTATTCAACTATCAGTCAGAATTTAGTACAATAGAATAGTCCAAAAGCAGTACAAAACACAAGCACTCTCTGCATGCTGAAATGTCAGTTCAGCAAGTGGCGTTATTTTATATAAATCTCCTTTATTATTTTATGCGAATCGCACCACCACCACCAATTTATTATGGTATAAAAAAGATATGGCTCATCCCCAAGTTGTGTTCTCTTTTCCTAGTATTCGTATTGGAACAACCACCATCCTAACAGAAAGGATATAAATAAACTGTGGGAGTCCAGATGGGCAGATCTTATCCGAATGTATTGTATGTATTTGATCTGGCTGAAAATAAATAAAATCTCATCAGTTTTCAAGAAGTGATAAATCAAATACATTTAGAGGCAAATTTTTCAAAGGTCAAATTTAGAGTTTATGGGAGTTTATAAACACTCCCATAAACTTGAAATTCCAAAAAAAAAAGACCAATCGAAATTTATTAAAAAATTTAAAATTTTCAAGTGAATAGGATCGACCAGCAAACTCGAATCAATTCTGAATCGAATTCGATTTGTTTTTTCACCAAAAAAAATTAAAAATATATATATGTTTTTTAAAAGTCCACCAAACAACTGCAAATTGATTTTAGGAGGTAATCTATAGGCTAAAACACCAATTCGGCAGGTTTTAGATGGCGAATAATCAAATTTGAATTCTTAAAGGGACAGTACATGATAAGTTTCAAATTTCGATTTTTTTTTTACCCAATTTGACCCTTAATAAAGCTGCATCTTTATGTTTCTAGTTGTTCCAGGTCTAGAAGATGTGAGGCCTTACTTAACATTAAATAAACACACATTTGAAATTAAATTTTCTGAAAAGAAAGTGGAAACACAAGGGTAATACTAGATTGAAATTGAACAATAGGAGTGGTCCATCATTTAGAAATATTGCTGTCTCTGATATGCATGTTATATGCATGCAAGTGTTAGCTCCCAGGCCTCGTCATCATCTTTCTTAGAAAAAAGCCCCAACATGGAATCAGTGGGGGGGTGTAACTTTAAGAATTTGAGGACGGGGGGCTTCCAATTACAAACAACATCAGACCTATTCCCAAATGAGATGGGGGCACAACAAGAAGAAAAAACATATGAAGAACGTGCCCAACAATTGAGTGTGATTAACCTCTCAAAGTATGTTCTATCTGATATGCAAAAGTCAGTATTGGAGAAGGGGGTTTCCTTCTCTCCAGCTAATTGTTTCAATAGATTTGGGTTTGTAAAAGATTTATTTCTTTGAGAGGCAGATTTATTAAGGTTAGAATGGTAAATTTGAATTAGAATTTTAAAGTTGGATTTTTGGTCAAAAAATCCAAACTCGAATTCAAGATTTATCATATCTTGACCCCTGGGAACAATTTGAATTTAATAGTACGCCACCTAAAACCTGCCGAGTTCATGTAGAAGTCAATAGCAGAGGTCATTTGAAGATGTTAATAGCCTTCCAGACATTCAAGGTTTTTCAGAGAAAAGAATTGAATCGACTTCCCGGTTGAGTTTTCGGGTCGGTAATATTCGTTCTAGTTTTAGACATTCAAGTGTTTTCTTTAATAAGATACTGTAGGGCCCTATAGGGATACAGGCCCTATAAAGTTAATCTTTTCACCATTTCCTTGGGTTATTGGGTAGAATCCCTGTTACAAAATAAACTTTACAGTGATAGGCTGAGAGATTTGATGACACTGCTCTGACTCACTCCTATATAGTGTGTGCAGGGAGTGGCCTCTTCCTCTTTTGCCTCTGGATGTGATTCCAGCTGGATGTGCTCAGGGGGACTGAGTGCAATAGGCCCAGAAGAAGTCGTGTCCAAGTCGGGACCAGGTAACCCCGTGAATGAGGAACAGATATACTAGGGCAGACTTGTCATAGTCTCTCTAGGAGAGAAAGGCAGAGAGGTGAGAGAGAAAGAGCAGCTGAAGCTCCAACAAGGATTTGCAGAAAGGGAGGAGCTTCCCAGAGGCTCTGTGTTGCCTCCAGTCATTGACCTCAGTGAGGAGGGACTGTAGGGTAGAAGCTGCTTTGCCTGACAACTTCCAGGAGGGAAAGGTTGTGCTGCATTTGCCTGTGTACTCTCTGTGTGAGCCTGCCTTGTTCTGTGTGAACTCTCAATATGCTGTTTTCCTCAACTCCTGCGTGACTACTGAAACCTGCGCTCATTTGCCCTTTTTGGCATAATAAACCATTCCTGATTGTTAAGAACCTCCTGGCGCCCAAGTTGCTTTTGTGTGCACAGTAGCCTGGGGGGATGTAGTTGCACTACACCATAGAGGGAACACTTCCACTTAGCGAAGGCCCTGCCCTGGGTGTAAGTCGCATGTAACCCATGCTCTAGTGTTCTAACTGGTGAATTAACCCTGAGTGGCCCAAATAGGTGTTACAATACCATTCAAGTTTTGAGATCATTCAAAGTAGAAAAAATACTCTTATCACTTGACCCTTGATAAATCTGACCTTATTACACAAACATTTTAATAAACCTATTCCTTGATCTCCCAATTCCCCCACTTTCTCCTCCTTTCAATTTATCTCCTCTCTTTCGTTTTTTCACCTTTATCTTCCTCTTCAACCCTATAGTATTTATACGCTTATCTTCCCATTTCTATAATCAGCAGAGGTACAGTGGCTGCTTATGAACAGATTTCATACATATATTAGGAGACAGTTCAACAGACTAAGAGGCCCATTTATTAAAATTCAAGCTTGTTGAAACCTCGATTAAGCTCATTTTATCAACAACCACAAATGCCATGAAAGTTATCCAAAAACATCCAAATAAAAAAAAAAAAGCTGAACGATGCACTAAAAAATACATAACCTCTAACAATTTGAGTTTTTTGACAATTACTAGCGGAAAAAAAAACCTGAAAGCCTCTAAAAGTCTGAATGGCTAAAAAAAAAAATAGGATCAGTGCAGCTGCCCCTGACATCTACAGGACCTTAAGTGCGTTTACTTTGCAAATTATTTCATGGTTTTTACACTTAATGAATCTCAAATGTTTATAGTTTTAGAAAAATTGTAAAAAAATAAAACACACATTTTTAGAGAAAAAATACAGTTTGTGAAAAAAATAGGCTCCTAAAATGCAATTACCCAACTGGATCACAGTCAGTCTGTAAATTGTATTGACCAGTCTTCTTCTTGGCACATAGACCTGACATCAGCATATTGGAAAGTGAGTCCTCTTTTCATTTGCACTTTCTACAGTATCTAATACAGGTATGGGGTCCGTTATCCAGAAAACTGTTATCCAGAAAGCTCCAGATTACAGAATAATGGAATGGCTGATTCCATTTTATCCAAATAATCAATTTTTTTTAAATGATTTAATGTTCCTCTGTAATAATAAAACAGTACCTTGTACTTGATCGCAACTAAGATATAATTAATCCTGATTGGAAGCAAAACCAGCCTATTGGGTTTATTTAGGGGAAGATTTAAGGTTGAGGTAAATTTTCAAATTGGAAAATTCAAATTTCAAGATATTTTTGTGTACTTCGACTAGGGAATAGTCCAAATTCAATTCGAATTTGCAAAAAATGTATCATGTACTGTCTCTTTAAAAATTCGACTTTGACCGTTTGGCATCTAAAACCTGCCGAATTGCTGATTTAGCCTATGGGGGACCTCCTAGAACCTATTTGGAGTCAACTTTGAAAATGTTTTTTTGGGAAAAGCTTTGAATCGAATTTGATCGAATGCGATATTCCTTTGATTCGAACGATTCCAATTCGGCTGATAATGGAGCTATGCGATTGAAAACTGACCTATTCGAACCAAAAAAAAACAACTTAATTTCGGTTGGTCTTTTTGAATTAGAATTTTGAAGTTTTTTCAATTCAAAATTCGAAACCTTGATAAATATGCCCCTTGATGTTTAAATGATATTCTAGTAGACTTAAAGTATGAAGATCTAAATTATGGAAAGATCTATTATCTGGACAAGCCCCAGGTCGTGAACATTCTGGATAACAGGTTTCTTACCTGTATTAACAAATATCAGAAAATCAGAAGCTGAACTTTATTCCTATACAAATGTTATATATCATACTTGTGCAATGCATGGAACCTTAAATATGTCTATAAATGGTGTTATAAATTGTGCTAGTATTTGCTAGCGTTCGATGGCAGATAGTTAAAGAAAAGTGTGGCTCATTTATTAACACTGAATTTGCACATGAGCAGTAACCCATAGCAACTCAACCAATCAGTAATTAGCTTGTTTCAGCCATCTGCAGGTAGAACAATGAAAGCAGTAACATAATGTAAAAGCCGTGCCCCCTTCCAAAACTAATTTGCGCAGCAGGTTTGCTATCTCTCAAATCGCCGGTGGACCCTGGTGTAGTTGCACCTCCTGCACCCCCGGTAGTTCCAGGCACTGAATGAAAGCAAAAATTTGATGCCACAGGTTACTGCCCAGGTACAAATTTGCCCAATGTTTATAAATTACCTTTTGGCACTGCCACTTGCACTTTGCAATTTATCTGTTAATGGATGAGTTCCATTTCTGTGCAATTCCTTTGGATCAGGCAAGTACAACCCACATAGTATATACAGTAAATATATATAAGGTTTCTCTTACCAAAATACAAGCCAACTCCTACACCAACACCTATTATCACTTTAATAACAACTACGGCAGTAATGACACAAATCTTCTTTCCTTAAAAAAATAAAAAATCATTGTTAATGTTGAGCAAGGGTGCAACAGTGAGATTTGGGTAGGGTTCAGCAGTAATATTGGAGCTAGCAAAACTTTCATTGGTCTTGTCTAAAAAGTCAACTAAAACCTCCTATACGTAGGTCACTGCTGTTGCTGGGCAGAATTATGGCACTTTCAGAAGAATTATTGGTTGGCAGTAGATCTTAAACAAGAACAACTGAACCATAAACAAAGAATGCACATGTATGGGATCCTGTTATCCAGAAAGGTCCAAATTACGGGATGGCCATCTCCCATTGAGCACATTTTAAGCACATTTGGAAATTTCCTTTTTTACTTTATCCCATCCAAGATACAACTAATCCTTATTGGAGGTAAAACAATCTTATTGGGTGTTTTAAAATGTTTAAATGATTATTATTTAGTCCACTTAAGGTATGGAGAACTGTATTTTCTTTTGTACACTGTGTATTATATTTATATCACATGTATCAAAGAGATAGCTTAATCATTCTCAACAGATATCAGAGTAGAGGTAAATGGCCATTCCTTCAGTAGATCAATCTCACCACAGGTGTCGGTGCCAGAATATTGGATATTCAGTGGTGTCTCCTAAGGGAACATACTCTACCTCTAATGGGTATTTTCTGGGAAACTAATCTACACATACACATGAATATATTGTATCTAACATTTCAGTCCTATTTGGAAGTTTTCTTATATATACATCTCCATCGTTGACTAGACATTTCTACAGTGTGATTATTTGCTAAACATAGCTACAGTGGACAAATAAATTAATTATATCAGAATGAAGGAGAGAAATCTGGTAGCATGCTATACCTCAAATTTGCTAACATCTAAGCTCCCAACAAAATTAGAAATTCCCCTCCAGTTGTTTTCTAAGGAAACAACTAGATCACACATTCCTACTATTCCTATAACTTTCACTAGATCAAAGATCTCCAAAATACCATGTAAGAAGATACTCAACCTTTTTTAGCCCAAAAGCACCTAATGTTGTCACATCATCCCTTTACAAGACGATAACATGAATTATGCCAACATTATGACATAGCTTTATTAAATCCAAATAATAACTGCTAGGTAGGGATGGGCGAATTTGACCCATTTCTTTTCGCCGGCAAAATGTCGCTGATGCCCATTATAGTCTATGGGCAGCAAAATAATTTTGTCACGCAGAGAAATTTTTTTGACGCACGTTTTTTTTTTGGACGCATGACGCCATACAAGTCTATGGGCGTCATTTTTGCGGCGAAACAAGGTGAAAAAATTTGCCTATCCCTACCGCTAGGTCATGTGGTTCAACTTACAATAAGGGGGTTGTGGGAGCACTCAAAGACTAAGTTAAAATATGTTTAAGTACAATGGAAGTGCTACTGATTTGGCCAATTAATCTATGCACATTCCCTGGTCCCCTGTCTCATAAGTAATTTTACAATTTACAAAAACAGGGGTTTTTAGTTACAAAGTTATGATCATAAAGTTGATAAGCCACTTAGCTTAGCCTTTGAGTGCTCCCACAACCCCCCTTTTTTGTATATCATATGGTTCAACTGTCAAAGTCTGAGAATATACTCACTAGGGGGCACATTTACTATTGGTCGAATATCGAGGGTTAATTAACCCTCGATATTCGACCATCGAATATCGAAGTTGAAGGATTTACCACAATTCGTTCGATCGAACGATCAAAGGAAAAATTGTTCGATTCGATTTTAATCCATCGATCAAACGATTTTCCTTCAATCACAAATTGCCTAGAAAGCCTATGGGGACCCTACCCATAGGCTAACATTGGTGTTTATATATGTTTTAGGTGGCGAAGTAGGTGGTCAAAGTTTTTTTTAAAGAGACAGTACTTCGACTATCGAATGGTCAAATAGTCGAACGATTTTTAGTTCGAATCCTTCGATTCAAAGTCAAAGTCGTAGTCTAAGGTCGAAGTAGCCAATTCGATGGTCGAAGTAGCCAAAAAATACTTCAACGTATTTTTCCTTCTAATCCTTTACTCGAGCTAAGTAAATGTGCCCTTAACTGTGGAAGTCCCTTGGTGTCTCTTTGCAGCATGGAATAGAGGAGAATGGAATGGAGCTCCGCAACACCGGATAATTATTTGAAAAACGTGTTTCTTTATTTATCCACATTAAAAGACACGCAGCATACTTCACATGACCCGTTTTGGGCTCTTCCCCTTTAATCATAGGCATGAAATGCATCAGGTGAAGTACTCTGCATGTCTTTTAATGTGGATAAATAAAGATAAACATTTTTAAATAATTGCCCTGTCTTACAGAGCTCCATTCTATTTTACTCTATATTAAAACTAAACCCTACATGTATAGTAACAGCTGTACAAACTAGGGACGCATCTAATCCACTATTTGGGATTTCGCCAAATTACTAAATCTTTTGTGATATATTCGGCCCAATACCAAACCAAACCCAAATCTTAATTAGCATATGCAAATTAGGGCCAAGAAAGAAAAAGTGGGAACATTGTTTTGTGTTAAAAAAGTCACATGATTTCCTTTCCCTCTCCTAATTTACATTTGCAAATTTGGATTCGGATTCGGTTCAGCCAGGCACAAGGATTCGCCCAAATCCGAATCCTGCTAAAAAAGGCCGAATCCTTGCAGAATCCCGAACCGAATCATGAGTTCATTGCATCCCTAGTAGAAACAGACTGCATATCCTTGATCAATGCATTTGAAATATCTGTAAAATAGTATATGATCAGAATTTCTCCCAAAAGGAGCCCAAGGCTAATCTCCTAACCACCCAACTAGGTCTTCAATGAATTGTGTTTCATAATGTACAGTATGATAACGTGTCAGAATCATTGAATCACTTGCTCTCTATACTATAGCCACATATGGATTCATCCTTGAAAAATAATGATTTTTGCTAAGATTCATTCATGTAATTTGCTTACTACGACTCCAAGATGATGATCTTGCTGGAGATGCTGCTCCATACTGAACAGTGTTTGATTGGGAGTTGTATAGCGGTGGTGGTGGTGGATGATTCACTGGTATAGTATAGGGAAGTGTTTGTTGAACAGGATATGTAGGCTGGACCGGGTAATTCTTGTTAGGCTGGTTTATATACTGTTAAACAAAAGCCAACAAATCAGACAATGTATTGTGACATTTTACTCGCCCTCCCCTTGACCATAGATGAGATTCCAAACAAAAATATAGTTCACTTGTAATTAATGTTCACTCACTTGTATTACCCAATTTCAGGCTGTGTAGAGGTATATAAACCAGAATATGGATACTAAAAACAATAGAAAGCAGTAAAACCCCACACTGCTTTACTAAAATTAATTGAGATCTAATTATATGCTTAGTGCTATTATAAACATATGCTTAGTTCTCAATCAATTTAGCACCAACATACAATTAATGGTATTTCAATCGATTGTGTTAATACAAATAATTATGATTAAAGTGCTTAAGTGCTATAAATTAGGTGCTGTGAGCTTCAACAAAATGTATCCACACACAATTGATGAATAATCTAAAAGTTCATGGTTCAAGGTGCTAGTGCTGTAGTTATAATTTTAAAGTGAGTTCATGGTATCAAACAATTAAAAATAAAGCGTCAGCAATTCATGAATAAAAGTTAGAAATTAGAAAATAGTATAGAGGTGGAGTTGTCCCGAAGAAACTAGCTGCGTTGTTCTAAGCCCTGGGACACCACACGTGGGAGGAAGGCAGAACACTGAGGACTGTGGTCTCATTACTACGTTTAACTGTCTTGTAAGGAGAGCTAACTTTGCTATAAAACCCACAAATCCTCAGTGCCTTAGAGATGAAAGAGAATAAAAGGAATGAATGCTGCGCTAATAGCGCTACAATTCCATTACATTTCTCTGGATCCGAGATTCAATTAAAGTTTAAAAAGGTAAGATTTCAATAATGAGCTTTTTTTTAAAAAAAAGGGTTTGAAGGCTCGCCGACGTACGTTTCGCTTACGCTTTATCAAGGCAAAAGATGAGATTCTTCCTTGGAAGAATTTACAGTACATTAAATGAAAATAGGATACATTCAGCATTAGAGACAGTGAGAAACCTTTATTAATCAATAAAAGGAAATACAGGCATAACAAGTAAGAACAATATTAATAAATATAGTTATGATTTCATCACTGGTTCCAACATCCAGTAGCAAATCCAGATCAAATCTGTATTTTCATATTTAAAAAAAAATTACAGACAAATATCACCTTAAGCAGTCTCCAAATATTTCCACAAGTTAAAAATAAATTCACCTACCTCATTGAGTTCCATTTCAGCCTCAAAGTGAGAAGGTCCAGAGCCAAATTTGCAAAATCTAAAAAGCCATCAACAGTATATTTTACTTACTAATTGTTCAATAGAATCCAAAATGTATCTGAAAATATGGTCTAACCTGTTAACAACTTCTTGAGTAATTCGAAAATCAGCTTTGTCTTCCCAAGTGGTGGCCAAGAATCTTGGATCTTCAGTCAATGAGCGGGCAACTCTCTCTCAGTTATCTGTTATTTCAATAATAAAGTAGTACAGATTAGTAGATTGATACATATCAGGACTTCTTCACTTCCCTTTAAAGTTTTGCCTAATGAAAGAAAATATAACTCTAATTATATAATTGTTCCTTTTTTCTTATATTAATTTCTTATGCAGAAATTTTGCCAAATCTTCTAGAGTACCGAAGCTATTAGCAAACTACTTAATTTTTTTTTTATATATATAATTAAAAGCATGTTTTCAGCAAAATAAATTTGCACGCACTCCTGCGACCATGGCCATGAAGGTTAAAAATGTAACTTTATTCCATGTAGTTAAAAGATATGCGTCCTAGCGCGTTTCGTATCAGCAGATACGCAATCATAGGCACTTGTTAACAAAATAGCCGTTACAACAATTTAAACCTAATTAGAGGAAATGACGTCCTGGATGACCCTACTTAGGGTACTCCCATCGGACTTAGTATTTAAAAGCAATTAACTCTTAACATAACGGAATGTTACTACTACAAAATTCATTATTTGAAAACATTTTACAATCTGGAAATAAATCATTCCTACTTTATACAGAGCATGCAAATCACAATAAAACATTTCTATATGCTTTATAAATTTTAAATACTTCAATTTGAATATTTAAATATTTCTGGCCCAACTTTCGTAAAATTATTTTTTATTTTTATTATTATTAATATTGCTAAAAACTATTTCATGCTTTGTGATTCTACAGAAAAAACCTCTACATCGAATGTGTTGAAGAACTACATCTATCTCTAAAGAAACTACATTGTTACTTGTAAACCGAAACAAGTTTGTTCCTAACACAGACTCATATTGACACGTTGTTAATTGATATCAAATCTTGTGTGAGAACTAAAATGCCGCAAAACCATACATGCTCGACAGTTCATTATCTTGCCTATTAATTAAGTTTTTTGTGTGTTTAATGCAAGTTTTTTGGGGTTTTGGGGGTGCCTCTTTGAGGTCTGAAAGGTGTTGATAATTCACCTTCTGCAATAATTTGACCTGGATTATTAGGGTAGAAAGAATGGATTATCTTAATAGAAGGACCAATAAATCCACAGTGCTTGTAGATGTTATATATATATATATATATATATATATATATATATATATATATATATATATATATATATATATATATATATATTATACAGGTATGGGACCTGTTATCTAGAATGCTCGGGACCTGGGGTTTCCTGGATAAAAGATCTTTCCATAATTTGGATCTTCATACCTTAAGTCTACTAGAAAACCATGTAAACATTAAATAAACATAATAGGCACAAATTTGCACAAAATTTCCGCATTTCGCTGCTGGCGAATAAATTCACGAAAATTCGCTGTCATCAATTTTCCAATTTTCACAATTTTTCGTGAAAATGTCAGATTTTCACAATTTTTTTGTGAAATCCTTCAAATTTCATGTTTTTTTGTGAAACCGTTCGAATTTCATGAATTTTCTGTGAAAACGTTCAAATTTCATGATTTTTCATGAACTTTCCGATTTCACGTTTCGCAAATTTTTCACTGTTTCGCAAATTTTGCGGAAATTTGTGAATTTTTTGGTGAAGCGAAAATCCACCCATCACTAGCAATAGGCTGGTTTTGCCTTCAATAAGGGTTAATTATATCTTAGTTGGGATCAAGTACAAGCTACTGTTTTATTGTTACACTATTGGAGTCTATGGGAAATGGCCTTTCTGAAATTTGGAGTTTTTTGGAGTTCAAGTTTTTTAAAAAAAAACCAAAAAATGAATGTGTTGCCCCAAATAGCCAGACCAGACTTTAGTAAATAACCCCCTTAATATACGGTATTAAGTTTTTTTTGTCCCTTCATCAAGTTTCTAATAGTTTCTTAAGTTTCTTATTAGCTTCATATTAAATAATAGGGTTGGCTCCTTTTAAAACACAGGAGGGTGGTACCGGTGATGTCAGAGACAAAACTGATGACATTAGAGGCAGAGCAGTAACATAACGGGGCAATGATGTTGCAACCTGTGATTGTCCATATCTAGTATGAAAGACTGCCCGTTTTTCAGACTTTTGAACAGGGCAATAGGTGTCAAAACATGACTGGTTCAAAACTAGACAGGTGGCAACTCTAATTAATCATTTTTGTAATTATATTTTAAATGCTGGAAATGCTGCTCTAATAATTGTCCTCCAAGTGCTCCAGGAATAAAATCTGGCATAGATCTCCACTGTGTATAAACTTTTAGAGGCAGATTGTATTATTTCTATATTGAGAGGAGCACGGCCAAAATTACACTTAGGGGCAGATTTATCAAGGGTCGATTTTCGAGGGGTTAAAACCCTCGAAATTTGACCATCGAACTGAAATCCTTTGAATTCAAATATCAAATTCGAAGGATTTAGAGCTCAAACAGTGTTCGATCGATTGAATAAAAATCGTTTGATCGAACGATTAAATCGTTCGAATCGAACGATTCAAACGATTTTTAGTGATCGATCGAAGGATTTTTATTCGATGCCCAAAACTTTAAAAAATGCACTGGAAGGTCCCCATAGGCCATATAGCAATTCGGTAGCTTTAATTTGGAAAAGTATTGAAAGCTAAGGATTTTTAAAGAGACAGTAATTCGACTATCGAATGGTCGAATATTCGAACGATTTTTACTTCCAATCGAAGTTGAAGAAAATTCGAAGTCGTAGTATCCTATTTAATGGTCGAAGTATCCAAAAAATTACTTCGAAATTCGAACTTTTTGGACTTTTTGGAAAATTCACTCGAGCTTAGCCCCTTAAATTCGTACAATTTTCTCATTTCTCATTCATGTAATCTATTTATAACCCAGTACAATGAGGAGTAAGAAAATCATATCTTCACTAGTGATGGGTGAATGTATTCGCCAGGCGCGAATTTGTGGCGATTTGTCGCCGGCGTCAAAATCGCCATTTCGAGAATTTTTCACCAGTTTTGTGGCAAAGCGAGACAGGGCAAATTCACCCATCACTAATCTTCACGTCTTTGTTTGAGTGGGCCAAAAAAAATGTTACGATTTTCTGTGGTAGGTTTCTGTTCAATTCTGCATTTGTTTAATCACCAAGAAAATACATTTGGTGTATATATTAAATACGTTTTTGAAGCAGAATTTTAATATGGATAAATCTTGAGATACCTGGCAGATCATATGTTTAGAAAACACCCTACCTGGCTGTCAGATTCAAAAGTCTTTTGTTCAAACACCTGTTTCGAATCTATACAACAATATTGATCAGAAATTTAAAATTATTATTCAAATGTAATTATTCAAATGAGAACATAATAGCCAGAACACTACTGTGTGTTCTGCAGCTCTCTTGCTTTCCACTGATTGGTTACCAGGCAGTAACCAATCACTGACTTGAGGGGAGGCCACATGGGTCATAACTGTGTGATCTTGAATGTGTGCTGAGGATCAATTGCAAACTCACTGAACAGTTATGTCCCATGTGGTCCCCCTTAGAGTCACTGACTAACTCAGTGTTAGAGAGCTGAAAAGCAGGAAGTTGTGTTCTGTTTTAGACTTTTTAGATTTTATATATATATATATATATATATATATATATATATATATATATATATATATATATATATATATATAGTGAATAAAGTACTCCCTCTTGTAAAATATAAGGATATTATAAGTTACAGAGGAGTTTCATGACCACGGGGCAGACGGCCGAGTCTTTTTATACAGGTCATGGAACTCCAACGTAACTTCTAATATCCTTATATTTTACAAGAGGGAGTACTTTATTTATTATAATACACAAGTTTCGGTGAGTCATGTGACAGAAATGACATCAGAACTCACCGTTTATAACTGATGACATCAGAACTTACCGTTTATAAGGATATCATTTACAAGACATTCATGGCTTTTGTGTATTATATATATATATATATACACTTTATATTTTTCTATATACCCAGTTTTTTATTTTTACACTGAACTGCTCCTTAAAAGACATTTGAGATGCTTAAGATCACTAGACTATATACAGTATATTTTGCTAAAATTGTCCCTTTTTGTCTTCTGAGCATATTTCTATGTAGAATACTCATAATTACACCCTAGAGCATGAACATGTCACCTCTTTTGATGGAGTCTGTTTACTAATGTGCAATGTGTTCCAGGAGCTCCATGACAGCTGAAGGTGAACAAAGTGATCACAGTTCCTTCACACAAAGATTTCAGTGAACCACCAGTAAATTCCTGCTTCATATAACTCTTTGTGCTGAAACCTAATTCATTTCTTCAGAAGCATTTGTTTTACAGGGTGGGATCAAACAGTTCACACAGCACTGGGGCCAAAACCCCACCTTGCACACACACAAAACAATACAGTACGTGGAATTAGAAACAGTTCAAAATACATCCAGGAAATTGCAAACATTCTATGTAGAGAAAAGCCCTGGAGTGTAGTACATACAGAACAGAAGGGCTTGATGTAAAAAAGAAAACTGGCTCAACAGGCTAAGACAGGGGTCCCCAACCTTTTTTTTACCCGTGAGCCAAATTCGAATGTAAAAAAAAGCTGTAAAGCAACAGAAGCATGAAAAAAGTTCATAGGGTGCCAGTTATGGGTTGTGATTGGCTATTTGGTAGCCCCTATGTGGACTGGCAGCCTACAGGAGACTCTGTTTGGCAGAACACATGGTTTTTATGCTAAAAACTTGGTATAAAAAGCCTGGAATTCAAAAATAAACACCTGCTTTGAGGCCACTGGAAGCAACATCCAAGGGGTTGCTCGCAAACCACTGGTTGGAGATCACTGCGATTAGATCTGTGTTTTTAATTAACAAGCAGTGGTGTATCAACTGCAGGTGCAGGGACACACAAGCACCTCACTGGACCAGAGAGATATTTGTTGACGATTTGTGCCATTAAAAGATTTGTTTGTAGAAGACATGAGCCTGATTAATATTATAGTAAATGGGTAACATTCTCAGTAATCTAAGGTGAGGCTGTTAAGGGCGAATTCTAGTGGTATTACAGCTTTTTGAAACCTCGATTAAACTCTATGGGGTAGATTTAATAAAGAGAAAAGTGGCTAACACTAGCGAGTTTTTACCAGCGTTGCCAACTGCAGGGACATCGCCAATTTACTAACAGGCGCAGGTGCCAATTCACTAGCGAAACAGACCATCACTAGCAGTCATTCACGCTCTATTTCCAGGCAACTTTTCGATCTGGCGAACGGACGATACTCCGCAAATTCACTAAAATGTGGATTTTACTGAACGTTACCTCTTTCAACAGAGTTGCTTTCACCACCTAAGACCAGGCGCAGTGCTATAAAGCAGCGAGATCTTCCTCAAGCTTATGTCACTTTAATCAAATCCTGTGAGCCGAAAATGCATCAAAGTTCAAAAAATGCTGGCGACTTTTCCTTTTTTCAGCGGGATTGCCTGCAAAAGTCCTAACAAACTTTTTTTCCTAGACCTATCCTAACAAATGGAACATTGATTTTACAGTGGGCTCATGTGTAGGGCATTATATTAACTCTCTTGTCTTTATTAAGGTTCCCTGGACATGTGGAATATAAATCGGTAACTTAAACCATTTGCAGCAACATTTATAATAAAGATGTTCATACAACTTTAAATGACTCGATGTATGCAAATTGACCTGATCGCAATATCACTAGTGAATTCGCTAGGCAGAAATGTATGCTAGCGCATCTTCGCTTTGAAATGCTCGCACTGCCGCAGTAACGCTAGCGAAAAGTTGCCAGCCTTCAGCGCCCAGGATGAAATTCAGGATATTAGAGAATTGGAGTAGTCTGAGCTCATTTGCGCCTGGCGAAGTGTTGCGATGGTGACAAAATAGCGCTAGCGAAAATTTGCGGTTAGTGAATCTGCCCCTATTTCTCTAAAATCATGGATGCCATGAAAGTTATTAACAGATCCATATGAATGAAAAAAGTCCTCAACGAGCTGAAAAAAAACTCTTTAAAAATGTATATTATTCAGATGCTTACTAGCAGTGAAAATACCTGAAAACCTCTAAGGGGCAGATTTATTTAGGGTCGAATTGAAAATTCTAATTCAAATTTTAGATTTTTTTTTTTATGGTCAAAACTTGACTAGGGAATTATTCAAACTCGATTTGAGTTTGTTTAAAAAAATGTAATTCGTTTTTCAAGATTTATCATACTTGGCCCTTTAAGAATTCGAATTTGAGTCCCACTATTCACTACCTAAAACTTGCCGCATTGCTGTTTAGGTCAATGGATATGTGACGTGGTCAATTTCGAGTTGTTTGTAGCCTTCTAATTCGATTCGAGTTTGTGAGTCGGTAAAATTTGTCCGATTTTGAAATATTTGATTTTTTTAAAGAAATTTCCCCCCATCAAATTTTAGTAAAATCGAATTCATATGAGTTAAAAAAAAACTTGCATCTTGATAAATGTGCCTCATAGGGGCAAATTCATCAAGGGTCGAATATCGAGGGTTAATTAACCCTCGATATTCGACTGGGGAATGAAAATCCTTCGACTTCGAATATCGAAGTCGAAGGATTTTGCGCAAATACTTTGAACGATCGAAGGAATAATCGTTCGAATCGAACGATTCAAAGGATTTTAATCCAACGATCGAAGGATTATCCTTCGACCAAAAAAAGTTAGGCAAGCCTATGGGGACCTTCCCCATAGGCTAACTTTGGGTTCGGTAGCTTTTAGGTGGCGACCTAGGGGGTCGAAGTTTTTTCTTAAAGAGACAGTACTTCGACTATTGAATGGTCGAACGATTTTTAGTTCGAATTCTTCGATTCGAAGTCGTAGTCGAAGGTCGATGTAGCCCATTCAATGGTCGAAGTAGCTAAAAAACACTTCGAAATTCGAAGTTTTTTAACTTCGAATCCTTCACTCAAAGTTAATGAATTGGCCCCTAAAAGTCTGAATGGCTGGATAAAGGTCCAATAGGATCAATGCAGCTCCCATTGACTTCTATCGTACCATGAGGGCTTTTACGTGGAGAAGTTTAGTATTCGAGTTTTCATGGTTTTTACACTTTATAAATCTCCAGTTTTTAGAGTTTTAGGGAAATAAAAAAACACACATTTTCAGAGAAAAAACTGAATTTGACAAAAAATGGAAATCCACATTAGTTAGTAAACAGGCTTCTAAGTTTATACCTTAGCAAAATTTCAATTACATTTTCTGTGAATTTCCTGGTAACATTTCTGCCTGCTTTATACTTTAAAAAAACATTCCAATGTCACAGATCCCAAAGGTAGTCTATTTTATGATCTGTTATTGAGATAGGGAGAATATTATAGCATTGGTTGAAATCAGAAGCAAAACGTAGATCACTATCCTTAGCTGACTGACAAACAGGACTGGCAGTTACAGGTGAAGCTCTATAAAAATCTTTTTACACCTAAGAGTGACATATATATGGGTTCTACTAAACTCTAGTTTTACTCAGGTTTAAATGTCTATCCTAACATAAAAATAATTTCTCACCTGGATCAGACCCTTATGTATTCATTTCAGCCGGGATCTTCAAGTGTTATTGTTTCTCTATATATTCATACAGGGAGGCAAGGAGAAGTGAAGATACAGGTTTACTGAGCACGCCCAATCTGTAAATTCCCTGACGTAATGATTAAGTGTTAGAATTACTAAATGCTTTTTAGGAATGAGGAAAAAAGGCTCAATGACATATGTACAAATTTGCATATACACAATCCAGGCACGGGAAATATAACACTTGACACTTAAATATTCTAGAGCACAAATCTAAGAACGAATAACATTAATGTGGTACATAGGAGGAGAAATTGTAAAATTATAATAAATATTTGGGAGTTATTTATCAAAGGTCGAGTTTATTTTTACCTCGAATGAACTCAAATGGTATCTTATTTAAGAAAAAACTCCAATGGCAAAAACCAGGTTCTGTGAGTTTGAGACCCAAAATTTCGAATTGATTGAGTTTTCATTAAAAAAAAAAAACTTTAATCGCTCAAATCATTCAAGCTTTTTCGGGCAAAAACCCTCCAAAAAAACTTGGACATCCAACTGTCTGTTAACTAGGGATGCACCAAATCCACTATTTGAGATATGTCCGAATCCCTGAAACCTTCATGAAAGATTAGTAGGAATTAGGCATGCACCGAATCCACTTTTTTGGATTCGGCCGAACCCCCGAATCCTTTGCAAAAGATTCGGCCGAATACCGAACCGAATTCGAACCCTAATTTGCATATGCAAATTAGGGATGGGAAGGGGAAAACATTTTTTACTTCCTTGTTTTGTGACAAAAAGTCACGTGATTTCCCTCCCGCCCCTAATTTACATATGCAAATTAGGATTCGGATTCGGTTCGGCCGGGCAGAAGGATTCGGCCGAATCCGAATCCTGCTGAAAAAGGCCGAATCCTGGCCGAATCCCGAACCGAATCCTGGATTTGGTGCATCCCTAGTAGGAATACTGAACCGGATCTCAATCCTAATTTGCATATGCAAATTATCTGTGGGGATGGAAAAAGAGGAAACGATTGTTTTTACTTCCTTGTTTTGTGACAAAAAGTTACAGTAAGTCATTTCTCTTCCTGTCCCTATTTTCATATTCAAACCAAGAATTCAGCCAAATCCAAATCCTATTAAAAAAGGCAGAATCCTGGCCGAATCCCTAATTGAATCCTGTATTGTGTGCATCCCTACTGTTAACATCCTCAAATGGTTCAAAGGACCTCACACCTACATGACCTCAACAGATTTTAGGAGCTATTTTCAGGGTCGGGGTTTAATAAATCTCGAAAATGTAATTTTTTGACCGAAAAATACAACTGGAAAACTCTAATTTTTAAGGAAAAAACAACTGGAACCTTAATATATCATATATTCAATTGTATAAAAGAAACTCAGATATACTACATCCAATGACTACGATCAAGTACAAGGTACGGTTTTATTATAGAAAGGGAAACTATTTTTAAAAATGTGAATTATTTTATTATAAATGGAATCATTGCAAGAAGGCCTTGCCGATAGCTTTCCTGATAAGGGAATAATAATGCCATTGGGGTTTCCCCACATTACTTTTCCAGCAAATTGTGTAGTGAAACTATACCTGACAAAAAAGTAGGTCGGGACCAGAAGTCAGCAGATGAGGCAAGTGCCTAGGGTGCAGTGGTGGAGCAAGGCAAGTATCTCTTCTGTGTACCTATATACAAGCTCTCTCTGTAATTCTTCCCTGGAGCTGAAGAAGAGTAACCAGGCCCTGTCCTTAACGCTGGTCCTGAACCCTTGATGCCCTGAATCTAGGGGCATACACTTGCGCCCCTTAACATTCTGCACTTCTTCACCTGGTTAATAGTAAATGACCTCTGTGTTGTCCAATAAATGTAACTGCAGCACAGTACTGTGTGGTCCTTGCGCTGGCTTTCAGTTGTATTTTTTACTGCATAAAAAAACAGTATATATATTGTGGTGAGGTCACTACTAGGATACCTGGGAAAGTCCAGGACAGAGCTTATTTATGCCCCAGGTTCCTAACTGCTAGTCCAGCCCGAGTGTTGCGAGCAGGGCCGGAACTAGGGGTAGGCAGAGTAGGCACATGCCTAGGGGGCAAAGCTAGGGGGCATACCTGCTCTGACGCCTACCCCATTGTCCGGTTCCGTCTCTCCCCGACTCCCCGACTGGCATGAATATTTTGTGGTAAATGCGCACTCGAGCACGTACTCAGCCGGCGCCGTGCCCTGCCAGGTTGCCTAGGGCACCTGGTTGGGTTGGCCCAGCTCTGGTTGTGAGTTGTCCTGAGGTATCTCAGGTGGTTAATTAAAAAGGCAGCTCAAGCCAGAGTGGAGAGTTCCTGGCTGGGGAAAAGACACAGGAAAGCTGCCTTTGTGAGAGGGATTGAAATCACCAAAAGGTTTGGGATCTTGTATTTTCCTGTATGTTCTCTGTTTTGGGGAGACAGGCGTAAGGCCTTCTCCTGGTTAGTTAGGAAACCTGACTTGTATTAATTAGAAGCCCATTAAGTGGCAAGGATTTTATTTTGAATTGTTTGTTTTGTTTATTTTTGCTGTACAAGACAATAAACAGCCAAAAAGAGACTATACTCTCATGAGTGGTGATTGTGCCATGGGCTGTGTTACCCGAAGAAAACTGATCCAGCTACCCAAACCCTTACTATATATATATATATATATATATATATATATATATATATATATATATATATATATATATATATATATATATATACACACACACACATATGGACAGCACCACCTGTGCATGGAGAAACAGTGTATTTGTTGAGAAAGAAAACACCAGCATTAGGGGTCTTTTTGCATCAAATAAGCAGTATATTGCGTTCCATGTAAAACTGACGTTTCAGTCCCTATTGGGGAGGTAACACAATATACTGCTTATTTGATGCTGGTGAATATATATACCCTAATTCAGTACTTAATTTCCCATGATAAGCCTGATCAATAAGATGAAACTCCAGCACACGAATGCTTAAGGGTTCATAACCCGTGTTTATTGTCAATGCCAAACAGGAAACAACGTTTCGGGGGCGTACCCCTTCGTCAGCGAAGGGGTACGCCCCCGAAACGTTGTTTCCTGTTTGGCATTGACAATAAACACGGGTTATGAACCCTTAAGCATTCGTGTGCTGGAGTTTCATCTTATTGATCATTGGTTGGAGGTGCCGTCCTCCTTTAACCCCAAGCACCGGTGAGGATTCTGAGAGACCAGGTGTGCTACTGCTCCTATTTGCTTGAACCATGATTAGCCTGACACATGACCTGTTGTTTCCAATCACCTTTCTCATTTGATTTAACTGAATAGTGTCCCAATCCTTAATCTTATCTCCGTTTAAGGCAGCCAATCAATTGTTATCAGGTGGCAGGGCTGGGCCAATGTCATTTGGCACCCAATCCCCGGATTACCATTTTCCATCTTATCATTACATTTTTTTATACAGAAACCTTACAACACATTAATGAATGACATTTTTCGTATACCGTATATACTCGAGTATAAGCCGTCCCGAGTATAAGCCGAGGTACCTAATTTTACCTCCAAAAACTGGGAAAGCTTATTGACTCGAGTATAAGCCTGGGGTGAGAAATGTAGCAGCTTCTGGTAAGTTTCAATCAAAAAATTTAGCGTTTCTGCTCCCATTGGAGGTGCCAGCGTCTCGTTTTTGGATGCCAGGGACCATTCTTGGACACCAGCGAATATTTTTGGAGACTATTCTTGGACGCCGGCGACAATTCTTGGACAACGGCGACTATTCTTAGACGCCGGTGACCGTTTTTGCGCTTGACCCGAGTATAAGCCGAGGTAGAGTTTTTCAGCATATTTTGGGGGCTGAAAAACTCGGCATATCCTCGAGTATATACAGTATATATAAATATGTAATAAATAATAAGGCACACTAAAATATGTCAGAAAAACTAAAGTACTCTTTTTTATTTAGCAGCAGCCAAAACATTGCCCCAAACCTGTGTCTGTGCCAGCAGCAGCCAACATATTGCCCACCAAATACCTGTGCCAGCAGCAGCCAAAATATTGCTCCCAAAACTGTACCCGTGCTAGACAGCTGCCAAAATATTGCCTCCCAAAACTGTGCTTGTGCCAGTAGCAGCTAAAATATTGACCCCAGATATGAGGCCACCAGGATATGTTTTTGTTACACAGGGTTTAAAAAGAAAAAAAATCCCCCTTAAAAGTGCACCTTCAATGATTGTGCCCTAGACAGGTGCCTACTCTACCTACCCTTAGTTCCGGCCCTGGTAGGGGGCCCAGTAATGCCCTAAATAAAGGTCTATTTAACTAGGTCTAGGTTTATTTTTACCTATATATAGGTGAACTAATGTTTTGGGGCCTAAAACTGAATTTGTTTTGGGGTCCTGTAACTTCTGATTTTAGCCATTGACTGTTCTCTAGACAAAACACTAAGTCAGTCACTTGCCTGTGCCTGCAAAGTGCTGCTTGGCCTAAGTAGGTCAGAATGTGACAATAATGCAGTTGATTGTGGAACAAACCCAAGGCAGCAAGTTGACTGCAATACTCTTTATTGGGAGATAGAGTTACACAACCTCCCAATAAAGAGTATTGCAGTCAACTTGCTGCCTTGGGTTTGTTCCACAACCAACTGCATTATTGATACATTGATTTGGGATATCAAACACAGGAAAACCCGTGGAATTAAACCAACAAAGACTTTTAGTGAGCCGCACCCATTCCTTTATTTGAAATAGGTCAGAATGTGATTCATACTTACGTAGCCGTGTAATGGTACCCATCTGATTGCACATACATCATAGACAATTATGAGCTAGCAGGAAAATGCAAAAATGACACAGGGTTTTTAAATAGTATAATACAAAATCAACATGTGATTGTAATTTTACAGCATGTCTATAAATTTCTGCTGGGATTCAATCCAGGAATCTTTAGGTTTATGGCTCTGTGCCCTTTCTACTGGGCCAGGTGAGTAGCTAGCTGGCTAGCTCAATATCTTTCACCTGGCCTTTGCCATTCCTTCCCAGCAATATTATTGGTTGGGTGGAGTCAGCCAATCAAGACTCACTCTGCCCTGTAAATGCGCCCAGCCCTCCTCATAGTCATTGCTTGAGCTTTAACTTTAACACTTAGGCTACTGGTTCCCAGATAAAATATATATAGTTTTTCTGGTAAAGACTAATAGGATGTGGGCCAAGGCCTCAGAACACAAAACAAGTAGCAATAGAAAAATAGAAATGTCTATTCCCTAGATCTTTCTATAGAGGAGGTCCCCGGCCCTGTGAGTATAAATATAGGGGAGTTGGGAAAGAGGGGAAGTTCCTCTTTAGCCTAAGAAGCATCTTGCAGGGACCTTTGGAAGTTTGTCTGTTGATAGATATTATCTAGAGAAGGGTTGCCACGTGGCCACCTGTGACAAACTGGACAAAGCAGTGGCATATTTAGGTGGGGTCATATTATTGGGGGGCATGTTTGTGCCTGTGGGCAATGGGGCCATCAGTGGTGGTTATTTATAAGGTTAAACAACCCTAAGAAAAAACTAACCCCAATATGTAATAAAAGGCACTAAGTTTGCCCAGGAGCAGTAACCCAAAGCAACCAATAAGCTGTTAGCTTTTAAACAGGTGACTGATTCTACCTGCTGATTGGTTGCTAAGGGTTACTGCTCCTGGGCAAACTTAGTGCCTTTTATTACATAATGGCCTATGTCTTTTAGTCAAAAGCGAATTTTGTGCACTGAGGCTTTGGAAAATGATAGAGGAGTAGGGGGGATCGGTAGTGGCCGGTGGCCCTTTTTTGAATTTTCAGACAACAGTTGGCACTGGAAACTTATGGGAGAAGGAGAAATGTTCCTGGTAGGGTTGCGAACTGTGCACTAGGTTAAAATCTGGGAAAGGTGGCAGTTCTGATGACTTCGGGGGAAGGGCTGGGCTGCCCTTTTTACATATGGGTAGCCAATAAGACAGGCAGGACAAATCTTGCAAGGACCACATTGCAACATTGCGCATCATCATAGAACAGTCACTGGAATGGCAGTCTCCACTTTACACAATCTTTGTAGACTTTGAGAAGGCCTTTGATAGTATAGATAGAGAGGTCATCTGGAAACTTATGGCACATTATGGGATACCACCAAAATTCATCTCCATTATCAAACAACTTTACAACAACTCCACATGCCAGGTTGTGCATAAAGGAAAAATGACAGAGCCTTTTGAAGTGCGGACAGGGGTGAGACAAGGCTGCATGTTGTCACCAATCATGTTCCTGCTGGTAGTAGACTGGATTATGAAGAGTTCTACACAAAATGCCAACACAGGAATCCGCTGGTCCTTCACTAAAATCTTGGAGGACCTAGACTTTGCAGATGATGTCAGCCTCCTGTCTCACAGACAAGAAGATGCACAGCAGAAACTCACACGTCTATCAGAGGAAGCAGCAAAAACTGGCCTCAAGATCAACACTAACAAAACACAAACCATGAGGATTAACAACCAGCAGCAAGACCAAATCCAGCTGCAAGGAGTTGACATTTAGGACCTGGACACGTTTGTCTTCCTGGGCAGCATAGTAAGCAAGGATGGAGGAGCAGACGAGGACATCAGGAGACGCATCAACAAAGCCAGGCATGCATTCAACACCTTACATCCCATCTGGAACTCCACTGCCCTTTCACAACAAACCAAAATTCGTATTTTTAACACCAACGTGAAAGCAGTCTTGCTTTATGGTTCGGAAACCTGGAGACTGACCATGACAATCACAAGTTAGCTCCATACCTTCATCAACCGCTGCCTCCGAAACATCCTGCACATCAGATGGCCAGAGAAAACTTCCAACATCTGCCTATGGAAAAGATCAAAACAGATCCCCATCGACCGAGAAATCAGAAGAAGAAAGTGGGGCTGGATAGGCCACATCCTCAGAAAGAGTTCTGACAACATCACAAGGCAAGCCCTTGAGTGGAACCCACAAGGGAAAAGAAAAGTTGGCCGGCCAAGACAGACATGGAGGAGGTGCATGGAGGATGAAATGAAGGCAGCCGGAAGGACATGGGCTCAGCTGAAGAAGACCGAGTTCGTTGGAGGAGTGTCGTAGAGTCCCTATGCTCCCTGCTGGAGCAAACGGACTAAGAGAGAGTAAGAGAGCCAATAAGAACTCTGCCTTTACAAAGTGAAAGATGTACTGTAGGTCTAACAAGCTACTGATTGGCTGATATCATACAAATGCAAAATGTGTCTCTCAGACTCTTTTGTATAGTTTGGGGCAGCGTCTACAAGAAGTAAGTTTGGTTTCTGTTTTTTTTTTTTTGCAAAAAATAAAGAACCTTTAAATGCATATTCCATCTATTTTTAGAGGTGTATAATGCAAAGCAAATACTTGTTCTTGACACTATTTGTGCTGTAGAATTGCATACTAATGGGAAGAAGAACTTATTTACAACCACAAGAACTGTTTTGCAAAGTGTCCAAATTGATGCATCGGTGCTATTCCTTGTGCCCATAAATATTCCCTAGCAACTCGCATTCTGCACAATGTGCCTGGTCAGCAGGCAGTTACATGAATGGACACAAGAGGGCTCATGTATGATCGCAACTGCAGTGTCAGACTTGCAAAATAAGATGCACCCGTTCTTTGATGTGACATTTATTGTGTTCAAAAACAGTTTTGCACTTTCCTAATTTCTACAGTTTGTCTCCTGTTCTGAATCAAGTGCAAACAGGCCTATTGATTAAGGGGAACCCAGGACTTAATGCCATCTCGGAGCAAGGTGGTCATGTCAAAATGCAGGAGCAATTTTGTATCATTGATGCAACAAACACAATTGTGTCAAGTACAACCCCCATTGCAGCTTTGATTACACTGAATTGAGGGAAAACACTGCACTCTGGACTAAAAAATCACAGCACATTGTGTCCAAAATTGCACTTTGTACACTGCACTTGGGTAATCAGATGCACATGATAACAAATGCAAAAATGCAGCACTTCAAGGAACAGTAACACCAGCTAATGAAAGTGTACAAAAGTAATGAGAATATAATGTACTGTTGCCTTGCACTGGTACAACTGGTGTGTTTGCATCACAAGCTCCACTATAGTTTATATAAATAAGCTGCTGTGTAGCCATGGGGGTGAGGATGAGGATGATGATGATGGTTTGCCTTTGCAAAGGCTATTTCAAGAGAATGTTGAAACAAGCAATGACTGCTCTACAGAGAGGAGCTCTTTAGATGATAACATATCACAGCCACCAACAGATATCCAGTGAGAACTGGTAGAAAACCTGCTGCATATCTGAAAGATTTTGAGACCTAAATATTTAAGGCTACAACTTGAAAGTCACCATTATTATTTGTTTGGCTACTGCTTTTTATATTGTTTATGTGTTTCTAATTTGAAATAAGGGAGGGATGTAGTGTTTAGTAACAGTATGTACAAAAAGCCGCACCTCTCATCTTTCCTTTGATGTTCCTGCTTAGGTGGTGCAGATTTCTCAAGACGGTCAGCACACGTCATAACATTCAGTGGAAAGTAGAAAGAGAATCGCACGGACACCAAATATATTGCAGGTGGGGAGCGTCCCCTATTTTTTATTGTGACCACCTGTGCATCAACGTTTCGGGGGGGATTAACCCTCCCTTCGTCAGGATACAAACTCAAGTGCTACAAACATATTTAAGGCATTTGGGGTACATGTGATCCCACCCCTTTACCCATAGTCCACCAGGGTTCAGTGTGTTTCAAAGTGAGGCTTGACACTCATTGTCCTTGTGTAGATTCAAAAGTTCAATCATATATATAAAAATGCATATATGTAATCCCTTCAACACAGCAATTATTATTATTAATAGCAAAACATGGCTAATACTACTCACAACCAGCGGGGTGTTAACCGTAATCTCTATTTCTCATAATTCCCGCTGGCCCAGGTTATCTGTGGAAGCAGCGCAGCGGCACCATCTGCATCCAGCACACAGGAGGTTTTTCATCTGGCCACAGGCGAACCCGAAGGGGGAGGAAACACCAGAGGAGGCAAGAAGGGAGCGCGATGGGGAGAGAAAAGATCCGTAACCCCAAGGATGGCTACTCCATCGAGCAGCGAATACACACTGAGGAAAAAGAGGTAAATGACTTAGTGATTAACCTCTCCTCCCAAACATTGTCCTCAGATGAACTCAAACTGTTAAATAAGGGTCTAGGGTTTGTTCCCACGTACAAATGTGATCCCTTTACAGTACAAATTGAAATGTTTAAATTTTTACGTTCCATTAAATTGAAAATGCTTTATATGGATAAGAACACTGGGATATGGCCTAAAGGGAGAAAGGACATAGTGTCCAGCAAACTTAAAACCCGCAGCACCTTCAACCCAAATTTTTCCTGTGCTTCCATAGACACGTTCTCTAACATGATTAACTCTGATATAGAAAAGGGTTTGCATAAACATGTTGTCCCAAAGGTAAATAATCTACACTTAAAAGAAAAAAATGCATTAATTAACTTGCAAAAGGACAAAGGGTTAATTATTAAGAAAGCCGATAAGGGGGGCAGTATTGTGGTGCTGAATAAGGAGGATTATTTGAAGGAAGCACATAGACAGTTAAATAATACTGAACATTACAAACCTCTTAATAATGACCCAACGGAAAGGTTAAAAACTGATATTGACATGTTCCTCGAAGATGCATGCCTAACAGGGGTAATCTCTCCTGAAATACAGGAACTCTTACGTAAGGATAACCCCAGGGTGCCAATTTTTTACCTCTTACCCAAGGTGCATAAAACCTTGATAAATCCCCCAGGAAGACCTATCGTGTCAGGGGTTAATTCATTACTACAACCCTTGGCCATTTACATAGATACCTACTTACAGGAAATCCTACCAAAATTAGACACTTGTCTAGGCGACACCACACAATTTCTAAAAGCAATTGAAGGGTTCACAGTAGGACCACATTCTACTATACTTTGCACGATAGATGTCAAAGATCTATATACCTCTATCCCACATGATGAGGGCATTGAATGTACCAGGGAATACTTGTCCCGTGAGAATTTGCCCACACATGAGATCAATTTTCTATGTGACTGCCTGGAGCTGGTGTTAAAACGTAATTATTTTCGATTTGATTCTGACTATTTCCTTCAGGCCCAAGGTACCAGTATGGGGGCCAACATGGCTCCGGCCTACGCAAATATTTTTATGCATAGGATTGAGCATGAGCATATTCTACATAACCCAAAATTTAAGGAGCACATTGCCTTATGGAAAAGATATGTGGATGATATGTTCCTGATTTGGACAGGTTCCCCTGAGACACTCACAGAATTTTTTACATATCTTAATACCATCCATGATACCATCAAATTTACCACCTGTATTGGTCCCAATAGTGTTAATTACCTAGATGTACAGGTCACAAGTTCAGATGGCTCGCTTATGACGGACCTGTATAAAAAACCCACTGATAGGAACAACATGTTGAGAAAGGATAGCTTCCACCCAATAGGGACAATTAAAGGGCTCCCAAAAAGTCAATTCATAAGGGCAAGAAGGATAACATCATCCGAAACATTATATAACAAACAAGGGGAGGAACTGGTGTCTAAATTTGTACAAAGGGGTTTCCCCAAAACAGAATTGGATAAAACTATGGAGGAGGTAGGCAGAATGAAAAGGGAAGACCTAATGGTAAGAAAGACGCCCACACAGAAAAAACTAGGGATACCTTGCGTCACTACATATGGTCCCCACTCGTCTTTCCTTAAAAAAACAATTAATAAACACTGGCCCATATTACAAAATGACAAGATTTATGGGAAATTGTTCTTAAATAACCCATTGTTTTCATACAAAAGGGGTAAAAGCATAGGTGACCAGCTCACCAAAACTGATATTAAACTTCATAAGTACAAAAAACCAGTATCCGAAAGAGTAGGCACCTTTCCATGTTTCAACTGTGGACACTGTAGTGGTATAATAAAAGGAGATATCTGTACCCATCCCAACAAAGGCTTCCCCATAGGACTAAAATGTTTTGCCACTTGCAATACGGAAGGGGTTATCTACTTATTAAAATGCCCATGTGGACTGGGATATGTGGGACAAACCTCAAGGAAGTGTAGGGTAAGGTTAAATGAACACAAAAGTGTGATTAGAAACTTTGTACCTGAAATAGAAGGGTGTGACCCGGCGATAAGCATAAAAAAGGACAGAATCAAAAAAGAAACTTTATTAGCAAAGCACTTTTATATACAAAAACATACAGTGTCGCAATTAAGGTGGTAAATCCTTGAAAAGATTACAGCACCACAAGGGAACGAGATGAAGCTGGCATTGCTCAAAAGGGAAGCGTTCTGGATATGGAAACTAGAAACCGTGCAACCTAAGGGTTTAAATGAGAATTTTAGTTTATCTTGTTTTCTGTAAACACTTCACTGCTGTTACTTACACTGTGTTTCCTTTCCACAGATAACCTGGGCCAGCGGGAATTATGAGAAATAGAGATTACGGTTAACACCCCGCTGGTTGTGAGTAGTATTAGCCATGTTTTGCTATTAATAATAATAATTGCTGTGTTGAAGGGATTACATATATGCATTTTTATATATATGATTGTACTTTTGAATCTACACAAGGACAATGAGTGTCAAGCCTCACTTTGAAACACACTGAACCCTGGTGGACTATGGGTAAAGGGGTGGGATCACATGTACACCAAATGCCTTAAATATGTTTGTAGCACTTGAGTTTGTATCCTGACGAAGGGAGGGTTAATCCCCCCCGAAACGTTGATGCACAGGTGGTCACAATAAAAAATAGGGGACGCTCCCCACCTGCAATATATTTGGTGTCCGTGCGATTCTCTTTCTACTTTCCACTGAGTGTTTAGTAACAGCCCTTCTAAGGACATGTTTATTTTGCCTTGTTAATGTTTATTGCTATGCAGCACTGCTGACACTAGAGGGCACCCTCTACAGCAGTCCAGAGACTATCCTAGAGTATCCCAGGATTCTATGGTTATGACACTCTTCATATGGAGCTGGCTTGGCAGTCTAGGCTGTTGAATAAAGACTACAACCAAAACCATCTGCGTGTGTGTGGGTCAAGATTTTACAGGGGGTGGCCATTCAGAGCTGAAAAAGTATAAAAGGCACAGGATAGTAGCAGACTAGTAGTATACAATGGGATTCTTCTATCTACAATCTACTGTGCATCCTGTGCTTGAATGGCTGCCCCCATGGCTACACAGCAGCTTGTTTATATAAACTATAGTAGTACTTATCTGTTATCTACTGTGTATCCTGTGCTTGAATGGCTGCCCCCATGGCCACACAGCAGCTTGTTTACATAAACTATAGTAGTACTTATCTGTTATCTACTGTGTATCCTGTGCTTGAATGGCTGCCCCCATGGCTACACAGCAGTTTGTTTATATAAACTATAGAAGTACGTATCTGTTATCTACTGTGTATCCTGTGCTTGAATGGCTGCCCACATGGCTACACAGCAGCTTGTTTATATAAACTATAGTAGTACTTACTTGTTATCTACTGTGTATCCTGTGCTTGAATGGCTGCCCCCATGGCTACACAGCAGCTTGTTTATATAAACTATAGTTGTACTTATCTGTTATCTACTATGCATCCTGTGCTTGAATGGCTGCCCCCATGGCCACACAGCAGCTTGTTTATATAAACTATAGTAGTACTTACTTGTTATCTACTGTGTATCCTGTGCTTGAATGGCTGCCCCCATGGCTACACAGCAGCTTGTTTATATAAACTATAGTAGTACTTATCTGTTATCTACTGTGTATCCTGTGCTTGAATGGCTGCCCCCATGGCTACATGCAGCTTGTTTATATAAACTATAGTAGTATTTATCTGTTATCTACTGTGTATCCTGTGCTTAAATGGCTGCCCCCATGGCTACACAGCAGCTTGTTTATATAAACTATAGTAGTACTTATCTGTTATCTACTGTGTATCCTGTGCTTGAATGGCTGCCCCCATGGCTACACAGCAGCTTGTTTACATAAACTATAGTAGTACTTATCTGTTATCTACTGTGTATCCTGTGCTTGAATGGCTGCCCCCATGGCTACACAGCAGTTTGTTTATATAAACTATAGAAGTACGTATCTGTTATCTACTGTGTATCCTGTGTTTGAATGGCTGCCCCCATGGCTACACAGCAGCTTGTTTATATAAACTATAGTAGTACTTATCTGTTATCTACTGTGTATCCTGTGCTTGAATGGCTGCCCACATGGCTACACAGCAGCTTGTTTATATAAACTATAGTAGTACTTACTTGTTATCTACTGTGTATCCTGTGCTTGAATGGCTGCCCCCATGGCTACACAGCAGCTTGTTTATATAAACTATAGCTGTACTTATCTGTTATCTACTATGTATCCTGTGCTTGAATGGCTGCCCCCATGGCCACACAGCAGCTTGTTTATATAAACTATAGTAGTACTTACTTGTTATCTACTGTGTATCCTGTGCTTGAATGGCTGCCCCCATGGCTACACAGCAGTTTGTTTATATAAACTATAGAAGTACGTATCTGTTATCTACTGTGTATCCTGTGCTTGAATGGCTGCCCCCATGGCTACACAGCAGCTTGTTTATATAAACTATAGTAGTACTTACTTGTTATCTACTGTGTATCCTGTGCTTGAATGGCTGCCCCCATGGCTACACAGCAGCTTGTTTATTTAAACTATAGTAGTGGTTTAATTTTTTGGTGTTAGTGTTGCTTTAAGGTATGAGCCCAAAGGACGGATAGGTGACAAGGGATGTTTGTCCAGGATATGTGCTGGCTCATGTTCTATTAAAATATTCATAAGCTACAACACTGGTGATATCCAAAGTAAGGTGTGTCTCTCTGCAGATGCCCAAAGATCTGCAACTGAGTTGATGCTCCAGGAGGGAGGTAAGCTCAATGCAAAATGGTTAATAGAAATATGAGGAATGCACAAGGGTTTGAGCACTCGACCTGAATTGCAATATAATAAAATGCTAACACAGCACAGAAATCCTAAGGCTGAGCGCAGGGTTCTATGTTTCCCTTTAACTGATTTATAAGGTGATCATTGTGAATTTATATTTCTGCTCTGGAACTCGGTACCATTGTTTTGGTTTCAAGATCTTTTGAGTTCTCATCATATATCATGGGTAGGCCATATAAAGTCGACACTTCTACCAAAGCTCTTATATTTATTTAGGACCTTACCTATCCTTATCCCTATAGGGCAGTTAGCAAAATTTGAATCAACAGTTTTATGATTTGTACGAGCCGGGAAATCTCCAAGAGTCAATAAAACGACTCTGTATCAACCTAAGACTGGGGGTGGACTCGGCCTTCCAAACCTTTCTTTTTATTATAGAGCAGCCCAGTTAGCTCAGGTCCTTACTCTACATTCTACTGATGATAATCCGCAGTGGGTCTCTTTGGAAGCGGCATTTACCCAGCCATTTTCCCCTCTGGCATTAGTGTGGAGCTCTCAGGTGAAGAGACCTAAGCAGGCTAGTAGGTGTCTCCCAGCATACTTTGAAAATCTGGGATAACTCTAACAAGAAATGAAAGCTGGGTTCCTCTTATTGCCCCGCAGCACCCATATTTCATAACCCACAATTTACTCCGGGCCTCCAGGTTTCACAATTTAAGTGGTGGTTAGACCAGGGAATCTGGGCAGTGGGCCCTCTCTCCCCTCAATAGGCTATAGATAAGCTTTCTATCCCACCTAGTGAAGGATTTAGGTTGCAACAAATCCTACATTTTATATGTTCCCAATGGAATCTTACAGTTAATAAGGATGTCCCTATGACCTTTTTTGAACGTTGGTGTATCAACTCCCCGAGACTACGTAAATGAGTATCATGTGTCTATAACAGGTTCTTTGAATCTGCCCAGCCTTTGGAGCTACCCTATATGTTAGCTTGGCATAGAGACCTTTTTAGAGAATTAATTCCTGAGCAGTGGGATCGTGTTTGGTCCACAACTAGATGGTCCTAATAACATTTCCTTACTGGAGGCTAACTATAAGGTACTTTTTCGATAATACCTTGTGCCAGAACGCATTGCTAAATTTTCTCCTACTGCTGATCCCCGGTGCTTCCGAGGCTGTGGTGTAATAGGCACGATGTTCCATACATGGTGGACTTGTGTTGGGGCCTGGAGATTTTGGATCAGGGTTTTTAACATGATTTACTCAGTTTTTGAAGTTTCTTTGCCCAGAGACCCTGCTATAGCCTTGTTAAACCTCAAGAACTCACCAATACTCAATTTCGCTTATTCTCTGCCATAATGATGGTGGCTAAGAGGACCCTGGCGGGGGTCTGGAAACAAAGGCAAATTCCTATAGACCCAGTAAAATCGAGATTTGATTGGATCAGGTCTCAGGAAAAAATGATCAGCATTATATTAGATACCCATGAGAAGTTTCTGTTAACCTGGAGCCCCTGGATTGAGTACAGATATGGGCCCGGAACGGCCAATATAATTTTTTCTCTACAGTTATGCCCGTTCTTGCTTGGTATCAGTGCAGAAGAGGTATATTATTTTATTTTACTATTTTACTTTATTGTCCTTTTTTTTTTCTTATGTCTTCTTTCCATTAAAAGTTGCTCATGTAATCGATATGCCTATTCACCATGAGGTACGGACTTTCGCCTACAATGAAAATATGTGCCAAAATATGTAATTGATTTATTATTTAAAGTATACTTATGTTGACATGTAGATTTGTGCCAACAATAACTGTCTGTACACAAGTGCTGTTATAAACAATAAAAATGTATTAAAGTAAAAATATATTGCAATATGTGGATAAACAATCCCTGTTTTGTTTAAAGGGTAAGGCATTTTTTAGTAGCTTAAGGCGCAAATGGGAGAATGTAATAAAAGTCGGAAACAGAAATAATATTCACAATGCGAAAAGTTATGCCTCTGTGCGAACAAATTTTCCTTTGCGCGGATTTAATGTAGCTTTTGCAAACCCGGAAACTGTTTAGCGACCACTTCCGACAGTGGAAGAAGATTTGCGAATTGTACAGTTTGCGTCAGTGTGCAGTCAATGTAATAAAACTTCTTACAGAAACAGTTGTTACTTTGCTCCAAAAGATTGCGACGCCTTCAAGCTCTTCTTAAAAGTGGGCAATGAACAATGAAAATTCACAACGTAATAGTTTAAAGAAGAGTATTACATTGCGAAATGCGAATTTGTGCGAATTGTTCTTCTCTATGCGACTTTTATTACATTCCGCCAAAAATGTTTCAGTGTCCTTAATATACTGATAATGGGAGAGGACACTTGTATTTGTCACAGCCACATTGCACCCCCGCCTAGCACAGCTTGCCCTTGTTTGTTATAGTATATATATATAATATATACATACATATATACATACAGGTCAGACTGGGCCTGGGACACTGGGAAACAACTTGGTTGGCCCCACAGAGCCAGACTCACTCAGCACTGGAAATCCTAGGCGCTGCACCCTTACCTGTCCTCCGGCTGATAGTGGACCCAACACAGTACACTGAGGGTGGCTGTGGCATTGGCAGGGGGTCCTGGGGCTGAAGGGATTGTGACTTGGGTGAAGGGCCAGAGGGGTAGTGGCTTAGGGCCTATGGGTCAAGAGGCAGCAGCCCCAAAGGGCCCTGGACCCCCAGTCCAACACTGTATATATAGCCAACATACACATACATGTAGGATATGTTATAAATTGTTCCAGGCTCGGACTGGACTAGCCAGACACCAGGGAAAAACCCGCTGGGCTTAATGGACCATACCGGCCCAGACCCACTCCCCCCACCTGCCTGAAATGACACAATTCCTGACCTGATTTACATAACAGGCGCCCCTAGGCCCACTTTCATTTGTCACCCCCATCCTCTCCCTTTTATTCACTCAAATTCTCATCATCGGGACTGGAGCAATGGGGATTGGCCCACAAGAAATTTTAAAAACTATTGTATCTCCTGTGCATCCCCAGTGTTTCTGAACCATCGTTGGTGTGGTTGGGCAGCATGCCGCCCCCTAAAATCCTGTCACCCTAGACCCGGGCCTTGGTGGCCTCTCCACAAATCTGGGCCTGGGCCTGAAGACCCTTGATGCACTAGCCCCAGGGGGCCTGGACCCCCCAGTCTGACACTGAGTTGTCTGTAATGTTCTGAACATGGGCACTGGGGGCAAATATAGAAAGAGCAACTAGGGAGCCTTTTTAATATCTTGGTGTAGTTTTATTGAAGCACTACATGTTTCAGACCACAAGGGTCCTTCTTCGGGTGCAGTTAATAATCAATCAAACGAAGAGTAAACTTTTAAAGCAGTTATTTTCCCTTAATTCCCAAAATGTGCCATCTAGTGGCCAGAGGACTAAATGCAGCAACCAAAATGACCAAAGGATATTATTATACAATCTATCCAAAATAGCACCATAATGTAGCTTTCCATTATAATTAAGTGTAAATAATAAATTGTAAATTGTATTTACCACCATTCTTGAACAGATACAGTCCAATTCAGTTATAGTGTCCAAATTAGAAGGAATGAGTCCAGTTTTCAAGCTGTAAGGAATATAAAAGGAATTTAGCAATACATTTATTACAAAAAGCATTTCAGTCTCCAGGCCTCATTCATCCCTAGTGGTTCAACAGAATTCATTCTGTCCATCCATTTAGCTTCACACTTTAATAGCATTTTCTTTCTGTCACAACCTCGCAGTGGTCTTTCAATTTGCTCCAGAATCATCCGCCTCAGACTTGCAGTTTTGTGTTTAGCTGAGTGGAAATGTCTCCCAACAGGAGAATGGATTTTCTTATCCATAGGATTAAAATTACCAATGGACCTTTTCTAGAAGTTTTTCCCACATAAATCATTCCACAAGGGCTAAAACATACACAACCCAATCTGAGTTACAGGTGAAATATTGGTTAACAAAAATCATATGACCATTTAGAGGATGTGTAATATATTTACCTGTTATAATGGAATTGCAGCTACTGCTATTTAGGCATGTTAGGAATGTAAATACAAAAGGGGGTTGTGGGAGCACTCACATTGCTAAGTAGAAATGTATATAAGTATAAGGGAAGTGCTACTGACATATTAGAAATGTACCATGTTTTGGAGTACTTAGAAATCTTATGGTGTCCTTATGTGTGCAAATGTCTGCCCTCACCAAAAAATTGGAAAATATTGCTTCCCCTTTTATAGGAAAACAGTGGTTTTGCTTTAAAAAGGTTTAGCAAAAAAAGCTAAACACAAAACTGCAAGTCTGAGACGGATGATTCTGAAGCAAATTGAAAGACCACTGCGAGGTTGTGACAGAAAGAAAATGCTATTAAAGTGTGAAGCTAAATGGATGGACAGAATGAATTCTGTTGAACCACTAGGGATGAATGAGGCCTGGAGCCTGAAATGCTTTTTGTAATAAATGTATTGCTAAATTCCTTTTATATTCCTTACAGCTAGAAAACTGGACTAATTCCTTCTAATATGGACACTATAACTGAATTGGACTGTATCTGTCTAAGATTGGTGGTAAATACAATTTTCAATTTATTATTTACACTTTTTACACTTAATTATAATGGAAAGCTACATAATGCTGCTATTTTGGATAGATTGTATAATAGTATCCTTTGGTCATTTCTGCTGTTGTCTTTAGTCCTCTGGCCACTAGGTGGAGCTGAGGGCACATTTTGGGAATCATGGGAAAATAACTGCTTTATGGGGCAAATTCACTAAGATGCGAACTTCGCCGCACTTCGCCAGGCGTAGTTTCGCCAGTGCTCCGCAAATTCACTAAAATCCGAAGTTGCGCACAGGGGTAGCGTAAGGTTGCGAAGTTGCGCTAGCGTTGATTCGCTATGTAAAGCGAAGTTACGCTAGCGAAGGCTAATTTGCATATGGTGCGAAATTCAAATTTCAATGGAGGAACACGTATTAGCACTACAAATGCCTAGAAAACCTTCAAAACATCAAATAAAAATTTTATTTTGCCCTACACATGTGCCCACTGTCTAGGTAAGTTGCCATGAGTCAGGAAATGTAGGGGGGAAGGAGGGGAGCCCCAAAAATGTTTCGATCTTTTTCAGCCTATCACCCATCATGTAGAAAACACGCCAGAGTTTTTTGGGACTTAGAAAAAAATTTGACTTTTTTTGAAACAATCTCTATCTACTCTATTGTGCTTCGCCAGGTCTGAGGTGGCGAAGGAAGTCTAGCGTAAAAGGTCGCGTTCAGTACACTGCGCAAGTTAGTGAATTTGCGTAGTTACGTCGCTAGCGAAAATTCGCCTGGTGTAAGGGTGCGAAGTAACACTAGCGAAACTACGCCAGTGTTCGTTAGCGAATTTGCACAGTAACGAAAAATGACAAACGCTAGCGAATTAACGCTAGCGTTCGGCGCTTAGTGAATTTGCGCCTAAGAGTTTACTCTTTGTTTGATTGTTTGTTTGTTAACTGCACCCAAGGAAGGACCCGTTTGGTCTGAAACATGAAGTGCTTCAATAAAACTACACCAAGATATTGAAAAGGCTCTCCAGTTGCTCTTTCTACATATGTTATAGTTTTGGAGGTGGCTACTCTATCAACTGTTGCTGAGCCAAATTGAAATTTATTTAAGGAGTTATGACTTTGAAGATTTTCATTCATCCAGGTCATGGTATATCTAATATAAGTCATTCTAAAACAACCGGACCTGCTGACTAATCATTGAAGACGTTTCACTTCTCATCTGAGCAGCTACTTCAGTTCAACTGACTGGTGTGGGAAGTTCTCGGTGTATAAACTCTTCCACTAATCCAATCACAACTAACCAAGTACGCTTGTTGCTAGATTTGTACCTTAACACCACATACTTCAAGTACAAGGACCTTTTTATAGACAGTAATATAGCTGTGTTTCGAGCCTAGCACGGCTCTTTTTCACTGCTGGAAAGAGAGCCGTGCTAGGCTCGAAAACGTTGCAAATGCTGCCCTGCTGATTGTGAATAATGGCATTTTTAACTTTATTTTGGAGTGCTGACCATTTCGATTGGTAATACCTGTGTTCCAGTGGGGAAGGACACTGTGGGAGGTGCACCCAAACAAATAAGACTATTGAACCATATGTGTGCCCCTCAAATTCTCTTTGAACTGTCATTAGAACTCTGCACCACAGGGCAGAATGTGTGACAACTGATACAGAGTCCAAGGATAAGGAGCATAAACATCTCATAGGAGCTCTGAAAGCGTGAGGTACCCAGACTGGGCCTTTGTCAAAACAACAGCAACAGATCCCTACAGGAACACCAATAGAAATAACCCCCCAGAGTAACATAGCAGGCGGAACATAGTCATCCCATTTGCAGCTGGAGTGTCGGAGAGACTCAGGAGGATTTTCAACAAACACCACGTCCCTGTGTTTTTCAAACCTAGCAACACACTGAGACAAAAACTGGTCCACCCCAAGGATCCAACACCTAAAGAAAAACAAAGCAAAGTGGTATACGGAGTCCAGTGTAGTGAGGAGAGCACAGATCTATACACTGGGGAGACAAAACAACTGCTCTCCAAGCGAATGGCTCAGCATAGGAGGGTGAACTCTACAGGGCAAAACTCAGCTGTCTTTCTACACTTAAAAGACAAGGGACACTCCTTTGAAGATAACAAGGTCCAAATCTTGGATAAAGAAGGCGTGAAAGAGACGATTCATGTCAAGGTGGAGAAACCATTCTGCTACACACATCTTTACCTGTATCTATCTGGCAGTTTCAGAACACTTCACACATCCATTCATGCAACTCTCACAAGTAACACCTGTATCTAGGAGTTGCAGGACACATTGGTAATCCAATCACAGTAACTACACAGAATCAACACCCCTGTGAGTTTCAGATGTCACCTCTCTGACGAGTTACAATGTGCCATTGTGATTGGATTAGTGGAAGAGTTTATATGCCGAGAATTTCCCACACCAGTCAGTTGTACTGAAGAAGCTGCTCGGATGAGTAAAGATTACTCATCAAATCCAGCTGTTTTATAATTACTTATATTAGATATTCCAAGGATGGAAAATCTGAATTGACATTATGGGGCAGATGTATTAAGGGTTGAATATCGAGGGTTAATTAACCCTTGATATTCGACTAGGGAATTAAAATCCTTCGACATCGAAGTCGAAGGATTTTGCGCAAATAGTTTGATCGAAGGAATAATCGTTCGATGGAACGATTAAATCCTTCGAACCGTACCATTAGAAGGATTTTAATCCATCGATCGAAGGATTATCCTTCGACCAAAAAAAGATAGCCAAGCCTATGACTTCGGTAGCTTTTAGGTGGCGAACTAGGGGGTCGAAGTTTTTTCTTAAAGAGACAGTACTTCGACTATCGAATGGTCGAATAGTCTAACGATTTTTAGTAGGAATCATTAGATTCGAAGTCGTAGTCGAAGGTCGGAGTAGCCCATTCGATGGTCGAAGTAGCCAAAAAAAACACTTCGAAATTCGAAGTATTTTTTCTTCTATTCCTTCACTCGAATTTAATGAATGGGCCCCTATATCATTGGGCAGTGAGTGCACTCGGTCATCTGGCAGCCACAATCTTCCCTGTGCCTCTGTGTTGCCATGCCATGCTCCAACTTCCATATAATAAACACCGTAAAGACTTTGTAGTTTCTAGGGATGCACCGAATCCAGGATTCGGTTCGGGATTCGGCCAGGATTCGGCCTTTTTCAGCAGGATTCGGATTCGGCCGAATCCTTCTGCCCAGCTGAACTGAATCCGAATCCTAATTTGCATATGCGAATTAGGGGCGGGGAGGGAAATTGCATGACATTTTGTCAGAAAACAAGGAAGTAAAAAATGTTTTCCCCTTCCCACCCCTAATTTGCATATGCATATGCAAATTAGGGTTTGGATTCGGTTCGGTATTCGGCCGAATCTTTCACGAAGGATTCGGGGGTTCGGCCGAATCCAAAAAAGTGGATTCGGTGCATCCCTAGTAGTTTCCTCTCCAGGTTAATGGTAGAAATAACAGTTTTAAAGGATAGTGTCATCAGAATAAAAGTGAGTTTAAAAGTGTACCCAGTTATTTATACTTTTTTGGCAGAAGGTCGCAGTTACATCTACTATTGCAGCAGCAGTTGCTCAAATTACCCCTCAGACAGTTGCACGTAAAACCCTACTCATTAAGTTCTCTATTACTACTTTATAACAAACCATGAAGCCTCCAGGGCATGAAAGAGCATTGTGCAAACAGGAAAACAATGTAAGCAAATTAATTTTCCAAATTACAACATATCAGTAAATGAAATGGAAACTTATTATTGAATTGGCTTCGCTCATTTTCATTCTTCTTTTCCCATGTGGGAACAGCATGTTACAGAGATTAGGGGTCCATTTATTAAACCTTGATTTTTTACTGGTCAATGTTTTTAGGGGGAAAACTTGAATTTTTCATGGAAAAAAAAACCTTTATTTTTTAGAGATTTATCATACCCCAAAGTTGCTAAAAATCTGAAAATACTCCATCTCAAACCTATCGATGTCATGTAGAAGTCAATGACAGATATCCCTGGAGTTGTTTCTTGACATCGTCTTCTGCGCTGGACTATCCAATAAAGTCGAGTTTTTGCAGCGCAAATGTGATAAAATCGAGTTTTTCGGAGTGCCAACTGTACAGTACAAATTGACGCTCCCTTTTTCCCCAAGCATTATTCACAAATTATTGATAAATGAGTTCATCTCATGGAAGGGAGTTTGGTCGACTTTGTTTTTATGAAATAAATGAGATTAATTTGAGTTTTAGTAAATTGGTCCCTTTAAATGTCCCTCACATCTGTCCCTTCTCCCCTGCAGTTTATAAATTCCCTATAACAACAATGAAAATGAAAGAGAGGAATAGAAAGTGTGGCTAAAGCTGAGTCAACAGAAGCATTGAATTTGAAAACAATAGAAATATGTGGAACCCGAAAGCTTGTTTGGTTTAATAAATAAAAGGTTAAAACAAATAAAACAGTATCCTTTTAACTGCAAAGAGACATATAGAAAGTGGGTGAATAACTGAAACATGAGGCTCATTTATAACTGCAGTCACGTGGAAAAGGGTGTTGTTATTGCATGAAAACTATTTGTTTCCAAAGTCACTCCTTGCCCCTTTACATTTATTTGACAATTAACGATTGTTTGACTTTTTCAATTATTTGACTTTTTCTTCTGACTCTTTTCAGGTTTCAAATGGGGGTCACTGACCCCCACCTAGAAAACAAATGCTCTGTAAGGCTACAAATGTATTGTTATAGTTACTTTTTATTACTTATCTTTCTATTCAGGCCTCTCCTATTCATATTCCAGTCTCTTTTCAAATCAATGCATAGTTGCTAAGGTAATATGGATCCTAGCAACCAGATGGCTGAAATTGCAAACTGGAGAGCTGCTGAATAAAACGCTAAATAACTTAAAAAAAAAAACCCACAAATAATAAAAAATGAAAATTAATTGCAAATTGTCTCAGAACATACCTCTCTACATCATACTAAAAGTTAATTTAAAGGTGAAAAACCCATTTAATATCTGGATAGACACAGTGAAAGATGCATATCCCGATATACAATAATTAATGTAGAACTAGGGATGCACCAGTTTCCAGATTCAGTGGGATCCAAGCCTTTTTTAGCATAATTCAATAGGAATGCACCGCATCCAAGATTCAGTTCGGGATTTGGCCAGGATTCTGCCTTTTTCAGCATGATTCGTATTCGGCCGAATCCTTCTGCCCGGCCAAACCAAATCCTAATTTGCATATGCAAAGGGAAATTGCGTGACTTTCGTGGGTCCAGGAGGATCCAAAATAGTGGGTTCAGTGCATCCCTATAATTCAGACGGCAGAATTCTTAGCCCTGGTCAAACTGAACCCAAATCCTAAATATTTTTCCCACACATTATATTTACAGTGAGTGGGAGCAGCTGATGAAGGGAAGAACTTCATAACGTTGTGCCTGTTGTGCAATAATCCCGGAGGCACAAGACCAATAAAAATTTGATTCGATCTTTTGTTCTGTTTTTGCTGAAACCAAGTGACCTGCCAATAATAGTTTCTCCTTTTTATACAAATCAGTTAGGGGCCAATTCACTAAATTCGAGTGAAGGGTTCGAATTTAAAAAACTTCGAATTTCGAAGTTTTTTTGGGCTACTTCGACCTTTGACTACGAAAATCGAACGATTCGAACTAAAAATCGTTCGGCTATTCGACCATTCGATAGTCGAAGTACTGTCCCTTTAAGAAAAACTTCGACCCCCTACTTCGGCAGCTAAAGGGGCAGATTTACTAAAGAGAGAAGTGGCTAACACTAGAGTCAATTCGCCAGCGTTACCACCCGCAGGGACATCCCCAATTTACTATTGCGCAGGCAACAATTCGCTAGCAAAAGAGATAGGCCCTAGTGCTCCTCCGCACTCTATTGCCAGGCAACAATTCACTTTGGAGAATGAACGTTATTCAAATTCACTAAAATGTGAATTTTACTGAACGACACCTCTTTCGCTAGACTTGTCTTCGCCAGCTCAGACCAGGCCAAGTGCATAAATATTCCTCATTCTTCTGTAACTTACATCATATTCTGTGAGTGGAAAAAGCATCAAAGTTCAAATAACACTGGCGACTTTTCCTTATTTCAGAGTGATAGGCTACAAAAGTCCTTACATTTTTTTTTGTAACCAATTTTCTCCAGACATTTGGAACATAAACTATACAGTGGGCTCATGTGTAGGACATTATAACAACTCTATTGACTTTATTAAGGTTCCCTGGACTTGTGTTTCAAAAAGTGGAATTTGTAAGTAGATGCACCAACATTTAACATAAAGACATCCATAAAACGTTAAATTTCCCGCCCTATGCAAATCGACCTAAGCGCAAGATCCCTAGCGATATTTCGCTAGGCAGAAATGAACGCTAGAGAATCTATGAATTGCTCGCATTGCTGGAGTAACGGTAGCAAAAAGTCGCCAGTGTTTTGGCGCCCACGACCAGACTCAGCATTTTAGTGAATTAGCGTTGTCTGAGCGAATTTTCGCCTGTCAAAGTGTTGTGCGTGGTGGACACTAGTGAATTTTTACAGATTAGTAAATTTGACCCTAAGGGGCCGATTCACGAAGGGTCGAATATCGAGGGTTAATTAACCCTCGATATTCGACTAGGAACTAAAATCGTTCGACTTCAAATATCGAAGTCGAACGATTTTGCGCAAATCCTGCGATCGATCGATCAAAGGATTTTTCATTCGATCGAACGATTAAATCCTTCGAATCGAACGATTCGAAGGATTTTAATCCAACGATCGAAGGAAAATCCTTCGATCAAAAAATCCCAGGCAAGCCTATGGGGACCTTCCCCATAGGCTAACATTGACTTCGGTAGCTTTTAGCTGCCGAAGTAGGGGGTCGAAGTTTTTCTTAAAGAGACAGTACTTCGACTATCGAATGGTCGAATAGTCGAACGATTTTTAGTTTGAATCGTTCGATTTTCGTAGTCGAAGGTCGAAGTAGCCCATTCGATGGTCGAAGTAGCCCAAAAAAACTTTGAAATTCGAATTTTTTTTTATTCGAACCCTTCACTCGAATTTAGTGAATCGGCCCCTAAATGTTAATTTAAAGGTGAACAACCCCTTTAAAGGTACTTTGTCAAAAGGAGCATCTAAAATTTCAGTATAGTTGTAGTCTTCGCCGCTCAGCCTGTTCCGAATCTCATGCACTCTGACTACTGACGGGGGAGAAGCCTGGAGTTACTGCAACCTACCTCCATGGTTTCCACAAAGGTCTGCACCAATCATTGCATCAAACCTGTGTGTATAGAATAAGGTACACATGTCAGACACCCCCCAATGGCTGTAACCCAAGTCACGGGACTAGGGTTGCCACCTTTATGGGTATTACTAATTACCGGCAATTGCATTGCCGGTAAATTTGTAATACTGGCCCCGGCCTTTGCAGGTGTTTTACCGGCTAGGCCGGTAAAATACCGGCCGGGTGGCAACTCTACACGGGACCTATTTTATCACATGGTACTTCCATTTACAGCCAACTAGTTAATTAATACAGGTTTGTGATTCGTTATCCAGAAAGCTCCAGAATTACTCTGTAATAATAAAACAGTCGCTTGTACTTGATCCCAACTAAGATATAATTAATCCTTATTGGAGGCAAAACCAGCCTATTGGGTTTATTTAATGTTTACATGATTTTCTAGTAGACTGAAGGTATGAAGATCCAAATTACAGAAAGATCTGTGATCTGGAAAACCCCAGGTCCAGAGAATTCTGGTTAACAGGTCCAATACCTGTAGTAAGAAACAAAACCTATGAAGATCATTCCAGCTAGCCCCCCCCCCCAAAGTTCATGTTCCATATATAACAACCCCTGTAATGAAGGGGTTTAGGGAATTATCAAGAGATGGGGTGTAATTAAATAGCCTTTAGAGTTGGACGGGTGGGGATAGCGCCATACGGTAAGTTCCCTGAATATCTGTACAGAGAGAGTAGGGGGTCCCAAACTGTGTAGCTGCCCCCATTGCAGGCCTGGAAGGGATCTGCTGTTAATTGGAGGAGTGAACTAATGTGAATGATATAGAGCCGGGAAGGCTTTACCAACAGTTCATGATGGGGAATAAAGAGGAACTTTATAGTCTGCTCATAGTAAAAACCTAATTATTTATTGTAAGGCAGTGTCTAATCGTAAACCAAATACCTACCAACGACACCCTTGTCCCTCACATCTCCATGACAATCAGCATATACCTTACCTTACATGGCCACTTACACACCCTCCATTGTCTTCTACAGCAATCGCTTGAAGGCAAATATCTGTCCAGCAATTGTCACCTGTAAACAAGGCAGTCGGCATTTCCAAGTGTCAGGAGGTTGCACGTCGCTCACAAGAGATTTCAGCTAAAGGGGGACAATTTGCTTCATTTATACCAGACTTGCCCACTAACTCTCCCAATGCCATCAAGCCCCTGCCAAAATATGTCACCTTTTCTCAAAACGATGGCAACCTTTACTTCTATGTCATCTTATCAAATACCCTGAGTACCAGTTTAACTGGTAAGGCTGGGAAAATCCTGGTACAGCTATGGGACCTGTTATCCAGAATGTTTGGGACCTGGGGATTTCCGGGTTATGGATATTTCTGTAAATTGGATCTTCATACCTTAAGTCTACTAGAAAATCATATAAACATGAAATAAACCCAATAGGCTGGTTTTGCTTCCAATAAGGATTAATTATGTCTTAGTTGGGATCAAGTACAATCGACTGTTTTATTATAACACAGGAAAAGGAAATCTTGTTTTAAACTTTAATTTATTTGATTATAATGGAGTCAATGGGAGACAACCTTTCCATAATTTGGAGCTTTCTGGATAACGGGTTTCCAGATAACAGATCCCATACCTGTACCATAAATATGTTATATACTAATATGCTATATTCTTTCAGTCTGTACTCAGTCCATCAGCTTTACCTAAAGCTGAAATGATCAGGAGAGCTGGAACAGGTTTTGGTTGGTGTCATACAGCAGTTATTAAAGGAAAACTATACCCCAAAATGAATATTTAAGCAACAGATCGTTTATATCAAATTAAGTGGCATATTAAAGAATCTTACCAAACTGGAATATATATTTCAGTAAATATTGCCCTTTTACATCCTTTGCCTTGAACCCCCATTTCATAATGGTCTGTGTGTTGCCTCAGAGATCAGCTGACCAGAAATACTGCAGCTCTAACTGTAACAGGAAGAAGTGTTGAAGCAAAAGACACAACTCTGTCTGTTAATTGGCTCATGTGACCTTACATGTATGGTGTGCACTGTGAATCGTAGTATCCCAGGGGGCGGCCCTTATTTTTTTAAATGGCAATTTTGATTAACCAATGGCACATACTGCTAAAAAGGTATATTATTATGAAAATTGTTTATTAACATGAAGCAGGGTTTTACATATTAGCTGTTTTATGCAATATCTTTTTATAGAGACCTATATGTTTGAGGGGTATAGTTTTTCCTTTAAGTAAAGGCTTTTATATGGTTCTTTATGTTACATTAATGGTGACTTTCTAGCTCAAACTGATTTGTATAAAAAGGAGAATGTATTATTGGCAGGTCGCCTGGTTTCATCAAAAACAGAACAATCAATGGAATCTATTTTTTATTGGTCTTGTGCCTCCAGGGTTATAGCACAACAGGCACAACGTTACTAATTTGTAATATTTAGAGTTTGGGTTCAGTTTGACCAGGGTTGAGAATTCAGCTGTTTGAATTATGCTAGAAAAGACTTGGATCCCACTGAATTTTTAATTATTTAGCTTTTTATTCAGCAGCTCCCATGCATTGATTTGAACAAGAGACTGGAATATAAATAGGAGAGGTCGGAATAGAAAGATGTTTAATTAAAAGTAGTAACAGCAATATTTGTAGCCTTACAGAGCATTTGTTTTTAGATGGGGTCAGTGACCTCTATTTGAAAGCTGGAAAGAGTCAGAAGTAAAATGCTAATTATTCTAAATAGTGATGGGCGAATCTGTGCAGTTTCACTTCGCCGAGAAATTCGCGAAACAGCAAAAAATTCGCGAAACGCATTGAAGTCAATGGGCGTCAAAATAATTTTGACGCAGGTCAATTTTGATGCCAGCGTCAATTTTTATACGCGTGACTATTTGGTCCAAATGCATTAGTTAATGGACGTCTGAATAATTTTGATGTATGACAATTTTTATGCGTGTGCCAATTTTGACACGCGTCAAATTTATTTTGACACACCAGATTTTTACCGCCGAATGGTTGCCGCAAATTAATTCGCTTGCGACGAAACACAGAAATTTGCCGCAAATTCATGTCTGGCGAATTTATTCGCCCATCACTAGTTCTAAAACTTTAAAAATAAAAAATGAAGAGCAGTTGATAAAGCTGCTTAGAATTCATTCTATAATATACTAAGGGGCAAATTTACTTAAGGTCGAATATCAAGGGTTAATTAACCCTCGATATTCGACTGTCGAAGTTAAATCCTTTGACTTTGAATATCGAAGTTGAAGGATTTAGCGATATTCGTTTGATCGTTAGATTCAAAGGATTTTAATCCATCGATCGAACGATTTTTTTTGACCTAAAAAAAGCTTAGGAAGCCTATGGGGACCTTCCCCATAGGCTAACATTGACTTCGGTAGCTTTTAGGTCGCGAACTGAGGGGGGGGAAGTTTTTTCTTAAAGAGACAGTACTTTGACTATGGAATGGTCGAATGGTCGAACGATTTTTAGTTCGAACCGTTCGATTCAAAGTCGTAGTCGAAGGTTGAAGTAGCCCATTCGATGGTTGAAGTAACCAAAAAAAACATTCGAAATTCAAAGTTTTTTTTATTCATTCCTTTATGCACCCCTTTAAAGTGCCTGTATGTCATTAGCTCTGGAGCAGAGAAGTACAATTTGATTCAACTCATTCTTAGCTCAGTGAAACCACCAAAATGATCTGTTATCCAGGTGGGGGAGTAGGAGAAAAATATATATAGAGAGAGAGAGGGGGAGAGAGAGAGAGAGAAAGAGAGAGAGAGAGAGAGAGAGAGAGAGAGAGAGAGAGAGAGTGCCCAGCACTAATTAGAAATGACAACATTATATGATCATATGTTATAAATAGTGATGGGCGAATTTGCGCTATTTTTCTTCGCCGAAAAATTAGTGAATTTCCCGGGAAATTCGCATAACGGTGAAAAATTTGTGAAAAGGAGTCGGCACACATTTTTTTGACGCCAGCGAATTTTCATCAGCGAATTTTCGCGGGCGCTTCGAGAATTTATTCGCTGGTGGCGAATTGCGTAAATTCGCTGTGAATTTGCGCCTGGCGGATAAATTCGCCCATCGCTAGTTATAAAGCGATTTCAGGATTGATTCCTAATGTGTAGATCTATTTTTGCAGCTTGGGTATTATAAAATACAGGTATGAACCTGTTATCCAGAATGCTCGGCCAAATTACAGAAAGACCCCTTATCCAGAAAACTCCAGGTCTTGAGTATTCGATAACACGTCCCATACCTGTACAGGAATAAATGAGATACCTTATTACTACTGCAACACAAAGCTGTAGAAAGGTTTTCGGACAATAGGACGGAATGCAACAAATCCACTATTTTGGGAATCCCAAATCCTTTGTGAAAGATTACTGAACTGAAGCCAAATCCTCATTGACATATGCAAATTAGGACTAGAAAGGGTGAAAGAAAACTTCCTAGTTTGTGTGACAAAAAGTCAAGTGCTTTGGATTCGGTTTGACTTCGGCCGAATCTGAATCCTGTAAAAAAAAAAAAAAAAGCCAAATCCTGGCCAATTCCTGAATACGGTGCATCCCTAAACAATAGGAATTTGGCACCTTAGGAGACGTATGTTTAATTTCTGGGACTTTTTTTTGCTTGTCATCTCCTAATGACCCACTGTCTAGACAATTACAGGTATTAGACCTGTTTTCCAGAATGCTTGGGACCTGGGGTTTTCCAGATAAGGGATCTTTCAGTAATTTGGATCAACATATCTTAAATCTACTAGAAAATCATATAAACATTAAATAAATCCAATAGGCTGGTTTTGCCTCCAATAAGGATTAATTATATCTTAGTTGGGATCAAGTACAAGCGACTGTTTTATTATTACAAAGAAAAAGGAAATAATTTTCTACTAATGTTCACGGGGAGTTCACATCATTCTTTATACATTGAACAATTCAGTGTCAGTTTATAAATCACTAATGATTTGCATGTGACGTTCTATTTGCTGTCCACTAATCTGCCATATTTGCTCTTTTTTTTCTTTTGCTGTTTTTCCTCATTCCCCGGTACAAAGCACCTGACCTTCTGTAACTCTTACACTTATTGTCGTCTATAGAAAAGGTGTGCTCAGTAAACCTGTATCTCTCGTCTTCTCAGTGCCTCCCCCTATAAACATACAGAGGAACAATTACACACACAGATCCCAACTGAAGGTACAGCAGAGACTCGTCCAGGTAAGAACAAACAAAACTCTATGCTCTGATAGAAACTCGATGCATAAGGAAATTTAATGTTTTGGTAATATAGGAAATATCCGTGAAACATTTTTAATTTAACTGCCAGCCTGCCGTTAAACAGTCAGAAAGACATTGAAGGGGTTATTATCCTTTAAATTAACTTTTAGTATGATGTAGAGAGGGATATTCTGAGACAATTTGCAATTGGTTTTCATTTTTTATTATTTGTGGTTTTTGAGTTATTTAGCTTTTTATTCAGCCGCTCTCCAGTTTGTAATTTCAGCTGTCTGGTTGCTAGGGTCCAAATTCCCCTAGCAACCATGCCTTTTATTTGAATAAGAGACTGGAATATGAATAGGAGAGGCCTGAATAGAAAGATGAGCAATAAAAAAGTAGCAATAACAGTAAATGTGTAGCCTTACAGAACATTTGTTTTTAAAATGGGGTCAGTGACCCCCATTTGAAAGCTCGAAAAAGTCAGAAGCAGAAGGCAAATAATTCAAAAATTCTGAAAAAACAAAACAAATAATAACGACCAACTGTGAAATTGCTTAGGGGCATATCTATCAAGGGTCGAAATTTCGAATGGAAAAAATTTCGAAATTCGAATTCAAAAAGACCAACCGAAATTAAGTTGAAGTTTTTTTGGGTCGAATAGGTCCGTTTTCGATCGAATAGGTCCGTATTCTGCCAAATTCAATGTTTGAATTGAATTAATAGCGCCATTGATCTAATTCGATTTGAAGTTTTTCCCTCAAACAATTTGCCAATTGACTCCAAATAGATTCTAGGAGGTCCCCCATAGGCTAAAACAGCAATTCGGCAGGTTTTATATGGCGAATGGTCGAAGACGAATTTTTAAAGAGACAGTAAATGATAAATTTCGATATTGGAATTTTCAATTTTTTTTCAAATTCAAATCGAATTTGGACTATTGCCTAGTCGAAGTACACATAAAATAGCTCGAAATTCAAATTTTTTTAATTTGAAAGTTCACCTCGACCTTTGATAAATCTGCCCCTAAAAGTTAATTTGAAGGTGAACCACCCCTTCAAGATAGCCAAAGCTAGCCGTGCCGTTTGTCAGATAAAGAAACATCTCTGTGATTGATATTTCTGATTTCACACAGTGCCACTATATTCTAATGACAGTTTGTGATATTTGTTAGGCATCCATTATCCAGAAAGCTCCAGATTACGGAAAGGCCGTCTCCCACAGACTCCATTTTACCCAAATAATCCAAATGTTTAAAAATAATTTCCTTTTTCTGTATAATAATAAAACAGTCGCTTGTACTTGATCCCAACTAAGATATAATTAATCCTTATTGGAAGCAAAACCAGCCTAATGGGTTTATTTCATGTTTATATGATTTTCTAGTAGACTTAAGGTATGAAGATCCAAATTACAGAAAGATCCCTTATCTGGAAAACCCCAGATCCCAAGCATTCTGGAAAACAGGTCTAATACCTGTAATTGTCTAGACAGTGGGTCATTAGGAGATGACAAGCAAAAAAAAGTAAAGTCCCAGAAATTAAACATACATGTCTACTAAGGTGCCAAATTCCTATTGTTTAGGGATGCACCGTATTCAGGAATTGGCCAGGATTTGGCTTTTTTTTTTTTTACAGGATTCAGATTCGGCCGAAGTCAAACCCGAATCCAAAGCACTTGACTTTTTGTCACACAAACTAGGAAGTTTTCTTTCACCCTTTCTAGTCCTAATTTGCATATGTCAATGAGGATTTGGCTTCAGTTCAGTAATCTTTCACAAAGGATTTGGGATTCCCAAAATAGTGGATTTGTTGCATTCCGTCCTATTGGCTGAAAACCTTTCTACAGCTTTGTGTTGCAGTAGTAATAAGGTATCTCATTTATTCCTGTACAGGTATGGGACCTGTTATCAAATACTCAAGACCTGGAGTTTTCTGGATAAGGGGTCTGTAATTTGGCACTTAAACCTTTAGTCTACCAGAAAATAATATAAACATTAAATAAACTCAATAGGCTGGTTTTGCCTCCAATAAGGATTAATTATATCTTAGTTGGGATCAAGTACAAGCTACTGTTTTATTATTACAGAGAAAAAGGAAATAATTTTTAAAAATTTGGATTATTTGATTATAATGGAGATTATAAGGCTGATGGCCTTCCGGTAATTTGGAGCTTTCCGGATAACGGATTCCATACCTGTCTATATGTATTTGCTAATGTACCAAAATCTCATTGTTTTCTGTTTATACCAATATAAATTCTCCACCCTGAAGCTATAGTAATTCCATTTTCGTTGAAAAATGTCAGGAACAAAAAATATGCTGTATATGTGATTCTAAGCAGAGATTACTGTCAGGATAATTTACTCCTGATGATGTCTGTGAGTCAACTGATTTTTGTAAAGATGAGACTGAGAATTGTCACCCATTTGTGTTTTGGGGATTATTGAGTAGCAAGTGATTAGGTAACTGTACAGGTAATTATCAGGTAATGGGTAGTAAGGATATACTTTTGTGGTTTAGGTTGGCACTGCCCAAGCCATTATTTTTGTTGGGGGCGATTCCAATTAAAAAGTTCATATCCAGTATTTCCAGTTCTAGGTTTGTTATTGCCTGTGATGGGAATAGCGTGTATGTATGTAAGTAATGTATATATAACTTTATTTGTAAAGCCCTGTAAGGATCCACGGTTCTGTACGGTGTATTTAAAAGTACAGTATATACATATACAATATATAAAATATACAATATATAAAAATACAGCATATAAATATACAATAGTACACTATATAAAATATACAATATATAAAAGTACAGTATATAAATATACAATATATAAAATTACACTATATAAAATATACAATATATAAAAGTACAGTACATAAATATACCATATATAATATTACAATATATAAAATATACAATATATAAAAGTACAATATATAAAATGTACAGTATATAAATATACAATATATAAAATTACACTTTATAAAATTTACAATATATAAAAGTACAATATATAAAATATACAATATATAAAATTAAACTATATAAAATATACAATATATAAAAGTACAATATATAAAAGTGCAATATATAAAATATACAATATATAAAATTAAACTATATAAAATATATAAATATAAAATATACAATATATAAAAGTACAATATATAAAATATACAATATATAAAAGTACAATATATAAAAGTACACACAGGGAGTAACATAATAAAAAATACACAAAGATTATATACAAGCACATAGCCTTTTTCTTCTGCCTCTTTCCAGCTTCCAAATGGGGGTCACTGACCCCATCTAAAGACAAATGCTCTTTAAGGCTACACATTTATTTTTATTGCTACTTTTTGTTACTCATCATTATATTCAGGCCTCTCCTCACTCCAGTCTCTTATTCAAATTAATGCATGGTTGCTAGGGTCATTTGGACATTCGCCATTGAAAATTCGGCAGCATCCAAAAAAATGGACGGCGGCGTACGTTTTTTGGGACACCAGCACAATTTCGCCAAAACCAAGATGATGCATTTTCAAATTCAAGCTACAGTATTTCCAGGGTTGGGGTATAATAAATCTCTAATATTCAAGTTTTTTTTAACCCAAAAATGTGAGTTTTTACCAAAAAAAACAACACAAAAACTTGAACCTTAAAGGAGCAATCAACCAATTCTTCCAGCAAAGTTTCATGTGTCCATCTTCTGGCTCCTCTGTAAGCTGACTGGGGCATCGGTATTTCTGCCACGTGCAGTTGGAGCAGTTTGCTGGTTTGTGCAACTGAGCACGCGTGGTAATACACGGAAATTGCCAATGTCCCAGTCAGCTTACCGAGAACGCAGAAGATGGACGCATGGAACTTTGCTGGAAGAAAAGATCCTCCAATGAGAATCTGGCTCCATGTTCTTTGTTCCTGCAACTTGAGTTGGAAGCTTTAAGCCCAGTTTCCCAGCACTGAACAAGGCTGTCCTTTATCCCCATGTTTGATTCCAGTGTCATATAATAAAAAAAAAAGACAAATAATCTCTATATGTAAAATAACAGCAAGATGCTTGACATTGTAATGAGCTTCAATATTTCCCATTGGTCAGTTCTTTTGCATTTATAATGAAGTTTTTGATCAGTAGAATTATTATTGGTGGATTATCTTGCATCTATAATTACGTTTTTCGGGAACTTGTATAGAAAACTAGGGGGTGCTGTGGGACATTGTTATGGATGGGTTTACATGCCCTTTAATTCTGCCAATCTACGTGTCACACATACAAGTTTTTGTGTACAAAGTCGGGTTATTGTATTGGCCTATCCCTGGGCCCATCATTATGTGATCATTATAGAGAGGAAGTGACCAGGATGATTTCCCCAGTGGAACAACTGCTCTTAAGAATTGAATTTGTAATGGCAGCCTTCTATCATTCAGACAAAGATATCTGTAAAGCAGAAAGTTATTATTGGGTTCACTGAAAGCTTCACTGAAAGAAAGGTCAGTAGTGAAGGGCGAATTTGTCCTGTTTCGCCAAAAAATTTGCTAAACGAAATTCGCTAAACGGCAAGTGGCAAAAAGTTTTTCGCCGGTGGCAATTTTGACTCTAGCGACCATTTACATTAAAGTCAATGGGAGTATGAATAATGTTGACGCGCTGCAGTTTTATGCGTGCATCAAATTGTCGCGGGCGTCAAACTTTTTTTTTTCTATTCACCAGCGGTGAAACGCAGAAATTTGCAGCAAATTCCTGCCCATCACTAAAGTTCACCTTTAGCTGTCACGTGGTGAACAATTGTTGTTGTTAATAAACAGACTCCATGGAAACACATTGTTCATACTCTGGGGTGTATTTATGAGAATATTTAGCATTCAGAAAAAGCCTCTGCTATTTAGGAAATACATTGCTTATTATTTAAAAACACACTACCCTTTTGCTCAACATTAATCATTACTTATCATGCTTCATCAAGTTACAACTTCTTACAACCCCTAGTAACGCATGTATTACTCAAGACTCAAGGTGGACCTTCAGTGTAGATATGGAGAAAGGGTTTTCCACACTGGCTTCTCTACTCGCAGTTCACAGCAAGGGATGGTAGCAGGTAGTGATGAGTGGATAGGAAGGGATAGACGTTGCTGTGTGCTGGGCACTTCTGAAGATTTTTTTGCATTGGTCCGGTGATGACTAGTTACTCTGCTCTCACTATAGTTCTCCTCTTGGGATCTTTCTATCCCTGAGTCTATCTGCTTGGGTCCTTTGCTTTCAGGTGGCACTAGTTTACTAAACCTTCTCCTCTCCTGGAGTTTCTGCTTGTCCACTAACAACCCTCAATTTGACTCTAAAGAGCAGATTTATCAAGGGTCGAATTTCGAGGGCTAAAAAAACCCTTGAATTCGACCCTCGGAGTAAAATCCTTAGAATTCGAAGGATTTTAGCGCAAAAGGTAAAGCAGAAAGTTATTATTGGGTTCACTGAAAGCTTCACTGAAATAAAGATCAGTAGTGATGGGTAAATTTGTCATGTTTCACCAAAAAAATTGCGAATTTCCAGCGATTTGAACGATTTTAAACGATCAATCGAAGGATTTTTATTCGACCAAAAAAAACTTAAAAAATTGCTGTGGAAGGTCCCCATAGGCTAACATTGGACTTCGGTAGCTTTAATTTGGTGAAGTCTAAGTTTTTTTTAAAGAGACAGTACTTTTCGATTATCGAATGGTCGAATGGTCAAACGATTTTTACTTTGAATCGTTCGAATCATTCTATTCGATCGAATTCGATCGAATTTGACCAATTTGATGGTCGAAGTACCCAAAAAATTACTTCGAATATTTTTTAATTTGAACTATTCAGTCAAGCTTAGTAAATCTGCCCCTTACTCTTAGAGGCCTATTTATCAAATTGTTGTGTTTTATGAGATCTTTAAACCTACAACTAAACTCATAAACTGTAAAACTATGACTGTCATGAGATTCAATAATAAATAGGAATAAAAAAGTACAAACGGAAAAGAATGCGCTAAGAAATACAAATACCTCAAGAACCTCTAAAAATATGAGTTTTTCAGACAACTCTTAGCAAAAACAAAAATGAAAACCTCTAAAAGTCCGAATGGAACTAAAAATAAGATCAGTGCAGCAGCCATTGACGTCTATAGGACAGCAACAACTTTTACCAGGCAAAGTTTTGTACTAACAAAAAAACTCACATGCCCATACTGCGGCCACTCTTCCATTGTGTCCAATCTCAATGGTGTGTTGGTTCCCTCATACTGGTCTCCAGTCCAGTAGACATCACATGTAGGGGGTTTGGTAGGTGAGAAAACCATTCTTCACACATGAGATAAAAAATCACTGTCCAGCTTTATTGGAATAATAAAACAACAAACAGGCATCTATTACAGATGTACTCCTACCCTATGACATGTTAGGTCACCTGACGCGTTTCATGCCTCCTTCTGGCACTTCACCTCTGATGAAGTGCCAGAAGGAGGCATGAAACGCTGTAAATTGTAGAATGCTCACAGGGGCCTTGAAAATATAAGGACCTATAGAATGTGTATAATGGTACAAACATGTGATCTCTTTATGTAGGGTAGCCATGAAAGCTTTTGGAGCTCTGTTTGCCTTAAGGGTATTTCTACCCTCTACTACTACATTTATTTACTGGGGTCCCAGTACTAGTGGGATTTTAAACTACAGTTACTTTCAGGGAGATGGTTTGGCTACAGGCAGTTTCAGCTGTATAAGGAAGGAGACCAACAAGAAAAACATACCTCAGGGGCTAGTCAAGAAGCATAATGACTTGGTGTTTACATTAAAAGCAAAGCAGGTTAGACAACATTAAAATTCTTCTGAAAAACCCACAGACTTCCCTTGTCTCCGAGCATTTTGTTCCTAAGTAGAGTCATGTGTTTCATTGACTCATCACGGAAAAAGATGCCCACAAAAGTTTTGACAACACTACTCAAAACACAAAGGTTACTCTGCTTGGTGGTATTATACAAGTGCTCTTTTTATGATTAATTTTATTCATTTACTTGTAAACAACTCAGAATGTAATATTTCCAAAAGACTTTGCTTCCTGAAAACTCTTTGCTCAAATTCATATATGGAAAATGTTATTGGTCCAATGCAGTGATCCCCAACCAGTAGCTCATGACCAACATGTTACTCACCAACTGCTTGGATGTTGCTCCCAGTGGCCCCAGTGCTTATTTTTGAATTCCTGGCTTGGAGGCACACTTTGGTTGCATATAAACACAGCCTTTATTTGGTACCCCTAGGAACTTTCTTCATGCTTGTGTTGCTCCCCAACTGTTTTTATATTTGAATGTGGCTCACGGGTCAAAAAGTTGGGGACCCCATGGCAAAACCTTCACAGAACACTAAAGCCAGCTCCATCTAGATTTATGTTACTCCACACTAAAAATAAAGCCTCAGCGCATTAGGAGGTGATATACACACTTATTTTTTAATTGCAGGCTGGCACAAACCAGACTTCACTCCAGTAGTTGATACAGTTAAAAAGAGATTTATTTAAAGGAGAAACAAATCCTTAATTAAAAAAAACCCTATACCCTACCCTACATAGACCCTCCCTCCCAGCCTAGCTACCCCCCTCTTTACTCTTTACTTACCCTTCCATGCAGATTCTGTCCAGCCATCTTCTTCTCTTCGGTAATCTTCGGAATGAGACTGGTGAAGCAGTGCATGTGCAGTTGGAGAAATCTTCTGTTTCGTGACAACTGCGCATGCGCCAAAACTCACGAAAATTGCTGATGCGCCTATTCTGAAGATTACCGAATCGTCTGAAGATGGAGCCTATGAACTCTGCTAGGCAGAATCGGCACAGAGGGGTAAGTAAAGAGTTAGGGGCATTTGCCCAGGGAAGCAGCTAGGCTGGGTTCTATGTAGGGTAGGGTGTTTTTTTATTAATGGTTTATTTCTCCTTTAAGACAAAAACATCTCAATCTGTAGCCTTACGTGTTTCATGACTTGTGGGCACTTTGTTATAATTTTATGATAGTGCCAACAAGTAGGGATGGCGAAATTTGCCGCCAGCGAAATGTCGCTGACCCCCATTAAAGTCTATGGGCATCAAAGAAATTTAGTCGTGCGACGAAATTTTTTTGACACACGTCTTTTTATTAGGTGAAAAAATTCGCCCATCCCTACCCACAAGGCACGAAACGCATAAGGCTACAGATTTAGATGGATTTTGTCTTAAACTCCTTCAGTTTATACCTGTGTTTGAGTCTGTGAATCAGGTATTTTCTGTCTAAATAAGGACAAATGGGAGGGATGATATAAATACTATGTGTATACTGGAGCTTGGATAATCAATGCAGGGCCTTTGTAGGACAACAATCCAAAACACATCAAAATATCCAAATAACATTGCAATGGCCTTCGGCACAAAAAGGAGATACAATACCACAGTCTCCATCTAGCTGAGAACTGTGGAACTATCCTATACAGCCAAAAGTATGTGGAAATCTGCCAGTCAAACATCTCATTCCAAAACCAATTAATATAAAAATAACCCTCTCGTTGCTGCTATAACAGCCTATACCCTTCTGGTAAGATATTCCATTAGATGTTAGTACTTTTGCTTCATACTTTGGCACTGATGTTGGGGATCAAGCCTGCTCACAGTGAAATTCCAATTTATCCCACAAGCATTTATTTAATTTGAGGCCAGGGATCTGTGCAGGCCAGTCAAGTTCCTCCACTCCCATATCTGCAAACCCAGTAATTATGGGCGTTTTGTTGTGCGTGGGTTATTATACTGCTGAAAAAGGTAAGAGCCTCTTCCAAACTGTCGCCAAAAACTAGTAAATGCAAAATTTTTAATATTGTTTTTCTCTTTTTAACATAGACTAGCCGAGTGGTGTATTGAATGAAAAGCAACATTCTGGGCCACAACTGAACCTCCATTCCCAAACATAGAAGGACATAGAAGGATATAATCAGTTTTTATCAATAGGTAAACTACAGCATCTCAAGCTTTTTACTCGTGTCTTCTCTCTGTCCAAACAAGGATTTTTCTAGCCAGATTGTGCCTTCTGTACATTTGGAAATATGTTCTTCCATTACCTTGGAATCCATTTTCAATGTCTTGTGTTTTTTGTTGTCATTCTAGGTTATACAAATTCAGCCCTGATCTTTTCTGAGACTTAAATGGACCCCAATGTGGTAGGTGAACTTATTTGTATTTTTTGGAAATATAATTGAAGACTGTGAAATCAAACCCTGTCCCAGTTGTATATATGCCCTAAAGCAAGCTAATAAATATGTGAATACCAGTTTGTATGGTTTAGGCCCAATCTTCATTGTTTTCAATATTATCAGCAATAGCAGCAGTGTCGGACTGGCCCACAAGGATACCAGGAAAACTCCCAGATGTCAGTGGCCCCTCCTGCTTCTAAACATTTGGCCTATTTCATGGTCATTGCCTATTTCTATAAGAATAAAGAGGCTACATAGATGGAATAATAAGTTATAGTATGTAAAGAAAAGCAAATAGGAGAATAGAGGTTGAGTGAGCAAGAGGCAGTAAATAATACTTAGAGTGGGACCCTGGTCTAAAGGTTTTGGGTGGGCCCCTGGTCTAAGGGTTTATGGTGGGCCCCTGGTGTCCCAGTCTGACACTGAATAGCAGGAATAGTGACCAGTGGGAGTCATTACTTGGGGTATAATTTTTTATGGATTTGGTCCCTATAAAGACCCTATAATGCAGAAATATTTTTCAAGGTGAATTTTATATTAGTTTTCAAAAATGTATTAGTGGTTTAACCAGAATGCTCGGGGCCTGGGGTTTTCCAGATAATGGATCGTTCCATAATCTTGATCTTCATTCCTTACATCTACAAGAAAATAATTTAAACATTAAATAAACCCAATAAGCAGGCTTTGCCTCCAATAAGGATTCATTATATCTTTGTTTGGATCAAGTAAAAGCTACTGTTTTACTATTACAGAGAAAAAGGAAATCATTTTTAAAAATTTGGATTATTTGGATAAAATGGAGTCTATGGGAGATGGCCTTTCTGTAATCCGAAGCATTCTGGATAATAGGTTTCCAGATAAAGGATTCCATTACTGTACTAGGAGGCCAGCTGGTAATAAAAGTACCCAAGTGTAATTGGATTAATACACTAAAAGCAATACCTATACCTATATTACAATTTTATTTGAATATTTATTAAAATTATATTAACTATTCATTTTTTTAAAGTCTTAAAAGCTCAATATGTCCTATTTTTCTTCTTCTTTTAACAGCGAGCGATATTTAGTTTTCCAAGGAATGTCTTCTATTGGAGATTCAAAGTGAATATTTTAATTTTCGAATTCGAAATAGGAATTTTCAAGTTTTTTTTATGGCCTAAACTGTCAAATTCGACTAGGGAATTATTAAAATGAAATTAAATTAATTTTTTTAAAAAATTCAAATTCAATTTTCGAAAATTTATCATACACTGGCCCTCAAATTTGTCTATTCACCACCTTAAACCTGCTGAATTTCTGTTTTAGCCTATAGAAGATGTGATGGGATCAATTTGAAGTTGCTTGCAGCCTTCCAGACATTCTCTGCCCTAAGTTCCAGGAGCCTCCCCTTTTATAACCTCCCAGCCTCCACTCTCTGGGGTCCTTCCCTAAAGGTGGCCATAGACGCAAAGATCCTATTGTACGAATTGAAGATTCATGTGTGGAGAGTGCCGTCATTTTTTGTCCGACAGAGAACGGTCGTTTGTTCGATCGGACAGGTTTGATTTTGTCCCGACTGTTCCGCCAGAGCCCATTGCGCTCTCATCATAATCTGATCGGCCGAACATTTAGATTACCCCCGATATGCCCGTTAGTAGCATATTGGGGAAAGATCTTTGCGTCTATGGCCTCCTTTACTCTTATGAAACTCCTATTACTCTCTACCTCCGTCTAGTGGCCAACCCAATTATAAATTATATGAATAATTCACATTTCACCTCCTTGCAAATGGGATGCCTTTATGGTTGTGTTCATTGTCCCTTTATAAAGTTGGTGCAGGGCACACTGGTAAACTCACATATTGATCAGACCAAAGGTAGTAGATTAAAAGCTTTATTTATATAGTCATCTCTCGCCTGACGCGTTTCGTGTCACTGGGACAATTAATCATAGGCATTGTCCCTTTAATTCATGTTATGGTATTTGGATCATATCTGAATTTTCAAAAGGCATGAGAAGGATAACTCCAGGTTATCCAATCAAATGCCTTTTCAGTGTCTATTGATAGGAATTCTGTAGGTAGATTTAAAAATCCATGACTTGTAAACATGCTAAATCTACACAAACTGCCATCATACACCTTGTCTGAGTTTTAAGAGAACTTAAGAGGGACATGGAGAATGGTCCTACCTTGCTGCTGCCACTTCTAATTACTATGAGAACAATCCAATTACCAGTAACAATCCAGTAACCCACAGCAACCAATCATCATGAAAAGGTGTTTTAAAGGGGTTGTTCACCTTTAAATTGACTTTTAGTGTGCCATTGATATTCTGAGACAATTTGAATTTGGTTTTAATTTTTTATTATTGGTGTTTTTTCAGTTATTTAGCTTTTTAAATTTAGCAGCTCTCCAGTTTGCAATCTCAGCACTCCGGTTGCTAGGGTCCAAATGATCCTAGCAACCATACATTGATTTGTATAAGAGATATGAATAGAAGAGGCCTGAATAGAAAGATGAGTAATACAAAGTAGCAATAACAATACATTTGTAGCCTTACAGAGCATTTGTTTTTAGATGGAGCCAGTGGCCCCCATTTGAAAGCTGGAAAGAATTAAAAAAAACTTTACAAAAAAAAAAATGAAGGCCACTTGAATAGTTGCTTCGAATTAGCCATTGAAAGTTAACCAAAAAGTGAACTACTCCTTTAAAGGGGAACTCCGGATTCCAAACCAAAATTTGATAAAGAGGCTCACATAACACCGAAAACCCTAATATACCCATCACAGTTACCTGTTTCTTCAAAAAGTATGAACAAATGCCATTTTCTATGCGTAAATCCAGCAGTTTAACAGTTCTTCTCTTTCTGTATCATTTGAAATCCTGGCAGGGAAGGAGGGACTAGAAACTGATGCTACAAATTGTAACAACTTCTCCACAGCTTACAGACAGCATGCAGGAACTACATAACCCACAATGCATTGCACTGGGATGTTCATTCCTTATTGAAATCACATGTGCAGGGAATTGTGGGGTTTGGAGGATGCAGGCTGAGGACAGATGGCTGTTGATACAAAGTAACAGTAGTCAGACAGCTCAGCAAAGTAGTCAGACAGATTAACAGGAGAGCTGGGGGGCTAGGCTTAGGGAACTGTTCCAAACCATCAAAAATCATGAAAACGCATATTTTTGAAGTGATGTATATTGCAAAGGTGCTTGAAATTATGTTTACTTTTCAAAATGCTTAAGTTATGTTTGTGTGAAGTTCCCCTTTTAGCAAAGACAAAATATTGACACAAGCAACTGATTGGCTACTTTTGATGCAAAAAAATGTCCCCATTTTGAATATGACAGAATATTTTACATTGTTCTTCTTTGGTGATTGTTATTATTTTTTTGTCTTGTTTAACATAGTACGTTGTCCCACCCAGCTACAATGAGTATGAGCTGCCTCCACCTCCTCCTTATGAACCAGTTCCTTATACAATACCAGTCAAGCCTCCACCGCCTCCATACAGCTCCGAAGTAAATACTGGCCAATTTGGAGCAGGACCTCCAACAAGATCCTCATCCTGGACTCACAGTAAATGATTTTCATTAATTAACCCAATCTTTTTAAAAATCTTTATTTTTCCAGGGGACACAAGGGGAAGTGCAGTGAAAGTTATATTATATTACTGTAGAATTACTGCGGAACTGCATTCAAAAGCACTTGGTTGCCATGTTTTCTCTGTATTAACCATTTCTTTCTTTTTTTTTATAGAAAAGAAGATTTGCATAATTTCTGCCACAGTTGTTTGCACAGTGGTAGCTATTGGGGCTGCACTAATTATAGGGTTTTTGGGTAAGAGAAACAGTATTTATTGTATTTAACATGTGTATACCTTTGTATTCCAAATTGAAGGGGTTGTTTACCTTTGAGTTAACTTTTTGGATGATGTAGAGAGTGATATTCTGAGACAATTTGCAATTGGTTTTCATTTTTTTATTTGTGGTTTGAGTTATTTAGCTTTTTATTCAGCAGCTCTCCAGCAATCTGGTTGCTAGGGTTCAAATTACCCTAGCACCCATGCTTTGATTTGAATAAGAGACTGGGATATGCATAAGACATGACCTGAATAGAAAGATGAGTAATAAAAAGTAGCAATAACAATACATTTGTAGCCTTACAGAGCATTTGTTTTTAGATGGGGTCAGTGACCCCTATTTGAAAGAGTAGGAAAAAAAGGCAAATAATTCTGAAAATATAAAAAATAAATAATGAATACCAATTGAAAAGTTGCTTAGAATTGTCCATTCTTTAACATACTAAAAGTTAACTTAAAAAGGAGTTATCCTTTAAAAGGATACTGTTTTATTTGTTTCAACCTTTTATTTATTATACTAAACAAGCTTTCGGGTTCCATATATTTTTATAAAAGGAACCCAGAAATTGGGCTCAGGCGGGTGGTGGGAGGATGGGTGTCTTGCGGGTGCGGGTCCGGGAAATCCCAACCCGCACATCACTACCGGACAGGACATTCAAGTGAATGACATGGTGATCAGTCAATCGCTGATCGCCATATCATCAGACCCGCCCCCCTGATGTACCCACCCCTGACAACATCCAGAAGGAAAAACAAGCTTCAAGCAGTGATTATAAACTGCAAAATGTCTCTTAAAAATGGGAATATTCAAATTGTTATTCAAAGTGTAGAAATGGATATTTGATATTTAGTGATAATGGCAGACTTGTTGTACAGGAGGGCAGGGCATGTATCTTCAAAACCACATATAATAGTTATAATAAGAATCTGATCAAATTGGTATATCCATTCCAGTAAATATTGCCCTTCTGTTACCTTGAGCTGCCATTTTGTGATCTCACTCACTGATCACCTGACAGGAAATAATGCAGCTTCTAACTTTACCCGAAAGGAGTGTTTTCTGCCCTTTCATTGGCTGATATAACCTAGCATGTGTGTGCGTGGCCTTGGGTTGTGTGTGAGCGCAGTACTGTGCAACAGACAAAGGGTGGTTTTTAATACTTAAAATAGCAATTTTTCTATATGATATTATCCAATGGCAGAGGCTATTAGCATACTTCCCAACTGCCCGTTTTCTGTGGGTCTCAATTCTGACAGCTCAGCCTGCAGTCTGAGGTGAAATGTCCCGACTTTCTCTTTGATCTCCTGCACTGACACTAGAAAAAGTTACAAAGTTCCTGAAACGTCATTAAAATAAGAGGCTTTTTGGCCCTGAACACTCAGCAGCTGCACTTGGATACTTTTGTAACAATTTAAGTTAAGTAAAGATACAATTGCAACAATTTAAGATATGCAAGTCTCTTGGAAGAACTGAGACTCACAGCTTAAAACTGTTATAACACATAAAACATTGCCCTAAAACTCCCAGAAATGTGTTCAAATGTTTATAACCTGTCAAATTTTGTAAAACGGACATGGTAATTAGGGGGTGTGGTCATAAAATGGGCGTGGTACAAGTTGTTGTCCCTCTTTTCATTTTTCAAATGTTGGGAGGTAGGTATTAGAGAAAAATATTTCTCATGAAAAAGCTTTATGTTATGCTTGCCGCCTGTTCAGCTACCTGGGTCAGGCCAACTGGGTCGAAATTGCCTGTTCGGTTCTCCAAATTAGATAAACTGAGCAGGATTCTCATAGACTGACACAGTGATCGACCAATTGCCAGTCGCCATGTCATAGCCCTGCCCATGACATCACCCAGTCCGCCCCAAAATGTCACAGGCCTGCCCCCCTGCCTGGACACTGAAGCCTCCAAAGGTGGCAAATCTACTTTATTGATTTGAAACAATGTATTATATATGGGCTGTTTATGTGATTTTTTTATATAGAGACCTACAGTAACTATAACTAGCCTAATGGGTGACATAACTGCTCAATAATTGTCTCATGGCTACTAGTATAAAGTCAATTTAATGTTTTTTTTTAATTTTTTACAGTCACAAAGCCATCAAACACGGCAACCTGTCAAATTCGCTGTGCCTACTCTTCCAAGTGTATCTCTTCCTACCAGATATGCGATGGAACATACGACTGCATTTTTGGAACTGATGAAGATAATTGCGGTAAGGACTAATCTGCCAATAGTAGAACATGAATGGCTATAAGCCAAGCCTTTAACAACTCATTCTGCTCATGTAGAGAAGATACACAGTGCCCAGAGTGCTCTATTTGTACATCGTTTATTATTATAAAGCTGTGCCTTATAGGTGGTTGCACCCTATTCTAATGAGGTCCTGATAAAAGATCAGAAGCAAAAAAAGTGCTTAATCTGGTCTAGACCCAATAGAGTTGGGCTTGTTTCTCTTCTGTGGATGTTGTTTTTCCTTCCATGTGGTGGAGAATGTGCTGCATCTGTGGCCTAAACCCCTGATAGCTCCAAATATAGATGTCTTAACACAGTTTAAAAGATATATACAAAGTTCTGGGGATAAAGATACCTTGATGGACTTAACTACTTCACTCAAGAGGAATCTTTGATTAAAGAGTCAGTAATTTAAAAACATTTCCTATTTTTATTTTTTTATTTTTTTATTTATACTAACCGCAATACCACTATTAATTTATTCTGTAAGTTGCATTCTGTCTTGTCAGTGGTGTGGTAGAGAGACCCACTGTATTAATATTGTCAGGGTCCGACTGGGCCATTGGGACCCCGGGAAAAAACCCGGTCAGCCCCCAGCTCTTTTGGGTCAAGCCATCCCAGACCGCTCCCTGCACTCCCTCTCCTTACCTCCCTCCCTGACCCCGGTTGTGGTGGAAATGGTACACTCCCTCACTCGTGCACAAGGAGGCGGGGTGTCAGCAGAGAGGACTTTATGGCTGGGTAGCCCGGTGGATGGTTTGGGGGTCCCTGAGGCTGCAGGCCCAGTGGGTCCTGGGCCCCCCAGTCTGACGCTGAATATATTAATAGGGGAGTTATCTTAACTAGTGGATGGTACCTGGATGGTACAGAGAGATCATTCATACAGTCAAAACCAGAACACGAGGAGCTGTTCTTGAAACCACGACTAAACTCTCTAAAATCAGGAATATCATGAAAGATCCCGAATAAAAAAAAGTCTGAATGTAAAATAAAGCTGAACGATCAAAAAAAAAAAAATACAAATACCTCTCAAAATGTGAATTTCTAGGACAACTCTTAGTGGAAAAAATATCCGAAAAGCTCTAAAAGTCTGAATTGATTGATGGACGGGCCAATAGAATCAGCACAGCTCCCACTGACTTCTATAGGACCTTAATCATTTTTAGAGTCGTGGAAAATTTTAAATGTTAGTAAGTGGGCCCGTTAGGGATCAATGTTTTGGTCCAGTTCTTCACTATATAAATTTTAAAGAAGGTCGATGGAAAGATGCAGCAACCTACTATGGAACTAAATGAGCTAATATTAGTAGTAGTAAAAAAAATGTTCTCAAGTATGAGCAACTTCATGAAGAATTTTATAGTCCTAGTAGAAAGTTATGTTTATTAATAAATGGTTTAAAGAGGCTGATTTTTTCCACAGTTACTAAAAGCCCAAGCAACCCAACATGCCAGATTTACTGTATCTACACCTTTAAGTGTATTTATGGCTACCAGATATGTGATGGTATAAGAGACTGCACTTATGGAGATGATGAAAACAATTGTGGTAAGACATTTTTAGATGTATGGCTTAAGACATAATTAATTTCTTGAATTTTGTTTTTTTTCTCCTGTGTACATACATTATATTTAAGCCTTAAAGGAGAACCAAACCCTTTTTATTATAATCCCCTACCCCCTACCCTACATAGACCCCCCTCCCTGCTCCCACCCAGCTTAGGTGTTACCCTGGGTAAATGCCACTAACTCTTTACTTACCCCTTGTTGCAGATTAAGGCATTGGAGTTCACGGGCGCCATCTTTTTCTCATCGTTAATCTTCGAGAAGAGAGCGGCATATCGGCACATGCGCAGTTGGCACAATTTTCCGGTCCCGAACAACTGCAAATGCACCGAAAGCCACGGAAATTACTGAAGTGCTGGAAGAAGACCCGAAGATTACCGAAGAGAAGAAGATGGCGCCCGTGAACTCTGATGCCCAGAATATGCAACGAGGGGTAAGTAAAGAGTTAGGGACATTTGCCCAGGGTAACACCTAGGCTTGGGGGGCAGGGAGGGGGGGTCTATGTAGGATAGGGGGGTAGGGTATTTTAATAAAAACGGTTTGGTTCTCCTTTAAAACTACTAGATCAATGTGAGTATATTTAGAGTATATTTCCATTTATGACAGTAATATGTCCATATCTCTTACAGACTGTAAAATTTACTGTGCTTTAAAGTTCAGTCTACCCCATATACAGAATTACATAGCCTAACATCTGCTGTATATGATATTCTGGCACAAAATTCCAGGTTACTTTAAGGACATTCCCTGTTTAATGTGGTGCCTCTAATGGGGCCAAGTAACCTGTGGTTGAAATATTATATACATACATATGGCATCTGGTCTGGAAATAGGTCAGCCAAAAAAGTGTTGGGCAGGATTCCATTCTGAAGGCAGTTGGGGTGAAAGTAATGCAGCTCATCTGTAAGATGTGTCTTCTCTTTCCCCTGGTGTAATGCAACAAATCATCATTGGAGGGGCTGATGGAGAAAGCTGATTCGTTCAAAGCGCTAAGTGTCCAAACTGTGTAATGGGGCAAGATACTTTGGTTCATATAAATTCAGTGAGGAAAAAGTCACTGATGAGATTCAATTTGAAAAGTAATTCAATTCAGAAAAAGTTATCTCATGGTAAATCACATGAAAACTCTATTGAAGCCTATGGGTAAAAACTGGAACTGATAAACCATGCTAAATGTTATAAACCATGAGATAACTTTTTCTCACTGAATTGAATCAGGCCCTTTGTATGGGAAGGAACTGTCTGGAGACCAGTTGGGGTGAGATTTAGGTATAAGCATATTTGCTGTCTTAAATATTCCATGAAGTCCAGCCTGGAAGCCAGTGTAGGTGAAATGTGGCTAAGGTTTAAACAAAGGTTAAAACTTTTTATGAGGAAAAGGGCAAATGACTTCAAGGTGGACTACAAAGTGGAGCTTGAACCCAGAAGGCCCGGAAACCATTTGTTTAAAGCTAACAGCTAAAGCTGTACTTCTTACAGTGAGGGCCAAATGACACAGAGGCATTATCTTGCTATTCAACACTCGGCTTTTTACTAAAAATTTAATTTCACTTTTGTTCCACGAATCTCTAAAAATTTTTGGTTTTCAAATTTTTTAAAAAAAAAATCTCTAAAAATTCAATATTTATTAAGTGTAACAACAAAAACCACTAATACAAAACTTTGCCAGCTAAAAGTTGTCAAGGTCCTATAGAAGTCAATGGGAGCTGTCCTATTGGACAGTTTTAAATTAATTCAGACCATTAGAGGTTTTCAGATTTTTTTCACTAGGAAATGCCTGAAAAAATGAACATTTTTAGAGGTTTTTGAGGAATTCATATTCTAGCGCATTATTTTCCTTTCATTATTTTTTATTCGGATCTTTTAAGAAATTCCATAGTCTTACAGTTTGTGAGTTTAGTCATAGTTTCAGAAACCTCTAAAACCTCTGAAATTCGACCTTTGACAAATAGGCCTCTACATGAAATATAACTTCTTACTCAAGATGCATTTTATACCAGCAAGTCAATAATTCTTTATTCTTTACGTACAGTAACAACAAGACCAACTTACTGTGAAAAGAGTTGCGGCTCATCACCAAGTTGTGTCCTGTCTTCCCAGTGGTGTGATGGGGTGACCCAGTGTCCTAATGGAGAAGATGAGATGTCCTGTGGTGAGTAATGATGATCTTGCTCAGTTCTATTCAACGAGGATCATCTGCCTAAAAATACATTTCAAATGATTTTAAACAAAATCTATAATTTTCGAGAAGTAATCCATCCAATAATTGAAGAGACGTACCAGTGGGCCCAGGGCTTGATTAACAACAGGAGTTACAGGGTCCTGTCTAATATTAACAAAGTTCTTAAAAGAGATTTTGGCTCTGCTCTTCTATTCAGCATTTAATTATTCCTGGTATTATTTTGTGTGTTTTGTACTGTTTGTACCGTTTTGCTTTAAATTAAATTAATCAAAATCCTATTTTATCACGTTAGTCCAGCAAAATTAACTTTAATTACATTATATAAATTATTTGAAACTTGCTTCCTTCAGTCTGGGATTTCAAAATTATAGCAAGCAGGCAGCAGCCATTTTCTGCAATGTTATTAAGGCAAATTGTCTTCATCATCTTCAGAATCTTGTTTGTGCACCAGAATGGGGGACCTGATGTCCATCCCCATGCCCTGGTTACACAATTAAATGGTAAAGAGAATTGGGGGAATGTGGGGAGAGCAGTGACATATAGGAAGTGCTGAATGGAAAGTGAAAGTAATTGTCTGCCCCACCTCTATGCCCAGGGCATAGAGAAGGGGCAGACAATATTTGATTGACAGCTGAGATTTTTAAATGAGCTTACAACAGCTACAAATGCTTTAATAAAAAATAGAAATTGGATTTCATGTTTAATTTGAAAAGGACTTTTATTATACAGATTTTTGTGTCTGGGTGACAGGTCCACTTTAAGTAGAAAGTTTAAATATGATAAAAAATATAATATATTTATATTTACAAATGAATGAAAATACCTATGCATCTTCCTCAAAGGAATGTTATTTCTCTTAGAGGTTTGTACTTTTTTGGCTTTCTCTCTCCTGTTCTGTGGATGGACTGGACTGTTGAGCCCTGACCAACTCATGTACTGTAGACCTGTTATCTGGGGTCCACAAGAAATGAGTCCTAGAACATCCTCCATGTAGTTTTTTTATTCATTGTAGAGTTACAGGACATTCTGTAAGGAACAAACCTACTTTCTCTTCCAGTGAGATTATATGGAGCAGACTTCCAACTGCAGGTCTATTCTACATTAAAATCAGCATGGCTGCCCGTGTGCAGTAATAACTGGAATAATGACTATGGGAAGGTTGCCTGCCAGGACTTTGGATACAGCAGGTAAATATATTGATGCGTATTATGTAAATTCTGTTGGTTATATTGTATAACCTACAGTTAATATTACTAGAAGTCATTTTATGCATTCTGTAGTATCCATTACTATTGGTAGAGTAAAAATACTACAGAAAACATGGAAGAAATGAGTATGGACCCTGCCCATGTTGGCGTTTATAGTGTACAGGAACATACTCATCATTTATTAAAAGAATGCCGTCAGAAGGCAGTTGCCTCAAACTTCGGGTGACTTTTTGAAAACCAAGCGATTTAACCAAGTGATTTAAATGGCATGGGCAGCCTTCTCACCTCCTCTATGAAAGACGTTTCTTTAGTGGATTGAAAAGGTGCAGCCAAGTTTTATTAAACATAAATTAACAATCACAGAGTTTTACATTTTCAAACAATTTAACATTAGAACAACTATCCAGTGACATCTCCAACACTAACCGTTGAAGGCTGCTTCTATGGAGATCCCCTGCTAAGCACAGTATCAAAATCCTAAGGCTAGTCCTCTTGTCTTTGTCCCTCCCCTTTTAACAGCAGCTAATCTCCGCAACCCTAGCCTTAGACCTAGCCAACTTCCGCTATGACTCCTGTCCACGTACTCCACTCAACTTCCTTCATTTCCCTGTAGATGTGACTCATATCACCCTCCCACCACTTCATACTCGCCTGAAAGGGGTCAGGTAAAGGTGGGCTGGAAAGGTAAAGTGGTGTTTGACCCCTTACTGCGTTTCCCACTCAGCACACTCCTGCGCGCTCTAGCCAATCCGCTTCTGTATTATATTCCCAACAACTCCTTTCTACCTAAAGCTTCCAGGTCCACTTCCTTGCTCTGTCATGGCCCTGTCCCTCTATTTCATTATGGTCCTTAAGGGCCTTCTCAATTGCCAGTGGTAAAGCATTTGCAGGAGACTGGCAACAATATCACATTACTGCATGTCTACCTAAAGACAGCCATATTGTGGGCCAAATGGATAGATACTGTTTAACTGATTATTCACTGTTATGACCCTTTGTTATACCGACATCCTAAAGATGGAATTCATAGTTCAGACTGCAAGCACATAACATTTAAGATCAATTTTCTTTAATCTTTAAATTCTATTTCCAACTTTCTTCATAAATAAGACCTTCCCTTCCCTGTATCAGCTTGGCCATTCTTCTTTGGACTCTTCTTCTTTATTTCAGTAATATATAAATCACGGGGCCCCATACAACAAAATTTTCGTTATGACCAACCTGCACCCCACCCCAGATCCCGCCCACTTAACATCACATTTAGAAGACCACATAGACATCAGCACTAAAAAAACATTGGTGGCAGGTGCCTATAGAGTATTACCATAATACATTGGTGGCCAGGGGATTAAAAAAATAAAAAAAACACACATTGGTGTTCAGAGGAATTCAACTCGTGGCTTCAGGACTTCAACTTCGCCTCGTTTTGTGACTTTGGGTCTTTTCGCCTCTTCAGGACTTCAATTTCGGCTGTTTCGTGACTTCGGGTCTTTTCACCTCTTCGGGACTTCGGCTTCAGCTATCTTCGTGGCTTCGGGTTTTTTTGCTTTGGCTTTTTCAGTACTTCCGCATTTCATCTGTTCGGGACTTCAGAAGGAAGTGGCACGGCTCTGGCACTGTCAATGGGGTCCTGGTTCTTTCGAAAAGTTCAGCACCCCTTTAGGCACTTGTACCCCCTGTGCCAGGCCCAGACTGGCAATCTGTGTGTTCTGCCAAATGCCAGAGGGGCTGCTATAAGGTGCCCTAGAAAGTCAGTATTTAGTGGGCTGGTGGGGGCTGCTTGGGTCTCTGTGTACCTGAAATGCCAGGGCCTATTCAAATTCTCAGTCCAGTCATGAGCCCCCCTGATGGCAGCCCTGTCTATATGTATATATGTTACTTCACATTTCCAAAGGTGTAAAATTATTCCAACCCTATTAAATTAAGGACATTTTTCTTTCAATATCTTAAGTCTTCTATTTTATGTTTTTTTGCAATAGATTCCATTCACTCTTATACCCATAATTTGTCTTCCATTAATACACACAACTGTGTTTGGTCTTTGCAGGAGCAGCTATAACAGATCTGATACTTTGCCTTCCACCTATTCCCCTAATGGGTATTTCCAGCTGAATAATGGATCTTGGAGCAGCAAATTTTATACAAATGTTCAGTATAGGTATGACTATTATGTGTTCTGGCAAATAATATATTCATGTTTGGGGCTAATAAAACAGTACGTCTATATATCTATTTGCAGTTCTTCCTGTTTTTCGGGAAATGTGGTCTCGTTACGCTGTATAAGTAAGTATTACAGTATGCTCATCGACACAATAATTGAATTCTTTATTATCAGTTTTCGATCACAAATGGGACTTATAAGGACTTGTAACCTTGGAACCTGGACTCAAAACTATATTCTGGGATGGGGGGGGGGTGGTCTACCATGATCCCTTTTGATACAATGAGCTTTCATCCTACAACAGAAAGTAGACATTAGAAATACAAAACTTCTTAAACCAAATGCCATTTGGGTCACAAAACCGCTGGACCTTAATCAAAATAAAAATAAATAACATTTTAAATTATATATTCAATAAAAAAATAGCACAAACATATATTCACATGGCATGTTTACCATATTTGTGGTAATTCCAATTTTACAAAATTAACATTGATTGGAAACTATAGCATTCCCGTCACTGGTGCAACTGTTCCGTAGAAAGAGTTTGTCAGATCTATAGGTGTCCCCTCCCCCTTATTATTAAATATGTCACACATTAACACCTTCTGGTTCTTTTCAGTGGACTCCAACTTGAGGCTGCAGAGCAAATCTTGATATTTTCAGAACAAATATCCATCACAAGACCAGAAACTTTTACACAGTTGACTTTCCATACAGTGTAGGGACACTTTGGTAAATGATACAGTGGTCCATTAATCTGAGAGGTCTCTTCTTATTTAGATTTCACACCTGAAGTTAGTTCCCACATAGTTGTGCTTTAGCTCTTCCCAGAAAACCTGGACAACTGTACCTTTCCTACATGTTCCATCTTCTGCAGACCTTACATGTTTAGGATGATCTATTATGGGACTAGCCTCACTCTAACTATCCCTCATTCAACTTTGTTTGTGTTTTTGTTTCTAATCCCAAATCCAAATGAGACAAACAACCGGGGCCCAGGTACTCCTTGATAACAGTACTTAGAGTAGTAGATCCATATGATGACTACTTACATTTATACTCACTGCTTGGCATAATGCATGTAATACTCCAGTTCTGAAAAAATGGCATATTGCCTATATTTTGGACACAAGAAGCAAAGTAAAATAACTTGGAGACTGTCTGACTGGGAAAGGCCATCTCCCTCATTTGTGAGATCCTGCCCCCAACTCCACATGACTTGATCTATCTTTTGATTGTGGTTCAACTGATAATTCTCCTACCTGATCAGGGCCTTTGGCACCTTGTTCTCTAAAATTTACAAGGTAATCCTGGCTCCCACTCTGGACCTGCCCATCAACTAGTCTACTCCCTCTAAAATGCTTGGGGTTACGAATCTGGGAAAGTGATATATTTTCTATTAACTGATCTTGTAGCAGCCAGATTTTATAGTTTGTGTTTTGTTCTGCCAAGTGTCTACAGACCCAATAGAACCAACCTTTTTAAAAACCCAATGTTGTCCTTTTCCAGACAGTCTATTCAATATCTTGGTATTGATCACATATGGACCAGGTAGGACTAAGGTTTAGTCCCAATTCAGCAGCCTATATCTGCTTTTGTATGGATACCTTTTGGCCTCTAATTTAAGAGGGCTGTCCAGATTTACACCATTAAAAAATGGGTTGAACCCAACAACATAGGTTAAATTGTCAGCTTGGCCGAGAGTAGCTGGATTTAGTGCATATCCTAAAATGTTCACACTTTTTAAGTGTGTAAGGGTCTATATTTTCAAGCTTTTCTGCTGTTTTTTGTAGTTCACAAATTAATTATGCTGTGGTTTTAATTCCATTTTCTGCAGGGTGCGGTGTATCTAATAACAATGTAGCCAGTCGTATAGTAGGAGGAACTAATGCTGCCTTAGGAAACTGGCCATGGCAAGTCAGTCTACGGCACTCATCGGGCATTTTATGCGGTGGGTCCATCATTTCTCCTAAGTGGATAGTGACTGCAGCTCACTGTGTATATGGGTAAGTTGTGGATCAATCAATATGCTAATTTCATAGTAATCAAGTGTTGATATTGGTGTTTACCTTAAAATATATAGAAGTATCAGAAACCCACTTTGGGTATACTGATGAAAATAGGTACCTACTGTCCAAAAAGGACACTATTTTGGTACAGAAGAGCAGGAGCGTTTAGGTTAGGGTAAGTCCACTGGGTGATGTGTTTTCCTAAATGGCGTCATAGACTCTCCATGATACACTTTAGGATACAACGATGGGGAAGTAATTGTCTTTGGTCATTAGGGTCTGCAAACATGAGAATCAGTATAGAACACAGAGGTAGGAAAAGCTATTTTTGTATTGTGTTGTAGAAGTATAAGATTATTATTATGGAGTATGATTGGAGTAATGGTTTGTAAATATGCTAAACAACTACATCTATTTCAGCAACCTGTGAGGAAAGATGCTCCTTTGTATCTTGTAAATTGTAATGATATCTGATAGAGATGGTAACATGGTCTTCTTTAGTTTTATGTAACAGAGAAAACTGTACAAAGGGGTGACTATGACCATACATTTTTGGTACAAACTATAGCAGGATAAGGGCATCTCTGCAACATATTAATTGTGACTTATGTATGAGTTTCCTCATCAAAATGCTAATAAAAATACATCTCTGTATATTCCCGTTAGACCCAAGAAAAGGTATGTAAGAATATACATTAAAAGCATACGGTATAACACATTTAAAAATTAATTAAGGTCCAACACTCTATGGTATTCCCCATGATCACCTGAACAGTACCCTGCTAGTGGATACCATGAGCTAACAGTATTAAATTGTACTACTGCCCTAAAATTGTAGCTGCCATATATAAATACTGATGCTCAACATGTAGTCAACAGAGAAGTGGGAGTGACTTGAGACATTTTGTTTATTTCATTTTACATATGTAAATGTATATTTACATTAGTTTTATTATATATAAATATCTGCAAACTGAACATAACACTGTTTTCTGGGTAGGTCCTCTGGAATTGCTTCTGACTGGAAGGTTTTCGCTGGGTTACTGAACTTGTCAAATTATTATGACAGCAATGGCTATTTAGTGGAAAAAATAATTGCACACCCTGGTTATAAGGATTCCAACAAAGATAAAGATATTGCCCTAATGAAACTAAGAGATGAAATAACTTTTGGCTGTAAGTATTCTTCAGGGGGAAGTGGGAGGGGAAAACCAATCTGTAGCCAATGAGAGAATTCCAGTTTGAAGTTAAAATATTAAAACAGCCAAATCCAATAGCAAGACCAACATAAAGAGGTACTTTTATCAAAGGTCGAATTTCTGAATTCATGTGAGTTTTTAAAAACTCCCATGAACTCGAAAATCAACCAATCGAAATGTATAAAAAAAAACGAATTTGTTAAACTCGGGTGAATAGAATTGACCCAAAAACTCAAATCGAATTTTCTCCGAAAAAACTTGGTTGTCAGGAAGGCTACAGACAACTCACAATTGATCCCTGGAAATCTCCCATTGACTAAAACAGCAATTTGCCAGGTTTTAGGTGGCTAATAGTCAAGTTCAAGTTCTTAAAGGACCAGAGTATGATAAATCTTGAAAATCTAATTTGAATTTTTAAAAAAACTTGAATCGAATTTGAACAATTCAAATTTTCAATTTGACCCTTTATAAATATGTCCCTAAATGTTAATCAAGTGAATGATCCAATATATTGTCTGCCTAACCCAGTATATAAGTCTAAAGTAACTGGATTGGCTGAATAATACCTAACCCAGAGGCTTCCCAGTAGAGTTGAAAAAAATAATTTCCAGAATGTTGATATTTAGCAAAACAGTCTATTAAATATCACGGAAACTCATGATGATGGTTCAGTGATCGTTTTGCCTTGGCCAAATTGGCTTCTAGAGGTAAACATCAAAAGAATACAAGTGCCATGTACAAAGTTCAATTCTTGACTCAAACCCACCATGTTTTTACCCATAATGCTACATCAGTGGCAGCTGCATCTTCAAAATGTTATTTTGACAGCCTGGACCTGGAGAAATTGCTTTTGGCCAACTGCGGTGGCCTTTATAAATAGCTATAATTTCAAAGTTTCTCAATGTTGTAATTATGGCTGGTGACAAGATGTTGTTTGTCATTGCGATTCTAAGTAATTTAAATATATATAATGCAATCGGTCCATCTTTGCACCAGTAGTTCTTACAATGTTCACAACTTGTATAACTTTTTCAGATAACACTCAACCGGTGTGCTTACCCAATTCTGGAATGTTCTGGAATGCTAGCACATCATGTTGGATATCTGGTTGGGGTACGACCTCTGAAAAAGGTAAGAAAAAGGTTAGGATTAAAGTCTGAGAATGGACATTTCCCAATTCAAATAATAATATTTCTTATACTTAAAGTGATTCTGAACGTTACAAACAGGGCATAACTATAGAAGTATACCAGGAGGTACAGGAGGGTCCTGTGGGGCTCTCTCATAATATATCATTTGGTAATGTGTGGGTCATATGATAAGCCACCACTGTTGGACTTCAACTGTTCAGCCTGTTTCTTCTAAGCCTTGACTTTATGTCCCAGAAAGCCTTGCAGTCGTGGCAAACTGGTCAGACATGGTACAATTTCTTTGTAGGATGAAACCAGCAAACTCACTTCAGGCAACTTATGGAGACGGAAGTAATCGGTTTGCCAGATTTTAACTTCTGGAAAAGAATTTTGATTGTCTACAGTTGTTTACTTCAAAAGTTGGTGGGTGCCCCAAAACATCTGTATTCTAGAGCACCAATAAATTGTTTCTTGGCACTGAAACTTAGCATGAGCAGAGGTTTTCAAACACTCCCTCTCTCTAAACAATGGCTAATTTGTTCAAACTGTTTATTTCTTTTTACTGTTTTAATTTTAGGTATGGTTTCTACAACTCTGAAGAATGCTGAAGTTCCTCTGATTGACTCGAAAGTATGCAACCAGTCTTCCATGTACAATGGGGAAATTACATCTTCTATGATATGTGCTGGTTATCGTTCGGGGGGTGTCGACACATGCCAGGTAATCCATTATGTTTTTTGAATGATTGGCTGCATGCTGGGCCTTATTTAACAATATTGGACATACTAGGAGCAAAAAAAAAAAGGTGCATCGTTGTACCTTTAAAACATCAGTCATACACCAGTAGCACCAGAGTCTTACCTTTCATTTGTCCAGTTTTATTTTCTCAGCTACTAAATCAAAATGCATCTTAAAGGGATTATTTTGTATTTAATTTGGTATAGTTTTTATTTCTAAATTTCAGTTTACATTACAAATATGTAATTCATTCTACAATATAATATATAATTTTATTACTGAACCATTAAGTGTATTTTTTTAGTTCCAATATTGGTGTGGAGCCACAAATCTCAACTAATTGTGCCTGATTCTGAGCTTTCAGAAAGAGCCAACACTTCATGATGGAGCTGCTTTCAGACAGACTATTGTTTCTCCTACTCAATGTAACTGAAGGAGTCCCTGTGGGACTTGGATTTTTACTACTATTCTCATGTCTACCAGGGAACTGTTATCTTGTATCAGGAAACTGTTATCCTGTTACATTCTCATTGTTATGTTGTTATCATTTGACTGGGGCACCTGGGAAACTGACAATTTGTCTAGCCCCATGTCAGAATTCAAAAGTAAATATAAAAAAATCTGTTTGACCTTTTGAAAAATTACTTTCAGTGGAGAATTCTGCTGGAGCAGTATATTGACTTATGTGTTTTAAAAAACATGTGACAGAATCCCCTTTGATGCCCCATAAGAGCCCCACTTAGTATGTGTAAATGTGGCTTCATATTCTTTGTTCCTTTGTTAAAAAGGTTTTCGTAGCAAGTATGTCTTCCTGTTTAATGATAGCGTTCTACAAAGAAACCAAAATAATTTCTACAAGAAATATAATTGTTTTGGTGAGCAGAATTCTTCTTGGTGAATACTGCTTTGCAAATATTGTGCCCCAGCAGAGAATAATGTCATTTTCACTTTCATTTACACTGGGGCCAGGCTCTTCAGGAGCAGGTTATCCTGCCTGTGTAAGTTTTTGGAATGTAGGAGGAAATCCATATAGAAATGGGAAGAATATGCAAATACTTTGCCGACAGAGCCCTGACTGAAACAGAAATCAGGACCCAATGCTTCACGAAAACAACACTAGCCATTACTATTGCTAATATAATCTGATTCTTGACGAATAAAAAAATGTTTCTGGATAATTTGTTTTGATTTCATAGGGGGACAGCGGAGGTCCATTAGTAACCAAAACCAACTCTATTTGGTGGCTCGTTGGTGACACCAGCTGGGGATATGGTTGCGCCCGAGCCAATAAACCTGGTATATATGGGAACATGACAACATTCCTGGAATGGATATATTTACAGACAAGGGTAAGACACTCTGAGCCTTTATTACACTTTTTATTTCCCCTTTCAAGACCTTATCTGCCGCATCTAAATTTGATTCTTCTTTGCAGAGGTTGCACATGTTAGAGATCATTTTGTTGCAGGAAAGTGATAAATATAGTTCCTAGAAGCAGTAGGGCACTATTAAATTGACATTTATGGGGGAGTTTTATTGGCACACAGAGACATCTGTTGGCATATTCTGGCTGATCGCCCTCCCACCTACTTTAAAATCAAGTACAAGAGGAACGAAATATGGGATTGAGTAATAATCTTAATACACCTAGGGCAATAGAAATATTTCTGAAGGTATATTACACACCTGTCATAAGCAGACATTAGATACAGGGCTTTCACTCTGCTATGCGGCCTCAGGCACCCCTTTAACTTGACTAGACCACAATTGTGCACATGGAAGCCTGCAATTGTGCCTGCCTGGACCTGAAGATAATTCCAGTGTTCCCTAGAGCAGGGATCCCAACCAGTGTCTTATGAGGAACATTCTGCTCACCAACCACTTGAATGTTGCTCCCAGTGGCCTCAAAGCAAGGGCTTATTTTTGAATGCATGGCTTGGGGGCAAATTTTGGTTGCATAAAAACCAGTTGTACTGCCAAACAGAGCCTCCTGTAGGCTACCAAATAGCCAATCACAGGACTTATTTTGCGCCACCAGAAACAATTCTTTATGCTTGTGTTGCTCCCCCAACTCTTCTTACATTTGAATGTGGCTCACAGGTAGAAAAGTTTTGGGACCATTGCCCTAAAGCAGTGAAGTGTAAAGTGTAATTATACATTTTTTTCCAGAGAAAACAACCCCAACCTTGACAGTCTACCCTCATAATTAAAGTCTTCCATCCCTCTAACCAGTTTAGTTGCACTTAGTCTCTGCACTCTCTCCAGCTCATTTATATCCCTCTTAAGGACTGGAGTCCAAAACTGCACCACACTCCAGATGAGGCCTCACCAGAGACCTATAAAGAGGCAGAATTATGTTTTCATCCCATGAGTTAATTCCCTTTTTATGCAAGATAGAACTGTATTTGCTTTAGTAGCCACAGAATGACACTGCCCAGAATTAGACAACTTGTTATCTGCAAAAACCCCAAGATCATTCTCATTTAAGGAAACACCCTTCAAATTTTGGGTCATAGTTATCAAGGGTCGAATTTAGAATTTGAAAAACTTTGAAATTTGAATTCAAAAGACCAACCGAAATTAAGTTGAAGGTTTTTTTTGGCCGAATAGGTCAGTTTTTGATCGAATAGGTCCGTATTTGGCTGAATTCTAATCATACAAATTGAAGTCATAGCACATTTGATCAAATTCAAATTGACTCCAAATAGGTTCTAGGAGGTCTCCCATAGGTTAAAATAGCAATTTGGCAGGTTTTAGATGGTCGAATTTGAATTTTTAAAGAGACAGTACATGATAAATTTCGATATTAAAAGTTTCGAATGTCTTTCAAATTCAAATCGAATTTGGACTATTCCCTAGTTGAGGTACACAAAATGGCTTGAAATCCGAATTTTTTTAATTCGAAAATTCACCTCGACCGTTGATAAATCTGCCCTTTAGTGTATAACTTGCATTTATATTATTTTTGCACAATTTAGTATCATCTGCAAAAATAGAAACAGTACTTTCAATGCCCACCTCCAGGTCATTAATAAACAAGTTGAAAAGCAAGGGACCTAGTACAGAGCCCTGCGGTACTCCACTAATAACACTGGTCCAATTAGAAAATGTTCCATTTACCCACCACTCTTTGTTGTCTATCTTTTAGCCAGTTCTCTATCCAGGTACAGTAAAAATACTATATTCCAGGCTAACATTCCTTAATTTAACCAGTAACCTTCTGTGTGACACTGTATCAAATGCTTTAGCAAAGTCTAAGTAAATCACATCCACTGCCATCCTAGAATTGAGGTCTCTACTTACTTTCTCATAAAAAGAAATTAAATTAGTCTGGCAGTTAGTCTATTATGCATAAAACCATGCTGGTACAAACTCATAGTATTATGATATGCTATGAAGTCCAGTATCTTATCCTTTATTAATCCTTTGAAAAGCTTTCCCACCACTGACGTCAGACTAACTGGCCTATAGTTTTGAAGCTGAGAACGGGATCCCTTTTTGAATAGCGGCACCACATTAGCAATTTGCCAGTCTCTCTGCACTATGCCAGACCTTAATGAATCCTGAAGAATTAAATAAAGAGGTTTGGCAAGTACCCCGGGATGAATAACATCTGGCCCCGACCTTTGTTTATCTTAACATGTTCTGGTCTCTTTTGAATTTGTGATCATGTGTGAATCATGCATCATTAGTTGTATTACTAGAATTGGGACTATCAAGAAGGAAACCTTCATTAACTCGTTCCTCATTTGTGTAGACAGACAAAAAATATGAGTTTAGAATCTGAGCTTTTTTTTTGTTTTCATCAACCAGCTGACCCTCTCTGATATTAAAGGTCCCACCCCTTCCTGCTTCATAATTTTGAATTCTTTTTACTGCTCAGTGGTCTCAAATCAGATGCTTATTTTTGAATTTCTGGCTTGGAGGCAAGTTTTAGTTGCATAAAAACGAAGAGTACTTTAAAAGAGAGCCTCCTATAGGTTGCCAGTCCACATAGGGGCTACCAAATATCCAATCACAGCCCTTATTTGGCTCACCAGGAAGTTTTTGCATGCCTGTGTTGCTCCTCAGCTCTTTTTATTGTTTAATGTGGCTCACGCGTAACAAAGTTTGGGGACCCCTGCCCTAGAGTGTTGCATCTATCCAACTGACTTTGAGCAAAGTGAATGGAACACTGATGCCGTTATTCATACCGCATGCATTGGCATTCCCACTCAGAAACTTTGCACATAATACTTTAAATTATTGAGAGCTAATTTGCACTTGCATTGGCACATCACACACACAAATTGCAAAAGATGCTATGACGTGGACACCTGCAATGATGCATTTAGCCTTTTATGTATAATGTTGTATTGTGTCATAACATCACTTATTTCTATTTATTTCAGACTAACAGTTGATGAATGCTCCTATGTTTTTATTCTATCAATTTCAAGAATCTTTAAAAATAAGAGAACAAATCTGATTATTTATCCCAAAAGGTGCCTTAGAATGAGGATTGTTGGTTAAACTGAATGAATTTGCTGAAGAAAATTCCTTTGGGTATGGACAGTGTACCTCTCCCAATGTTTGAAAATCATCTTTTAGCATATCCAGACCCCTTCTTCTGTCACTCCAGGTCTGGCAGCTCTAGGTTTTTTTCCAGACAATGAAGGATCATGTGGACTGATTCATACCAACCAAAAGGCTACTATGAAAACATTAAAGTTTATTTTTTCACACACCTTCATCAAGCTTGTGTCTGCATGTGGTTCTTACTGCCAAGCAATGGGTTTTTTCACAATGAGATGATGTATGTGGGATTTTATCGTAAAGGATATTGTGGAGATAATGAGATGTAAAAGTGGCTGCTCTGTCTTTACAATGGCAGCTTGGACCTGGCTAAAATTCTTCTTGGGTTTGATGACTTAGAGATTTGGGGGCAAATTCACTAACCTGCGGAAATTCACCATCGCCATACTTAGCCAGGCGAAAATTCGCCAGGACAAGGCTATATCACTAAAATTCTAAGTTGCGTCCAGGGCACAGAACTATGGAGATGTTTCGCTAGCGTTAATTCAGCCAGCAAAGTGAAGTTGCGCTAGTGTTGGCTAATTTGCATACGGCAGGAAGTTACATTTCAATAGACGTATATGTTGCAGCAAATACATTACACTACACAAGCCCAGGGAACTGGAATAAAAGAAAATAGAGTTATTATATTGCCCTACACATGAGCCCAGTGTATAGTTTAGGTGCCATATGTTAGGAAATGTAGGGGGGAAGCCAGTAACCCTAAAAGAAATTTACAATCTTTTGCAGCCTATCACCCTGAAAAATTAAAAGTCGCCAGCGTTTTTTGGGACTTAGAAAAATTTCAACTATTTTTTGAGGAACTCCTATCTACTCTTTTTCATTTCGCCTTTGTCTGAGGTGGCGATGGCAAGTCTGGCGCAAGAGGTAATGTTCATTAAGATCCGTATCTTAGTGAATTTGCGTAGTTACGTCCATTCGCCAGAGCGAAAATTTGCCTGGCTTTAGAGTGCGAAGTATCAATACAGTCCATCTCCTTCGCTAGCGAATTTATGCCTGCACCTGTTAGTAAATCCGCAAAGTGCCAAAATGGCGTCATGCTGGTGAATTTTCACTAACATTAGTCATTTCGCCCTTTCATTAATTTCCCCCTTAGAATATGATGCATATGCATGACGTAGACTGCAGGTGGTGTTGCTCAATGGAATGTTGTGTAGGGAAATGTAGTGATATAACCTTACCCCACAATCTATAGAGAATACACTCATCTACCATCAGTATATTGTAGGAGTGCTCCTCTAAAGCCCCAATTTTTCCTTTCTGTATACATGGACAATAGCATTGTGGGTATACTTGCCAATATACTATAGACATATTACTTTCCATTGCATTCATTTCTATGAGCTGTTTAAAACATGGTGATCAAGCACCTGCCCCAGAAGGAACTATTTCTGTATCAACATACTAAGCCATCTAGGTGCAGATTTATTAAGGTTCGAGTTGTTATTTCCATGAATAATCAAGTTTTGATGTCTTTTTTGGTCAAAATTCACATTTTCGGGTTAAAAAAAAATTCAATTGATTGTGATAAACTGGAATATTTGAGATTTCTTATTCCTTGAGTGTGGAAATAGCTTGAATCAAACAATACAACATCTAAAACCTGTCAAGGCCATGTAGGAGTCAGTGGTAGAGGTCCCTTGAACCATTTGAAGATGTTAATGTCCTTCATGATGTTTTTTTTGGAGAGTTTTGCCCAAAAACAGGAATGATACAAGTAATTGAGTTTTTCTGCCAAAAATTCAATTAAGTCGGGTTTTCGGGTTGCAGGACTTGAACTTGCAGATTCGGGTTTTTGCCATTCAAGTTTTTTCTTGAATTAGATACCATACGAGTTCGAATTCGAATTCATTCAAGGTAAAAAAAACTCTAACACTCGACCTTTGATAAATACCCCCCTAGTGTCTGAAAACTAAACGCCATGGGGCAAATTCACTAAAGGGCAAATTTTCACCTCGGAAGGCTTTACCACAATTTGTGCAACTTCGTCAGCTAATTCACTAAAATGTGAAGTTGTGTCTTGGCAGCCGAACACTGGTGAAGTTTCTCTAGTGTGAATTCGTCGGTACTAGGGATGGGCGAATTTTTTTGCTTCGTTATGACGAAAAAATTACGCCCATAGACTTGTATGACAGCGTACGTCAAAAAAACAACGTGCGTCAAAACAATTTCGAAGCACGTCAAAAATTTTTTGACGCCCATAGACTTTAATGGGCGTCTGCGACATTTCGACTGCAGAAAATTTTTGATGTAACTGGTCAAATTCGCCCATCCCTAGTCAGCATTTCTTAGCAAGCTTTCGCTAACAATCATTTCCGTCTAGCGAACCTTTATTAGTACACTTGGGCTTAGGTCAATTTGAATAGGGCAGGACTTTATTAGAGATGTTGGTGCAAATGCTTGAAGTGGCCACTTATTATTACACATGTCCAAGGAATTTGGACCCTAGCAACCAGAAGGCTGAAATTGCAAACTGGAGAGCTGCTGAATAAAAAGCTAAATAACTCAAAATCCACAAATAATAAAAAATGAGAACCAATATCAAATTGTCTCAGAATATCGCTCTCTAATCTAAATCATACTAAAAGTTAATTTAAAGGTGAACAACCCCTTTAAAGTAGAAGGAAAGGTTGAATCACTGAGGGTTGCTGACTCTAAGGCACCCGCAGTTATTATGATCACATCCTATTAGCAGAATTCTGCTCTGGTCCAGGGTATTTCTGTGTGAGCGCCATGGAGTGATTCTCTCTTTCCACTTCTTCATTCTTCAATAGTACTGGGAATGCTCGGTAGAGTTAAAAAGCCAGATTTTTGCTTTGTCTTTCTACTGGGCATGTGCATCCGCCAGGCAGAAAGAAGGAGCTGGAATAGGGATACACCGTGGTGCTCGCTCAGAAGTACCCTGGGTCAGAGTAGTTTTATGCCAACTCCAGCCAAGGGTATTAGCTCATAGAAAAAGGGACACAATGATTTGCAGCGTGGCAACATTTTGTGACCTGCCCATTTTGTGGCAATACCCACTAATTACCATTTTATAAGATACTTTCTTATCTTAAACTGTTACAAAAGTATCTAAATATCTATTCTGAGGTCTTTGCCAAAAGCCAATTAAGTTAGAAACTTTGTATCTTTTTCTGGCTGTTCAGTGCAGAAGATCACAGAGAAAGTCGAGACATATCAGTAACAAACCCAGGACTGAGGGTTGAGCTGTCAAAACCGGGACTGTCCCGCAAAAACAGTTTGGAGGTATGAAAGGGGTTATATTAACTGGGGGTGGGGGTTGCCTAACATTTGGTACTCCACAGTAATTTTAACGTTCTTTCGCCTGTACAATTTCTCTATATTGAATTAAAATGTTCAATGCCATAACTGTCTAATCTTATGTCTTACATTGCAAAATGCTCATTTTTATTATCATTTATGCAAATGTTCTTCCTGTTTATTACGACCTACCCCTATACTGTTTAACAAATTACTTGCACATTCTCCAGCCTTTTTCCTGATTCCTTTGTGTAGAAATCCTGTCCTGACCTCCTGATCCTCTTTTTTACTGTTGTGAAGTCTGGGACATGGAGTCCCTTCTTCATTCCTCGTGTTACTATAAAGAGAAACAATGACACACTAAGGGTCAGATTTATCAAAGGTTGAAGTGAAAATTCAAATGAAAAAAATTCAAATTTCGAGCTAATTTTTGTGTACCACGACTAGGGAATAGTACAAATTCGAAAATTTGAATTTTGAAATTTATCTTGTACTGTCTCTTTAAAAATTTGACTTTGACCATTCGCCATCTTAAACCTGCCGTATTACTGTTTTAGCCTATGGGGGACCTCCTGGGGGAAAAACTTTGAATCGTATGAATCAAATGCAATATTACTTCGGTTTGTACGATTCAAATTCAATTGAAAAAGGACCTATTTGATCGAAAATGGACCTAGTGGGCCAAAAAAACCCTTTGATTTAATTTCAGTTGGTCTTTTTGAAATCAAATATCGTAGTTTTTCAAATAGGAAATTCAGACCCTTGATAAATCTGCCCCTTAGTAACACATGCAAAAGATTCTAATCCAGGTGTCAACCAGCAAAACTTGAATTTGTGCTATAAAATGTAGTATGGGAAATGTAAATGTCACTCTGAGAGGAAGAATCATTTCATATGACTCCCAAGTAGGCCTGTAAGTTTCTGACAATGAAGCTCTCAGTGCCAGTCTGATAAGAAAAATTCCTGTGTGCGAGCAATAGTACCAAGCGACCCAGGGGCGCAAGGACCGCGCAAAATAGGGGAGCAGCCTAGGGGGCCAACAAGGAAATCCAGCCCTGCTTCTCTGCAGTGTCTGGAAACCCAAGCTTCCACCAGACTGCAAGCCATAACAGACCCACTAGGCTGACACTCATCTAGTTCCTACATGCTCTCTTCTCTATCTGCTGCACAATCGCTCTGGGGCTGTACCCCTAATCTAAACTCCTCATTGGGATACAAGCTGTCCTTACTCAGTGTCGGACTGGCCCACAGGGATACCAGGAAAAGTCCCGGTGGGCCCAGGTGTCAGTGGCCCTTGTGCTGCTAAACATTTGGCCTATTTCATGGTCATTCCCTATTTCTATAAGAACAAAGAGGCTAAATAGATGGAATAATGGATTATAGTATGTACAGAAAAGACACTAGCAGAATAGAGGCTGAGTGAGCAAAGAAAGAATAATAGTACTGAGAGTGGGTCCTTGGTCTAAGGTTTTTGGTTGGGCCCCTGGTGTTCCAGTCCGACATTGTCCTTACTAGCTAACCCTATCAAACTCTCACTCCTAGAGCTCCTTACAATCACTACCTACAGTAACTGTCTATTACTAGCAAGGATCTGGTAGCCACCCAGTCTGGCTCTGTTTTTGTCTGTCTCTCTTGTGGATTATTTAAGGCCAGATAAGAAGTGCCTCAGCAAGGTACTGCCTTATATAAGGTCCTGCAGGGGAATTCCTCTACAGACCAACCTTATTTCTACTGGCTGCTCTGCATATTGCCAGAACTATTTATAGTAAAAAAAAAAAATGAAATATATTTTACCTCCTTACAAATATAAATATACCTGGCTGTAATTAAACTTAGTTGCAAGTGTTTTTAGAAAGCCTCACTAGCCACCCTTTATCTACTGGATTAGAATTCCAGATATGAATTCCTATAACTTGGTTTGTGCAGGTTTGGAAAAACAAATACTTAACCAAATTGATTTATTAGTGGGACAGCGGAGGAAAATGTTGTTGACACCCGCTGGAGAACTGGCCGAGCCTGGTGTATACGGGAATATGACAATATTCTTGCAATGGTTATATTCACATATGAGGGTAAGAAGTACTTATTCTTCATTACTCATTCTCTTACCCCAAACACTCCAGACTGGATCTGCTGCATTTTTTTCCAGAATCTGATACATCTTAGGGATCATTAAGTGAGCACGAATGTTACATTTAGCACCTAGATACAAATCAGCAATAGGTAAATTGGCATAAGTGAGGATATTTTATTGGCTGACAGAGACATCTGGCTAAAGGTTTAAAGGGCACAAAATGTCTCAGAGTCCTTAATATATTGATAATGGGTTGAGTGCAGAGGACTCTTGTATTTTTATGAATTTTGTGGTCACCACCAGGTTTTGTTCCGGTGTCCCCTGCTGCTTTCTCACTGGAGCCCTGTACTCATGTGACCATGGAGCCCAGTACTTTTTGGGTAAGCACCCAGAGAGATGTTCTTACACTGCAATGCAAATGAACCTTTACTTTAATTTAATAAGATTATGGCTGTCGCCTCTAGTGATGGGCGAATTTGTGCAGTTTCGCTTCGCCGAAAAATTTGCGAATTTCGCGCGAAATTCGCGAAACGGCGAAAAATTCACGAAACGGCGCCGGCGTCTAGTTTTTGACGCCGGCGCCCGTTTGTGACGCCGGCGCCCGTTTTTGACGCCGGCGCCCGTTTTTCCGGAAAAAATTTTTTGACGCCGGCGAATTTTTTCCGCGAATTTTCGCGCCCGTTTCGCGAATTTATTCGCCGGCGGCGAATCGCGCAAATTCGCGCCTGCCGAATAAATTCGCCCATCACTAGTCGCCTCTTTGCAAGTAGCAGAGCTTTATTGATAAGAAGTGACATTTTTATTACATTCATAATAAGATTGTCCTGTCAAAAATGTTTTTAAAAACATTGATTAATATTCAAAACATGTTTTTTGACTCGGACCAGTTGATGCGCTCCTAGCCTGGCAGGTCCCATCTGTGCAATGTGGCCCTTTGCACGGGTGTATGTTTGTATGACAATGATGTTATTCATTTTAAGGCATTTTTATTTTCTTTCCAATCCAAGATTTAGCAAGGTTTCCTACGTAGTCATTGTGCTGTTGTCATGAGATGGGTTTATTATTTTTCACCAAAGAATATATATATATATATATATATATATATATATATATAAAAAATGGCAGAAAGGACCAGCACTCCGTGTTCCAAAAAAATCAAATGGTTTATTCAAAACTCACAGTGTCTCCAACCTTTCAACCCTCTTTGGGGTCTTTATCAAGGATAAAGTGCTGTGTGTTACAAATCTTTAAATACCCACAAACCCTCCACAAGTGACGCCCTGAAGTGACATCATAACCAATCAGATTATTCAATTATATCATTATATCATAGATGTAAAAAGTTTTAAAATCGAGTGAAAAACATCTTTCATTAAGACATATGTGCATAAATATATAAATATATAAATACATAAAAATGCAGATGTGTAATTATATAAAAAATTCTCGTATATATGAAAAACCACCACTAGGTGTCACCTCGATATCAGGTAGTGAAAAATCCGTGTGTCCAATCCATATAAAATCACTTTAAAAGTCCCAATATAGCTCACTACATTTCCAGATACAGCAAATACATTGTAACATCATATGCAAAAAAATTTTTTTGTTATTATGTATCTCTTGTTTATGTTACCATTTCTGTATCAATAAACTTTTTTTATATATATCTCCATATGCTGTGAATACATAGTAGCTGTCTGGATGGGAGAATAATTTTATAACATGTAAAAGTAGCGTTACGGCAAAGATATATTTCAAGTTAAGAAACAGCTTAAAACTTGTTGTCCATTCAATCCCTTTGGCGCTACACAATCCAGCTCATTTATCCAAAATGCTTCCCGTTTTAAAAGTATGGTATTGTAGTCACCCCCTCTCACTCTCTTGGGCAATTGCTCTATCGGCATGCATCTGAATGATGCCGGACTGTGCTTGGCCTCGGCCCAGTGTTTTGCCACAGGCTGCTGGGTGATATCCTGTTTCTTATTTTTAACCACTTTATCTGGGTTCAGTGCAGCTCGTATGCTGGACCTATGCATCGCCATCCTTTCTTTTAATTGTCTAGTGGTCTTACCACAATAGACAAGGCCACAGGGGCATTTGATAATGTAAACTACCATCGTGGTGTTGCATGTCATTCTTTGTCTCACCGTATACCGTTTCCCTGTATGAGGGTGGGTAAAATGTGTTCCCAGTATCAATGTTGTACATAGGATGCAACCCGAGCATTTAAATACCCCTGGGCGTTGTGCCTTGATAAAGACCCCAAAGAGGGTCGAAGCGTTGGAGACACTGTGAGTTTTGAATAAACCATTTGATTTTTTTGGAACACGGAGTGCTGGTCCTTTCTGCCATTTTTTATATAACTATATTTGACCATGCACCCGGCAAAAAAACGCATGTGAAGGAGTGCGGGTATTTTTCTATAATTTTGATATAGATATATATATATATATATATATATATATATATATACCCAGTGGTGTGCAAAACTATTTGCCCCCTTCCTGATTTCTTATTCTTTTGCATGTTTGTCACACTTAAATGTTTCTGCTCATCAAAAACCGTTAACTATTAGTCAAAGATAACATAATTGAACACAAAATGCAGTTTTTAAATGAAGGTTTACGTTAAGGGAGAAAAAAAACTCCAAATCTACATGGGCCTGTGTGAAAAAGTGATTGCCCCCCTTGTTAAAAAATAACTTAACTGTGGTTTATCACACCTGAGTTCAATTTCAAAGGTTATAAAGCCATTTCTAAAGCTTTGGGACTCCAGCGAACCACAGTGAGAGCCATTATCCACAAATGGCAAAAACATGGAACAGTGGTGAACCTTCCCAGGAGTGGCCGGCCGACCAAAATGACCCCAAGAGCGCAGAGACAACTCATCCGAGAGGCCACAAAAGACCCCAGGACAACATCTAAAGAACTGCAGGCCTCACTTGCCTCAATTAAGGTCAGTGTTCACGACTCCACCATAAGAAAGAGACTGGGCAAAAACGGCCTGCATGGCAGATTTCCAAGGTGCAAACCACTTTTAAGCAAAAAGAACATTAAGGCTCGTCTCAATTTTGCTAAAAAACATCTCAATGATTGCCAAGACTTTTGGGAAAATACCTTGTGGACCGACGAGACAAAAGTTTAACTTTTTGGAAGGTGCGCGTCCCGTTACATCTGGCGTAAAAGAAACACAGCATTTCAGAAAAAGAACCTCATACCAACAGTAAAATATGGTGGTGGTAGTGTGATGGTCTGGGGTTGTTTTGCTGCTTCAGGACCTGGAAGACTTGCTGTGATAGATGGAACCATGAATTCTACTGTCTACCAAAAAATCCTGAAGGAGAATGTCCGGCCATCTGTTTGTCAACTCAAGCTGAAGCGATCTTGGGTGCTGCAGCAGGACAATGACCCAAAACACACCAGCAAATCCACCTCTGAATGGCTGAAGAAAAACAAAATGAAGACTTTGGAGTGGCCTAGTCAAAGTCCTGACCTGAATCCTATTGAGATGTTGTGGCATGACCTTAAAAAGGCGGTTCATGCTAGAAAACCCTCAAATAAAGCTGAATTACAACAATTCTGCAAAGATGAGTGGGCCAAAATTCCTCCAGAGCGCTGTAAAAGACTCGTTGCAAGTTATCGCAAACGCTTGATTGCAGTTATTGCTGCTAAGGGTGGCCCAACCAGTTATTAGGTTCAGGGGGCAATTACTTTTTCACACATGAAAATGTAGATTTGGATTTCTTTTCTCCCAAAATAATAAAAACCCTCATTTAAAAACTGCATTTTGTGTTTACTTGTGTTATCTTTGACTAATAGTTAAATGTGTTTGATGATCAGAAACATTTTGTGTGACAAACATGCAAAAGAATAAGAAATCAGGAAGGGGGCAAATAGTTTTGCACACCACTGTATATATATATATATATATACACACTTCCAAATGAGTATCCGCACTCCAAGGCCAATAGCTTCTTCAAAGGGTGCACGGTAATTTTATATACACCAATTATTCTCAGACCAGCACTCCCTGTTGTAAAAATTCAATTATTTATTGTTACTAAGGGGCCGATTCACTAAATTCGGGTGAAGGGTTAGAATAAAAAAAACTTCGAATTTCGAAGGTTTTTTTGGGTACTTCGACCATCGAATTGGTTAAATTCGATCGAAGTCGAACGAAATCGAACGATTCGAAGTAAAAATCGTTCGACTATTCGACCATTCGATAGTCGAAGTACTTACCCTTTAAAAAAAACTTCGACCCCCTACTTCGGCAGATAAAACCTACCGAAGTCAATGTTAGCCTATGGGGAAGGTCCCCATAGGCTTGCTCAGCTTTTTTTGATCGAAGGATTTTCCTTCGATCGTTTGATTAAAATCCTTCGAATCGTTCGATTCGAAGGATTTAATCGTTCGATCGAGCGAAAAATCCTTCGATCGTTCAATCGAATGTTTAGCGCTAAATCCTTCGACTTCGATATTCGAAGTCGAAGGATTTCAATTCGAGGGTCGAATTTCGAAGTATTTTTAACTTCGAAATTCGACCCTTAGTGAATCTGCCCCATAGTATCTATGCCCGACGTTTCGGTCCCTATTGGGACCTTTTTCAAGGATGATACAAAACATTAAAACTCACATTAAATAACGCAGTGCATAATTTCAAACCAATCAGTGCCCTCTTGCAATTAACTCTTCAATACAGATCATGTGATCAATTAATTATCCACTAACAGATAGCGAGTGATTATTTGTGGTGAAAACGACAATATCATATTTGCCATCCATATATCAAACGTATGTACATATGTGTTTATACATTTTTAGTAAAAATATAAATACGTGAATAAATATTTAATACTCTCTTAATACAATCGTGTCCGTGTTGTGATTAAAAAATATATACTTGTAATGCATTAAAACATCCACAAGATGTCACCAGTGTGTCTCTCAAAAAGGTTCAAGTTACAGTGTCCATAAAATCCAATTGAGACAAATCCTGAAAGGAAACAGAAAATAAGAAACAAAGTTGTAACTTTCTCTAGAAATTTTTTAGTTCAAGTTAACTTGTCCATTCATACCATAAGGGATCATACAATTTAACTCATAAATCCAGAACGCCTCCCTTTTCAGCAACATCTTTTCTGTATTGCCTCCCCTCGGATGTGTTCTGACATGCTGGATAGGCATGCACCTAAAGGAAGATCATGTTTATGCATCATGTTTAGCCTCAGCCCAATGCTTAGCGACCGGCTGCTGGGCTATATCTTGTTTCCTATCACTTTTATTTCTGTTTTTTGCCCTATCTGGGTCTAAGGCTGCCCTTATACTTGACCTGTGCATACCTAGTCTTTCTTTCAGTGGTCTAATCGTTTTGCCACAATAAAGCAACCCACATGGGCATTTTATAATGTACACCACCATAGGGGTTTCACAGGTCATCCGCTGCCTCACTACAAGGGCAGCCTTAGACCCAGATAGGACAAGAAACAGAAATAAAAGTGATGTTAAACAAGATATAGCCCAGCAGCTGAGCGCTAAGCTTTGGGCTGAGGCTAAACATGATGCCTCTTCCTTTAGGTGCATGCCTATCCAGCATGTCAGAACACATCCGAGGGGAGGCAATACAGAAAAGATGTTGCTGAAAAGGGAGGCGTTCTGGATTTATGAGTTAAATTGTATGATCCCTTATGGCAGTGCTGTCCAATTTATATGGTACAGAGGGCTGGAATTTTTCTAATCTACATGGTGGAGGGCCGATAATGGAAGCAAGTGTTAGCCACTCCCTGTTTTTAGACCACACCCACTTTAAACCACACCCATGTTACCGCAAGACCATGCCCAAATTAATAGCACACCAAAAAAACAGATGGTTAGTGCTCACTGCAGGGATCAGGGCCGGAAGTAGGAGTAGGCAGAGTAGGCGGCTGTCTAGGACGCCATCATTGAGGGGCGCACTTTTAATGGGTTTTTTTTAAAAGTGTTTATTTAAGAATTTGTTTTAGTAATTTGTTTCAGTAATCATGGTCACTTGGATGGAATCTCCCTCCTTCACCTTCTCCCTCTTGCCAGCAAGTAATAGTAATAATGGGTGGCAAAGAGCTGGCGGGCTGCTTGGTGTGGCTCTCGCTGCTCTCAGTTGCACTGAACTGAAGACATTCTTTCTATTACTGTAAAATAAAGTGTGAACAGGTGAACAATGTGGGCAGTTTCAGTCTGGGTCTCAGGTAGAACAGTACAGACCTTTAGCTATAAACAATAGAGGTGTCACAAGTGTGAACAATTCAGGGGGATCACTGGTGTGAACAATGCCGGGATTAGTTTGAATTTGATGTTTAAACGATGCAGGGGCCAGTTAATCTCTGTAGTGATACTTTTTAAATTTTATATATGGTAATCAGACACAGCAGGCAGATTTTGATATGGAGGGCCATATAAAGGGGGGTCGCGGGCTGCGGGCCGCCAGTTGGACAGCCCTGCCTTATGGTATGAATGGACAAGTTAACTTGAGTTGCTTTTTTTTTTTTTGTAACTTATAGTTTTATTGAAATTTTTCAAAAAGAATAATAACAAAAAAGAAGAAAAAAAAAAAAAAAAAAAAAAGAAGCATTCAAAAAGAAAGAAAAGAAAAAGAAAATGAGTGGATCAGCAATATACAAAATAAGATACATGTAAAGACAAATGCAATACATCCATACACAAGAATAGATATATAGACGTGCCAACCAATGTTTACATATCGGACACAAACAGAGTACCAACATGATGACCAAATTGGAAAAAACAGACCGGTCAAGAGAATGTACAGAAAATGTATAGAACAGGGCTAGGGTCACAGACCAGGACTCCCCCGCCTGGTTTGGATTCAATAATGAACAAGAGACTCTAGAACTAAGTTACATTCCGCAGGTCCCAAAGAGACCATATTTCCAGAAATTGCGGCATAGTGTTCCGGATGTAAGCAATCCTAGATTCGAAAGTCCTATTTGATTCTACTCTAGTAAGAACTTCAGCCAAGGTAGGTGGCTGAAACATCTTCCATTTCGCTGCGATTGCCTGGCGGGCCGCCGTCAGCATGTGGTTCACTAATTTCTGAGCTGTCCGTCGGATATTGGGAAACGGTTTCCCAAGAATAAAAGTAGGAATGTCCTGCACAACTGGCTGACCCAATACCAAGCTCAGTAGTTTCGTCACCTCTCCCCAAAAATGTTGTAAAATAGGACAAGACCAAAAAATATGTTGGAGCGAGCCTACCTCCCCACATCCTCTCCAACAGACATCCGGATGATCAGGAAAAAATTTGTGTAACTGTTGCGGGGTATGGTACCAGAACATCAATATCTTATAGATATTCTCCTTCTGTTTAACACATGTCACCATACTTTTAGCATTTTGCCAGATAGCGGACCAGTCTGCCTCAGGTAACGGCTGAGGTAAGATATTGTCCCGTTTCAGCACATAAGAGTGGCGAGTCGGGTTCAGCTGTAGCATTTTATATATCCTAGATATCAAACCCTTTTGAGGGAGGCCAGCTTTGGCCACTTTCTCAAACTCGGTCAGGGCGGTATGTTGTGTACTGCTACCATACGCAGCAACAAAATGTCTGACCTGGAAATATTCAAATAGATGCAAACAAATGTGGGGGGCCCTATTATTAAGGTCAGCCAAGGATAGGATCCGGTTAGTTTTTGAGTCCAATAAATCATGGACAGTATACAGACAAGTTTCAGACCATCTAGAACAAAAATCCACTGAGCGACTGGGCGGAAAAGGGCATTATTGAGATATATCGTGCCGAGGGGCCGATCGGAGGAAAGTTTAAATTTCCATCTAAGCCTATCCCATATCCGCAAAGTTAGTTGTGTAGAGGAAAGGAAGTCTTGCATGAACGGGGTAGGCCTAGACGGGTTCCAAATAAACGCATTTAAATGTCCTCTATCATGCCACTGGTTTTCTATTTGCCCCCAGGTGGTGCAGGGTACCCAATGTGACCATGCCAAGAGTTGCCTAATTTGCGAGGCCTCATAATATTTAGCAAAAGATGGAACTCCCAGGCCTCCCCTATCGGTCGGTGAAAGCATTACTGATTGCGATATCCGGTGTCTACGATAGTTCCAGATATATTGATGGCAGATAGTCTGGATTTCTTTAAGAACACCAGAAGGAACTGCTACTGGCAAGGTCTCAAACAAATATAAAAATTTGGGCAGGATACTCATTTTAATAGAAGCAATTTTACCAAACCAGGAGAGGGAGTGACCGGCCCATTTTGACAACAATTTCTTTGTCTGGAGTATCAAAGGCGCATAATTATGTTTAAATAAATCTTTGTAATGAGGAGTTATCTGAGTTCCCAAATACGTTATGGAAGACGACCTCCAATTGAAATGGAAATCTGCCTTCAGAGTATTCAAGCTAACCGGAGGGATATTCAAGGGCAAAGCCTCAGTTTTGCTCAAATTTAATTTATGGCCCGAAAGCGCCCCAAATTTTTCCAAGATCGTATATAAATTTGGAAGGGAGATGACCGGCCGGGTCAGCGTTAGTAATACATCATCAGCAAATAATGCAATTTTATAGTCACAGTTTTTAACAGAGATTCCCATAACATCCGGACTATTCCTGATATAGCTAGCCAACGGCTCAATGCTGAGTGCATAGAGAAGGGGGGACAAAGGGCAACCCTGTCGGGTCCCATTTTTGATCATAATAGGTTTATCAGTCTGGCCAGGAAATTTCAGATAAGTCGTTGGGAAGCTATAGAGGCTTGTAAGAGCCGTCAGGAAGGGGCCGGACAAATTAAGATGCCGCAACAGAGAGAAAAGGTAAGGCCATCTCAGGCGATCAAACGCCTTCTCGGCATCTAAACTCAACACAAGCATTTGATCCTTACACTTATTGGCAATTTCAATAAGGTCAACCGTCCTGCGAACGTTATCACCAGCCTGCCGTCCTTGGATGAAACCCACCTGATCATTATGAATAATTCTAGGGAGGATCGGGGCCAACCGATTTGCCAATAATTTTGAAAAAAGTTTCAAATCGGAATTAAGCAAAGCAATAGGCCGGTAATTAGAACAAAACTGAGCATCCTTGCCCTCCTTGGGAAGTAAAGTAAGATACGAGGTAAGGTCAGTAGGGGGTATCGGCATTCCCTGCAAATAGCTATTGAACAGAGGGACTAAGTATGGTACCAGGATATGTTTGTATAGCTTGTAATAACTATAGGGGAGGCCATCAGGGCCAAGGGCCTTTCCGTTAGGTAAGTGCTTCAAAGTTGAGAGAACTTCCTCAGCCGAGATAACCATATTAAGCTGTTCTAGGTCGGTAGCACTAAAATGGGGAATGTCGGTATGGAGCAAAAAATCAGACATAGTAGTTTGAAAAAGGGTCGGGTCTAAAGGAGGTAGATCGGCCTCTAAAGGTGGCCATACACGGATAGATCCGCTCGTTTGGCGATGTCGCCAAACGAGCGGATCTCCCTCCGATATGCCCACCTTCAAGGTGGGCAATATCGGGCAGATCCGATCGTGGGCCCTAGGGCCCAACGATCGGATCCTAGCTCTCACAAACGGGCGGTCGGATCGCGGGACCGCATCAACGAACAGATGCGGCCGCGATCCGACGGGATTTTTAACCCCATCCGATCGAGATCTGGCCGACTTTCGTCCAGATCTCGATCGGGGAAGCCCGTCGGGGGCCCCCATACACGGGCCAATAAGCTGCCGACACGGTCTTTCGGCAGCTTTTATCGGCCCGTGTATGGCCACCTTTAGTTATATAGTTTAGAATAAAAACTACGAAATTGGTCTCCAATCTGAGTTGGATTGTAAGTTAAATGGCCCGAATCAGTGTGTATAGAAGTAATCCGGGAACGTACAGCTTGTTCTCTCAATTTGTTGGCCAACAAGGTGTGCTGCTTATCCCCTTTCTCATAATAGGATTGCCTGGTCCATATAAGCGCTTTCTCAGCAGCCTGATGTTTAATGTCTGCTAATGCCTTCCTTTGGGCGATCAATTGAGTCAATAAGGAATCAGTCTGATGTTCATGATATCGATATTCCAAGTCCTGCAGGGATTTATAAGCAGAGACTTGAGCTTGGGAAAATTGTTTCTTCTTGTGTGAAGTAAGGGCAATAATATGACCTCTAATTGTCGCTTTGTGGGCTTCCCATAGGGTAGCCAGCGTGGACACTGAGCCAGCATTGAGCTGGAAATATTCCCTTAAGCGTGTTTCTATAGAATGGAAAGCCTCAGGATCATGTAACAACGTTTCATTCAACCGCCAATGAGGGTCCTTAGGGGGCAATTCAGCTATGTGTAGGGTCAAGCTAATTGGAGCGTGGTCGGACCACGTAATCGGTGCAATATCAGTGGTAAATTTTAAATGCAAACAAGGATGCGAAATAAATAAATAATCAATTCGGGTATGTACTTTGTGTGCAAAGGAATAAAAAGTATATTGGCGTTGGTTAGGGTGATCAATCCTCCAAGAATCAAAAAAAGAATTTTGACGTAGGAGTTTCCTAAACTCTACAGAAAGGGACTGTACAGTATGGTCAAGGGAGGGGTGCGACCGATCTAAATGCTGCGAGTACACTAAATTAAAGTCTCCCCCAAACACCGTATACATCAGTGGGTCAAATAACTCAGTCCCTAAGAGTCGTTTCAGGAATCGAAGCTTGTTTGTATTAGGAACGTAAACATTAATCAGCTGTATAGGTAGATCAGCATATTTACCTTTCAGAATGATATAGTATCCCTCTGGGTCAGATAGAGATGTCTCCACCGCTAATGGGCAATCCTTATGGACCAGTATGGCTACACCGGCTTTCTTAGTAGCACCAGAAGCATAATAAGCCGTGGGATAATGTTTTGAAAACAACCGCTGAGGACCTGTTTTTTGAAAATGAGTCTCCTGAATAAATGCTATGTCTGCGTGCAGGTCTTTCAGTTCCTTAAGCGCTAAATAGCGTTTCCCTATACTATTTAAACCTTTAACATTAATAGAAATGATCTTAGCCATTGGAAATACAAATCTCTATTGCAAATGTATGCACCCTGTGGAGGAAACCAATAGCCTCTAGTAAACCATGGTCCTTCGTCGGTAGGAGAACTCCATCATGACCCAGAGGGTAAACTTTCACAAAGATATCAAGCAAAACATTTGGCACACAAAAAAACAGTGTAAACATCAGAGATACAATATACATAAGTATGGCTGTAACTAAAGTAACAAACAATTGTAGCCTCCACTCAATTGGCAAAATAAAAAAATATGAGAGAAAAAAAAAACAGAAAAACAAAAAGGGAGTCCCAAAACAAAAAAAAAACAGAAAAACCTTCCAAGAAGAACCAGTGCATCGATATTGTCGTAGCGTTCCAGACCCATAAGGCAAAAGGAAAACTGAAGCACTGTTCGTAGAATAGGGGCCAGAGCTAGCTGTATAGGTCAAAAAAAGGAAAAATAAAAAAAACAAAAAAGAAGAACTATATCCTCTCAAAATGACCAGCAAGAGAGGAAAAGGGGGCACAAAAGGCTCCCCAAATGGGGGAAAGTGGTGTCACTCCTGAGTAGAGAACTGCCCTCCAATCCAGGGCCAGTGCCAGGACATGTAGGTAAACACAGGATAACTAGATCCATGGAAAAGGGTACCTTCTCTCTCAAATCAAGTTGGCGAAGGCGACAAAGCAAGCTTAGGAGCCCGAGGTGAGCTGGAGGCTTTGGACCACTGTGGGCTCAGAGGAGGACGGTCCTGGGTCGGTATCTCAGCTGGTGCATGATCTCCCGATTGGATGCCCAAATAGGCCAGAAACCTTTTCCCGTGACGAGGGTTGTGCAATGTATGGGTTTTTCCGTTGTGTGTAACCACCAATTTAAATGGGAAGCCCCATCGGTATGGGATCTTCTGGGCCCTCAGAGCCTGAGTTACAGGACGAAGCTCCCGCCTTTTAGCCAAAGTCATTGGCGATAGGTCAGCATAGACTTGGACCTTGATATTGCGAAAGTCAGCTGCTGTTATTGAGCGAGTCTTAGTCAAAAGTGCTTCCTTGCTCTCGTAATAGTGAAACTTGACTATCACATCCCGCGGGGGTTTAGTATCAGGAGGCCGTGCAGCCAACGACCTGTGTGCCCTGTCCAGGCGCCATAATTCTAGTGGAAGATCAGGACATAAGGACTTGAAAAAGTCTTGTAAAAAAAGGGGCAAATCCTCCGACCGAATAGTTTTGGGGATACCCCGAAACCGCAAGTTTTGTCTGCGAGAGCGATTCTCCAAATCCTCACAGTGGTTTTGTAGCGTAATAACTTCGTCCCTCAAGTAACTATTGTCTTCCTCCATATTTGCCAATCTCTGCGCCATATCGTCTGTAAATGTTTCCAATTTATCAGTACGTTCCCCCAATTCACCAATATCTCGCTGAAGATCCCTAACCGCTACAGAGACAGCCGTCTTCACAGCCTGCATTATAGTATCGGTAAGCTGCACTTGTAATTGCGCTAGTTGCGTACGCAGTACCTGAGCAGTAAGCGGTTCGGCTCCGGGGTCACTATCTGGATCCTCCGGTTGTGGGGTAAGTGCAGTGGAGTCTTCTCCGTCATCCCACTGAAGGGCTTCTGGTGAAGGGGGAGAAAGAGACTGACCTTCCGACGGGTCTGACTGTTTCGGAGAGGATGCAGCGCCATCTTGCTCCGCTCCTCTGGGCTCTAGGCCTGGCGTGCGATGCAAATAAGGAGAGATCGTCGTCTTCTTAGGCTCCTTTTGCTTCTTTTTGCCCATAATTCGGATGGGAAGGCTCCCCAAAGCAATGGAATCCCGAGCACCACTGGAACTATGCTAATAGAAAGCTAATGTTCGGGATTTGTTAAGTCCCAGCACGGAGCTCCTAGAAATGGCGTGCAGTCAGTCCCATGGTTGGTCACGCCCCCCCTAACTTGAGTTGCTTTTTGAACAAAAAAATTTCTAGAGAAAGATGTTTAAACCAGCAGACAATTGACCTCGTGATATCTCAGTAGTTGTTACAGTGTTTTTATATAATAGTTACAATTTTGTTTCTTATTTTCTGTTTCCTTTCAGGATTTGTCACAATTTTATGGACACTGTAACTTGAACCTTTTTGAGAGACACACTGGTGACATCTTGTGGATGTTTTAATGCATTACAAGTATATATTAAACATTTATTCACGTATTTATATTTTTACTAAAATGTATAAACACATATATATGGATGGCAAATATGATATTGTCGTTTTCACCACAAATAATCACTCGCTATCTGTTATGAACACATGATCTGTATTGAAGAGTTAATTGCAAGAGGGCACTGATTGGTTTGAAATTATTATTTAATGTGAGTTTTAATGTTTTGTATCATCCTTGAAAAAGGTCCCAATAGAGAACCGAAACGTAAATATATATATATATATATATATATATATTTATATTTATATACACATGACAATTAGCCCTTTGCCTTGAGCCATCCCACTGAACCCCATTGTTACATACCTTAGTGAAACACCAGGAGCCAGAAATGGGGCAAAATAGACACAGCATTTATTCACATTTATCACATAACCGCCATTCTCCCTCTTCTAAATGTAATACTCTGGCAAAGTATTATCGCTGCTGTGACAAATAAACCCAAGAAACATATTCCAGGCGGCACTCCGGATAAATATAGAGGTATAATTTATTGTATCATAGTGGGTAACAACATCGCATTATACATTATGTTGTTACCCACTATAATACAATAAATTATACCTCTTTATATTTATCCGGAGTGGCGTATATTTTTCTTGGATCTACTACAGTTGGAACGCTGGTGGCTGAGCACATGGAGCCTGTAGAGCTGATTGGAAGGACTGATGTGGTGGGGTGAGTCTTGAGCGGTCACATTTCCATTGACTGTGACAAATAAAGCTTAAAATACTTATCATATATCTGCTGGTTTGATCCAGAAGAAGGCAAAAAACACAACCTGAAGCCAGTGTCAAATATACCTCAATGTGAGGACTGTTCTCTCCTCTCTACGTTTTACCATGTGGCAGTGTGTAGTTCAACATGCAGCTAAACCTCCCCACACTCCAATAAAGTGACTGAGAACTGAAGTCTGTAGATTTTACTGGATGACAAGGGGAATAGATAAAACAACAAATCACAGGAAAATAAGTATTTTGCAATGAACTGAACAATATACAAACATGTAAAAGTGACATATAACTGCAGCATCAAAATGCTAGCTGACATGAAATGTCAATGCAGCAATGTTTCTGGGGGTGCTAGCAGCTGTGGGGGTGATTTGGTGCCACATTGAGTCTATTTGTTTACCAGCGATGCTAACATGAGGAGAGAATGGAAACTGTGTGCTTCTTCCACACCATGAGCTGTAAAATGGAATCTTGGCTCCCACAAAGCATTGCACTAGGTCACACGGTGGAAGTACGGTAACCAGATAGGTTCAATTGCACTGCTGTAACTGGCCTTATGAAGGTGCTGAATATATACAGGAGGTGGCCTTGCATAGTTACAACAAGCATCCAGCAGAGGGAGCTCCCAGCAAGTGAATTGTGAAATATCATAGCATTGTAGAAGCTTATGCTGGAGACATAACACTCCTCGTCTCAGTGTATGCCACCACTTTATTCCTTGGGAGTAGTGATGGGCGAATTTATTTGCCAGGCGCGAATTCGCGGCGAATTTGCGCGATTCACCGTCGGCGAATAAATTCGCGAAACGCCCGCGAAAATTCGCGGAAAAAATTCGCCGGCGTCAAAATTTTTTTTTCGAAAAAACGGACGCCGGCGCCAAAAACGGGCGCCGGCGCAAAAAACAGGCGCCGGCGTCAGAAAAACGGGCGCCGGCGTCAAAAACGAGACGCCGGTGCCGTTTCGCTAATTTTTCGCCGTTTCGCGAATTTCGTGCGAAATTCGCGAATTTTTCGGCGAAGCGAAACTGCACAAATTCGCCCATCACTACTTGGGAGACAACAATAAAGTCAGTTCAGTTACTGGTCTGAGGAACAATTTCGTTTCTCCTTGTGTGGAGGTCTTGAACTCAACTTTGCAGACTTTTTCATCCTCGCTTGGAAATGCTTTGGTGACCAAAGGACCATTTGTTTTTCTGTGACTGACAGTCTTTCACATGAACAACATCACCAGTTTTGAGGTTGGGTTTGGTAGTTTGCAATTTTTTCATGGATGTAAAGTGGAGATGTATTGCTTTCTCCATCTATCCCAGAAAGTGTTTGCGAGACACTGTACTTGTCTCCACTGGCGTTTGTAAACTCCCCAGAAGGAACACTAATTATCTCAGTCTTTTGAGTAAGCAGATCATTTGAAACAGAAGTAAGAGGTCTGGCATTTACAATAGCTGAGACTTCAGTCATGAATGTGGTTAGAGGCTCATGGGTGAAACTTGCAGTTCCAACTTGCAAAAATATGGAATTGAGGATCCTTTGGGCTATGCCAATCATTCTTTCCCAAGTTCCTCCCAGTGAGAGTGAGGTGGGTTGAATGTCCAGATGCAGTCCTGATCAGTTAGGTATATCTCCACATCCATAACATTGATGTTCAAGCGAATATGCAGTTCCTTGGTTGCTCCAACAAAGTTAGTGCCTCTGTCAGAAAGAATGTGCTTCATAGGTCCTCATATTGCGATGAAGTGTCTCAGGGCGTTTATGAAACTTGAAGTTTCCATTGACTCAATGACCTCTATATGGACAGCTCTGATGGTCATAAAAGTGAATTTGACTGACTGCCCGATGTTTACTGTTGGGATGATTTCCCCTCGAGTGTGGTGTGGAGATGGACCAAGGGCCAAACACATCTACGCCAACATTGGTGAAAGGGGGTCTAAGCTGTATCTGTCAGATGAAAGATTGATCATCTTCTGTATTTCTACCTTCCCCGCATTTGAAAATGATACTGTTAATGCACAATCCAGCCACTCGTAAAGCTCCTTCTGTAAAAAGACGACCCTGATGTTTGACTTGATTGTGGTAGTGGCACACAAGCAAACTTGCAATGTGGTGGTGACCAGGAATGATTAGAGAATTTTGCTCTTCAAACACTAATTTAGCACTTTTGAGATGGCCTCCTACTCTCAATAGGCCAGCTTGGTCAAGGAATGGGTCAAGCTTCCTTAAAGTGCTATTTTTGGGAACATGCTTGTCTTATGATGCAGTCAATCTGTTTGAAATAGATCTCTTGTTGTACAGTGCAGATATTTTGATTGCTGAAGTTCTGCCACTATGTAGACATTCTGATGCCATCCTTTGCAAATACTTACATCTGTTGACGAAGTATGTTTGAAGGAGTGAGCTATGTGGCCTAGACAGGTGATAGCTCTAACAAGTGATTTCCAAGTTGAGAACCTCTTAAATCTGCTGGATTTGAGTTGGTTATCAGTAGTCACTGTGTGACATGTAGACACTTGAGGATAAATTTCAGCATCTGAATTAGCATCCACTAGCTCAAATGTTTAAATCTCAAAAACAGTTTGTTCTGTTTTATGCAAGAAGGCAGGTCCTCTGAGCCAAGTTGTGTCTTTGAGCTGACTTGCAGCAACAGCTCTGGTTGCATGGTCTGCAGGGTTGTAGTCCATGGGTACGTAGTGCCACTGCTCTGGGCATGTAGCTTTTCTGATTCTAAGTACTCTGTTACTGACATAAACATAAAACTGCCTGGTTTTGTTATAAATGTAGCCCAGGACCACCTGTGTAGAATACAGTCTCTTTGAGTTCTATCCCTTTCTCAGTTGTGATAAACTCAGCTAGAACCACAGCACAGAGTTCTAGTCTGGGTATAGTGTGTTCAGGAATTGGTGCCAGTTTTGCCTTGCCCATTACAAAACCCAATGTGACATTGTCCATAGATATCCACAGTCTTATGGTATGCAACAGCAGCTATGGCTTTAAAAGAAGCATCAGAGAACACACAACGTATATGGCTTTGCACCTCTATAGAAGAAATTGGGGCATATGGATGTGTCACATGAAAGCTGGAAAGGAACTCTTCCACTCCCGCCGGGCCAGACATTCGGACTTTACCTAAAAAAAATCTTTTTCAGTGCCGCATGCATGCCGGCGCATCACAGTAGGCCCTGGACAACAGTCCCGGTGGGCCCTGGACCCCCAGTCCAACCTTGGAGTGAGGGGAATCCCAGAGACGATCTCAAGGGAAGAGATAACACCTACACTTCTCCAGATCTTTAGATCGAAAGAGACCCCACCATTCATATGGATCGGGCCCATAGGGTTTTTAAGCCATGAAACGTACCCCCAGAGGCCCTGAGAGATATCTTCTGTTGCTTAAATAATTTCCCATTAAAGGAAGAAATCCTGGCAAAAGCAAGGGCAGGAAAAAGACTAACATTTGATGACAGAAACATTATTTTATTACAAGACCTATCTCTTACCAAATTGATAAAGAGAAAGCAATTGAAACTTATTACATACCAGCTGAGACAAAAGGGGATTCAGTTCAGATGGGGTTTCCCATTCAGTCTGTCAGCTAATAAAGATGGAACGCAAGCCATTATAAAGTTCACGGAGGACACCAAGGACTTTATTTTAAAATTCCAATTAGAGGACATACATATCCCTGTCTGGAATGAAAAAGAAAACACAAAGAAAGAAGGACACCAAGAGCTGGAAAATATGTGCAGGATGTGCCATTGGAAACATGGCACAATGAAACAAGACAAGCAAACTCCAAATAAGAGAACACCAAATAAGAACTGGACTGAGACATGAGCAGGTGTCTGCAGGAGTCAGCATCACATTTTCCTTGCTTAGCAATGTTGATTTTCACCTATATGGTTTAAAAGCATTTCTCTTCTCTTTTCTCTTTCTATAAGTTCCCTACATTAAGCAGACATTGTTTACTGGTTATATACTAAAAGCTGTCCATATTTAAGTAAATGTTTTATGACATCTTATGTGGGTTGTATGCAAAACAAATGACCTGCCCCACTCTAAGTGGACAGCGTTAGAGATTATTTACTAAAAGGTGTTAATGCTTAAGTAAATGTTCTAAAATATTTAATGTTGGTTTAAAGGAGAAGGAAAGGTACGGAGGCATTTTATTGCCAATAGATTAGCTGCAATAGTGCAAGCTAGAATGCTATATTTATTCTGTAGAATGTTTTACCATATCTGAGTAAAACGCTCTAGAAACTCTCTGTTTGTTTAGGATAGGAGCTGCAGTATTAATGTGGTGTGACATCACTTCCTGCCTAAGTCTCTCCCTGCTCTGGGCTCAGATTACAGTAGAGAAGGGAGGGGAGGGGGAAGAGGAGCACACTGAGCATGCTCTTGCCCAGGGCAATGAGGTTTAAGCTGAAGGCAGGAAGTCTGATACAGAAGCCCATGTGTACACAATAGAAGGAAAGAAATGCAGTGTTTCTTTTGACAGGGGACTCAGAGCAGCACTACTTTGGGGGTTTACTGGTATATTTAGATGGACCTTTCTAATAAGACTTACTTAGTTATAACCTTTCCTTCTCCTTTAATACACAATAGTTATAGGAAATAGTTAATAAGTCATGCTCTGAAGTAATGTCAAAGTTACTAGGAAGATCAGTGGGATATGTCAGGGTGTGACCCAATCTGAGTTTACCCCCCCCAGAGGTCAACTGCACCAAAAGCTCAAATACAAAGCAGATTAGACCCAATTGGAAAAAGCATAATTAAAGTTTGAAACTACATACTAAGAATCTACCCCCACCACCACCCTAGTTAAAACCTCATCACAGTTCTATACCTACCCCAAGTCTACATCCAGAAGCAGGTGCAGAAACTCCACACAAAAAAAAGAATACATATGGGATGCAACATCCAGCTGACAGTATGGTTCCAAAATATTAATGGACTGAATAACTCTAAGAAAAGAGCGCAATAACTCAATAATTGTAATAAGCAAGGAGCAAAAATTGTTTATTTACAGGAAACACATATCTAAAGATCCCATAAGGAAGTGGTTAAAAACAGATGGTACACACAGATTTTTCCAGAAGAGAATGTGAAAGGCACCACAATCTTGATCCACAAAGATGTACCACTAACAGTAATAGATACAAAATATGATTCAGAGAGGTACTACGTAATGGTTAAGGCAAAATTATATAATACAGTGATGACACTCTGCTCTATATATATCCTGAGCAAGGAACAAGTAAAATACATGAAAGAAATTACAACATATTTACAAGAATTTGCAGAAGGCATAACATTGTTTGGTGGAGATCTAAACGTAGCTCTCAACCCTTTAATACACTGCTCTTCACAGAGATCTGCCATCACCTACATAGCAATAAAGAAAATAAAAATTTACTTAAACAGCTTGAACATGAATGATATATGGAAAGCCCACAATCCTAAGCGAAAAGACAATACTTTTTTCTCAAACCCCAGGAACAGCTATTCCAGAATAGATAACTTTTTCATAAATCAGAGATAGTGATGGGCGAATTTGCGACGTTTCGCCGAAAAATGTACGAAATTGGTGCGAAATTCACGAAACGGCAAAAAATTTGGCGTCTCGTTTTTGATGCCGGCGCCCGTTTTTGACGCCAGCGCCCGTTTTTGATGCCGGCGTCCGTTTTTCGGAAAAAAAAAAATTTTCACAACGGCGATTTTTTGCTGCAAATTTTCACGGGCGTTTCGTGAATTTATTCGCTGATGGTGAATTGTGCAAATTACCCGCGAATTCGCGCCTGGCGAATAAATTCGCCCATCACTAATCAGAAATGGTTACACTTATTTAAAAATATACATATTGGCCTAACAATCCTACCAGACCATGCCCCATATAAGTTAAAATTCCAAATACCTTGAAAGAAGCACATATATGGAAATTCAATGAAAGACTTCTATTGAGCAAACAGAACAAAGAATGTATTGCAAATCATTTAAGAGACATGATACAATATAATGATCTACCAGGGACAGATCCTTCAATACTCTGGGAAACAATAAAAGCAGTCACTAGAGGCAATCTCATAGCACTAAGCACTAAATTGAAAAAAGAACATGATGAAAAGACCCAAACTTTAATACAAGAAATGAAAACACTACAAAATAAACATAAGGAAATGCAAATGAAACAGATACAAGAAGAACTGGATAGTAAAGGACCCTTTTAAAACAACTATTGAATACACTTACAAAACAAGCATATTTGAGATGCAAAAGTGATTTCTATAAAATAGGGAATAAACCTACTAAGATTCTTTCTAAACTAATAAAGGTTACACTTTATTACACTTACCCAAACTATCAAAAACTGTGAGGAAACAATTGGAAAGATCCTTTACGGAAGAAGAATTGACAAAACTAATAAATAAAGTCCCATCCAATAAAAGTCCGGGACCTTACAGTTATAGTATAGGATTCTATAAAGAATATCAACAACACGTTCTACATATAATGCTAAACCACTTTACCTCTATTTCAGAACATAAACATTTTCAAAAGCAACCACAAGAGGCACAGATAACTGTTCTGCATGAGCCAAATAAAGACCCATCAGCATGTGGAAGTTACAGACCCATCTCACTAATAAATCTGGACCAAAAGACCGTTATACACCCTGAACAAGCGGGGTTTGTAAAAGGGAGAGAGGGGTAGGACAACTGAACCAAATTGATCAACCTTAAGCATTATACAATCAAGAAACAAATACCATCTCTGATGCTAACAACAGCTGCGAAGAAAGCATTTGACTGGGTAGATTGGTCTTTCTTAAAACACACCTTGCAAGCTTTTGATTTTAGATCCAACTTAATTGACAAAATAGTGGCCTTACATAAATCCCCATATGCAAGAATAAAGGTAAAAAAAATCCTCTCCCCACCACTAGAAATAACAAATGGTACAAGACAAGGGTGCCCCCTATCCCCTATCCTCTTCATACTCACAATGGAAACTTTAATAATCTCTATCAGACAGAATAAGGACATATCAGGATTAAAAACAGGTATCCAAGAACATAAGGCAGCGGCAGTTACAGACGACCTATTACTAGTCATTACTAACCCGGAAACATCCCTCCCAAAGATTTAGTGAAGTCTCAAATTTTAAGATAAATTACTCTAAGGATATTAACTTTGAGCAAGCCTTCCCTTTTAAGTGGGCCTAGTGCTCAGTAACATATTTGGGAAGTAAGTTGCCAAAACACCCAGATGATCTATATAAAGAAAACCAAATACCACTTATGAAGGAACTTCAAACCTTTCTAAGTACCTGGAAATCCAAAACAATTTCATGGTTTGGAAGGGTGAACGTATTGAAAATGATGATTATGCCAAAACTATTATATCTTTTTGAGATGATTCCCATAGAACTTCCAAAATGTTTCCAGAAGATAAACTCTTTATTCTCACAATTCCTATAGGCATCTAAAAAACCCAGATTCAAGTTCACACAACTTATGAAAACAAAACAAAAAGGGCGTCTGACCGTTGCGAATCCAGAGAAGTACTACATGGCAACCCACCTGCAGGCAATATGGATCTGGAAACAAGCAGGGATAATCAAACTGTGGAAAGAAATAGAACAATATGAGACAAGAATTAACATAAGGAACATAAACATCCAATCCAACAAAATTCCCCAACAAATAGAATTACACCCCACGATAGGAGCAACATTGGCGATATGGAACCAGGTACAAAAAAAGCATAACATCGCCCCCTACCCTTCACCAGAACTAGAGCTGGCATGGAACACAGACTTCCCTCCTAGCTGGAAAAGAGGACAACTAGATAGATGGGCAAGTACAAAAGGCATACATACTAAACTGAGTCACTTCATCAAAAAGGGGAAACTGATCCCATTTACCAAAATTCAAAAAATATGGGGTAACTACCCAAGGAACTATTGGAACTATACACAGGTTAATAACTACCTCAAAACAATAGGAATAGAAAAACTGACAAGACCCTTAACAGAATGGGAGATTTTGCTACAACAACTGCAAATAAGCCACCCCATAGCAAAATTCTACAAAAAAATTGATTGGGGAAGCACAAAAGGAAGAAATAGGTTAAAAAACAACGGGAAAAGGAAACAAATGTCAGGTTCTCTGATAATATGTGGGAAAATATGATGTATTCAGCACATAAATGGTCAAGAACAATTAGAGTACAAGAAGCCAATTTCAAACTTCTAAGCAGACAGAAAATAAAAGGCTAGGATAATCTAAGACAAAACATCTAGATAAAGTAAAGAGTGTCAAAAGAAAGATTAAAAGAGTGTAGATCTATATCTGCTTCCAACCCCTCCCCACTGTATCCCCTCTCCCTTACCCCTTTACATAGTAACTGTATAGTAACACGGAAGCTGTATTAGGACTAGGAGAAGGCTATTAGATAGTATTTGAATGGAAAGCCAAGTACACGATGAAGGAATGTTTGTTTTTAAAATGCTCTATACTGAATGCTAACTTTGCTACTTACCTATGTTATATTTTTGTTCCCCTTCCCTTCTTCTTCTTCTGTACCCCTAAATAAATAAAAGAAAATGAAATTAAAATGCCATTCTTCCTGCTGTCTCGACAACTCCTGCACATGTTTTTAGAGAGTAAGGAGTACTTGGGCCCTTAACATTAAATGCATCAAAGAATGCTGGGCAAGCTAAAGATCTGTTGCTCTGGTCATTCAGGATTGCATAGAGCTTAATGCCTTTATCTGTTTGGCCTGTCAAATACACTCTGACAGGCAAATTTTGGAGCAAGATCTGCCATCCATGGTTCCTTTGCAGACTTTTGTTCATTGGGAAGTTACCTCTAGTATGTTGGTAGCAGTGTCACTTTCCTCCCCACCATGCTCGCTAACAGCCTTGGTATAAGATAGAGTCCATGGGGCTGGGCCAGGGTGTAAAGCTGAGTTGTGGTATGTGCTGTCATATTCTGTGCATTTTACCCTGACCTTACAGTCCTTGGCAAGATGGGATGTAGATGAGCAGCACTCAATTTCAGAAGAAGGTGAGGTTTTCGGTGTAAGGAACACTGCTTACCAGGGTCTTTGTTCCTTGTCTCCTCATGAGAGGGTTCTGCAGATCTGTAAAAAGAATCTAAAGACTCAGTACCTAGGTATTTGATTAGGAGGTCTATTTCCTCACTGTTTGAAAGGTTTAAGCCTTTGATAGTGTTTCGAAAGGAGGATCGCAAGGCTCTGAAGCCTTCTGAGTGGTCTTTAAACTTTACAAGTTCTTTCGTGATTAGATTGCGGCGTGCAAAGAACTTGACAAAGTCCAGTGTGACCTGGTTAGTACCAGGGTAAACAGGTGGATGAGTGTAATATTGAGAAGGTGTTGTGTATTCATACCTGTCTGGAGGTTTTCTTTTAGGCTGATTTGTGACATACCGCTTTAACATATCAGTGGAAGATGGTGTAAGGTTAACCCTAGGCTTGGGTACATGACTGGAGTGGATGTTGTAAGCATGATTGCTTTGTTCAACGTGGTATCTTTGATGCAATTGCAGCTTGCTGACGGCTTTTGGAGGTGTATGGCATCCTTGGTCTGGCTCAGGGGCAGCATGTTGGCCTGGTTGTTGTGCTTATAGAGAATCTGTATTCTGCTGGGAGTGCTGGTGGACATACTCCCTAGTGCATTGTACTGGGTCATGGGGTTCAGTCTCAAGATCAGGTACCTTGCTGTGTCTTTCAATGTCAGGATACATAATCATTTCTAGAGCTTCTGCTATGGCTGTTGCAGCTTCTCTTTCTATGGCCAGTTTTTCTAGGGATGCTTCTAAGTGTGCTCTCTATTTTCCTTTCTGTTTCTAAGCGTGCACTCTCTGCTTTCCTTTCTGCTTCTAAGCGTACACTCTCTGCTCCTAATCATACACTTTCTACTTCTAAAAGTAGTGTCACTAATGAGGGTGTCAGTTTCTGGGACATTATGACTGCTGGGTAATTGACTTGCAGAAACAGGCTGTTCAGTTGAATGCAGGTTACTGCACTGGTAAATGCCAGGTGTTTCCTTACACTGGTGTAGTTGCCTTTGCTGAGCCTGTTTATTGCTCTTGCTGTGAAGCTACAGTTTCATCCACCCGCATGGTAGCCACTGTTTCACTGTTCTGTCCTCCCTACATTTTACCCTGGGGTAATGTGTAGTTCGAAATGCAGCTAAACCTCCCCACACTCCAATAAAGTGACAGAGAACTGGTCTGTAGATTTTACTGGATGGCAAGGGGAATAGTTGAAAGTGGAGAGTGGAGTGGAGAGGTGAAACTGTAACAAATAACAGAAAATATAATAAGTATGTTTGCAATGCATACCTCCCAACTGTCCCATTTTGAGTGGGACAGACCCGCTTTTGACAGCTCAACCATCTGTCACGGATTTGTACTGATAATTTCTGGGTTTCTCTTTGATCTGCTGCACTGAACAGCCAGAAGCAGATACAAAGTATTTGACTTAATTGTGTCTTGGCAGCCCAGAGTAGATACTTGACATTCTTTTGTAACATTATGTCAGATGCACAGTTTAAAGGGCAATTCACCTTCATTTGCAAATCTGTAATTATATATAAAAACCACAGAAATGTGTTCAAGCTTTCATAACCTGCCAAATTATGTAAAATGAGAGAATGTAAACTGTGTGCTTCTTCCACACCATGAGCTGTAAAATGGAGTCTTGGCTCCCACAAAGCATTGCACTAGGTCATATGGTGGAAGTACGGTAACCAGTTCAATTGCACTGCTGCAACTGTCCTTATGAAGGTGCTGAATATATACAGGAAGTGGCCTTGCATAGTTACAACAAGAATCCAGCAGAGGGAGCGCCCAGCAAGTGAATCATGAAATATCATAACATGGTAGAAGCTTATGCTGGAGACATGACAAGGACTTGGTGGGGATGCCTTGTGGTCCTTCCTCCTCTGAATACCGGTAGCTACTAGTGCGTGTGCACTTCCAGGTTTTTCACATCACTGGCATCATGACATCATCATGGCGAGAAATTCTAATATTTAAAGGGGCTCTGTGCACAAACTCATATTGCCCATTGTAGTTCAAGTCAATAAATCCCTCCTGACCCCAATGGTGATTGGAAACATTCTCTGAATCAAGCATTTAACATGAATTAATACAATGCAGATACATAAACCACAATATAACATTGTATTCAGGAAAACATTCACATAATATGAGAACATAAAGAAGAGAATCTGACATTTCACAAAATATGCAAAAAATGGGGGCGAGAGGGCGGGATGTTTCTACTTGCTCAGAAGGTCCTGCCATGACAGGGGAAGAGTCGCAACATCAAGGGCAGGGCCATGATGTGGTGATCAGTGATTGGTTAATTGCTATCATAGGAAATCCTGCCCAGTTTTTCTAATTTGGAAAACCTGCAGGCAGTTTTGACTTGGACAGCTCTTGAAAAAACCAGACTGTCCACGTCAAAACCAAACAGATGGCATCCCTAGACTCTCCCAATCTCTAAACATAAACCAGTGTAATTTGGCTGCTGGTCATTCAGATCCATTGTCATACAGCCCCTGCACTTATAGCTACAGGGCTTTTCTGTATATATGGAGACTGCTTAAAGGGACATTCAACACTGTGGTGCTGCACTGCTCAACCACAGCAGTAGGACAGTTTTACAATTGGGTTTAATGTGCCATATGGAGTCCCCGTCTACTAGTGATGTGCGGGTTGGGTTTTTTCTGATCCGCACCCACCCTCCCTCCACCAATGCCTGCTTGAGCCTAACTTCCAGCTTCCTGTTATAGACCTGTGCCGCCCCAATAACGTCACAAAAGGAGCGGGGCAAGGAGCCGTGCGGCTATAAAGCCTAATCCTCGGGGAAAGCTGCACTTCACTTCCGCCAACACTGCCTATTGTGTACTAAATATTAATGTTCATTTAAAAACATTGAACCCCTACCAACAATGTGTATTTTGTGCAAAATATAGGAAGATACTGCAAGAGAACATGTGTCAGGCTGCTAAACTAAACCTTGGGGGAAAGTTAATCTTCTGGCATTGTAATGCTCCCAAACCAATTTGTTACAATGGCCCTGTTACGACCCTGAGGAGCTATTCACGACTATGGGTGCACTGCATTCTGCAGTGAGTGCTGGATGAAAATTGTGGCACAGCATCAGAAGGTGCAGCTAGAAACAATGCATGATTTGCCTCCTGCAGAGTTCCATACCATGCATCTGTAAGCATTTATATGTAGTGTGCCAACATAAATAAAAGTAGCCCACCTGACCAAGGAACAATGGAGAGCTACAATGCTGCGCAAACACAATTTTTATTTAACTTTTGTACAGGCATCCACATTCAGGCAAGTCACATTCTTTATACAGGGAAGCAAGAAGTCCAGGGATGGGCGAATATGACCCGTTTCGTTTCGCCAAAAATTCGCCGCTGGCAAAATGTCGCAGACGTCCATACAAGTCTATGGGCGTCATTTTTTTGGCGAAACAAGGCGAAAAAATTTGCCCATCCCTAGCAAGAACATCATCTGAACCAGATTGTTCATTTGAAGAATTCCAGTCAGTCCCAAGTATTTACACACACTGTACTTCCTTCTACTTGTTTATCACTTTCACCTTCAGCCTCTTCTGTAATTTTAATCAAGGAGACTCACACACCCACTTTCACAGAGCTTAACCCAATTGTACCAGCTTTGCCAGGTGTCAGGTGCTTCCTGCTGGGTCCCTTCAAACAGCTTCTTGGGCATTGGCTTTAAGGACAGCAGGGTTCTTTTTATACCCTAAACTCTCCACTTGGACCATGATTTGCTTACCAGCCTAGGTACTAACCCTTCCTCACTCCTGGGCACAACAACTGTAACAAACACGGGAAAGACGTGCTCACCTCTAATTTTTAAAACCATTAGGCGGGGGTGCAATGAGACTGTGACCACAAAATACATATAGACAAATACAAGAGTCCTCTGCACTCAACCCATTATCAATATATTTAAGACATTGAGACAATTTGTGCATACTGCTACTGAAAAATGCCTTACCCTTTAAACAAAACAGGGATTGTTTGTCTATATATTACAATATATTTAAGCTGGCCAACCTGACTATAGCTGGGAAGGGTGGGAGCTACAGAAAATACGTGCAGGGTTTTTCTAACATAAGACTTTTTTTTAAAAAAAATGTTGAGGTTCCAGTGCTCTAAAAGAAAACTAAATGTCATTGTATTTTAGCCCCAGGCATCTTTTTGAACCATGGAGCTATGCATCAATAGGTGCAGTTGTGCTCAATTTAGAACAGGATGTGGGATGCACAACTATGCAGAAGGGCACAAATTGAGATGCAAGTAAAGGTATGGGACCAGAATGCTCGGGACCTGGGGTTTTCCAGATAACAGATCTTTCTGTAATTTGGATCTTCATACATTTACTAGAACATCATGTAAACTTTAAATAAACCCAATAGGCTGGTTTTGCTTCATATAATGATTAATTATATCTTAGTTGGAATCAAGTACAAGGCACTGTTTTATTATTATAGAAAAAAAGGAAATAATTTTTAAAAATTTGGATTATTTCGATTAAATAAAGTCTATGGGAGACGGCCTTTCCATAATGCGGAGCTTTCTGGATAACGATTTTCTCGATAACAGATCCCATAACTGTACCTTTAATAAATGGAGTATACACAACAACTGTAGCACAATGTGTGTGACTGCAACTGTGTTGTGTGCTCATCGATGAACTCTTATTGTACCTTTTAAGCAAAATTTAGCCGGTTTCATGCATAATAGCCATCATGCTGCTATCATTCTAGGTTATACAAATTGAGCTTGTGAGCTTCAGAAATGAGAATCAAATGAAACCCATGTAATAGGTTCATCCAAAGGCTATATATGTATATATGTGGTTTTAGTGACATAAGATGTACAGAGTTTATATACATGCATACCGCATCAAGATGGTTTGAATGCTGTGAGAAATTTGATAACTGAAAATGCGGATTATGTTGGTCCCCCAATTGAATTTGCATTGTCGTTACTAGAATTCATCTTATATAAGAATTATTTTAAATTTGAAAATCAATAACTACTAATGACATTTTTCAGAGATATGGTGCCTTTTATAGGCGCTATATCGACGATATTTTCTTTATACGGTTGGGGCCCGTTTGTGAGCTGGTGGAGTTTATCGATAATTTGAATCGATTGTAAAGTCCAATTAAATTTAAGATGAATTATAGTGAAGACAAAGAAAACTTCTTGGATGGGACGGTGTATAAGAATGAGGGAAAATTACAAACCTGTATATACACGAAACTTACGAACAGGAACACCATATTGCACTACAATAGCCATCACCCCAGGCACCTTCTAAGCTCAATGCCCAAATCACAAATGTTGTGGGTAGCCAGAATTGATAGCGAGATCTCCAAGAGGAGACAGAATTTACAAATTATGGGTGAATAATTCATTTCACATGGCTACCCGAGGCAATTGGTCGATTCAAAATTGAAATGGGCGGAGAGCTCAGATCCAGGGCAATTGCTAAAGGAGATGGACAAAGTTGCAGAGTCAGACAGGAGCCAACATAAAGATGAGATCTATTATGTAAGCCAATTTGGTGCAAAGAGCAGAGAGGTAAAAAATATAATATTCAAATATTGGGATGTTGTACACACTGACGAGCAATTAAAGGGGAAGTTAAGTAAGAAGCCCAAGTTTAGCTATTCGCGTGCCATGAATTTGAAGGAACAACTTAGGCCAATAATAAAAAAAATAATAAAAAAAGTAATGGATCAATGACCCCAGCACAGCCGGGTGTATTCAAATGTAAAGGATGTGTGATGTGTGGAACACTGATTTTGGGCACATATTTCACACACCCATACACAGGCAAGAGGTATAATGTTAGACAGCGGATAAACTGTGAAACCACAATGGTGGTGTACATTATAAAATGCCCCTGTGGGTTGCTTTATTGTGGGAAAACGGTAAGGCAACTAAAGGGGAGGATTGGCATGCATTGATCGAGTATTAAGGCAGCATTGAATCCCGAAAGGATGGTAAGAGAGGGAAAGCAAGATATCGCTCAACAGCCGGTTGCGAAGCATTGGGGTGAGGCCAGACATGATGCCTCCTCTTTTAGGTGTATGCCAATTGAACACATTAAAGCACATCCCAGGGGTGGGGACATTGAAAAAATGCTGTTAAAGAGAGAAGCATTTTGGATTTACGAGTTAAAGTGCATGATCCCTAATGGCATGAATGGGCAAGTTAATCTGATCTGTTTTCTGACATAATCTAATTGACATTTCCCTCAGTTGGCTGCAACACTACAAACAGAAACGTTTCAGTGGATACAAAAATAACGCCTGTAGTACTTATGTGGTTGTTACAGTAATGTTTTTAATAGTTACAGATTTGTTTCTTTTTCGGATTTATATCTAATGGACACTATGGACACTAACTCGAACTCTTTTAGAATGCACTGGTGACAACTTGTGGAGATATTAAGGTTTTACAATCTTATGTTTTTTAATGTGGTGATAAATAATTCACACTGACACAAAAAGATTTAATCACTAGAATTTTATTATGCATTGTTACGTATTTATATATTTATATATTCATATATTCATATATTTATATATTTATAGAGCACAAAACTGAAGTTGAATGACACATGATGTGGATATGCTTTTTAAAAAAAGATGTTTTGCACAAATACAAAGTTGTTTAAATGCTGTTACCAATTCAAGTTTTAACTAATCAACCAATTAAGAGACACCTGAGCACGAATTGGCTTGCTGTGAGGGTATTTAAGATTTTGTTTTTCAACACTGTGGATCTTCCTTGAAAAAGATCCCAACAGGGATCGAAACGTAGGAATAAGATACCATGTAACAATAAAAATTTAATTTTTTCACTAAAAGGGAGTGCTGGTTTGAAAACTATTGGTATATATATATATATATATATATATATATATATATAGACTACTTTATGAGCTTGTATCCTATAATCTATAGGGATTGTTTTTATATAGAGACAGGTGTCAAGCAGTATGTTATAACCAATGTGGCCTCATACCACTACATATCAAGTCAACTTTCTATATATTATAGAACGGTCAATCATAAGAAATTTTTCCATCGGTTTTCCTTGTTTAATTTTTTATCATTTTCTAATTGTTTGCCTTCTTCATCTGACTCTTTCCATCTTTAAAATGAGGGTCGCTGACCCCATCTAAAAACAAAATGCTCTGTTAGGCTACACATTTATTGTTATTGTTCATTTGTATTACTCCTCTTTCAATTCAGTCCCACTCATATTCATATTCTAGTCTCCCTTTCAAATCAATTTGGACCCTAGCAACCAGATGCCTGAAACTGCAACCTGCAGAGCTGCTGAATAAAAAGCGAAATAACTCAAAAACCACAAATAATAAAAAAATGAAAACCAATTGCAAATTGTCTCAGAATATCACTCTCTACATCATACTAATGTTAATTTAAAGGTAAACAACCCCTTTAATATGGATATTTCAAGCACAATTCTCCTGTATTTCTCTTCATTGATCACTAAAGTTGAATTCAATTGTTTTTAGATGTAAGAATGCATTTTATATAATACTCCACCACTGACTTTGTGTGATAATTGTAGACCACTTGGTGGCTTTAACAAGTCAAACACCTAATTGTAGACCACTTGGTGGCTACTTCGACCATCGAAATGGCTTCTTCGACCTTTGACTAAGACTTTGAATCAACCGTTTTGAAACTAAAAACCATTCGACTATTCGACCATTCGATAGTCGAAGTACTGTCTCTTTAAAAAAAACTTCGATCTCCTACTTTTGCCACCTAAAACCTACCGAGCATCAATGTTAGCCTATGGGGAAGGTCCCCATAGGCTTGCTAGCCAATTTCTGATCAAAGGAAAATCGTTCGATCGATGGATTAAAATTCTTAGGATCGTACTATTCTAAGGATTTAATCGTTCGATCAAACGATTATTCCTTCGATTGTTCAATCAAATGAATAGCTCTAAATCCTTTGACTTCGAACACTTTTCTTCAGAGAAAACAATCCCAACCTTGTCAGTCTACCCTAATTATTTAAATCCTCCATCCCCTTAACCAGTGTAGTTGTACATCTCTGTACTCTCTCCAGCTCATTTATATCCTTCTGAGGACCTGAGCCCAAAACTGCACTGCATATTCCAGATGAGGCCTTACCAGGGACCTATAAAGAGGCAAAATAGTTTTATCCCTTGAGTTAATGTCCTTTTTTATGCAAGACAGAACTTTATTTGCTTTAGTGGCCAGTTGGCCACAGAATAAAACTGCCTAGAGTTACACAGCGTGTTATCCACAAAAAATCCCTAGATCCTTCTCAGTTAAGAAACCCCCAACACATTCACTAAATTGTCACTAGAGACCACTTCGAACACATCGCATCACTTTGCCAGGCTCAAATTCGCTACAACTATACTAATTCACTAATATGCAACGTTGTGCCCTGGGTGCCAAATGCTGGTGACTATTTGCTAGCGTTACTTCATCTGTGTGAGCATTTCATAGCGAAGATGCGCTAGCGTTCGTTTGTGCCAAGTGAAAATTCGCTAGTGATCTTGCGCTTAAGTCAATTTGCATACGGTAATTTAAAGTTGTATGGACGTCTTTATTATAAATGTTGGTGCAAATGCTTGAAGTTACCACTTTTTATTACAAATGTCCAGGGAACCTTAATAATTAATATAATGCCCTACACATGAGTCCACTGTAAAATGAATGTTCCATATGTTTGGAAATGTCTGGAGAAAACCGGTTATCCAAAAAAGTTTGTTAGGACTTTTGCCGGCAATGCCGCTTCAAAAAAAAAATAAATTTGTCAGCGTTTTTTGAACTTTAATGCATTTTTGGCACACAGGATATGATGTAAGAGACTGAGGAAGATCTAGCTTCTTTTTAGCACCTGGTCTGAGGTGGCAAAGTCAAATCTGGCAAAAGAAGTAACGTTTACTAAAATCCACACTTTACTGAATTTGCGGAGTAACGACCATTCGCCAGAGTGAAAAGTGGCCTGGCGATAGAGTGCGAACTAACACTAGCGAAAGTATCTTTAGCTAGCGAATTTGACATCTGCGCCTGTTAGTTAATTGCCGATGTTCCTGCAGATGTGATTTATGGCGAAAAGTCGCTAGCATTGGCTACTTCGCCTTTTAGTAAATCTGCCCCATAGCGTATAACTTGAATTTATATTATTTCTGCCAAAGTGCATAACCTGCATTTATCAACATTGAACCTCATTTTCCAGTTTGCTGCCCAGTTTTCCAATTTAGTCAAATCCCTCTGCAAAGTGGCAGCATCCTGCATGGACTTATAGTTCTGCACAATTTAGGGGCCGATTCACGAAATTCGGGTGAAGGGTTCGAATAAAAAAAAATTCGAATTTCGAAGTATTTTTTGGGTACTTCGACCATCGAATTGGTTAAATTCGATCAAATTCGAACGATTCGAACGATTAGAATTAAAAATCGTTCGACTATTCGACCATTCGATAGTCGAAGTACTGTCTCTTTAAAAAAAAATTCGATCCCCTAGTTCGGCAGCTAAAAGCTACCGAACTCAATGTTAGCCTATGGGGAAGGTCCCCATAAGCTTGCTAAAGTTTTTTTCATCGAAGGATATTCATTCGATCGTTTTATTAAAATCCTTCGAATCGTTCGATTCGAAGGATTTAATCGTTCGATCTAATGAAAAATCCTTCGATTGATCGATCACAGGATTTGCGCAAAATCGTTCGACTTCGATATTCGAAGTCGAACGATTTTAGTTCCCAGTCGAATATCGAGGGTTAATTAACCCTTGATATTCGACCCTTCGTGAATCGGCCCCTTAAAATAACTGTTTGCCATCACAATTGTAATGGATAGTGTCAAATATTGCATAAGATGAACTAAAAACCTTTATAAATTTACTTACATTTATTTGATGCTCATCACACCATGTTCCATTATATATATATATTATTTTTTTTTACATATTCTTTATTTGGTTTTTCTTTTTCAAAAAGGTAAATCAAAGACAATATACAGAAAGAAGAAAACATAAAATAATAAGAATAAAAAATTATATCAGAAGTGTGTGACCCCTGGTTGCATTCACAAGATGTATGTACAGTCAATGCAGTCAGTAGTACATAATATTTGACATTATCTCAGGAACAACATAAGTAGAACCCATTAACTTCCTTTTAATCAGTTGCGGCAAGGGTCTTCAAAACAATAAAAAGACAAGGGTGGATCAGTACATCACAATCTAACAAATCCTAACAATACAACAACATGACGATCTATCATCTAGTTCACAGAAAAAAGAAATTCACATATGCGGACATTACCCATTTCACTAAGGAACATCATACAGCAGCCAAAGCACGGGTATAATCCAGGGATGATTTGAATAAGGTTCAGGATGCCCAGGTTTCTATATACTTGGTGGGGGATTTGGTTTGTGTGATTTATTTTATTGCCTTATAACATAAGTTATTTCTATCTCTTGCAGACTTACATCTAATTAAATACTCAATGTTTTATTCTGATGATGCAGAGGATGATGATAATGCAGAACACAGCTGATGACTTACAGCATTGGGTTATTATGCCATTAGAGCATTGAAAAGGCTTGGGATTGTTGGTTAAACTGAAATAAGTTGAAGTAATGTTGGTTGGGTAAGGACAGTGTACCCCCAACATCTTGAAATAAAAAATAGGCGACACACCCACCAACAATCACATGGCTATGCACAAATACACCCAGAAAATCTGCCCAAACCCAACATTTATTTTGATGATGCTCTTTTGTTCAGGGCTTAACAATTCATAACTGTTTCACCACAAGGCCAGAAGTAAGGATAGGCGGAGTATATAGGTGCCTAGAGAACAATAAAAAGAGGGAGAATTTTTATTAAAACAATCTTCATCGAGTGTAAGGGAACGCTGCACCCCACTCCATAGCATGATGAATTCCTTGATTTACTTTATTGTCCCTAATCTAGGCACTGCCAGCTCTGCTGATGTTAGCATGAAGTAACTATACTGCCATTGACCAAGTGGCAGTTGGGAATGGATATGTCACTATTTCTTTTCTGTCAATTTTTTTAAACTTGGGCAGCTATAGTACAAGTCAAGAAGCAGAGCCCACTTAGTTTAGCCCCCAGAATTACATGGACCCATGGGGAAAACATAAAATAACAAAGCACAATATGAGATGATGTCATTGTAATGATCCTTTCAGGGGTTTCAGACAATGATCAAAATGTATCATGTGAACTTACAGAACATTAAAGTAATTTTTTACAAACCTGTGTATGGTTCTTACTGCCAAGGAATGGGTTCCATTTTGCTAAACATTCCATAAAAAACATATACATGATGCATCTAGATGCTCTCCTCTACTAATTCACTGTTTGAAGGATGTAACTGGCAAACAGTCCTCAGAATTGTTTGCTGAACCACATGCTGATCATCTCTGGAAAATAATTCTATTTTAATTAAAGACTAAACCCACTTAGGAAACCTGGAATCAGCTCAATAAAAGGTGTAAAAACTGTACATTTGCTTCATTGGATCACACTGGAAATTATCCTCAGTCCCATTAATGGAAGGATGGAACACCCTTTCCAATGGAAAACTCACTTTTATGGAGGACTGCTACTTGTGGGACTAATGTTTTAGTAAGATGCAGGAGAATATACAGAAATCACTTGATGAAAATCTGTAATTTTCTATGGGAATTCTATGAATAATAACATTTTTATGATCAAAACTCTCAAATTCTAATTGCGAATTTTTCAAACTTGATTCGAGTTTTAATCCGAATATCGAGATTTTCATACCATGGCCCTTTAAGAACTCGAATTTGACTATTTGTCACCTGAAAATTGCCAGGTTCATGTCAATGGGAGAGGTCCAAGGTCTATTTTTGACATGTTAGTAGCGTTTCGAGTTTTATATATTCAATTTTTTTTATAATAAGTTTTAAAAAACTCACATGAATTCGAAATTCGACCATTAATAAATGTGCCTTTGATGTGTACATCTAGATTTACAGTTTGATATCTCTTGTTCAAAACATCTGGCTAGTTAGGACTTTCAAGAGAAGGGGAGGAAAAAATAAAAACTAGCTCATGCTCAATGGATTCCGTACACTTCAGCCACCAATAAGGGGTATCTGAGCCAAAACCGCAAGGAAACAAGTACAAGGGGGCATTTCACTAAATTCGAGGGTTCAAATTAAAAAAAATTCGAATTTCGAAGTTTTTTTGGGCTACTTCGACCATCGAATGGGCTACTTCGACTATGAAAATCGAATGATTCGAACTAAAAATCGTTCGACTATTCGACCATTCGATAGTTGAAGTATTGTCCCTTTAAGAAAAACTTCGACCCCCTACTTCGGCAGCTAAAAGCTACCGAAGTCAATGTTAGCCTATGGGGAAGGTCCCCATAGGCTTGCCTGGGATTTTTTGATCGATTCGTTCGATTCGAAGGATTTAATCGTTCGATCGAATGAAAAATCCTTCGATCGATCGATCGCAGGATTTGCGCAAAATCGTTCGACTTCGATATTCGAAGTCGAACGATTTTAGTTCCCAGTCGAATATCGAGGGTTAATTAACCCTCGATATTCGACCCTTCGTGAATCGGCCCCCAAATTTATCTATATATACCATAATCCAAGTAAAAACAATCATTCATAAATATGATATACACAATGTGATTACGGAATAATAAAAAGTATCTGACCACCCCCCTGGCCACCTGTCTACCTGCCTTGGGGAATTTTGGTAAAAGTATGTCAAATTTGAGCTTTCACATTAATATATATTTATATATATATATATATATATACAGAGAGAGAGAGAAAGAGAGAGAGAGAGAGAGAGAGAGAATAAGGGACGCACATCCTAAGCAAAATGGAAACTTGGGTGCCAGTCTGGAAAGAATTCGATAAGCAATGCAGGATGACGGCACACCAAGAAGTCACAGCAACACAATCGTTTTGAAGATAAAGAGGAGGTTTATTGGACTGAACCAACATTTCAGTTCCTCACAGGAACTTTCATCAGGGAGTGATCACTCCCTGATGAAAGTCCTCTTTATCTTCAAAACGATTGTGTTGCTGTGACTTCTTGGTATGCTGTCATCCTGCATTGCTTATATACATATACAGTATATATATATATATATATATATATATATATATATATATATATATATATATATAGAAAAAATAAAAACTGACACAGCACTCCAAGTTTTGTATGCAAAAAAAGATATATATTGTAGAAAGACATACCAAAGCCCATAGGGCGACGTTTCGGGGTATACAAACCCCTTTCTCAAGCCAAGGGCAGCATTCAAGTAACAAACATTGGTTTACACCTATTTATACAAGGTAACACAGGAAGTTGCATATAGAACATGACATCATTAACGATCCTCACACATTAACCCCTTAATTGCGTAATGTTATCCATGCAGGCATATAACAACTCAGCGTTAGTCCACTGCACATCCAAATCCAGCTAAAAAGAAACAAAACAGAGAATAAAAAACAGAAATGAGACCAATGTTTATCCCATCATAGAAATACATATAGGTCATAGTCTCTATTAAGCCCATTTGGGGCCAATGTGTTTAATTGGTGTATCCACCATACCTCTCTTTTCCTCAGCAATAGCTCTCTATCTCCCCCCCGTCTGGGGGAGGGTACACATTCCAGAACCATATATTTCAAATCTGTATCCTTGTGTCCTTTCTCCACATAATGCTTAGAGACTTATATATATATATAATATAGTCAATATGGCTTATATATATATATAATATAGTCAATATGCCTCCAAATGTTCACTTAGTCAGCACTAGTACATAAATAAGCACTGCGTATCTTGACAGCGCTATATAAATAAATGATGATGAATAAATGATGATGATAAATAACTAATGCATAAGTTGTCATTTACCATATTTTGACCAAACATTTTCCTCATTCTTAAATGAAGGCCATCTGAACTCCTGACACTCTTAAATACTTTCACATTCTACAGAGTAGGCGTTTACTGTAAACCTGTATCTCTTGTGTCCTCCTTGCCTCCCCAATGACACACTGAGCTCAAGAAGCTAATACAGAAGGGTCTGATCCAGGTAAGAACCAGGAAAGTTTATTTTTCTAATAGACATTAAGGGGCAGATTTATCAAAGGTCGAGGTGAATTTTTGGATGGAATAGTCCAAATTTGATTCAAATTTGAAAAAAAAGAAAATTAGAATATCAAAATGTATCATCTACTGTCTCTGATTTGACTTCAATCATTTGCCATCTAAAACCTGCCAGATTGCTGTTTTAGTCTATGGGGGAACTCCTAGAACCTATTCGGAATCAATGGAAGGTTTTTTGTGGGAAAAACTTTGAATCGAATCCGATAGAATGTGCTATTCCTTTAATTCAGATGATTCGAATATGGGCGAGTATGGACCTATTCGATCGAAAATGGACCTATTTGACCCAAAAATCTTGACTTCATTTTGGTCTTTTTGAGTTTGAATTTCAAAGTTTTTTTAATTCAAAATTCGACCCTTGATACATATGCCCCTTAATGATTTTGATCCATACATGTAATGCTATTCAGTAGTGATTTCTTACCACTTTTTTTTTCATCATCTCCATAAGGCCAGTCTTGTACACCATCACATATCTGGTTGAAAACACTTGGCGGTAAATTTATCAAAGAGTGAAGTTCCGCAACTAGAGTGAAATTCCGCATCTCTCCATTCATTTCTATGGGATTTTGAAAGTCGTATTTATCAATGGGTGAAAGTGAAATTTCACCCTTTGATAAATACGCCTTTAAAAAGCCCATAGAAATGAATGGGAAGTGGCGGAATTTCACTCTAGTGTTGGAACTTCACTATTAACTTCACTCTTTGATAAATATACCCCTTGGAGCTGTAGCTACAGCGTCTTTGGCAGTTTGGATCACTTGGGGGCAGATGTATGAAGGGTCGAATATCGAGGGTTAATTAACCCTCGATATTCGACTAGGAACTAAAATCGTTCGACTTCGAATATCGAAGTCGAACGATTTAGCGCAAATCCTGCGATCGAACGATCGAAGGATTATTCCTTCGATCGAACGATTCGAAGGATTTTAATCCAACGATCGAAGGAATATCCTTCGATCAAAAAATCTCAGGCAAGCCTATGGGGACCTTCGCCATAGGCTAACATTGACTTTGGTAGCTTTTAGCTGCCGAAGTAGGGGGTCGAAGTTTTTCTTAAAGAGACAGTACTTCGACTATCGAATGGTCGAATAGTCGAACGATTTTTAGTTCGAATCGTTCGATTCGAAGTCGAAGTAGTAGTCGAAGGTCGAAGTAGCCCATTCGATGGTCGAAGTAGCCCAAAAAACACTTCGAAATTCGAAGTTTTTTTAATTCGAATCCTTCACTCGAGCTTCATGAATCGGCCCCTTGGGGTTGTACTGACTATGAAAATACAAACAAACCTCTTAATACCATTGAAAAATATTATTTTTATAAGTACAGGCATAGGATCTGTTATCTTGAAACCCATTATCCAGAAAACTCACAATTACGGGAAGGTCATTTCCCATTACGTGTAGCCACCCTTAAAATGTAGTTATGCTCACCAAGGTGTTAGGGGAAAAAACTCACTTTGGAAAATTTGTGTAAAGAACAAATGTACCCAAATAAAGTACAAGGGACAAGGCAGAATTAACATAGAAAGAGAGAATAGAGAAAGAAGAAAACTGGATTTTAGACAACATTTAAGGGGTTATGTAATGTAAGTCTGAATGCCAAAAACTTGGGAAAAAAAATTTGGGAAAACTTTGAATTGAATTCAAACAAATGCGATATTCCTTCAATTCGTACGATTTGAATTTGGCTGAATGCAGACCTATTCGATCGAAAACAGACCTATTCGACCCAAAAAATATGCCCCTAAGGGTCGAATATCGAGGGTTAATAAATCCTCGAAATCGACCCTCGAAGTAAAATCTTTCAAATTCGAATATCGAATTAAAATATAGAATTCTAAGGATTTACTGCAAATACTATGATCGATTGATCAAAGTAAAAATCGTTCGATCAAACAATGAAATCCTTCGAATCGAAGGATTTTAATTGATCGAACGAACGATTTTTCTTCGATCAAAAAAACCTTAGAAAACTGATGGGGAAGGTCCCCATAGGCGAACATTGTACCTGGGTAGGTTTAAACTGCCGAAGTATGTAGTCAAAGTTTTAAGAGACAGTACTTCGACTATCGAATGGTCGAATAGTCGAATGATTTTTAGTTCGAATCAAAGTCAAAGTCGTAGTCGAAGGTCGTAGTAGCCTATTCGATGGTCAAAGTACCCAAAAAAATACTTCGAAATTCAACGTTTTTTTACTTCGAATCCTTTACTCGAGCTTAGTAAATGTGCCCCCAAGTCTTTCTACATGCAGGATTTGTGCAAATGTCAGTTATTTTGTTAGATTTTGTTTTTGCTGAAATCAGTTATTTGAGTGAGCTCTAATTCATCTGCTAGGAAAGGAAGCTCTCTCTAAAAGATATACTGGATCCACATTCTCTTTTTGATATTTATTATACAAAAAGTCTGAATCTGAAAATACACCTTCAAAAATCTTCAACCTGTCGAGGTCCTATAGACGTCAACGGCAGAGGTCCCATTTCAAATTTGAAGATATTATTGTAGGCGCTGGGTTTTGTACTATAATCCGAACATTTCAGGCTTTTCTGCCAATTTAACTAAAAATTCAAGTTAAATTAGAAACATTTAGATTTTTCACGCAGCAATCCGAAAAAACTTGAGGTTTTCGTGCGCTCGTTTTTGATGATCCGATTTGTTCAAGTTTTTTTTAAATGATAAATAAGGGTAAATTGTGGATTCTTGTTTGGTTAGATTTTTATTTTTAAATTAATCAGAAAAATACGGATTTTAGTAAATAAACCCCAGTATGTTAGGACAAGGCAGTTTCACGACGGCCATGAGAATAGAGGGACTGATGGAGGAGAGGGTGTTTAACTGTGGCTTGTGCAGATAACAGGTCATTTTTATTGCAGTCAAAGAGAAATTAGTTTCATAATGCTAGAGAAGTTGTTAAAAACAGGGGAAGCAAAGTAATGATGAAGGTTACATAGACTGAATGGATCAAAAGAGAGGTATTTTGTTTCAGTGAAATGTTAATAAGTGTATGTTTTAACAGGGAGGAGAAAATCCACTTGAGATTTATCCTTAGATTGAGCTGATGGGTTAAGGCTTTGATTATTTTTTTTTTTCAAATTGACAAAAATAGAAATTTGTTGAAAAAGAAACATGGGATTTTTATAAATATTTAAAATAAATTTGAAACATTATTACTTTAATTTTTTATGACAAAATATGCAGTGTGTAATAAAGTCTCCATATATTTTGTACAAGTGGAATGCCCCAGGGGCTGTGTAACACATTCATATGGTACTTAGGTAAAAGCACAACAGGTTAAACAACATTTTGAGTAAAATAAACATTGTTCAAATTCTCCCATCAGACACAGAAATTACTCACTGTTCCCTTTCGTGTTCATATCTAGAGATAAGAAAAACCCAACTGAGTATGTGCACATGTATCATGGACTTTGGTAGTTCTCCCGGCCAACTTCACACACACACATGGTTATTTTGGGGAACATTTCTTTACTAGGGGCTAGGGTGCTCCAGTCTTCCCAACAGTTTCGCCCCTGTTCGGCGGGTGGAGGCCAAAGAGGATGAGCCCTGTGCCCCCAATGATTTTTTCAAACATAGGACAGGAAATTACATCCCTGAGCCAATAAGCTGACAGTTTGCTTCTATTATTTGTGGTGGTGATAGTTCCAAGGTTGTCTTAGTGCCCTGTGCTAATTGGTGCAAGAGCTCTCAATTTGGAATTACCCCATTTTTTGTAACCTGATCACATTGCTTGCCTTGGTCTACAACACACAACAGTCAATCAGATGTTTGCTTTCATTTTGAGGGTCAAAAATAATTTAAATTTTGAAGAAGAGACTCCCTGAGTAGTTTTTATGGTAGTCTAGCTTTGTATCAAAGAACAGTGTTGTTTGCTAGTTTGAAGCAGATAGATCTATTTACCTATTTTAGATTCAGAAAAATGTGAATGTTTCAAAAATATATGGTTTCCTGGAGTAAACCTACTGTTATGGGCACTTTTGGCATTGCCATCTGAAATCAACTGACGTTAGAAATGTGCTTTGAAAACTTGCTGTTGTACTATTGGGTTTTTTTTAGTTTATCCAAGTCAGGAATCTCCATAAAACTATATGTATTTGCTATTTATGTGCTCAGTAGACATAGGACACATTAACGAACGGGCAAATTTCTCCTGTGAAGGCCACACTTTGCTCCACTTAGTCAGATGTTATTGGCAGCCCATTTGCTAATTCTTCAAAATGCAAAGTTGCTCTCAGCAGCGAATGCTGGTGAAGTTATCTAGCGTAAATTTAGTAGCTCAGCATTTCATTGCGAACTTTTGTTAGCGTTCATTTCTGCCTAGCGAAACTCCATCATGAGCCCACCCTAAAACAAATGTGGCAAAAGAAAATTGTTGTGTGTAGTGCAGCAAAATTTTTGGACCACGCCAATTATTGTGGCCACACCCCCTAAGTCGCACTTTAGTATCTTTCACCTGAGCTAAAATTTGCCTGGCGAAAGGACGCAAAACTTTATTAGCCATGAACTCTTTCTCTAGCGAATTGTCCTTTACGCCTTTTAGTAAATTGGGGATGTCCCCATATGTGAATTTTTGTTGGGGACAGCCAGTTCGCCTTTTAGTAAATTTGCCCAATACACTTTCAACATCACTTGTATCTTTGAAACTTCGCCGTTTTGCGAATTTTATGGGAAATGCTCGAAATTCGTGGCGAAATGGGACAAATTCACCCATCACTAAAAATAAGGTTTCTGATATATATCTGTATTGTGAAAAATACTGTTAATCATTTTTTTAGTTTAATATGGTTCTGTGTCAAAAGCAGAATTCACTAGCTTTTAAAGAATTTCCCTTCCGTTTTAAACAAAGATTTTTTCCATAAATGTGAGAATTTTTTGTACCACTTCCTTATCAGCTTTAAACATTTTTCAGAGTTTTGCCTAAATAACATCATTTGTCATTGCAGGTTATGTAAATTCAGCTCTCGACCTTCAGCTCTCGTCTTAGGGACTGAAATGGAACCCTCTGTGGTAAGTGAATTTATTTTTCTCTTAAAAATTTTTAAAAGTGAAATTTTGAGAATATAAAAATTTAATGAAAGCTTCATTATAACTAAAATAAGACATTTTCTAAATACAGGTATGGGACCTGTTATCCAGAATGATCGGGACCTAGGGTCTTCTGGATAACAGATCTTTCCGTAATTTGGATCTCATACTTTAAGGGGCACATTTAATATGGGTCGAATATCGAGGGTTAATTAACCCTCAATATTCGACCGCCGAAGTAAAATCCTTCGACTTCGTATATCAAAGTCGAAGGATTTACCGCATTTCCTGCGATCGAACAATCAATGGAAAAAGTTTGATTGATTTGACGGAATCTAATCCATCGATTGAACGATTTTCTTTCGATTCCAAATTGGCTAGAAAGCCTATGGGGACCTTCCCCATAGGCTAACATTGATGCTCGGTAGGTTTTAGGTGGCGAAGTAGGTGGTCGAAGTTTTTTTTAAAGAGATAGTACTTCGACTATCAAATAGTCGAATAGTCGATTGATTTTTAGTTTGAATCATTCGATTTGAAGGTCGAAGTAGCCAATTCGATGGTCGAAGTAGCCAAAAAAATACTTCGAAATTTGAAGTATTTTTTATTCAATCCTTCACTCGAGCTAAGTAAATGTGCCCCTCAGTCTAATAGGAAATCCTTTAAACATTAGGGGGCAGATTCACGAAGGGTCGAATATCGAGGGTTAATTAACCCTCGATGTTCGACTGGGAACTAAAATCGTACGACTTCGAATATCGAAGTCGAACGATTTTGCGCAAATCCTGCGATCGATCGATCGATCGAAGGATTTTTCGTTCGATCGAACGATTAAATCCTTCGAATCGAACGATTCGAAGGATTTTAATCCAACGATAGAACGAAAATCCTTCGATCAAAAAATCACAGGCAAACCTATGGGGACCTTCCCCATAGGCTAACATTGACTTCGGTAGCTTTTAGCTGCCGAAGTAGGGGGTCGAAGTTTTTTTTAAAGGGACAGTACTTTGACTATCGAATGGTCGAATAGTCGAACGATTTTTACTTCTAATCGTTCGAATCGTTCGAATTCGATCGAATTCGATCGAATTTAACCAATTCGATGGTCGAAGTACCCAAAAAATACTTCGAAATACGAATTTTTTTTTATTCGAATCCTTCACCCGAAATTCGTGAATCGGCCCCTAGATAAACCAAATAGACTGGTTTTGCTTCCAATAAGGATTAATTATATCTTAGTTGGGATCAAGTACAAGGTATTGTTTTATTACAGAGAAAAAGGAAATGTTTTTTTAAAATTTGGATTATTTGGATAAAATGGAGTCTATGGGAGACAGCCATTCCGTAATTCGGAGCTTTCTGGATAACGGGTTTCCAGATCCCATACCTGTATAATCAATTAAATTCTGATCCGTTACTGACTGAAAAAGTTTCCCTCTCCTCCTCTCAGCATTTGTTTCTCTTCATTCTCTCTTCATGAAGGAGTTGGGAGTCTGAGTTTGAATGACAGTTATATCTAATACAGACTTTGGGGGAGGCTCATTTTGCCTAGAAGATGTATTAAAGCTCACTCTTTTAAAATCACCAGAAGTCTTATTTACATACATGCAGGGGGTTATTGATTAATGGCAGACTGCCAAAAACTCAAAAAATCAAGTTTTTTTACTATAAAATATGAAATTTGAATGAAAAAAAACCCTCAAATTTTTCAGAATTTAGTATAGCCCAAAGATGGAAAAAGTCAAAAACCAAAAATCCAGCATCTCAGACCTTCAGAGATTGTATATAAGTCAATGGAAGAAGGCCAGAAGATATCTGTGTTGGATTTCGTGCAAAAATCCAAAGACTTTATGGTCTTCCTGGAGGAAATCTGAAAAATTTGGATTTTGATAAAAACACCCTGCAGTGTTTGTGCCAAAGTCAGCTATTGAGTTTGTGCTGGAGTTGGTTATTTGAGTTAGCTCTAATACATCTGCTAGGAATGTTATAATTAGTTATAGATATATTAGATCTAAGGGGGGTTATTTACAAAATTAGATATATCAGATCTAAGGGGGTTATTTACTAAATTACTAAACCCTCTACAGGTTTGAGATGGCGGGTTTTCAGATTTGAGGGCAAATTCATCAAGGGTCGAATTTCGAGGGGTTAAATCCCTTGAAATTCGACTGGGGAATAGAAGCGAATAGAATCGAATAGGCAATTCGGGCGAATTTACGCGCTGGCGAATAGTCAAATTGGCGACTATTCGCCAGGCGAATAGGCACTCGGTCGAATATTCGCTCGAAGGATTTTCATTCGATCAAATGCCTTTTTATTCGATCAAAAACTTGGAAAACAAGCCTATGGGACTTTCCCATAGGCTTTTAAAGCAATTCGGTAGGTTTTAGGTGGCGAAGTAGGCAGTCAAAGTATTTTTAAAAGAGACAGTACTTAGACTATTGAATGGGCGAATAGTCGCAGCGTTTTTGCGCTCGATCCAGTACTTCGACTATCGAATGGCGAATAGTGGCAGCGTTTATGCGCTCAATCTATTTGAATCATTCTACTCAGGCGAATTTACGCCAATTCGATAGTCGAGGAGCACAAAAATTCGAAGTTTTTTTACTTCGAATCCTTCACTCGAAGTTAGTGAATCGGCCCTTTGGACTTTTTCAGGGTATAATGAATCTCGTTTTTTTTTTTCTTCTAAAAATTCAAGATTTTGACCAAAAAACCTTGACCAACCTATCCACCCTCTATGTTGCATATTTTAAGAACTGGTGACTATTACTCCATTCTAAATGAGATTAAGGAAAAACTGATTTTTTTTTAAATATGTAAAATATTTTTTTCAATCCATTAAACAGAGCATCCAATCAACGGGGCCGATTCACTAACTTCAATTGAAGGATTTGAAGTAAAAAAACTTCGAAATTTCGAGTAGTTTTTTGTGCCCCTCGACTATCGAATTGGTGTAAATTTGCCTGAGTAGAATGATTCGAATAGATCAAGCGCAAAAATGCTGCGACTATTCGCCATTCGATAGTCGAAGTCCTGGATCGAGCGCAAAAAAGCTGCGACTATTCGCCATTCGATAGTCGAAGTACTGGATCGAGCGCATAAACGCTGCGACTATTCGCCCATTCGATAGTCGAAGTACTGTCTCTTTTAAAAATACTTTGACTGCCTACTTCACCACCTAAAACCTACCGAATTGCTTTAAAAGCCTATGGGAAAGTCCCATAGGCTTGTTTTCCAAATTTTTGATCGAATAAAAAGGCATTCGATCGAATGAAAATCCTTCAAGCGAATATTCGATCGAGCGCCTATTCGCCTGGCGAATATTCGCCAATTCGACTAATCGCCAACACATAAATTTGCCCGAATTGCCTATTCGATTCTATCCGATTCTATTCCCCAGTCGAATTTCGAGGGATTTAACCCCTCTAAATTCGACCCTTGATGAATTTGCCCCAACATGTAGCACTGAATGTATGTGTAAATATCTTGTTTTCTAGAAGTTATTGTACTGACATTCATATATTTTATATCTGGCATAAGATCTTACGTTTTCCTTCTCTAATGATTACATGTTTTATGATTTTTGTTTTGTGTAACACAGTATGTCATCCCGGATGACTACTATGAAGAACTGAATGAGCCTATTTATGTTGAAGTGATCTCCTCTAATACAGAAGTGAAACCTGCACCCGCATCCTCCAGCACTCAAGTACATTCTATACAATCTGTAGCGGCATCTCCAATATCACGCTTTCAATGGAGTCTTAGTAAGTGATCTTCTGAGCATTCAGTTAGATTGGGCTCTTAGTGCAGCCTACACTTTACAAAGCACAAGCACTTAGCACGGGGCAGATAGTAAATTGACAAATGGCAGATAGCTCCTGTTTTACACTGTACACTCTGCCCAATGTGTAGTAAATAGACCATCATATACAGGAATACATATGCTGGCACAGAATTATGCTATCCCTTTGTACAGGGTATTTAGGAATGTACAAGGATGTCCCTGTTGAATTTTGCTAAGTACAGAGAACATTTAGGGGCCGATTCACTAAATTCGAGTGAAGGGTTCGAATTAAAAAAAAAAAGAAGTTTTTTTGGGCTACTTCGACCATCGAATGGGCTACTTCGACCTTCGACTACGAAAATCGAACGATTCGAACTAAAAATCGTTCGACTATTCGACCATTCGATAGTCGAAGTACTGTCTCTTTAAGAAAAACTTTGACCCCCTACTTCGGCAGCTAAAAGCTACCGAACTCAATGCTAGCCTATGGGGAAGGTCCCCATAGGCTTGCCTGGGATTTTTTGATCGAAGGATTTTCCTTCGATCGTTGGATTAAAATCCTTCGAATCGTTCGATTCGAAGGATTTAATCATTCGATCGAATTAAAAATCCTTTGATCGATCGATCGCAGGATTTGCGCAAAATCGCTCGACTTCGATATTCGAAGTCGAACGATTTTAGTTCCTAGTCGAATATCGAGGGTTAATTAACCCTCGATATTCGACCCTTCGTGAATCTCTCTGTAGATGTAAGTTATATGTGTTAAGATATTTATTTAGGGGGTTATTTACTAAACTCCGAATTTATCTGGTCTGGCTTTTTGGGGCAAAACTCAATTTTTTTGAGTTTTCTATTAGAAAACTTGTGGGCAAAAATCTGAAAAAAACGGTATTTTTCGCCTGGAAAATCCGAAAAATTTGTACGATCCGAATTTTTCGCGTTTATTCCCGCACGGGAATTTTTTTGGGAAAATGTAATGATAAATAAGGGGAAATTACCCATGTGGATTTGGTCAGAGTATATTTCAGAAAATAATGAGATAAATTCAGATTTTGATAAATAAACCCCTCAGCGTTTTTTTTTTTTATAATGATGGGTGGGTCTGGCTCTGCCAGGTTTGTGAATGGGTTTCAAGTGATTGTCTTATATTTATATTATAGTTGTGCCTGTTTAGTACCTGATCATATTGGAAATTATATCATTAGCCAACTGCCAGGCTCCTGTAAATTACAGGGAGAAGGGCAGAACAGTTTATTTTTAGAGATGAACGTAATTGACTTGTGTTACCATAAAATTTGCGAAAAATTTGTACGATTTCTTGAAATAAATTGTCAGTGGGGAGGCATCAGCATTTTGTCTGCATATTTTCTGGCACAAAACAGATGGCAAAATTCTGTCATTATTTGTATTCGCGCATCCCTAGTTATTTTGTCAAGCTCCAAATTACTGCTAAACCCTCCCCCAAATCTCATGATTTTCTTACTTATCTATAAACTTTTTTTTCATTAAGGAAAGAAGGTTTTCATTTCTATTGGAACTGTTTCCATCATAGCGGCACTAATTGTGGCTTCAGTACTTACTGGGTATTTTGGTAAGAGAAACATTATATTTACCATGTATTTGTCTCTGTATTTCAAGCTTTTTCTAAAGAATTTGTAGCTCATTTACTCAGGGCCGGGCCAAGGGCGCCTGCCCGGCTGCTGCACCGGCTAGTTACGCGCTTCTGTGCATAGATGCTTCTGCGCATGCGCGAATCGACGCATGCGTTTGCGTACTCGCACAGATGGGCGGTCGGCAGAGAAGGGACCGGACATGGGGTAGGAGTAAGTACATGCCTGGCGCCCCTCCACCTTTGCGCCCTAGGCATGTGCCTACTCTGCCTACCCCTAGTTCCGGCCCTGCATCCAAGAGGAGCAAAATGATAGGTTTATTCTGTGGCACACGTGTCATTATGGGGGGCATGTAGGTGGAGCTTGCAACCTTTTCAATTAAAAATTGGGAGTTGGCACAAAGTGCAAAAAAACGTATTCTATGCCCTTTCCATGCACCACTGGATACAATAAGAGGCATATATATTATAATTACTGATGGGCAATTATTTTGTGAAATTCGCAGAACAGCGAAAAATTTGCGAAATGCATTGAAGGCAATGGCCATCAAAATTTTTTTGATGTGTCAAAATTTATATGCACACCTATTTTGTTCAAATGCATTAAAGTCAATGGGCATCCAAATAATTTTGATCTGCGAAAATTTTGACAAGTGTCAATTTTTTTTGATGCGACAGATGTTTCACTGCGAATTGTTGGCTCAGTTTTGCGAATTAATATGCTTGTAGTGAAATGGTAAATTCAACGCAAATTCATGTCTGGCAAATGTATTTGCCCATTAAATTATAGAATTTTCTAGGTTTTATTAAAAAAACTAAATTTTGGGGGGGGAACTAGAATTTTTTATATTTATTATGCCTCGAAGCTGCTATAAGTCTGAATCCGAGAATACTCCAGCTACAATCTGTCGAATTCATATAGAAGTCAATGGTAACTGTCCCTTTAACCATTTGAAGATTTTTTTTGCCTTCATGATTTTCAGGTGTGTTACACTGGTTTGTGCTCAAAAACTCAACAAATACAAGGTAGAAGAGGTTTTTTTTTTAGCCTATAAACTTGATAAATTCTATGTATTCAAGGATTTTTAGTCTATTAACTTTATAGATTTGAGGTATTCAAATTTTTTTAGCCTAAAAATCAAGATATTGAAGTTTTTTTTTAGCCTATAAACTTGATAAATTTGAGGTATTCAAGTTTTTTTCCCAAATTGCATTTATTCAATTTTTTTCACATTCAGATTTTTTCATAAATAAGCTAACATTTGAGTTTGTTTAAATTGTGAGTTTATTTGAGGTAGAAAAAAACCTCACAAACTTTAATAAATAACCCCCTAAGGGCATAATTTATCAAAATCCAAATTTATCAGAGTATTTAAATTTTAAGGGGCACATTTATCAAGAGTCGAATTGAAAATTTGCATTGGGAATTCGAATTTTCGCGTTTTTTATTTAGACTAGGGAGTTATTCAAATTTTATTCAACTTTTCAAAAAATGTAATTTGATTATCGAGATTTATTGTACGCTGGCCCTTTAAGAACTTTTATTTGACTATTTTCTGCCTAAAACTTGCTCAATTGCTGTTTAAGCCAATGGGAGACGTCCAGGGATCAATTTGGGGGCCGATTCACTAAATTCGAGTGAAGGGTTCGAATTAAAAAAAATTTGAATTTCGAAGTTTTTTTGGGCTACTTCGACCATCGAATGGGCTACTTCGACCTTCGACTACGAAAATCGTACGATTCAAACTAAAAATCGTTCGACTATTCGACCATTCGATAGTCGAAGTACTGTCTCTTTAAGAAAAACTTCGACCCCCTACTTCGGCAGCTAAAAGCTACCGAAGTCAATGTTAGCCTATGGGGAAGGTCCCCATAGGCTTGCCTGGGATTTTTTGATCAAAGGATTTTCCTTCGATCGTTGGATTAAAATCCTTCGAATCGTTCGATTCGAAGGATTTAATCGTTCGATCGAATGAAAAATCCTTTGATCGATCGATCGCAGGATTTGTGCAAAATCGTTCGACTTTGATATTCGAAGTCGAACGATTTTAGTTCCTAGTCGAATATCGAGTGTTAATTAACCCTCGATATTCGACCCATAGTGAATCGGCCCCTTGGAGTTGTTTGCAACCTTCCTGACATTGTTTTTTTTTTCCAAGCTCAAGTTTTTCGAGTTTTTAAAATTCGATTCGAATTCGATTCGAGTTTTCGGGGCCGATTCACTAAATTTGAGTGAATGATTTGAAGTAAAAAAACTTCGAATTTCGAAGTGTTTTTTGGGCTACTTCGACCATCGAATGGGCTACTTCGACCTTCGACTACGACTATCGAAGGATTCGAACTAAAAACGTTCGACTATTTGACCATGCGATAGTCGAAGTACTGTCTCTTTAAAAAAAAATTTGACCCCCTAGTTCGCCATCTAAAAGCTACCGAAGTCAATGTTAGCCTATGGGGAAGGTCTAAGTTTTTTTGATCGAAGGATATTCCTTCGATCGTTGGATTAAAATCCTTCGAATCGTTCGATTCGAAGGATTTAATCGTTCGATTCGAAGGATTTAATCGTTCGATTCGAAGGATTTAATCGTTCGATCGAATGAATAGTCCTTCGATCGAATTTTCTGCGCTAAATCCTTCGACTTCGATATTCGAAGTCGAAGGATTTCAATTCCTAGTCGAATATCGAGGGTTAATTAACCCTCGATATTCGACCCTATGTAAATCTGCCCCTACGAGTCGATTATATTCATCCGAGTTTAAAAAATAAATTTTTTTTTTAAATAAATTTCGATTGGTGGAATTTTAAATTTATGGGAGTTTAGGGGAGTTTTTGAAAACTCACATGAATTCAAAATTCGACCTTTGATAAATGTGCCTCCCCAAGTCAGATTGAACTAGAATCAACAATGTGACCTTATTTATTAAAATTTTGCAAAAATCTGAAGTGTACAATTTTTCTGCAGTTTTTTCCGAATCACTCAATTTTTCCAAAAGTCCACATTAGTCGGATTTTCAGGCTAATTTCAGCGCAGACCACAGAAGCTTCCAAATAGGATAGGGACCTCTCCCATTGACTTATAGGGGCACATTTACTATGGGTCGAATATCGAGGGTTAATTAACCCTCGATATTCGACCGTCAAAGTTAAATCCTTTGAATATCGAATTAGAAGGATTTATCGCTATTCATTCGATCGAATGATTAAATCCTTCAAATCGAACTATTCGAATAATTTTAATCCATCGATCTAATGATTTTCCCTTGATCACAAATTGGATAGAAAGAATATGGGGACCTTCCTCATAGGCTAACATTGAGGTTCGGTAGGTTTTAGGTGGCGATGTAGGTGGTCGAAGTTTTTTTTAAAGAGACAGTACTTCGATTATCGAATGGTTGAATAGTCTAATAATTTTTAGTTAGAATCGTTCGATTCAAAGTTGTAGTCGAAGGTCGAAATAGCCAATTCAATGGTCGAAGTAGCCAAAAAAAACTTCGAAATTTGAAGTATTTTTTATTCTTCACTCGAGCTTAGTAAATGTGCCCCATAGTATATGCAACCTTGGCAGGTCTGAGAGTCTGGATTTTCAGATTCAGACTTTTTCCACCCTCGGTGTATAATAAATCTTTAAAAAATCTAGTTTTTTTCCAATAAAAATTCTGATTTTATAGTTAAAAAACCTTGATTTTTTCCAGTTTTTGGCATTCAGACTTACATTACATAACCCCTTAAATGTTGTCTAAAATCCATTTTCCTTCTTTCTCTCTTTCTAAGTTAATTCTTGCCTTGTCCCTTGTACTTTATTTGGGTACCTTTGTTCTTGACACAAGTTTTCCAAAGTGAGTTTTTTTCCCTAACATCTTGGTGAGCATAACTAATTTTTAAGGGAGGCTTCACGTAATGGGAAATTACCTTCCCGTAATTGAGTTTTCTGGATAATGGGTTCCCAGATAACAGATCCTATGCCTGTACTCATAAAAATAATGTTTTTCAATGGTACTAAGAGGTTTGTTTGTTTCTTTACAGTCAGTACAACCCCAAGTGATCCAAACTGCCAAAAGCGCTGTAGCTACAGTTCCAAGTGTTTCTATTTTAACCAGATATGTGATGGTGTAAAAGACTGCCCTTATGGAGATGATGAAAAAAATTGTGGTAAGAATTCAGTATTGAATAGGATTACATGTATAGATCAAAAATCATTAAGGGGCATATTTATTAAGGGTCGAATTTCAAATTGAAAAAACTTCAAAATTCAAAAAGATAAACTGAAATCTAGTTTTTTTGGTTTGAATATGTCTATTTTCGATTGAATTTGATTCAAAGTCTTTACCAAAAAAAAAAACTAAGATTTTTCAAAGTCCACCAATTGACTCCAAATAGGGAGTTCTAGAAAGTCACCCACAGACTAAAACAGCAATTTGGCACGTTTTAGATGGCAAATGGTCAAAGTCGAATCTTTAAAGAGACAGTACATGATAAATTCCGATATTCAAATTTTCGAATCTTTTGCACATTCGTATGGAATTTGGACTATTACCTAGTTGAAGTACACAAAAATAGTTTGAATTTTGAATTTTATCAATTCAAACCTTGACATTTGATAAATCTGCTCCTAAGACTTACTGAACTGAACATACTGAAAATACTAAATTACGGTAGGCTCTCAGAGCAAATCCATTATCTGACAGCATCATTCACTCAAAAAGTGTCTTAACTATAGGGGAAGCAGACCCAGCAGCTGTGGGGGGGCTTGGACACAGAAAAAAAATATTGCCCCCAGTCAATTTCTTACCTGCAGCTGTGAAGGTGGAAGCAGGAGGCCGGGTAACTCCGACACAGGGCAGAGAGAAGATGTACAGGGGGCAGGGAGAAGGCGTTTGAGGGGAGGGGCACTGTAGATATTGTATTCTGGCATAAAAAGTCGAATTTGAAAAACTTCGAAATTCAAATTCAAAAAGACCAACCAAAATTAAGTTTAAGTTTTTTTTGGTCGAATAGGTCCATTTTCGATCAAATCAGTCCATATTTGGCCGAATTCGAAACGTTTGAATCAAAGTACTAGCGCATTCGATCAAATTTGAATCAGAATTTTTCCCAAAAAAAAACTTAGACCCCAAATAGGTTCTAAAACAGTAATTCAGCAGGTTTTAGATGGCAAATGGTCAAAGTCAAATTTTTAAAGAGACAGTACATGAAAAATGTCGATATTCGAATTTTCAATTTTTTTTAAATTCAAATTGAATTTGGACTATTCCCTAGTCAAAGTACACAAAAAATAGCTCAAAATTCGATTTTTTTGCGTTTGAAAATTCACCTTGACCCTTGATAAATCTGCCCCTTAGTGTTGCTTAACCCCTTAAAATCATTGGGCTAGTGTTTATAAGCAGGTGCTTTAAAGGTGTACTGTCATGGGAAAACACGTTTTTTTCAAAACACATCAGTTAATAGTGCTGCTCCAGCAGAATTCTGCACTTGAATCCATTTTTCAAAAGAGCAAACAGATTTTTTTATATTCAGCTTTGAAATCCGACATGGGGCTAGACATATTGTCAGTTTCCCAGCTGCCACCAGTCATGTAAAGCTGGCCATCGATGCAAAGATCCGATCTTACGAATTGAGGATTCGTACAATTTTCTGACCGTGTGTGGAGAGTCGCAAGATTTTTCATCCAGTGGAGATCAGGCGTTTGGTCGATCGGACAGGTTAGAAAATTTCTGTCAGCTGCCGATAATATCTCTGCGTGTATTGCCGATCATACGATTTTCAGTTGGAGACTGTCACTAGCTTTGTCGGACATAACTGTTGTACGATTGCTGTCAGGGGCAGAACATTGGCTGATATGTTCTTTTGTTCTTTATTTGATCGGAATGGTAAGACTTTGATCTGAATGGTGTAATTCGTATAGGGAATTGTCGAAATTCAATATGAATTTTAAAAAAATGAAAAATGTGAATTTTGACATTTATCATGTACTGTCTCTTTAAGAATTTGAATTCGACTATTCGCCATCTAAAACCTGCCGAATTGGTCTTTTAGCCTATGGGGGACCTCCTACAATGAATTTGGAGTCGTTTGGTGGACTTTTAAAAAAATGTGTTTTTTTTATTACATTGTTCATGAAGTTCAAAAAAAAAGAATGTTTTTCAATAAATGTTATAAAACAGTTTGTTTTTGTATTTACAATCACAGCAACCATAAGTGTGCCAACCTGCCAAATAAATTGTATGAATTTGATGTACAATTACACGTGTATCTATGCCTACCAGATGTGTGATGGTGTAAGACAATGCCTTTTTGGAGATGATGAACTTAATTGTTGTAAGAAATGATTCATGTATAATATTTACTTTACTCTATTGTAAAGCAGGCCTCATAAAGCTGGGTGGACTTTTGAACGAAAAAAATATTTTTCAAGAGAAATGTTTTTTTTTTTTACATTTTTTTTTGGGTAAAAAAATTGATTCAAATTCAATCTGAGTTTGCAGGTCAATCCTAATCACCCGAATTTAAAAAATTCAAATTTTTAATACATTTCGATTGGTCATTTTTGTTTTCGAATTTCGAGTTTATGGGAGTATAGCCTTCTTCTGCTACTGTATGAGATCTAACACGCATCTAGTTGCGTGTGGTGCTACAGGAGTCCTGTGCCTCCGCTATATGGGAGAGCAGGTTCACTTTAATATGGCGTGCCTCCAGCCAAGGTCAGGATAGGCTGAACTGTAATATCCCTCCCTGGGAACTTCTCTGATCCGCAATACACATACACAGTGGAACGGTTGATGGATTTATTTGGCAGGACACTATACCTTTAAATTGCAGTGATACAGGTAGCCTGCCAGCCGGGAGCAACTTCACTCAAATAACAAAGCTAATGATCTCTGAACTGCTGAAGGGAATCCCCACTTAAGTAGCAGTTCCTTCAAAGTCCTGAAAAGGACTAGGGATGTCGCGGACTGTTCGCCGGCGAACTTGTTCGCGCGAACATCGGCTGTTCGCGTCCGCCGCAAGTTCGCGAACGTCGCGCGACGTTCGCCAATAGGCGTTCGCGTCAAAATCGTTCGACCATTCGACCATTCGATCGCTAAAATCGAAGGATTTTCGTTCGAATCGAACGATCGAAGCCATTGGATCGAATGAAATCATTCGATCCAATGGCTTCGATCGTTCGACTCGAACGAAAATCGTTCGAACGAACGATTACAATCCTTCGATCGTTCGAATCGAACGATTTTCGGATGATCGAAGTTCGCGAACAGTTCGCGAACTGTTCGCCAATTTTGCCGGTGTTCGCGAACGGCGTTCGCGAACACATCGGCGGCGGTTCGCTACATCCCTAAAAAGGACTCCCTTTGGCTTTCCATGCACACATTGCTCTTCAGAGCCATGACAAGGACCCCCTTTCACTCCGCACCCTATCATTAGCTTTGTTATTTGAGTGAAGTTGCTAGAGAGTGCACTTTTCTGCCACTGGGATTCCCTTCTAAGTTTCACTCTCACAAACTCTGGGAGTATGTACATTTACTTGTTCTCTCTCCCAGCAGCCCTTTCTCTCTCCCTCTTCCTTCCTGTCAGCTCCCAGAGGATGGGGCTCCTCCCCCTGCTTGCACAGAAACAATACAGAGGAGAGACAAGTGTACAAAGCTCTCCTACAGGAGTTTATAGAAACTCCCATAAACTCGAAATTCAACCTTACGTAAATGTGCCTCTTTAAATGTCCAGTTGCCTTTGACTTAATTGTACTATATCTATCTATCTATCTATCTATCTATCTATCTATCTATCTATCTATCTATCTATCTATCTATCTATCTATCTATATATATATATATTATAAACTTTGCCTGTAACCTGCTCAGATCCACTACTGTACTCACCTCACCACAAGGTGGGGATCCTGGAGGACATCCCTGAGCACGTGTGCTCTCACTTTTAAACACTGCCATCTCCTGGGCAAGCAATGAACTAGATCCAATAACAATAGACTCGGGAAAAGGTAAATACGTGCAGCTGCCTGGGTAAATCAAAGGACCACTTAGGTGTCCAAATATAGAGGAAACTGCCGCTACAAAAAAGTCTGGCAGTTTTTTTTTTACCTCAGCTAACAAGGTTTCCCCCCCTAAATCTTGAGTGAGTCTCCACACAGGGATTCCTTCATTCTTTTCTAAAACCATAACTAGTTGGGATTTACTAACAAAAAAGACCAGGGGAATGCTGGTGAGGTTGAATAGTCACTAACATATTAATTTTTTATTTTCCCAGTTTATTAAAATATTTGAGTTTTTTAGTCTCATTTAAATGATTGAAATAATGTGATTCTCACCGGAGTGGATTGGGAATATTTTTTCTTACATTGGAGAAAAAAGTTCAGTCAGTGTAGTTGTATTTTTTCCTCACCTCTCGCTTTTCTTCCCTCAACCTCCAAATTTAGTAAATAATCCTTCCATTGATAAATGTCCCACTCCCCTGTGGACTTGATAACTGGGGTCTTTATTTTTTGGTGTGTAAAGGAGGGAAATTGGTTAATTTCCCTGAATTCCCAAAGCAACAATACATTATCTGACCTACTTCAAGTGGCTACTGGTCTGAAAAGTCTATTAAGGCAAAAGGCAATAATAAGAAATTGTCTTTTCATAGTGAGTTAATTTAAACGGAAATAGATGTACTATATGTCAGTTTCTGTATTGTGTGGGTGGTCTTTGTAGATGGGAGGGGAGCCTCAAGGCCATTTGGGAGGAAGTTTTTGCTAAAGGCTTATATACAGTCCTATATATATATTTCTTGAAGCCCAGCCTGGAGGTCAGTGTACAGTAGGTGGAATTTTAATAAGAAAAAGGTTTATCACATGAAAATTTATGGAAAAGATTCAATTTGAGATGCAATTCAATTCAGAAAATGTATCTAACGGATCACTATGTGAAAACTCTGTTGAGGTCTGTAGGAAAAAAAACGGAAACTGAATTTGGAGAAAAGTTTTTTCTCCTCGTCCAGGACTTTTCACATGATAAACAGTGAGATCTTTTTCTCCCATAATAGAATCTGGCCCAAAACATGATAGTATCAAATATAGGCTAGAAATTATAGATGGCTCATATAAAGGTTTAATACATACAGGGGGTAATTTATCAACACTGGGCAAAATTAGCCCATGGGCTGTTACCCATGGCAACCAATCAAATTGTTGTATTCATTGTTCTACTTGCAGCTGACTGAAAAATGCCAAACACTTGGTTGCTATTGGTTACTGCCCATGGGCAAATTTGCCCAGTGTTGATAAATGAGCCCCACTGTATCTAACCTTGTTAAAGGACCAGTAACATCGAAAATTTTTTTTAAAAAATTTGTTAGTATACATCAAAAAAATAAACACCAACACAAATAAAACTTTAAAATTGCAAAACCTTTATTAAGAAATAACTTACCGAAACTCCACTTCCTCTCCTGTTCAGAAAAGGCGATATGGGGACCATCTATTTTGCGGCGCTGGATTTCTCCTCCCTGGCTCTCTCTCATGGTGTACTGACAGCAAGTGAAGCGGCTGCACCTCGATGTGGATGTGCTGCATCGGAAGGGTGATCACATCAAACTCTATGGGGAACTTGGACAGCACATCAGCCACATCACTTTCCCCCTGGCTGATCCCTGCGCTCTGCGTCCCCCTCTCTCTCTCTTCAGCTCCAGCCTCCTGCTGCCGCACAGCTCTCAGACATTGTGACATGGAACGATCTGTTGCAGCGTTGAGTGCTGGATGTACAATGCTGCTGCTGCTGCCCTTCACCTCTTGAACCGGTGACTGCTGCCCCTGCGCACGGCACCTTGTATTCTTGGCCCAGTCTCTCCTCTTGCTGGCTGTTTGTAGATCTTTTACTGCTGCCTCTGGGAGAAGAAGCGCTCACATCGCTTATGTATTGTGTTCCCAAGCACGGAATCCTATAGGCGTATTTCGGTTCCCACAAATAAAGAAATTGCCGAGAGCTGTAGAAGGAGATGGGCGCAAATTTGCTGGTGAAGGAACTAATCTGAAATAGCGCTGGTGTGAGCGCCCAGGCGCAGGGATTGAGAACACGCATTGAGTTGTGCCGGCAATGCGTGTTCTCAGTCCCTGGGCGCTCACACCGGCGCTATTTCCTTCTCCAGCTCTCGGCAATTTCTTTATTTGTGGGAATCGAAATACGCCTATAGGATTCCGTGCTTGGGAACACAATACATAAGCGATGTGAGTGCTTCTTCTCCCAGAGGCAGCAGTAAGAGATCTACGAACAGCCAGCAAGAGGAGAGACTGGGCCAAGAAGACAAGGTGCCGTGCGCAGGGGCAGCAGTCACCGGTTCAAGAGGTGAAGGGCAGCAGCAGCATTGTACATCCAGCACTCAATGCTGCAACAGATCGTTCCATGTCACAATGTCTGAGAGCTGTGCGGCAGCAGGAGGCTGGAGCTGAAGAGAGAGAGAGGGGGACGCAGAGCGCAGGGATCAGCCAGGGGGAAAGTGATGTGGCTGATGTGCTGTCCAAGTTCTCCATAGAGTTTGATGTGATCACCCTTCCGATGCAGCACATCCACATCAAGGTGCAGCCGCTTCACTTGCTGTCAGTACACCATGAGAGAGAGCCAGGGAGGAGAAATCCAGCGCCGCAAAATAGATGGTCGCCATATCGCCTTTTCTGAACAGGACAGGAAGTGGAGTTTCGGTAAGTTATTTCTTAATAGAGGCTTTGCAATTCTAAAGTTTTATTTGTGTTGGTGTTTATTTTTTGATATATACTAACACATTTTTTTTTAACTTTTTTTTGATGTTACTGGTCCTTTAAAGAGGAACTGCACAAAAACACAACTTGAGCTTTTTAAAATGTGAACATAATTTCAATCAACTTTGCAATATAAATCATTTATAAAATATACTTTTCATGATTTTTAATGGTTTGGAACAGTTCCCTAAGCCTATCCCCCTGCTCTCTGCTGACCTTTCTGACTACTGTTACTTTGTATCAACAGCCATTGGCCTGCATCCTCCAAACCCCACAATGCCCTGCACACGTGATTTCAATAAGGAAAGGAACATGACAGTGCAATGCATTGTGGGTTATGTAGTTCCTGCATGCTGTCTGTAAGCTGTGGAGAAGTTGTTACAATTTGTAACATCAGTGTTTAGTCCCTCCTTCCCTGCCAGGATTTCAAATGATGCAGAAAGAGAAGGTCTGGAATCCATTGCTTTACTTCTTACAGTGAGGGCGAAATGGCACCTGCATTATCTTGCTATGTAACCATAACTACTTTATACATTTGTGCATATTAATCTATATATAAAAGCTGTATACAGTGCCTGGTTTACATTATTCACAGATTGCAATATGCATGACTGTCCCTTGAGTGCTAATCTTTTTTTAATACGACAAAAGTTGTCATGCACTGGGCAAGTAACATCAGGTGGTTGCCGTCTGATCCATTAATTATTTATATATACATTTATTTATTTATAGATACAAGAACAACAACAGCTTATTGTGAAAAGAGATGCGGCTCATCAGTAAGTTGTGTCCTGTCTTCCCAGTGGTGTGATGGAGTGTCAGACTGTCCTCATGGAGAAGATGAAATGTCCTGTGGTGAGTGATAATGGGCAAGTCTTACCCACATACTGTATACTTGTAGTTCAGCTGCCTGAAATAACTTAAAAATGAAAATGTTATCAATCTTTTCAAAAAGTGATGAAATAAAAAACATAGCATCTGAGAAAAGGGGGAAAACTGTTTTGATCATGGAAACACAATAGCTGATTTATATTGACTTATTCAAAAGAATCTGCTATGGAGGAATGAAAACCCCCAGAGTTTGTGGGGAAAAACATCTCATTAGTTGAGGTATTTTTCCCCAAGGGTCTTTTTTAATTAAGGGGGCGATTCACTAACTTCGAGTGAAGAATTCGAAGTTAAAAAACTTTGAATTTCGAAGTTAAAAAACTTCGAATTTCGAAGTTTTTTTTTGGGCTACTTCGACCATCGAATGGGCTACTTCAACTACTACTATCGAAGGATTCGAAGTAAAAATCGTTCGACTATTCGACCATTCGATAGTCGAAGTACTGTCTCTTTAAAAAAAACCATGACCCCTAGTTCGCCATCTAAAAGCTACCGAAGTCAATGTTAGCCTATGGGGAAGGTCCCCATAGGCTTGGCTAACTTTTTTTGATCGAAGGGTATTCCTTCGATCATTGGATTTAAATCATTGGAATCGTTCGATTCGAAGGATTTAATCATACGATCAAACTATCTGCGCTAAATCCTTCGACTTCGATATCCGAAGTCGAAGGATTTTAGTTCCTAGTCGAATATCGATATCGATATTCGACCCTTAGTGAATCGGCCCCTAAATGTAGCACACCGTGGGTCGGCCTGAGAAGTGTGAGATAATAGTGTGACTTGCTGCCAGTTTATCCGGTGCAGTGGGAAACTCCCTGCAACTCTCCTGCATGTGTGTTGGCCCCTTTAAGCACCTTATCTGCAGGTGGATCCTGTATGTCTCCTGGTGCACAGACCAGCCAGGTTGGAAGTACCAGCAGTCCAGAGTGTTTCTTCACTAAATAACTTGTTTATTTAACAAATGGCAGTGGATCTGTCTCACAACAATCAGGTAATATAGATCTAAATACATTCAAGGCAATCACTGGAAAACATTCACACTTTGAGATATTACAAGTACATCCCTCCTAGGGGGTAGTACAGCCAATCTTGGTGATTTTCCCCAGCACTAGGGATCCCATGGGGTATCTTGCTTCTTGTCACTTTCCCTGCTCCTGAGCTAACCCATTGGTGTTCCTGTCTGGCAGCTTGATCACTGCAAGAGTGCTAACCCCAATTACTCTCCTTGCTGCTCACTTAATACACTGTCTCTAACTCTTGCTCCTAGAGTGACTATTACACAAACAACTAGTCTATGAAGATTCTCATTTATCCAGGTCAAGATAAACAGAAAAACTCTGAGGGGCAGATTTATCAACGGTCAAATTGAAAATGTTCAAAATGTTTTATTTATTTATTCGTTCAAATATACAGTACATCAGTTACAAAAGGAGGAAAGAGCTCACAATCTTTAATGATGCAGTGGTGGTCTAGTTGGTTAAGTAGATCCTTTTGGCCATTGAGTTTAGTGTTCAATCCCCTATGAAAGTTTTTTCTATTACCTTCTAATTTATATTAAAAAGAACACTTTTCATTATAATAAAATTGGAGCTCAATTCTTTTATATTAATACACACAATACACACTGTGTCTCTTTCTCCCTCCCCTGATTTTTTCCATCTGTGTCTCTCTCCCTCCCCCGATTTTTGCATCGGTGTCTCTGTATCCTTTCTCCATTTTTTCCATCTCCCTTTGTCTCTCCCTCCCCCAATGTTTCCATCTGTGTCTCTGTCTCCCTCCCCCAATTTTTACATTTTACATTAGGTGGAAGTTTTTGCTAAATGCTTATATACAGTCCTATATATATATTTCTTGAAGCCCAGCCTGGAGGTCAGTGTACAGTAGGTGGAATTTTAATAAGAAAAAGGTTTATCACATGAAAATTTATGGAAAAGATTCAATTTGAGATGCAATTCAATTCAGAAAATGTATCTAACAGATCATTATGTGAAAACTCTGTTGAGGTCTGTAGGAAAACAAACGGAAACTGAATTTGGAGAAAAGTTTTTTCTCCTCATCCAGGACTTTTCACATGATAAACAGTGAGATGTTTTTCTCCCATAATAGAATCTGGCCCAAAACATGATAGTATCAAATATAGGCTAGAAATTATAGATGGCTCATATAAAGGTTTAATACATACAGGGGGTAATTTATCAACACTAGGCAAATTAGCCCTTGGGCTGTTACCCATGGCAACCAATCAAATTGTTGTATTCATTGTTCTACTTGCAGCTGACTGAAAAATGCCAAGCACTTGGTTGCTATTGGTTACTGCCCATGGGCAAATTTGCCTAGTGTTGATAAATGAGCCCCACTGTATCTAACCTTGTTAAAGGACCAGTAACATCAAAAATTTTTTTAAAAAAATTCGTTAGTATACATCAAAAAATAAACACCAACACAAATAAAACTTTAAAATTGCAAAACCTTTATTAAGAAATAACTTACCGAAACTCCACTTCCTGTCCGGTTCAGAAAAGGCGATATGGGGACCATCCATTTTGCGGTGCTGGATTTCTCCTCCCTGGCTCTCTCTCATGGAGTACTGACAGCAAGTGAAGCAGCTGCACCTTGATGTGGATGTGCTGCATCGGAAGGGTGATCACATCAAACTCTATGGAGAACTTGGACAGCACATCAGCCACATCACTTTCCCCCTGGCTGATCCCTGCGCTCTGCGTCCCCCTCTCTCTCTCTTCAGCTCCAGCCTCCTGCTGCCGCACAGCTCTCAGACATTGTGACATGGAACGATCTGTTGCAGCGTTGAGTGCTGGATGTACAATGCTGCTGCTGCCCTTCACCTCTTGAACCGGTGACTGCTGCCCCTGCGCACGGCACCTTGTCTTCTTGGCCCAGTCTCTCCTCTTGCTGGCTGTTCGTAGATCTCTTACTGCTGCCTCTGGGAGAAGAAGCGCTCACATCGCTTATGTATAGTGTTCCCAAGCACGGAATCCTATAGGCGTATTTTGGTTCCCACAAATAAAGAAATTGCCGAGAGCTGTAGAAGGAGATGGGCGCAAATTTGCTGGTGAAGGAACTAATCTGAAATAGCGCCGGTGTGAGCGCCCAGGCGCAGGGACTGAGAACACGCATTGAGTTGTGCCGGCAATGCGTGTTCTCAGTCCCTGGGCGCTCACACCGGCGCTATTTCCTTCTCCAGCTCTCGGCAATTTCTTTATTTGTGGGAACCGAAATACGCCTATGGGATTCCGTGCTTGGGAACACAATACATAAGCGTTGTGAGCGCTTCTTCTCCCAGAGGCAGCAGTAAGAGATCTACGAACAGCCAGCAAGAGAGACTGGGCCAAGAAGACAAGGTGCCGTGCGCAGGGGCAGCAGTCACCGGTTCAAGAGGTGAAGGGCAGCAGCAGCAGCATTGTACATCCAGCACTCAACGCTGCAACAGATCGTTCCATGTCACAATGTCTGAGAGCTGTGCGGCAGCAGGAGGCTGGAGCTGAAGAGAGAGAGAGGGGGACGCAGAGCGCAGGGATCAGCCAGGGGCAAAGTGATGTGGCTGATGTGCTGTCCAAGTTCTCCATAGAGTTTGATGTGATCACCCTTCCGATGCAGCACATCCACATCAAGGTGCAGCCGCTTCACTTGCTGTCAGTACACCATGAGAGAGAGCCAGGGAGGAGAAATCCAGCGCCGCAAAATGGATGGTCGCCATATCGCCTTTTCTGAACAGGAGAGGAAGTGGAGTTTCGGTAAGTTATTTCTTAATAGAGGCTTTGCAATTCTAAAGTTTTATTTGTGTTGGTGTTTATTTTTTGATATATACTAACACAATTTTAAAAAGAAAATTTTTTGATGTTACTGGTACTTTAAAGAGGAACTGCACAAAAACACAACTTGAGCTTTTGTAAAATGTGAACATAATTTCAATCAACTTTGCAATATAAATCATTTATAAAATATACTTTTCATGATTTTTAATGGTTTGGAACAGTTCCCTAAGCCTAGCCCCCTGCTCTCTGCTGACCTTTCTGACTATTGTTACTTTGTATCAACAGCCATTGGCCTGCATCCTCCAAACCCCACAATGCCCTGCACATGTGATTTCAATAAGGAAAGGAACATCCCAGTGCAATGCATTGTGGGTTATGTAGTTCCTGCATGCTGTCTGTAAGCTGTGGAGAAGTTGTTACAATTTGTAACATTAGTGTTTAGTCCCTCCTTCCCTGCCAGGATTTCAAATGATGCAGAAAGAGAAGGTCTGGAATCCATTGCTTTACTTCTTACAGTGAGGGCGAAATGGCACCCGCATTATCTTGCTATGTAACCATAACTACTTTATACATTTGTGCATATTAATCTATATATAAAAGCTGTATACAGTGCATGGTTTACATTATTCACAGATTGCAATATGCATGACTGTCCCTTGAGTGCTAATCTTTTTTAATACGACAAAAATTGTCATGCACTGGGCAAGTAACATCAGGTGGTTGCCGTCTGATCCATTAATTATTTATATATATTTATTTATAGATACAAGAACAACAACAGCTTATTGTGAAAAGAGATGCGGCTCATCAGTAAGGTGTGTCCTGTCTTCCCAGTGGTGTGATGGAGTGTCAGACTGTCCTTATGGAGAAGATGAAATGTCCTGTGGTGAGTGATAATGGGCAAGTCTTACCCACATATACTTGTAGTTCAGCTGCCTGAAATAATTTAAAAATGAAAATGTTATCAATCTTTTCAAAAAGTGATGAAATAAAAAAACATAGCATCTGAGAAAAGGGGGAAAACTGTTTTGATCATGGAAACACAATAGCTGATTTATATTGACTTATTCAAAAGAATCTGCTATGGAGGAATGAAAACCCCCAGAGTTTGTGGGGAAAAACATCTCATTAGTTGAGATATTTTTCCCCAAGGGTCTTTTTTAATTAAGGAAGTGATTCACTAACTTCGAGTGAAGGATTCGAAGTTAAAAAACTTAGAATTTCGAAGTTTTTTTTGGGCTACTTCGACCATCGAATGGGCTACTTCGACTACGACTATCGAAGGATTCGAAGTAAAAATCGTTCGACTATTCGACCATTCGATAGTCGAAGTACTGTCTCTTTAAAAAAAACTTTGACCCCCTAGTTCGCCATCTAAAAGCTACCGAAGTCAATGTTAGCCTATGGGGAAGGTCCCCATAGGCTTGGCTAACTTTTTTTGATCGAAGGGTATTCCTTCGATCAATGGATTTAAATCATTGGAATTGTTTGATTCGAAGGATTTAATCGTACGATCGAACTATCTGCGCTAAATCCTTCGACTTCGATATCCGAAGTCGAAGGATTTTAGTTCCTAGTCGAATATCCAGGGTTAATTAAGCCTGGATATTCGACCCTTAGTGAATCGGCCCCTAAGTGTAGCACACCGTGGGTCGGCCTGAGAAGTGTGAGATAATAGCGTGACTTGCTGCCAGTGTATCATGTGCTGTGGGCAACTCCCTGCAACTCTCAGGCGTGTGTGTTGGCCCCTTTAAGCACCTTATCTGCAGGTGGATCCTGTATATCTCCTGGTGCACAGACCAGCCATGTTGGAAGTACCAGCAGTCCAGAGTGTTTCTTCACCAAATAACTTTTTAATTTAACAAATGGCAGTGGATCTGTCTCACAACAATCAGGTAATATAGATCTTTAAATACATTCAAGGCAATCACTGGAAAACATTCACACTTTGAGATATTACAAGTAGATCCCTCCTAGGGGGTAGTACAGCCAATCTTGGTGATTTTCCCCAGCACTAGGGATCCCATGGGGTATCTTGCTTCTTGTCACTTTCCCTGCTCCTGAGCTAACCCATTGGTGTTCCTGTCTGGCAGCTTGATCACTGCAAGAGTGCTAACCCCAATTACTCTCCTTGCTGCTCACTTAATACACTGCCTCTAACTCTTGCTCCTAGAGTGACTATTACACAAACAACTAGTCTATGAAGATTCTCATTTATCCAGGTCAAGATAAACAGAAAAACTCTGAGGGGCAGATTTATCAATGGTCAAATTGAAAATGTTCAAAATGTGTTATGGTCAAAACTGTCAAATTCAACCAGGTAGTTATTCAAATTCAATTCAAGTTTTTAAAAAAATTCAAATTAAATTTTCATAATTTATCCTACTCTGGCCCTTTAAGAATTCGAGTTTGACGATCCGCCACCTAAAACCTGCCAAATTCCTGTTTAAGTCAATGGGAGACACACAAGGATCAATTTGGGTTGTTTATAGCCTTCCTGACATTCCAGTTTTTTTAGGAGGAAAAACTTGAATCAAATCGTATTTGATTCTAATTCAATTCAAGTTTTCAGGTAGATTTTATTCATCCAAGTATGAAAAATTCAATTTTTAAATTAAATTTTGATTGTTAGAATTTCGAATTAATAGGAGTTTAGGGGAGTTTGTAAAAACTCTCATAAATTCGACCTTTGATAAATGTGCCTCTTTAAGGGGCAGATTTATCAAGGGTTGAATTAAAAATGAGAATTTTTAAGTTATAATTTTGAGTTTAATTTAGTGTAATTCGACTAGGGAATTATCAAAATTCGATATGAATTGAAAAAAAAATTAGAAATTTCGAATTTTGAAATTTATCATGTACTGTATCTTTAAGAATTAGTATTCGAGTATTCGCTATCTAAAACCTGCTGAATTGGAGTTTTAGTTTTTGTTTGGTTGACTTTTGAAAACAAACATTTTTTCATTATATTGTTATAAAGTTTGAAAAAAATAATGTTTTTCAATAAATGTTATAAAGCAGTTTACTTTTGTATTTACAGTCACAACACCCATAAGTGCGCCAACCTGCCAAATACATTGTTGGAATTTCATGTACTATTACACGTGTATCTATGCCTACCAGATGTGTGATGGTATAGAACAATGCCTTTTTGGAGATGATGAACTTAATTGTGGTAAGAAATGATTCATGTATTAATTTACTTTACTCCACCAAGCCTCATAAAGCTTGGTGGACTTTTGAAAAAAAAAATATTTTTCAAAAAAAAAATGTTTTTTTTTTATTTTCTTTGTGAAAATCTGAGTTTGCAGGTCGATCCTATTCACCCGAATTTAAAAAATTCTAATTTTTAATACATTTTGATTGGTCATTTTTTCGAATTTCGAGTTTATGGGAGTTTATAGAAACTCCCATAAACTCGAAATTCGACCTTTGGTAAATGTGAGTATTTAAATGTCCAGTTGCCTTTGACTTAATTCTACTAGATATTATACCACTAGATAAACTTTCCATAACCAGGGCCTGTAACCTGCTCAGACCCACTACTGTACCCACCTTCCCACAAGGTGGGGATCCAGGAGGACATCCCTGAGCACGTGTGCTCTCCTTTTAAACTTTTAAACATTGCCATCTCCTGAGCAAACAATGAACTAGATCAAATAACAACAGACTCAAGAAAAGGTAAATAGCTGCCTGGGTAAATCAAAGGACCACTTAGGTGTCCAAATATAGGGGAAACTGCCACTACATAAAAAGTTTGGCTTTTTTTTACCTCAGCTAACAAGGTTCCCCCCCCCCAAATCTTGAGTGAGTCTCTGTTATGTTTTGGGTAGCCGAGGATTAGTAGAGTATAACAGTGCTTTATTAGCAAACTCATTCAGCCATTACACAACAGTAACTTCCAACTCTATTGCTCTTAAGCAGTTTTGATACTACAGATGCAGCCACTTTGGTTTGTCTGTTTGACACAGAATAACTAAACACAGATATCCCATTTATCTCATTTAACACAGAAAACTGCGTCACAACATCCCATCTAATTAAAGCATTCACCATTGTGAACAATGGAGCTTTGGTATGCTAATGAAAAGGTTAAATGCATTAAATGAGTTAAGATGACTTAAGATAACACAGTTTCTTCAATTACCCCTGAGTCATGACGCATTTAACTCACAAATCCAAGTGGCTTCATCTGTATGTACTACACAGTTTATATACAGTATAACTGTGTAGATAAACAATTATGGGGAAGCTAGGGAAGACGGGGCAGTGAGGTTAGTAAGGGGTCATGGGGGAGGAGTGAGGGGGGCATACATTTTACCAGCTAAGGAGGTCCCTTTGTTACAAGGAAAACAGAATAATACTAACTTAACATATAATTCTTCACTAAGTAATGCAAATTTCAAAAGTAAAAGTAGTAACCTCCGCTGTATGCTGGCAAATGCACGGAGTTTATCAGGTAAAATGGGAGACCTGGAATTAATTGCATGCTCTAAAAATTATGATATAATTGGTATCACTGAGACCTGGTGTGATGAAACCTGTGACTGGATTGTGAATTTAAATATTTACACCCTTTTTAGGAGGGACAGAGGGATTAAATAGCGGGTGGAGGAGTGTGTTTGTATGTAAAGCCTGAATTAAATCCATGCGCTAAAGAAATAACAATAGCTGGCACTGGTGAGGGTATAGAATCACTCTGGGTAGAGATTTTGACTGGGCAAAAGGTAACAAAAAGAATTATCATTGGTGTATGTTATAAACCACCTCGTATAAGTGTCGAGTATGAAGCCCAGCTACTCTTGCAGATACAAGCGGCTTCACAGCTGGGTCAAGTTGTTGCTATGGGTGACTTCAATTATCCAGACATTGAATGGGGTAATGGGGTTGCTAAGACAGAAAAAGCTAGTAGGTTTGTAAATATGCTGAATGACAACTTTTTATTCCAGCTCGTTCAAGAACCTACTAGGAATAACTCTCTTTTGGACCTTGTAATAACTAACAATACTGAACTCATCTCTAACATTTGTGTGGGTGAGCATTTAGGGAATAGTGATCATAACATGGTCTCCTTTGAGATTCTGTTGCAGAAGCAATTCTATAAGAAAGTAACTAAAACACTAAATTTCAGACGTGCAAACTTTGACAGTATAAGGGCATCTCTGCAACATATTAAGTGGGAAATGCTTTTCTCAGGGTTAAACACAGAACAAAAATGGGAAGTCTTTAAAATGCTGCTTAATAAATATACTTGTCAGTATATTCCATTTGTAAGCAAGGAACGTCGTTGCAAAGCAAAACCTTTTTGGTTCAATAGAAGCGTTGGTGTTGAGGTGGGTAAGAAAAGACGTGCTTTTAAAACTTTCAAGTTAGCTGGTACAGCCGAATCATTTATAAGGTACAAGGAGGCCAATGAATCATGCAAAGAAGCTATAAGGCAAGCTAAAATTGCTATAGAAAAGGATATTGCAGCAAGCAGTAAAAAAAATCCAAAATTAGTTTTTTAAATATGTTAATAGTAAAAAAATGAAGCAGGAAGGGGTGGGTCCCTTACTATCAGAGGGGGGTCAGCTGGTTGATGAAAACAAATTAAAAGCGCAGATTCTGAATTCATATTTTTCATCTGTCTACACAAATGAGGAATCAGTAAGTGAAGGTTTCCTTCTTAACAGTCCCAATTCTAGTAATACAACTAATGATGCATGGTTCACACATGATGAAATTCAAAAGAGACTAGAACATGTTAAGATTAACAAAGGTCCAGGGCCAGATGGTATTCATCCCAGGGTAATTAGCGAGCTTAGCTCTGTGATTGCCAAACCTCTTTACTTAATTTTTCAGGATTCATTGAGATCTGGCATAGTGCCGAGAGACTGGCGAATTGCTAATGTGGTGCCTCTATTCAAAAAAGGATCCCGTTCTCAGCCTCAAAACTATAGGCCAGTTAGTCTGACGTCAGTGGTAGGAAAGCTTTTCGAAGAGTTAATAAAGGATAAGATACTGGACTTCATAGCAAATCATAATACTATGAGTTTGTGCCAGCATGGTTTTATGCGTAATAGATCTTGCCAGACTAACTTAATTTCTTTTTATGAGAATGTAAGTAGACACCTCGATTCTGGGATGGCAGTGGATGTGATTTACTTAGATTTTGCTAAAGCATTTGATACAGTGCCACACAAAAGGTTACTGGTTAAATTAAGGAATGTTGGCCTGGAACATAGTATTTGTACCTGGATAGAGAACTGGCTAAAAGATAGACTACAAAGAGTGGTGGTAAATGGAAAATTTTCTAATTGGACCAGTGTTGTTAGTGGAGTACCGCAGGGCTCTGTACTAGGTCCCTTGCTTTTCAACTTGTTTATTAATGACCTGGAGGTGGCCATTGAAAGTACTGTTTCTATTTTTGCAGATTATACTAAATTGTGCAGAACTATAGGTTCCATGCAGGATGCTGCCACTTTGCAGAGTGATTTGTCTAAACTGGAAAACTGGGCAGAAAACTGGAAAATGAGGTTCAATGTTGATAAATGCAAGGTTATGCACTTTGGCAAAAATAATATAAATGCAAGGTATACACTAAATGGCAGTGTGTTGGGAGTTTCCTTAAATGAGAAGGATCTAGGGGTCTTTGTAGATAACAAGTTGTCTAATTCTGGGCAGTGTCATTCTGTGGCTACTAAAACAAATAAAGTTCTGTCTTGCATAAAAAAGGGCATTAACTCAAGGGATGAAACATAATTCTGCCTCTTTATAGGTCCCTGGTAAGGCCTCATCTGGAGTATGCAGTGCAGTTTTGGACTCCAGTCCTTAAGAGGGATATAAATGAGCTGGAGAGAGTGCAGAGACGTGCAACTAAATTGGTTAGAGGGACGGAAGACTTAAATTATGAGGGTAGACTGTCAAGGTTGGGGTTCTTTTCTCTGGAAAAAAGGCGCTTGCGAGGGGACATGATTACACTTTACAAGTACATTAGAGGACATTATAGACAAATGGCAGGGGACCTTTTTACCCATAAAGTGGATCACCGTACCAGAGGCCACCCCTTTAGACTAGAAGAAAAGAACTTTCATTTGAAGCAACGTAGGGGGTTCTTCACAGTCAGGACAGTGAGGTTGTGGAATGCACTGCTGGGTGATGTTGTGATGGCTGATTCAGTTAATGCCTTTAAGAATGGCTTGGATGATTTTTTTGGACAGACATAATATCAAAGGCTATTGTGATACTAAGCTCTATAGTTAGTATATAGAATTTAATTAAAAGTAGAGAGGGGTGTATGTATGGATGCTGGGTTTTCATTTGGAGGGGTTGAACTTGATGGACTTTGTCTTTTTTCAACCCAATTTAACTGTGTAACTATGTAACTCATGCGCACAGTGACACCTGCAGGCCATTTGTATAAACACCACATATTCCCTCTATAGAAGTAAAGCATTTGGGCAGATGTAATAAACAACAACAATTAAACAGTATGCATCTTAAAGCAATATTATGCATTATTCTGAGTTTTCTGTTTCTCTCAGTATGCCTTATAGGTTCACTTTCATCAGGCCCATTGCAGTTGGCATCAGGGTTAGAAAAGTATTCTTTATCAAATGGAGCCCAAAGTCATTCCTAACAGGAGCAAGATGACTTGCATTCCAAATGCTACCATCAGACAGTTCATATGTGTATGGTCCTTGCTGACGTCTCACTTCAAGTGGTGTAGTAAATTTAGTTTGTCCTTGTTTCAGTAGTTCTGGTTTATTAATTCTGACTTAAGATCCAGGCTGAAAGTGCACTTCTCTTGCACCTTGTTTTCTGTCTGTGTAAGCCTTGCATTTGGCTTGTTGACATTTGACAATGTTAGCAGTGGACAATTTTGTAGGCACAGTATTTTGTGGACGTTTGATGTCTGCAACATGTAACTTAGTGCACATCTGTCTGCCATGTAATAATTCAGCTGGATTGGTGCATGGTGTGTTGCTCTGTAGTTATGTAGGAACTCTGTTCTAAATACTTTCCAAGATTTCCCAGTAAGATTTGCTGTCTGTAGTGCTTCCTTCAGACTTCTGTTGAATCACTCAATTTCTCCATTTGCTTGTGGGTAATACACTAAGGGGCCGATTCACTAACTTCAAGTGAAGGATTCGAAGTAAAAAAACTTAGAATTTCGAAGAGTTTTTTTGGGCTACTTCGACCATCAAATGGGCTACTTCGACCTTCGACTACGACTTCGAATTCGAATCGAAGGATTCAAACTAAAAATCGTTCCACTATTCGACCATTCGATAATCGAAGTACTGTCTCTTTAAAAAAAACTTCAACCCCCTAGTTCGCCATCTAAAACCTACCGAACTCAGTGTTAGCCTATGGGGAAGGGAAGTTTTTTGATCGAAGGATATTCCTTTGATTGTTGGATTAAAATCCTTTAAATCGAACGATTCAAAGGATTTAATCGTTCGATCGAAGGAATAATCCTTTGATCGGTCGATCATACTATCTGCGCTAAATCCTTCTACTTCGATATTCGAAGTCGAAGGATATTAATTCTCAGTCGAATATGGAGGGTTAATTAAAGGAAAACTATACCCCCCAAACAATGTAGGTCTCTATTAAAAGATACTGAGTAAAACAGCTCATGTGTAAAACCCTGCTTCATGTAAATAAACCATTATCATAATAATATACTTTTTTAGTAGTATGTGCCATTGGGAAATCATAAATAGAAAATTGCCATTTTAAAAAATAAGGGCCGCCCCCTGAGATCGTAAGATTCACTGTGCACACATACAAACCACATGTTAGGTCACATGAGCCAATTAACAGACAGAGTTCTGCCTTTTGCTTCCTCACTTCTTCCTGTTACAGTTAGTGTTGTAGTATTTCTGGTCAGGTGATCTCTGAGGCAGCACAGATAGAGTCACGAAATGGTGGTTCAAGGCAAGAGATGTAAAAGGGCAATATTTATGTAAATATATATTCCAGTTTGGTAAGATTCTTTAATATGTCATTCAATTTGATATAAACTATCTGTTGCTTAAGTATTCATTTTGGGGGTATAGTTTTCCTTTAACCGTCGATATTCAACCCTTAGTGAATCGGCCCCTGAAGGTTTCCTATGCACAATATTCCTCTCTCTCAAAAAGAATTCAAACTCAGATGAGACAAACTGTGGTCCATTGTCTGATATTAACTCCTTTGGATTACCTTCTCTACTGATGACTGTAGATAGAAATGCTATTACTGTAGCTAATGTTATATGAGAAACAAATGCAATTTCAGGCCATTTACTGTCATAGTCTTTCAAGGTTTTAGCAAATCTACAGTCTATAGGAGCATCTGTAAAAGGACCCACAATATCAATAGCAAGTTTTTCCCATGCTGAATCAGGGAATGATACTGGCTGAAGTGGTGATGTATGTGTAATATTTTGTCATGATTCTGACAAGTAACACAAGAATGAATGGCAGATACCACATTGACATCCATTGCTGGCCACCAGTATAGTTCTCATAGTCTTTGTTTTGTACGTACAATTCCTTGCTGACTCTCATGTACAAGTTGTATGAGCTTTTCTCGCAAAGTCTCTGGTACCAGTAAACAGTGAGCTCCACTGACAACATAGCCAACTACTAAGGACAGTTCGTGTCTAATCCTGTATTAAGGTTGAAGATCAGTACTGGGTTTCTTCTCAACATTTGCCCATTTGCTTTGTAAGCAAAGTTTTACTTGAATTGGACATGTGAGGCAAGCTTGCTTAAAATCAGCAGCTGTAACTGTAGATGATAGTAAATCACTCAATGCTACAACTTATATGTCCTCATTTAGTGTATCAGAAGCTGCAGATAAAGGTAAATGTGACAAACAATCAGCAGTAACAGTTTTCAAACCTTGTTTGTATTGCATTTTGTAGTTGAAATTCAGTAGCCTTGCTCACCATCTAGCTACAGTTATACACATTCCAGGTCTTCCTAGTCCCTTTGTTGTAAGCAGTGTAGTTAAAGGGCTATAATCAGTTCATAAGTTAAATTCTCTACCCCATAGGTAGGTTCTCCATTTTTCTGTTGCCCAAACACATGCTAGAGCTTCTTTTTCAACAGTTGAATACTTAAGCTCTGTCTCTGTAAGTGTTCTGGATGCAAATGTAATAGTTTTCTCTGTATGATCAGCATGGATCTGTGTGAGGACTGCACCAATGCCATAGCCTGAAGCATCTGTAGTAACCATATTGGGTAGTGCAGGATCAAATAAAGCTAGCGTTGGACTGTTCACAATTAGCTGTTTCACTAATTCAAAGCTATGTTGAGCAGACTCTGACCACACCAGACTTAAAGTACCACGTACAGTAGTAGGTCTCTAAATGGCTCCACCACTGAAGCATACAGATGCAGCCACTTTCTTTTGTGCATTTATCACGCTGTAACACTAGATAAGCAGCAGAAATGATGTGTTAAGTTGCCTTGCTGCGTTTATCGCGTTTACCAGCTTGTAATTCCAGTAGTGGCCACTAGAGGTCACTAAGCACTAGCTAATACCATTCATTCAAATATACAGTACATCAGTAACAAAAGGAGGAAAGAGCTCACAATCTTTAATGATACAGTGGTGGTCTAGTTGGTTAAGTAGATGCTTTTGGCCATTGCGTTTAGTGTTCAATCCCCTATGAAAGTTTTTTTTATTACCTTCTAATTTATATTAAAAAGAACACTTTTCATTATAATAAAATTGGAGCTCAATTCTTTTATATTAATACACACAATACACACTGTGTCTCTCTCTCCATCCCCCGATTTTTTCCATCTTTGTCTCTCTCCCTCCCCTGATTTTTTCCCATCTGTGTCTTTCTCCCTCCCCTGATTTTTGCATCGGTGTCTCTGTATCCTTTCTCCAATTTTTCCATCTCCCTTTGTCTCTCCCTCCCCCAATGTTTCCATCTGTGTCTCTGTCTCCCTCCCCCAATTTTTACATCTGTGTCTCTGTCTCCTTTCTCCAATTTTTTCTATCTCCCTCTGTCTCTCTCTCTCCCCCTGATTTTTGCATCTGTGTCTCTCTCTCTCCCCCTATTTTTCAATCTCCCTCTGTCTCTCTCTCCCTCCCCCAATTTTCCATCTGTGTCTCTCGCTTCCTCCCCCGATTTTTGCATCTGTGTCTCTCTCTCCCCCTTCTCCGATTTTTCCATCTCCCTCTGTGTTTCTCTCTCCCCCTCCCCTATTTTCCCATCTCCTTCTTGTCTCTCTCTTCCTCCCCCTATTTTCCCATCTCCCTCTGTGTGTCTCTGTCTCCCTCCCCCCATTTTTCCATCTTCCTCTGTGGCTCTCTCTCTCTCCCCCTATTTTTCCATCTCCCTCTGTCTCTCTCTCCCTCCCCCAATTTTCCATCTGTGTCTCTCTCTCCCTCCCCCGATTTTTGCATCTGTGTCTCTCTCTCCCCCTTCTCCGATTTTTTCCATCTCCCTCTGTGTTTCTCTCCCCCCCTATTTTCCCATCTCATTCTGTGTCTCTCTCTTCTTCCCCCTATTTTCCCATCTCCCTCTGTGTGTCTCTCTCTCCCTCCCCCCATTTTTCCATCTCCCTCTGTGGCTCTTTCTCCCTCCCCCTATTTCCCCATCTCCCTCTGTGTCTCTTTCTCCCTCCCCCTATTTTCCCATCTCCCTCTGTGTCTCTCTCTCTCCCTCCCCCTATTTTCCCATCTCCCTCTGTGTAGTAAAAGAATAAATGGGAGCACTCCCCCTTCTCTCACCTGCACGTGAAGATTCAGCAAGCCTGTGTGCTTACACGCAAAAAGCCCCCGGTCCAGGCCAATATCATGTAGAGACAAACCAAAAAATTGCGGAGCATGTCGGTCACTGAATCTTTTAAAATCTTCATATATTGGAAATCGTTAAAAACATGAATAACAGTGACATGTTTCCCCTACGCTTGATGCGTTTTGTGGCGTCTCGCCACTTCCTCAGAAGCATCTCCCTCTGTGTCTCTCTCTCCCTCCCCCTATTTTTCCATCTCCCTCTGTGTCTCTTTCTCCCTCCCCCTATTTTTCCATCTCCCTCTGTGTCTCTCTCTCTCCCCCATTTTTCCATCTGTGTCTCTCCCTCCCCCGATTTTTGCATCTGTGTCTCTCTCACCTTTCTCCGATGTTTCCATCTGTGTCTCTCTCTCCCTCCTTTGATTTTTCCCCTCTACCGAACAATCTCATTCATTGTGACAGCAGCCAATTAGACACTAACAATGCCCTTTGTGCTTTCCTTCAGGTTTTTTCTATATCCTTAAATTGTGGGAACTCTGTCCATATTAAATAAAGCAACAGGGATCTGACCATTTATAAGAAATTATAATTTATAAGGAAAAAAAAAGTCTAAAAAAGAAATGACCGGTTTTGAACTTATGACCCTCTGTTTGAGAAATAGATGCCTTATCCATTATGCTACAGGAGAGAATTTGCACTGGCTGTCCCTCTGATTTCCCCTCTGCCCCTGAATCTCATACACGTTCTTCCTGTAAAGAGTTGAGTGTATCATGCGTCACCTGGTGTCCATTTAATGTAATGCGGTTTAAGGAAACTTTTCTGGTTCGTTAAGGCAACGTGGGGAACTGCATTCAGTGCAGATATCGCGTCTATCCCATAAAGTTACAATGCACCAAACGTACAAACCAGCCTGGCTCTATCTGTATTTTGGAATAAAGTTAGAATACCATGAAGTAAGACCTACAAAAGCTTGTAAGGTCTGGAAATCCGATGAAGTAGGTGCTTGTGTAACAGCATTGACATGGTCAAGGTCAGGCAGTAATCCATCTTGTGAAATTATTTGACACAGAAAGGACAGCTGAGTTTGTCCGAAGTGGCATTTGGAAAGGTTCAGTTTCAGTCCTGCAGAATCAATGCATTTCAGAACATTTTTTAGGTACTTGTCATGAAGATCCATAGTTGGCGCATAGACAATTATATCATCCAAGTAACATTGTACACCAGGTATGCCATGGAGTATAGAAGTCATCAGTCTTTGAAAACAACTCAGTGCTGAAGCCAGTCCATAAGGTACATGCTTGAACTGAAACAAATCATCATGGGTAATAAATGCAGTGAGGTCTCTGCTTTCCTCATGCAGTAATACTTGATGATAAGCACTCTGAAGATCCAGAGTAGAAAAGAATTCTGCTACTTGGAGTTCTGAAAAATGTTCCTTTATGTGTGGCAAGGGATGATTGTCCATAACAACTGTGTTATTGGGTTCGCGGAGATCAACACACAATTGAATACCTCCAGTTTTCTTGGCTATAAAGATTTTCATCCAGGTCATGGTTTATCTAGTATAGGTAAATCTAAAAACAACTGGACTTGCTGAGTAATCAATGAAGACGACGTTTCACTACTCATCCGAGCAGCTTTAAGACACCTCTTTGAAGAGTTACAATGTCCATTGTGATTGGATTAGTGGAAGAGAACTTCCCACACCAGTCAGTTGAACTGAAGAAGCTGCTCGGATGTGTAGTGAAACGTCTTCATTGATTTCTCAGCAAGTCCAGTTTTCTTCATTGTTACAACAATTGGTGAAACCCATTCAGAGGATTCTGATTTTTCAATCACATCTTGCTTTACCAGTTTCTTTAGTTCCAGCGAGACAGTCTCCTTTATAGAGTAGGGCAATTGCCTCAATTTCTGGTGTACTGGTTTTACGTCTGGTCTCAACATAACTTTGTGTACAAAGTTCTTTGCACAACCCAGTGAAGTGTTGCTTTGTGGTGAAATTTTAGACACTGGCTTTGTGTCAGGCACTGGTCCTGTAGTAATGAGACCATCAACAAATTGTAGGTTTAATGCAGCAAAGAGATCCCTTCCAAGTATAGCAGTACCCTTATTCATAATGTAAAAGTCACATTTTGCAGTATTTGATTCAAATTGTACAGTCACTGGCAAGCAACCAAGCACAGGGATTGGATCCTTTAATTAACTGACCAGTTTTCAATTTGGCTAGAAATAGCCAAATGTAATAGCCTTTGCAAAGGTTAAATCCTGCTCTAGGAGCAGTCTCTCTCTAATGCGAGGTGAGTTTGTTTTTTCTACTATTTGGTCTCTTAGCATTTCATCTGTTAGATTCCCAAACTCACAGGTAACAACCAGCTCTCTCAAAGCTGCTACAAATTGTTCTGTGGATTCGCCATTAATTTGTCCACGTTGGCGGAATTTATATCTTTCAGTAATCACATTTACTCTTGGCATGAAAAAGTTCTTTATAGCAGTAAGAGCAGTTTCATAAGTCAGGTAATGGTAGAATATACACTGTCCCTCTGCTCCCTTGCAGTGAATAAGTAAAGCACGCTTTCTAGCAGTAGAAATCTCCCCTTGGTCAGCAGCAATAATGTAGTTTTCAAACATACGGATCCAAGCAGTAAAAGGTATGGTAGGCTCACCAGGGTTTGGAAAAAAAGGTGCAGGCGAGGTAGAAGAGCCATCCTTGTCACCATTTGTTATGTTTTGGGTAGCTGAGGATGAGAAGAGTATAACAGTGCTTTATTAGCAAACTCATGCAGCCATTACAGAACAGTAACTTCCAACTCTATCACTCTTAAGCAGTATTGATAGTACTATGTATACACAGTTAAACTCATGTTCACATTGACACCTGCAGGCCATTTTTATAAACACCACAGTCTCTACACGAGGATTCCTTCATTCTTTTCTAAAACCATAAATAGTCAGGATTTATCAACAAAAAAGACTGTGCCAGGGAAATCCTGGTGAGGTTGAATAGTCTCTAACGTTATTTTTTTATTTTCCCAGTTTATTAAAATATTTGAGATTTTTTAGCCTCATTTAAATGATTGGAATAATGTGATTCTCACCGGTGAATATTTATTCTCACATTGGAGAAAAAAGTTCAGTCAGTGTAGTTTTTTTCACCTCTCACTTTTCTTCCCTCAACCTCAAAATTTAGTAAATAAGCCTTCCATTGTTAAGTGTCCCACTCCCCTGTAGACTTGATAACTTAAGTACCTGGGATCTTTATTTTCTGGTGTGTAAAGGAGGGAAATTTGTTAATTTCCCTGTATTCCCAAAGCAGCAATACATTATCTGACCTACTCCAAGTGGCTACTGGTCTGAAAAGTCTATTAACGCAAAAGGCAATAATAAGAAATTGTCTTTTCATAGTGAGTTAATTTTAAAAAAATAGATGTACTATATGTCAGTTTGTATATTGTGTGGGTGGTATTTGTATATGGGAGGGGAGCCTGAAGGCCATTTAGGAGGAAGTTTATGCTAAATGCTTATATACAGTCCTATATATATTTCTTGAAGCCCAGCCTGGAGGTCAGTGTACAGTTGGTGGAATGTGACATTAAGGGCCAAATTCAATTCAATAAGAAAAAAGGTTTATTACATGGAAATTCATGGAAAAGATTCAATTTGAGATTCAATTCAGACAAACGTATCTTACGGATTATCATGTGAAAACTCTATTGAGGTCTGTAGGAAAAAAGGCAAGCACTTACGGACCGCACTTCAGATAGGTAAAATTCAACTTTTATTTCAAATGCATTAAAACCATAATGTCCTCCATGGACATTATGGTTTTAATGCATTTGAAATAAAAGTTGAATTTTACCTATCTGAAGTGGCGTCTGGAAGTGCTTGCCGATTTCCTTATACTTGAAAGTACACACACCCCCTGCTACGGGTTCGGGGCGATGCACCCGGACCACTCAAGACTTCGGGTGAGTGTTTTTCCCATTGTTCATCAGCGACTTTCATTTGAATTCTACGTTTAAGTGTCGGATCTGGGGTTTTTACACCCAGGTCAAGTCCGTTACAGGGTGAGAGAGGTTTTCCACTCATCCATTAAGATTATACTTATACTTTTATTAAAACATTCCATTATAATAGTGATGGGCGAATCTGTCGCGTTTTGCTTCGCTGAATAATTCGTGGATCTCCAGCAAAATTCGCGAAACGGCAAACAATTCGCGAAATGAGACGCGCGGCCCGATTTCGTCGCGCGTCAAAATATTTTGTCGCGGACGCAAATAAGTGTTTTAACGCGCGACGTTATTTTTGACGCGAAGTGCAATTTGATGAAACCCATCTTCTATGGGTGTTTTGTTTGTATAACCTTTTTTCACCTTTGGGGCTACAAATAAAAAATTTTCCCTTCGTTTCAAGCTTTGTAGTCTGTGATGATAAATGAATATGGTATCTTTTGCTTTGTGTCTGAATGTGCTGAATTGGATTGGACTCAATGGGAAGACGAATACACATGCGTGTTTCACTTAGTATACTGCTACACACATGCCCTGCATTGTTAGAGGACTTCTATCTTGAAAAAAATGGCTCCCATTTTGCAAGTTTCTTAAACTTTTAACGTTTGTGGATTTTTTCACATTACCTCTGGTCAACTGGTAATGGTATCTACTACTACTACTCTATATCACTGTTTAACCAAAAAGTACCATCTGTACTTTATATATCTAATAGTAGATTACTAACACAAGTACAACTAATAAATCTGAACAGATAGTATCTGGATGCTTTGTATCTCAGATAAAAATGAATAAACCATATGTTTATGTGAATGAACCTTATATTTACATCATGTAATTGTAATGATTCTGAAATACTATGTAATGCAATTTTAATGACTCCGATTAAGAATAGTCATCGTTGTGTTATTAGAATCCAAACAATTTCAAGTACCATGTGAGTATTAGTTTAGTTAAATGAAAGATTAACTCAAAATATAGAGATATAATCATATAAAAACTTTTTTAATATATACAAAATAGCACAACGGTGCTAGGCCAACAGATTAATATGTACATTACAGTGGAGGAGGAGGAGCAACGACCCTCTGAAGGGACTCCACTATATCCCTGACCTCTCCCAGATCTTGCCTGATGGCATTGACCTGGTGGATCAGGGTGACCAGGAGCTCAGTGTGGTCGTAGTAGGCATGTTCAGTCTGTGTGCCTACACTGAGCCCCTGGTGTGTTGGTGGTGGTGCCTGGTCCGGTGGTGGCACCCATTTGGGTAGTGGTGCTGCCCGGTGAGGTGGTGGTGCCGCCTGGACAGGTGGCAGTGCTGCCTGGTCAGGTGGTGAAGGCGGTGCTGCCTTGTCAGGTGGTGGCTGTGCTGCCTGGTCAGGTGGTGGCTGTGCTGCCTGGTCAGGTGGTGGTGGTGGTACATCCCCATCATCATCAGGATCATCCTGGATCCACTCAGCTGGCAATGAATAAATTTCAGTTTGAGTAACACAGCAATTGCATTTGTATAGTATGAATTATACAGGATAAGGTGTCATGTTGTAACTACAGGAAAATTAACTTTATTGTAGTTAAGAAGGGAAACCTATTTATTCCGTTTAAATAAATCTACCTTTATGTGAAGTAAAATTCTTATTAGCCTTGTCACAGGCCTAAACAAATACACATTTGCTCCAAAATACCAAAATAAATAGGAATCAAGTGGCTTTATTGTAGAAGGGAAACCTATTTATTCCATTTAAATAAATCTACCTTTATGTGAAGTAAAATTCTTATTAGCCTTGTCACAGGCCTAAACAAATACACATTTGCTCCAAAATACCAAAATAAATAGGAATCACGTGGCTTTATTATAGTTAAGAAGGGCAACCCATGTATTCCATTTAAATAAATCTATTATAATCTGTTTAAATAATCTCCATTTGACAGCTCATTTACTTGTTATCTAACTTGTCTGCAATTATGTCAGTCAGTCAAAGTCAACTGCTCCAATCCTAATTACAGTATTCACTTAAATACATTTTTGCTGTAAAATAGTAAATCATTATAAGATGTTTTCTTTTTAAATAACTCTACCTTTAACCTCCACGCGCAGCTCTTCAACAAATGCGCTGTGGCGTCTTTTTAAATCACTCCAAATCCTCTGGAGCTCCCGCAAACTTAAGCGCATGCGGAACTCCCTCCGCAGCCTGCGCCTCAGCCTCTCCATGATACTCCGCCGGAGCGCCTGGATGCCTCTCACACCAGGAGGGATATTGTCGTATCCCTCCTGGTGCAGGTACCTGACGAAGTACCGTAGCTGGTCTCTGTTCATCATGCCAGGTCCTGCCATTTTCAAACTGCACTCCTACAACTGTAAGCACGGGCGGGGCTATTTATAGTGGTGACGCCCGTTTTTGACGTGCGTCACATGACGCGCATGCGCATACCCAGTTTTGCTATGACGTGCGCCGAATCTCGTCGCGACGGCGCCGAAATTGATAAATTGACTACTGTAACACTCAAATACATTGATTTTTTAAAATAAATTATGATATCAAGTCACACTATATTTGGTAATTAGGCACTATTAGAAGTAACATTATTCCCCTAGCCATCATGCATTGATTTAAATAAGAGACTCGAATATGAATAGGAGAGGCCTAAATGGAAAAAAGTAGCAATGACTAACAATACATTTGTAGCCTGACATAGTATTTGCTTTTTAGTTGGGGTCAACTCATTGACCCACATTTAAAAGCTGCAAAGAGTCAGAACTTAGAAGAAAAAGGCAAATAATTAAAACCAAATTAAAAGTTGCTTAGAATTTGCCATACTATTGCATACTAAAAGTTACCTTAAAGGTGAACCACCCCTTTAAGGGCTTTGCACTGGATCTATGAATACGTTGTGTAAAGTGTTTGGAAACAAAGGATGGCGTGTGTTCTCTTTGAAGGTTATGGACAGCAAACTGGGACAAGACTGCTTGTGAAGTTGAAAGTTGCAAAATAGCAGATGCAGCTGAAAGTGGGATTTAAGATGGACATCATCTAGGAATGGAATTCCTCTTTCCATTAAGCAAACTGTGTTGTCTCGTTTATTTAACTCAAGGACAAAAGCATTCATAGAGGACAAATTCAATCTAAATTATTACTTACAGCATGAATTTATGTAGAGTTTATGGCTATGTTTGTGTCACCCAGGGTTGCCAGGTTGGTTGGTTTCCAGTCAAATTTACTGGGCTGAAGGCACAGGACTTTTGGCCGCAGTCATTTCAGGGGTAATAATAGTGTGAATACATTTGACAACCAAGCAGCAAGCATTGTTGTAATCAATTGTATTAGAGCCAGAAGAATTAAATGAGGCAGGCCTCAACCCGAAGAAATTAGCCCACTAAGCAGCAAAAATAGAAGCAACATAATTAGAAGCCATGTTAGGCCTCAACCTCCACAAGAAATTAGCCAACTAAGCGGCAAAATTATAAGCAACCTATTTAGAAACCATGTTAGGCCTCAACCACCAGAAGAAATTAGCCAACAATGTGGCAGTGTTCGAAGAAAATTTTTTAGAAGCCATGTTAGGCCTCAACCACCAGAAGAAATTAGCCAACAATGTGGCAGTGTTCGAAGAAACATTTTTAGAGGCCATGTTAGGCCTCAACCACAAGAAAAAATTAGCCAACTTAGCTGCAAAATTATAAGCAACCTATTTAGAAACCATGTTAGGCCTCAACCCAAAGAAATTAGCCAACAATGTGGCAGTGTTCGAAGAAACATTTTTAGAAGCCATGTTAGGCCTCAACCACCAGAAGAAATTAGCCAACTTAGCGGCAAAATTATAAGCAACCTATTTAGAAACCATGTTAGGCCTCAACCCAAAGAAATTAGCCAACAATGTGGCAGTGTTCGAAGAAACATTTTTAGAAGCCATGTTAGGCCTCAACCACCAGAAGAAATTAGCCAACAATGTGGCAGTGTTCGAAGAAAATTTTTTAGAAGCCATGTTAGGCCTCAACCACCAGAAGAAATTAGCCAACAATGTGGCAGTGTTCGAAGAAACATTTTTAGAGGCCATGTTAGGCCTCAACCACAAGAAAAAATTAGCCAACTTAGCGGCAAAATTATAAGCAACCTATTTAGAAACCATGTTAGGCCTCAACCCAAAGAAATTAGCCAACAATGTGGCAGTGTTCGAAGAAACATTTTTAGAAGCCATGTTAGGCCTCAACCACCAGAAGAAATTAGCCAACTTAGCGGCAAAATTATAAGCAACATATTTAGAAACCATGTTAGGCCTCAACCCAAAGAAATTAGCCAACAATGTGGCAGTGTTCAAAGAAACATTTTTAGAAGCCATGTTAGGCCTCAACCACCAGAAGAAATTAGCCAACTTAACGGCAAAATTATAAGCAACCTATTTAGAAACCATGTTAGGCCTCAACTACAAAAAAAAATTGCAGACAATGCAGCAGTAGTGTCAGCAACAGCAGAAGGAGCCTTGATAGACACCCACCAGACTTTTGCCAAATAATGAGGCATTAGTAGCATCAGCAGTGGCAGTCATGTTGTAATTTTTAATCAACTCTTTATTAGAGCCAGATGAATTAAATGAGGCAGGCCTCAAACAGAAGACTTTTGCCAAATAACGAGGCATTAGTAGCAACAGCAGCGGCAGCAACAGTCATGTTGTAACTTTAAATCAACTCTATATTAGAGCCAGAAGAATTAAATGAGGCAGGCCTCAAACAGAAGACTTTTGCCAAATAACGAGGCATTAGTAGCAACAGCAGCGGCAGCAACAGTCACTTTGTAACTTTTAATCAACTCTTTATTAGAGCCAGAAGAATTAAATGAGGCAGGCCTCAAACAGAAGACTTTTGCCAAATAACGAGGCATCAGTAGCAACAGCAGCGGCAGCAACAGTCATGTTGTAACTTTTAATCAACTCTTTATTAGAGCCAGAAGAATTAAATGAGGCAGGTCTCAAACAGAAGACTTTTGCCAAATAACGAGGCATTAGTAGCAACAGCAGCGGCAGCAACAGTCATGTTGTAACTTTTAATCAACTCTTTATTAGAGCCAGAAGAATTAAATGAGGTAGGCCTCAAACAGAAGACTTTTGCCAAATAATGAGGCATTAGTAGCAACAGCAGCGGCAGTCATGTTGTAATCAACTCTATATTAGAGCCAGAAGAATTAAATGAGGCAGGCCTCAAACAGAGAAGACTTTTGTCAAATAACGAGGCATTAGTAGCAATAGCAGCGGCAGTCATGTTGTAATCAACTCTATATTAGAGCCAGAAGAAGTAAATGAGGCAGACCTCAAACAGAAGACTTTTGCCAAATAACGAGGCATTAGTAGCAACAGCAGCGGCAGCAACAGTCATGTTGTAACTTTTAATCAACTCAATATTAGAGCCAGAAGAATTAAATGAGGCAGGCCTCAAACAGAAGACTTTTGCCAAATAACGAGGCATTAGTAGCAACAGCAGCTGCAGTAACAGTCATGTTGTAACTTTTAATCAACTCTTTATTAGAGCCAGAAAAATTAAATGAGTCAGGCCTCAAACAGAAGACTTTTGCCAAATAATGAGGCATTAGTAGCAACAGCAGCTGCAGCAACAGTCATGTTGTAACTTTTAATCAACTCTTTATTAGAGCCAGAAGAATTAAATGAGGCAGGCCTCAAACAGAAGACTTTTGCCAAATAATGAGGCATTAGTAGCAACATCAGCGGCAGTCATGTTGTAATCAACTCTATATTAGAGCCAGAAGAATTAAATGAGGCAGGCCTCAAACAGAAGACTTTTGCCAAATAACGAGGCATTAGTAGCAACAGCAGCGGCAGCAACAGTCATGTTGTAACTTTAAATCAACTCTATATTAGAGCCAGAAGAATTAAACGAGGCAGGCCTCAAACAGAAGACTTTTGCCAAATAACGAGGCATTAGTAGCAACAGCAGCGGCAGCAACAGTCATGTTGTAACTTTTAATCAACTCTTTATTAGAGCCAGAAGAATTAAATGAGGCAGGCCTCAAACAGAAGACTTTTGCCAAATAATGAGGCATTAGTAGCAACAGCAGCGGCAGTCATGTTGTAATCAACTCTATATTAGAGCCAGAAGAATTAAATGAGGCAGGCCTCAAACAGAAGACTTTTGCCAAATAACGAGGCATTAGTAGCAACAGCGTTGCAGCAACAGTCATGTTGTAACTTTAAATCAACTCTATATTAGAGCCAGAAGAATTAAATGAGGCAGGCCTCAAACAGAAGACTTTTGCCAAATAAAGAGGCATTAGTAGCAACAGCAGCGGCAGCAACAGTCATGTTGTAACTTTAAATCAACTCTATATTAGAGCCAGAAGAATTAAATAAGACAGGCCTCAAACAGAAGACTTTTGCCAAATAACGAGGCATTAGTAGCAACAGCAGCGGCAGCAACAGTCATGTTGTAACTTTTAATCAACTCTTTATTAGTGCCAGAAGAATTAAATGAGGCAGGCCTCAAACAGAAGACTTTTGCCAAATAACGAGGCATTAGTAGCATCAGCAGCGGCAGTCATGTTGTAATTTTTAATCAACTCTTTATTAGAGCCAGAAGAATTAAATGAGGCAGGCCTCAAACAGAAGACTTTTGCCAAATAATGAGGCATTAGTAGCAACAGCAGCGGCAGTCATGTTGTAATCAACTCTATATTAGAGCCAGAAGAATTAAATGAGGCAGGCCTCAAACAGAGAAGACTTTAGCCGCAAAATTGTAAGAAAAATATTTAGAAGCCATGTTAGGCCTCAACCAGAAGAAATTAGCTAACAATGTGGCAGTATTCGAGGAAACATTTTTAGAAGCCATGTTAGGCCTCAACCAGAAGAAATTAGCCAACTTAGCGGCAAAATTATAAGCAACATATTTAGAAGCCATGTTAGGCCTCAACCAGAAGAAATTAGCCAACAATGTGGCAGTATTCGAGGAAACATTTTTAAAAGCCATGTTAGGCCTCAACCAGAAGAAATTAGCCAACTTAGCGGCAAAATTATAAGCAACATATTTAGAAGCCATGTTAGGCCTCAACCAGAAGAAATTAGCCAACCATGTGGCAGTATTCGAAGAAACATATTTAGAGGCCATGTTAGGCCTCAACTACTAAAAAAATTTGCAGACAATGCAGCAGTAGTATCTACGATAGCAGTAGGAGCTTTGATAGGCCCCCACCATAAAAAAATTTGCCGACAATGCAGCACAGCAGCAGTACTACTAGGGCTAGTAGCAGGCTACAGCAGCAGCAGCAGCAGCAGCAAGGGCAGCAGGTGCAGACAGATGGAGAATGGGCAATACTATTGAGGAGGAGAGTATGGGCAGCAATCGAGAGAGGAGGCTAAATCTGTGGAGGAGAAGGAGGAGAGGAGGCTAGTCTCTGCTGTCTGCAATGGGCACTTGGATATCCCCGCTTATCCATGCCTCATTCATTTTAATGAACGTCAGCTTATACATGCTGCCAGTGGATAGCCGTGTACGCTTCTCAGTGACCACCCCACCTGCGGCACTGAAGACACGCTCTGACAGGACACTGGCAGGGGGGCAAGCCAGTACCTCCAGAGCGTACTGTGCCAGTTCTGGCCACTGGTCGAGCCTCGAGACCCAATAATGCATGGGGTCATCGTCAGGGCGAATGGCATCCTGCACGCTGACTGACCCCATGTAGTCAGCCACCATATGCTCCACCCGCTGCTGGTGGCTTTGGGTGCTGACTGGGCCTGCTGCTGGCCGTTGAGGCTCGAAAAAGCTCTTCCACACACCCATGAGATCTCCACCCTTGCTGCTGCTGCTGCTAGGCCCCCGTCTCTGCTGGGTGTGTGGAGTAGTGGAGGCCTGAGAAGTGTCAGACTGGGGGAAGGCCTCCACTAATTTTGAGCACAGAGCCTTCCTCAATTGACCCATCCTCCTCTCTTTCTGGCTGGGTACAAGGAACTCCCCCACCTTTCCCTTGTACCGTGGGTCAAGCAAAGTAGCCACCCAATAATCCTCCCGGTCTTTGATAGAACAGACCCGGGGATCGCTTCGGAGGCAAGTCTGCATATGGGCAGCCATGTAAAAGAGGTGCCCCCGACCAACCTCTTCTTAACTGCCCTCCAGATGCAGCAGGTCATCTGGCTCGACCTGCCCCTACTCTGTACCCTCCCAGCCGTGGACAATAGCTGGGGTGGTTGGGTGGCATGTGCCCTGCTCCCCATGCTGCGCAGGCACCCAGTCCTCCTCTCCCTCATCCTCCTCATCGGGCACCATCTCCTCCTCAGCCCCCTCTGCATGCCTACGGGGCCTACTCTCCTCCTCCTCCTCCTCAGGCACGTCACCCTCCTCTAGCAGCCCATCCAACGTGCGCTTGAGGAGGAACACCAGGGGTATCACATCGCTAAGACACGCATTGTCCCTGCTAACAAAGCGTGTCGCCTGCTCAAAGGGGGCAAGTACTTGGCAGAGCTGCCTCATTTGCTGCCACTGCTCTGCACTAAAGTACCCCAAATCCGCCCCCTGAGTACCCCTGGCACTGTGCTCCAGCAGGTAATTGTTGACCGCCCAGCGCTGCTCTACGAGGCACTCCACCATGTGCAGGGTGGAATTCCAGCGCGTCGGCAGGTCACAGATGAGCCGGTGGGGTGGCAGACTATGCTGCCGCTGCATCCGTGCCAAAGACGCGCTGGCGGTTGGGGACCTGTGAAAATGGGCACATACCCTACGTACCTTCTCCAGCATGTCACCCAATCCTTGGTAGCTCTTGAGGAAGCGCTGTACCACAAGGTTGAGGACATGTGCAAAGCAAGGCATGTGGGTTAGGTGCCCTAGGTGGATGGCAGCCAGCAGGTTGCGACCGTTGTCGCAAACAATGTTACCTGCTTGGAGCTGGCGGGGAGTGAACCACCGCTGCACCTGAGTCTGGAAGGCAGCCATGAGCTCAGGTGCAGTATGACTCCTCTCGCCCAGGGAGAGGAGTTGCAGCACAGCCTGACATCGCCTGTGCTGCACTGAAGTGTAGCTGCGGGGACGCTTCAGGGGTGGCTCATCCATAGTGGAGGAGGAGGAGGAAGTGGACATGTGGGGTTTGCCCTGTACCCCACGGGGAGGCACCTGTAGCCTGAGGGGAGTGCCCCGGCTTGCACCCTCCCCAGCACTCATGAGGGTGACCCAGTGCGCAGTGTAGGTTATGTACCTCCCCTGCCCATGCCTGCTGGTCCAGGTGTCAGTTTTGCAGTGCACCCTGCCGCCAACAGCATGATCCAGCGACACATTCTCCACCACCTGCTGGTGGAGGGCAGGGACGGCCTTCCTGGCAAAATAATGGTGGCTGGGGATCTGCCAGTTAGGGGCAGTGCAAGCCATCAGCTGTCGGAAGGGGGCTGCTTCAACTAGCTGATATGGCAGCAGCTGCACTGCCAGAAGTTTTGCCAGGCAGCCATTAAGCCTCTGCACTTGGGGTGAGGAACTGGGGGAGGGAAACCTGGCAGGACAGGGGCCGCATCGAGGAGGAGGAGGCTGCAGAAGAGGCTGAGCTACACAGTAGCTGCCTCCGACTGTGAGCCCCAGAATCCTCTTCCCTTGCTGCAGGGTCTGGGGAGCTAGTACCTCTTCCCTGAGGAATGGGAGGAGGTGGACAGGAAGCACCGCTGCCACCCGGTGCCCTGCCACTTTGGTGCTGCTCCCACGTCATCCTGTGATGACGTTTCATATGGGAACTTAAAGCTGATGTTCCCATATGTGACCCTGCCTGCCCCCTTCGAACCTTCTGCCGGCAGAGCTGGCACACTGCTACTGCCTGGTCCTCTGCCTGGCACGTGAAAAAAGCCCACACTGCTGAAGTGCGGGCCACTGCCTTGCCTGCTGTGGAGGTTGAGGATGGTCCCCACCCGTACGCCCATAGGCTTTGGACCTAGGCGCAGTGCTGCCCTGTTGCTTGCCCCCCCTAGCAGTGGTCGGTGGAGCCGGCTCTTCATCCTCATCAACAACAAGCAGTTCCCCCCTGAACTGCTGCTGTTATCCTCTGGAGCCGGCTCCCAGGGTCTGTACCTGTCATCGTCCTCCCCCAGACCAGACCCTGCCTCATACATGGCATCAATACCCACATCCAGCATGCTGGTGTCTGACCCCACACCAGCAACTTGCTGCCCTGCCATAGGGGACCCTGCCCAATATCCCCTACTGATGTGGGCTGTGACATGACCTCCTCCTCTTCATCAGACATGAATGCCCCCCCCATTCCTGCCTGATCATCAAAAAAGATCCTGGGTGTCTGGGCCCAAGTCCACCTCAGGATCAAATAAGAGGGATGGGGTGTCATCCCACACTGAGCTAGCAGGTGATGCCACCTCCTGCCGCACACTGGTGCCCGCTGCAGACGAGGTAGCCTGGGTCAGCCAGTCTACCACTGCCTCTGCCTGCTGCGAGCGTATGGGTCGCGAAGCAGTGGCAAAAAAAAAGTTGCCCCACTGCGACCCAAAGCCACCTGCTGCTGTGGCATTTGCTGCTGCTGCTGCTGCTGTTGTTGTTTTGGCTGCTGCTGTTGTTGTTGCAGCTGCTGCTGTGATGGCAGCTGCTTTGATGGCAGCTTGTGCTGCGCTACAGTGCCTAGACTGGGCATGGCACATGGGCTGGGCTGTTGTGGGGTTGGATGCCCATGGCCAGCACCACGGCCTCTTCCTCGGCCATCGCTCCCTTTCCCACCGTTTGTCATGCGTCTTTTTTTTTTTACGCGCGCTAGCGGCGTCGCGGCTCGGTGCGCGATGAAAATTTCGCCGCGCGGCAAAACGATTCGCGAGCCAAATTTTTGCCGCAATTTTGCGAAAAATTCATCCGCGGCGAAATGCAGAAATTCGCCACAAATTTAACTATGGCGAATTTATTTGCCCATCCCTACATTATAGGACTGTGCAGCTTTAAATTCTGTTGTAAATCTGTAGGAAAAAAAAAATTATTTGAAGAAAAAGTTTTACTCCTCGTCCAGGACTTTTCACATGATAAACAGTGAGATAAGTTTTTCTCCCACAAGTGAATCTGGCCCAAAACATGATAGTATCAAATATAGGCTAGAAATCATAGATGGCTCATATAAAGGTTTAATATATACAGGTGGTTATTTATCAACACTGGGTAAATTAGCCCTTGGGCTGTTACCCATGGCAACCAATCCAATTGTTTTTTAAAAAGTTAACATAATCAACTTTGCAATAAAATTATTTATAAAATATGCTGACTTTTCATGATTTTTAATGGTTTGGAACAGTTCCCTAAGCCTAGCCCCCTGCTCTCTGCTGATCTGTCTGACTACTTTGCTGAGCTGTCTGACTACTGTTACTTTGTATCAACAGCCATCTGTCCTCAGCCTGCATCCTCCAAACCCCACAATTCCCTGCACACTTGGTTTCAATAAGGAATGGAACATCCCAGTGCAATGCATTGTGGGTTATGTAGTTCCTGCATGCTGTCTGTAAGCTATGGAGAAGTTGTTACACTTTGTAACATTAGTGTTTAGTCCCTCCTTCCCTGCCAGGATTTCAAATGATGCAGAAAGAGAAGGTCTGGAATCCATTGCTTTACTTTTTACAGTGAGGGCAAAATGGCACCCGCATTATCTTGCTATGTAACCGTAACTACTTTATACATTTGTGCATATTAATCTATATATAAAATCTGTATACAGTGCATGGTTTACATTATTCACAGATTGCAATATGCATGACTGTCCCTTGAGTGCTAATCCTTTTAATATGACGAAAATTGTCATGCACTGGGCAAGTAACATCAGGTGGGAGCTGTCTGATCCATTAATTATTTATATATATATATTTATTTATAGATATAACTAGGGATGCACCGAATACACTTTTTTGGATTCGGCCGAACCCCCGAATCCTTCACAAAGGATTCGGCCAAATACCGAACTGAATCCGAACCCTAATTTGCATATGCAAATTAGGGGTGGGAAGGGGAAAACATTTTTTACTTCCTTGTTTTCTGACAAAAAGTCACGCAATTTCCCTCCCTGCCCCTAATTTGCATATGCAAATTAGGATTCGGATTCGGTTCGGCCGGGCAGAAGGATTCGGCCGAATCCGAATCCTGCTGAAAAAGGCTGAATCCTGGCCAAATCCCGAACCGAATCCTGGATTCGGTGCATCCCTAGATATAACAGATGATTGTGAAAAGAGATGCGGCTCATCAGTAAGTTGTGTCCTGTCTTCCCAGTGGTGTGATATAGGGGAAACTGCCGCTACAAAAAAAGTCTGGCAGTTTTTTTTTTACCTCAGCTAACAAGGTTTCCCCCCCTAAATCTTGAGTGAGTCTCCACACAGGGATTCCTTCATTCTTTTCTAAAACCATAACTAGTTGAGATTTACTAACAAAAAAGACCAGGGAAATACTGGTGAGGTTGAATAGTCGCTAACATATACATTTTTTATTTTCCAAGTTTATTAAAATATTTGAGTTTTTTAATCTCATTTAAATGATTGAAATAATGTGATTCTCACCGGAGTGGATTGGGAATATTTTTTCTTACATTGGAGAAAAAAGTTCAGTCAGTGTAGTTGTATTTTTTCCTCACCTCTCGCTTTTCTTCCCTCAACCTCCAAATTTAGTAAATAATCCTTCCATTGATAAATGTCCCACTCCCCTGTAGACTTGATAACTGGGGTCTTTATTTAACTGGTGAGATGTTTTTCGCCCATAATAGAATCTGGCCCAAAACATGATAGTATCAAATATAGGCTAGAAATTATAGATGCTCATATAAAGTTTTAATACATACATGGGGTAATTTATCAACACTGGGCAAATTAGCCCTGGGGCTGTTACCCATGGCAACCAATCAAATTGTTGTATTTTCAAAAAGTGATGAAATAAAAAAACATAGCATCTGAGAAAAGGGGAAAACTGTTTTCATTGTTCTACTTGCAGCTGACTAAAAAATGTCAAGCACTTGGTTGCTATTGGTTACTGCCCATGGGCAAATTTGCCCAGTGTTGATAAATGAGCCCCACTGTATCTAACCTTGTTAAAGAGGAACTGCACAAAAACACAACTTGAGCTTTTTAAAAAGTGAACATAATTTCAACCAACTTTGCAATATAAATCATTTATAAAATAAACTTTTCATGATTTTAAATGGTTTGGAACAGTTCCCTAAGCCTATCCCCCTGCTCTCTGCTGACCTTTCTGACTACTGTTACTTTGTATCAACAGCCATTGGCCTGCATCCTCCAAACCCCACAATGCCCTGCACACGTGATTTCAATAAGGAAAGGAACATCCCAGTGCAATGCATTGTGGGTTATGTAGTTCCTGCATGCTGTCTGTAAGCTGTGGAGAAGTTGTTACAATTTGTAACATTAGTGTTTAGTCCCTCCTTCCCTGCCAGGATTTCAAATGATGCAGAAAGAGAAGGTCTGGAATCCATTGCTTTACTTCTTACAGTGAGGGCGAAATGGCACCCGCATTATCTTGCTATGTAACCATAACTACTTTATACATTTGTGCATATTAATCTATATATAAAATCTGTATATAGTGTATGGTTTACATTATTCACAGATTGCAATATGCATGACTGTCCCTTGAGTGCTAATCTTTTTTAATACGACAAAAGTTGTCATGCACTGGGCAAGTAACATCAGGTGGTTGCTGTCTGATCCATTAATTATTTATATATATATTTATTTATTTATAGATACAAGAACAACAACAGCTTATTGTGAAAAGAGATGCGGCTCATCAGTAAGGTGTGTCCTGTCTTCCCAGTGGTGTGATGGAGTGTCAGACTGTCCTTATGGAGAAGATGAAATGTCCTGTGGTGAGTGATAATGGGCAAGTCTTACCCACATACTGTATACTTGTTGTTCAGCTGCCTGAAATAATTATGAAAATGTTATCAATCTTTTCAAAAAGTGATGAAATAAAAAAACATAGCATCTGAGAAAAGGGGAAAACTGTTTTGATCATGGAAACACAATAGCTGATTTATATTGACTTATTCAAAAGAATCTGCTATGGAGGAATGTGGGGAAAAACATCTCGTTAGTTGAGGTATTTTTCCCCAAGGGTCTTTTTTTATTAAGTGTAGCACACCGTGGGTCGGCCTGAGAAGTGTGAGATAATAGCGTGAGTTGCTGCCAGTGTATACTGTGCTGTGGGCAACTCCCTGCAACTCTCAGGCGTGTGTGTTGGCCCCTTTAAGCACCTTACTTTCAGGTGGATCCTGTATGTCTCCTGGTGCACAGACCAGCCAGGTTGGAAGTACCAGCAGTCCAGAGTGTTTCTTCACCAAATAACTTGTTTATTTAACAAATGGCAGTGGATCTGTCTCACAACAATCAGGTAATATAGATCTTTAAATACATTCAAGGCAATCAGTGGAAAACATTCACACTTTGAGATATTACAAGTAGATCTCTCCTAGGGGGTAGTACAGACAATCTTGGTGATTTTCCCCAGCACTAGGGATCCCATGGGGTATCTTGCTTCTTGTCACTTTCCCTGCTCCTGAGCTCACCCATTGGTGTTCCTGTCTGGCAGCTTGATCACTGCAAGAGTGCTAACCCCAATTACTCTCCTTGCTGCTCACTTAATACACTGCCTCTAACTCTTGCTCCTAGAGTGACTATTACACAAACAAGTAGGCTATGAAGATTCTCATTTATCCAGGTCAAGATATACAGAAAAACTCTAAGGGGCAGATTTATCAACGGTCAAATTGAAAATGTTCAAAATGTTTTATGGTCAAAACTGTCAAATTCAACCAGGTAGTTATTCAAATTCGATTCAAGTTTTTAAAAATAATCAAATTCAGTTTTCAAAATTTATCATCCTCTGGCCCTTTAAGAATTCGAATTTGACAATCCGCCACCGAATTCCTGTTTAAGTCAATGGAAGAAGCACAGGGATCGATTTGGAGTTTGGAATTTGTTTATAGCCTTAGGAATTTGTTTATAGCCTTCCTGACATTCCAGTTTTTTAAATTCGATTCGAATTTGATTCAAGTTTTCAAGTCAATTTTATTCATCCATGTATGAAAAATTTAATTTTTTTAAAAAAATTTTGATTGTTGGAATTTCGAATTAATGGGAGTTTAGGGGAGTTTGTAAAAACTCATATGAAATCAAAATTCGACCTTTGATAAATGTGCCTCTTTAAGGGGCAGATTTATTAAGGGTCGAATTAAAAATTTGAATTTTTAAGTTATAATTTTTAGTTTATTTTAGTGTAATTCGACTAGGGAATTGTCAAAATTTGATATGAATTGAAAGAAAATTCGAAATTTGAATTTTTACAATTTATCATGTACTGTATCTTTAAGAATTAAAATTCGACTATTCAATATCTAAAACCTGCTGAATTGGAGTTTTAGCCTATGTGGGGACCTCCTACAATCAATTTGGAGTAATTTGGTGGACTTTTGAAAACAAACATTTTTTCATTATATTGTTATAAAGTTCGAAAAAAATAATGTTTTTCAATAAATGTTATAAAGCAGTTTACTTTGTATTTACAGTCACAACAACCACAACCTGCCAAATACATTGTTGGAATTTCATGTACAATTACACGTGTATCTATGCCTACCAGATGTGTGATGGTATAAGACAATGCCGTAATGGAGAGGATGAACGTAATTGTGGTAAGAAATGATTCATGTATAGTATATACTTTACTCTATTGTAAAGCAGGCCTCATAAAGCTTGGTGGACTTTTGAAAAAAAAATATTTTTTTTAAAGAAATGTTTTTTTTTTTCATTTTTTTTTGTTAAAATCTGAGTTTGCAGTTCGATCCTATTCACCCGAATTTAAAAAAATCTAATTTTTAATACATTTCTATTGGTCATTTTTTTTTTCAAATTGCGAGTTTATGGGAGTTTATAGAAAATCCCATGAACTCAAAATTCGACCTTTGGTAAATGTGCCTCTTTAAATTTCCAGTTGCCTTTGACTTAATTCTACTAGATATTCTACCACTAGATAAACTTTCCATAACCTGTAACCTGCTCAGACCCACTACTGTACTACCCACCTTCCCATAAGGTGGGGATCCAGGAGGACATCCCTGAGCATGTGTGCTCTCACTTTTAAACTTTTAAACACCGCCATCTCCTGGGCAAGCAATGAACTAGATCAAATAACAACAGACTTAGGAAAAGGTAAATAGTTACCTGGGTAAATCACAACTTAGGTGTCCAAATATAGGGGAAACAGCTGCTTCATAAAAAGTTTGGCTTTTTTTTACCTCAGCTAACAAGGTCCCCCCCCCTAAATCTTGAGTGAGTCTCTGTTATGTTTTGGGTAGCAGAGGCTTAGTAGAGTATAACAGTGCTTTATTAGCAAACTCATGCAGCCATTACACAACAGTAACTTCTATCTCTATCGCTCTTAAGCAGTATTGATAGTACTATGTATACACAGTATAACTCATGTGCACAGTGACACTTGCAGGCCATTTGTATAAACACCACATATTCCCCCTATAGAAGAAAAGCATTTGGGCAGATGTAATGAACAACAACAATTAAACAGTATGCATCTTAAAGCAATATTATGCATTATTCACATCACATAGTCCTGGGTCCATGCGGGTAGTTTTCTGATTCTCACAGTATGCCTTATATGTTCACTTTCATCAGGCCCATTGCAGTTGGCATCAGGGGTAGGAAAGTGTACCTACTTGCTTAAAATCAGCAGCTGTAACTGTATATGATAATAAATCAGTCAATGCTACAACTTCTATGTCCTCATCCAGTGTATCAGAAGCTGCAGGTAAAGGTAAATGTGACATATAATCAGCAGTAACATTTTTCAAACCTGGTTTGTATTGCATTTTGTAGTTGAAATTCAGTAGCCTTGCTCACCATCTAGCTACAGTTATACACATTCCAGGTCTTCCTAGTCCCTTTGTTGTAAGCAGTGTAGTTAAAGGGCTCTGATCAGTTCATAAGGTAAATTCTCTACTCCATAGGTAGGTTCTCCATTTTTCTGTTGCCCAAACACATGCTAGAGCTTCTTTTTCAACAGTTGAAAACTTAAGCTCTGTCTCTGTAAGTGTTCTGGATGCAAATGTAATAGTTTTCTCTGTATGATCAGCATGGATCGGTGTGAGGACTGCACCAACAAAGCATCTATAGTAACCATAGTGGTAGTGCTGGATCAAATAAAGCTAGTGCTGGACTGTACACAATTAGCTGTTTCGCTAATTCAAAACTATGTTGAGCAGACTCTGACCACACCAGACTTAAAGTTCCATGTATTAGTGCTCTAAGTGGCTTCACCACTGAAGCATAGTATGGAATAAAATTAGAATACCATGAAGTAAGACCTATGAAAGCTTGTAAGTTCTGGAAATCAGATGGAATAGGTGCTGTCTGGAAATAAGATGGAGTAGGTGATTGTATAACAGCATTGACATGGTCAAGGTCAGGCAGTAATCCATCTTGTGAAATTATTTGACGCAGAAAGGACAGCTGAGTTTGTCCGAAGTGGCATTTGGAAAGGTTCAGTTTCAGTCCTGCAGAATCAATGCATTTCAGAACATTTTTTTAGGTACTTGTCATGAAGATCCATAGTTGGAGCATCGACAATTATATCATCCAAGTAACACTGTACACCAGGTATGTCATGGAGTACAGATACAGCCACTTTGGTTTGTCTGTTTGACACAGAATAACTAAACAAAGATATCCCATTTATCTCATTTAACACAGAAAACTGCGTCACAACATCCCATCTAATTAAAGCATTCACCATTGTGAACAATGGAGCTTTGGTATGCTAAGGAAAAGGTTAAATGCATTAAATGAGTTAAGATGACTTAAGATAACACAGTTTCTTCAATTACCCCTGAGTCATGACGCATTTAACTCACAAATCCAAGTGGCTTCATCTGTATAGAAGACATCAGTCTTTGAAAACAACTCGGGCTGAAGCCAGTCCATAAGGAACACGCTTGAACCAAAACAAATCATCATGGGTGATAAATGCAGTGAGGTCTCTGCTTTCCTCATGCAGTAATACTTGATGATAAGCACTCTGAAGATCCACAGTAGAAAAGAATTCTGCTACTTGGAGTTCTGAAAATTTTTCCTTTATGTGTGGCAAGGGATGATTGTCCATAACAACTGTTTTATTTGTTTCAACACACAATTGAATACCTCCAGTTTTCTTCATTGTTACAACAATTGGTGAAACCCATTCAGAGGATTCTGATTTTTCAATCACATCTTGCACTACCAGTTTCTTTAGTTCCAGCGGGACAGTCTCCCTTATAGAGTAGGGCAATCGCCTCAATTTCTGGCGTACTGGTTTTACATTACGTCTCAACTTAACTTTGTGTACAAAGTTCTTTGCACAACCCAGTGAAGTGTTGCTTTGTGGTGAAATTTTAGACACTGTCTAAAATTTCCGACACTGTCGGATTACCTTCTCTGCTGATGACAGAAATGTTATTACTGTAGCTGATGTTATTTGAGAAACAAATGCAATTTCAGGCCATTTACTGTAATAGTCTATCAAAGTTATAGCAAATCTACAGACTATAGGAGCATCTGCAAAAGGATCAACAATATCAATAGCAAGTTTTTCCCATGCTGAATCAGGGAATGGCACTGGCTAAAGTGGTGGTGTATGTGTGATCGCTGTTTTGTCATAGGGCAATCGCCTCGATTTCTGGCGTACTGGTTTAACATCTGGTTTCAACTTAACTTTGTGTACAAAGATCTTTGCACAACCCAGTAAATCGTTGCTTTGTGGTGAAATTTTAGACACTGTCTGTGTGGCAGGCACTGGTGCTGTAGTAATGAGACCATCAACTAATTGTAGGTTTAATGCAGCAAAGAGATCCCTTCCAAGTATAGCAGTACCCTTATTCTCAATGTAAAATTCAGATTGTGCAGTATTTGATTCAAATTGTACAGTCACTGTCAAGCAACCAAGCAGAGGGATTGGATCCTTTAAGTAACTGACCAGTTTCAAGGCAGGTGCAACAAGCAGATCTTTTGCAAAGTATTTCAAGAAAATCTCCTTTGGTAGTATAGAAACAGCTGAACCTGTATCAAGCATCAGGTTAATGGGGTGTACCTTGTCCGCAGAAACAGTTCTGACACTGACTGGAATAAATTTACCAGCTTTATCCACACGTAATACTGTAACATTTGTCATAGTGAATTCATGAACATCTTTAGCAGAACTACGGCAGATTTTAGCAAAATGTCCTACCTTTTTGCATTTGCGGCACCGTACAGCTTTTGCAGGACATGTAACATAATTTGCATTGTACAGCAAAGGCAGTATTTTTTATTTATCTTTGCTGCATGTTTTTGCAGTGAATCACTTTCCTTAGCACTGTATTTTGCCTGTGACTGTGTATTATTAGGCCACAGTGCTAAATTCACAGTCTGTACATTCCCAGCAGTTCCCTGACTGAGAGTTTTAGCCTCTGCCACTGCTGTTTCAACCAATCAAATTGTTGTAGTCATTTTTCTACCTGCAGCTGACTGAAAAAAGCCAAGCACTTGGTTGCTATTGGTTACTGCCCATGGGCAAATTTGCCCAGTGTTGCTAAATGAGCCCCACTGTATCTAACCTTGTTAAAGAGGAACTGCACAAAAACACAACTTAAACTTTTTAAAAAGTTAACATAATTTCAATCAACTTTGCAATATAAATCATTTATAAAATTTACTGACTTTTCATGATTTTTAATGGTTTGGAACAGTTCCCTAAGCCAAGCCCCCTGCTCTCTGCTGACCTGTCTGACTACTTTGCTGAGCTGTCTGACTACTGTTACTTTGTATCAACAGCCATCTGTCCTTAGCCTGCATCCCCAAACCCCACAATTCCCTGCACATGTGATTTCAATAAGGAACAGAACATTACAGTGCAATGCATTGTGGGTTATGTAGTTCCTGCATGCTGTCTGTAAGCTGTGGAGAAGTTGTTACACTTTGTAACTTCAGTGTTTAGTCCCTCCTTCCCTGCCAGGATTTCAAATGATGCAGAAAGAGAAGGTCTGGAATCCATTGCTTTACTTTTTACAGTGAGGGCGAAATGGCTAATCTTTTTACTATGACAAATATTGTCATGCACTGGGCAAGTAATATCAGGTGGGAGCTGTCTGATACATTAATTATTTATATATACATTTATTTATAGATGCAACAGATGATTGTGAAAAGAGATGTGGCTCATCAGTAAGTTGTGTCCTGTCTTCCCAGTGGTGTGATGGAGTGTTAGACTGTCCTTATGGAGAAGATGAAATGTCCTGTGGTGAGTGATAATGGGCAAGTCTTACCCACATATGTTTGTAGTTAAACTGCACTAAATTGAGACTGTTGTTAATTTCAAGAACACAAGGGAATGCTTGATTGCAACAATGTATAACTCATATATAAAATATTTACTCCATATTTTAATAAATATTGATATAAGGAAACCAGCATTTTGTGTGTAAATATAAATATAAAGTGCTACGTGCAAAGATCACCAGGTCATGTTAGAATCAACTGATAGCCGACTTCTTAATTAATTCATTTAAACTTATTTATTCTAAAACAATTAATTCATTTAGGTAGTTGTACTTAACAATCCTGGATATTTCAATTTAATCCATTAATTTAATTTATAGATTTTAAAGTGACAGGCAATTAATGAAATATCAACTTAACTTAATACTGCTTATAATCTAAAGTGCACAATTTACAAAGTGACTTGTGTAATTATTTAATTCTAATAAATAATATATATGAACGCCGTATCCGTCAATCAAGTACCCCAAAAGGACTCCGAAAAGTGAAAAATCGTATAGAGGGTGGATTGTTTATTACAACTACCTAAATGAATTAATTGTTTTTAAGTACTGGTACATAGAACTAATAGAATAAGGTGGTTATAAATGAATTAATGATGGTGTTTTAAGTTAAGAGTTTGAATAATTGATTAAGGAATTTCATTTTAGAATAAATACGTTTTAATGAATTAATTAAGAAGTCGGCTATCAGTTGATTCTAACACGACCTGGTGATCTTTGCACGTAGCATTTTATATTTATATTTACACACAAAAAGCTGGTTTCCTTCTAACAAAAAAATCAAGCTGCTCAATCCTATAATATTTAGAAAATTAATTTTCACAGGGCTCTAATTAGGCAGAAAAATGCCAGCAGCACACTAAGTCTGGTTGCAGTAGTTTTCAAAGATGAAAATGTATTAAGCCCATATGCAAGAAGGCAACGTTTCGAGCCTACCAGGCCCTTTATCAAGCTTAATTCAAATTCAATCTGAGTTTGCAGGTCAATCCTATTCACCCTAATTTAAAAAAAAAAAATCGAATTTTTATTAAATTTTGATTTACTTAATTGTACTAGATATTCTACCATTAGATAAACTTTCCCTAACCAGGGCCTGTAACCTGCTCAGATCTACTACTGTACTCACCTCACCACAAGGTGGGGATCCAGGAGGACATCCCTGAGCACGTGTGCTCTCCCTTTTAAACTTTTAAACACTGCCATCTCCTGGGCAAACAATGAACTAGATCAAATAACAACAAAGGGAAATATGTGCAGCTGCCTGGGTAAATCAAAGGACCACTTAGGTGTCCAAATAAAGGGGAAACTGGCGCTACATAAAAAGTTTGGCCGCTTTTTTTTACCTCAGCTAACAAGGTCCCCCCCCCAAATCCTGAGTGAGTCTCCATTCATTCTTTTCTAAAACCATAAATAGTTGGGATTTATTAACAAAAAAGATTGTGCTAGGTAAATTCTGGTGAGGTTAAATAGTTGCTAACATATCAATTTTTTAGTTTCCTAGTTGATTAAAACATTTTAGTTTTTTTAGCCCTATTTAAATGATTGGAATAATGTGATTCTCACCGTTGTGCATGGCAATATTTTTTCTCACGTTGGAGAAAAAAGTTCAGTCAGTGTAGTTGTGTTTTTTTTCAGCTCTCGCTTTTCTTCTCTCAACCTCAAAATTTAGTAAATAGGCCTGCCATTGATAAGTGTCCCACTCCCCTGTAGACTTGATAATGGAAGTACCTGGTGTCTTTGTTTTCTGGTATGTAAAGGAGGGAAATTGTTTAGTTTCCCTGGATTGCCAAAGCAGCAATTCATTATCTGACCTATTCCAAGTGGCTACTGGTCTGAAAAGTCTATTAAGACAAAAGGCAATAAAAAGAAATTGTATTTTCATAGTGAGTTAATTAAAAAAAAATAGATGTACTTAGGGGCACATTTACTTACCATATATACTCGAGTATAAGCGACCCGAGTATAAGCCGAGGTACCTAATTTTACCTACGAAAACTGGGAAAACTTATTGACTCTAGTATAAGCCTAGACACAACTACAGCCCTGTCTCCCAGCAGCGCACATTCCGCCAAAGCGACCCCCCCAGCGATCAACCGGACTTCTTTGCAAAGTTGATGGTGACAGAGAATTGCCAAACGGATTACTGTGTGCATTGTCCCACTGTCCCACTACCATGTGCAGAGGGTGCTGTGTGATACTGCCATCACTGTTAATCTTTCTTATAACCAACAGAGGGCGCTGTGTGATATTGCCATCACTTTTAATCCTTCATCTAACCAACAGAGGGCATTGTGGGATATTGCAGTCTCTCCCCAAGTGAACTGTTTAGGAATGATTAAAAGCGACTGCAATCTCAGCTATTGCCTGTTGACCCGAGTATAAGCCGAGGTAGACTTTTTCAGCACATTTAGGATGCTGAAAAACTCGGCTTATACTCGAGTATGTAGCTTGAGTGAAGGAATAGAAGAAAAAATACTTCGAATTTCGAATGATTTTTTTGGCTACTTCAACCATCAAATTGGCTACTTTGACCTTCGACTTCGACTTCAAATCGAACATTTCGAACTAAAAATCGTTTGACTATTCGACCATTCGATAGTCGAAGTACTGTCTCTTTAAAAAAAACTTCGACCAACTACTTCGCCACCTAAAACCTACCGAACATCAATGTTAGCCTATGGGGAAGGTCCCCATAGGCTTTTTAACAATTTTCTGATTGACGGAAGATCGTTCGATCGATGGATTAAAATCCTTCGATCGTAGGAAATGCGGTAAATCCTTCGACTTCGATATTCGAAGTTGAAGGATTTTACTTTTGAATACTACCCTCGATATTCGACCCTATGTAAATGTGCCCCTATATGTCAGTTTGTATATTGTGTGGGTGGTATTTGTAGATGGAAGGGGAGCCTGAAGGCCATTTAGGGGGAAGTTTATGCTAAATGCTTATATACAGTCCTATATGTATATTTCTTGAAGACCAGCCTGGAGGTCAGTGTACAGTAGGTGGAATGTGACATAAAGGGCCAAATTCAATTAAACAAGAAAAAGGTTTTATTACAAGAAAATTCACGGAAAAGATTTATTTTGAGATGCAATTCAATTCAGAAAAACTTATCTCACGGATTATCATGTGAAAACTCTATTGAGGTCTGTAGGAAAAAAAACGTGAACTGAATTTGAAGAAAAGTTATTTCTCCTGGAATTGAATCTTTTCACACAGGTAACTGTGATGGGTATATTAGAGGTTTCTTTATCAAATTTTGGTTTGGAAGCTGGAGTTCCCCTTTAAAGGATAAGTAAGCCTTTAAAATAAGTGAATGTAAAATTGACGAGGGGGCTATTCAAAACTTTTGTAATTTACATTCATTATTTATTTTGTTTTTATTCCAGGATATTAAGGGATACATGTACTGTTACTATGACTGAATTTTGTTCCAACAGTTCCAACAGCGACAGTTTCAGACCAGTTTGACCACCAAGTAGTCAAGGAAGTTGTCAGGAGAAAGAAAGAGGCTGCTCTGATGTTCTTCTGCTTAGGAAAATAATTAGAAACCTTTCTCAAATCTTTCCTAAGCAAAAGAACATCAGAGCAGCCTCCTTCTTTCTCCTGACAACTTCCTTGACTACTTGGTGGTCAGACTGGTTTAAAAATGACCAGCAGGTGGCGTTGTTGGAACAGAATTCATTCATATTAACAGTACCTGTATCCCTTAATATCTTGAAATAAAAACAAAATAAATAATGAATGTACATGGCAAACGTTCTTAATATTGCACTCTCCAATTTTAAATTGACTTATTTTAAAAGATTTACTTTTCCTTTAAGAGTAAAGGGGCACCTGACCACAAAGCGGACCAAATATGGAGGCTTGAACCAAGAAAGTCTGGAATCCATTGCTTTACGTTTTACAGAGAGTGTGAAATGGCACCCGCATTATCTTGCTATGTAACCGTAACTACTTTTGTGCATATTAATCTATATATATAATCTGTATACAGTGCATGGTTTACATTATTCACAGATTGCAATATGCATGACTGTCCCTTGAATGCTAATCTTTAATATGACAAAAATTGTCATGCACTGGGCAAGTAACATAAGGTGGGCGCCGTCTGGTCCATTCATTATTTATATACATTTATTTATAGATACAACAACAGATTATTGTGAAAAGAGATGCGGCTCATCAGTAAGTTGTGTCCAGTCTTCCCAGTGGTGTGATGGAGTGTCAGACTGTCCTCATGGAGAAGATGAAATGTCCTGTGGTGAGTGATAATGGGCAAGTCTTACCCACATATACTTGTTCAGCTGCCTGAAATGGTAAAAATTAAAATGTTATCAATCTTTTCAAAAGGTGATGAAATAAAAAAACATAGCATGTGAGAAAAGGGGGAAAACTATGGGGCCAACTCTTTATTTAACAGCTTTATTTAATATTAAAATTCTTAAAAGAGAGTTTGGCTTCCTCAATTCTTGACTTATACATTTTTTTTGATGCTTAGCAAGGTTTTGATTTTGAAATACAAGATATAGATTTCAAATGTTGTGGAATATTTTATTATAAAATTAAAAACAGAATAACACATAGGTATGAAAAAAGAAAAAGGGATTCGTAGCACTTAACAGGTACATAATATACATTTATGGGATCCATTATCCAGAGACCTGTTATTCAGAAAGCTCCAAATTACAGAAAGGTCGTAGATAGTTTAAGAATAATTTCCTTTTTCTGTGTAATAATAAAACAGTAGCTTATACTTGATCCCAATTAAGATATAATTAATTCTTATTGAAAGCAAAACCAGCCTGTTGGGGTTATTTAATGTTTACATGCTTTTCTAGTAGACTTAAGGTATGAAGATCCAAGTTACAGAAAGATCCTTTAGCCGTATGCCGTATTTGCTGTATAATAAAAAAAATAGATGTGATAGGCATGCTGCTTCCTCAAAGCATAAATAGTATGCTTAGAGTTTTTGCCATTTTCGGCTTTCTTATTCTTTATATGTATAAGCAGCTCTGTGCATATAGGGCTATTTTATTGTGTAAAGCTATATTAGCAGTTCCCATGGAAGGTCGCACTGATTGTATATCAGTATTTGGAAATGGAATTGAAGGAAGTCCATGCTGTGGGTGGATTGGCCTGCACATCAATCTTGCACCTTAATATCTTACCTAGGTCCCCCAGAAAATGGGTCCTACAGGCAGCTCTCTGACTGGTTGGCTAGCACCAAATGCTTTACTCACATTAGGGGAGTTATTTATTAAAGTCCAAATGCCAAAAACTCCAAAAATCTAGGGTTTTTTTTTTTTTAATAAAATCTGAATTTTTTTTGTGGAAAAAACCTCGAATTTTTCAAGATTTATTATACAGCAAGGAGGCAAAAAGTTCAAATCTTAAAATCCGCCATCCCAGACCTGCCGAGGTTGTATATAAGTCAATGGGAGAGATACCTATCCCATTTGGAAGTTTCTGCGGTCTAGAATTAGCTCAAAATAATCAAGCTTTTTGGACAAAAATCTGGAAAATTCTGACAAATCGAGTCATTTGGGAAAAACCTCAGATTCGGGTTTTCAATTGATTTTTTTGAGTTTTACCATGACCTTCAGCCCAAAAGACTTTGCTACCAGCTGTGCCCCTTTGCCAGCCAGAACATCTCGCCTTGCACTCCTCGTTAAGTCCAAGTGGCACCCAAGTAAGCTGAGGGCTCCTCCCGAAGCCCAACGGTGGTCACACTACTGGTGAAGCCGAGACCAGGGTACTTGGCACTTGTTCTGGTATTGGGTGCCGGTCGTGACACCAATTTAGGTACAATAGTACAAAAGGGAAGAGAACAGTCGATGCAAAATCCCTGGCTCCAGGTTTCATTAGTTATTTAATATCAGTGCCAGTGAAACAGAGGTTTGTAGTTATAAAGTTATCATAAAATGGTTATTTAGATGAAGCAGGGTTTCACTTATGACTGCCATTTTATGCAATATATTTTTAGAGACCTTCGTTTTTTGGGGGCATGGAAAAAAAAGGCACTTGCCAACAGAAATCACATTGTTCCATTAATTTTAATGAGGCTGAAAATCTTGAATGTTTTAATAAACTGGGAAAATAAATAAAGTTTATAGAGAATATTCCCATTGGCTTCTATACACTCACCAGCTTTTACTGGATTTTTTTTCTGGTGACTTTTTGTGTTTTTTTTCTTTAATAAATGGTATTCAAGGTTTTAGAAAATACTCGTGCTTTTTTTCTGTTCACTTTTTTACTCTGCTTTTTCTTGAGTAGAGAAAAAAAACCCAGCTTTATTTATGACAAATTATCTCCATCGGCTTCTGAACCAAGATGTGAATTTGGATTGCCATGTTCTTCTAGTAATTATTGATGAGTGACTCTGTCCCCTTTTGCTTCACAACCAAGGCGCAAAAAAAAAATTGTGCAACCACAGAAAAATTCCCGAAATGCATCAGGAGAAGGAAAATGTCCTTCATCAAATGGAGATTCTCCAAAGTCATTCCTAACAGGAGCAAGACGACTTGCATTCCATATGTGACCATCAGACAGTGCATATGTGTATGGTCCTTGCTGGTGTCTCACTTCAAGCGGTGTAGTAAATTGAAATTGTCCTTGTTTCAGTATTTATTATTATTAACATGTATTTATATAGCGCCAACATATTGCGTAGCACTGTAAAGTAAATGTGATTATACAACTACATCACATGAAATATATACATAGAACATATGGAGTTATATATATCACATTCAATACCGGTACAAAAAAGTAGGAAGGTCCTATGCATAGGCATACACTCTAAAGGGAAGGGATTAATACACAAGGTGTGAGAGTAGGCAAGATCGAATGAAGTGGGTGAGAAATGTGGTATTGTATGTGGTGTTGCGTTTGGTAGTTAAGCAGAGTGAGGGTAGGCTTCTCGAAAGAAGTGGATTTTAAGAGATTTCTTGAAAGCAGAAAGGTTGGGAGAAAGTCGGACAGACCGTGGGAGTGCGTTCCAGAGGAGGGGTGCAGCCCTTGCAAAGTCTTGAATGTGAGCATTTGAGGAGGTAAAGAGAGAAGAGTTGAGTAATAGGTCATTAGAGGAGCGTAGTAAGCGATTGGGTGAGTATATAGAGATGAGTTCAGAGCTGTAGGGTGGGGCAGAGTTATGAAGTGCTTTGAAAGTCAGTGTCATTAATTTGAATTTGATTCTGAAAAGTAACGGAAGCCAGTGCAAGGATTGACAGAATGGCGAGGCAGAGGAGGAGCGGTTGCTGAGGTGTATGAGCCTCGCAGCAGTGTTCAGAGGAGAGGTGACTGGAGGTCTCTGGAGGGGAAGGCCGATTAAAAGAGAGTTACAGTAGTCTAGACGCGATATGATGAGAGAGTGAATAAGAATTTTGGCAACATCTTGGGTGATAAATGATCGTATTTTGGATATGTTCCTTAGGTGGAAGTGACATGATTTAATAAGTGACTGGATATGAGGAGTAAATGACAGGGCAGAATCTAGGATAACCCCAAGGCCCCGGGCCTGAGGAGAGGGGGTGATAGTGGAATTGTTAGCTATGATGGATACTTCTGGGATGTTGCTGGTGTTAGTTGGAGGAAAGAGAACTATTTAAGTTTTAGAGAGGTTTAATTTAAGGTAGCGTTGCGACATACAGGTAGAGATAGCGGACAGGCAGGAGGAGACTTGAGTTAGGAGTTCTGGGTTTAGATCAGGAGATGAGAGATAGATCTGAGTATCGTCAGCATAGAGGTGGTAGTGGAAACCATACTAGTTGATTAATTTGCCGAGGGAGGAAGTATAGAGGGAGAATAGTAATGGTCCCAGGACAGAGCCTTGAGGAACTCCAACAGAAAGAGGTAGGGGAGAAGATGCTACTCCACTGTAGGAGACACTGAAGGAACGATTGGTGATGTAAGAAGAGAACCAGGACAGGGCTGTGTAACGAAGGCCAAGCGAATGGAGGGACTGGAGGAGGAGAGGGTGATCTACAGTGTCAAATGCGGCTGAGAGATCAAGCACTATTAGTAGTGAGAAATGATTGGCTTTAGCGGTTAAAAGTTCATTAGTCAGTCGAGTCAGGGCAGTTTCAGTGGAGTGTTGTGGCTTAAAACCAGATTGCAGGGGGTCCAGCAGTTTATTGTCAGAGAGGAATGAGGTTAGTTGGTTGTAGACTAGGCGCTCAAGTAGTTTAGAGATGAAAGGTAGCAGAGAGATAGGTCAGAGGTTTTCAAGATTAGAGGGAGCAAGAGAGGATTTTGTCAGAATGGGGGTGACAAGATCATGTTTTAGTTGTGAAGGAAACAGTCCAGTAGAGAGCGAAAAAACGGTTGCCGGCGTCAAAAACGGGTGCCGGCATCAAAAATGAGACGCCGGCGACATTTTGCGAATTTTTCGCCATTTCACGAATTTTGCACGAATTTCGCAAATTTTTCGCTGAAACAACGCAAATTCGCCCATCACTAGTTATGTTGGAACTCTGTTGTAAATACTTTCCAAGATTTTCCAGTAAGATTTGCTGTCTGTAGTGCTTCTTTCAGACTTCTGTTGAATCGCTCAATTTCTCCATTTGCTTGTGGGTGATACACTGCAGATATTTCTCTCTCAGAAAGGATTCAAACTCAGATGAAACAAACTGTGGGCCATTGTCTGATATTAACTGTTTTGGATTACCTTCTCTGCTGATGACAGAAATGTTATTACTGTAGCTGATGTTATTTGAGAAACAAATGCAATTTCAGGCCATTTACTGTAATAGTCTATCAAAGTTATAGCAAATCTACAGACTATAGGAGCATCTGCAAAAGGATCAACAATATCAATAGCAAGTTTTTCCCATGCTGAATCAGGGAATGGCACTAGCTGAAGTGGTGGTGTATGTGTGATCGCTGTTTTGTCATAGGGCAATCGCCTCGATTTCTGGCGTACTGGTTTAACATCTGGTTTCAACTTAACTTTGTGTACAAAGATCTTTGCACAACCCAGTAAATCGTTGCTTTGTGGTGAAATTTTAGACACTGTCTGTGTGGCAGGCACTGGTGCTGTAGTAATGAGACCATCAACTAATTGTAGGTTTAATGCAGCAAAGAGATCCCTTCCAAGTATAGCAGTACCCTTATTCACAATGTAAAAGTCAGATTGTGCAGTATTTGATTCAAATTGTACAGTCACTGTCAAGCAACCAAGCACATGGATTGGATCCTTTAAGTAACTGACCAGTTTCAGGGCAGGTGCAACAAGCAGATCTTTTGCAAAGTATTTCAAGAAAATCTCCTTTGGTAGTATAGAAACAGCTGAACCCGTATCAAGCATCAGGTTAATGGGGTGTCCCTTGTCAGCAGAAGCAGTACTGACACTGACACTGACATATAAACTTGTCTGGAATAAATGTACCAGCTTTATCCACACTTAATACTGTGACATTTGTAGCAGTGACTTCATGAACATCTTTAGCAGAACTACGGCAGATCTTAGCAAAATGTCCTACTTTTGTGCATTTGCAGCACCGTACAGCTTTTGCAGGACATGTAAAATAATTTGCAGTGTGTTGTGTTGAACCACAGCAAAAGCAGTATTTTTTATTTGTATTTTCTGCACGTTTGGCAGTGAGTCCCTTTCCTTAGCACTGTATTTTGCCTGTGACTGTGCATTATTAGGCCACAGTGCTGAATACTGTACATTTCCAGCAGTTCCCTGACTGAGAGTTTTAGCCTCTGCCACTGCTGTTTCAATTTGGCTAGCAACTGTAATAGCCTTTGCAAGGGTTAAATCCTGCTCTAGGATCAGTCTCTCTCTAATGCGAGGTGAGTTTGTTTTTTCCACTATTTGGTCTCTTAGCATTTCATCTGTTAGATTCCCTGTTTTTTTTTACTATAAAATCTGAATTTTTTATGGAATTCTTTTTTTTATTATACCCGAGGATGGAAAAAGTCTGAATGCGAAAATTCGGTTTTCAGAACTTCCAAGGTTGCATATAAGTCAATAGGAGAAGTCCCGAAGATATCTTGATCTGCGTTCGTTTTCGTGCACTAATCCAAAGATTTCAATAGATTTCATGGCTTTCGGGAAAAAAAAAACAGAAAAATCTGAGTTTTTGGGTGGAAAGTCCGAAAAATACATACGATTAGTTTTTTCAGGTTTTTTCCCGCACAGAGAATTTTCAGGAAAATGTATTGATAAAGGGAAAAAAACCTGTGCAGATTTGATTGGAGCATTTTTCAGAAAATAATGAGATAAATTCAGATTCTGATAAATGGGCCTGCCCATCTTTGGATTATTGCAAGAAACCCAGCACAGATCAGGATATCTTCGGGACTTCTACCATTGACTTATATGCAACCTCGGCAGGTCTGAGATTCCGGATTCCCGATTTAGACTTTTTACTTCCTCAGGGTTTAATAAATCCCAAAAAATTTTAGTTTTTTTTTCATAAAAAATTCATATTTTTGAGTTTTTGGCATTCGGACTTTAATAAATAACCCGCTATAGTGTTTTTTCACTGTATTTTCTCATGGTGAAATTTAGCAGTGTGAACATATTCCCTGTGGTATTTTTGACAATATTAAGTTCATAAGGTTGCAGCTAAAATTCCCTATTTTTAAGAATAATGCACACTTGCACAGATAATGAATCACTAATGAAATGGGACCAGAGAATGTACATTGATCAATCACTGATCATTGTATTGCATTGTAGTGTGTAGAGTATACATAGGAACAGAGTGTTCCTAGAAAATATGCTAAGGTACATTTATTATGACCATTGTTGAGTTAACAAGACAATTAATTAAAAAAAAAAATATATATATATATATATATATTGTGGTAGAGTGACTAGGAAAAGGTGGAAAAAGGTCACTCTAGCCTTTAATTTCTCCCCAGGTACTGAGATAGGCTCCAGGAAGGGAGTTATTAAACAGAGAATCAGTGCTCTGTTTAAAGATTTCAGTAGCCAGGGACTCCATTCCATAGAGCCAGTCCAGAGATTGGAGTTCACCTTCCACAGGAAAGCTGTCCTGTGGAAAGACTATTTAAAGTTAATTGGAATGGGAGAGTGTGTCTCTCATCAGGGCACAGCAGGTAGGAGACCTGGCTGTGTTAGGAACTCCCAGAGGAGCTGGAGGTGCCGCCTGATCCTGCATGAAGCAGAGGGAGCCCGAGGCTGTGACTAAGAGCCAGAGTTGTTGTCTGTGTGGGACATTGAGGGAAAGCTAGGAGGCTAAAAGGTTCACTCCGAGACTGTGAGTACAGGGGTGAGCCATAACGATTGTTTTGTTTGCTGGTAGTCCACCAGGGGCCCAGCCTAGTCAGGGACTGCTCCAGAGTTGGAAGGTAGTGCCCAGTGGGCTAGGTTTTATTTTTATGATTTTGTTTGTATGATAAAATGGTCACCCCTGTGTATGTGGATTATTGAAAGTGTTTGTGGGAAAGTGGGAAAATAAACCAGTATTTTCCTTGAAGAAGCTGTGTGTCCCTGTCTTCATGCTCCTTTCTCCTATGCTGCCTGCTCACCATTGACTAATCCCCCCTAAAAGTTACATGTACAAGCCGCCAGCTTGTCACAATATATATATATATATATATATATATATATATATATATATATATATATATATATATATATATATATATATATAAAAAAAACAAGGGAAAGTTGTGCTGACCACTAATTTTTAAAAACATTAGGCAGGGGTGCAATGAGGGTGTGACCACAAAATACATATAGACAAATACAAGAGTCCTCTGCACTCAACCCATTATCAATATATTTAAGACAGCGACATTTTGTGCATACTGCTACTGAAAAATGCCTTACCCTTTAAACAAAACAAGGATTGTTTGTCCATATATTGCAATATATTTAAGCTGAACAACTACGTCAAAGTCATCCCATATCTGGCCAGTCCTATGCTCAATTTTCATCTGATTCATTAAGAATTTTATTGCTTCATTATACATTTTACAAAGGGACTACGTTTTACCTGCAACTTACTAGCTGCTTTCAAAATAAAATTCCAAACTTGGCTGCCCTTTTATTAGACACCAGTGGGATCACCTGACTATAGTTGGGAATTTAAAAATTAGTGGTGAGCACAACTTTCCCTTGTTTGTTATAGTTTATACAGGAGCAGTGACCAGCTCCATGTTGTAGCTCCTGTCCTTCCCTGCTATAGTCAGGGGAAGTGCCCCAAACCGAACCCGTGGGTCAGCACGTCTACAGGTGAGCATGGAAGAGCGGCCGGCAGGGTGGGTTACAGCAGGATTTTCCACACTGGGCCTATATATACATGCTGCAGGTGTGGAGGTGGAGTGTGAATTGATCACTGAAAATCCAGTTTATAAAGGGCCTCCAGTTGAATTCTTGCTCACTTTATTATAATTCATTTTATATAAAAATTACTTTAAATTTGAAACTCAATTTTTCATACAAAGCACAGGAACTGCCATGGGATCAAAAGTGGTCCCAGTATATGCAAATACATATATGTGCAAATTTGAAAATGATTTGTACTATGTAAGCCAATTCGATGCAGACAGTATATCTGTCAAGATAAAGGGAGATGCACAGTTGTGTTGAGAACAACTGTGCATCTCCCTTTATCTGCTGGCAGGATAGTGATGATCGGGTCCTTACTCAGAGAACTGAGTGCTCTCCTCTCTTGTGTACTAAGGTTAGAGGGAGGTGTTCTGGCACTTGCCAAAGCAGCTGACACTTTTAGCTGGAGTTGTTCAGCTTCTTCCTTGTTCAAGTGATTATTTTTGATAGCAGATTCTGTGGCTGTGATGAGTTCAACAACTGGGATGTGTTGTGGTGTCACTGCATAGTTTAACCCCTTGGTACCCTATCTGATAGGTTCTTAACCCACATGTCTTTGGTGTTCTTTGGTGTCTCATCTTTCTGACTTCAGGTTAGTTCTTCAGTCCTTTTCCAACTGCTGCTTCGTGACAGTAACGTGGAGAATTTGCTTATTTGTCGCTCCTTACTCTTAATGTGTTGGGCAATCTGTGCATGTTCAACAAACACAACCACCCTTTCCAGGGTTCCATCAGGCAGTTCTTTTGCCAGATTCAGATGTTCAACTTTCTGCTAAAGGGCATCAATGGTAAAGGTGATCTGTCTGACCCGTTCATTTAGTAGATGTTTTTGGGCTTTTTGTAAAATCTTGTTGGTTCTGTGTTTTACGGTGGAACCCAGGCGAAGGCTACAAGGGGTGAGTCCCTGAAGTCGGCATCTGAGATTAAAGCGTAGATGGTTTCGATAGTCCGCCACTTTTCTTGCTGTTCTTTCATATTCCCAAACCAGTTTTAGAGTATCATCTCCAAAATTAATGGCAATATGACTATGAAGATTTTCATTTATCCAGGTCATGGTATATAGGTAAATCTAAAAACAACTGGACTTGCTGAGTAATCAATGAAGACGCTTCACTACTCATCCGAGCAGCTTCTTCAGTTCAACTGATTGGTGTGGGAAGTTCTCGGTATATAAACTCTTCCACTAATCCAATCACAATGGCACATTGTAACTCTTCAAAGAGGTGACATCTGAAGAAATTCACAGCGCTGTAGATTCTGTGTAGTTACTGTGATAGGATTATCCAATGTGTCATGCAACTCCTTGAAAGAGGTCAGTATGACACCCATTTATGTATTCATTGTATATGAGATGCCACTAATTGCACTAATTAGTTGCTAATGACATCATTTTGACGCCCCCTTTTTTGTATATATACTTGCACCTTATCACTTGCACTTGATAAAGGCCCCAATGCGGGCCAAAACGTTGGACACAAGAGTGATGTTTGAATAAAGAAATTCTTGATAAAAGCTTTTGGAGTGCTGGTCCATATTGATATATATATAGGCCCAGTGTGGAAAATCCTGCTGTAATCCACCCTGCCGGCCTCTCTTCCATGCTCACCTGTAGACGTGCTGACCCGCAGGTTCGGTTTGGGGCACTTCCCCTGCAAGTTCTTCCGGTGCTTAGGCACCCGCCAGATTCGCACTCTGCGCATACTGCTCCTGCACATGTACGCCTGGTGAATACGCGGCCAGCGTGTTCCAGTTCAGCGCAGGCACAGCAGGCACATTCTGTTAATTAGGGAAAGGCATCTGCGTCTGTTTGATGCTAATTATGCATCTCTGGTATCCATTTGTTCCCTTTCTTGTCAATCAAGCATACCCATTCTCCATTGGCTCTTTTCCCTTTCCCTCCTTGCCCAAGCTGGCTTCTGTTTACTCAGTTCCTGCTTAAGCTTCGGATGTATTGCTATTCTGGTTTTTGACTTCTGCCTGCCTTTGACTCCAATTCTGCTTAACCCTATTCATCTCCGCTAATCCTGGTTTTGACTGCTGCCTGCCTACAGAATCTGATCCTTGCTGCCTGTCCCGAACCTTGCCCGGCCTGACTTTGCTTTATGCCTTATCCTTGCCTGTACTATTGGTATCTTTGACATTTTCAGGTTCCCTTATTGATTCTGCTGCAGAAAGTCCGGGGCCCCAAAAGGGCCTCGGTGAACGCCAGGATCATTAGGGGTGACCTTGTTCACCAAAAGGTACTTATCAGCGGTCTCCTTGGGTTCCTTGTCAACTAACATTACACCTGCAAGTTTATTACAATGGCTCTGCATTGTAACAGACTAGGAAATTGGATTCCAAACTGAACTCTTAAAATAAACACACAGATACGCAGTTCTGGTTGGCTGATGACCTAAGAAGAATTTTGTTAGGCCATCATTCATTTTGATTTTATATCTAGAACAACCAACCACAATCTATTTGGATCACATCTGGTTCCTCAGTATGGTCAGCCACAAATGTGTGTCCACCTGAGCCCATACCAACACACACACATCTGCTAAATATAGTCTGGAAGAAATGAGTCTTGGAACGGTCTGGTTTAGTTGAGTTTATTAGTTGCAAAGTTACAGGACATTCTGTAAGAAACAAACCTACTTTGTCTTCCAGTGAAATTATATGGAGCAGACTTCCAACTGCAGGTCTATTCTACATCAGTGTCAGCATGGCTGCCCGTGTGCAGTGATTACTGGAATGATGACTTTGGAAGGTTTGCCTGCCAGGACTTCGGATATTACGGGTAATTATATTACTCATTGAATAAAGGGTTATTTATGAATGCAGCTACAAATGCGACTATGCTAAAATGGATGCAAATGTTGCACTTGCTGATATTATTTATTTTACGGTACTTGACATGCTCGTTGCACTTCTTTATAGTTGCACTAAGTACCACTGTTTCCATGCTGCCTCTTCTGCTGAATATCCTTATATCAGTACTGTTCAACTTCTGTGCCATCACGGGCTGGAATTTTTTGGTCTCCATGGTGAAGGGCGATAATGGAAGCGAGTGTTAACCACTGGCTGTTTTTAAACCACACTCATGTTACCACTTTTAAGACCATGTCCTTATTAATACTGGTAGCACACCAAGAAAACTTCGGGATATCACTTATCGTTGATCAAAAATGTGTCATATTAAACATGCTTAATCCATATGCCTCCTCCTCCCAGTGGATAACACAGCACCCACCAGCACATGATTAAACACTATAGGGGCCCCTAACAACAATTTCCAAATGCTAACAAGCCCCTAGAACAAACCCTACCAGGCTCTTATCCCTTATAATACATGAGTGATACTCAGAGTTCCCTGTATAACTGTAAGGGAGCCGGGAGCTCCCTCCAGGGAGGTAGTAGGATCGAGGAGGAAGCCCTCTTGAGGGAGCAAGGTGGCGGTGTCCAAAGGGTTAATCAAAAGAGTAGTCAGAATCCAAGCAAGAGTTCACGGGCAGGTAGATAACAGCAAGGTCCAAAGTCCAGGCAAGGGTCAGAATAATAATCAGGAACAAGATTTAGCAAAAGCAACTCACAGGGAACCCAGGATACACTTAGGGAAAGTTTCCTATACTTGGGCGCCATTCTGGCGTCTTGGTAGCGTTTTTATCTTTGAATTTGGCGACATTGTGACGTCATTGGCGTCTTTATGCCGACGTCGGCGCACTGACGTCATCACGCCGGCGCCGCTACCCACGTGGCGGCCATGGGCGCCGCCATTTTGGGAGCGACGCAGGCAGGGGAGGACGCGCCGCCCGGAGCTCCTGGAATTGCTCCGGGCGGCGATCATGACAGTACCCCCCCTCACGGGGGGCCTCTGGACCACCAGGACTAGGCTTCTGATGAAATTTGGAGTGGAAATCCCTCACAAGACCAGGAGCATTCTTCAGGGCCAAAGCCCTTCCACTTGATGAGGTACTGAAGAGAGCCCCTGGAGATTCTGGAGTCAAGGATCATTTCCACCTCATATTCTTGTTGACCATCCACAGAAATAGTAGGGGGGACTGGTTCACAAAAAGCGGTTGGAGGTAGCGGGTTTCACCAAAGAGACATGAAACACGTTGGGAATTCGCATCTCAGGGGGAAGCTGAAGTCTAACAGCCACAGGATTGATCACCTCCAAGATGGAGAATGGACCCACAAACTTCGGACCCAACTTAGGAGATGGCACCTTCAACCGAATGTTCCTGGAAGACAACCAGACTTTATCACCAACATTGTAAGGAGGAGAGGATCTACGTCTACGATCTGCAAACGTCTTGTGAACCAGAGCGCTCTTCTCTAAGTTCGACTTGGTTGCAGCCCAAATAGCAGACATGTGGGCTGCATGGTCATCAGCAGCCGGGACGTCAGACAACACAAAGTCCTGGGGGAAGGCTTGAGGATGCTGACCATACACCGACATGAACGGAGACCTTCCAGTGGAAGTGTGGCATGCATTGTTATGAGCAAATTCCGCCCATGGGAGGAGATCAGACCAGTCATCTTGACAAAGGGAGATGTGATTCCTCAAGAACTGTTCCAAAGCTTGGTTTACTCGTTCCGCTGCTCCATTTGTCTGGGGATGATAAGCGGAGGAGAACTGGAGAGTAATACCCAGATCTTTGCACAGGGAACACCAAAACTTAGCAGTAAACTGAGAACCTCTGTCAGAGACAACTTCCACAGGAAAACCATGCAGACGGAAAATATACTGGATGAAGAGCTGAGACAACTCCACAGCAGAAGGAAGCTTCCGCAGGGGAATGAAATGGGCCATCTTGCTAAAGCGGTCAATCACAACCCAGACCACCGTGTTTCCACTAGAGGGGGGAAGTTCAACAATAAAGTCCATTGCTAAATGAGTCCATGGACGAGAGGGGATAGGCAATGGTTGTAATAACCCACTGGGGCGAGAATGGCTAGGCTTGGATGTGGCACAAACGGTACAAGTAGCAACAAAGTCTTTGACATCTTTACGAATAGTCGGCCACCAGACTAAACGTCTAAGGAGTTCAAGAGTCTTTTCAGGACCAGGGTGTCCTGCTTGCTTGGAGCAGTGGGTTTGTTGAAGAATAGAAAGACGTAACTCGGAGGGAACAAAAGCCATCCCAATGGGGGTATCCGGAGGAGCAGAAGACTGTCCAGCCAAGATTTGTTCGGCAAATTGGGGAAACAGAGATGCAATAATCTTGGCGGGGGGAATAATTGGTTCTAGTCGTTCTGGAAGACGATCACCCGGAGTGAAACTTCTGGAAAGCGCATCGGCCTTCCGATTCTTGGAACCAGGACAATAGGTCAGAACAAAGTTAAAGCGGAAAAGAACAGGGCCCACCTGGCCTGACGAGGATTCAGTCTCTTGAGAGAGTGTATGAACTCCAAGTTCTTATGATCAGTATAAATCGTGAACGGAATTGAAGAACCCTCTAGGAGGTGACGCCACTCTTCAAGAGCAAGCTTGACTGCCAGAAGTTCTCGATTCCCCACATCGTAATTCTGTTCTGCAGGAGAAAACTTTCTGGAGAAAAAGGCACAAGAGTGCAACTTCCCATCGGCAGAATGTCTCTGGGATAGGATAGCTCCAGCACCTATTTCAGATGCATCCACCTCAATGCAAAAGGGTAGCTTAGGATCCGGATGACGGAGGACTGGGGAAGAAGAAAATGCGTCCTTTAGGGACTGAAAAGCTTCTACAGCAACTGGAGGCCAAGAACTGGGATCACCCCCTTTTCGGATGAGAGTAAGGATAGGTGCAATACGGGATGAGAACCCCTGATGAATTGCCGGTAGTAGTTGGCAAATCCGATGAACCTTTGAATAGCCTTGGTGCTCAAGGGAAGGGGCCACTCTTGGATTGCTGACACCTTAACGAGATCCATCTCGAAACCTTCTGGGGAGATGATATAACCAAGAAAGGAATCTTAGACACCTCAAAGACATATTTCTCCAACTTGCTGAAGAGAGAGTTATTCCTCAAACGAGAGAGTACTTCTTTTACCTGGGAGCGATGAGAAACAAGGTCTTTCGAGAAGATCAGGATGTCATCCAGGTACACGACCACAGACTTTCCCAAAAGATCCCAGAAGATGTTATTCACGAGCTCTTGAAAGACAGCGGGGGCATTACAGAGGCCAAAGGGCATCACAAGATATTCATAGTGCCCATCTCGAGTGTTGAATGCCGTCTTCCATTTTGTCCCCTTCACGGATGCGGATGAGGTTGTACGCCCCACGGAGATCTAATTTAGTGAAAATCTTAGCCCCTTTCAATTGATCAAAGAGTTCAGCAATCAGAGGCAAGGGGTACCGTTTTTTAACTGTGATCTTATTAAGGCCCCGGTAGTCAATGCAAGGATGTAGGCCTCCATCTTTTTTTCCACGAAGAAGAAACCTGCCCCGGCAGGAGAAGTAGAGGGGCGGATAAACCCCCGCTGGAGATTCTCCTGAATATAGTCTTTCATAGCGGAAGTCTCAGCTGGAGAAAGAGGATAGGTGCGACCCCTAGGGGGCATGGTTCCTGGCAGGAGATCGATAGGACAATCGTATGGTCGATGTGGAGGAAGGAATTCTGCAGACTTCTTACAGAATACATCAGAGAATTCCCTGTAAAAAGAGGGTAAAGTCTTCAGATCAGACATAGAAATATTCACCCTCTGGAGGGGTTCAGCAGGAAGACAATGCTGCTGGCAAAATGGGCTCCAATGGGAAATCTATCCTGCGGACCAATCAATGGTGGGATTATGCAGGCGCAGCCAAGGGAGACCCAAAACAACTGGAATGGAAGGGCAGGAAATAATTCGGAACGATAGTCTTTCTTTATGCAGCGTCCCAACCTGCACAGTCAATTGCCCAGTCGTCATGGAGATAAATTGAGCCTCCAGGGGTCTGTCGTCAATGGCAGTGACACGAAGAGGAGTAGACAATGGGAATAACGGAACTTCCATGTATTTGGCAAAAAGAGCGCCATGAAGTTCCCAGCAGCTCCAGAGTCAATGAAAGCTGAGCCGACAATGGTCTTAGTGGCTAGACAAATCTGTAAAGGAAGGAGAAACCTGTGAGTGTTCTCTCGAGACTTCGGAGAAGTGCCCCCTACATGAGTTACCCTAGATATACCTTGGGGAACAGAACTCGTGGGCTTCACCGGACAAGAGTTAGCAAAATGAGACTGTCCGCCACAATACAGACATAGGTCAGCCATTCGTCTACGGAGCCTTTCTTGTTCAGAGAGACGAGCTCTTCCAACTTGCATCGGTTCCTCCGGAGGAGAAGTAGAAGCTTGAGTAGCTGGAGTAGGCAAAAGAGGTCTTTGGAAGCGGGGCGCCAATAAGGGTTGAAATCTTTTACAATGCTCCTTCTCTACTTGATGCTCTCTGAGACGAGTGTCCGCCTTAATGGATAGTGCAATCAGATCTTCCAGCAGATAAGGGAACTCCCTGGAGACAAGATCATCTGTAATGCGAATAGACAGACCTTGATAGAATATGGCCTTATAGGCATCGTCATTCCAGGAAGTCTCAGCCATCAAAGTTCTAAAGTCAATAGCATAGTCACTGACACTGCGGTTCCCCTGCCGGAGTTGCAGGAGACGAGACGGGGCATTAGTGACCCGACCCGGGGCATCAAACACAGTACGGAATGCTTGAAGAAAAGCCTTGGCATCAAAAGTCAGTGGAGAATTCTTCTCCCAAAGAGATGTTGCCCACTCAAGCGGTTTGCCCACCAAACAAGACATCACATAGCCCACCTTGGAACGCTCATTGGGGAAGTGCGAGGGTTGAAACTCGAACTGGATCTGGCACTGTGTAGCGAAACCTCTGCAGGCCTGTGGGTCCCCACTGAAGTGAGGAGGAGGAGGCGGAATACGAGGCTCGCCAGACGAGAAACCTGTGGTAGACGAGACAACCGCCATGGGAAGATTTGCAGCAGCTTGGGAAGCAGGAGGCACTCGAGAGAGAAGGGTATCGAGTGCCTGTCCTATGCGGTACTGCTGGGCTTCATATTCCTCCATGCGGGATGCCAGTCCGCAGAGCGCTCGTCCGACATCAGGCGTAGCTTCCTCAGTAGGATCCATGGCCCAAGTATACTGTCAGGGAGCCAGGAGCTCCCTCCAGGGAGGTAGTCAGGATCGAGGAGGATGCCCTCTTGAGGGAGCAATGTCGCGGTGTCTAAAGGGTTAATCAAAAGAGTAGTCAGAATCCAAGCAAGAGTTCACGGGCAGGTAGATAACAGCAAGGTCCAAAGTCCAGGCAAGGGTCAGAATAATAATCAGGAACAAGATTTAGCAAAAGCAGCTCACAGGGAACCCAGGATACACTTAGGGAAAGTTTCCTATACTTGGGCGCCATTCTGGCGTCTTGGTAGCGTTTTTATCTTTGAATTTGGCACCATTGTGACGTCATTGGCGTCCTTACGCCGACGCCGGCGCACTGACGTCATCGCGCCGGCGCCGCTACCCGCGTGGCGGCCATGGGCGCCGCGATTTTGGGAGCGACGCCGGCAGGGGAGGACGCCTAACGACTAACGACTAACTTCAAATGTAACTGGCAGGAAATTGGGGAACTGATAGTAAATACTAGGTAGCTGTTGCAATTAATTCTCTTGAGAGCCAGTTGAGTGTTACCACAATGAAACTAGTTTTTCCACCCCCCTAAATCCATGACACAAATATAACCTTGTATGGGGTGCTGATAGTCTGACATATGTCTACCATTAGGCTCAGTAACATCCAGAAATTGATGGTATGTCAAACCAACATTTTTGAATTCTTCATGCCAAAGGTCACTGTTTCATGTAGGTTTTTAGATCAGATATGGCATCAGGACAATTTTGGCATCTCCCAATGATATGAATAAACATAAGCAGCTAAATAATTGTGTGAGCAAGCACCATAACAAAACAATGTAGACACCCATCTAATTTCTTGAAATGGCCACATCCATTGTTGACAAAAAAAGTACCACTACATGATACAGTGACATTTTTGACGATTATGTGCTTCTTACTTTGTGCCAACAGTTTGTGGAAGGTCCTTTTCTATTTCAGCACAATAATGTCCCCATGCATAATGTAAGGTCCATACAAAATAGGTTTCCTGAGATGGGAGTAGATGAACATGACTTTCATTTGTAAAGCCCTGATTTTAACCCAACTCAATCCCTGTTGGGATGTTTGAACCCTGATGTTGTGCTAGGGCTGATCCCCAATATCTGTGCCCAACCTCATACTGTACATATGAGTGGAAAGAAATTTCAACATTTAGTTAAAGGCCTTCCAAGAGTAGTGGGTAAGGGCTGTTTTATCAGCAAAGAAGGAACCAACTTGATATTAATACTCTGGGTTTTTGTGTCAGATGTTGATGTATCCAGTTTGACCATACTGTATAGTGTATTTAGTGTGTTCTAGAAGAAAGTGAATGTAACCCTACAAAATAGGGTATATTTCCCTTTGATTATCCATTGTGGTGTCCATTAAATTTGTATGTGATAGATGCCATTTATTCTTATGCCCCAGAATATGTGAGCCACTGTTTCATTACTCCACTTGGTTTCTTCTTCAGGAGCAGCTATAAAAGATATGACACTCTGATGTCCCCATATGCCCCTAATGGGTATTTCAAGTTATACTCTGGAGACTGGAAAAGCAAATTCTATACAAGCGTTCAAAACAGGTATGTCTGGTATAGTGTCCAGCTAAAAATATATTCTTTTATTTCTCATGTCATTTGGCTAATGTAAAGAAGTGCAACAGTTTTGCTAGTGACTGCCCTTGCAGTCAACAGTATTTTCTGGCTAGCTGAAAGTAAATATCTTATTGGTGGGCCTTCGGTTACTAGACCTTAAGCAAACATTGTTGTTATTATATAACATTACCCCTAATGTAATAATGTAAGGCAGTAGTATAATAAAATGCACAAAGTTTACTCCAGGTCTGGTAACCCACAGCAGCCAATAAGATGCTTGCTATCAAATGGTAACAAGTAAATGTCATCTACTGACTGTCAGATACATTTGTGAGTACATTTTGTCACACAATCCCTCTTTAAAAATATACAACTCCCCTCATGTGCTCAATGCCAGTATGGTATACCATCATCTGTATACAGGTATGGGATCTGTTATTCAGAATGCTAGGGACCTGGGGGTTTCTGGATAAGGGGTCTTTCGGTAATTTGGATCTTCATGTCTGAAGTCTACTAAAAAATCATAAATTTTTAAATAAGAACAATAGGTTGGTTTTGCTTCTAATAAGGATTAATTATATCTTAGGTGGGATCAAGTACAAGCTACTGTTTTATTATTACAGAGAAAAATGAAATCATTTAAAACATTTTGGATTACTTTATTATAAAGTAGTCTATGGGAGACAGCCTTTCCGGTTTCCGGATAACGGATCCCATACCTGTATTTGTATCAAAATATGTTTGTGTATTAAGCATACTATATATATATATATATATATATATATATATATATATATACTGTATGAACTGTAGAGAGACAGATATTCACAAGAGTCTACATTTATTCACAGTTCTTACTGTTATTCTGGAAAAGTGGTCTCCTTACATTGTATAAGTAAGTATTATGTTATGGCCATCGCCAAAAATTTTTTTTATCAATTAGATGGACATTTTCTAAACAACTGGATTTATTTTTTTCTTGTTGTGGTTTGGAAAATATTAGTGTTCCTATTCTGCATCTTTCTGGACAATTTTATTTGTGAAGGTTACAACTAAATATTCATATTTTTGATTGCTTATATTTCAATGCAGGCTCCTTACAATCCGACTTCACAATGCTTATTTTTTTTATAATCAACTTTCTATACAGATATACAATAAAAATATGCCACCAATATCTCTTCCTCTCAGAGCTATCTCTTGTACTTTGGTCTTACTCCCAACAGTCTCTTCATAGCTGTGCCCACCTGCTTGTACAAAATGTCCTTAAGCAGTCAGACAGTACCGTTCCTACAGGTACTAGCTCCTCTTGACTTTGCTCCACTTTCTCTTCTGAGGACATGTTCACCAGTGGAATTCCACAGGTTTGCCACTGTACCTAGCTCTAGCCCTGCCTCATGATACCAGAGGTTGTTCCAGGGTAGAATCAACCCCTACTCTTGCTCGAGTCTCTATCTGCCAATGTGCCTTGTGGGGTTCTAATTCTAGTTAATGCCTTTTCAGACTTCTCAGACCTACTCTTGCCTCTAGGATGAGCTATTATAAGAATATGCTTAACTAACCATCATTCTGAGGTCCCAAATCCCTGACTTGGTGTGAGTTTGACTATCTTTAGTCTGGGGTTCCTCTGATTTCCCACCCTACTGAGAACTGATGTTTCAGGGTCCTGTGGCCATGCCTCCCAACTGGGTTGTTCTTAAAAGAATGATAGGCCTGTGCCTTCTTGTTACATATCTACATCCTGATATGGTTTCAATTCCACTTTCCACAGGCTGTGGTGTATCTTATAACAGTGTAGTCAGTCGAATAGTAGGAGGAACTTATGCCAACTATGGAAACTGGCCATGGCAAGTCAATTTACAGTACATAACAGGTGTTCTATGTGGTGGGTCCATAATTTCATCCAAGTGGATAGTGACTGCTGCTAACTGTGTATATGGGTAAGTTTTTACAACTCAATCATTATTATAGTTTTTCCTTTTTTTTGAGGTTTGGTTATTGTTGTTTACTTTGTATTAAAAATATAAAAACAATAGGAACTCGATCGATTTCGTGATCTCTATCAAACACTTGAATTGCAGCCTCCTGCCTTTAGTAAAATGTGGAGGCAGGTGCCTACTGGCCAAAAGTAACACTATGCTGGAAAGTGGGAGGGCTTAGGTTGGGGTACTGTAGCTCCACTAACTTATGGGAGATCTGGTGCTGTAGACACTTCACTGTTGACATTGGTATAGAAGACAAGATAAAGTAATTCTCTTTGGATCACCACCTTAGGGGTGTCAGGGGTATCAACACAGAGCCTTCAAATAGGGGCACTATTGAAGAAGAACTTTAAAGGAGGTATAAAAATAAAAACTGGGTAAATAGATAGGTTGTGCAAAATAAAAAAAAATGTTTCTAATATAGTTAGTAAGCCAAAAATGTAACATATAAATGCTGGAGTGACTGGATGTGTAACATAACAGAAAAGAACACTACTTCCTGCTTTGCAGCTCTATTGGTTTCTACTGATTGTTACCAGGCAGTAACCAATCAGTGACTTGAGGGAGGGCACATGGGTCATAACTGTTGCTTTTGAATCTGAACCGAATGCTAAGTATCAATTGCAAACTCACTGAACAGTTATGTCCCATGTGGCTCCCCTTAAATTCACTGACTAACTCAGAGTTAGAGAGCTGAAAAGCAGGAAGTAGTGTTCTGGCTATTGTGTTAGACATCCAGTCACTCCAGCCTTTATACATTACATTTTTGCCTAACTAACTATATTAGAAAGACTTTTTTTTATTTTGCACAGCTATTTACCCATCTTTTTTTCTTTTGCTCTGAACTGTTCCTTTAACACAGAGATATGACAAGCAATTCATATGATATGTTGTAGGTTCACAAGAAAGTCTGATCTCTGTTGGTAATAGAAGTGGGATCTTATATGATTAGATTTTAATATACTAATTTTAATCTGTTGAACAACTTAGATGGCTTCACCAATCATATTTACTCTTCATTTTCCTACTAGGCATTTTTGCTACAAGTTGTATATGTGTGCCTCATTGTTCTGCTTTGATCTTTTGTTGAAACTCCTGCTTGTTTAACTTGGAAAACAACAAAAACATCTTCAAACTAGAAGTGGGATCTTGCAAGGCTCTGTTTAAAACTACACAATAGTTGTATCTCTTGTACAGTTCTTTTTACCAAGATTTCATCTCTTTACTATGATTTAAATTTTGTGTTTTGGGTACAAAAATGTGAACAAGTAAATGTTTAAAAAAATACATAGCAATTATGTCTAAGCTGATAAAGTGAAAAAGAACAAAATGTGATTAAAAAGCTTAATAAACAATGACTATTTTAAACATTATTCTTCCATCAACCTTTATGGGGTTATGCCAGATCTGAGCAGGTGTGTCATTGGAGGTAAACAAATACCTTCAATTTCATTTGTATTTCATTGTCTCCAAACACACACACGATGGACCCTGCAATATATATGGACTCTGCAGAGGCCCTGACTAGAGAAATTACAGTTTTCACCCTGCTTGAATTCTGTGAATTTTTTTTTGTGAAACTGCAGTATATTTTGCCATGAAAATTTTCACTGAAAAAAAAAAAAAACTCCCAGAGAGAAAAAAAACTGCAAGGGATAAAAACAGTTTGCTCATTTTACATTTTGCAGTAAAATAAGTATTTCTATTGGTTATGTGGTTATATTGGTTATGGTAAACTCTTTCTTGTTAGGCCTTACTCAAATGCTTCTGGATGGAGAGTTTTTGTTGGGACACTGACCTTGCCAAGTTACAATAGTTCCAGCACCTATTTTGTGGAAAGAATAATTGTGCACCCTGGTTATAATTTTTCCACCTATGATAATGATATCGCTTTAATGAAACTAACAGATGAAATAACATTTGGCTGTAAGTATCCATCTGGCTTGTAGTGTTTGAGAAAGAACTAAGAACCTGTAGCGAATTTTGGATATTGGGCCAGATTCAGTGAAATAAAAGATTTATCACGTGAAAACTCATGGATGAGATTCAATTTGAGATGCAATTCAATTCAGAAAAACGTATCTCACTGTTTATCACGTGAAAACTCTATTGAAGTCGGATAAGGAAAAATTATTTTTCTCCTCCAATTGAATCCCATCCATGAGTATTCACGTGATAAACCAGGAGATCATTGTATTTGCTCCATACATTTCTGATACAGAAAAAGGGATTGGTAGGTAATGATGGGGGTGAATAAATTTGCCAGGTGCAAATTTGCAGAGAATTTCCACCTTTCACTGCTGGCAAATAAATTCGTGAAACTCCTGCGAAAATTCCCAGACAAAAATTTTTTGGCATTACACAAATTTCACTGGAAAATTGTGAATTTTTCGGCGAGGCGCAACGGGAGAAATTCGCCCATCACTATTGGTAGCACTGAACAGGGGCTTAATATATAGGGGCTAAGGACAGAGAGTTGTTTGAGTTACTGACTTCTTTTGCATCCCCTTAGTACTTTAACACTTCTGTCCGGGGTCTTAGTAAATAACCCCTAAAGTCTCAAAATGATGCTACAGAGTAACATGAGGCTTGTTGAAATGTATGCAAAGATAAAAGAGTTGGGTGGGTTGACAGTGGGGATGTATGAGGCAGCAAGATATTGATATCTTCATCGATGGCTTGTACCTATAAAGCTAAACGTGATTCTGCATAGCAAATGCTGACATTATTTGAAAAAATAATAATAAAAACAATTTTCTATATATACTATTTTTTCAGATACCACACAGCCGGTGTGCTTACCCAACTCTGGCATGTTCTGGGAGGCTAACATCGCAACTTGGATATCTGGTTGGGGATCAACCAAAGAAGGAGGTAAAAAAGAGCCCTGATCATCATTAACACAATAAGGGACATATTTATTAATGTTGGAGACAAACATCACTGGTGATATTGCCCATAACAACCAACAACTTCCCTTTAACTGGCCTCCCCGAACAGAAAAAAAAATCATCCTACACAAGTGCACAGTGGGATAATTTTAAAGCTTTGCTTTGTGCCTTTTAAGGAAAACTTAACCCCCAGAATGAATACTTAATCAACAGACAGTTTATATCATATTAAGTGGCCTATTAAAGAAACTTACCAAACTGGAATATGTATATATAGGTAAAGTTTGCCCTTTTCCTTTTTTTACATTGAGCCTCCATTTTTTTTATATTCTCTGTGTTCCCTCAGAGATTACCCACCCAGAAATACTGCAGCTATAAATGTGTGAGAGTAAAATACATAACTTCACCCATTAATTGGCTCATGTGACCTATCATGTATGGGTGCATCTGTTTTTTTTGTGTGTCCTGTGAAATGTATGGTCCCAGGGGGTGGCCCTTAGAACTTAAAATGGCAATTTTCTATTTATGAAAATGGTTTATTTATATGAAGCAGGGTTTTACATATGAACTGTTTAAAACAATATATTTTTATTAAGACCTACGTACATTGTTTTGGGGTATTGTTTTCCTTTTAGTTCACTGTCCACCTTCATGACCCTAGAGCAGGGGTTTGAACTGGACGTTCTAATGTACATAAAAATTAATCTCTTAGATTACCAGTATTTTAATACAGAAGTTTCTGTTTTTCTCATTTCCCAAGAATGTAAAACATTCCCTCTCTTCTTCATTAACTTTTTAATTCCAGGTAGTGTGTCTACAAATCTGAAGTATGCTATAATTCCACTGATTGACTCGAATGTGTGCAATCAGTCATATGTGTACAATGGGAGCATTACACCTTCTATGATATGTGCTGGTTATCTTTCTGGGAGAGTAGATACTTGTCAGGTAAGCCCTTACTGTATGGGGGTTATTTACTAAACTCCAAAAGCAAAAATCACAAAAAATCATGAATATTTCGGAATTTATTAAACCCTATGGATGGAAAAGTCCTTGAATTTTATCAATTTGAGTGATCATGTCCTTACTGTCACCCAAAATCATATTCTGTCGAAAGGTTTATCATTTTCCCCTAGCTTTGACATCAGTTCCTTCTCTCTATACAAAGATCTGTTTCTCTTCTGTAGGAAACGCCTACTTAAAAAATATTTCAGTAAAGAGGATACTTTACATGATCAAACTGTGCTTAATCCCTTTTCTTCGATCTCTGATCCATCAAACCCATATGATTTGATTCATCCATCCTTAAACCCAACTGCGGAACAAGACCTATTTAATTTGGCAGTTCTAGATTTGGAAGACCTAGTATCTATTCTGAACAAACTGAATAAGTACAGACAATGAAACCCAAAAGCCAGTTTATGCCACCTAAAAATACTTGTCCAGCGGTGAATATTTTTGGGGAACTGGTTATGCGAGATTTCATGAATTTACCTAGGTCCAACCAAGATAATCTGACCAAAGCAGAACAACTAGCAATGCACCAAATTAGGGACTGGGAGAATGTCATTATTAAACCCTCAGACAAGGGAGGGAATGTTGTTATTTGGCCCAGGGTTATGTATTTAACAGAAGCCTTGAAACATGGCTATCCAATGCTACCAGAAACTACATCATGACCCAACTATCAAATTCCGAAAATCATATAATACTCTTTTCACTGATGGCTATCAGACAGGGTTAACATAAATCTTTATTTAACAAAATCTCCACCACTCCTACATTCTATATGTTGCACAAAATATACAAAAATATTTCTAAACCACCAGGTCGTCCGATAGTATCGGGCAATGGTAATTTATGTGAAAGGGCGAGTCAATATATAGACTCTAAATTAAGGAGCTTTGTTTTCAACCTTCCTTCATACATTAGAGATACAGGGGATCTTCTATACAAGTTACAACATATAAAAGTTGATGCAGGAACCCTTCTCGTCAGCTGCAACGTTGAATCATTATACTCTTCAATCTCACATAAAAACGGTCTATGCGCTGCAAGATTTTTCATAGAAACAAAAAGTGAATGGGACAGTCAATACATTGATTTCATGATGGACCTAATCAAATTCTGTTTAAATCACAATTTTTTTGTTTTCCATGAGAAGTTTTATTTACAAGTCAGTGGGGTTGTGATGGGAGCTGCCGATGCACCAACATATGCTAATCTTTTTATGGGCTGATGGGAAGCTTTCTGGGTTTTTGGTGACTTGATGTCTTGCTATACACAATACATCACATTACATATCGGCACATTGACGATTTATTACTCCTACGGACAGGAGACTGGGAATTAATGGATGAGTTTCTGATGACACTCAATAATAATAATCTCAATGTCAAGCTGTCTCAAACCATTAATAGTCACAATATCGATTTTTTTTGGGTGTCACACTCATTGTGCCGCCAATTAGGCTTAAATAGCTCTATATATATATATATATAGAACTAGAAATAGAGATCGCACTCACAGGTCTTAGAAGAGTTTAAATGTCTTTATTCAGTGGACGATCGTCCACTGAATAAAGACATTTAAACTCTTCTAAGACCTGTGAGTGCGATCTCTATTTCTAGTTCTACATTCAACCTTCAACAAGGACTGCACCCAGGCATAATTGACGACATTTTCGTGAGTGCCGGTTCTTCCCTTCACTATATATATATATATATATATATATATATATATATATATATATATATATATATATATATATATATATATATACATATATATGTGTGTGTGTGTGTGTATATATATATATATATATATATATATATATATATGTATATATACTATATTGATAGCCTAGCTATATATATTTTCTGTTTTGTTTAGTTACTTCATTCAGAGCCATGTAGTTTAAACTTACTAGCTTGCAGCATGTAAATTTTGCCAACCAATACCTCACTACCACTGATTTCAAGTGAGTCATGTGATCTTATGGCAGTCGTTATTTACGTTCAGAGTGGCAGCCATTCTACCTTGTTCAGCTTAAGGCTAGGCACTCCCTTTCTACAATAGAGTACCTACGCTCAGCCGGTGTCAGCTTTCTGCTTAAGTACACTACTGGGTGTTCCTCACCATTTACCATTTGGGAGAGGACAGCCCCCAAACCCACATCTAAGGCTTCAGTTTGCACAATGAACTCATTCTGAAAAACTGGTGTTATTAACACTGGTTGCCTACAGAGGGAATTTTTAAGTTCTATGAAAGCTTTTTCAGCCTCAGCTGACCACAATCATTACTGAGCTCTTCCCTTTAGTAAGATCTGTAAGGGGAGCTGCAATAGAAGCAAAGTAAGGGACAAACCTACGATAGTAGCCTACTATCCCAAGGAAGGCTCTGACTTGTTTCTATGTGACAGGTTGGGGCCACTTTTGTATTGCCTCCACTTTACTTATTTGAGGCTGTACTGCACCTCTCCTAATTACATAACCTAAGTATTTGGCTTCTTCCATTCCAACCGCACACTTTTTAGGATTTGCAGTAAGCCCTGCCTCACGTGTAGAGACTAGCACTGCCTGTACCTGGTAAGTGAGACTCCCAATCAGAGCTGAAGATAACCACATCATCCAAATAGGCTGAGGCATAGGGATTATGTGGTTTAAGAATACGGTCCATTAGTCTTAGCTGGGGCCCCGTGTAAACCAAAAGGTAGTACATTGTATTGGAAAAGACCCTCAGCTCCTTCCGCTAGTGGTACCTGCCAATACCCTTTTGAGATCTAGAGTTGTGAGGTACCTTGCATGGCCTAGCCTTTTGATGAGTTCATCTACCCTAGGTATGGGACAGGCATCAAATTTTGAGACGTTATTCAGTTTTTGGAAGTCATTACAAAACCTTAGAGTCCCATCAGGTTTAGGGAGCAAAACAATTAAGCTAGACCAATCGCTGTGGGACTCCTCAATTAATCCTAGATCCAACATTTTCCTTACCTCCTCAGAGACCATCTGTCTCCGTGTCTCAGGTATTCTATACAGTATGGTTTCATCTTGACTTTTACCTGAGGGCCCGTAACCACATCATGTTCAATTAGCTTAGTTCTTCCAGGAAGATCAGAGAAAACATCCCTATTTCTCATCAAGACTTCTTTTACTTCTTGTTTCTGTGATACTGAAAGAGTTTTGGCTGTTTTGACTTCTGGAATGAGACTAGCAGAATGGGCCAGTGGGCCCGGTCCTGATACCAGGACCGCCTGAGGTCTCCAGGGCTTCAGTAAATTCACATGATAAAGTTGCACCTGTTTCTCTTATCAGGTTGCCATACCTTATAGTTCACCTCACCAACTTTTTCAATAATTTTGTAAGGCCCCTGCCACTTGGCCAGGAACTTACTTTCAACTGTGGGGATAAGTACCAAGACTCTATCCCAAGGATTAAAGCTCCTTACTTTTGCAGCCCTATTATAAATCCTGCTTTTGGCCTCCTGTACTTGGGTCATGTGCTTCTTTACAATAGGTAACACCATTGTAATCCGCTCCTGCATTTAAGAAATGTGTTCTACCACTGTCTTAAAGGGGATAGCCTCCTGTTCCCAAGTTTCTTTAGCTACATCTAGCAGACCCCTGGGGTGTCTACCATAGAGTAACTGAAATGGGGCTATCCCAGTAGAAGCTTGGGGCACCTCTCTGATTGAGAACCAAAACGGCAATAAGCAGTCCCAATTTTTCCCATCTTTATCTACCACATTTTTCAACATGGCTTTCAGGGTCTTATTAAACCTTTCCACCAAGCCATCAGTTTGAGGGTGGTATACTAAGATACAAGTGTTTCATACCTAAGAGGTGACACAACTCTTTGGTTACTTTGGACATAAAGGGTGTGCCTTGATCTGTCAGTATTTCTTTAGGTATTCCCACCCTAGAAAACAAATGGACCAGCTCTTTGGCTATACATTTTGCTGAAGTATTCCTTAAAGGTACTGCTTCTGTATATCTATTATATGTTGGTGCCCTCTAGCGGATTTTGGCTGGGGACCGACCAAATCCATGGCAACCCTCTGAAATGGGACCTCAATGTTTGGAAGGGGAACCAAGGGTCCTCTGTAATGGGGTCTTGGTGCTGCTAACTGACAACCTGGGCAGGAGTTACAATATCGCTTTACATCTCCAATCACCCCAGGCCAAAAGAACCTCTGAAGAATTCTTTCTATAGTTTTATCGACTCCCAGGTGGCCGCCAAGTACATGTCTATGTGCCATATCTAATACCACCTTTCTATATTGCTGGGGTACCACCAGCTGTTCTATAATTTCACCTCTTATTTTGCTCACATGATATAATAGATCCTGGTTCAGGGCCATGTGGGGAAACACTGTTTCTGCCCCTGGACATTGAGGTTCCCCATTTATAACTTTTATATTTTCTCTAGCATGGCACAGAGTGGGGTCCCTCATTTGGGCAGTTCCAAAGTTCTCCTTGGAGACCTCTAAATCAGGTACCATGTCACCTTCCTCTACCCCCTCTTCAAGGCCTGCAAACACTTCTAGGGGTGAGGGAACATCAGTCACCCCTACTTTATCATCATTCTCAGGGTGTGTAAAGGGTTCTGGGGACAAGCATGTTTCCTTTGCCTTGTATGAGGAACCCTTTTCAGAATTACTCTCCTCACCCCATAGTTGCCAGAACAAAGGAAAATCTCTTCATAATATAACAGCATGCATTAAGGTTTTTACAACCCCCACTTGATACTTTACAGTTCCAGACTGAGTTTCAATCAGAACCAAAGCAGCTGGGTAGTCTTTTGTGTCCCCATGAATGCACATTACCCCGACCCGTGGGTGGGTAGAGTCAACGATGCCCACCAAACTAGCGTGAACTAATGTTACCAAACTTCCCGAATCCAGGAGAGCTGTCACCCGGTGTCCTTCTATGACTACTGGGCAAAACTGTTTACCAGTCTTTCTTGTAGAGAAGTCAGAAATGCTGGCAGAGCATACAGGGATTCTTGTTTCCCTCAATTACAATCCATAGGCTCTGATGTTAGGGGGCAGTTAGCAGCGAAATGGCCAAACTCTCTACACCTCCAGCATTGTAACCACCTTTTATCTCTGTCAGAGGCCTCTTGACCCTGACTGGTGGCCACCCTATCTTTGGCTCCTGTACTCAGTCCCAAAGTCATATCAGAGGTTTTGTTCCGGTTACCTTGGGAAACCACCCCTTTAACAAATGGAACAGTCTTACCAGGTTTTCCTTGCAATCTCTGAGGCTTGATAGGGTGCTGGACAGAGGTTCCCTCTCCTAGGTAGCTCTCAGTGCCTCTCCACAAGTTCCACCATCTGGGTCATATCTTGGGGGTCTGCCTGTCCAACCCATCGCTGTATATCCCGGGGAAGACCTTTGCGGGACCGATCTACAATGATCCTTTCCACTACTTGATCAGCTGTGTTAATGTCTGGTTGCAGCCACTTTCTTGTGAGACCCAGGTAAGTGGCCTTTATTTCACAAACTACACACACTACATCCACTTGTATACATCTATACACAGTTACACACTAATTTTAGTAAAGATTTTTGTAAAGTTATGTACACTTATTTGCACTTTATTTTACACTTATATACACACTATCACACCACTTTTAGAAGTGTATACACATGTATGCACAAAAAACTCACAAAGAGGGCTTTTTTATTTTTTTGCGTTTTCATCTTACTAATTTGTGTTTTTTTACCCCTAAAAACCATTTGTTTTGGCAGCATGACTATTGTGTAAACGATTTTGGCCACTAATTATGCTGTCGGATCAGTCATTTTGTTATTTCATTGATTTACACAATTTTTGTGGTTTTATTGCAATTTTATCCCTGCATTATTTTTCCTTAAGTATCTTTAGTATAGTTTTGCTGTTTGGTGCTTTGGTATAGAAAGATATATTTTACTTTGTTTGTTCTGTCAGAATATGTACTTTCCAAAAATATATGGTGTTCTGGGCGTTTTTTACAGTTTGGGGGTCTTACAACACATAACGCAAAGTCGGGGTACTGTTTTCAGCAGCTTAGTTGGCTAGTGTCAAAATTCATATGCATGTTTTACATTTGGGGTCCGTACACAACACATACTTTGGTAAATCTATGCATATTGGACATCAAACTATTCATTAGACTTCTGACGTCCATATTTAGGGTGATTTTTCTTTGTATGTAAAACATTGTTTTAGGCAATTTTCAGAAATGTTGTAAAAACCTCTATGTTTAGAAAAGCTTTGCAGTTTGGTAGTTTGGTGTAAAAAGATGTCTTTATCTTTGTTGGATTAGTCAGAATGTGTACTTTCCAAAAACATATGATTTTGGGGGGTCTTTGCTGTTAGGAGGGTCTTGAGGCACATAATATGAAGTCAATGGTCTATGTTCACAGAAGGTGAATCGGCAGCGGAGAAAACTCATATTCACTATTTTTATTTGGGGTCCGCACATGCCAGCTGCCTTGGTATATCGGGCAATTGCAATATTTTTAGGCGATTTTCAAAAATGTAAAAACCGTTGCTTTTATCTGTAGATTTAGGAAAGACTTGCGACTTGGTACTTTGGAGTACTAAGACATGCATAGCCAATTTGGGTTTGCGGGAATGTGTAGTTTCCGAAAATATATGGTTTTCTGGGGTGAACTTACTTTTTTCTACCTTTGCCCCCCCCCCAAAATGATGTAAATGTGTTGATTTTGCCGTACCTGAAATGACAGACCATATGAGGGTCTTCCTTTTGGGGCCCCTATATGCCACGTACTTGGGTACACCTATACATATTGTGTATCAAACTGTTCAGAGGACCCTAGGCTTTCATATTTTGGGGGATTTCTCTTGATACCTAAATGTTTGTGGGTAATAAGATGCTGCAGGGTAGAAATTTTGAGGTGAGTTTTGGAAATGTCACCAAAATCACCAAATTTAGGATTGTTTTGCGGCTTGGTACTTTGTAGTACAAAGACATGCATACCAAATTTAGATTTGTGGGAATGTGTACTTCCCCCTTTAAACTGTCTGTTCCTTTAAATTATTTTTTCAACACTTAGCCACACTTCGCCAGGCGTATTTTCGCCAGCGCTCCGCAAATTCACTAAAATCCGAAGTTGCGCACAGGGGTAGCGTAAGTTTTCGAAGTTGCGCTAGCGTTAATTCGCCAAGCGAAGCTTCGCTAGTAGGGATGTAGCGAACGTCGGAAAAAAAGTTCGCGAACATATTCGCGAACTTGCGCAAAAATGCGAGCGATTCGCGAACGGTTCGCGAACCCCATAGACTTCAATGGGAAGGCGAACTTTAACATCTAAAAAAGACATTTCTGGCCAGAAAAATGATTTTAAAGTTGTTTAAAGGGTGCAACGACCTGGACAGTGGCATGCCAGAGGGGGATCAAGGGCAAAAATTTATCTGAAAAATCTGCCTGTGTGTGCTTGGAAGAGATAGTGTAGGGGGAGAGCTGTTAGTGATTTCAGGGACAGATGATAGTAAGTTTGCTGGCTAGTAATCTGCTTGATACTGCTCTGTATTGGAGGGACAGAAGTCTGCAGGGATTTGAGGGACATTTTAGCTTAGGTAGCTTTGCTGGCTAGTAATCTACTGTTCTCTTTAAACAACTGCCATACATTGACCTTGTAGGCATTGTTTGCCCAGTTTTTTTGGACGCAGCCACTGAAGCACAGTTGCCAGAAAAAATATGCCATATAAATGCTGAAAATAGTCATTTTTCGCCATACGTTGACCTTGTAGACATTGTTTGCCCAGTTTTTTTGGACGCAGCCACTGAAGCACAGTTGCCAGAAAAAATATGCCATATAAATGCTGAAAATAGTAATTTTTCGCCATACGTTGACCTTGTAGACATTGTTTGCCCAGTTTTTTTGGTTGCAGCCACTGAAGCACAGTTGCCAGAAAAAATATGCCATATAAATGCTGAAAATAGTCATTTTTTGCCATATACGTTGAGTCAACGTATGGCAAAAAATGACTATTTTCAGCATTTATGTGGCATATTTTTTCTGGCCTCTGTGCTTCATTGGCTGCGGCCAAAAAAACTGGGCAAACAATGCCTACAAGGTCAACGTCGTTGACCTTGTAGGCATTGTTTGCCCAGTTTTTTTGGCCGCAGCCACTGAAGCACAGAGGCCAGAAAAAATATGCCATATAAATGCTGAAAATATAAATTTTTTTGGTTGCAGCCACTGAAGCACAGAGGCCAGAAAAATTATGCCATATAAATGCAGAAAATATGCATTTTTTTGGTCGCAGCCACTGAAGCACAGTTGACAGAAAAATTATGCCATATAAATGCTGAAAATATAAATTTTTTTGGTTGCAGCCACTGAAGCACAGAGGCCAGAAAAATTATGCCATATAAATGGAGAAAATATGCATTTTTTTGGTTGCAGCCACTGAAGCACAGAGGCTAGAAAAATTATGCCATATAAATGGACAAAATATGCATTTTTTTGGTTGCAGCCACTGAAGCACAGAGGCCAGAAAAATTATGCCATATAAATGCAGAAAATATGCATTTTTTTGGTTGCAGCCACTGAAGCACAGAGGCCAGAAAAATTATGCCATATAAATGCAGAAAATATGCATTTTTTTGGACGCAGCCACTGAAGCACAGTTGCCAGAAAAAATATGCCATATAAATGCTGAAAATAGTCATTTTTCGCCATACGTTGACCTTGTAGACATTGTTTGCCCAGTTTTTTTGGTTGCAGCCACTGAAGCACAGAGGCCAAAAAAAATTAAACCAGTAGGGTTTGCACCCTAGTTTGTAACGGTGGCGGAGGGAGGAGGACGCTAAAGGACAGCTGTGTGTGGAGTCATGAGGCTTGAAGAGAAGGACAGCTGCATAGAAGTCAGAACAAGTCTTCCGGCGTGCAGTAACCCTCCGAGATCCACCCCTCATTCATTTTAATAAAGGTCAGGTAATCGACACTTTTGTGACCTAGGCGAGTTCTCTTCTCAGTTACAATCCCTCCTGCTGCACTGAAGGTCCTTTCTGAGAGCACACTTGAGGCTGGGCAAGACAAGAGGTTCATGGCAAATTGTGACAGCTCTGGCCACAGATCAAGCCTGCGCACCCAGTAGTCCAGGGGTTCATCGCTCCTCAGAGTGTCGATATCTGCAGTTAATGCCAGGTAGTCCGCTACCTGCCGGTCGAGGCGTTCTTTGAGGGTGGATCCAGAAGGGTTGTGGCGCTGCCTTGGACAGAAAAACATTTGCATGTCTGATGTTACAGACCGGCCAAAGGGCTTTGTCCTTGCAGGTGTGCTCGTGGCAGGATTACTGGCACCTCTGCCCCTGGAATGTTGATGAGTTCCTGAAGTGACATCACCCTTAAAAGCATTGTACAACATGTTTTGCAGGCTGGTTTGTAAATGCCGCATCTTTTCGAACTTGTGGTATGTTGGTAACATTTCTGCCACTTTATGCTTGTACCGAGGGTCTAGTAGCGTTGCGACCCAGTACAGGTCCTTCTCCTTAAGCCTCTTGATACGGGGGTCCTTCAACAGGCATGACAGCATGAAAGACCCCATTCTCACAAGGTTGGATGCAGAGCTATCCATCTCCGCTTCCTCATTATCAAGGACTGCATCATCCACGGTCTCCTCCCCCCAGCCACGTACAAGACCAGGGGTCCCCAAAAGGTCACCACTAGCCCCCTGGGAAGCCTGCTCCTGTTGGTCCTCCTCCTCCTCCTCCACAAAGCCACCTTCCTCCTCTGACTCCACTTCTGGCACCTCTCCCTGCGTTGCAGCAGGTGCCTGGGTTCGTTCTGGTGATTCCGACCATAAATCGTGCGCTTCCAGCTCCTCGTCACGCTGGTCTACAGCCTCATCTGTCACTCGTCGCACGGCACGCTCCAGGAAGAAAACGAAGGGTATTAGGTCGCTGATGGTGCCTTCGGTGCGACTGACCATATTTGTCACCTCTTCAAAAGGTCGCATGAGCCTGCAGGCATCGCGCATAAGCACCCAGTAACGGGGGAAAAAAATCCCCAGCTCTGCAGATCCAGTCCTACCACCCAGTTCAAAAAGGTACTCGTTGACGGCCCTTTGTTGTTGCAGCAGACGTTCCAACATAAGGAGCGTTGAATTCCAGCGAGTCTGGCTGTCAGAAATCAAACGCCTGACTGGCATGTTGTAGCGCTGCTGAATGTCAGCAAGGCGTGCCATGGCTGTGTAGGAACGTCTGAAATGGGCCGACACCTTTCTGGACTGGGTGAGAACGTCCTGGAATCCTGGGTACTTGGAGACAAAACGTTGGACTATTAAATTTAACACATGTGCCATGCAGGGCACATGTGTTAAATTTCCCAGTCTCAACGCTGCCAACAGATTGCTTCCATTGTCACACACCACTTTTCCGATCTGCAGTTGGTGTGGGGTCAGCCACCGATCGGCCTGTGACTGCAGAGATGACAGGAGTACAGATCCGGTATGGTTTTTGCTTTCCAGGCACGTCATCCCCAAGACAGCGTGACAACGGCGTACCTGGCACGTCGAATAGCCTAGGGGGAGCTGGGAGTGCACAGGTGTGGAGGAGGAGAAGGAGGACCCAGCAGCAGAGTAAGAAGAAGAAGAGGAAGAAGACGAGGTAGAGAGCGATGGAGGAGTAGAGGTGGTGGCAGAACCGCGTGCAATCCGTGGCGGTGACACCAACTCCACTGTTGTTGTTGTTGTTGAGCTACCCATTCCCTGCTTCCCATTCCCAGCCATTACCAAGTTCACCCAGTGGGCAGTGTAGGTGACATACCTGCCCTGACCATGCTTGGAGGACCATGCGTCAGTAGTCATATGGACCTTTGGCCCAACACTAAGTGACAGAGATGCGGTAACTTGGCTCTGCACATGTTGGTACAGGTGTGGTATTCCCTTTTTAGAAAAAAAATTGCTGCTGGGTACCTTCCACTGCGGTGTCCCAATTGCTACAAATTTGCGGAAGGCCTCAGAGTCCACCAGCTGGTATGGTAAAAGCTGGCGGGCTAAGAGTGCAGACAAGCCAGCTGTCAGACGCCGGGCAAGGGGGTGACAGTCAGACATTGGCTTCTTACGCTCAAACATGGCCTTCACAGAAACTTGGCTGGTGGCAGATGACTGGGAATGGGAACAGGTGGTCAAGGTGGAAGGCGGAGTGGAGGGTGGTTCAGATGGGTCAAGGACAGCAGAGGTAGAGCAGTAAGATGCTGGACCAGAAGGAGTGTGGCTTTTAGTTTGCCTGTTGCCTTTGAGGTGTTGCTCCCAAAGTGCTTTGTGCTTGCCGCTCATGTGCCTTCGCATAGAAGTTGTACCTATGTGGCTGTTGGGCTTACCAAGGCTCAGTTTCTGACTGCACTCATTGCAAATTACAATGCTTTTGTCAGAGGCACACACATTAAAAAAATCCCACACTGCTGACTTTTTGGAAGTGTGCGATCTGGCGGTAACAGTAGAAGTTGGCGGCATTGGCGGCAATGGCGGGTGCGTTGGCTGGCTGAACACAGGTGCCGATACATGTTGTTGCCCTACTGATCCCTGCGGGCTGTCCTCCCTGCTTCTTCTAAGTCTTATTCTCCTACTGCCTCTCTGACTCTCCGTCTCTCCATCTGAACTACCCTCCTCTTGCTCTCTTCTACTAGGCACCCACAAAACATCAATCTCCTCATCATCATTCTCCTCAGATGCATCAATTTCTTCTGACACATCACAGAAGGAAGCAGCAGCGGGGACCTCCTCCTCATCACTCATCATTATGTCCATCTCTGTCGTGTTCTCTGCCAGAATTAAATCTGGTGTAACGTCCTCATCTCCTTCATCTTCTTCTGCCAATAATGGTTGCGCATTACTCAGTTCAAGAAACTCATGGGAAAATAACTCCTCTGACTCCAGTGAAGAAGGGGCACCGGTGGTGGAGGAAGTGTTACGTGGGGTGGCCATAGCAGTGGAGGATGAGGAGGATGTTGTGGTAAAGTTAGAAACGGTAGAGGATGGGGTGTGCTGTGTAAGCCAGTCAACTACCTCTTCAGCATTTTGGGAGTTCAGGGTCATTGGCTTTTTAAAACTGGGCAATTTGCTAGGGCCACAGGATTGCATAGCAGCACGGCCCCTAGCACGGCCTCTGCGTGGCGGCCTGCCTTTGCCTGGCATTATTTTTAAAAAAACAACAACAACAAAAACTCAGTTGGTTTTTCTGGAAACGATAATACACACAGCTAGATGGCGGTTTGAAGCAAACACTGTGCAAATAATGCCTACAAGGTCAACGTATACACAGCGGTGGATACGGATTACGTAAAATATAAGAATGCTGCTTGAAAAAAAGTAACTCAAGTGGTTTTTCTAGAGACGATAATATTATCAATATTTAGACAAAATGTGAACAAGCTCACACAGCTAGATGGCGGTTTGAAGAAAACACTGTGCAAATAATGCCTACAAGGTCAACGTATACACAGCGGTGGATACGGATTACGTAAAATATAAGAATGCTGCTTGAAAAAAAGTAACTCAAGTGGTTTTTCTAGAGACGATAATATTATCAATATTTAGACAAAATGTGAACAAGCTCACACAGCTAGATGGCGGTTTGAAGAAAACACTGTGCAAATAATGCCTACAAGGTCAACGTATACACAGCGGTGGATACGGATTACGTAAAATATAAGAATGCTGCTTGAAAAAAAGTAACTCAAGTGGTTTTTCTAGAGACGATAATATTATCAATATTTAGACAAAATGTGAACAAGCTCACACAGCTAGATGGCGGTTTGAAGAAAACACTGTGCAAATAATGCCCACAAGATCAACGTATACACTACTACAGCGGTGGATACGGATTACGTAAAATATATTATGGCTGCTTGAAAAAAGTCACTCCGGTGTTTTTTCTGGAGACGGTAATATTATGGATATTTAGACAGAATGTGAACAAGGTCACACAGCTAGATGGCTGTTGGTTGAATAACACACTGGGCAAAAAATGCCTACAGGGCAAATAATGCCTAAAAGGTCAACTTATACACTACTACAGCGATGGATACGGATTACGTAAAATTTATTATGGCTGCTTGAAAAAAGTCACTCCGGTGTTTTTTCTGGAGACGGTAATATTATGGATATTTAGACAGAATGTGAACAAGGTCACACAGCTAGATGGCTGTTGGTTGAATAACACACTGGGCAAAAAATGCCTACAGGGCAAATAATGCCTAAAAGGTCAACTTATACACTACTACAGCGATGGATACGGATTACGTAAAATTTATTATGGCTGCTTGAAAAAAGTCACTCCGGTGTTTTTTCTGGAGACGGTAATATTATGGATATTTAGACAGAATGTGAACAAGGTCACACAGCTAGATGGCTGTTGGTTGAATAACACACTGGGCAAAAAATGCCTACAGGGCAAATAATGCCTAAAAGGTCAACTTATACACTACTACAGCGGTAGTAAAATAAAAAAAAGTAAAATAAAAAAAAAATGAATATTGAAAAAAAAAAATTACAGTTGGTGCTGCTGAACTACTAGGAGCAGCAGATTAGCACACCAGTCCCACTCCCCAACACTGCTAGACTAATAGCACTGGGCTCTTATAGTAGTAGTAGTAGTAGTAGTAGTAGTAGTAAAACAACAAAAAAATAAATAAAAGCAGTCCTTACAAGGACTACTGTTATTGCAGCAGTCAGCAGATGAGATCAGAAGCAGGACAGCTGCCCACTGCAGCTACATACAGAGCACTGCAGTAGAAGGTAGATTACTAGCCAGCAAAGCTACCTAAGCTTAAATGTCCCTCAAACCCCTGCAGACTTCTGTCCCTCCAATAACAGAGCAGTATCAAAACGATTACTAGCCAGCAAACTTTCAACTGTCCCTGAAATCACTAACAGGCAGCAGCTCTCTCCCTACACTATCTCTTCAGCACACACAGGCAGAGTGAAAAAAACGCTGCAGGGCTTCGGTTTTTATAGGGAAGGGGAGTGGTCCAGGGGAGAGCTTCCTGATTGGCTGCCATGTACCTGCTGGTCTGGGGTGAGAGGGCAAAAAAAAGCGCCAACAATGGCGAACCCAAAATGGCGAACGTCGCGCGACGTTCGCGAAATTCCGGCGAGCGCGAACACCCAATGTTCGCGCGAACAAGTTCGCCGGCGAACAGTTCGCGCCATCTCTATTCGCTAGCGATGGTTCATTTGCATACGGCGCCAAATTCAAATTTCAATGGAGGAACACGTATCACCACTTCAAATGCCTAGAAAACCTTCAAATCAGCAAATAAAAATGTTATTTTGCCCTACACATGTGCCCACTGTATAGGTAAGTTGCCATGAGTCTGGAAATGTAGGGGGGAAGGAGGGGAGCCCCAAAAATATTTTTGATCTTTTTCAGTCTATCACCCATCATGTAGAAAACACGCCAGCGTTTTTTGGGACTTTTTTTTTTTGAAACAATCCCTATCTACTCTATTGCGCTTCGCCAGGTCTGAGGTGGCGAAGGAAGTCTAGCTTAAAAGGTAGCGTTCAGTACACTGCGCGAATTAGTGAATTTGCGTAGTTACGTCACTAGCGAAAATTCGCCTGGCGTAAGGGTGCGAAGTAACACTAGCGAATTTACACCAACGTTCGTTAGTGAATTTGCGAAGTACCAAAAATGCCAAACGAATTAACACTAGCGTTCGGCGCTTCGGCGCTTAGTGAATTTGCGCCTGTGTGTCTCAATCTTCCTCTCTGAGACCCCACCCTCTTTAGCAGCAGCTGATCTAGCCTGTTAATTATTCCCCAGGTGAGACTTTCTAGGGGAATTAACACACTCAGAACTACTGTACATATGGGAGTAAGACATGAACCTAGGGGAAATATATCTCCCTTCACACTGTGTTCCAGTTACCGGTTCATATGACAAAAATCAAGAAGTGTTTATTATGGGCAAACAACTGACGTTTCGGCTGTGACACCAGCCTTTCTCAAAGTGTATATAAATATCTTTATATATATATACTCATGATTTGAATAAGACCTGTGGATTTACATCAGTTGAGTACAGCAACACTTTGCCTAGACTTTATTCACACTACCTCTATTTCTTCTGGCTTAATCAGTTTATTCAAATCGCCTTAAAATATACATAGTGTTACAATTCACTTCCTTCAATGATAGATAATATTTTACATTGCAACTATGTCTACCAATTAATCGTGGTGGTGTGATAAGAGCACAGTTGAAACAAATTGGCCAATCAGCTCCTTCTAAGCCTCCACACCCCTTCTCTCATTGGTGGATCAAAACTAATGTGCACTGGGCGTCTATTAATAGACGTGCTCTATCTTCACACCGCATATTGCCTTTGACAAAGCTATTGCGAGCGAAAAGCGTCAGGCACCTAAACTCTTTTTAATTATCAGACAGGGGGACGGGGTGAAATCATTTGCGGAAGGTTGTGGTGGAAGGGTGGTTTGTGGGTGACCTTTCATCTCTCGATACTATTAGGCAGAAGCAACGTTCTGTTAAAAGCAACCACTGTGACAGTCAAGCTCCTTAAGGGAGCGGTCTGGGTGTCATATAACATATTCATGTTACAATAGGTGCAGAGGGCAGTACTGTGGGATCTACAGAAGCCTACACTTACACATTGCTTTGATTAAAATATTCTTTTTTATTTTTATTCACACCAACTAAATTTGTCATAAATGGAGGTTGTGCAAGAATTAAATATGAGGGTAAAATGGTGCCTATATTTGTGTAACTCTGTCGTGGCAGGCACAATTGAAGCTTTAGGAAACCAATATGTTGTGTGCAGCACAGACTGTGTGGGCCTGTGTGTGACTTGTGTAGTGAATGCATTATCACACATACCATTTTTAACAAACCACAGTCCTAAAGGAAAACACTGAGCCAATAGATTCATTTTAATGGGTGAAGTTCGGCCACAGCTTATTGAACATGTTTAATATTCAAATAAACAAATTTTAGCCATTACATAACCAACCATCATTTTTCAAAATGCCAGCCACTGCCCCCTCCATGGGCATGTAGATTAAACCAAGAAAGCATACTGTATACCAAACGGCAAGCACACACTTATCACACTTATGCTGTAACAGTAACAAAACCATACCCAATGCTTAAATGGATTCTGTCATGATTTTTATGGTTTGCTTTTTATTACTAAATTACACTGTTTACATTGCAAATAATTCACTTAATTCATTTAGAATTGTATTCTTGAACCAACAAATATATTTTTTTAGCTATAATATTAGTGTAGAGGCAGCCATTGTGCCTGATCCTGAGCATTGAGATGGAGCCAGCACTTCAGGTGGAACTGCTTTGAGAGAGCTATTGTTTCTCCCCTTCCCATTGTATTTTACCATGACCTAGATTGTGCTCCCAAGATCACCTAGTGGTAAACATGAGAATGGCACCCAAGCAGGAAAAAGCAGGGGGTTTCCTGCTGCTTGGGTCTATTCTCATGTCTACTGCTAAGTAGATGCTGCTAGGTAGATGCAACAAAAACAAATCAGCAGCAGAGGTTTTAGGTATTTGGTTAGCTGTCTATTGTTGCGGCTGCTTATAGGCTGCTGATTGGCTGCTGGAGAGGAAAGGGAAGGGGTGATATCACTCCAACTGACTAAAGTTTATCAGAGCATAAGTCACATGAACTGAGAGCACCTGGGAAACTGACAAAATGTCTAACCTCATGAAAGATTTCAAAATGAAATCTAAACAATTGTATTTGCTCTTTTAAAATTGGATTTCAGGGCAGAATTCTGCTGGAGCAGCACTATTAACTGATGCATTTTGAAAAAAACTGTTTTCCCACAACAGTATCCCTTTAACACATGAAAATAGATACACTTTTAAGAAGAGTAAAACAAGCATAATACTTAAGTACTTAAGAGAAAAAATACTTTCTATGTTCTGAGCCATTTAAAAGTCTAAAATAGTTTTCAACTGCTAAACTGACAGGCAGAGGGAATGGTGCTTCAGTGAGGGTTGCCACCTTTTGAAGTTATTTTACCGGCCAGGCTGTGGTGAGTGGAAGGTGATGCAAGGGGCAGTGTTGTAATGGAGTGGAGTTGATGATGTAAGAGATTAGTGATGTAATGAGTGGGCTCTGGGCACATTCTGCAGCAATTAGAAAATATAAATAGTTGCCCTGTATTCAGAGAGTCCACTAATGTTTGGCCTGCATAGTATGCCCTAGTGTAAGGTGAGTCCTAGGTTAAGTAGAGTCTAGTTAGTTTTAGGATATACCCTGTCATATGTCATGCTAGGTGTGATAGATAGAAGTAGGGTAGCTAGTGAACAGCCTGAGCTCCACTGATGAGATTTAGTGAGGATTAGTATTCTGGGTGTACTACCCCAGAGTCGGGGACTACTGGAGCTCATGTAGGTTCCACTTGAGGAGAATCATGAAAGATAGGAGTATTACTACTGAGTTGAAATAATCCACCGTTCAATAACCCCCGATGGGTAAAGCACTGGATGCTTGGATCTATACCTGTGAGTTTATACTGAACAATTGCATCTTGTTTTTTGTGCCTTGCTCTCTCAAAATTCAGCCTTATTATTTATTTCTAACTTCTAACCATATTATTTATTGCTAGCTACTGGCAACCATTTATTGAATACTACCAGAGAAGTATGGTACAACTCCCTGCCTCCAATATACGCGAGGGCCCACATATGCAGGTTGTCAAATGCATAATTTGATGGTAAAGCTGATAGTTCACTCCCTAGAGTAAGTGCCTCCATTTACTAGCTACCTCACCACCCACTGAACACATTCATTAATTCAGATCATTTGGCTCATAGCTCTGGAGAAAGAAATGTCGGTGTGGAACCTGTTTACCAGAATGCCCGGGACCTGGGGTTTACCGGATTGGTCCTTCCATAATGTGGATCTCCATATCTTAAGTCTTCTAAAAAATAATGTAAACATTAAATAAACCCGATATTTTGGTTTTGCCTCCAATAAGTATTAATTATATTTTAGTTGGGATCAAGTACAAGTGACTGTTTTATTATTACAAAGAAAATGGAAATTGGTTTTAAACATCTGAATTATTGGCTAAAAATGGAGTCTTTGGGAGATGACCTTCCCGTAACTCAGAGCTTTCTGGATAACAGGTTTCCACAAAACAGATCCTATACCTGTAGTTCCTTTAAATAAATGTTTTCTATATTATCTGTTGTACTTTCATAGGGGGACGGAGGAGGACCTTTAGTTAACAAAAGAAATGGCACTTGGTGGCTTGTTGGTGACTCCAGCTGGGGATATGGTTGTGCCCGAGCCAATAAACCTGGAGTATATGGGAATATGACAACGTTCTTGGAATGGATATATTTACAGATGAGGGTAAGAAACTCGTATTCTCCAACACTGTTATCATTACTCCTTAGGAATCCAGACTAGATTGGCTGTATCTTTATCTATAGCTGTGGATTCATTTTTAGGAGATTTAGGAAATTTGTTGCATAAAAAAAGCAGTGGGCACTTGAAAAATGAGAAATTGTGTTTGCCATTGCAGTTGTGATGGACAGCATCAAATATTTTGTAAGGAGAAATAAAAAGCTTCATAAATATCCAATATATTTGTTTATTTAACACTGTGGGGTTTATTTAATGCCATTCTATTTTTTTCACAAATCAAATTTCTTCCTATAGAAATTTGTTTTTTTTCTGTAAAACTCGGAAAATTAGAGATTTATTAAGTATTAAAACCACAAAAACTCGAACACAAAACCTGTAGAAGTCAGCCGGGAGCTGCACTAAACCTTTTGGACCTTTTTTTTTTTGCCATTCAGATTTTTCGAAGTTTCTGGATTTTTTTTCTAGTAAACCTATAATTTTTACAGGTTTTTATACTTTTTAGCACATCGTTGGGTGTTTTTTTTTCCGTTTGTACTTTTTATATTTGAATCTTTTAAAAACATTCCTGGAATTTGTGGTTTTAGAGAAAAGAGGTTTAATCATGGTTTCAAAAACCACTAATACCACTAAAATTCGACCTTTAATAAAGGAGCCTCCCTTTCTCACGCTACGGACCAGATTAAATTCAGTGAGAAAAATGAATCTCACAGTTTATCACGTAAAACACATGGACGAGATTCAATCCGAGGAGTAAAAACTTTTCTCCAAATTCAGTTCCAATTTTTTTTTTATATAGGGCCAGATTCAGATCAGTAAGAACAAGTTATCTCTTGGTTAGTCACGTGAAAACTCATGGACGAGGTTCAATTCAAGGGAACAAAACTTTTCTCCTAATTCAGTTCCATTTTTTCCCATAGTCTTCAATTGCGTTTTCATGTGATAAGCCGTGAGATGAGTTTTTCTGAAATGAAATGCATCTCAAATTGAATCTCGTCCATGACTTTTCATGTGATAAACCTTTTTCTCACTTAATTGAATCTGGCTCTTTATTTCCATTATGTACAGCTTTATAAAATGCCATATTTAGGAACTTTGTGCATACATTGGCAATAATAGATGAAATACATCTCTTTATATTGCTGACTGTGATTCTTTTATTGCCTTATAACATCTAGTATTTCTATCTTTTACAGACTTACAGATGATTAATTCTACTCATGATTTTATTCTGATGATGAGGATGATGATACAGAACCTATGATAATGAAAACACAGCTGTTGACTTATTATAATGGGTTGATATCCTCAATGGGGCCTTATCAAAGCTCAGCATTCTTAGATAAGCAGAAATGATTGTTGAAGTAAAGTCCCTTGGGTATGGACAGAAAAACTCTCAACATTTAAAAATACAAAAATTAGGACATTTTAGGCCACACCCCCAACTTCATGGCTGCACTCAGCTGACAAAATATGCCCAAACCTCACACTCAAGCACATTTTACATTATATAAAGGAGATATTGCGGGAGTTATTTACTAAAATCTGAATTTATCTCATACTTTTTTTTTAAAAAACCCATGACCAAACTCCCATGCCTGATTTTAGCTGATGTATGAATAAAATAACTAGATTTAATCAGATTGCAAAAAAAGCTCAATTAAATTGAGCACAAACCCGCATTGCTCAAATTTTTCTGGCATCTTCCCTGAATCACTAGATTTTTGCTGAAAACCCCTGAAAAAAGTTGGAATTTCTGCTGTAGACCCCCATAACTTCAATTTGAGATAGGTGCCTCACCCATTGACTTATACATAAGCTCCACCTCGACAGGTCTGAGATGGCGAATTTTTGGATTTGTGCTTTTTGTAGCATTGGGGTATATTCTAAATCTCAAAAAAAAATTGTTTTTTTTCTCTAAAAAATCAAGTTTTCTAGTGAAAAAGTTATTTGCCATTCGGACTCTATTAAATGACCTGCTCTCCAGGCCCCTTCTTTTCTTACTCCAGGCCTTTCTTACTCCAGGTTTTGGACAATGAACATCATTTGAAGTTACAGAACATTAAAGTTAATTTTTTTCACAATCTTATATCAATCTCGTGTCTGTGTGTGATTCTTACTTTTTTAAGGATTGAGTTACATTTGCTAAACATTCTAAATTTGAAACATATATTTGGTTGGCCTGGGTGCCCTCTTCTACTGAGATTGAGAGTGCTGGGAAACTGGGTTTAAAGCTTCCAACTCCAGTTGCAGGAACAAAGAACATGGAGCCAGATTTACATTGATCATCTGAGATTCTCACTGGAGAATTATTTGCATTTTAATGAAGCTGCTGGTAGTGGATATTTGGGGAAAAGTTTTGGAAAGGTTTTAGTGTGCAATATTGCTGAAAGAAATACAACATTGCTGTTGCAGGACTACAGCTCCCAGCTTGCCTCAACTGTCATTATAAATTATTTTAATCTGGGATTAGTAGCAACTGAGTAATGTTTGGTTGTGTAGTGTAGCAGGGTTTACTGTCCCTTTAAGGCTTTGAAGACTGTCCCTTTTAAGGATTTTAAGAAACATGCGATTTATAGATAGATACAGTAGATGATATATCGATAGATCACAAAATAGATGGATGATAGATAGATAATAGATAGATTATAGAATAGATAGATGATTAGATAGATGACAGAATAGATAGATGATAGATAGTTACAGTCATATGAATAAGTTTGGGAACCCCCCTCAGCCTGCATAATAATTTACTCCACTTTCGACAATAAAAGATAACAGTGGTACATCTTTAATTTAGATAGATAGAAAAATATATGACTGGATAGATAGATGATCGAACAGATAGATAGATAATATCTAAATATATAGATGACAGAATAACTGTATAGGTGCACTCAAAAAACAATGGTAATGCCTAGGTGCTGGAACATATATCAAAATCAATAGAGCAAAGAAATCCGCACTCATAGGTCTTTTGTGAAGAAAAAAATGGGTTTATTCAACGTTTTGGCTCTTAGACTCGTGCCGTCATCAGGAAGGGCAGGGCCTAAAGTGAACATAAAAATTTATACACATACAAATTGCACAAAGGGCGCCAAACAGTGCCAGTGATGTTATAAGTGGGCCTGGCTACGTAACTGACATCATAAGTGGGCGTGGCTATGGTACTGACATCATAAGTGGGCGTGGATAGGGTGCTCACATCATTAGTGGGCGTGGCCACGTAACTGGCATCATAGGTGGGCGTGTCTATGTTACTGACATCATGAGTGGGTGTGGCTACATCATTGACATCATAAGTGGGTGTGGTTATGTTGTTGACTTCATCTGTGTGAGTGACATACAACAAAACAAATCGTGTGCAGGTAATCAGTGATGTGCCACCAGTTGTCAATCAGATTCAAATTAAGATTATAAGAAACAGGGACAAAAAAATACACTGCAGATACAGTGAATAAAAACAGCAGAAGGGTCTCCCTGCAACCTTGGTGTAAGATCGGAGAAAACACCTTCCCTTACCTCCACGGGTAGGGCTATCAGCCTCTTTGTATCTATAATGTATTGCCTCCAAAGCAGGTACGGTAAAAACGTAACTAGGCGCAGGACCTGTGAAGTGTGCCCAAACCTGGTTAGCTTTTCTCATTGCTTCACGTGCTGTGAATCAGATAAAATACCGCAACCGCTCCACCCCATACGCCATCAACCGCAACTTCTCTTCTGTATCACAACACCTGAGGTCATAACCTTTCAGAGTCATTACGGATTCAACTCGTGCCACTCTATTAGCCAATTCATACTTTCACATTGTAGCATTGATAACAGACACATAATTTGTCCTGTACTATCATCACACAGTAGGACACAGTATCCACCTTTTCATATTGCTTAATATGTTATTCAATTTGTCTCTTAAGTTGTAACATGATGTCCTGTTCAGTCAGTTGTAATAAAAATATAGTTACCAACATTCTGGAAAAAAAAAACTCAGCATCATATGTTTGTAAATAACTCAAAATTTGTTGTGAAAAAAAATTGAAGATAATCACTGAAAAATAAAAGAAACACAAAAAAACATGAAAAAATTCAAAAGAAAATTCTAAATATCTAATCATAACTGGTTGTATTTCATATGGTTACTCCAGATTTAGAGATAACATATTAGGTATCACTACTCATCAGAGCTACTCAGTACTTATCTGATCAAACGTCTGTTGATAACATCTGGATACTGTGGATATAAAGAGTCATACAAGGATATGACACGTACAGGGGAATGTAAAAAAAGTCACAAAGAGCAAAACAATTCGCACCAATAAGACTAAAAATCCACATCTCGCAATGTAATATTGTTCCTTAAACTGTTACTGCATTGTGAATTTTAATTGCGCATTGCTAATTTTAATTGCACACTCATAAGAAGTGCTTGAAGGTGTCGTAATCTTTTGGAGCAAACATTACGACTTTTTCAGTAAGAAGTTTTATTACGTTGACTGCGCATTGGCGCAAACTATAAAATTCGCAAACGCTCTTTCACTGACGGAAGTGGTCGCTAAACAGTTTCCGGGCTCGCAAAAGCTATATTAAATTCACACAAAGCAAAATTTGTTCGCGCAAAGGCATAACGTTTCGCATTGCGAATAGTTTTTCCATTAGCGACTTTTATTACATTCCCCCGATAGTCTTAAATCCGTGAGAGTTCAAACATGTGCCTCAATAGAAGTGGGACATGGGAAGAGTTTCCTTTAAGCCTTTTGGGGCCAAGGTCTCCTATTTATAGATCCACATGGATTCTTTCTGCATTAGGAGTAAGTCCCTATTACCGCCCCTGCGTTGCACTGGAACTTGATCTATTAGCATGTGCCGAAACTGAGGAAGAATGTGTTTGTACTTCAGCCAGTGTTTAGATACCGGCTGCTCAGCCTTGCCCGTGGACAAAGCCAATCTAATTGCACTTCTATGATTGTTCATCCTCTGCCTATACTGCATGTAGTCACGGTTTTGCCAATGTAGCATAGATGACAGAATAGATAGATGATGGATAGATAGATAGAATAGAAATATAGATGACAGAATAAAATATATGATAGATAGAGATAGAGATTGAGGGGCAAATTCACTAAGCGCCGAACGCTAGCGTTAATTCGCTAGCGTTTGGCATTTTCGTTACTGCGCAAATTCACTAACGAACGCTGGCGTAGTTTCGCTAGTGTTACTTCGCACCCTTATGCCTGGCGAATTTTCGCTAGCGACGTAACTACGCAAATTCACTAACGCACGCAGTGTACTGAACGCTACCTTTTTTACCTCAGACCTGGCGAAGCGCAATAGAGTAGATAGGGATTGTTTCAAAAAAAGTCAACATTTTTTCTAAGTCCCAAAAAACGCTGGCGTGTTTTCTACATTATGGGTGATAGGCTTAAAAAGATCGAAAAATGTTTTGGGGCTCCCCTCCTTCCCCCCTACATTTCCTGACTCATGGCAACTTACCTAGACAGTAGGCACATGTGTAGGGCAAAATAAAATTTTTATTTGATGAATTGAAGGTTTTCTAGGCATTTGTAGTGCTGATACGTGTTCCTCCATTGAAATTTGAATTTGGCGCCCTATGCAAATTACCCTTCGCTAGTGAAACTTCGCTTTACTTAGCGAATCAACGCTAGCGCAACTTCGCAACCTTACGCTACCCCTGTGCGCAACTTCGGATTTTAGTGAATTTGCGAAGCGCTGGCGAAACTACGCCTGGCGAAGTGTGGCGAAGTGCGGCGAAGTCGCTGCCTGGCGAAACTACGAATGTTAGTGAATTTGCCCGAGAGAGAGAGAGAGAGATAATTGATAGATTATAGCATAGAAAGATATGTGATAGATAGATAGATAGATAGATGGAAATATAGATGCCAGAATAAAATAGATGAGAGAGAGAGAGAGAGAGAGGGTAGATAAATAGATAGATAGATAGTGTAAGGCCCATTCGTGCACGAGCGTCAACATGGACGCAGGTGCGTCGAAAACTGTCGCGCGCCGGGGTGGACGCGGGCGACAAAACGTCCGCTGATGCAACGGCGTGCGGCGTAATGACGCTAGCGTCCTCACATTTGGCGCCAAAACATTACTTAAAAAGACGCTCTGGAAAAAGGATCTTTGCTTGGTTATAATCCTAGCTCCTGGATGTGACTTGATTACTGATTTCGGCTTTGACCTTCGGCTTGTTTCCTCGGACTTCTGATTGACTTCTTCCTGCTTGACCCCTGCCTGTTTCTGGACTTCGCTTGCTATCTGCCTGCCCCCGACCCTGCCTGTTTCCGGTTACGCTCGAATCCTGCCTGCCTCGACCTCGGCCTGTCCCTGACGATTCTTCTGTTTATTCCTTGGTACCTCGTTTTCGGCTAAATCTGGGACCATTGATCGCTCCTTGCCTCCTCACATCTGGACTTATTAACCCGGGCTTGACAGTATAACCAAGCCAAGATGGAGTCCAAGGAGGAGAGGTCGGTGCTGAAGACTATTTCTCAGCAGATCGCAGGTCTAGCTCAAGCTGTCCACGAGTTACAAGGTGGCTATCAAGTTATGCAAGATCAGCTACAGGCTCTGCAAGAACCAGTGACTCATTCACGCCCTGCTTCGGGTCCTTCTTTCCTGTCTCCTGAGGATTCTGGGGCCGGTTCTGGATCTTCTTCTGAACCTAAAGTGGCGTTACCTGATAAGTTTTCGGGGGATAGAAGCACCTACAGGACTTTCATTAATGGGTGCAAACTCCTGTTTACTCTAAAGCCTCATACGTATGCTACTCAGCAGGCTCGGGTGGGAACAATGATCACCCTTCTACAAGGACAACCTCAAGCGTGAGCCCACCGTTTGATGGAACAGGACAGTCCTATCCTGGCTACTACTGAAACCTTCATTCAGGCTTTGGGCGCAATCTATGAGGACCCTCATCGCATTGACACAGCAGAAATTGCCTTGGGGGCCCTTCGCCAGAAGCAGAGACCGGTGGAGGATTATATTGCCGAATTTCGGAGTTGGGCTCCAGACACAGAATGGAATGACAGGGCTCTAAAGAGACAATTCCGCATTGGGCTGTCTGACGGTCTTAGAGATGAGTTGGCTCGAGTAGGTATTCCAGATACCTTGGAAGAGTTGTTTCGGCTGGCGGTTCAAATTGACCGAAGACTGCGTGAGAGGCAGCTGGAGAAGGTACCAGTTAATTTTTCACCGTCTCCTTCATGGGTCATTCCGGTAGCTCCGCCTCCTATCCATCAACCAGCCCCCTCCGCTGTCTCTTCAGAATCTGATACTATGCAGATTGGTGTGGCCCGGGGGGCTTTGACAGCTGAGGAGAGACTTCGTCGCAGACGCCTAAATCTGTGCTTGTATTGTGGCCAATCCGGTCACTTCCTTCGAGGCTGCCCAACTCGTCCTAAGGGTAGTATATCCGCTAAATCATCTTCAGTCTATAATTCTTCAATTCCAACGAACTCTTTTGTGACGATTCATCTTTCGTTGCAGATGGGGCCAAGAAAGATTGAAGTTGACGCCATTGTGGACTCTGGGGCTTGTGGTTGCTTCATGAACAAGACTTTTGCTACCCTGCATAATCTTCCGTTACTTCCCAAGTCCCAACCACTCGGTATTAAACTGGCGGATGGTTCCTTGATGTCTTCGGGCTCAATTCTTCATGAGACTCCACTTTTTGTTGCTTCCCATGTTAAACATTATGGAGAAATAAAGTTTGATGTGATGGATTCCTTGTTGTTTCCTGTGATCCTAGGTCTGCCATGGTTAAAGCTTCATAATCCTTCTATTGACTGGTACACCGGTTCTCTGATATTTAACTCTTCTTTTTGTCTTCAAAATTGTCAATCAAGTCGTCCCTTGAAAGAGTTCATTCTTCTGGATAAAGGTGAAGTTCAAGCAGTTCCTCCTGTTTACCACGAGTTTTTTGATGTCTTCGATGAAAAGGGAGCTGATTCTCTTCCTCCTCATAGGGATTACGATTGTCCTATAGACCTTCTCCCTGGTGCTCCTATTCCGTTTGGCAGAATCTATCCGCTTTCTGAGCCTGAACTTCAAACTTTGAAGAAATATATTGACGAGAATCTGGAAAAGGGGTTTATCCGAGCTTCTACATCTCCCGCTGGTGCAGGAATATTCTTTGTGGAGAAAAAAGATCATTCTTTAAGACCTTGCATTGACTTCAGAGATCTCAACAAAATCACAGTCAAGAACCGATACCCCTTACCACTTATTTCAGAACTTTTTCAAAGGTTGAGCCAAGCTAAGATTTTTTCAAAGCTGGATTTAAGAGGGGCCTACAATTTGATTCGAATCCGCAAGGGAGATGAGTGGAAGACAGCTTTTCGTTCACGTTATGGGCATTTCGAATATACGGTGATGCCATTTGGTCTCTGCAATGCCCCTGCTACGTTCCAACATTTCGTAAACGATATTTTCCGCGATCTCCTTGATCAATTTGTTATCGTTTACTTGGACAATATTTTAATTTTCTCCTCTTCTCTGGAACAACATCGCGTACACGTCAAAGAGGTCCTGTTACGCTTAAGGAAACATAAGCTTTATGCGAAGGCCTCTAAATGTGAGTTTGAAAAGTCATCCATTGAATTCCTGGGTTTCGTTGTGTCTGCTTCGGGGGTCTGTATGGATGTAAGCAAGGTGGATGCAATTCTTAAGTGGCCGCCTCCCAAGGATCGAAAGGGGGTGCAAAGATTCGTGGGCTTCGCTAATTTTTATAGAAGATTCATTAAAAAAATTTCTGCTATAATTAAACCAATCACGGACTTAACCAGCCTCAAGAGAAAATTTTTCTGGTCTTCGGAGTCACAAGAAGCTTTTGAGAAATTAAAGACACTTTTTATCTCCGCTCCAATTCTCATTCATCCTGAACCTTCTAAACCTTTTTTACTTGAAGTTGATGCCTCTGAAGATGCGGTTGGGGCAATTATTTCTCAAAGGTCTGGAATTAAGGACAGTGTTCACCCAGTTGCTTTTTTTTCTAAGAAGCTCAGTCCCACCGAAAGAAATTATGGTGTGGGTGATCGAGAGTTATTGGCCATTAAATATGCTCTGGAGGAATGGAGACACTTATTGGAAGGTGCGTTACATCCAATTTTAATTTTTACGGATCACAAGAATCTTGAGTACTTAAGGTCAGCCAAACGCTTAAATCCTCGTCAAGCTCGTTGGGCCCTGTTTTTCTCAAGGTTTCAGTTTCACATTACGTATAAACCCAGTTCCAAGGTAATTCTCTGAAGTAGAGTCAACTACTCCTCCAGCTACCATTCTTCATTCAGGAAACTTTCTGCTTCTTCAAGCCTCTTTTCTCAAAAAAGTGGAGGACATCCAGCAGTCTGTTAAAGATTACCCTGATTCTAAGTGTTTACATGTAAAGGATGGTGTCCTCTTGTTTAATCAGCGAATCGTGGTTCCTCCTTCACTTCGAGCTGAAGCATTGAGTTTTATGCACGATCATCCGTTAGCGGGTCACTCTGGAATAAGGAAGACGCTAGATTTGGTGAGACGGTTTTTTTGGTGGCCATCGGTAGTGAAAGACTGTATTTCTTACGTTCGTTCATGTGAAAATTGTGCCAGGTCTAAGATTTCTCATCTCAAACCAATGGGTCTTTTGAAACCTCTACCACCTCCAGAGGCACCTTGGAGTTCAATCTCCATGGATTTTATTGTGGAACTTCCTCTTTCCAATAAACATAATACTATTTTTGTGGTGGTGGATCGTCTCACAAAGATGGCTCATTTCGTTCCTCTCTCTCATCTCCCTTCGGCTTCTGAGACTGCGGATGTTTTCATCAAAGAGATTGTACGGCTTCATGGATTGCCTCGAGAAATCATTTCTGATAGAGGCACACAATTTACATCCAAATTCTGGTCTGCTCTCTGTAAAGCTCTGGGAATAGTGTTAATGAAATCCTCTGCGTACCATCCTCAGACTAACGGACAGACGGAGAGAACTAATCAAACTTTAGAACAATACATCCGGTCTTTCTCTTCTTATTTGCAGGACAATTGGGTGTCAATTCTTCCTCTGGCTGAATTTTCTTACAACAACACCATTCATTCATCTACGAAACAGACGCCCTTCTTCTCTAATTTTGCATTTCATCCTACCATGTTTCCTGGCCTTTTTCCAGAAGTATCTCTCCCTTTGGTCCAGGATAGGCTTACATTTCTGAGGGAGAATGTGGAGGTGCTGCAACACATGATCCGCAAGGCTCAACTCCAATTTAAAGTTTTTTCAGATCGAGGACGGGGAGCTGATCCAAACTTCCAAATAGGAGACAAGGTATGGTTAGCCTCTACCAATCTTCGCCTTCCTCATCCATCAAAGAAATTTGCCCCTAGATTTGTTGGGCCTTTTCCAATTAAAAGATGTATTAATCCAGTTACTTTTGAACTAGAACTTCCGGGATCCATGAAGATCCATCCAGTTTTCCATGCCTCCTTATTGAAGAAATTTCATTCTAGTCCTTTCTCCTGCCAGCACCCTGTTCCTGCTCCTCCTGTTGTTTGTCAAGAAGGGATCGAGTTTGAAGTGGAACAAATTTTGGATTCTCGGCTTCGTTGGGGGAAATTGCAGTATTTGGTCAAGTGGAAGGGGTTTTCGGTTGAAGAGAATTCTTGGGAACCGATAGGAAACATCCATGCTCCTAGGCTCATCAAAGCTTTCCACAAGAAACATCCTGAGAAACCATCCAGAGGTGTCCAGAGGCCACCCCTCAGGGGGGGGCAATGTAAGGCCCATTCGTGCAGGAGCGTCAACATGGACGCAGGTGCGTCGAAAACTGTCGCGCGCCGGGGTGGACGCGGGCGACGAAACGTCCGCTGACGCAACGGCGTGCGGCGTAATGACGCTAGCGTCCTCACGTTTGGCGCCAAAACATTACTTAAAAAGACGCTCTGGAAAAAGGATCTTTGCTTGGTTATAATCCTAGCTCCTGGATGTGACTTGATTACTGATTTCGGCTTTGACCTTCGGCTTGTTTCCTCGGACTTCTGATTGACTTCTTCCTGCTTGACCCCTGCCTGTTTCTGGACTTCGCTTGCTATCTGCCTGCCCCCGACCCTGCCTGTTTCCGGTTACGCTCGAATCCTGCCTGCCTCGACCTCGGCCTGTCCCTGACGATTCTTCTGTTTATTCCTTGGTACCTCGTTTTCGGCTAAATCTGGGACCATTGATCGCTCCTTGCCTCCTCACATCTGGACTTATTAACCCGGGCTTGACAGATAGATAGATAGATAGAGTCATATGAAAAAGTTTGGGAACCCCTCTCAGCTTGCATAATAATCTACTCAACTTTCGACAAAAAATGATAACAATGGTACATCTTTAATTTCCCAGGAACATCTGAGTACTGGGGTGTTTTCTGTACAAAGATTTTTAGTGAAGCAGTATTTAAATGTATGAGATTAAATCAAATGTGAAAAACGGGCAGTGAAAATTGTAGGTACCCTTGTCATTTTGCTAATTGGATATCGTGTAATTGCTCAATACTGATTACCGGCAAAAACCAAATTGGTTGGATTAGCTCGTTCTGCCTTGAACTTCATAGGCAGGTGTGTCCAACCATGAGAAAAGGTATTTAAGGTGGCCAATTGCAAGTTGTGCTTCCGTTTGACTCTCCTTTGAAGAGTGACATGGGAGCATGGGATCCTCAAAGCAACTCTGAAAAGATCTGAAAACAAAGATTGTTCAGTATCATGGTTTAGGGGAAGGCTACAAAAAGCTATCTCATGGGTTTAAACTGTCAGTTTCAACTGTAAGGAATGTAATCAGGAAATGGAAGGCCATGGGCACAGTTGCTGTAAAACCCAGGTCTGAGAAAAATGCAGGAGAGGCATATGTGGAGGATTGTAAGAATAGTTACAGACAACCCAAGGATCACCTCCAAAGACCTGCAAGGACATCTTGATGCAGGTGTATCTGTATATCGTTCTACAATTCAGCACAATTTGCACAAAGAACATCTGTATGGCAGGGTGATGAGAAAGAAGCCCTTTCTGCACTCACACAAACACAAACTCTTGTTGTATGCAAAAGCTCATTTAGACAAGCCACAGTCATTGGTGCTTTGGACTGATGAGACAAAAATTTAGTTATTTGGTCATAACAAAAATCGTTTTGCATGGCTGAATAAGAACACCACATTCCAAGAAAAAAAATCTGCTACCTACTGTCACATTTGGTGGAGGTCCCATCATGCTGTGGGGCTGTGTGGCTAGTTCAGGGACTGGGGCCCTTGTTAAAGTTGAGGGTCGGATGAATTCAACTCAATATCAACAAATTCTTCAGCATAATGTTCAAGCACCAGTCACAAAGTTGAAATTCTGCAGGGGTTGGATATTCGAACAAGACAATGACTCTAAATATACTTCGAAATCTACAAAGACATTTATGCAGAGGCAGAAGTACAATATTCTGGAATGGCCATCACAGTCCCCCGACTTAAACATCATTGAAAACCTATGGGATGATTTGAAGCAGACTGTCCATGCTCGGCAACCATCACATTTAACTGAACTGGAGAGATTTTGTATTAACGAATGGTCAAAAATACCCCCATCCAGAATCCAGACACTGATCAAAGGCTATAGGAGGCGTCTAGAGGCTGTTACATTTACAAAAAAGAGGCTCAACTAAGTATAGATGTAATATTTCTGTTGGGGTGCCCACATTTATGCACCTGTCTAATTTTGTTATGATGAATATTGCATATGTTCTATTAATCCAATAAACTTTACAGGTATGTCACTGCTAGAATACTACTGTTTCCATAAGGCATGTTATATATTAAAAGGAAGTTAATACTTTGAAAGCTCAGCCAATGATCAAAACTCTAAAGAATTAAGAGGGATTCCCAAACTTTTTCATATGACTGTATATATATTGTGAGCTTTCAGGTAGCAGGAATCTTGACCACGGCACTTTTGTAGCACAGAATCAGCACACAGAGCCTTAGTTCAGTCCAATTCAGCCTGGGCTGCTTTATTTGAAGCCGTTCACACATACAGCATAAACAGAAGGTTTCAGCAGGTTGAAATAAAACGTATCACAGCCCAGCACTTACTGATTCAGCTCAGTTTCTTCAGTGTCTGGTGTGCAAAGCAATGGCTCCAGGCTTGTAGTTTTAAACAGGCAAAATCTGTAATGGTATCTCTGTGTAACTCTCAGCTTGAGTTCACAGCAGGCTACTCAGCCCCTCACACACACTGAAATTAAACACCTGATTCATTTATGGGCAGGTAGCTAACACCACACCCAGGTCAGTCTGGAGTGGAATGGAATGGAGTGGCCCAGATCCTTCCCTCCATTCCAGCCCTGGATACCCTAAAGAAGAATAACAATGCAGTTTCTTAACTGCAATATCCTTCATCCAGGGCCCTTAACCAATATGCATTTTCCTTTTACCATATCACAATATGGAGACTGCTTTATTAGCTTGTGTCCTATCATTTATAGGAATTATTTTTATATAGAGACAGGTGTCAAGCAGTATGTTATAATCAGTGATGAACTCATTACCCTAGATCAGGGGTCCCCAACCTTTTTCACCTGTGAGCAAAATTCAGATGTAAAAAGATTTGGGGAGCAACACAAGCATGAAAAATGTTCCTGGGTGGTGCCAAATAAGGGATGTGATTGGCTATTGGTAGCCCTTATGTGGACTGGCAGCTACAGGAGACTCTGTTTGGCAGTACATCTGGTTTTTATGTAACCAAAACTTGCCTCCAAGCCAGGAATTGAGAAATAATCACCTGCTTTGAGGCCATTGAGAGCAACATCCAAGGGGTTGGGGAGCAACATGTTGCTCACAAGCTACTGGTTGGGGATCACTGCCGTAGATATTAAAAGGGTGATTCACCTTCAAATTAGCTTTTCATATATTATAGAATGGCCAATTCTAGTAAATTTTTCAGTTGTCCTTATTTTTTTTTTTTATATATTTTTTTTAATTATTAGTCTTCTTCTTCTGACTATTTTCAGTTTTCAAATGGGGGTCATTGACCCCATCTAAAAACAAATGCAATATAAGGTTATAAATGTATTGATATTATTACTTTTATTACTCATCTTCCTATTCAGGCCTCTCCTGTTCATTTTCCAGACCCTTATTCAAATTAATGCATGATTGCAAACTGGAGATTGTGCTGTGAACAGACAACATGCGGTTAAAGGAGCTCTCCATGCAGGTGAAACAAGCAATCCTTAAGATGCAAAAATAGAAAAAACCCATCTGAGAAATTGCCACAATATTAGGAGTGGCAAAATCTATAGTTTGGTTCATCCTAAGAAAGAAAAAAAGCACTGGTGAACTTAGCAACGCACAAAGACCTGGACATCCATGGAAGACAACAGTGGTGGATGATCGCAGAATCATTTCCATTGTGAAGAGAAACCCCTTCAGAACAGCCAAACAAGTGAACAACACTCTCCAGGAGGTAGAGTATCCATATCCAAGTCTACCATAAAGAGAAGACGGCATGAAAGTAAATACAGAGGGTGCACTCATAAGCATCAAGTGCAAGCACTTTTCTCCAGAGAAAACAACCCCAACCTTGACAGTCTACCCTCATAATTTAGGTCTTTAATGTCATTCTATCTCCATGAGAATGACACTGCCTAGAGTTACACAGCTTGTTATGCACAAAAGCCCATAGATTCTTCTCAGTTAACTAAACCTACTACCCCCTGCCATTTAGTGTATAACTTGCATTTATATTATTTCTGCCAAAGTGCATAACCTGCATTTATCAACATTGAACCTCATTTTCCAGTTTGCTGCCCAGTTTTCCAATTTAGTCAAATCAATCTGCAAAGTGGCAGCATCCTGCGTGGAACCTATAGTTCTGCACAATTTAGTATTATCAGAAAAATGGTACTTTCAATGCCCACCTCCAGGTCATTGTAAATTGATGTTGGTGATCTTGTCTATTTGTTTTTGACCCACAGACATGAAACGTGACTTGCCAGTTGACACTTAAAATAATTGTTTGCCATCACAATTGCGATGGGCAGTTGGGTGAGGAGTAGTTGGATAAGGACAGTGTACCCCCAACATCTTGAAAAGAAAAAATTAGACCACACCCCCACCCCACATCCACAAGAATATGCAAAGATACACCCAGATAATCGGACCAAACCCAACATTCATTTTGATGGCCCTCTTTTTTGAGGGGTTAACAATTCATAAATGTTTCACCACAAGGCTGGAACTAGGGATAGGAGGAATATATATGCCTAGTGAACAATCAATAGGGGAAGAATTTTCCCCCCACATTTTTTGTGTGTGATCTGGCCTTTTATAAAACAACTGCAAAGGAGATCAGCAGCCACCCCATCCCCTAGCATCATGAATTCCTTGATTGAATTTATTGTCCCTAATCTAGGCACTGTCAGCTCTGCTATTTTTAGTCTTTAAATTGCATGAAGTAACTGTACTGGTGTTTATTCCCTGCTTACATATTTCTTTTAACCCAGGTTGTGGCAGTTGGGAAGGGATGAAATCATACTGCCATATGTCACTATTTCTTTTCTGTACAATTTTTTAAACTTGGGCAGCTATATTACAAATCTTAATGGACATGGCGCTGTTTTTGTGGCATGCTTTGACCCTGGGGGGAAGGCTGTTGTGTGTTTTGCTCTGACTATTTGGGGCAGGGGTCAGCAACCTTTACTATCAAAAGAGCCATTTTGTCCCCTCTTCCACTAAAGAGAAATAGTCTGGAGCCACAAAACATAACACGGCTTATAAACTTGCAAAAGTTTTAACCTTTTTTTTAATTAAAACAGAAGTGCAGTGTGTATGTGTAGTTCAAATATATATTCTTATGGATGATGAGATCCTTTTCGTTATTGTGTAGGGTTCAACTTCAGAGTTGAGGCACCGCAAGACCTGCAGACTTTCACAATTCAGAAGTCCAGAGTCCTATTTCTGAATTGTGTGTGTGTAGGCCTACTTTGAAATAAATGAAACACTGAATAGTCCTATTAAATGCCAGTGTTCTCATCTGTTTAATGTGACTTCTGTTTCTGAAGCTCCATGCTGATCTTCCTTCTCTTGTCTTGATTGTGTGACCACAGTTAGGACCACGATGATCATCCTGCTGTGGCTCGGTCACACCTGGGATGTCTATACAGCCCTCACACCTGCTGGCGGCTTCCTGAGTGTGTGACTATGGTGAGCCAACAGTTAGTTTACCACGATTGTACACTCAAGAAGCCGCCAGCAGGTGCGAGGGCTGTATAGACGACGTGACAGGCAAAGCCACAAGACCGAGCCGCAGCAAGCAGGGTGAAGAGCCGCATGAGGCTCCGGAGCCGCAGGTTGCCTACCCCTGATTTGGGGTCTGCCGTACTGTGATTATCTGAGGTGTGCTGTGACTTGTTCAAGCAATTTGGGCTTCTGTGCTATGACTGGTAAAGTGGCGCCAGAAATGTGGTGTGAGGATTGAAGTACTTGAATGACAATATACTTTTTCCTGGCTCTGTTCACCACAGGCCAATTTTTGCACAGAGTACAGAGCAGAGACTGCTTAGTTTAGCCCCCAGAATTACATGAACCCATGGGGAAAACATAAAATAACAAAGCTCATATTAGAATATGAGATATCATCATAATGATTTCCCAAGGGGTTTCAGACAATGAAGAATCGTGTGGACAGAACAATAAAGTCAAATTTTTACAAACGTGTGTTTGGATTCCATTTTGCTAAACATTCTAACATAAAAACATATACTTGTTGTATCTAGATGCTCTCCTCTGCTAATCCACTGGCAAACAGTCTTCAGTATTGTCTTCAGAACTACATGCTGAACATCTCTGGAAGAGAATTCTATGTTAATTAAAGGGTAAACCCACTTGGGAAACCTGGAATCTGGTTAAAGGAACACAGTCTCCACATGTGGATCCTGCTCCCGGGCAGCTCTTTTTACTACAGCCTGGTAGAGCAGTGGCCTTGATCTGACCTAGTTCAGCATCATCCTCTAATGGTAAAACGTGGAGGAAATGTTCATAAAAGTGCCTTATGTTAAAATCTCATAAAATGTATTATCTAAGCACTCAGCCCCATCAATGGAATAATTAATATACATATTCCAAAAGTGAGAAAGATGGAACCACCCTTTCCTATGGAAACTCACGTCATGGAGGACTGGTACTTTTGGGACTAATCTTTTAGTAAGGTGCAGGAGAATATACAGCAATCACTTAATGAAAATCTGTAATTATATAGGACACATGGGTGGGGAAATATGGGAATAATTGTGTACTTAAAAAATGTATGATTTTTCAAGATAACCTATAAGTTTTCACCCCCTCCTAATTACTGTAATTACATCATTAAGTTATTTTAAAATTGCATCTGATTTTAAAATATTTTATAGACTCATTACTTGATGTTAGATCTAGATTTACAATTTGATTCCTCTTGTTCAAAACATCTGGCTATTTAGGACTTTCAAGAGAAGGAAAAAATAAAAACTAGCTCATGCTCAATGGATTCCTTACATTTCAGCCACCAATAAGGGGGCAGCACAAAGAAATATCTGAGCCAAAACAACAAGAACAAATTGATGTCTATTTACCATAAACCAAGTAAAAATAATAATTTATAAATATGCTATACACAGTGATTAGGGAATATTAAAAAGTATCTGACCACCCCCCTGGCCACCTGTCTGCCTTGGGGAATTTTTTATTTTGGTAAAAGCATGTCAAATTGGAGCGTTCACATTAATATATATATATACTGTACATAGTAAATATGCCCCCAAATGTTCACTAATAATCAGCACTGGTACATAAATGACTAATGCATAAGTTGTCATTTATCATATTTACATATATTTTCACCAAACTTTTTCCTCATTCTTAAATGTAGGCCAACTGAATTGCTGACATTCGTACATACGTTTACATTCTACAGAGAAGGTGTTTACAGTAAACCTGTATCACTTGTGTCCTCCTTGCCTCCCAGTATGAACATCTAGAGAAATAATCACTCACTGAGCTCAAGAGTGAATAAACTAATACAGAAGGGTCTGATCCAGGTAAGAACCAGGAAAATGTATTTTTATAATAGACAATAGTGTAAGTAAAATTAGTTAGTAAATGTGTTAGGGGGAAAGATGAGGGAGTCTTAAAATGGCCATCTTATTAAATCTAATGGAAAATTAAGAAGTTTAGGAATATTTTTTCTGAAGACAAAGCAAAGTATATGGTTCAAACAACTGATGTTGACAAAAACTCCAACATGTGGTTTTAAATAAATGCTATAGAATGCTGCCATGGATTCTAAATTATTCCTTGTTATTAACAAGCATTGCTAAATGTAAACCTGCCAGGTTGAGAAAATTGCTATAGCTTTTTTCCCCTCGTTACAGTTCATTCATCGTATGAATGGTGAGGATTGTCTCAGTAGAAAATATGCTGCTTGTAGAGATGTGAGACATAGTTACAATAGCTGCATTTGAAGTAAATTAGAGCTTATTAGAGCGAAGAGTCTAAAAGGAAAAGAGGATATAAGGCAGCCATGTGGATGGGCAAATGGAATAGATAAGGGTTCATCAAAATGAGAAATAGTGCAATTAGTATTGCACTCAGCAGAAGGAAGTGACATATGGGGGCACATTTACTTAGTTCAAGTGAAGGAATAGGATTAAAAAAACTTCAAATTTCGAATGATTTTTTAGGCTATTTCGACCATCGAATCGGCTACTTCGACCTTTGACTACGAATTCGACTTCGAATCAAACTAAAAATTGTTTGACTATTCGACCATTCAATAGTCGAAGTACTGTTTCTTTAAAAAAAACTTCTACCCCCTATTTCGCCAAGTAAAACCCACCGAACCTCAATGTTAGCAAGGGAAGGTCCCCATAAGCTTTCGAACAAATTTTTGGTCGGAGGAAAATCGTTAGATCGATGGATTAAAATCCTTCAAATCGTTTGATTCGAAGGATTTAATCGGTCAATCGAACAATTTTTCCTTCGATCGAACGAATTGCGGTAAATCCTTCGATTTGAAGTCGAAGGATTTAACTTCGACAGTCGAATATCGAGGGTTAATTAACCCTCGATATTCGACCCTAAGTAAATGTGCCCCAAAGTGTATACTTATGGAAGGCTAGGCAAGATGAGGGTAACTTTCTCTGTGTTTAGAAAGGCTATTTAAGGCACAGTGATTTGGAGAAAGTTTTTGAGATACTGACTATGACTAAACCCACAAAAAAAAAAAAGATTGAGAGAGTTGATCCATTTAATAACAGAAATAATTTGGTTATAAAGGAAACAGATGCTTAATAAGTTATTATTTTCATGTATACAATAGGGAAGTGGCTAAAGGAAGATATGAGCCATAAATAGTTACTCAAAATTAGCGTTAACATGGCACCAGGGCCAGACGGGATACAACATCCGTTACTTAGTTCGGTTTTAGCCAGGCCTCTGTAATTTTCTGATTTTTTCTGGCATGGATTTGAGGAATGTTGATGTCATTCCAATATTTAAAAAGGTGTTATGCTCTCAGCCTGACAATTTTAGACTCGTAAGTTTGATGTCTGTTGTGGGCATTTAAAATGTTGTGAAGGGATCACATTCAAGATTCTGTTCTGTAGAATTGCATTATGGGTATTAATCAGCATGGCTTTAAGAATGACAGATTGGGGACAGTGGACTGTGGGGGAGCAGTAGATGTGATCTATTTTGATAAAGTTAAAACAAAGGATCTCTTTCTAAACTAGGGGCTGTTGGGTAATGTTGTTTGTACATGGATAGGAAACTGGAGACAGGATCGGGTATGGAGGGTGGTTGTCAATGGTATATTTTATACTTGGGGTAGGCATCTTAGTGGGGTCCACCAGTTCTGTATACAGGAGGAACAGGGAACAGAGAGTGAAGTTGTGGAACAGGAGGTGCAGTACTGAATCAGGAACCAGGAGCATAGTCAGAATAAACAGGCCGGGGTCAAAACCAATCAGTAACATGGTTCAAAGTCAAGATCCAGAAGAGTGGTCAAACATGCAGGGGTCGGTTCAGGCAGAGACACAGCAAAGTCAAAACAGGCAAAGGTCAGGAACACATAATCAGACAAGAATCACACCCAGGAACTATCAGGAAATATACATTCATTGGGCAATGAGTCAGTGCAGAGTAAGGGTTTTATAGCCAGACAAATGGCTTACACAGATCCCCTGTGGTCATATTAGCAACAGATAAAACAAGCCAAGCCTACTTGCAATTACATGGAAATCAACAGGCGTGAACCAGGACCTTAGCTATATGCTCACATAACACAGAGGTAATGCAGACAGCACAGAAACTCCAGGTTCCTGGTTCAGGATACCTGAGGAAGGTTCAGAAGGAACCGAAACATGCCGATGTGGTGGGATGTGTGAGGATTGGATAAATCCACTTATAATCATTTCCGTGAGTGCCTCCAGTGTTTCTAACTATTTTGAATTGTGAGAGCAGCACGGAATTCTCCATGATATGGGGAGAGTGCCGATGTTGGATGTGACTATATATATATAATATTTCCGAAGGTACCTGCACTCCGTCCACTTCTTTGTGTGTGCTTGGTCAAAGAGTTATGTATAATTGTTCGCCATGGACCAGCACTCCAGTTTCATTAATCAATAGTGTTTTATTTAAACATCACTGTGCATTTAACGTTTCGGCCCACATTGGGGCCTTTATCAAGGATAATGTGCTTGTGACAAATTAACAGTTTATATACTCACAATCCCCTCCAAATGGGTGCCAAAATGATGTCATAACCATGTTCATTAAGCAATTAGTGCAAATAATTTCAAATAGTTAAACAGTACCGTAACATTTGTGCCACTTGGGGGCAGACTTATCAAGGGTTTGAATTTCGAAGTAAAAATTACTTTGAAATTCGACCATCGAATTAAAATACTTCGACTTAGAATATCAAAGTCGAAGGATTTTTCACCGAATTTGGCCATCGAACGATCGAAGTAATACCATTCGATCAAACAATAACATTGTTCGAATCTAACGATTTTTAGTTTCCCCGAGTAGCTTTTACTCTGGGAAACCTATATGTACTATCAACCCCTGGCTCAGTCTCTCAATGTCCCACAGTCCCACACTGGGTGGATAAATGCAGAATCAATATCCCTTCCCCAAGAGCTCTTATGTTCCCAGGTAGCGCTACCTGCCCCAAGGTACCTTTCCCTTTGAAATTAGTAGCCGCTCCCACATGGCAGGTACACAAGAAAGACCTGTCCTCACCCTGGGGAACACACATTGGCCAAATTATCCACAGGCAAGAGATAGAAAAAAGCTCTCCCTGATGCTCACACACTTTATCCAGTAGAGCAAAATGCAGCCTTTTCTTTTCCTTCTTCCTGGAACTCGTTTTTAAGCAGCACTGTCACACACCACAGATCAGCATCTCTCTGGCTGCTGCAGCATGGAACCCCTGTTAAGCTCTGTTGGAGACCCTGTACATTTGGCTCCAAAGTCAGGCACACTCTCTCTCCCAAGGATGCATTGGGGTGCCCAGCCAATCAGATGGCTTTCCAGCCTATAACTGGGCTGGATGATGTGACAGGCAGAAAAACAGGGGAAGGATTTGTCTGATTGATCCTCTACACACACACACACAATGTATGAAGTAATGGCACTCACATGATTTATACAACAGACAAAAAGTAAAAAGAGAAGGCTTATTCGTCCAATGTTTCGGTCCCACACACAAACCTTTGTCAAGGAATTTTCCTTGTGTGGGACTGAAACGTTGAACGAATAAACCTTTTTTATATACTTTTTGTCTGTTGTTGTATGAATCCTGTGAGTGCCATTACTTCATACATTGTATTCATTATTATGCATTAGCACCCAGGTCTTGACTGCTTTTTGGGTGTGCAGCTCATGCTACAGTCCTACCATTGTTGTTTTAAAATGGTTGCTGCTGTTTTACTCACTTTGAGAAAGGCCAGGGACCTAGCCAAAACGTTCATTTTTTGTTTGAATAAAACTATTTTCTCCACTTTAAGACCTGTGAGTGCTAGTTGCTAACTGTGTAACACGTTCATATGGTACTTAGTTAAAAGCACAGCAGGTTAAACAGCATTCCTGATAAAATAAATAAAACATTGTTTAAATTCTCCATTCAGACACAGAAATGACTCACTGTTCCCTTTCATGTTCATATCTAGAGATAAGACAAACCCAACTGAGCATGTGCACATGTATCATGGCCTTTGGTGGTTTTCCTCCCGGCCAACTTCACGCACACACTTGATTCTTTTAAGGTACATTTCTTTACTAGGGGCTTGTGCTCCAGTTTTCCCAGCAGCTTCCTCCCCTGTTTGGCGGGTGGAGGCCAAAGATTAAGAGCCATGTGCCCCCACTTATTTTTTTCAAACATAGGACAGGAAATTACATCCCTGAGCCAATAAGCTGACAGTTTGCTTCAATTATTTGTGATTACAGTCAAATGCTAATCTCCTTCAGACTGTCCTGATTTGGGGAGAGTTTAGCCAATTAGTGATCCCTCATTAACGACACAATAGGTAGTCGCACAACCAGCCCACTTCATCACAATTGATCATTTATGACCAATTGTGCACTGTGCAATGTGTTTTTCACCACGATGAAGCTCTTTTTCTCCACAATTCTAATGTTATAGTGCTCTCCGTGGGGGGGTGTTGCACCTTGTGTAATTGTGGTTGATTTCTGAACATTTGCTCAATTATACATGTGCTTCATCACAAATCAAGTGCAATTGTGCTGAATATTTTCCAGGTAAGTTCTAGCTTAATTTGTGGTATTCAGCATGCAAGTGATATGTATTCCCTATTCTTTTCGGCACAATTGAACTGCTCCGATTGACACTGGGTGCATTGGGAAGCCTTGACCAAAGGTGGTGATAGCTCCAAGTTTGTCTTAGCACCCTGTGCTAATTGGTGCAACAGCTCTCAATTTTGGAACAGGGAGGCAAGAACAACTGATCTGCTCCAAGTGCAATAATGGAATGGGGTTTTACACGCAACTTTGGGGAAATTACCCCCTTTTTTTTTTAGTAAACTGACCAAATTGCTTGCCTTCGTCTATAACACACAACAGTCAGATGTTTGCTTTCGTTATAATGGTCAAAATTATTTAAAAGTATCGTTTTAAGGTGTTAGGGTGTTCTAGCTTTGTATAAAAGAACATGCTGAAAAATGCAATCTCTCTTCTATTTTAAATTAACTGAAATATATACTGTGCAACTACAAAAGCAGTGCAGTTTGCTAGTATGAAGCAGATAGACCTATTTATCTATTTTAGATTCAGATAAATCTGAATTTTACAAGAAGATATTGTTTCCTGGTGTAAATTTACTTTTATGAGCACCTTTGACATTGCCATAGCACTGTGCTTTGAAAATTTGCTTTTGTATTTTTGGGGGTTTTTGGTTTATCCAAGTCAGGAATCTCCATAAAACTACAGATATTTGCTATTTATGTGCTCTGGAGACACAGACTTTCCACATGACGTGTAGTAGTTTCATGCATATAATTAGGTTTCTGATATTTATCTGTACTGTGAAAAATAAGATTTATACATTTTTTTTTAGTTTAATATGGTCATGTGTTAAAAGCAGAATTCACTAGCTTTTAAAAGAATTTCCCATTTGTTATAAACAAAAGTTTCTTTCCAGTAAATGTGAGAATTTGTTGTACCACTTCCTTGTTAGCTTTAAACATTTTTCAGCATTTTGCCTACATAAGATCCTTTGTCATTGCAGGTTATGTAAATTCAGCTCTCAACCTTTTCTCTTTGAGACAGAAATGGAACCCTCTGTGGTAGGTGAATTTATTTTTCTCGCAAGGTATAAAAGGGAAACATTGCCAAAATGAGAAAAAAAATATATTTTCTAAATTATTTTCTAAATATAATCAATTGAAGATTTTGACCCGTTCCTGACATAACCAAGTTATTCTTCACTCTCCTCCTCTCAGTGTCTGTTTCTCTTCGTTCTCTCTTCATGCAGGAGTTTGGAGTCTAATTTTGAATTTAAAATCACCAGAAATCTACCTGAAGGGGATTATTTACAAAAACCTGGAAATTCATGTTTTTTAGTATAAAAAAATCAGAATTTTTAGTGGAAAAAAAAACCAACAATTTTTTTCAGGATTTATTATACCATAAGGATGGAAAAAGACAGAATCCGAAAATCCAGCCTAAAATCTCAGACCTGGCGAGGTTGCTTATAAGTGAATGGGAGAAGTCCCAAAAATATTTTGATCTGCACTGGGTTTATATTTTGTGGGGATTTACTCAATTGGTGGCTGCAGTGCTTGCATAACATGAAGTGATCATCAAGTGGAGTTTGTAAACAGGACTGGGCCTGCTCGTTTATTCAGCAAAATATCACAGTTCAAGTGTAAAATGAAAACAGCTTACTTCAGCATGGCATAAATGCAAACAGTCAGGAACTTTCAATGCCTCCTTACAAGCCCCAGTACCTCTCCCAATAAGTGTGGCTGGCTTGGTTTTAGGGAGCCTGATCTCTCCAGTCAGTGCTTCCCCCTTCTCACTGTTCTGAATTGTAACACTCCTTTTACCATTCAGTCAGCTGAACATGCTCCTGGCACAAAATCCGTAATGGACCTAGGAATGGAAGCTTCATCCCCCCCAAATGCTCTACAAAGCCTCCGGACTCCAGGACCCAGACCAGAAATTCAAAACAACTCAGAGAAAACCCATAAGCTGGTTTTCTCCCTATATCTATTCCCTGGAGCCCCTCACCATGTATAGGTAAGAAACCTAGGTGAAATATAGACACCATTTATAACTTTTCCAGCTGGTGTCTCACAATTTGTATGGAATATTTTGTGGTTTTCGGGGGGAAAATCAGAAATAATTTGAATTTTCAGGTGGAAAATCCATAAAATTTATACGATTCGTTCTTTCATGATTTTTTCGGGTATTTTTCCCAGAAACAAAATATTTTCGGGAAAGTGTATTGATAAATAAGGAGAAAGAACCTGTACGGATTTGGTTGGAGTTGTTTTCAGAAAGTATTGAGAAAATTTAAACTTTGATAGATGGACCTCCCCATGTTTGTGCCAAAGTCAGTTATTTTGTTTGTGCTGGAGTTGGTCTTTTCTGCTAGGATTAAGGTATAATTAGATCTAAGGGGGTCATTTAACAAATTAGATATATTAGATCTAAGAGAGTTAATTACCAAATTAGATATATACTGTAAAATTTAAGGGGTTTATTTTCTAAATAGGATATATCAGATCTAAAGGGATTATTTACTAGATTAGATATATCACATCTAAGAGGTTATTTGCTAAATTAGATATATTAGGTGTAAGGGGGTTATTTGCTAAATTAGAGATATCAGATCTAAGGGGGCTATTTATTTATTTATTTAAAACTCAAATTTATCTCATATTTTTATTAAACCAAGCTTGACCAAACTACCATCCACAATGTTATCTTATTTATCAATATAATAAAAAAAACTCGATAAAATAGAGTGAAAACCCGAAACTCATAAATTTTTTGGATTTACTTCCAAATTACTAGATTTTTTGGGTTATCGTCCGAGGCCCCCCCCTAATTTTTCATCTTATCAGGCTAAACCCAGTGCAGACCACAATATCTTCAAATTGGAATAGGGACATCTCCCAATAACTTTTATATGACCTTGACAGGTTTGAGATGCCAGGTTTTCGGATTCAGGCTTTTGCTGCATCGGGGTATAATAAATCTCCCTCTAAAACTTCAAGATTTTGCCCAAAAAACCTCAACCAGAAAAAAATCGTGTTTATTAAATAACCCCTTAATTGTTAATGACTATCTGACACCCAACTGCTGCATGAAGACAGAATGAAGAGAAACAGATGCTGAGAGAGGAATAGTGAAGATAAACTTGATTATTTCAGAAACAATGCAGAATTTTTAATTGATTGTATTTAGAAAGTTTCTTATTTCAGTATGCTGAAACATATATTGCATTTTTCATTTTCATTTTCCCAATTTAACATTTTGTCACCTTTATATTTTTCATAATTGCATGATGGTTCTTTTAAGCTGCATCTTAATAATCCCTCCCTTCTCTTCCACTTCCTGCTCCCTGAATTCCCAGGCTGTGCAGGGGAGCTGGAGGCACTTAGCTCACTGCACTGTAAAACAGGAACCAATCAGCAGCTAGCAGGACCTGATAGGGAACTGAAGCCTGTCTTTACTTGTGTGACTGCAGGGCTGTGATTGGCTGTTCCCCTCCTACTGTGCTTCTGGCATGGACGGTTAGGACACGCCCACCCCTCATTTGAAACACAGACAGGGACCAGTGACCATCTATAGGGAGCTCCACTAAAGGGGCTATTTTTAAAAATAATATTAATTTTTAGCACCATGTAAAAGCAACACCATCTATTACTCATAATGGCTTACAAAATTAGGGTTTATTTAATTTCTCCTATATGTCTTCTTTAAGAAAACTGGTGACTATTACTCCATGCTAAATATGATTAAGGAAAAACTGTTTTTTTTTAAAATGTAAAATATTTTTCCAATCCATTAAACACAGCACCCAATCGACATGTAGCATGGAATGTATGTGTAAATGTCTTGTTTTCTAGAAGTTACTGTACTGACATTTTTATATTCTTATATTTGGCATAAGATCTTTCCTTGCCCTTCTCTAATGATTACATGTTTTATAATTTTTGTTTTGTTTTGGGTAACACAGTATGTCATCCCGGATAACAACTATGAGCAGCCGACTACGCCTGTTTATGATGTGGTCTCTAATACACAAGTGCAACCTGCACCCCTACCCTACAACACCCAAGTACATTCTAACCAGTTTGTAGCGGCATATCCAATATCACCCTTTCAATGGAGTCTTAGTAAGTGATCTTCAGAGCATTCATTTACATTGGGCTCATGGCAGAGGATCTTGGTGCAGCCTACACCTTGCATAGCACAATCACGGGGCAGATGGTAAAGTGACAAATGGCGGATTGCATCAGTTTTTATACTCTACACTTTTCCCAATGTGTAGTAAATAGCCCATCATGTAACTTCATGTTTCAACCTAATTGTCCTTAGTACAGAGGAATACCTATGCTGGCACAGAATCATGCTATCCCTTTGTACAGGGTATTTAGGAATGCAGGAGGGTGTCTTTGCTGAATTGTGCTTAGTACAGGGAACATCTATACTGGAACAGCATTATGGTATCTCTTTGTATATGTAGATGTACCTATGTGTTTTAGGTTATATACAGTATTTATTAAAGCCTGATGCTGCAAAAAGCTTGAATCCAAAAGACCTGCCGAGGTTGTGTATAAATATTTGGCAGAGGACCCCATCCTATTTGGAAATTTCTATGGTCTGCACTGGAAGTAGTCCGAAAAACTGACCAAAAAAATCTGGCTTTTTGGGAAAAAGCTAAAAAAAATTGAGCGATTTGGGAACAAACCCTGAAAATTGTTTGATTTGATTTTTACCCGAACCAATTGAATCAAACTTTTTTAATAATAAATAAGGTGAAATTGGATATGGGAATTTGGTCATGGTTTTTTTATTAAAAAAATTTGAAAAATTCGGATTTTAGTGAATAACCCTCTTAGTGTTTGTTTTTATAATGGTGGGTGGGTCTTTGTCTGCCAAGTTCCAGAATGGGTTTCAAGTGATGATGTAATTTATATTTCTGTAGTTGTGCCTGTTTAGTACCTGATCCTACTGGAAATTGTATCATTAGCCACCAGCCAGGCTCCTGCAAATGTCCCATTGGGCTTTACCAAAAAATTAGAAAGGCAGTTCAGGTTATTTTTTAGTGATAAGTGAAATTGACCTGTTTTACAGTAAAAAGAAATGTGAAAAAAAATTATAACATTTCTCCAAATGCATTGGAGGCAATGGGAAGGCATCAGCATTATTTTCTGTGTTTTTTCTGAAGCACAACAAAACAAATGGCAAAATTTTGTGTTTGCTCATCCCTAGTTATTTTGTCAAGCTCCAAATTACTGCTAAATCCTCCCCTATATCTTATGGTTTTCTTATTTATCTATTAACAATGACTTTTTTTTTTCTATTAAGAAAAGAAGGTTTTAATTTCTATTGGAACTGTTTCCATCGTAGCGGCAGTAATTGTGGCTTCAGTACTTACCGGGTACTTTGGTAAGAGAAATATTACATTTACCATGTATTTGCCTCTATATTCCAAGCTTATTCCAAAGAATTTGCCGCTCATTTACTATCTGACCAAGAGGAGTTTTGACCTGTTCAGGTCAAAACTGCCTGCCTGGTTTTACTAATTTGGAAAACCGGGCAGGACTCCCTAACATTGATGCGGATCTCAGACCTGCCAAGGTTGTGTATAACTCTATGGCAGAGGTCCCCATCCTATTTCTGTGGTCTGCGCTGGAATTAGTCCAAAAAACCTACCAAAAAAACCCAAAAAATTTCTGGCTTTTCGAGAAAAAGCTAATAACAATTGAGCGATATGGGAACAAACCCCCGAAAAATTTTTGATTGGGTTTTTACCCAAACCGATTAAATCAATCTATTTTTAATAATAAATAAGGTAAAATCGGATATGGGAATTTGATCATGGTTTTTTTTTATTAAAAAAATAGATAAATTCAGTTTTCAGGAGGGCTGTTTGGGTCAAAACTGCCTGCCTGGTTTTACTAATTTGGACATCACTGCCCCACCCACAATATAATTGTACCACCCCTGTGGCATCATTGGCCTGCCCCCCGCCCGAAGCTCCCAGCAGGGAAAGGTGGCAAGCCTAATCGGAAGTGGGCACAAGGTGTAAGAAAACAGGTTCCTACGGTTTCTTGATTTTTTAACATATAAATTTACAACTAAACTTTTAAACAAGACTCAAATGGTTCAATTGTACTAGCAAGAATGACTGACAGGTGTAACATACATTAATCAAAAATCTAATTTGGTCCCATCTTTGAACAAGCAGAAAGAGGTCACTGAGCAGTATTTACATCAATTTCATTAAAAAACATTAAAACATTGAATGTGTCCCTATAAAAGGTAAGGGGCAGATTCACTAAGCTCGAGTGAAGGATTTGAATAAAAAAAATTTTGAATTACGAAGTAATTTTTTGGGTACTTCGACCATCGAATAGGCTACTACGACCTTCGACTTCAATTCAAACTAAAAAATGGTTGACTATTCGACCATTTGATAATCAAAGTACTGTCTCTTTAAAAAATACTTCGACTACATACTTCGCCAGTTTAAACCTACTGAGGTTCAATGTTAGCCTATGGGGACCTTCCCCAGCATTTTTTTACGTTTTTTATGATCAAATAAAAATCCTTTGATCGATTGATTAAAATTGTTCAAACCGAATGATTTTTATTCTATCGATTGAAGTATTTACGCTAAAATCCTTCAAATTTGATATTCGAATTCGAAGGATTTTACTTTGAGGGTCGAATTCGATGGTTTATTAACCCTCAAAATTCGACCCGAGATAAATCTGCCCCTAAATGTACATTAACATATATTTCAAAATCTAATTTTATACCTTTTCCATGCACCACTAGATACAATAAGAGGCATAAATATTATATAATGTATATTTATAAGCAATATATGACCGATTGTATTTGAAACTAATTCCAAAACATGTATCACTCAATAACTATCTTCAGGCGGGAATTGGAAGTATATGCATAAGATAAAGCAAGAAAACAGATGCAAATGGTTTCTCTATGATATTTATACATTTACAGTATAAAATTGCGAATAAACTTGTAAATAGCGACTCAAATTTATCAGTTGCACTTGAAAGAATGACTGTACCAAAACACATTAATCAGAAATCTAATTTGGCCCCATTCTTGACTGACAGAGAGAGGTCACTGAGCGGTAGGAGGGTTTTCCATCTTTAAAGGGGAAGTAGCCTGGACCCACAACCTCTTGAATGATTGCCTCAGGGTTAAACACCGGTACTCACCACACGGGACGCAATGACAAATTTAACCAGCAAATTTTTATTCTCTGCACACACCAGAGGCTTTTCATTCAGGCACACATTGCACATTGTTCTTTTATTCAAACCACAGTGCACTCACATTGTCCCCAGGGAACCAGTTCTCTTAGTAGGCACACCTTCTGTTACTTTTCCTTAGGACTTTGGATCCCACCTAACCACCTAGTGGTCCGGAATATTCTACACCCGTATCCCTCCACTCTCCAATAGTGGTGTGATACCTTCAGGGTGATACCCTTCCACTCTTCCAGGTTAGGCCCTTTTTATCCAAATCCTGGCCTGAAGCCTTGGTATCCTTCCTACCTAGTCCTAAACTTCCACTGGTTCCCTCACTTTCGGAGTGCCCGTAGGAAACTAACTCCACTTTTCCTTGATGGGGCCACAACTGCCCTTACTAAATATCATTACTGCCTCGTGCACCTAGTATTCACTCACTTTAAATCTTTCCTGTTCTAAATTCTCCTAATCTAAGCAATTGGGTCTCACTTACCCTGCCAGGAGATGTTATTCCGGCCATGCCCTCTTATCAAGTGGCTTCACTTGGGCAGTGCACCTCCTTTTATACCCCTCTCTGTCCTACAGTGGCCTCTGGTGGCTGGGGTAAAAAACTACACCTAAAATTAAATTAAAGAATTCTGCTGCCATCTAATGGTGATTCCCAGAAATTACATCCAACACACTTAAACATATATACATTTTACATAAACGAACATTTTGTCACACAAAAAGATTACAACATTCCCGCACATAACACTGTTCATCACTTCACACCCCCTTGCATACTTACTTCAGTCTAATAAAAAATCCATTTAAACATTAAGGGGTCTATTTATTAAGGGGCAGATTTATCAAGGGTCGAAGTGAATTTGAGGGAATTTTTGAAGTAAAAATTTTTTTTGGATACTTCAACCATCAAATAGGATACTATGACTTCAACTTCGAATTCGGTTTGAAGTAAAATATTTCGAATATTCAACCATTCGATAAACAAAGTACTGTCTCTTTAAATAAACTTCAACGCCAAATTAAACCCGCTGAAGTGCTATGTTAGCCTATGGGGACCTTCTAGAGCATTTTTCTATGTTTTTGGAAGTCGAAGTAAAATCGTTTGATTGTTCACTGAAATCCTTCGAATAGTTCAATTCAAAGGATTTAATTGTTTGACCGAACGATTTTACTTCAACCGCAAATGGCTAAATTTGATGTAAAAAAGCTTTGACTTCGATATTCGAAGTCGAAGTATTCCAATTCCAATCCAATTCGAATTTCAAAGCTTTTTCTACTTCAAAATTCGTCCCTTGAGAAATCTGGCCCTAAAAGTTGAGTTGTGTTTTCTCGAAAAATTTCTTGAAGAAAACAGAGTTTTCATTTCATTTATCCTTATAAATTATATTAATTATAATAAGGAATTTATATATAAAATGTGCCTCAGCAAGGTTTATTTAAAATATTGTCTTTTGATTGATGCAAACTGGTATAGTCCAAATTTTTCTGATTATTTTAATTTAAAAAGTGAGATCAAACTAGAATCCACGATTGGACCTTATTTATTAATAAAATAAATCACGATTTAATCAGATGGGGGACAAACACAAAAAAATCGAGCGAAAATCCAAATCTTTCCCGATTCGCTCGTTTTTTGGGGGGCTTATCCTAAATCTTTCAGATTTTTTTGTCCGAAATAATCATAAAAAACGTAGCTGGGGAAGGTCCCCATAGGCTAACATTGAACCTCGGTAGGTTTAAACTGGTGAAATATGTAGTCAAAGTATTTTTGAAAGAGACAGTACTTCGACTATCGAATGGTCGAATAGTCTAACGATTTTTAGTTTGCATCGTTTGAATCCAAGTCAAAGGTCGTAGTAGCCTATTCGGTGGTCAAAGTCCCCAAAAAAAATACTTTGAAATTCGAAGTTTTTTTCATTCGAATCCTTCACTCAAGCTTAGTAAATGTGCCCCTTGGACCTTGATAAATAACCCCCTAAATGTGGCCAAAAATCCTGTTTTCTTCTTTCTATATAACTTCACACTAATGAGTGTAAATAATTTATACACTTAAATCGTCTGCTGGATAATGTTCATTAAAGAACTAATACACTCCACAACAACTAGAGACGCAGGGAAAGTAAAGAACTTTTAAAGAGACCCTGTGACCTCCAAGCTACCCAGTTCAGACAAATTGATATTTGAAAAGGTAAAACGTAACTTTTACTTTAAATTGGGTTAAAAACACACACACAACCACAAAAATCATTCCTAGTCTGACTCCATTAAACGTGTATGGAAGTCTGGGACCATGTCCCTAAAAACACCCATAAAAACAGACATGAAATGGCACGGTGGGTAAAAGAGTGTTGCCAGCGTTTAAGTTACAGCCTGACACCCACAGTCAAAAAAGTATTAGTCCAGCTTCATTAGCCGTTATATACGGCGAAACGCGTCGGGCTTGTGGCATAGGTGGACGGTGGGTGATTAGCTCCCACTTGTTCCCTACGTAGTCAGGCAGGAAATTGACACTGGGGAACGAATGGAAGGGGGGTTTTGGGAAAAGCTAATGAAGCTGGACTAATACTTTTTTGACTGTGGGTGTCAGGCTGTAACTCTAACGCTGGCAACACTCTTTTACCCACCGTGCCATTTCATGTCTGTTTTTATGGGTGTTTTTAGGGACATGGTCCCAGACTTCCATACACGTTTAATGGAGTCAGACTAGGAATGATTTTTGTGGTTGTGTGTGTGTTTTTAACCCAATTTAAAGTAAAAGTTACGTTTTACCTTTTCAAATATCAATTTGTCTGAACTGGGTAGCTTGGAGGTCACAGGGTCTCTTTAAAAGTTCTTTACTTTCCCTGCGTCTCTAGTGGTTGTGGAGTTTCTTCTTTCTATATTCTCTCTTTCTACCTCTTGCTTTGTGCCTTGTAATTTATTTGGGTACCTTAGTTTTTTTTCTAACACCTTGGTGAGCTACTAACGAACACATTTTTAAGGAAATTACCTTCCCGTTAAAATGGGTTCCCAGATAACGGATCCCATGCATGTACTTATAAAAAAGAATATTTTTTTTCAATGGTATTAAGAGATTTGTCTGTTTATTTCTTAACAGTCAGTACAACCCAAAGTGTTCCATACTGCCAAAAGCACTGTAACTACAGTTCCAAGTGTATCTATGGCTACCAGATATGTGATGGTGTACAAGACTGCCCTTATGGAGACGATGAAAGAAATTGTGGTAAGAAATCATTACTGAATAATATTACATGTATATGGATCAAAAGTCATTACAACTTAAATGGGTTGTTCATCTTTGACTTAACTTTAAGGGGCAGATTTACCAAGGGTCGAATATCGAGGGTTAATTAACCCTCGATATTCAACTAGGAATTGAAATCCTTAGACTTCGAATATCGAAGTCGAAGGATTTAGCGCAGAAAATTCGATCGAACGATCGAAGGATTATTCATTCGATCGAACGATTAAATCCTTCGAAACGAACGATTCGAAGGATTTTAATCCAACGATCGAAGGAATATCCTTCGATCAAAAAAACTTAGGCAAGCCTATGGGGACCTTCCCCATAGGCTAACATTGACTTCGGTAGCTTTTATCTGCCAAACTAGGGGGTCGAAGTTTTTTTTAAAGAGACAGTACTTCGACTATCGAATGGTCGAATAGTCGAACGATTTTTAGTTCGAATCCTTCGATTCGAAGTCGTAGTCGTAGGTCGAAGTAGCCCATTCGATGGTCGAAGTAGCCCAAAAAACACTTCGAAATTCGAAGTTTTTTTACTTCGAATCCTTCACTCGAATTTAGTGAATCGGCCCCTAAGTATGATGTAGAGAGTGATATTCTGAGACAATTTGCAATGGTTTTAATTTTGTATTATTTATGGGTTTTAACTTAGCTTTTAGCTTTTTATTCAGCAGCTTTCCGGTTTGCAATTTCCGCCATATGGTTGCTAGGGTCCAAATTCCCCTAGCAACCATGCATTTATTTAAATAAGAGACAGGAATATGAATAATAAAAAGTAGGAACAACAATAGATTTGTAGCCTTGCAGGGATTTCTTTTTTTTCGACGAGGTCGGTGACTCTCATTTGAAAACCGGAAAGAGTCAGAAGAAAAAAGTAAATAATTGAAACACTATAAAAAATAATAAAAACCAAATGAAAAGTTGCTTAGAATTGGCCATTAAATGAAGGGTGGCACGCCAGATTAAAAGGCTGGTGGTTTATTGCAACAGATCACAGCACATTACCTGATGCTTTTCGGGAGCAACTCCCTTAATCATAGGCTTCATATTCTATAACATACAAAAAGTTAACTTAAAGGAGAACTAAAACCTAACTAAAAAAGTAGCTAGAAATGTTGTATATTATGTTTTGGGCTTCTGTACCAGTCCAAGGCAACCACAGCCCTTTAGCAGTAATGATCTGTGTCTCCAAAGATGCCCCAGTAGCTCCCCATCTTCCTTTCTGCTGATTAGGGACTCACAATATACAGTACACATAGGGGCAGATTCATCAAGGGTCGGGTTTCAAAGTTAAAAAACTTCGAAATTCGACCATCAAATTGGCCAGATTCGATAGCCGAACTTTTCTTTTTGAATTTTTTTGGCCGTTTTCGTTCCAATTAAAATTGTTCCATCAAATCGAACAATTCGAACGATTTAATCAATCAATCGAACGATTTTCAAAAAAAATACTTTGACTTTTTAAAACTTAGCCAAATTTTGGCAATAGTTTCTAGGAGGTCCCCATAGGCTAACATAGCAATTCGGCAGGTTTAAGGTGGTGTCGAAGTCAAAGTTTTTTTTTTAAGTCAGTACTTCGATTTTCGAATGGTCGAATATTCAAAGTATTTTCAATTCGAAACAAAGTCTAATTTGGCCTGTCGAAGTACCCAAAAAATACTTCGAAATTTAAAGTTTTTTCATTCAAAAATTCACTTCGACCCTTAGTAAATGTGCCCCATAGAATAGAAATGTCCCAGTATAAGGCTAAAAAAAAATGAAGCACATTGGGATCTTAATAAAATCACTTTAAAATTCTATTTTTTTGGGTTGAATTGTAGCCCTTCCTTAGGACAGATGTATTAGAGAAGGTCAAGATGTAGATAATCACTATCCCAAAATCATTCCTTAAAGAAATACCAATTGCCAAAATATCTGTAATGAGTAGTGATAAGCGAATAAATTCGGCATGTGCGAATTCGCAACAAACTTGTGCATTTTGTCCCCGCCAGAAAAACATTTTTGGACACACGTAAGAAAATTTGCTTGCGTCAAAACCGTTCCATGTCACCACTATTTGGGCTCCCATTGACTTTAACATCGGCGTCAAAATTGAGGAGGGCGTCAAAATTTACACAGGCCTCAATTTTTGCAAATTTATCGCCGTTTCACAGGAAATTTGAAAATATTTTGGGGAAACGGGAGAAATTCGCCCATCACTGGAAATCAGTATAATAAATATCAAAGTACAAACTTAAAAGACATTTCCTGAATGTATATAGTGAGTAGCAACTAGTAGAACTATTAAAAAAGATTGTTAAGTGTTATAAAAAGGTTTTGTTCTTTTTTGACAGCCACAACCTGCCTGTACTGTAGCTACTCTTACACGTGTATCTATTATTACCAGATATGTAATGATGTACAAGACTGCCCTTATGGGGATGATGAAAGAAATTGCGGTGAGTTATCACTACTGAATTGCATTACATATTTGGCCAAAGGGAGTATTTTCAAAGCAGCTGCTTTAGATAAATATAATTCCTCAGAGAGAACATTTCCATTATGTGAGAGTACCATTCACTTGTTTATTCCAAAAATTGTCTGTCCAAGTGATTTATATTTAACCCTTATTAAAATTCATTGTTTCATATTCAGATATGGGACCTTTTATCCAGAAAGCTCGGCACCTGGGGGTTTCCAGATAACAGATCTTTCCACAATTTGGATCTTCAGTCTACTAGAAAATAATTTAAACATTAAACAAACCCAATAGGCTGCTTTTGCCTCCAATAAGGATGAATTATACCTTAGTTTGGATCAAGTACAAGCTACTGTTTTATTATTACAGAGAAAAAGGAAATCACCTTCAAAAAATTTAATTACTTGGATAAAATGGGAAAATGGCGCCTATGGGAGATGGCTTTTCTCTAATTCAGAGCTTTCTGGTTAATGGGTTCCCAAAAACGGATCCCATACTTCTACAACTTTACAAAAAAAAACCTAGTCCAATAAATACCCTGAATTCTGGCACATAATGGGGCCTATTTATTAAACCTTAAACTCAAATTTTTAGAAGAAAAAAACCTAAATTTTTAGAGATTTATAATACCCCAAAGGTACTAAAAATCTGAAAATGCTCTAGCTAAAACCTGTTGAGGTCATGTAGAAGTCAATGGCCGATGTCCTTGAAGATGTTTGTTGACATCAAGATCCAAGCTTGTTTTTGTCTGATAATTAGTGATGGGCGAATTTATTCGCCAAGCGCGAATTCACTGCAAATTTGCGCGATTCTGCACCAGCGAATAAATTCGCAAAACGACCGTGAAAATTGACGGAAAAAAACGCAAATTTCTCGCCGTTTCGCGAATTTCGCACATTTTTCGGCGAAGCGAAACGGCGCAAAATCGCCCATCACTACTGATAATCCAAGAAAGTCAAGTTTTTGTGGCGACAGTTTGATAAAGTCGAGTTTTCAATTCAAAATTCAAAAAAGTCATAGAATTTGAAATGACGTACAAATTTGTTGCAACGTTTTTTCACACAGACTTTCAAGAAGAATAATCGATAAATGAGTTACATTCATGGATGGGAATAAGGTCAACCTAGTTTTAATAAAAAAACTAGATAAACTTGACTTTTAATAAATACCCCCAATGTGTTGCTCCTTGGATAACATATGGCATCTTTCAGGGTATCTTTTCTAACTGAGTCAATGTGTAATAGTTATAACTGTATCTTACAAAAGAAACATCTCATGAGCTAATATTAATGGCTTCTTTATCAAAAATTTAATTTATGAGGTTTTAGAGTTTTTTTCTTCTTCAAATGAACTCACAATTTCAAAAAACTAGAATGTTTGCTTATTTAGTCCAAATAGAAAAGGTTCGATTGAATACAATCAGGTAAAAAAAGATTCAAATACCTTTATTTTGTGTACGTGTAAATTCAAAAATCTTGGAATTGAAATAAAATGGCTTGAATATTGCCTAGGACAACTCCCATTGACTTCCACATGAACTCTTAAGATTTTAGATGCTGAAGTTTTACATTCAATTTTTTTTTGTGCTAAATAAATGGCAAACATTTAAGTTTTTGAAAATATAACTTGAATTTGTGAGTTTCTGTGCAAAATTGTGGCAAAAATTTTAATTTGAACGTTGTTAAATCAGCCCCTATGTGTAGTAATAGAGAGGCTCTCAAGAGTAAGTTTATAAAGTTTTTAATAGGACAAATAAAATAATATTTTATTCAGTAATTTATATTAATAGGTTTTGTTCTTTTTTTTTACAGCCACAAAAACCCCGAGCATACCAACCTGCCAAATGTACTGTAGCTACTATTACACATGTATCTATGGCTACCAGATATGTAATGGTGTACAAGACTGCCCTTATGGAGACGATGAAAGAAATTGCGGTGAGAAATCACTACCTAATAGCATTACATGTTTGGCCGAAGGGAGTATTTTCAAAGCAGCTGCTTTAGATAAATATAATTCATATAATAATATTTCCATTATGTGACAGTACCATTCCAAAAATTGTCTCTCCAAGTGATTTACATTTACCCCTCTTTAAAGTCCATTCTGTTTCATATACAGATTTACAAAAAGCCCAGTTTCCAATAAATACCCTGAATCCTGGCACATAATGGGGCCTATTTATCAAACCTTGAATTTTTATAGTCGAGTTTTCAAAAGGGTATTTTTTCCTGAAAGTTGTTTTTCTGTTCCATAATTCCTCAGAGAGAATGTTCTCATTATGTGACAGTACCATTCACTTGTTTTTTCTGGAAACTGAGGACTCGCTGAGTTAGAATTTGTTTCTACTACGCTAATTCACTAAAATGCAAAGTTGCGTCCTGGGTGCCGAACGCTGGTGACTTTTTCATAACGAAGATTCTATAACGTTTTTTTGTGCCTAGCAAAAAGTTGCTAGTGTTCTTTCGCTTTGGTCAATTTGAATAGGGCGGGTACATTAAAGTTGTATGGACATCTTTATTAGAGATGTTGGTGCAAATGCTTGAAATGTAGTGATGGGCGAATTTGTGCAGTTTCGCTTCGCCGAAAAATTTGCGACTTTCGTGCGAAATTCGCGAAACGGCGAAAAATTTGCGAAACTGCGCCGGCGTCTCGTTTTTGACGCCGGCGCCCGTTTTTTCGACGCCACGCCCGTTTTTGGCGCCGGCGTCCGTTTTTTCGAAAAAAAATTTTGACGCTGGCGAATTTTTTCCGCGAATTTTCGCGCCCGTTTCGCAAATTTATTCGCCGACGGCGAATCGCGCAAATTCGCCATGAATTCGCGCCTGGCGAATAAATTCACCCATCACTATTGAAATGGCCACTTTTTTATTACAACTGTCCGAGTAATAAAGATAAAGAGATTATATAATGCCCTAGACATGAGCCCACTGTAAAATGAATGTTCCATTTTCCTCAAACGTCTGGACTTTGCAGGCAATCCCGCTTAGCAAAAGAAAAAGTCACCGGCGTTTTTTTTTAACTTTAATGCATTTGCTTATTTATTAAAAAATCTGAATGGAAAAGATATGATTGAAAAAAATTCAAACACCTCGAAATTGCGAGCATACAAACTCAAAAAACTTGGAATTGAAATTAAATGGCTTGAATATTGCCTAGGCCAACTCCCATTGACTTCCAAATGAACTCTCAAGCTTTCAGATACTCAAAGTTTTACATTCGATTTTTTTGTGCTTAATAAATGGCAAACATTCAAGTTTTTGATAATATAATTTGAATTTGTGAATCGTGGAAAAAGTTCTAATTTGAACATAGATAAATCAGCCCTTACATGTAATAATGGAGAAGCTCTCAACAGTAAGTTTATATGTATAAGTCTTTAAAGGAGAAGGAAAGGTTAAAATTAAGTAAGCCTTATCAGAAAGGTCCATCTAAATATACCAGTAAACCCCCAAAGTAATGTTGCTCTGAGTCCCCTGTCAAAAGAAACACTGCATTTCTTTCCTTCTATTGTGTACACATGGGCTTCTGTATCAGACTTCCTGCCTTCAGCTTAAACCTCATTGCCCTGGGCAAGAGCATGCTCAGTTTGCTCCTCTTCCCCTCCCCCCCTCTCTTCTCTACTGTAATCTGAGCCCAGAGCAGGGAGAGACTCAGGCAGGAAGTGATGTCACACCACATTAATACTGCAGCTCCTATTCTAAACAAACAGAGGGTTTCTAGAGCTTTTTACTCAGGTATGGTAAAACATTCTACAGAATAAATATAACATTCTAGCTTGCACTATTGCAGTAAATCTATTGGCAATAAAATGCCTCCGTAGCTTTCCTTCTCCTTTAATAGGACTAATAAAAGAATGTTTTTTTCAGTAAATTGTATAGAGGTTTTGTTCTGTTTTTTTACAGCCACTAAAACCCCAAGCACACCAACCTGCCAAATGTACTGTAGTTACACATCCACGTGTATCTATGGCTACCAGATATGTAATGGTGTACAAGACTGCGCTTATGGAGATGATGAAAGAAATTGCGGTGAGAAATCAATACTGAATAGAAGTGCAAATCACTATTGAATAGTAATGCATTTTCAGCAGACAGGATATGATGTAAGTGATATAAGATTGAGGAAGATCTAGCTTAATTTTAGCAGTTCGCCTGGTCTGAGGTGGCAACTGAGGTAACGTTCAGTAAAATATGCACTTTAGTAAATTTGCGGAGTAACGACCATTCGCCTGAACGAAAAGTCGCCTGGAGATATAGTGTGAACGAATGATAGTGACGGCCTCTTTTTCTAGCAAATTGTCGTCTGTGCCTGTTAGTGAATTGGTGAATTCGCTAGAGATGGATATTTCTGCCCCATGGTGTCTTTCCAGGTAACTTTTTTAAGAGTCAATGTGTCATAGTTATAACTGTAACTCACAAAAGAAACATTTCATGAGCTAATATTAATATGTTTACCAAAAATCTAATATGTGAGGTTTAAGAACAAATTCACAATCAAAAAAAACTTGAATGTTTGCTTATTTATTCAAAAATCTGAATGGAAAAGATTTGATTGACATTGAAGTCCACATGAACTCTCAAGCTTTCAGATACCAAAGTTTTACATTCAAGTTTTTTTGTACAAGACTGCACTTATGGATAGTGATGGGCGAATTTATTCGCCAGGCGCGAATTCACGACGAATTTGCGCGATTCGCCGCCAGCGATTCGCCGTTTTGCGAATTTCGTGCGAATTTCGCAAATTTTTCAGCGAAGCGAAACGGCGCAAATTCGCCCATCACTACTTATGGATATGATGAAAGAAATTGCGCTGAGAAATCACTACTGAATAGCATTACATGTTTGGCCCGAAGGGAGTATTTTCAAAGCGGCTGCAGCAGATAAATATAATTCCTCAGAGAGAACATTTGCATTATGTGACAGTACTATTAAGTTTATTCCAAAAAATTGTATCTTCAAGTTATCTACATTTGCCCCTCTTTAAAATCCATTCTGTTTCATATACAGCAGGAGCGCTGTCCCATTATGATCTACATCCATAAAACCATTGCTAGCATTCATGAAAAATATTACTTAAATATTATATTGATTTATGAGAGAATTTAGATTTCTATATTCAACAAACAACTATTTCTTCTGTAACCTTAACATAATAAATATACAGTATGAATGAAAAATATGAAATGGGAGGGTGATATAGACAAGCTGTTTGTTGACAGTGTCTTGAGATCTACTGATCAACAGCTAAAGGTCTAGAAGTACATCCAGATCTACCTTTTGGGCACCCCTGATACAGAATTACAGAATTACAAGTCCAATTTACAATAAATACCCTGAATTATGGCGCATAATGGGGCCCGTTTAATAAATCTTGAATTTTTCTAGTCAAGTTTTTCAAGGGGAAAACTTGAATTTTTAGAGGAAAAAAACACATTTTAAGAGAATTTTGGACATATTTATTAAAGGTAGAATTTCAATTTTTTTTTTACTCTAATAAATTCTAATATACTCACAACTCGAATGGGAGGTTGAAGAAGAAATGTGAACATCTAATATTCGATTGAATAGTCCAAATGCGAAAATTCTACTCAAATTCGAATGAAGTTTTCCCTCTGAAAAAACTCTAATGTCAGGAAGGCAATTAACATATTCAAATGGTTCAACTGACCTCTGCCATTGACTTGTAAATGAACTCAGCAGGTTTTAGGTTACATAGTTAAATCAGGTTGAAAAATAAAGTTCAACCCCTCCAAATGAAAACCCAGCATCCATACACACACCCCTCCCTGCTTTAACATAAAATCTATATACCCATATCTATACTAACTATAGAGCTTAGTATCATAATAGCCTTTGAAATGATGTCTGTCCAAGAATCAGTCCCTCTTATAGTCATTAACTGAATCAGCATCACAACATCACCCGGCAGTGCATACCACAACCTCACTGTCCTGACTGTGAAGAACCCCCTACGTTGCTTCAAATGAAAGTTCTTTTCTTCTAGTCTGAAGGGGAGGCCTCTGGTACGGTGATCCACTTTATGGGTAAAAAGGTCCCCTGCTATTTGTCTATAATGTCCTCTAATGTACTTGTAAAGTCTAATCATGTCCCCTCGCAAGCGCCATTTTTCCAGAGAAAACAACCCCAACCTTGACAGTCTCCCCTCATAATTTAACTCTTCCCTCCCTCTAACCAATTTAGTTGCACTTAGACTCTGCACTGCTCATTTATAACCCTCTTAAGGACTGGTGGAGAATAATCAAATTAGAACTGTTTTCATTGTAGAGGTGGGATAAATCTCAAATTTACATTTGAATTAGGGGTTTAAAATTTGAATGTGTGAATTTTGGCACCAAATTTTTTTTGGAAATTCTAATTTACTATTCGACCTTTATTTGCCCTTTAGTATACCTCAAAGCTGCTAAAAATAAGAAACTGAAAATTTTCTGTCCTCCCTACGTATTACCCTGGGGCAGTGTGTAGTTCAACATGCAGATAAACCTCCCCACACTCCAATAAAGAGACTGTGAACTGAAGTCTGTAGATTTTACTGGATGGCAAAGGGGAATAGGTGAAACTGTAATGTTGTCTTTAGGGACAGGTTTGTTTCTTGTGATACACAAGGATGTTGGTCCTGAGAGCCAAGTTGTGTCTTTGAGCTGACTTGCTGTTACAGCGGGGTCTGTTGGGTTGTAGTCCCATACAGTCTCTTTGGTCTCTGTGCCTGTCTTGGTTGTGATGAGCTCAGCTAGCTCTACAGCTAGAACCGCAGCACAGAGTTCTAGTCTGGGTATAGTGTGTTCAGGAATTGGTGCCAGCTTTGTCTTACCCATAAGAAACCCAATGTGACATTGTCCATAGATGTCCACAGGTTTCAAGTATGCTACAGCAGCTATGGCTTTGACAGAAGCATCAGAGAACACACAGTTTTTGGCTTTCTACCTCTGTAGAAGGTATTGGGGCATATGGGCATGTAACACAAAGATTGGAAAGAGTTGCTAGAGAACTTCTCCATTCTGTCCATAAAGTCTTTTTGTCAGGAGCCAGTGGGATGTCCCAATCGGGTGTTTCAAGGGTTAAGTCTCTTAGAGGTGCTTTACTTTGTATGGTGACAAGAGCAGCGAATCCTAAAGGATCACACAGGCTATTTATTGTGGCCAGAACACCTCTGCAAGTGAAGAGTTTCTCTTCCCTGTTTACTTGGAAGGCAAAGGTATCAAACTTTATGTCCCACAGAAGCCTGAGGATCCGTTGCATGAGTAAAGAGTCACCTCCCAAGTCTAAGTCTCTTAGATCATTTGAATGGTCTGGTGAAGAGAAGGCTTCCATCACTACTTTGTTGTTAGAAGCTACTTTGTAAGGCCTGAGGTTGGAGCAGGCGATTGCTTCCTGCACTCTTTTGAGAAGACTGATTGCAGCTTCGCTTGAAGGTAGCGATTTTAAGCAGTCATCTGCATAGAAGTCTTTTTCTACTAATTGCCTGACATCTGACCCATACTTTACCTCACTTTATTGAGCAGAGCGTCTGAGTCTGTGCATCGCAACTGCAGGCGAAGGACTGTTGCCAAAAATGTGCACCCTCGTAGGGTACTCTGTGATGTCTTTGGAAGGGTTGTTATCTCTGAACCTAAAAGGTAGAGGGGTGATCCAACTGTTTGAATCGTGTTTAACTAGTTCTTGTTTCATTATTTTTGGAAAGAGTTTATCCTCAATAGACATTACCAATTGGTTATCCTCTTTTATTCTCTGGAACACTGTGCATCTCAAATGATCTTGATCACTGTCACTGGTGAGATTATCATCGGAAATGTTTGGGGGTGTGTGTACCAGGCTGGTGCTGTAAGATTTTTCCATTATTAGGAACTGGTTGTGGCATGGTGGGATAATGGAGGGGTGTCCATTTTTTTAGTGTGTTTGTCAGCATGCTGTTTACGCAGACTGGTTTGCGTACACTTCCAACGCAAGTGTCTCCTATTATGACCCATCCGAGATCTAACTTCTGGGCATAAGGTGCATTGTGGAGGCCATTAATCTGGTCCCTTGCTTTGTGGACCCATAGCATATCTCTTCCAAGGAGAAGCATTATCTGAGCCTTGGGTTCAAGTTCGGGGATTAAGTGCATTATACGTTTCAAGTGTACCTGGTGCTTAGCTACGTCCGGTGTAGGGATTTCAGATCTATTATTGGGGATCTGGTTGCATTCAATTATAGTTGGTAAGGGTAGACATACCTTTCCATCTATGGACTCTACTTGGTAGCCGGATGCCCTTCTTCCTGCTGTCTCGATAACTCCTGCACATGTTTTTAGAGAGTAAGGAGTGTTTGGGCCCTTGACATTAAATGCATCAAAGAAAGCTGGGCAGGCTAAAGAGCTGTTGCTCTGGTCATCCAGGATCGCATAGAGCTTAATGCCTTTATCTGTTTGGCCTGTCGGGTATACTTTGACCAGGCAAATTTTGGATCAGGATCTGCCGCCTATGGCACCGTTGCAGATTTCTGTGCAATGAAAACTGACCTCTATGGTGTTTGTGGCACTGTCATCTTCCTCCCCGCCATGCTTGCTGGTGCTCTTGGTGTAAGGTACAGTCCACGGGGCTGGCCCAGGGTGTAAAGTTGTGTTGTGATGTGTGCTGTCACATTCTGTGCATTTTACACTGAACTGACAGTCCTTGGCAAGATGAGACGTTGATGAACAGCACTTGTAGCAGATGCTGTTTTCCTTTAGGTAGGCTTTGCGGTCTTCTATGGATTTCTCTCTGAAGGCTCTGCATTTCAGAAGAGGGTGAGGCATTTGGTGTAAAGGACACTGCTTACCAGGGTCTTTGTGCCTTTTCTCCTCGTGAGAAGGTTCTGCAGATCTGTGAAAAGAATCTAAAGCGGAAGCATTAGTTTTGTGTACTGTTACTGCTGCTTTGCAAGTATTAGATACTGAAAGGGTGGCATGTGACAAAGTGAAATCAAAACTGGGGTCATTTCTCATCTTGGCTTGTTGGTATACAAAGTCCACGAATACAGTGAAGGGAGGAAATGGGACATTGTGCACTTCTTTGAATTTTGACCCATGTACCATCCACCGCTCTTGTAAGTTGTAGGGCAACTTTTGCACTATTGGGTTAACACCTATGGCTGTGTCAAGAAATGCAAGTCCAGGTAAGTCTCCTTCAGCTTTGGCTACCTGTAGCTCCATTAACAGGTCACTTAGTTCCCTAAGTTTTTGGTAACCTTTATTAGATATTTTATTGAAGTCGTCAATTCTTTTGAAAAGTGCATTCTCTACTACCTCTGCTGAGCCATAGCACTCGTTAAGTCTGTGCCAGATCATTCTGAGACCAGTCTCTGGGTGGTTTATGTTGATCACCCTGATTCTTTTGGCATGCTCTGCAGACTCAGTACCTAGGTATTTGATTAAGAGGTCTATTTCTGCGCTGAATGAAAGGTCTAAGCCTTTGATAGTGTTTTGGAAGGAGGATCGCCAGGCTCTGAAGTCTTCTGGGCAGTAGTTGAACTTTTCAAGTCCTTTTGTGATTAGCTCTCGCCGTGCGAAGAACTTGGCAAAGTCCATTGTGACATGGTTAGTACCAGGATAGGTAGGTGTGACATTGGGAAGGTGTAGTGTACTCATACCTGTCTGGAGGTTCTCTTTTGGGCTGGTCTGTGACATACTGCTTTAACATAGCAGAAGAAGCTGGTGCGGGGTTAACCCTAGGCTTGGGTACCTGGCTGAAGTGGGTGCTGTAAGCAGGATCAGCGTGGTCTCTCTGATGCAATTACAGCTTGCTGATGGCCTTTGGAGGTGTATGGCATCCTTGGTTTGGTTCAGGGGCAGCCTGGTTGTTGTGCGGAAAGAGAATCTGTGTCCTGTTTGGAGTGCTGGTAGACATACTCTCTAGTGCGTTGTAGTGGATCTTGGGGTTCAATCTCCAGATTGGGTACCTTGCTGTGTCTTTCACTGTCAGGGTACACAATCATCTCTAGAGCCTCTGCTTCCGCTATGGCCGCTGCAGCTTCCTTCTCTATGGCCAGTTTTTCTAGGGATGCTACTAAGTGTGCACTCTCTGCTTCTAAGCATGCACTCTCTGTTTTCCTTTCTGCTTCTAAGCATGCACTCTCTGCTTTCCTTTCTGCTTCTAAGCGTACACTCTCTGCTCCTAACAGTGCTTTTGTTACCTTTGCCTCCATTTCCCTCTCTGCGAAGGCAGCACAGGCCTTTGCTGCTTCTGCTTTTGCGCAGGCAATGGTGGCAGCATTAGTAACAGATGAGTGTTGAGAGGAGCCTGAGACCTGGGATCTGGTCACTAATGAGGATGTTCTTTTCTGTGACATTATGTAACACTGGATAAGCCTTTGTAGTGGCTCCTCTATGCTGTAATGACTTAATAGCAGTGTCTGTATCCGGATCTCTGTAATATGCTGTTGTCTGCACTTGCAGCATAGCTGGTTTAATCACTTGTGTGGCAGCTGCTGTTTTATTGTACATGCGATGAGTTATAGTTTATCCCGCCGATAAGGCAGCCGCTGTTTCACTGTTCTGTCCTCCCTACGTATTACCTTGGGGCAGTGTGTAGTTCGACATGCAGCTAAACCTCCCCACACTCCAATAAAGAGACTGAACTGAAGTCTGTAGATTTTACTGGATGGCAAAGGGGAATAGGTGAAACTGTAACAAATAACAGAAATAGGGTAAATAGATTGCAATGAACAGTGCAATATAAACATATATGCATATAAATGCAACATCAAATGCTAGCTGGCATGAAAAGTCTATGCAGCAATGTCTCTGGGGGTGCTGGCAGCTGTGGAGGTGATTTGGTGCATCTTTTTGATTACCAGCGATGCTACCATGAGGAGAGATGAAACTGTGTGTGCTTCTTCCACAGCATGGTCTGTAAAATGGAGTCCTGGCTCCCACAAGGCATTGCTCTAGGTCACATGGTGAGACTATGGTAGCCTGATTAGTTCAAATTCTGCCATAAGCATTATAGAGGTGTAGAATGGATAGGAAGTGACCTTGTGTAATTACAGCAAGTGTCCAGCAGAGGGGGCCCACAGCATGAGAATCGGGAAATCCCAAAACATGGTAATAGAGTATGCTGGAGACATGACAGAAAATACTCCAGCTAAAACCTGCTGAGGTCATAAAGAAGTCAATGGCAGATGTCCCTGAAGATGTTTCTTGACATTGTGAACCACACTGGTTTTTGTCCGATAATTCGATAAAGTTGAGTTTTTGCATGAGAGTTTGATAAAGTTGAGTTTTCGGATCATCAATTCGAAAAAGTCGTACCATTTGAATTAAGGCACAAATTTGTTGCAATGTTTTGTCACACTGACTTTTTCAAGAAGAATAATTGATAAATGAGTTACTGTACAATGGATGGGAATTAGGTTGACTTTGTTTTAATAAAAAAATTAGATAAACTCAACTTTTAGTAAATACCCCAATGTGTTGCTCCTTGGATAACATGTGGCCTTTTTCAGGGTATCTTTTGTAACAGAGTCAATGTGTAAGAGCTATAACTGTATCTTACAAAAGAAAAATTTCATGACCTTATATTAATGGGTTTATTTATCAAAAATGAATTTATGAGGTTTTAAAGGTGTTTTTCTTCTTCAAATAAACTAGAATGTTTGCTTATTTATCAAAACATCTGAAAAGAAAAGGTTCGATTGAATACAATCATGTAAAAAAATTAGAACACCTTGAAATTGTGAACATATAAATTCAAAAATATTGGAATTTAAATAAAATGGCTTGAATATTGCCTAGGACAACTGTCATTGACTTCTACATGAACTCTCAAGCTTTTAGATGCTGAAGGTTTACATTTCAGTTTTTTGTGCTAAATAAATGGCAAACATTCAAGTTTGGGAAAATATTACTTGAATTTGTTTCTGTGCAAAAAAAATCCAATTGTGGCAAAAATGTGAATGTTGTTGAATCAGCCCCTATGTGTATTAATAGAGAAGCTCTCAAGAGTAAGTTTATAAAGTCTTTAAAAGGACAAATAAAAAAAAATCAGTAAATGGTATTAAGAGGTTTTGTTCTGTTTTTTTTTACAGCCACTAAAACCCCGAGCATACAAACTTGCCAATTGTACTGTAGCTACTATTACACATGTATCTATGCCTACCAGATATGTAATGGTGTATTAGACTGCCCTTTTGGAGACGATGAAAGAAATTGTGGTAAGAAAGCACTACTGAATAACATTTGTTTTCTCATTTATTTGAATCGGAGAAATCATAATACTTTTATTACATATATGACAGCCCCACAGTCCTAACTGCTACCCATTAGTGATGGGCGATTAAATTCACCAGGTGCAAATTTGTGGCAAATTTCCATGTTTGCCGCAAATTTGCACAAAAAATCAGATCAGAATTCAGAAAAATCTGAATTCCACATCTACACAGCTCTCACTGTAAATAAACTCCTTCCAAATATTTAAGCGGGACCTCTTTTCTTCTAATCGGAATGGATGACCTTGTGTCAGCTGGAATGAGCTACTGGTAAATAAAGCATTAGAGATATTATTATATGATCCCCTTATATATTTATACATTGTTATCATATCACCCCTTAGGCTCCTCTTCTCCAGCATAAACAACCCCAACTTTCCTCATAGCTAAGATTTTCCATACCTTTTAGCAACTTAGTTGCCTTTCTCTGTACCCTCTCTAATACAATAATGTCCTGTTTGAGCGATGGAGACCAAAACTGTATGGCATAGTCTAGATGGTGCTCTATACAGTGGAAGAATAACCCCTTCCACCCATAAATCAATCCCCCTTTTTATACAGCTCAAGACCTTATTTGCCCTTGATGTTGCTGACTGGCATTACTTGCTACAGCCAAGTTTATTATCTACAATAACTCCAAGGTCCTTTTCCATTATGGATTTGCCTAGTGCATTTCTATTAAGGGTATAAGTGGCTTGGATATTTTTACATCCCAGGTGCATGACTTTACATTTATCCATATTGAATCTTATCTGCCACCCCAATTGCCAGTTTGTCAAGATCCAGCTGCAAGGATACCGCATCCTGGAAGGAATTAATTGGGCTGCATAATTTTATGTCGGTAGAGAACGTACCATTATCAAGCACCTGCTGTACCTGATCCTTTAGCCAGTTTCCTATCGATGTGCAAACGACTTCATTAAGCCCAACAGTTTAGAAAGCAGTCATTTGTGGGGCACAGTATCAAGCGCTTTGGCAAAATACAAATAGATCACATCTACTGCTCCCCTGCAGTCCAGCATCTTACTTACCTCATCATAAAAAGCAATCAGATTGTTCTGACATGACCTATCCTTCATAAAGCCATGCCGATTGCTTCTCATAATGCCAACTTGTTTGATGAACTGTGTAGTAGCACCAATCATTATATTGTTATAAGGTTCTCAAAAAAAGTATATTTCAATAAATGTTAAAAAGTGGTTTGTTTTTGTATTTACAGTCATAGCAACCACAAGCATGCCAACCTGCCAAATATATTGTTGGGATTTAATGTATGATTACACATGTATCTATGCCTACCAGATGTGTGATGGTATAAGACAATGCTATTATGGAGATGATGAACGTAATTGTGGTAAGAAATGATTCATGTAAAGTATTTACTTTACTGTATTGTAAGGCACTACATGTGCTATTTTTCTGTGTATATGCATTTTATCAACAGATTGGACCCTCCCTCCTGCCACAAACATTAGAGAGTAAAAGTCAGGAAAGGTTTTGCAGATCACATTAGTGCTATTTCCTTCAACAGCTGATTTTTTGTTCATGCAAATAAAATTGCTGATTTATATTGACTTATTTAAAAGGATCCAGTCCGCTACAATCACTATGGTGGAACGGAAACCAAAGTTCTTGAGAAAAACCCTTGTTAGTTGAGATATTTTTCCCCAAGGGGGCTTTCTTAATTAAGTGTAGCATACCCATGGATGGGCCTGAGAAGTGTGAGATGATAGTGTGACTAGTAGAATTAAGTCAAAGGCAACTGGACATTTAGGGGCCCATTTACTTAGCTCGAGTGAAGGAATAGAATTAAAAAAAACTTTGAATTTCGAATGATTTTTTTGGCTACTTCAACCATCGAATAGGCTACTTCGACCTTCGACTACGACTTTGAATCGAACGATTCGAACTAAAAATTGTTTGACTATTCAACCATTCGATAGTCGAAGTACTGTCTCTTAAAAAAAAACTTCGACCCCCTAGTTTGCCACCTAAAAGCTACCGAAGTCAATGTTAGCCTATGGGGAAGGTCCCCATAGGTTTTGCTAGCTTTTTTTAGGTCGAAGAAAAACCGTTCGATCGATGGATTAAAATCCTTCGAATCGAACGATTCGAAGGATTTAATCGTATGATCAAACGGTTTTTCATTCGATCAAACGAATTGCGGTAAATCCTTCGACTTCGATATTCAAAGTCGAAGGATTTCAATTCGGCAGTCAAATATTGAGGGTTAATATTCGACCCTAAGTAAATCTGCCCCTTAGAGTTTTTTTTTAAAAATGCGACTGGATCCCACTTTCACAAACATGTGAGTTTCAGCCAACACCTTACTGAAGTTCAATGGAACCATTGTGATTGGATATGTGTGACTTTACTACCCGTAAGGGTTTAAATGCCGGGGAATTCCCTGCCACTTCAGTTGAACTGAAGAAGCCACTCGGATGTGTTTTGAAATGTTTTCAAGAAAAACTCTAGATGTCCAGTTGCCTTTGATGTAATTCTACTAGATATGTATTTCTAGAAGCCCAGCCTGGAGGTCAGTGTACAGTAGGTGGAATGTGACATAAAGGGCCAAATTCAATTTAATGAGATAAAGGCTTATCACATGTAAAGTCATGGACGTGATTCCATTTGAGATGCAATTTAATTTAGAAAAACTTTTCTCACAGTTTATTGCGTGAAAACCCTATTGAAGTCTATGGGGAAAAAACTGGAACTTAATTTGGAGAAAAGATTTTTCTCCTTGAATTGAATCTAGTCCAGTTCTTTTCACATGATAAACTATGAGATACGTAAAATATCATAATATAAAATATGGGGCTGAAATCATAGATAGCTTATATGAAGGTTTAATTCATATCTAACCTTGTTAAGTGTAAAGGGGCACCAGACCACAAAGTGGACCAAATATGGAGGTTTGACCCCAGATGGTCTGAAAACTATGGCTTGAATATAATTTGAATTTGTGAGTTTCTGTGCAAAAAAATTCAATTGTGGCAAAAATTTTAATTTGAACATTGTTAAATCAGCCCCTATGTGTTGTAATAGAGAGGCTCTCAAGAGTACGTTTATAACGTTTTTAATAGGAGAAATAAAATAATGTTTTATTTAGTAAATTATATTAAGAGGTTTTGTTCTCTTTTTTTTTTTACAGCCACTAAAACCCCGAGCACACCAACCTGCCAAATGTACTGTAGCTACACATCCACGTGTATCTATGGCTACCAGATATGTAATGGTGTACAAGACTGCGCTTATGGAGATGATGAAAGAAATTGCGGTGAGAAATCAATACTGAATAGAAGTGCAAATCACTACTGAATAGTAATGCATTTTTGGCAGACACGATATGATGTAAGTGATATAAGACTGAGGAAGATCTAGCTTAATTTTAGCAGTTCGCCTGGTCTGAGGTGGCGAAGTCAACTCTGGCAAAAGAGATAACGTTCAGTAAAATATGCACTTTAGTAAATTTGTGGAGCAAAGATCTTTCATCTGAACGAAAAGTCGCCTGGAGCTATAATGCAAACGAATGATAGCAACGGTTTTGCTAGCAAATTGTCATCTGCGCCTGTTAGTGAATTGGTGAATTCACTAGCGATGGCCATTTTGCCCTTTAGTAAATCTGCCCCATGTGTCTTTCCGGGTAACTTTTTTAAGAGCCATTGTGTAATAGTTATAATTGTATCTTACAAAATAAACATTTCATGAGCTAATATTAATATGTTTACCAAAAATCTAATTTGAGAGGTTTTAAAGATTTTTTTTTCTTCTTCAAATAAATTCACAATCCAAAAAAACTTGAATGTTTGCTTATTTATTAAAAGATCTGAATGTAAAAGATTTGATTGAAAAAAATTCAAACACCTCGAAATTGTGAGAGTACAAACTCAAAAAACTTGGAATTGAAATAACATGGCTTGAATATTGCCTAGAACATCCCATTGACTTCCACATGAACTCTAAATCTTTCAGATACCAAAGTTTTACATTCAAGTTTTTTTGTGTTAATGAATGGCAAACATTCAAGTTTTTGATAATATAACTTGAATATGTGAGTTTATGTGCAAAAAAATAGAATTGTGGAAAAAATCAGCCCCTACATGTAGTAATAGAGAAGCTCTCAAGAGTAAATTTATAAGTATTAGTCTTTAATAGAACTAATAAAAGAGTGTTTTTTTCAGTAAATTATATTGAGGTTTTGTTCTGTTTTTTTTACAGCCACAAAAACCCCGAGCACATCAACCTGCCAAATGTACTGTAGTTACACATCCACGTGTATCTATGGCTACCAGATATGTAATGGTGTACAAGACTGCGCTTATGGAGATGATGAAAGAAATTGCGGTGAGAAATCACTACTGAATAGCATTACATGTTTGGCCGAAGGGAGTATTTTCAAAGCAGCTGCTTTAGATAAATATAATTCATATAATAACATTTCCATTATGTGACAGTACCTCAAAGTATTTTCAAAGCGGCTGCAGCAGATAAATATAATTCCTCAGAGAGAAAATTTCCATTATGTGACAGTACCATTAACTTGTTTATTCCAAAAAATTGTATCTTCAAGTTATCGACATTTATACCTCTTTAAAATCCATTCTGTTTCATATACAGCAGGAGTGCTGTCCCGTTATGATCTATATCCATAAAACCATTGCTAGCATTCTGTTGAAAATATATCATGAAAAATATTACTTAAATATTATATTGATTTATGAGAGAATTTAGATTTCTATATTCAACAAACAACTATTTCTTCTGTAACCTTAACATAATAAATATCTGATTGAAAAGCATGAAATAGGAGGGTGATATAGAGAAGCTGGCACATAATGGGGCCCGTTTAATAAACTTTGAATTTTTGTAGTCAAGTTTTTAAAGGGGAAAACTCGAATTTTTAGAGGAAAAAAACTTACATTTTTAGAGAATTTTGGGCATATTTAGAATTTAGAATTTCAAATTTATATGATTCTGTTTTTACTCTATTAAATTCTAATATACTCACAACTCAAATGGGAGGTTGAAGAAGAAATGTGAACATCTAATATTCGATCGAATAGTCCAAATGCGAAAATTCAAATCAAATTCAAATCTAGTTTTCCCTCTGGAAAAACTCTAATGTCAGGAAGGCAATTAATATATTCAAATGGTTCAAATGACCTCTGCCATCGACTTGTAAATTAACTCGGCAGGTTTTAGGTTACATAGTTAAATTGTGTTGAAAAATAACAAAGTTCAACCCCTCCAAATGAAAACCCAGCATCCATACACACACCCCTCCCTTCTTTCGCATAAATTCTATATACCCATATCTATACTAACTATAGAGTTTAGTATCACAATAGCCTTTGATATTATGTCTGTCCAAAAAATCATCCAAGTCCCTCTTATAGTCATTAACTGAATCAGCATCACAACATCACCCGGCAGTGCATACCACAACCTCACTGTCCTGACTGTGAAGAACCCCCTACGTTGCTTCAAATGAAAGTTCTTTTCTTCTAGTCTAAAGGGGAGGCCTCTGGTACGGTGATCCACTTTATGGGTAAAAAGGTCCCCTGCTATTTGTCTATAATGTCCTCTAATGTACTTGTAAAGTGTAATCATGTCCCCTCACAAGCGCCTTTTTTCCAGAGAAAACAACCCCAACCTTGTCAGTCTCCCCTCATAATTTAAGTCTTCCCTCCCTCTAACCAGTTTAGTTGCACTTAGTCTCTGCACTCTCTCCAGCTCATTTATATCCCTCTTAAGGACTGGTGGAGAATAATCGAATTGAAACTGTTTCCATTGTAAAGGTGGGATAAATCTCACATCAAGTTTACATTTGAATTAGGGGATTACAATTTGAATGTGTAAATTTTGACACCCCCTTTTTTTTATGAAAATTTAAATTCAAATTTACTATTTGACCTTTAATAAATTTGCCCTTTATTATACCTCAAAGCGGCAAAAAATCAGAATCTGAAAATACTCCAGCTAAAACCTGCTGAGGTCATACAGAAGTTAATGGCAGATGTCCCAGAAGATGTTTCTTGACTTTGTGATCCACACTAGTTTTTGTCCGATAATTTCATAAAGTTGAGTTTTCGGATCATCAATTCGAAAAAGTCGTACCATTTGAATTAAGGCACAAATTTGTTGCAATGTTTTTTCACTCTGACTTTTTCAAAAAGAATGATTAATAAATGAGTTACTGTACAATGGATGGGAATTAGGTTGACTTTGTTTTAATAAAAAAATTAGATAAACTCAATTTTTAGTAAATACCCCCAATGTGTTGCTCCTTGGATAACATATGGCATTTTTCAGGGTATCTTTTCTAACAGAGTCAATGTGTAAGAGCTATGACTGTATCTTACAAAAGAAAAATTTCATGAGCTTATATTAATGGGTTTGTTTATCAAAAATGAATTTATGTGGTTTTAGATGTGTACGGCATATTCTAGATGGGGCCTTACCAGTGCTCTATACAGTGGAAGAATGACCCACTTTTTCCATCAATCAATTCCCCTTTTAATAAAGCTCAAGACCTTTTTTGCCCTTGATGCTGGCATTGTAGCTACAGCCAAGTTTATTATCTACAAGAATTCCAATGTCCTTTTCCATTATGGATTTGCCTAGTGCAGTCCCATTAAGGGTATAAGTGACTTGAATATTTTTACATCCAGGCACATGACTTTACATTTATCCACATTGATTCTCATCTGCCACTTAGCCATCCCAATTGCCAGTTTGTCAAGATCCTGCTGCAAGGATGCTGTAGAGAATGTCCCATTAACAACCACCCTCTGCACCTGATCCTGTAGCCAGTTTCCTATCCATGTGCAAACGACTTCATTAAGCCCAACAGACCTTAGTTTAGAAAGCAGTCCTTTGTAGGGCACGGTATCAAACGCTTTGGCAAAATACAAATGAATCACATCTACTGCTCCCTCGTAGTCCAGCATCTTACTTACCTCTTCATAAAAAGCAATCAGATTTTTCTGACATGACCTATCCTTCATAAAGCCATGCTGATTGCTTCTCATAATGCCAACTTGTTTGATGAAATGTGTAGCAGCACCAATCATTATATTGTTATAAAGTTCTAAAAAAAAAGTATTTTTCAATAAATGTTAAAATGTAGTTTGTTTTTGTATTTACAGCAACCACAACAACAGCAACAACCATAAGCGCGCCAACCTGCCAAATGTATTGTTTGAATTTCGCATACTATTACACGTGTATCTATGCCTACCAGATGTGTGATGGTGTAAGACAATGCTATTATGGAGATGATGAACTTAATTGTGGTAAGGAATGATTCATGTATAATATTTACTTGTCACGGTTGGCACCCTAAATTCAGAACCAATGCTAAGCACCCTGTTCTCGGCTCTTGCTTCCGCCTTTCACAGCCGCCTTTCACCTTGGGAGGAGCCCTCAGCTAATCGGATGCCGCCAGGTCTTATTAAGAGAGGGGCCAAGCGAAGGGTTCTGAAAGAGCAAAGGGGCACGATGGTAAAGCAGAAGTCTTTTGGGCAGAAGGTCACAGTACAAGGCGTAGACAGAAAGCAAAGTCAGATCAGGCCGGGTCGTGGCAGGCAAACGGAGTCAGGCAGGCAAGGGTCAAAACCAGGAGATTAATCAGAAAGTGGTACAGATGCAGCGAAGTCGGTTATAAGGCAGGGGTCAGGATTCAGAAGTCAGGATAGTCAGTAGCAGGCAGGGGTCACAACAGAGAATCAGATCGCAGAAATACAAAAGTTTAAATAGCACAGAGGCACCAGGAACTTCACAATGAAAGCCTATAACGGGCAATGAACTATCTTGCTTCTTGGCACTTTCCCTGCTCCTGAGCTCACCCACAAGTGCCCCTGTCTGGCAGCTTGATCACTGCAAGGGTGCTAAGCCCAACTATTGTCCTTTTTGAAGCCAGAAAACTGCTCACTTAATACACTGCCTCTGACTCTCGCTCCTAGAGTGACTATTGCACCAACTTCTACCACTAGTCTACTGAATATTCTCATTCATCCAGGTCATGATATTTAGTATCTAGTAGAATCAAGTCAAAGGTAACTGGACATTTAGCGTTTTTCTTAAAAACGCAACTGGATCACACTTTCACAAATCTATGAGCTTCAGCCAACATCTTACTGAAGTTCAATGGAACCATTGTGATTGGATATCTGTGACTTTACTACCCTTAATGGTTTAAATGCCAGGAAATTCCCTACCACTTCAGTTGAACTGAAGAAGCCACTTGGATGAGTGGTGAAACTTTTTCAAGAAAAACTCTAAGGGGCAGATTAATTATGGGTCAAATTGAAAGTTCTAACTTTTGAATTTTTTTGGGGGTCAAAACTCAATTTGTGAATTATCCAAAACTCAATATGAGTTTTAATTTGAATTTCGAGATTTATCAAACTCTGGACCTTTAAAAATTCAAATTTGACTATTCACCACCTAATGAAAGTCAATGGTAGAGGTCCATGGACCAATTTAGACATGTTACTAGCCTTCCTGATATTCAAGTTATTTTTAGAGAAAAAACTCGAATCGAGTTTAGTCGAATTAGATTCGAATTTGAGTTTTCGAGTCAGTAAAATTTGTGCTAGTTTTATATATTAGATTTTTTTTCATAAATAACCCCCCCAATTGAATTTTGAGTATATTCAAATTTAATAAAGTTAAAAAAACTCACATGAATTCAAAATTCGGCCTATAATAAATGTGCCTTACCATGTCCAGTTGCCTTTGACTTAATTCTACTAGATATTCTATCACTAGATAAACTTCCCCTAACCTGTAACCTGCTCAGACCCAATCCTGTACCTGCCTCCCCACAAGATGGGACCAGGAAGGGAGCCCTGACCACATGTGCACTCTTTCTTTTGTACTTTTATACAATGCCACCGACTGAGCAAGCAATGCACTCGATCCAATTACAATAAACCCAGGAAAAAGGAAACAGCTGCCTGGGTAAATCAAAGGACCACTTAGGTGTCCAAAAATAGAGCAAAAACTCTACATAAGTAAAAGTTTAGCAGCTTTTTTTTACCTCAACTAACAGGGCCCCCCCTAAATGTTGAGTGAGTGTCCACACAGGTATTAATTCATTCTTTTCTGAAACCATAAATAGTCGGGATTTATTAACAAAAAAAGACTGTGCCAGGGAAATCCTGGTGAGGTTGAATAGTCTCTAATATGTTATTTTTTTATTTTCCCAGTTTATTAAAACATTTGAGTTTTTAGCCTCATTTAAATGATTGGAATAATGTGCATGGGAATATTTTGTCTCGTTTTTCTTAAATACGGTAGCTTGGAGAAAAAACGTTAAGTCAGCATAGTTGTGTTTTTTTTTCACCTCTCGCTTTTCCTCCCTCAACCTTGAAATTTAGTAAATAGGCCTCCCATTGATAAGTGTCCCACTCCCCTGTAGACTTGATAACGTAACTACCTGGTGTCTTTATTTTCTGGTATGTAAAGGAGGGAAATTGGTTAATTTCCCTGAATTCCCAAAGCAGCAATACATTATCTGACCTACTCCAAGTGGCTACTGGTCTGAAAAGTCCTTTAAGGCAACAGGCAATAATAAGAAATTGTCTTTTCATAGCCAGTTAATTAAAAAAAATAGATGTACTATATGTCAGTTTGTATATTGTGTGGGTGGTCTTTGTAGATGGGAGGGGAGCCTGAAGGCCATTTAGGGGGAAGTTTATGCTAAATGCTTATATACAGTCCTATATATATTTCCTGAAGCCCAGCCTGGAGGTCAGTGTACAGTTGGTGGAATGTGGCATAAAGGGCATAATTCAATTCAAATTGAATAGGTGACACATATAAAGATTTAATACATACAGTATCTAACCTTGTTAAGAGTAAAGGGGCACCTGACCACAAAGTGGATCAAATATGGAGGCTTAAACCCAGAAGGTCTGGAAACTATGGCTTTACTTCCTACAGTGAGGGCCATATGACACCCACATTATCTTGCTTTGTAACCATAACTACTTTATACAGCTGTGCATATTAATCTATGTATAAAATCTGTATACAGTGCATGGTTTACATTATTCACATATTGCAATATGCATGACTGTCCCTTGAGTGCTAATCCTTTTAATATGACAAAAAATTGTCATGCACTGGGCAAGTAACATCAGGCGGGTGCTGTCTAAACCATTAATTATTTATATATATATATATATATATATTTATTTATTTATAGATACAAGAACAACAACAGCTTATTGTGAAAAGAGATGCGGCTCATCAGTAAGTTGTGTCCTGTCTTCCCAGTGGTGTGATGGAGTGTCAGACTGTCCTTATGGAGAAGATGAAATGTCCTGTGGTGAGTGATAATGGGCAAGTCTTACCCACATATACTTGTAGTTCAGCTGCTTGAAAATAGTTTAAAAACTAAAATGTTGTCAGTCTTTTCAAAAAAATGATGAAATAAAAAAAACATAACGTCTGAGAAAAGGGGGGAAAACCTGTTGGTCCAAAGTCTTCATTAAACAGCTTTAGTACTGCTTTCATACAGCTTTTCTGTAGGATACAGAAAAAGGGATTAGAAGCACTAAACAGGGACTTAACATACAGGTATGGGATCCATTATCCAGAAACCGTTATTCATAAAGCTGCGAATGAATGAAAGGCCTTCTCCTATTGACTCCATTTTACCCAAATAATCAAACTTTTTAAATATTAATAAAACAGTAGCTTGTACTTGATCCCAATTAAGATATAATTAGTTCTTATTGGAAGCAAAAACAGCCTATTGGGTTTATTTAATGTTTACATGATTTTCTAGTAGACTTAAGGTATGAAGATCCAAATTATGAAAAATCCCTTATCCAGAAAACCCCAGGTCCTGAGCATTCTGGATGACAGGTCCAATACGCCAAATTAGGTACAAAAGAGAAAAACGGTCAATGCAAAATTCCTGGCTCCAGTTTTCATTAGTACCAGTGCATACACCTTTTTCACTTTTGTTTACAAAGTTATCATTAAATTCTTATGTCATTATGCCACATTACTGTAAACCCACATTTATCATTGGCTGGCTCTTTGCAGCATAACTGCATCTGTTTTCGGAGACTGCCAATAGTGATGGGACAATTTGTCTACTAGCTTATTTAAAGGAAAATTATACCCTCAGCATGAATCAGGTTTCAGGTTTTTACTCTGCTTTTTCTTGAGTAGAGAAAAAAAATCCAGCTTGATTTATGACAAATCAGTCCCTTCATCTTCTGAACCAAGATACACGTTTAGATTGTCGTTTATTCATAATATTTTGCAGTCATTCTAGTAATTATTGATGAGTGAATCTGTGCCCCTTTTGCTTTACTGAAAAAAAAAATCATGAAACCACAAAAAAATTCACAAAATGCATTAAAGTCAATAGGGTATTTTTTCATGACTACTTTTCCAGCACAGAATACATAGAAGTATATAAGTGTTGTTTTAAAAGAATACATTAGACTCTCCGAATTTATCTCATTATTTTCGGAAATATACTCGGACCAAATCCGCACAGGTTATTTCCCCTTACTTAACAAACATTTTCCCGAAAAATTCCAGTTTGGGAAAAACTTGTGAAATCGCATTAAAATTCGAATTGTACAAATTTTTCATATTCTTGCCCGAAAAAATACAAAATCTTCACATTATTGCACAACACCAGCGCAGATCTGAATATCTTTGGGACTTCTCCCGTTGACTAAGATACAACCTCGGCAGGTCTGAGATGCCAGAAATTTGGAGTTATATCAAAATAAACGCGATTTTTTTTGGCATTCAGACTTTAACAAATAACCCACTATCGTGTTTTGTCACTGCATTTTCTCATGGTGAAATTTAGCGGCGTGAAAATATTCCCTGATTTTTTTTCAAGATCAGTGGTATTTCTGATAATATTATGATCATAAAGTTGTAGATAAAATCCCCTATTTTTAAGAATAAGGGGCACTTGCACAGTTACTAAATCACTAATGAAATGGGACCAGAGAATGTGCATTGATCAATCACTGATCATTGTATTGCATTGTAGTGCAATACAATAAAATCCTACAAGTTTATTATGATGGCTCTGCCTTGTAACAAACTAGGAAATTGGATTCCCAACTGAACTCAAATTAAATTAAAATAAACACACAAATCACAATTCGGGTTGGCTGATGACCTGGGAGGAATTTCATTAGGCCATCAGTCATTTAGATTTTATATGTAGAACCAGCCATAATCTATTTGGATCACACCTTGTTCCTCATTATGGTCAGCCAAGGATCCCACATACATGAACAAGCTGCCAGTCTTGCTAAATGTGTGCCCAGCTGAGCCCTGACCAACACATACAAATCTACTAAATAGAGTCTGCAAGAAATGAGTCTTGGAAATGCCTCCCTGTCTGAGTTTATTAGTTGCAGAGTTACAGGACATTCTCTAAAGAACAAACCTCCTTTCTCTTCCAGTGAGATTATATGGAGCAGACTTCCAACTGCAGGTCTATTCTACATCAGTGTCAGCATGGCTGCCCGTGTGCAGTGATTACTGGAATGATGACTTTGGAAGGTTTGCCTGCCAGGACTTTGGATATAACGGGTAATTAAATTACTGATTGAAATAAGAGTTATTTACGAATGCAGTTGAAAATGCAGCTACGCTAAAATGAATGCAAATGTTGCACTTATTGATGCCGTTTATTAAAAGTACTTGACCACACATGCTCCTTGCACTTCTGTATAGTTGCACTAAGTACCACTGTTTCCATGCTGCCTCTTCTGCTGAATATCCTTATATCAGTACTGTTTAACTTCTGTGCCATCGGGGGCTGGAATTTTCTGGTCTCCATGGTGGAGGGTGATAATGGATGCGAGTGTGAACCACTGGCTCTTTTTAAACCACACTCATGTTACCACTTTTATGTTATGGTCACAGAACAACCCCTCAGCGACTTCCAATATTCTTATAATTTACAGTAGGGGGTACATTATCCCTTATAATACATGAGTTGTACTCAGGGTTCCCTGTATAACTCAGCCTGCAGCCTTGTGTCTTTATATGGTCACAGAACAACCCCTCAGTGAGTTCTAATATCCTTATCATTTACAGTAGGGGTACATTATCCCTTATAATACATGAGTGATACTCAGAGTTCCCTGTATAACTCAGCCTGCAGCCTTGTGCCTTTATATGGTCACAGAACAACACCTCAGTGACTTCTAATATCCTTATCATTTACAGTAGGGGGTACATTATCCCTTATAATACATGAGTGATACTCAGAGTTCCCTGTATAACTCAGCCTGCAGCCTTGTGCCTTTATATGGTCACAGAACTCCTCAGTGACTTCCAATATCCTTATCATTTACAGTAGGGGGTACATTATCCCTTATAAGTCAAGAAAACATTGCAGTGGGTGTCACACATTTTGTAGCAAATCCTTGACAACTCCAATGTATTCTCAAATTTGACACAAATTCGGCATGAGTGTGCTTTTCCCAGTTGATAAATGTGCTAAATATACTGTGCTAAAAATTGAGGTGAAAAACTGCCAAACCTATTCTGGATATGTATGGCTAACTTCAAATGTAACTGGCGGGAGATTGGGAAACTGGCAGTAAATACCTATTGCAATTGCTTCTCTTGAGAGCAGTTCAGTGTTGCCACAATGAAACTAGTTATTCCACCCCCCTAAATCCATGCTGACACAAATATAACCTTGTATGTGGTGCTGATAGTCTGACATATGTCTACCATTAGCCTTAGTAATATCCAGAAATTGATGGTATGTCAAAGCAACATTTTTGCATTCTTCATGCCAAAGGTCACTGTTTCATTTAGGTTTTTAGGAACAAATATGGCATTAGGACAATTATGGCATCTACCGATGATATTAATAAACATAAGCAGATACATAATTGTGTGAGCAAGCACCATAACAAAACAATGTAGACATCCCTTCTAATTTCTTGAAATGGCTATAGCCATTGTTGCCAAAACAAGTGCCACTACAGTACATGATACAGTGACATTTTTGATACTTATGTGCTTCCTACTTTGTGCCAACAGTTTGTGGAAGACCCTTTTCTATTTCAGCACTAGAGATGGCGCGAACTGTTCGCCGGCGAACTTGTTCGCGCGAACATCGGGTGTTCGCGCTCGCCGGAAGTTCGCGAACGTCGCGCGACGTTCGCCATTTTGGGTTCGCCATTGTTGGCGCTTTTTTTTGCCCTCTCACCCCAGACCAGCAGGTACATGGCAGCCAATCAGGAAGCTCTCCCCTGGACCACTCCCCTTCCCTATAAAAACCGAAGCCCTGCAGCGTTTTTTCACTCTGCCTGTGTGTGCTGAAGAGATAGTGTAGGGAGAGAGCTGCTGCCTGTTAGTGATTTCAGGGACAGTTGAAAGTTTGCTGGCTAGTAATCGTGTTGATACTGCTCTGTTATTGGAGGGACAGAAGTCTGCAGGGGTTTGAGGGACATTTAAGCTTAGGTAGCTTTGCTGGCTAGTAATCTACCTTCTACTGCAGTGCTCTGTATGTAGCTGCAGTGGGCAGCTGTCCTGCTTCTGATCTCATCTGCTGACTGCTGCAATAACAGTAGTCCTTGTAAGGACTGCTTTTATTTATTTTTTTGTTCCAATACAGAGCAGTATCAAGCAGATTACTAGCCAGCAAACTTACTATCATCTGTCCCTGAAATCACTAACAGCTCTCCCCCTACACTATCTCTTCCAAGCACACACAGGCAGATTTTTCAGATACATTTTTGCCCTTGATCCCCCTCTGGCATGCCACTGTCCAGGTCGTTGCACCCTTTAAACAACTTTAACATCATTTTTCTGGCCAGAAATGTCTTTTTTAGATGTTAAAGTTCGCCTTCCCATTGAAGTCTATGGGGTTCGCGAACCGTTCGCGAACCGCTCGCATTTTTGCGCAAGTTCGCGAACTTTTTTTCCGACGTTCGCTACATCCCTATTCAGCACAATAATGTCCCCATGCACAATGTAAGGTCCATACAAAATGGGTTTCCTGATATGGGAATGGATGAACGTGACTTTCATTTATAAAGCCCTGATTTTAACCAAACGCAATCCCTATGCGGTGTATTTGAACCGTGATGTCATGCCAGGGTTGATCCCCAATATCTGTGCCCAGCCTCATACATACAGTATGAGTGGAAAGAAATTCCAACAGTTAGTGGAAGGACTTCCAAGAGTAGTGGGTAAGGGCTGTTTTATCTGCAAATAATGAACCAACTTGATATTAATACCCTTGGTATTTGTGTGAGATGTTGGATGGACAAGTATACTATCCACCTACAGTAAGTTTGGACATAATATATAGTGTATTAGATATGTTCTACAAGAAAGTGTAACCCTACAAAATAGGGTATATTTCCCTTTGATTAACCATTGTGGCTTCCATTAAATTTGTATGTGATAGATGCCATTTATTCTTATGCCACATAATATGTGAGCCACTGCTTCATTACTCCACTTGGTTTCTTCTTCAGGAGCAGCTATAACAGATATGATACTTTGATGTACCCATACGCCCCTAATGGGTATTTCAAGTTATACTCTGGATACCGGAGAAGCAAATTCTATACAAGTGTTCAATACAGGTATGTCTATTATAGTGTTCCTCATAATATATTCATGTATTTCTCATCTAATGTGGCTAATGTAAGGAAGTGCAACAGTTTTGCCAGTGCTAGTAATCTCTTGCAGTGAATAGTGTTTTCGGGCTAGCTGAAAGTAAATATCTTATTGGTGGGCCTTGGGTTACTAGACCTTGGGCGAATTTTGTTCCTATTATAATAATACCCCTAATGTAATAATATAAGGCAGTACTGTAATAAAATGCACAAAATTTACTCCAGGTCTGGTAACCCTCAGCAGCCAATAAAACACTTGCAATCAAGTAATAAAGCGTAACTGCCATCTATTGACTGTCAGATACATTTGTGAGTACATTTTTTGTCACATAATCCCTCTTTAAAAATACACAACTCCCCTCTTTTGCTCAATGCCAGTATGGTATACCATTATCTGCATATTTATTTCAAATTATGTTTGTGTACTAAGTATACTATATAGTTATATACATATGAACTGTAGAGAGACAGATATTCACAAGTCTACATTTCTTTACAGTTCTTACTGTTATTCTGGAAACGTGGTCTCCTTACATTGTATAAGTAAGTATTATATTATGGCCAAAATATATATTTTTATTATCAATTAGATGGACATTTTGTACAACTGACTTTAATTTTTTCTTGTGGTTTGGAAATTATTAGTGTTCCTATTCTGCATCATTCTGCCCAATTTTATTTGGTTGTCAAGGTTTCAACTAAATATTAATATTTTTGATTGCTTGTATTTCAACTTTCAAATTGCTTGTATATCAACTTTCTAAATAAAAATACAATAATAATATAACACCAATATGCCTTCCTCTCAGAGCTCTCTTTTGTACCTTGGTCTCACTCCAAACAGTCTCGTCTTAGTGGTGCCCACCTGCTTGTTCAACATGTCGTTAAAAGAGAACCAAACCTTTTTTCTTAAAAACCCTACCCTACATAGACCCCCCCGTGCTCTAGTGTAGCCTAGGGTAAACTGGGCTCACAGGTGGAATCTTCCGGCTCTTTGGTCTTCTTTGGGAGGTAAGTGCCGTAACAGCGCATGCGCAGTTGGAGTCGTGTTCCGGACTTTGACAATTGCAGATGCTCCGAAAGTCACGAAAATTGACAAAGAGCCGGAAGAAGACCCAAAGATTACTGAAGAGCCAGACGATGGTGCCGTGAGCTCCACTGTGCTGAATCTGCAAAGAGAGGTAAGTAAAGACTTAGGGTTAATTATCTAGGTTTACACCTAGGCTGGGGGGGGGCAGGGGGGATCCTATGTAGAGTAGGGGGGTAGGTGTTGTTAAGAAAAAAGGTTTGGCTCTCTTTTAAGTTGTCAGGCAGTACCGCTCCTACAGATGCCAGCTTCTCTTGACTTTGCTCCACTTTCTCTCCTGAGGACATGTTCACCTGTAGAATTCCACAGGTTTGCCACTGTACCTAGCTCACGGGTGCCCGGCCTCATGATATCCACCATAGTTTGTTCCAAAGTACAATCAACCCCTACTCTTGCTCTAGTCTCTATCTGCCAATGTGCATTGTTGGGTTCTTATTCTAGTTAATATGTTTTCAGACTTCTTAGACCTACTCTTGCCTCTGGTCTCTAGGATAAGCAATTACAAGAATATGCTTAACTAACCATCCTTCTGAGGTCCCAAATCCCTGACTTACTGTGAGTGTGACTCTCTTTAGTCTGGGGTTCCTCTGATACTCCACCCTACTGAGAACTGCTGTTTCAGGGTGTTTTGGCCATGCCTTCCAACTGGGTTGTTCTAAAAAAAAATGATAGGCCTGTGCTTTTTTTTTTTACATATCTGCATTCTGATATTGTTTCAATTCCACTTTCCACAGGCTGTGGTGTATCTAATAACAGTTTAGTCAGTCGAATAGTAGGAGGAACTTTCGCCAACTTGGGGAACTGGCCATGGCAGGTCAATTTACAGTACATAACAGGTGTTCTATGTGGTGGGTCCATCATTTCACCCAAGTGGATAGTGACTGCAGCTCACTGTGTATATGGGTAAGTTTTTACAACTCAATCATTAGTATAGTTGTTCTCTTTTGAGGTATGGATATTGTTGTTTACCTTATATTAAAAATATAAAAAAATATAATGAACTCTATCAATTTCATGATCTCTATCAAACACTTGAATTGCAGCCTCCTGTAAAATGTGGAGGCAGGTGCCTACTGGCCAAAAGGAACACTATGCTGGAAAGTGGGAGGGCATAGGTTGGGGTACTGTAGCTCCACCAACTGAAGGGAGATCTGGTACTTTTGACACTTCACTGTGGACATTGTTATAGAAGACAAGAGAAAGTAATTCTCTTTGGATCACCACCTTAGGGTGTCAGGTGTATCTGCACAGAGCCTTCAAATAGGGGCGCTATTGAAGAACTTTAAAGGAGGTATGAAAATAAAAACTGAATAAATAGATAGGCTGTGAAAAAAAAATGTTTTTCTATTATAGTTAGTCAAAATTGTAATGTATAAAGGCTGGAGTGACTGGATGTCTAACATAACAGAACACTACTTCCTGCTTTGCAGCTCTCTTGGTTTCCACTGATTGGTTACCATCCAGTAACCAATCAGTGACTTGAGGGGGAGTTAGAGAGCTGAAAAGCAGGAAGCAGTGTTCTGGCTATTATGTTACACATCCAGTCACTCCAGCCTTTATACATTACATTTTTGGCTAACTAACTATATGAGAAATATTTTTTATTTTGCACAGCCTATATATTTACACAGTTTTTATTTTTACACTGAACTGTTCCTTTAAAACAGAGATGTGACAAGCAATTCATAAGATATGTTGTAGGTTCACAAGAAAGTCTGATCTCTGTTGGTAATAGAAGTGGGATCTTGCAAGGCTCTGTTTAAAACGACAATATTTTTGCACAGTAATTTTTACCAAACTTTAATCTGTTTCCTATAATTGGACTTTGGTGTTTTGGGTACAAAAGTAAATGTTTAACAAAATACATAGCAATTCTGTCTAAGGTGATAAAGTAAAAATTAACAATGTGATTAAAAAGTTTATGAAACAATGAATATTTTAAACATTATTTTTCCATCAACCTTTATGGGGTTATGCCAGATCTGAGCAGGTGTCATTGGAGGTAAACAAATACCTTTCAATTTCATTTATCTCCAAACATGAGGGACCCTGCAAACGACATGGACCCTGACTAGTGATGGGCGAATTTGTGCAGGTTCGCTTCACCGAAAAATTCGCGAATTTTGCACGAAATTCGCGAAACATTCGCGAAACGGCGCCGGCGTCTCGTTTTTGACGCCGGCGCCCGTTTTTTCGATGCCGGCGCCTGTTTTTGGCGCCGGCGCCCACTTTTGGCGCCGGCGTCCGTTTTTTCGGAAAAAAAATTGACGCCGGCGAATTTTTTCCGCGAATTTTCGCGGCCGTTTCGCGAATTTATTCGCCGACGGCGAATCACGCAAATTCGCCGCGAATTTGCGCCTGGCAAATAAATTCGCCCATCACTAACCCTGACTAGATTATTTACATTTTTCACTGTGCCTGAATTCTGCAAGTTTTTCATTAAACTGCAGCAAAATGTTGCCATGAAGATTTTCACTGAAAAAAAAAAAAAAAACTCCACAAGAAAAAAAACACGGGATAAAAACATTTTCCTCATTTTAAATTTTACATGAAAAGAAGTATTTGTAATGGTTATGTGGTTGTATTGGTTATGTCAAACTCTTTTCTGTTAGGTCTTACTCAAGTGCATCTGGATGGAGAGTTTTTGCTGGGACACTGACCTTGCCAGATTACTATAAAGCCGGTGCCTATTTCGTGGAAAGAATAATTGCGCACCCTGGTTATAAGTCTTACACTAATGATAACGATATCGCTCTAATGAAACTAAGAGATGAAATAACATTTGGCTGTAAGTATTCATCTGGCTTGTAGTGTCTGAGAAAGAACCAGGAATTTGTAGCCAATTAGAGAATTATATGTTTGTAGTTCAAATCTAAACATAGCCAAATATAACAGCAAGATATTGGGCCAGATTCAGTGAAATAAAAGATTTATCACGTGAAAATGGAAGAGATTCAATTTGACATGCAATTCAATTATGAAAACATATCTCACCATGAAAACTCGATTGAAGTCTATGGCGCAAATTCACTAAGCACCGAAGCGCCAAACGCTAGCGTTAATTCGCTAGCGTTTGGCATTTTTCGTTACTGCACAAATTCACCAACGAACGCTGTCGTAGTTTCGCTAGTGTTACTTCGCACCCTTACGCCAGGCGAATTTTCGCTAGCGACGTAACTACGCAAATTCACTAACTTGCGCAGTGTACTGATCGCTACCTTTTACGCTAGACTTCCTTCGCCACCTCAGACCTGGCGAAGCGCAATAGAGTAGATAGGGATTGTTTAAAAAAAAGTCCCAAAAAACGCTGGCGTGTTTTCTACATGATGGGTGATAGGCTGAAAAAGATCGAAAATATTTTTGGGGCTCCCCTCCTTCCCCCCTACATTTCCTGACTCATGGCAACTTACCTAGACAGTGGGCACATGTGTAGGGCAAAATAAAATTTTTATTTGCTGATTTGAAGGTTTTCTAGCCATTTGTAGTGCTGATACGTATTCCTCCATTGAAATTTGAATTTGGCGCTGTATGCAAATGAACCATTGCTAGCGAAACTTAGCTTTGCTTGGCGAATTAATGCTAGCGCAACTTCGAAAACTTACGCTACCCCTGTGCGCAACTTTGGATTTTAGTGAATTTGCGGAGCGCTGGCGAAAATACGCCTGGCGAAGTGTGGCGAAGTGTGGCAAAGTGCGGCGAAGTTCGAATCTTAGTGAATTTGCCCCTCTGGGTTAAAATGTGGAACTGAATTTTTCTTTTCCAATTGAATCTCATCCATGAGTTGTCACATGATAAACCACGAGATCATATTTTTCTCACTGAACTGAATCTGAATTGAAGGGTGGTGAGGGTTACTGTATTTGCTCCATTTATTTCTGATACAGAAAAAGGGATTGGTAGCACTAAACAGGGGCTTTATATATAATGACTAATGACAAAGTGTTGTACCCCTTAGTGCTCTAACACTTCTGTCTGGGGTCTTAGTAAATAACCCCTAAAATGATCACAGTGGATTGTTATCTACAGAGTAACACAAGCCTTGTTGATATTTCTGCAAAGATTAGAGGGGTTGGGATGTATGAGGCAACTTGAAATTACCATCTTCATTGCTGTATTATACCTATGTAATGCCCTCTTGGCGACCCCCCCTAGTGCCAAGGTTGTACCAGCTTACCAACATGGGTCCTGAGTTCCCTTTGCAAGTTGAAAGGTACTGGGAAAACTCTTCTCTGGCAGTGCCTCCACCTAATGGGGTCCTGGAATACTCCTGAGGATATGCCCATTAGGAAACAAATCACCCACACACATTATATATTATATAATAATATAACGTTATATAAACCAAGTGTACTATTAAAGGGGAAGTAAAAGGTAACATTTCACACACAAATGCATTTAAAGCATGACCCACTACCCTAGAACATGTTGCAGTCGAGTCCTGGTGATTCCCCGCCAGGCAAAGTCCCGCACTACTCCTTTTGCCAGCCCAAGTGCTCCATCCCTTGTCACCAAAAGAGTACAGTCCTAGGTAGAGCTACCTGCCCACATGCTTTCCCACAGTAAAGGGTTGCAGGCTCACAAATATTTGGCAAAAATTTGCCGCTGGCGAATTGACGCAGACGCGAAAAGTTTTTTTGACGCGCGTCTTTTTTCTTTGACGCACACAGCTATACAAGTCTATGGGCTTCATTTCCGTGGCGAAACAAGGCGAAAAAATTCGCCCATCCCTACTCACAAACAGCCTGTTTCCATAAACAGGAGGTCGCTGGATCCTCATTAGGGATGTAGCGAACGTCGGAAAAAAAGTTCGCGAACATATTCGCGAACTTGCGCAAAAATGCGAGCGGTTCGCGAACAGTTCGCGAACCCCATAGACTTCAATGGGAAGGCGAACTTTAACATCTAAAAAAGACATTTCTGGCCAGAAAAATGATTTTAAAGTTGTTTAAAGGGTGCAACGACCTGGACAGTGGCATGCCAGAGGGGGATCAAGGGCAAAAATGTATCTGAAAAATCTGCCTGTGTGTGCTTGGAAGAGATAGTGTAGGGGGAGAGCTGTTAGTGATTTCAGGGACAGATGATAGTAAGTTTGCTGGCTAGTAATCTGCTTGATACTGCTCTGTATTGGAGGGACAGAAGTCTGCAGGGATTTGAGGGACATTTTAGCTTAGGTAGCTTTGCTGGCTAGTAATCTACTGTTCTCTTTAAACAACTGCCATACGTTGACCTTGTAGGCATTGTTTGCCCAGTTTTTTTGGACGCAGCCACTGAAGCACAGTTGCCAGAAAAAATATGCCATATAAATGCTGAAAATAGTAATTTTTCGCCATACGTTGACCTTGTAGACATTGTTTGCCCAGTTTTTTTGGACGCAGCCACTGAAGCACAGTTGCCAGAAAAAATATGCCATATAAATGCTGAAAATAGTCATTTTTTGCCATACGTTGACCTTGTAGGCATTGTTTGCCCAGTTTTTTTGGTCGCAGCCACTGAAGCACAGTTGCCAGAAAAAATATGCCATATAAATGCTGAAAATAGTCATTTTTTGCCATATACGTTGAGTCAACGTATGGCAAAAAATGACTATTTTCAGCATTTATATGGCATATTTTTTCTGGCCTCTGTGCTTCAGTGGCTGCGGCCAAAAAAACTGGGCAAACAATGCCTACAAGGTCAACGTCGTTGACCTTGTAGGCATTGTTTGCCCAGTTTTTTTGGCCGCAGCCACTGAAGCACAGAGGCCAGAAAAAATATGCCATATAAATGCTGAAAATAGTCATTTTTTTGGTCGCAGCCACTGAAGCACAGTTGCCAGAAAAATTATGCCATATAAATGCTGAAAATATAAATTTTTTTGGTTGCAGCCACTGAAGCACAGAGGCCAGAAAAATTATGCCATATAAATGCAGAAAATATGCATTTTTTTGGTCGCAGCCACTGAAGCACAGTTGACAGAAAAATTATGCCATATAAATGCTGAAAATATAAATTTTTTTGGTTGCAGCCACTGAAGCACAGAGGCCAGAAAAATTATGCCATATAAATGCAGAAAATATGCATTTTTTTGGTCGCAGCCACTGAAGCACAGTTGACAGAAAAATTATGCCATATAAATGCTGAAAATATAAATTTTTTTGGTTGCAGCCACTGAAGCACAGAGGCCAGAAAAATTATGCCATATAAATGCAGAAAATATGCATTTTTTTGGTCGCAGCCACTGAAGCACAGTTGACAGAAAAATTATGCCATATAAATGCTGAAAATATAATTTTTTTTGGTTGCAGCCACTGAAGCACAGAGGCCAGAAAAATTATGCCATATAAATGCAGAAAATATGCATTTTTTTGGTTGCAGCCACTGAAGCACAGAGGCCAGAAAAATTATGCCATATAAATGCAGAAAATATGCATTTTTTTGGACGCAGCCACTGAAGCACAGTTGCCAGAAAAAATATGCCATATAAATGCTGAAAATAGTCATTTTTCGCCATACGTTGACCTTGTAGACATTGTTTGCCCAGTTTTTTTGGTTGCAGCCACTGAAGCACAGAGGCCAGAAAAAATTAAACCAGTAGGGTTTGCACCCTAGTTTGTAACGGTGGCGGAGGGAGGAGGACGCTAAAGGACAGCTGTGTGTGGAGTCATGAGGCTTGAAGAGAAGGACAGCTGCATAGAAGTCAGAACAAGTCTTCCGGCGTGCAGTAACCCTCCGAGATCCACCCCTCATTCATTTTAATAAAGGTCAGGTAATCGACACTTTTGTGACCTAGGCGAGTTCTCTTCTCAGTTACAATCCCTCCTGCTGCACTGAAGGTCCTTTCTGAGAGCACACTTGAGGCTGGGCAAGACAAGAGCTTCATGGCAAATTGTGACAGCTCTGGCCACAGATCAAGCCTGCGCACCCAGTAGTCCAGGGGTTCATCGCTCCTCAGAGTGTCGATATCTGCAGTTAATGCCAGGTAGTCCGCTACCTGCCGGTCGAGGCGTTCTCTGAGGGTGGATCCAGAAGGGTTGTGGCGCTGCCTTGGACAGAAAAACATTTGCATGTCTGACGTTACAGACCGGCCAAAGGGCTTTGTCCTTGCAGGTGTGCTCGTGGCAGGATTACTGGCACCTCTGCCCCTGGAATGTTGATGAGTTCCTGAAGTGACATCACCCTTAAAAGCATTGTACAACATGTTTTGCAGGCTGGTTTGTAAATGCCGCATCTTTTCGGACTTGTGGTATGTTGGTAACATTTCTGACACTTTATGCTTGTACCGAGGGTCTAGTAGCGTTGCGACCCAGTACAGGTCCTTCTCCTTAAGCCTCTTGATACGGGGGTCCTTCAACAGGCATGACAGCATGAAAGACCCCATTCTCACAAGGTTGGATGCAGAGCTATCCATCTCCGCTTCCTCATTATCAAGGACTGCATCATCCACGGTCTCCTCCCCCCAGCCACGTACAAGACCAGGGGTCCCCAAAAGGTCACCACTAGCCCCCTGGGAAGCCTGCTCCTGTTGGTCCTCCTCCTCCTCCTCCACAAAGCCACCTTCCTCCTCTGACTCCACTTCTGGCACCTCTCCCTGCGTTGCAGCAGGTGCCTGGGTTCGTTCTGGTGATTCCGACCATAAATCGTGCGCTTCCAGCTCCTCGTCACACTGGTCTACAGCCTCATCTGTCACTCGTCGCACGGCACGCTCCAGGAAGAAAGCGAAGGGTATTAGGTCGCTGATGGTGCCTTCGGTGCGACTGACCATATTTGTCACCTCTTCAAAAGGTCGCATGAGCCTGCAGGCATCGCGCATAAGCACCCAGTAACGGGGGAAAAAAATCCCCAGCTCTGCAGATCCAGTCCTACCACCCAGTTCAAAAAGGTACTCGTTGACGGCCCTTTGTTGTTGCAGCAGACGTTCCAACATAAGGAGCGTTGAATTCCAGCGAGTCTGGCTGTCAGAAATCAAACGCCTGACTGGCATGTTGTAGCGCTGCTGAATGTCAGCAAGGCGTGCCATGGCTGTGTAGGAACGTCTGAAATGGGCCGACACCTTTCTGGACTGGGTGAGAACGTCCTGGAATCCTGGGTACTTGGAGACAAAACGTTGGACTATTAAATTTAACACATGTGCCATGCAGGGCACATGTGTTAAATTGCCCAGTCTCAACGCTGCCAACAGATTGCTTCCATTGTCACACACCACTTTTCCGATCTGCAGTTGGTGTGGGGTCAGCCACCGATCGGCCTGTGACTGCAGAGATGACAGGAGTACAGATCCGGTATGGTTTTTGCTTTCCAGGCACGTCAACCCCAAGACAGCGTGACAACGGCGTACCTGGCACGTCGAATAGCCTAGGGGAGCTGGGGGTGCACAGGTGTGGAGGAGGAGAAGGAGGACCCAGCAGCAGAGTAAGAAGAAGAAGAGGAAGAAGACGAGGTAGAGAGCGATGGAGGAGTAGAGGTGGTGGCAGAACCGCGTGCAATCCGTGGCGGTGACACCAACTCCACTGTTGTTGTTGTTGAGCTACCCATTCCCTGCTTCCCAGCCATTACCAAGTTCACCCAGTGGGCAGTGTAGGTGACATACCTGCCCTGACCATGCTTGGAGGACCATGCGTCAGTAGTCATATGGACCTTTGGCCCAACACTAAGTGACAGAGATGCGGTAACTTGGCTCTGCACATGTTGGTACAGGTGTGGTATTCCCTTTTTAGAAAAAAAATTGCGGCTGGGTACCTTCCACTGCGGTGTCCCAATTGCTACAAATTTGCGGAAGGCCTCAGAGTCCACCAGCTGGTATGGTAAAAGCTGGCGGGCTAAGAGTGCAGACAAGCCAGCTGTCAGACGCCGGGCAAGGGGGTGACAGTCAGACATTGGCTTCTTACGCTCAAACATGGCCTTCACAGAAACTTGGCTGGTGGCAGATGACTGGGAATGGGAACAGGTGGTCAAGGTGGAAGGCGGAGTGGAGGGTGGTTCAGACGGGTCAAGGAGAGCAGAGGTAGAGCAGTAAGATGCTGGACCAGAAGGAGTGTGGCTTTTAGTTTGCCTGTTGCCTTTGAGGTGTTGCTCCCAAAGTGCTTTGTGCTTGCCGCTCATGTGCCTTCGCATAGAAGTTGTACCTATGTGGCTGTTGGGCTTACCAAGGCTCAGTTTCTGACTGCACTCATTGCAAATTACAATGCTTTTGTCAGAGGCACACACATTAAAAAAATCCCACACTGCTGACTTTTTGGAAGTGTGCGATCTGGCGCTAACAGTAGAAGTTGGCGGCATTGGCGGCAATGGCGGGTGCGTTGGCCGGCTGAACACAGGTGCCGATACATGTTGTTGCCCTACTGATCCCTGCGGGCTGTCCTCCCTGCTTCTTCTAAGTCTTATTCTCCTACTGCCTCTCTGACTCTCCGTCTTTCCATCTGAACTACCCTCCTCTTGCTCTCTTCTACTAGGCACCCACAAAACATCAATCTCCTCATCATCATTCTCCTCAGATGCATCAATTTCTTCTGACACATCACAGAAGGAAGCAGCAGCGGGGACCTCCTCCTCATCACTCATTATGTCCATCTCTGTCGTGTTCTCTGCCAGAATTAAATCTGGTGTAACGTCCTCATCTCCTTCATCTTCTTCTGGCAATAATGGTTGCGCATTACTCAGTTCAAGAAACTCATGGGAAAATAACTCCTCTGACTCCAGTGAAGAAGGGGTACCAGTGGTGGAGGAAGTGTTACGTGGGGTGGCCATAGCAGTGGAGGATGAGGAGGATGTTGTGGTAAAGTTAGAAACGGTAGAGGATGGGGTGTGCTGTGTAAGCCAGTCAACTACCTCTTCAGCATTTTGGGAGTTCAGGGTCATTGGCTTTTTAAAACTGGGCAATTTGCTAGGGCCACAGGATTGCATAGCAGCACGGCCCCTAGCACGGCCTCTGCGTGGCGGCCTGCCTTTGCCTGGCATTATTTTTAAAAAAACAACAACAACAAAAACTCAGTTGGTTTTTCTGGAAACGATAATACACACAGCTAGATGGCAGTTTGAAGAAAACAGTGTGCAAATAATGCCTACAAGATCAACGTATACACTACTACAGCGGTGGATACGGATTACGTAAAATATATGAATAGGGATGTAGCGAACTGCCGAGTATGTGTTCGCGAACGCCGTTCGCGAACACCGGCAAAAAATGCGAACAGTTCGCGAACAGTTCGCGAACTTCGAACATCCGAAAATCGTTCGATTCGAACGATCGAAGGATTTTAATCGTTCGATCGAACGATTTCCGTTCGAATCGAACGATCGAAGCCATTGGATCGAATGATTTCATTCAATCCAATGGCTTTGATCGTTCGATTCGAACGAAAATCGTTCGATTTTAGCGATCGAATGGTCGAATGGTCGAACGATTTTGACGCGAACGCCTATTGGCGAACGTCGCGCGACGTTCGCGAACTTGCGGCGGACGCGAACAGTCGAAGTTCGCGCGAACTAGTTCGCCGGCGAACAGTTCGCTACATCCCTATATATGAATGCTGCTTGAAAAAAAGTAACTCAAGTGGTTTTTCTAGAGACGATAATATTATCAATATTTAGACAAAATGTGAACAAGCTCACACAGCTAGATGGCGGTTTGAAGAAAACACTGTGCAAATAATGCCTACAAGGTCAACGTATACACAGCGGTGGATACGGATTACGTAAAATATATGAATGCTGCTTGAAAAAAAGTAACTCAAGTGGTTTTTCTAGAGACGATAATATTATCAATATTTAGACAAAATGTGAACAAGCTCACACAGCTAGATGGCGGTTTGAAGAAAACAGTGTGCAAATAATGCCTACAAGGTCAACGTATACACAGCGGTGGATACGGATTACGTAAAATATATGAATGCTGCTTGAAAAAAAGTAACTCAAGTGGTTTTTCTAGAGACGATAATATTATCAATATTTAGACAAACTGTGAACAAGCTCACACCTAGATGGCGGTTTGAAGAAAACACTGTGCAAATAATGCCTACAAGGTCAACGTATACACAGCGGTGGATACGGATTACGTAAAATATATGAATGCTGCTTGAAAAAAAGTAACTCAAGTGGTTTTTCTAGAGACGATAATATTATCAATATTTAGACAAAATGTGAACAAGCTCACACAGCTAGATGGCGGTTTGAAGAAAACAGTGTGCAAATAATGCCTACAAGGTCAACGTATACACAGCGGTGGATACGGATTACGTAAAATATATGAATGCTGCTTGAAAAAAAGTAACTCAAGTGGTTTTTCTAGAGACGATAATATTATCAATATTTAGACAAAATATGAACAAGCTCACACAGCTAGATGGCGGTTTGAAGAAAACAGTGTGCAAATAATGCCTACAAGGTCAACGTATACACAGCGGTGGATACGGATTACGTAAAATATATGAATGCTGCTTGAAAAAAAGTAACTCAAGTGGTTTTTCTAGAGACGATAATATCAATATTTAGACAAAATGTGAACAAGCTCACACAGCTAGATGGCGGTTTGAAGAAAACACTGTGCAAATACTGCCCACAAGATCAACGTATACACTACTACAGCGGTGGATACGGATCTCGTAAAATTTATTATGGCTGCTTGAAAAAAGTCACTCCGGTGTTTTTTCTGGAGACGGTAATATTATGGATATTTAGACAGAATGTGAACAAGGTCACACAGCTAGATGGCAGTTGGTTGAATAACACACTGGGCAAAAAATGCCTACAGGGCAAATAATGCCTAAAAGGTCAACTTATACACTACTACAGCGATGGATACAGATTACGTAAAATATGTTATGGCTGCTTGAAAAAAGTCACTCCGGTGTTTTTTCTGGAGACGGTAATATTATGGATATTTAGACAGAATGTGAACAAGGTCACACAGCTAGATGGCAGTTGGTTGAATAACACACTGGGCAAAAAATGCCTACAGGGCAAATAATGCCTAAAAGGTCAACTTATACACTACTACAGCGGTAGTAAAATAAAAAAAAGTAAAATAAAAAAAAAATGAATATTAAAAAAAAAAAAATTAAAGTTGGTGCTGCTGAACTACTAGGAGCAGCAGATTAGCACACCAGTCCCACTCCCCAACACTGCTAGACTAATAGCACTGGGCTCTTATAGTAGTAGTAGTAGTAGTAGTAAAACAACAAAAAAATAAATAAAAGCAGTCCTTACAAGGACTACTGTTATTGCAGCAGTCAGCAGATGAGATCAGAAGCAGGACAGCTGCCCACTGCAGCTACATACAGAGCACTGCAGTAGAAGGTAGATTACTAGCCAGCAAAGCTACCTAAGCTTAAATGTCCCTCAAACCCCTGCAGACTTCTGTCCCTCCAATAACAGAGCAGTATCAAAACGATTACTAGCCAGCAAACTTTCAACTGTCCCTGAAATCACTAACAGGCAGCAGCTCTCTCCCTACACTATCTCTTCAGCACACACAGGCAGAGTGAAAAAACGCTGCAGGGCTTCGGTTTTTATAGGGAAGGGGAGTGGTCCAGGGGAGAGCTTCCTGATTGGCTGCCATGTACCTGCTGGTCTGGGGTGAGAGGGCAAAAAAAAGCGCCAACAATGGCGAACCCAAAATGGCGAACGTCGCGCGACGTTCGCGAACTTCCGGCGAGCGCGAACACCCGATGTTCGCGCGAACAAGTTCGCCGGCGAACAGTTCGCGCCATCCCTAATCCTCATCCTTTCCTACCCTTCCCAAAGGTAACACTCACCCCAGGGAGTCACACAGATGGTAGTCCCACACAGAGTTGATAGGCATCCACAGCGATGAAGGCTCCAGACATCTTCCAGTCGAGCACACACAGAAACATCCTAGATCCTCTTTCTCTACCATTCCAGACAGACTCACATAGAGATGAAGTAGGCATCCAGATTTATCCAGCTCCCAAAGCTGTCTATAGCGCGAGCATAAAACGATATCCATGTTGAACTGCATCTCTCACCCATCTCCAAAGGTGAATACAGAAATCCGGCATTCAAACTCCAAACCAAACTTAGTTGAGTTATCCAGGCACTGGAGGATCCTGCCCAGCCGTTGGCAGGCCTATCACACTCCACCGAAGGCCTACATTTTGCCGGTGTTGTCACTATCCAAAGTAAAACAAACATCTGCAGCAGTCACTGTAAAGCTGTAATGGCTGACAGAGCACATGGCATCCTCTTTTATATGGTTGCACAGCACCACCCTGTGGTTCCTTTTGGGATCAGCCATGCTGCACCAATCCAAAGGCTCTGCCCCTGGAAAATTCAGTCAGAAAACCCGTATCTCAGGCCATGAGGCAGGGGAGGGGCCCTTAACCCTTAAACCGTAGGATCAACTCTACGGGTCCCTACACCTATAAAGCTAACTGTGATTCTGTATAGCAAATGCTGACATTATTTGAAAAAATAATAATTCTAATAATAAAAACAATTTTCTATATGTTATTTTTTTTCAGATACCACACAGCCGGTGTGCTTACCTAACTCTGGCATGTTCTGGGAGGCTGGCACCACAACTTGGATATCTGGTTGGGGAAGAACCTATGAAGGAGGTAAAAAAGAGAGCTGATCACTTCATCATTAACACAATAAAGGACATATTTATTAATGTTGGGGACACACATCACCGGTGATATTGCCCATAGCAACCAACCAACCAACAGTAGAGGACTTCCCTTTAACTGGCCTCCTCAAACAGAACAAAAATCATCGTACATAAGTGCACAGTGGGACAATTTTAAAGCTTGGCTTAGTTCCTTTTAAGGAAAAAGTAACCCTCAGAATGAATACTTAATTAACCGACAGTTTATATCATATTAAGTGGCCTATTAAAGAATCTTACCAAACTGGAATATATATATATTGGTCAATTCTGCCCCTTTATATTTTTTACAATGAGCCTCCATTTTTTGATATTCTCTGTGTTCCCTCAGAGATTACCTGCTCAGAAATACTGCAGCTCTAACTGGAAGAAGTGTGAGAGTAAAATACATAACTTTGCCCATTTATTGGCTCATGTGACCTATCATGTATGGGTGCACCTGGTTTGTTTGTGTGTCCTGTGAATTGTATGGTCCCATATATATTTTAATATATAATTATAATATATAATTATTATTATTATTAGCATTATTATTAGTAGTAGTAGTATTTGTTATTATTATTATTATTTAGTATTATTATATTATGTATTTATTATTATTTTTTATTTTTATTTATTATTTATGAAAATGGTTTATTTATATGAAGCAGGTTTTTACATATGAACTGGTTTAAACAATGTATTTTTATTGAGACCTACTTTTAATTCACTGTCCACCTTAGTGACCCTAGGGTGGGGCTCTGAACTGGAGGTTCTAATGTACCTTACATAAAAATGAAATTTCTTAGATTACCAGTATTTTAATACAGCAGTCTCTGTTTTTCTCACTTCCCATGAGTGTAAAACACTCCCTCTCTTCTCTTAATTTGTTTTAATTGTTGACTTTTTTTACTCTTTTAATTCCAGGTAGTGTGTCCACATATTTGAAGTATGCTGCAATTCCACTGATTGACGCGAAAGTGTGCAATCAGTCATATGTGTACAATGGGCAAATTACATCTTCTATGATATGTGCTGGTTATCTTTCTGGGGGAGTAGATACTTGTCAGGTAATCCCTTGTGTTCATGTGTGTAACATATTGGGCTTTGATTACAAAGGCTAATATATAGTACTAATTGAACTGTGCCTGTTAAAGGATCAGTAACACCAAAAAATGAAAGTATTTTAAAGTAATGAAAATATAATGTACTGTTGCCCTGCACTGGTAAAACTGATGTGTTTGCTTCAGAAACACTACTATAGTTTATATAAACAAGCTGCTGTGTAGCAATGGGGACAGCCATTCAAGCACAATATACACAGTAGATAACAGATAAGTACTACTATAGTTTATATAAACAAGCTGCTGTGCAGCCATGGGGGCAGTAGATAACAGATAAGTACTACTATAGTTTATATAAACAAGCTGCTGTGTAGCCATGGGGGCAGTAGATAACAGATAAGTACTACTATAGTTTATATAAATAAGCTGCTGTGTAGCCATGGGGGCAGCCATTCAAGCACAGGATACACAGTAGAAACAGATAAGTACTACTATAGTTTATATAAGCAAGCTGCTGTGTAGCCATGGGGGCAGCCATTCAAGCACAGGATACACAGTAGATAACAGATAAGTACTACTATAGTTTATATAAACAAGCTGCTGTGTAGCCATGGGGGCAGCCATTCAAGCACAGGATACACAGTAGATAACAGATAAGTACTACTATAGTTTATATAAACAAGCTGCTGTGTAGCCATGGGGGCAGCCATTCAAGCACAGGATACATAGTAGATAACAGATAAGTACTACTATAGTTTATATAAACAAGCTGCTGTGTAGCAATGTTGGAAACTGAAAAAGGCTATATATCACACAGGTTAAATAGTGGATAACAGATAACACCATTATGTTCTACAGAGCTTATCTGCTGTGTAACCTGAGCATTTTCTCCTTAGAATGGCTGCCCCCATGGCTACACAGCAGCTTCTTTATATAAACAATAGTAGTGTTTCTGAAGCAAACACACCCGTTTTACCAGTGCAGGGCAACACTGCATTGTATGTTTACTATTTTAAAACAATTTAATTTTTTTGATTTTACTGTTCCTTTAATCTAGCTGTATATAGTGAGCAAATGCTTATTCATGTTACATTAGGTGCAAAGGGCAGCACTGTGGGATCTACAGAAGCCTAAACTTATACATTGCTTTGATTAAAATGTAGAAGTTTGTGGTTCCATTTGGGTGCAAATTTGTCATAAATGGAGGTTGTGCAAGAATTAAATATGGGGGTAAAAATGGTGCCTATATTAGTGTAACTCTGTCGTGGCAGGTACAATTGAAGCATTAGGAAAAAAATATGCCACGTGTAGTACAGACTGTGTGGGGCCGTGTGTGATTTGTGTAGTGAATGCAGTGGTACACAAGTACCATTTTTAACAAACCACAGTCATAAAGGAAACCATGTTAAATATTCAAGTAAACAACCTTGTCATTACATAACCAACCATCCATTTTCCAAATGCCAGCCACCGTCACCGCTGTGCGCAAGAAAGCATATACAGGTATGGGACCTGTTATCCAGAATGCTCAGGACCTGGGGATTTCTGGATAACGGATCTTTCTGTAATTTGGATCTTCATACATTACGTCTACTAGAAAATCATGTAAACATTATATAAACCCAATAGGCTGGTTTTGCTTCCAATAAGGATTAATTATATTTTAGTTGGGATCAAGTACAAGCTACTGTTTTATTATTACACAGAAAAAGGAAATACTTTTTTTAAATGTGGATTATTTGGATAAACTGCAGCCTATGGGAGACGGCCTCGGAGCCTTCTGGATAACAGGTTTCCAGATAACGGATCTCATATTTATTGCCAGGCGTGAATTCATGGCGAAATTGCGCGATTCGCCACCAGCGAATAAATTTGCGAAACGTCCACAAAAATTCACTGGCGAAAATTCAAAAAAAACCCCGAACGCTGGAAATTCGCAAATTTTTCGGCAAAGCGAAATGGCACAAATTTGCCCATCACTAGTTGGGATCAATTACAAGCTGCTGTTTTATTATTACACAGAAAAATGAAATTGTTTTTAAAAATCTATTTTTAATGGAGTCTATGGAAGAATGCCTTCCCGTAATTCGGAGCTTTCTGGATAACGGTTTTCACATAACCGATACCTGTACCTGTAGTTCATTTTCATAAAAATGGTTTCTATATTATCTGTTATACTTTCATAGGGGGACAGCGGAGGACCTTTAGTAACCAAAACAAATGGCACTTGGTGGCTTGTTGGTGACACCAGCTGGGGAGATGGTTGTGCCCAAGCCTATAAACCTGGAGTATATGGGAATATGACAACGTTCTTGGAATGGATATATTTACAGATGAGGGTAAGAAACTCGTATTCTCCATCACTGTTATCATTACTCCTTAGGAATCCAGACTAGATTGGCTGTATCTTTATCTATAGCTATGGATTCATTTTAGGACATTTAGGAAATTTGTTGCATAAAAAAGCAGTGGGCACTTTAAAAATACTAAGAAATTGTTTTTGCTATCGCAGTTGTGATGGACAGCATCAAATATTGCTTCAGAAATATACAATTCATTTGACACTGCGGGGTCTATTTAATAACATTCGGATTTCTATTTTTTTCCCACAAATCCTATTTCTTCCTATAGAAATTTGTGTTTTTTTTTTTTTTTATTTCTGTAAAACTCTGAGAATTCAAAATGTATTAAGTGTAAAAACCATAAATAGACTGTAAAACAAAATGTGTAGAGCTGCGCTAATCCACTTGGACTTTTTTTTTTTTTTTAGACATTAAGGGGCCGATTCACTAACTTCGAGTGAAGGATTCGAATTAAAAAAACTTCGAATTTCGAAGTGTTTTTTGGGCTACTTCGACCTTCGACTACGACTATGACTAAAAATCATTAGACTATTCGACCATTCGATAGTCGAAGTACTGTCTCTTTAAGAAAAAACTTCGACCCCCTAGTTCGCCATCTAAAAGCTACCGAACTCAATGTTAGCATATCGGGAAGGTCCTCATAGGCTTGGCTAAGTTTTTTTGGTCGAAGGATAATCCTTCGATCGTTGGATTAAAATCCTTTGAATCGTTCGATTCGAAGGATTTTATCGTTCGATTGAAGGAATAATCCTTTGATCGTTCGATCGCACTATTTGCGCTAAAATCCTTCGACTTCGATATTCAAAGTCGAAGGATTTTAATTCCCAGTCGAATATCGAGGGTTAATTAACCCTCGATATTCGACCCTTTGTGAATCGGCCCCTTAGACTTTTTTTTCTGAAGTTTTTGAATTTTTTTTGCTAGTTATTGATATATGTTTAGATGTTTTTGTACTGTTTGTACTATTTATATTTGAATCTTTTAAAAACGTTCATGGAATTTGTGGTTTTAGAGAAAATAAATGTAATTATGGTTTCAAAATCCTCTAATATTGTTAAAATTGTTATCTCACTGGTTATCATGTGAAAAGTCATGGACGAGATTAAATTTGAGGAGAAAAAACTGTTCTCCAAATTCAGTTCCAGTTTTTCCCAATATAGGGCCAGATTCAATTCAGAGAGAAAAAGTTATCTCATGGTTTATCACGTGAAAACTCATTGACGAGATTCAATTCGAGGATAAAAACCTTTTCTCCTAATTCAGTTCCAGTTTTTTCCCCCATAGACTTCAATAGATCTTTCACGTGATAAACCTTGGGATAAGTTTTTCTGAGTTGAATCGTATCTCAAATTGAATCTCATCCATGACTTTTCATGTGATAAACCTTTTTCTCACTGAATTGTATCTGGCTCTATATTTCCATTATGTACAGCTTTATAAAAATACCATATTTAGGAACATTGTGCATACAAGGCTTGCCAATAATAGATGCCATACAGTACATCTCTATATATTGCTGAGTGTGTGATTCTTTTATTGCCTCATAACATCTATTATTTCTATCTTTCACAGACTTACACATGATTAATTCTACTCATGATTTTATTCTGATGAAGAGGAAGATTATACAAAACATATGATAATAGTCCATACTCATTGGGTATGGACAGCGTAAAAAAAAAACCACGTCCAAACTCCCATGCCAGATTTTAGCTTATTTATTACTAAAATAATGCGATTCAATCGGATCACGGAAAAACTCGATAAAATCGAGTGCAATCCCAATTTGCTCAAATTTTTCTGGCTTTTTCCCAAATTGCTTGAATTTATCAGTCATTGTTCCCAAATTGCTTGATTTCGTGGGGGTTTTTGCTGAAAACCCCGAAAAAGTCTGATTTTTATGAAAAACTCTGAAGACCCAATAACAATTTGAGATAGGAGTAGCGCCCATTGATTCTACAGGTCTGAGATGGCAAATTTTCCGATTCCGGCTTTTTGCATAATCAGGGTATAATAAATCTCAAAAAATTCAATGTTTGAGAAAAAATTTGAAAAAAACAAAAATTTGAGTTTTCTAGTAAAAAAAAATAGAATTTTTGAATTTTTACTATTCGAACTTTAATAAATAACCTGCTGTATGTTAATTGTGTTACCCTCCAGCTATTGGTGAACTGCAGCCTTTCCAGACCCCTCATTCTCTTACTCTAGGCCTGGTATCTCCAGGGGTTTTGGACAATGAAGATCATTTGAAGTTACAGAACATTAAAGTTAATTTTTTCACAATCCTATATCAATCTTGTGTCTGTGTGTGGTTCTTACTATCAAGGAATGAGTTACATTTGCTAAAAATTCTAACTTTGTTAAATATAATTGGTTGGCCTGGGTGCCCTCTCCTACTGAGATATAAAGAGTGCTGGGAAACTGGGCTTAAAGCTTCGAACTCCAGTTGCAGGAACAAAGAACACGGAGCCAGATTTACACCGATCAGCTGAGATTCTCATTGGAGTACATTTTGCATTTTAAATCAGCCTTGGAGATTTGGGGAAAAGTTTTGGAAAGATTTTATTGTGCGATATTGCTGTGAAAATACAACCTTGCTGTTGCTGGACTACAGCTCCCAGCATGCCTCAACCTTCACTAGTCAAGTTTCATTAGTAGCATGACAAGTTATGTTATTCTGGGATTTGTAGGTTTGCAACAACTGAGTAACGTTTGGTTGTTCAGTGCAGCAGGGTTTACTATCCCTTTAAGGCTTTGATTAAATGATTCCAAAATTGGCAAAAATAGAAAAGTGATGAAAAAGAATCATGGGATTTATATATGGATAGATGATAGATAGATAGATGATAGATAGATAGATAGATAGATAGATAGATAGATAGATGATGGACCACAAGGCAGTGCAATAAATGTGATTTGTATCCTTACCGCCCTACATTCTTTCTAGATAGTCTGGTAGAAGGGGGAGGAGGGGGGAATCTGCAAGGAACGACCATCTGTCCTGCCTGTCTGGCTTGCTTCCCTCCACATGTTATTGAACTACAACTCCCAGCACCAACACCCAGAGAGCTACAACCTTGGCCCAGGGCTAGTGGGGAGAGAGAAGAACCTGCTCCTGGAACTTTAATGTCAGGCCGATGGTAAAACAGAGTGAGTTTATTGCCTGGGCACTGTGTAAATAGAGTGGGAAAAGGGGCATGAGTGTGGGCACAGCTGGCATCACACACACAGCAGCAAATGTAACACACACACACACAAACACACACTCAAACTGTAATTGACACACATAGTAGAGCTTGCCTGGCTGCATAGCATCCGATCCGACCTGCTCCCTAAATCCACCCCGCCCCCCAGGTTTCAGCTGGAACAGTTCCAGCAGCACAAAAAAGGCAGCTAGAAAGATCAGCAGGACACGGCTGCCATGAGCACTCAGCACTGGGATCCAGCAGCGAAGAACGTAAGTGAGATTGTGCCATGTGACTGGGCAGGGGGGCGGAGTTTAGAATTAGAAGAGCCCATCCAAGCACGCCTCATCCTTCAGATTGAAGCAGCTGCACTGTACACTCTGCAGGTTCCATCCCCCAAGTGACGTGGAGTTTAGAAACTCTTTTTGTTCCCAAGCTGCTCCGGATGGCGGCCTATACGGGACAGCGGGTTGAGCTGTAAACAGGCCCGGATTTCTGGCAAGGCCACATAGGCCCGGGGCTAGGGCGGCAAAAAATAGGGGCAGCATGCCGCCCAGCCGCATTATGGGGACGTGTGCATCCCCATTCAATTACACCAGCTGCGCCGGTGTTTTTCCGCTGGCGCACTGCGCGCCCGCCTGGTCAGACCGCGCTGCTGGCAAAGAAATCCGGCGCTGGCTGTAAAAAATCGGACGGTTGAGAGGTATGCGGGTATCCCCAAACTACTGAGGAAGCAGGCCCTGTACGGGCCCCCTGTAATCCCAGGCCCCCCGCGGCTGCGGGGTCTGCTTCCTCGGTAGTTACGCCACTGCATATGATACAAAGGGAAACTTGAGACTGTTGGTTAAAAGTGCTGACTAAAGTATTCCTAATGAATTGTTCTGCATTTGGTTCAGTAATAGTTCAGTAATAGTTCCCTCCGATGGCCATATTTTATTGATAAGTATTATAGACATCAGTGTGATGAGAATGTCTCTCAGTTGGTTTCTCACAGGAGTCAGAGAACTGCCCTCATCTGACCAATCAATAGATCATTGTGTATATGATTGGGGAATCGGAGCTCTATACTGGGCCAAAGAATTCTAACAGGACCTAAACGCTAGCGCATCTTTGCTATGAAATGCTGGTACTGCCAAAGTACCAAAAGTCGCCAACCTTCCGCGCCCAGGATGCAACTTTGCATATTAGTGAATTTAGCGAAGTGGTATTGAAATTTGCATCTGGTGAAATGGTGCGATGTGTGCGAAGTGGCCACTGGCGACAATTTGAAATCTGAAAATACACCATCTAAAACCTGTTGAGGTTCTGTAGAAGTCCCCGGAAGCATTTGAAGAGGTTTACTGCCTGCTTGATGTTCGAGTTTTTCTGGGGGGTTTTGGCTGAAAATTTTTTAATCGAGAACCCGATTCAATCAATTCCAGTTTTTAGGTTGCGATACTGATACTCACAAAATCGGGTTTTTGCCATTCGAGATTTTTCTTCTGTAAGATACTATTCGAGTTTCGAGGTCATTTGGGTTCATTTGAGTTACCTCAATGATTTGCTCTAATGATTTCTCTTGATTTTTTTCTAGAACGTCTTGAACTCTAGTCATTTGTGGGTCTTTTTTCAACAACCTTCGTGGCATATCTTCATTTGGTAGAGATTCTAGGTCTATATTATGCCTTATATATATCTTGACTAGAGTTACCACCTAACCGGTATCTTACTGGCCTGACCGGTAAACTAATGCTTGAGGCCAATGTCATTGATAGGGAAGAAAAGATGAAAATATAGAAGGGCTGGTATTCTTTTAGAACAGGTTGCAGCCTGAATTTTGAACAATTTGTTTCCTCATTCTTAGGCGCAGATCACCTGAATTCCTGAAAAAATATCACACGTAATGTTTATATGGGGAAGGTGTTTACCGTAAACCTGTATCTCTCGTCTCTTCCTTGTCTCCCAGTGTGAACATACATTATAGAGAAGAGAAACAATGACACACGGAGCTCAAGCGTGAAGGAACTGATACAAAAGGCTCTGATCCAGGTGAGAACCAGGAAAACATATATTTTTATGTTCTCATTCAGATAAACAGTGTAAGTCAAATTAGTCCTGGGGGGGGGGGTTTAAAACTTTTTACTAATTCAGTCGAATGGAAGATGAGTGAACAAGACAGATTTTTTTCAAGCTGTTGTGTAGTCATGGGGGCAGTCATTCAAGCACAGGATACACAGTAAATATCAGATAGGATATATCTGCTCTATATCCTGTGCTATACTATAGTACTATAGTACTACTTATCTGTTATCTACTGTGTATCATGTGCTTGAATGGCTGCCCCCATGGCCACACAGCAGCTTGTTTATATAAACTATAGTAGTACTTATCTGTTATCTACTGTGTATCCTGTGCTTGAATGGCTGTCCCCATGGCTACACATCAGCTTGTTTATATAAACTATAGTAGTACTTATCTGTTATCTACTGTGTATCCTGTGCTTGAATGGCTGTCCCCATGGCTACACAGCAGCTTGTTTATATAAACTATAGTAGTACTTATCTGTTATCTACTGTGTATCCTGTGCTTGAATGTCTGCCCCAATGGCTACACAGCAGCTTGTTTATATAAACTATAGTAGTACTTATCTGTTATCTACTGTGTATCCTGTGCTTGAATGGCTGTCCCCATGGCTACACATCAGCTTGTTTATATAAACTATAGTAGTACTTATCTGTTATCTACTGTGTATCATGTGCTTGAATGGCTGCCCCCATGGCCACACAGCAGCTTGTTTATATAAACTATAGTAGTACTTATCTGTTATCTACTGTGTATCCTGTGCTTGAATGGCTGTCCCCATGGCTACACATCAGCTTGTTTATATAAACTATAGTAGTACTTATCTGTTATCTACTGTGTATCCTGTGCTTGAATGGCTGTCCCCATGGCTACACAGCAGCTTGTTTATATAAACTATAGTAGTACTTATCTGTTATCTACTGTGTATCCTGTGCTTGAATGTCTGCCCCAATGGCTACACAGCAGCTTGTTTATATAAACTATAGTAGTACTTATCTGTTATCTACTGTGTATCCTGTGCTTGAATGGCTGTCCCCATGGCTACACATCAGCTTGTTTATATAAACTATAGTAGTACTTATCTGTTATCTACTGTGTATCCTGTGCTTGAATGGCTGCCCCAATGGCTACACAGCAGCTTGTTTATATAAACTATAGTAGTACTTATCTGTTATCTACTGTGTATCCTGTGCTTGAATGGCTGTCCCCATGGCTACACAGCAGCTTGTTTATATAAACTATAGTAGTACTTATCTGTTATCTACTGTGTATCCTGTGCTTGAATGGCTGTCCCCATGGCTACACAGCAGCTTGTTTATATCAACTATAGTAGTACTTATCTGTTATCTACTGTGTATCCTGTGCTTGAATGGCTGTCCCCATGGCTACACAGCAGCTTGATTATGTAAAGTATAGTAGTGTTTCTGAAGCAAACACACCAGTTTTACCAGTGCAGGGCAACAGTACATTATATTTTCATTTCTTTAAGACACTGACGTGTGGCGTTACTGTTCCTTTAACTTCACAAATCTATTTGCCGATGGAAATTTGACGCCCATCACTACAGTGTGAATTATATCATCAAGTTTGCTTACAAACAATGGTTGGCACAAGTTAAATGTGCAAATTTACATCCATTTTAATAATTCTCCTTCCTTTTCCATTTAAAGTTTGTGGGGTATTTTGCCAGATTTTTACCTTCTGTAAATACAACTTTGCTTTCAACATTTTGCGTTTATACAACTCCTGTTATTCCAGGTTTGAAAATTTATCTCCTGACTTTCTCTCTTTGAGACTGAAATGGAACCCAATGTGGTAGGTGAATTTACTTTTATCTTAAAGGGGTTCACCTTTGAACTAACGTTTGGTATGATGTAGGGAGTGATGTTCTGAGACAATTTGCATTGGATTTTCATTTTTTATTATTTATGGTTTTTGAGTTATTTCGCTTTTTATTCAACAGCTCTCCAGTTTGCAATTTCAGCAGTCTGGTTGCCAGGGTCCAAATTACCCTAGCAACGATGCACTGATTTGAATAAGAGACTGGAATATGAATAGGAGAGCAGGATCAGACTTGCAATGCAGGGCCCACCAGAGCTGGTGCCCCAAGGGCCCCTGCTGTACCCCCACAACCCCTACCGGGGTAGCTGGCACCTGCCCCCCCCCTGAGTGCACATAAAGTAAACCTACCTTCAGCGCATCTGGGAGGGAGCTCAATGGGCTGAGGGAGCGCCAGTGGGCTTTGTGTCTGGCCCAGTCCGACCCTGTAGGAGAAGGCTTGAATAGAAAGATGGATAATAAAACATAACAATAACAATAAATGTGTAGCGTTTGTTTTTTAGATGGGGTCAGTGACCCCCATTTAAAAAGTCGGGAGAAGTAGGCAAATAGTTCGAAAACTACAAAAATAAATAATGAAGACCAATTGAAAAGTTGCTCAGCACTGGCTATTCTATAAGAGTAAAGTTGACTTAAAGGTGAACTTCCCCTTTAAGGAAATTAACTTTATTAACCGTATATCTGGCCGAAGATCTTACCTTGTCCTTCTCTGATGATTTGTCTTTATGTTCTTCTTTATGTTCTGTGTAACGCAGTATTTCATCACAGTTATCAACAACTATGAGCAGCCGACCCAGCCTGTTTATGATGTGATACCCGGTCACACAAAAGAGCAGCCGGCACCCCCACCCTATAGCACCCATGTACATTCTCTGCAGGTGGCAGAAACGCCTCCACCATTTCGCTGGAGTCTCAGTAAGTGATCCTTTTATTGCTCAGTTACAAAGCACTAATGGCAGGGGATTATGGTGCAGCCTCCTCCTTATTGCAGCTCGTAGCTCCCAGGTAGTAGAAACGGGGCCCTACAGCTCCCTGCTCTCAGCCGCACTCCCTAACTTGTGCTTCTGTCGGACACGCAACTATGGGAGTCACTCAGTCCATCTCTTCTAACTACAGTGCTGCAGAACATATTGGGGAAGCACAGCTCCTTGCAAGTAATGACCGTTTTTTTTTCGCCAGCTATGGATTTGCGGCGAAATCCCGCATTTCACCACCTGGAAATTTTTTCCCAAAACTGCGACAAAAATTTGTCACAATAAAAAAAGTCACCAAGACGAAAATGTCGCTGAGACAAAAAACAGTCTCCGTAAGAAAAAACTCCCAATGACTTTAATGCATTTTGACAAAAAAAAAAATCGCCTTAAAAAATACGTCCATGGAATTTAATGCATTTGGACGAAAAAGTCACAGAGACAAAAAAAAGTTGTTGCCATTGACTCGTATGCATTTGGATTGTTGGCTGCGTAAAAAATTGGCACGCGAAAAAGATACATTTTTCCGGCCATTGGCTTCAAGGCATTTTCACCGTTTCACAAAAGCGAAATGGGACAGATTCGCTCATCACTAGTCCCTTAAAGGGACAATATACCCTTTTATCAACATTGGCTTAATGGATACAGGGGCGATCCGTGGGCTGCTGCTGCCTAAGGCAGCAACCCCCATGCCGCCCCCCTCTCCTGCTCCGCGCTTAAAAGTTTAGAGTCAGAGCAAGTAAAAAAAAAAAAACGAGCACGTACTGTGCTTTCTGCACTAGCAGAGCCAAATATCCAGTTTAAAAAACTGGAAATTTGACTCTTAAAGTTACAGAAGGCAGCTTTTTGCCGCCATTTGTAACTAGCCTTGACTGCCACCTGAGAGATGGTACTCACCTTGCCTGATGGCAGGATCGGCCCTGAATGGATAGGCTTGTGCTGAACATACTTTCTGCCTATTGTTTTCATTAGGACATTTTTTTTTAGTTTTTTATTTTTTGCACTGAACAGGGCAAATTTGAAAACAAACTAAAACCACATTCTACTTCCTGATCCCAAAGAGCAAATGTTCCTGTTGAATTGTGCTTAGTACAGGGAACATGTTGGGGCAGTACAAAAAACTTCGAAACTCGACCATCGAATTAAAAAACTTTGAATTCGAAGTTTTTTCAGCAAATTTGGCAATCCTGCGATCGAATAAAAATCGTTCGATAGAACGATTAAATCCTTCGAATTGAAGGATTCGAAGGATTTCAGCAATCGATCGAAAGATTTTTATTCATGTGTAAATACTTGGAAAAAGTTCGTAGAAGGTCCCCATAGGCTAGCATACCAATTCGGCAGGTTTAATTTGACGAAGTATTGAAGTCGAAATTTTTTTAAAGAGACAGTACTTCGATTATCGAATGGTCGAATATTCGAATAATTTTTCTTTTAAAATTACTTTGAATTTCAAATTTTTTAACTTCGAAAATTCCCTTGATTCACTTCGACCCTTGATAAATCTGCCCCGTAATGTTATAGTATCCCAAAACCCAGAACAAACCACAAGTTCCTATTCTAGGCTCACTATTCTGTCTATAACATCCACCTTTTGCTTTGGGAGGAGCCCACAGTTATTTGGATGCCGCCAGATCTTGAAGTGAGAGGACCAATCGGGGGAGTTCTGGGCAGACAAAGAAACCTTAATGTATATACAAACGACGGGAACAGGGAACATACTCGTGGAACAGGCCGGGTCAATACCAATCGGACAGTGCAGTACAGAACCAGGAGTGTAGTCAGGAGAAATAGGCCGGGCCAAATCCAAGCAGTAAGCACAGTACAGAATCAGGATCCAGATGAGAGGTCAGTAATCAGGCAAGGGTCGGTTCAGGCAGCGATACAGCAAAGGTCAAAGACAGGCAAGGGTTGGGAACAGATAATCAGTCAAAAATCACACCCAGGTAATAGACCTACATTGGGCAGTGAGTCAGTGCAGAGTAGGGGGTTTTATAGCCAGAATAATGCCTTACACATTTCCCCTGTGGCCAGATTGGCAACAGGTGAAACAAGCCATGTCTACCTGCAATTATATGAAAAGCAATAAGAGTGACCCAGGGCCTTAGCATATAAAGCAGCGGCAATACAGACAGCACAGAAACACCAGGTCCCTGGTTCAACTCCAGCCTGGATATTAGAGAACACTTGGTTACATGTAGATATAACTATGTATGTTAAGTTAGATATATTTGACAGATTTTATAAGGATGACTGGGTTTGCCAAGCTCCTACAAGGGTTCAAGTGATATCTTATATTTCTGTAGTTGTGCCTGTTTAGTACCTAATCATTCTGTAAATAATAGCAATAGCCCAGAGCTAAATGTAAATGTCCCACTGGGCTTTACCAAGGAAGGGAAGGGCGATAGATGTTATTTTTAGTGATGAGTGAAACTGGCTTGTTTCGCTCTAAAATTTGTGAAATCAAAGAAAAATTTAGAACTTTTGCCTTGAAGTCAATAAAATTATCTGTCACCTGTATTTCTTGTGTGGTTTTTCTTGTTTTTTTCCCCCCGACAAAACAAAACTCATGGCAAACTGTAATACTGACGTGTGTTTTTTCTGTGTCAGTGAGATAAAAAAGTCTCCATGAGAAAAAACGCCAATTGACTTTAATGCATTTAGACTAAAAAAGTAACCATAAAAAAAGAGACAAAAAAAAGTTGTCACGAGAAAAAAACTGCCATTTTGATCGTTGCCCGCATAAAAAATTGTCACCCGAAAAAAATAAATGTTGCCGCCCATTGACTTCAATGCATTTCGCACATTTTTTGCCGTTTCACAAAAAGTGAAATGGGGCAGATTCACTCACCACTAATCCCTTAAAGGGACAATATACCCTTTTATCAACATTATTGATAATGTGTCTTTTTTCTGGAGCAAATAATTGTGAAATGCAAATTTCTCCACACAACTGTACCAGGCAAAAAAAAAAAAAGTTCGCTCATCCCTAGTTAGTTTGTCTAGATCCAAAATTACAGCCAAATCCTACCCGAAATCTCATGGTTTTATTCCTTAATCGCCATTAATGATTCCTTTTTTTCTTATTGTTGTTATTAAGGAAAGAAGATTTTAATTCCCATTGGGACTATTTCCATCATAGCGGTGCTAATTATGATTCCAGTACTTACTGTGTATTTTGGTAAGAGAAACATTATATTCATCATGTATTTGCCTCTGAATTCCAAAGCATTTGAAGCTCATTGACCATCTGACCAAGTGCAAATAGGAGCAAAAGTTGGGCGTGGGCACAAGGCGCAAGGAAACAGATGAAAATGGTTTCATGTTTTTTTAACATGTACAAATTCTCAAATAAACGTGTACGGGCTCGTACAGATGAACGTTTCCTGCTCCGTTCCCCAGCGGTCAGTTGTAATGCATTTAACTGCAGGGGAGCGCAGCAAGGAACGCATTCCATTTATTTAAACAAGTACACAGGTGCAGGTAAGTGCATTTTGCAGTAAAATGCACGGCAGGGGAACGGAGCAGGAAACATTCATATGTACGAGCCCTTAAAGGAGAACTAAACCCCTCCCAATAAGAAATGGGTGCCATCTTCCAGATCTTCAGTCTTCATATGTAAGGGAGCTTTGTATTGCGCATGTGCAGTTGGAGCAGTGTTCCCGTTCATAGAAACTGCGCATGCGCCAAAAGAAATAGACAGAAGATCCGGAATATGACGCCCATGAGATCCACTGCGCTTACTCTGCACCGATATGTGAGCAATGTATTCGGGACACTTTCAGGGGTAATAAACTATGCAGGAGGGGAAGCAAGGAGGTGGGACTATCTAGGGCAGGGATCCACAACCTTTTGAACCTGTGAGCAACATTCAGAAGAAAAAGGAGTTGGGGAGCAACACTAGCATGAAAAATGCTCTCGAGTGCCAAATAAGGGCTGTGATTGGCCATTTGGTAGTCCCTATGTGTATTGACAACCTACATTGAGGCTCTGTTTGGTAGTAAACATGGTTTTTATACAACTAAAACTTGCCTCCAAGCCTGGAATTCAAAAATAAGCTCCTGCTTTGAAGCCACTGGGAGCAACATTCAAGCGGTTAAAGAGCTACATGTTGCTCACGAGCTACTGGTTGGGGATCACTGATCTAGGGTAATAGGTAGGGGCTTTTCTTGGCTCCATCTTTGGACAACAGAAAGAGGTCATTGAGCATTATTTACTTCAATTTAATTTAAATCATTTTTTTTGAACATTTAAAGGACTAGTAACAGTGAAATTTGTTTCTTTTTATCGAAAAAAACCCCCCCACCAACACAGTTTAAACTTTTAATTCCCAAAGCTTTTATTAAGAAATTGCTTACCGATTCTCTGCATGCGCTCCTCTTCTGAAACAAAGACAAGGCGATGATCCTTCATGCGGCGCTTGATTTCTCCTCCCTGGCTATCTCCTATAGAAGGCAGAGAGGAGAAATCGAGCGCAGCACGATGGATCGTCGCCCTGTCGCCGTTTTAGAACAGGAGCACATGCAGAGATCTGTAAGCAATTTCTTAATAAAAGCTTTGCCGAATTAAAAGTTTAAACTGCGTTGGTGTTTTTTTTTTAAAGAAAAGAATTTAAAAAAAATTGCTGTTACTGAATACTGAATTTGTCCTTCTAAAAGATATACTGTATATATTTGCATTAACATATGTTTACAAAATCGAATTTTATACCCATGGGCTTCTTTCCATGCACCACTAGAAAAAATAAGATCCATATTTATTATATTGTATATTTATATGAAAAATAAGAAATTATAAGAAAATATATTTTTGTGAATAATTGTGATTTGTGACAAAACCCATATGTCATCATCAGGTGTTTATGGGTTAATCTGAATCTTATTTTTTTTTCTTTTTTGGAAGAAAATGCATCATATAAATTCCATGTGATCTTTCTGGGTTTTAGGTTGTGAGATTGTATTTTTTTTTTTTAAGATTTGTGGGAAGCAGCTCAATTAGAACTACATTTAGGGCAAATACTTATCTGCTGTCATCAATATGTCTTTAAGCTGAGCCTGTAGTTCAGAAGGTTCAGTAGTAATAGGACTCATTTAATTGAGCCGTTGAGCAAGTACAGCTGGGGATGGGGGCGGGAAGGGAGTAGTGTAGTTTGGAGGTGATCTGGTGCTCTTGCCTTGGGCATCTATTCCCTTTGGCCTGGCTCTGATTTTTAGAATAATAAAGACTAATAGTGTTACAGGTATGGGATTCGTTATCTGGAAATCTGTTATCGAGAAAGCCCTTAATTACGGAAAGTCTGTCCCCCATAGACTTCATTTTATCCAAATTTTGCAGGTTTTTAAAAAGTATTTCCTTTTTCTCTATAATAATAAAACAGTAACTTGTACTTGATCGCAACTAAGATATAATTAATCCTTATTGGAGGCAACCCCAGCCTATTGGGTTTATTTAATGTTTAAATGATTTTCTAGTAGTATGAAAATCCAAATTACGGGAAAGATCAGTTAAACGGAAAACCCCAGGTCCGAGCATTCTGGATAACAGGTCCCATACATGTACTAACCTGAAAGTTGCATCTCATGAGTAAATATAGGAGTTGTAATAGGGAAGCTGTCAAACACTTTATAAAGCCTTTAGTTGCACTTATATATATATATTAAAAAAATGTTTTTTCTTTTCTTACAGTCTTTAGCTCATACGGTTCATACGGTTCATACGGTTCATACGGTTCATACGGTTCATACGGTTCATACGTTTCATACTACACTGACTGCTATTATGGAGCAAATGGAACAAATTGCCGTAAGATATCAGTACTTTTAGTATTTGTATTTGATGTGTGTTTTAAAAAATCATTAAGGTTTCAGCTTATCCACAATCTGATGATTGTCACCAGGGTCGGACTGGCACATTTGAGGCCCATCGGGTTCCAAACCCCGGGGGCCCCGTGTGCATGTGGCAAAATCAACGTGGTGAGTGCATGTGCAAGAAATGGCGTGCCAAGTAGTGATGGGCAAATTTCTCCCGTTTCGCTTCACCGAAAAATGCGCAAATTTTTCCACAAAATTCGCAAAACAACGGAAAATCCTGAAATCGGGAAATTCCCGAAAAAATCCTGAAATTCGAAAGTTTTCACAAAAAATCATGAAATTCTAACGTTTCCACAAAAAAATCGTGCGATTCGAACATTTTCACAAAAAAATTAAGCAATTAGAATTTTTTCACAAAAAAATCGAGCAATTCGAACGTTTTCATGAAAAAATCGAGCAATTCGAACGTTTTCACGAAGAATTAGTGAATCGGAAATTGACACTGGTGAATTTTCACCGATGAATTTACGAGGGAAATTGACAAATTTATTCGGCGCCGGCGAAACTCGGAATCTCGCAGTTAATTAGTGCCAGGCAAATTTATTCGCCCATCACCAGTGCCGAGTGCATGCGCGGATGTCCTCGAGCACCACGCCGCACATTTATTTTTATTTTCTCCCAATCGGGAGTGGGTCTGGGCCCCACCGGGTTTTTTCCTGGTCTCCCGCTGGCCCAGTCCGACCCTGATTGTCACTGTATCAAATAGAGCTGTACAAAAGGTTGTTGTTCACCTTTGAGTTAACTCTTTAGTACAATGTAGAGAGTGATATTCTGAGACAGTTTGCAATTGGTTTTAATTTTTTTATTTTTACAATTTCAGTAATTTCAGTAATTGCATGGTAACCCTAGCTTCCATGACAGGATTTGAATAAGGGACTGGAATATGACTAGCAGACGGCCTAGGGATGGGAGATTCTTTTTACCTTGTTTCGCCACGAAATTACGTATGGGGTCTCACATCAAAAAAAATGACGCACGTCAAAAAAAATTGCTGTGCGACAATTTTTTTGACGCCCATAGACTTTAATGGGCGTCGACGACATTTCGCTGGTGGCAAATTTTTGGCGTAACAAAATGGGTCAAATTCGCACATCCCTACCTATAATTAATAAAAAGTTGCAATAACAATAAATCTGTAGCCCTACAGAGCATTTGTTTATTTAGATGGGGCTAGTGACTCCATTTGAAAGCTGGAAAGAGTCAGACGAAAAAGGCAAATAATGAAAAAACTATATAAGGCTACAAATGTATTGTTACTTTTTATTGCTCATCTTTCTATTCATGCCTCTCCTATTCATATTCCAGTCTCTTATTTAAATCAATGCATGATTGCTAGAGCAATTTGTACCCTAGCCACCAGATGGCTGAAATAAAAAGCTAAATAACTCAAACAAAATGGAAACCATTTATATATATATATATATATATATATATATATATATATATATATATATATATATATATATATATATATATATATAAAATACAGGTATGGGACCTGTTATCCAGAATGCTCGGGACCTGGGGTTACAGATCATTCTGTATTTTAGATCTTCTTGCATTGTCTACTATAAAATCATATAAACCCAATAGGCTGGGTTTGCTTCCAAGAAGGATTAATTATATCTCAGTTGGGATCAAGTACAAGTTACTGTTTAATTATTACACAGATAAAAGAAATCATTTTTAAAGATTTGGATTATTTGGATAAAATTGAGTCTGTGGGAGAAGGCCTTTCGGTAATTTGGAGCTTTCTGGATAATGGGTTTCCGGATAATGGATCCCAGACCTGTAGAATAAATATTAAAGTGTAGGCATAAAAGAGACATTTCCTGAAGGAATATAATGAGTAGTAAATATTATGAGTAGTAACAGAGATGTTCTCACGTCTGTAGTGGGACTAAAGGCTAATGTTTTTCAATAAATGTTATAAAGAGGTTTTGTTTTCTTTTTACAGCCACAAGCTGCCGAATGTACTGCAACTCCAGTAACTGGTGTATCCGTGATTACCAGATATGTGATGGTGTACAAGACTGCCCTTATGGAGACGATGAAAGAAATTGCGGTAAGAAATCACTACTAAGAAAACTTGAGGCAACTTCAGAAAGCCGAGTGCTTTCCCACTGGTGATTTACATTATTGCAGCAGGAAAGCACTTGGGGATTGGAGGTGGGAGATGAATTGCCCGTGTTAGATTAATTGTGCCGGGGCAACCAAATCTCCTCTTGTGTCAGGGCCCTTAAGGGTCCAACATTCTATAGATATTTAAAGGAGTTGTTCATCTTTAAATTAATAAAGTATGATGTAGAGAGTGATTTTCTAAGACTATGTGCAAATGGTTTCTATTTTGTTTGAGTTATTTAGCTTTTTATTCCAGCCATCTGGTTGCTAGGGTACAAATTGCTCTAGCAATCATGCATTGATTTAAATAAGAGACTGGAATATGAATAGGAGAGGCCTGAATAGAAAGATGAGTAATAAAAAGTAACAATACATTTGTAGCCTTACAGAGCATTTGATGGGGCCAGTAACCACCCATTTAAAAGCTGGAACGAGTCAGAAGACAAATAATTAAATAATTTAAAAAAGTAAACATAACACTTTTTAATGTTCTCATGCAGGAAGCTGCCACCTTGAGCAAGATTCTTACCTTATCTCATGGTAACAGTTCCCTTGTTTGTAGAACATTGGGTGCTTGACTTTACTCAGCCTGTGGGGTCAGTGTCCTTGGGTGTCCAACTTCTGTAGTACAGAGGGCTGGAATTTTTCTGGTCTCAGTGAGCATAGGGCAGGCAGAGTATGACACACACAGGGAGTATAGGGCAGGCAGAATATGGCAAACACAGGGAGTATAGGGCAGGCTGAGTATGGCACAAGCAGAAAGCATAGGGCAGGCAGATCAAGAGACAGGGAAACCTATCAGGACCACTCTAAGATGTACTACATACAGTGATACAGTGCTGGTGCCCCAATTTGAATAAGGTGTGAACAATGTGCGCAGTTTCAGTCTGGGTTTGAGGTGTGAACAGTACAGGGCTTTAGAGATGCGAACAAGGTGAGGTGTCACGAGTGTGAACAACGTAGGGTAGATTAAAGATATGAACAATGCAGGATTTTAAACAATTCAGAGGTCAGTTGATCTCAGGATTGATACCTTTTAAACTAATACAAGGTAAGTAGTCACAGCAGCTAGACTTTCATGTGGGGGCCACACAAGAGGGGTCACAGACCAGATGTGGTCGCCAGCTGGACAGCACTGTTCTAGACTATGCCTGTGTACAATAAGTTAGTAATAAATTAGTTTATTGGCAAAGCCCATATAGTTGTTTACAATTTACATAATTGTGTAACTGGGAGCTGTTTAAGTAGAGAGTATAAATCATGAAATCAGCTGAACTCATCAGTGTGAAAATTTTGGCCGTGTGCATTTTGTGAACACACCTATAAATACCACACCCGTTTAACCAAAACGTATCCTAGATGTACCGGTGTGAAAACTACAGAACAAATAGGAATATTAGCTCAAGATGAGTCAATATAATCACTACATAAAATAGAGATTTTTAACCCCAGACATGCCAGTATAATTGCTACACAAAATGAATAATCAGCATATTAACCAGAGATGTGACAGTATAATTACAATAGATATTAGTTAATCTGCATTTTAACCTCAAACGAGGCAGTATAATCAATAAATAAAATAGATAATGGGCATAACCCCAGACATGTCAACATAAATAGTACAGAAAATGCATAATCTGCATAAAAACATGATATACTAATATAATTACTGCAGAAAATGGATAGTCAACATATTAAATCCAAATATGACAGTATTATTGCTCCTAAATGATCAGCATTTTAACCTGAGATGTATTATAATTTATTATAATTACTGCAAATAATGGAAAATATGCATATTAACCCCAGACAAGCCTGTATAATCACTAAATAAAATTGATAATGGGCATTTTAACCCCAGACATGCCAACATAATTACTACAGAAAATGGATAATCTGCATATTAACCTGAGATATGCTAATATAATTAACACAGGAAATGGATACACGACATATCAACCCCATTTGATAATCAGCATATTAACCTGAGATGTGCCAGTATGATTACTACAAATATTGGATAATCTGCATATTAACCCAATATATGACAGAATAATTACTACAGAAAATTGATAATCTGCATATTAACCTAAATTACTGTATGTTAGTATAATTAATAAGGGAAATGGATAATCAACATATTAACCCTGACATACCAGTATAATTGCTACATAAAATTGATAATCAGTATGTTAAATTGAGATGTGTCAGCATAATTACTACAAATAATGCATAATCTTCATATTAACCTCAGACCAGCCAGTATAATCAATAAATAAAATAGATAATGAGCATTTTAAGCCCAGGCATACCATCATAATTAAGACAGAAAATGGATAATCTGCATATTAACCCAAAATATGCTAGTATAATTAATACAGGGAATGGATAATCAACATGTGAACCCCAGATGTGCCAGAATAATTGCTACATAAAATGGATAATCAGCATATTAACCTGAGATGTATCATCATAATTACTACAAATAATGGATAATCTGCATATTTACCCCAAACAATTCAGTTGAATCAAAGTAAATTAGGTTGAAAAAAAAACACAGGTCCATCAAGTGTAACCATTCATTTAAGCAATAAACAAAATAGATAATGGCCATTTTAATCCCAACATAGTTACTACATAAAATGGATAATCTGCATATTAACCTGAGATCGACCAGTATAATCACTACAGGAAATGAATAATCAGCATATTAACCTAACATGTGCCAGTATAATTTCTACAAATAATGGATAATCTGCATATAAACCCCAGACAAGCCAATATAATCAACAAAAAAATAGATAATGGACATCTTAACCCCAGACATGCCTGCATAATTACTACAGAAAATGGATAATCTGCATATTTGCCAGTATAATTTATGCATGAAATGGATAATACGTTTATTAACCTCAGACTTGCCAGTAACATCACTGTAGAAAGGATCAATAATCACTCCTTTAATTTCTGACTTTCATTATGACTCTTGCGAGATCCCCCCTGAAATCTGTAGAGTAATATTTTTGGTGTGCTCTAGTTTAGTGCAGTTTGTTTGTTAATTACAGTGTTACAGGACATTCTGTAAGGAACAAACCTCCTTTCTCTTCCAGTGAGATTATATGGAGCGGACTTCCAACTGCAGGTCTATTCTCCATTAAAGTCAGCATGGCTGCCCGTGTGTGCTGATTACTGGACTGATGACTTTGGAAGGTTTGCCTGCCAGGACTTTGGATACAACAGGTAAATATAATACTGATTGAAATGATGTCTATGATGATTCTCATTTATCTAGGTCATGATATACAGTATCTAGTAGAATTAAGTCAAAGGCAACTGGACATTTTGGGGGCTATTTATTAAAGTCCAAAGTGTAAAAACTCAAAAAATTGAGTTTTTTCACTAGAAAACTTAAATTATTAGTGGAATATTTTGAAATGCATTATACCTCGATGCTGCAAAAAGCCAGAATCCGAAAATCTGCCATCTCAGACCTGTCAATGGTCCTGTATTAGTCAATTGGAGAGGCACCTATCCCAAACTGAAGTTATTGAATTCGAGCAATTCAGGTTTTTGCTAAAAAAAAATTGGGCAAGGGAGATTTAATTAAAATAATTAGATACATTTGCATTTTAGTAAATAACCCAGTTTGAGTTTTCTTGGAAATGTTTCACCACTCATCCGAGTGGCTTCTTCAGTTGACCAAGCCCTTGAACTGAAGAAGCCACTCGGACGAGTGGTGATATGTCTTCAAAAAGGGGTGTGACATAATTCAACCAGTAGCCCAATAACATCCCTCTTTTGTTTGGGTTTGAGATGAGCTATGAGATCAGGACAACTATGGCATCTTCCACTGTTAGAAATAAACATAATTACACCGTTAAATACCATCGAGAATGTGGACGCTTCTTCTAATTATTGGATATGGCCATATGCATTTTTGGCAATACATGATATCATGGCATTCCTGATAAATATGTGTTTCCTACTTTATGGCAACAGTTTGGGGAAGTGCTTTCCTCTTTCAGCACAATAGTAAGGTCCATATAAAGTTGATTTGCTGAGATGGGTGAGGGAGAACATGGCTGGCTTTCACAGAGCCTTCAACTCAAATCAAGTGAACCCCTGTGAGATACATTGGAATCCTATCTGTAAGCTTGATCCCCAATTTCAATGCCCAACCTCTTGCTTATTAAAGGAAAACTATACCCCCAAACAATGTAGGTCTCTATAAAAAGATATTGCATAAAACAGCTCATATGTAAAATCCTGCTTCATGTAAATAAACCATTTTCATAATAATATACTTTTCTAGTAGTATGTGCCATTGAGTAATCATAAATAGAAAATTGCCATTTTAAAAAATAAGGGCCGCCCCCGTAGGATTCACTGTACTCACAGACATACCAACAAACCATACATGTTAGGTCACATGAGCCAATTAACAGACAGAGTTGTGTCTTTTGCTTCAAGACTTCTTCCTGTTACAGTCAGAGTTGCAGTATTTCTGGTCAGGTGATCTCTGAGGCAGCACACAGACCATCACAAAATGGTGGCTCAAGGCAAGAGGTGTAAAAGGACAATATTTACTTAAATATATATTCCAGTTTGGTAAGATTCTTTAATATGCCACTTAATATGATATGAACTATCTGTTGCTTAAGTGTTCATTTTGGGGGTATAGTTTTCCTTTAATGGAAAGAAATTTCATCAATAATGTGCCAACATTTAATAGAAAACTTTCCAAGAGCAGCAGATAATGGCAGTTTTAACATCATAGAGGACCAACTTGATATTAATACTCTTGGTTTTGGTATGAGATGTCCCCCTACAGTACTGTTTCATGTTATATTATATATTCATTCTTATACCCATTAATATATGGGCCACAGTTCCAATAATTCACACAACTGTGCTTGGTTTGTTCCTCAGGAGCAGCTATAACAGATATGAAACTTTGGAGTCCTCCTATGCCCCTCGTGGGTATTTCATGTTATACTATGGAGACCGGAGCAGCAAATTCTATGCAAGTGTTCAATACAGGTACGTCTGTAATAGTGTCCAGCTAATAATATAATTCTCATCTCATGTGGCTCACATAATAAGAGGCGCAATGTTTGTGCCGGTGCCAGTAATTCCTTGCAATCAATAGGGCGTATTATTTTCAGGTCACCTGTTTAAAAGCAAACATCTGATTGGTGGGCCTTGGGTTACTAGACCCTGATCAAACTTTATTCCTATTACAATAGCCATTAATGTAATCATGTAAGGCAGTACTGTAATAAATGCAATGTTATCAAAGGGTAACTAGTAAATGTCATCTACTAACTGCCAGTTACTAGAAGTGGTTCAACTTTTTGCTAGAAAGTTAATGACTTCACCAAAAATCCCTCTTTTGAGATACACAACTCTCCTTGTCTATTCAGTGTAGTTCCCTACTTGTAGTTCTATGCTATTAGCTATAGTAGTGGCTAAAGTATGTTGTACAATTTATATCTGTATTAAAAATAAGTTTGTGTCCTAAGCATATATATATATATATATATATATATATATATATATATGGTATAGTAGAACCGGCACTCACCCTCAAATCATCAAGCCCCGGGTGCTGCTTCAAGGGTTTGCATATTAGATCATTTAAGAGCACTCACGGGTGTTGTGAAGAATACTTTTTTATTGGAGTGTTACAATCTACCCCACATCAACGCGTTTCGGTTCTTTCTGAACCGTCGTCAGGATGCACCCAGAAGTCATCACGTGATCCATAAATACAAACATAGACCAATCAGTGAACAAAGATAATTAGTGAGCAGAATTAGTTAAATATTCACAACAGTGTTCTGCATTCAAGTGTTAGCATAAATTACTGAATCCATTAACACAAATTCCATATACATGTTAAAAATTCCAAATACATATTAAAAGATTTTTTATAAAAAATGTGAAAAAAGTGAAAAAAGTTAGCCTTGTTAAAACTTTAAAAAGTATATGTATGTAGTGACTCATATAGTCTCTTTGAGACATAAGGACTGTACAGATGACACATCACAAAACAAGCCTATCAAAGGTATCCATGTGTTCCAGTGCAAAAAGCTGGTCCAAAAAATTTTTAATCTATAAATAATAATATACAACAGCATTTGGGGGTGCATAGTTACTGGATAAATAACAGCCCTTCCAGAGCCATATAACATCTGATTAGAATAGGGGTCTAATCACATGTTAATCTGTCAATGGTTCTGTGTACTTCACATATCGAACCACATGGACTGCTTATCTCATATTATTGTTTCTACAGGGCAGAAAAATCCTGTCCAAAGGCACCACTCAAATATAATCAAGTATAAATTCATCCATGACATGTAATTGTCTGGAGAATATTTTGAACCATTATTATAGCACCTATATTATATATATTGTTAGCATGGTTTCTTGATTCCCAGTTCTAAGGTCAAGTATATGTAGATAGAGGGTGATTCCCAATTATAGTGTATCTATATGTCGCCACTCCCATATCCCACTTATCGTGTAGAACAATTCCCTGTACCAAAAAAGATAAAAACAAAGAACAGAACCGTACTGCCAATATTTCAAAGTAAGTACGATATTGATTAGTCCTAGAAACAGAAAAAAGGAGAAAGAAAAAGGAAAAGGACGGACAGGAGTCTTCTTAGATAAAACATGCCAATGAGTACATTTCATTAAGGCCCCTGGGGGCAACTGTGTCTAAAGTCCGTATCCACTTGGCCTCTTTTTGAAGCAATATCCTCCCCCTGTCACCTCCACGTTTAAGTGCGGGGACATGATCAATTAGTACACATCGTATGGAGGGGAGCGAATGTCCAAATCTCACACAGTGTCTCGCAAGTGGACTGTCAGCCTTGCCAGAAGTTAGAGCGGTGCGTATGGTGGATCTGTGGTTGTTCATCCGAATCCGAAAAGTAGTGGTACATTTCCCAATATAATACAAGCCACACGGGCAAATAATACAGTAAACCACATATTCAGAGAGACAGGTTAATCGATGTCGTATTTCAAATCTCTTACCACTGTGAGGATGGGTAAAGTGAGATCCAGTTAGAAGAAAGCCACAAGTGATACAGCCGCTACACCTGAAGCAGCCCATCTTGTTAAATATCTTTTTATTCGATTTCAACCGTCTGTGGCAACGTAGTCTCGCGCATGTTTTGCAAGTCCGTGACCATCAACATATCACGCAGGGCCCGACCCTTCCGGTATGCGCATCTCGGCGCCTCCACTTTAGTGAATGGTAGGCTATTATCCATTTGTAATATGGGCCAATTCTTTCTAATGGATGTACATATATGTTTACTTGCAGGCGAAAAGTTAGAAACAAAGGTTAGAGTATCCCCCTTGTTCACTTCGCCTGACCTAGTAACTGACTTATTTGTATCCTCTTTTGAGAAAGCTCTTTCCAATTCCTTGTCCAAGAACTCTTTCTGATACCCACGTTGTACAAATCTCTCATGCATCTCATATGCCTGTTGTTTTGCCCGCCCAAAATCAGAATTGTTGCGAACAACTCTAAGAAATTGTGTGTATGGTATAGATCTCAAAATAGAGGGCGGATGAAAACTGTGCGCATGCAAAACCGTGTTTCTGTCTGTATCTTTACGATAAAGAGTAGTGCCCACACCATTGGACGTACGAAAAATTCTGATGTCCAGAAAATCAACCGTATCACGATCAAGGGTTAATGTGAATTTGACCGGAGTAGAAAGGGCATTTAATTCGGCAACAAATGTCTGGAGTCCAACGTGGTCCCCCCGCCAAATCAGAAACACATCATCGATATACCTCTTATATAGAAATAGTTGGTCAACATATTTAGAAAGGATGTGTTCTTTTTCAAAAAAATCCATATATAGATTTGCATAGGAGGGGGCCACGTTGGACCCCATTGCCGTGCCCGTCAATTGTAAATAAAAAGTATTTTCAAAGCGGAAATAATTCCGGGTAAGTACCATTTCCAGTAGGGAGCAAAGAAATTCGACCGGTGGCCCCCCGTGTGTCCATTAATCAATGCCGTCCTACAAGCTGAGACACCCTGATCAAGCGGTATGATAGTGTACAAACTGGACACGTCAAGCGTGGCAAAAATAGTGTCATCAGGGAGTGGACCCAGCATGGCCAAGATTTGAAGAATGGCCGGTGTATCAGCTATGTGGGAGGGCATCTTTAGACACAGGGGTTGAAGGAATGTATCAAGGTAACAAGCAATATTTGAGAGAAGAGATCCACGTGCAGAAATAATAGGCCGGCCAGGGGGTGAAGTGATGGATTTATGTATCTTCGGCAACGTATATATAATTGGACACCTGGGAAATTCTACAGAAAGATACTGGCAACATTTTTCACTGATCCACCCATTGACTACAGCTGTGTTGAGTTGGAGATCTATTTCTTTCTTAAACCTCTCAGTAGGGTCCCCTTGTAATTGCATATAGGTCCGTTTGTCTGACAATTGTCCAAACAATTCATTTCTATAGAATGCACGGTCAAGTAGGACTATAGACCCACCCTTATCAGCTGGCCGAATAATCAATTCACTGTCGCTCCTAAGGGTTCGTATGGCCTCCCGCTCAATTTTGTTCAAATTGGAATAGACTTTATCTTGTTTAGAAATACTGTTTTTGAAGTCCCTCTGCACTATGCCACAATAAGTTTTTATTGAGGTGGGTGTGTTGGGTGGTTCAAACCTGCTGACGGGGCGAAACTTCTCTACTTGAGCATCAGGTCTGTCTTTAAAAAAGTCCCTCAATTTCAATTTCCTTTGGAGGCGATATAAATCAATCTCCAGATTGAATTCATCGGTCCGCTGGACCGGAACAAATGACAAACCCCTGCTCAGTAGAGAGGCCTCGCCCTGTGTCAGCATGTGTTTGCTCAAGTTAAATATTACATGTTCACCTTCCTCGGTGGTCTGCCTCGGCGGTTTGTACCCCCCTCTCCTGGTATGTTTCCTTTTCCTTTTACCTCCCCTAAAAAATGAGTACGGGTTACAACTCCGCTGGGGATATTCTCTTGAGAGGCACATGCCGCGGGCCCTTTGGGTGTATCAGTATCAGAGGTGGGTGAGTCCCCAGAACTGTCTACCGTGGAAAAATTTCTCCTATGTGTTCTCCGTCTAGACCACCTGTCTGTGTCTTGTTTCCCTATTAGCCACCCATAAACTCGGCGGTCCCTGTAATCAGAATCTACTTTGATCACTTTGGTTTGTTTAAATGCAATCAACTCCTGTCGGTATTTGTCAATGCTAGTTTCTAATTTAGTTTTCCAATTTGTGGACTGATCGGCCACCATTAAAGGAATGGCAGTCGATTCAAGCTCACCGATCTCTGCCCGTATCTTTCTAAGTTCTTTCCCAGATTGTTCAACCACTAGCAACATAAGATCCAAGGAGCATTTGTTCAAAATTCCACACCAGCGACTGCAAAATTCAGGGCTGGCGCGGCCAATGGTAGGAATATTACGAATTCGGAAGCCCCTTGGAATCTTACGCTGCCTATAATAATCAGAAAGGTATAGGCCATGCAAGTAAAAATCAACCTCCCTCTTTTTGAGACCATTTAGCTGATTAAATAAATCTTTAGGCAACTTACCCACCCTTTCAGTGGCGGTCCTACTTGACCGTGCATTCTATAGAAATGAATTGTTTGGACAATTGTCAGACAAACGGACCTATATGCAATTACAAGGGGACCCTACTGAGAGGTTTAAGAAAGAAATAGATCTCCAACTCAACACAGCTGTAGTCAATGGGTGGATCAGTGAAAAATGTTGCCAGTATCTTTCTGTAGAATTTCCCAGGTGTCCAATTATATATACGTTGCCGAAGATACATAAATCCATCACTTCACCCCCTGGCCGGCCTATTATTTCTGCACGTGGATCTCTTCTCTCAAATATTGCTTGTTACCTTGATACATTCCTTCAACCCCTGTGTCTAAAGATGCCCTCCCACATAGCTGATACACCGGCCATTCTTCAAATCTTGGCCATGCTGGGTCCACTCCCTGATGACACTATTTTTGCCACGCTTGACGTGTCCAGTTTGTACACTATCATACCGCTTGATCAGGGTGTCTCAGCTTGTAGGACGGCATTGATTAATGGACACACGGGGGGGCCACCGGTCGAATTTCTTTGCTCCCTACTGGAAATGGTACTTACCCGGAATTATTTCCGCTTTGAAAATACTTTTTATTTACAATTGACGGGCACGGCAATGGGGTCCAACGTGGCCCCCTCCTATGCAAATCTATATATGGATTTTTTTGAAAAAGAACACATCCTTTCTAAATATGTTGACCAACTATTTCTATATAAGAGGTATATCGATGATGTGTTTCTGATTTGGCGGGGGGACCACGTTGGACTCCAGACATTTGTTGCCGAATTAAATGCCCTTTCTACTCCGGTCAAATTCACATTAACCCTTGATCGTGATACGGTTGATTTTCTGGACATCAGAATTTTTCGTACGTCCAATGGTGTGGGCACTACTCTTTATCGTAAAGATACAGACAGAAACACGGTTTTGCATGCGCACAGTTTTCATCCGCCCTCTATTTTGAGATCTATACCATACACACAATTTCTTAGAGTTGTTCGCAACAATTCTGATTTTGGGCGGGCAAAACAACAGGCATATGAGATGCATGAGAGATTTGTACAACGTGGGTATCAGAAAGAGTTCTTGGACAAGGAATTGGAAAGAGCTTTCTCAAAAGAGGATACAAATAAGTCAGTTACTAGGTCAGGCGAAGTGAACAAGGGGGATACTCTAACCTTTGTTTCTAACTTTTCGCCTGCAAGTAAACATATATGTACATCCATTAGAAAGAATTGGCCCATATTACAAATGGATAATAGCCTACCATTCACTAAAGTGTAGGCGCCGAGATGCGCATACCGGAAGGGTCGGGCCCTGCGTGATATGTTGATGGTCACGGACTTGCAAAACATGCGCGAGACTACGTTGCCACAGACATGGTTGAAATCGAATAAAAAGATATTTAACAAGATGGGCTGCTTCAGGTGTAGCGGCTGTATCACTTGTGGCTTTCTTCTAACTGGATCTCACTTTACCCATCCTCACAGTGGTAAGAGATTTGAAATACGACATCGATTAACCTGTCTCTCTGAATATGTGGTTTACTGTATTATTTGCCCGTGTGGCTTGTATTATATTGGGAAATGTACCACTACTTTTCGGATTCGGATGAACAACCACAGATCCACCATACGCACCGCTCTAACTTCTGGCAAGGCTGACAGTCCACTTGCGAGACACTGTGTGAGATTTGGACATTCGCTCCCCTCCATACGATGTGTACTAATTGATCATGTCCCCGCACTTAAACGTGGAGGTGACAGGGGGAGGATATTGCTTCAAAAAGAGGCCAAGTGGATACGGACTTTAGACACAGTTGCCCCCAGGGGCCTTAATGAAATGTACTCATTGGCATGTTTTATCTAAGAAGACTCCTGTCCGTCCTTTTCCTTTTTCTTTCTCCTTTTTTCTGTTTCTAGGACTAATCAATATCGTACTTACTTTGAAATATTGGCAGTACGGTTCTGTTCTTTGTTTTTATCTTTTTTGGTACAGGGAATTGTTCTACACGATAAGTGGGATATGGGAGTGGCGACATATAGATACACTATAATTGGGAATCACCCTCTATCTACATATACTTGACCTTAGAACTGGGAATCAAGAAACCATGCTAACAATATATATAATATAGGTGCTATAATAATGGTTCAAAATATTCTCCAGACAATTACATGTCATGGATGAATTTATACTTGATTATATTTGAGTGGTGCCTTTGGACAGGATTTTTCTGCCCTGTAGAAACAATAATATGAGATAAGCAGTCCATGTGGTTCGATATGTGAAGTACACAGAACCATTGACAGATTAACATGTGATTAGACCCCTATTCTAATCAGATGTTATATGGCTCTGGAAGGGCTGTTATTTATCCAGTAACTATGCACCCCCAAATGCTGTTGTATATTATTATTTATAGATTAAAAATTTTTTGGACCAGCTTTTTGCACTGGAACACATGGATACCTTTGATAGGCTTGTTTTGTGATGTGTCATCTGTACAGTCCTTATGTCTCAAAGAGACTATATGAGTCACTACATACATATACTTTTTAAAGTTTTAACAAGGCTAACTTTTTTCACTTTTTTCACATTTTTTATAAAAAATCTTTTAACATGTATTTGGAATTTTTAACATGTATATGGAATTTGTGTTAATGGATTCAGTAATTTATGCTAACACTTGAATGCAGAACACTGTTGTGAATATTTAACTAATTCTGCTCACTAATTATCTTTGTTCACTGATTGGTCTATGTTTGTATTTATGGATCACGTGATGACTTCTGGGTGCATCCTGACGACGGTTCAGAAAGAACCGAAACGCGTTGATGTGGGGTAGATTGTAACACTCCAATAAAAAAGTATTCTTCACAACACCCGTGAGTGCTCTTAAATGATCTAATATATATATATTACATACCTGCATATACTGTATTGGACTATAGATAGATATTAACAAATGTCTTCATTTATTTACAGTTATTTCTGTTCTACAGGAAATGTGGTCTCCTTACATTGTATAAGTAAGTATTAGAATATGACCATCAACACAATATATGGTAATTTGTCTATTATTAATTAGATGGACTTTTCTGTGGTTGGCAAATTATTATTATCTTACCTGGTTCTCAAGCTTACTAACTTCTAGGTTAGTCCAGCCTTAGTAAGTTTAGAACATCATGATATACAGTATGCAAAGGCAACAGATGTTTTAAGATACTTGAAACATGTACAGTATACACCAATATTGGTATGGGATTGATATCCAGAAACCTGAAATTCGCAAAACTGGTAAAAAATTAACGAAACGCAGATTTCGACGCCAAATTGTCGCCAGCACCGATTCCTCAAGGTGATTTCTTGTGCGGAAAACAATGCTGAAAAGTTTCAATACACTTTAATACATTTTGTATTAGGGAAAACAGCCTTTACCTTTGCAATAATACAGGTATGGGACCTGTTATCCAGAATGGTCGGGACTCGAGGTTTTCCGGATTATGGATCTTTTCCTTAATTTGGATCTTCATACCTTAAATCTACTAGAACATCATGTAAACATTAAATATACCCAATACACTGATTGTGCTTCTAATAAGGATTAATTATATCTAAGTTGAGATCAATTACAAGCTTGTAAGGGGGGTTAAGGGTTAATGCCCCACCGTCACCATGGCAACCAACCTTCGCTGGAATGATGGATATCCACACGATGGTAAAATCACAAAAATGAAGAACTTTTATTGGTAATGCTTTCCAGTATCCATTAACTTTGTACAGTCCATACACAGTCCCATGGGTTTCACTTACTCCCTTCCTTGCAGAGCAATAACTTCCTTTTACGAACCCCCTCACACGAAATCACTGGAGACACAGGAACACCCTTTTCCAAGGCGACTTACCACCTTCCTACTTCAGTCGGGCTGACACCACAGCAGTGCACCGCTGACCTTTTAGGATAGGAATTTTCCACCTTCTGGTCCTACCAGTCCGGCATACGTCCTATGCCCCTCTGGCCTACTCCAGATAGGAATTTCTCTTGCGCCCCTCCTTCAGGATGTTCGTGTTCCCCCTAACACTCCAGGCCTCACTGGCAAAGCCTTGGCTCCTAAGCCACTTACTCCTCGTTGGGGTCTTAGCTACGCATTCTAGTGGTCCACTCACTATCTATAGTACCTAGTACTTTTACAGTAGCCTGTCACTATCTACTTTTCTTCAGAAGCATCCACTGAACACCCATTACTGTGTTTCACCCTTTAAATACTATCCCTAATTAACCATCCCCTTAACATTCACTGTACATGTGTTTGTAACATTTCCCTATCATGTACTGTCCTCACTGCAGTGCATGTGCCTTTCCCCAGTTCACCACATGAAATCTTTACCATTCATTTGCATGACAACACTGCCACCTTGTGGTGCATTTTACACATTACAGTCTCCAAATCATTTAACACTTCCAATCACTTACATTTAACACTTTCAAACATTTCAACATTTTGTACAACACTCACATTCACTTTACACATACAATACACATTTTCATGCCCACAACCCAAATCACCTTCTTACAAGCTACTGTTTTATTATTACAGAGAAAAAGGGAATCATCTTTAAAAATTTGGATTTATATGTTTCTAGTATAAAAAGAATGACTAGGCTTGGCTTCAACTTAAAGAGATACTGACCAGAAAATAATCTTTTTTTGTATATCTATCATAACATTGTCTTTGAAAGAAATTTTTAATTTTGCCATAAAAGTATTTGGCTGATGATTTTACATGACCTTTCTTACCCCCATGTTCCTGTATGAGGGGGCTGCCATATTTGTGCAGCAGGAGTCCGTTAGCAACTAACAAGTTGAGAAGGGACAGTCAGGTTAGTAAAACAGTCAGGTTTCAGAACTTCAAGTGACAATTACTTACACAAGCAGAACTATCAGCGAAAAATGATCAGCATGACCTATAGGTAACCTTTTATGTAGATTAATGTTTCGAAAAGAAACTTTTTAGTGTCAGTATCACTTTAATAATTAGTCACTAGTGATTGGCGAATAAACTCGCCAGGTGCGAATTCGCAGCGGATTTCTGTATATCGCTGCCGGCAAATAAATTTGCGAAACTCCGGTGGAAATTCACCGGTGTCGAAAAATTTTGGACACGCACCGGAAAAGCATTAACACTATTCGGACCTTCATTGACTTTAACAACGGCATCAAATTCCGAGTTTCGCTAATTTTTTGAGAAGGGAGAAATTTTCAGAACGGGAGGAATTCGCCCATCACTATTAGTCACAATTTTTATTGCTTTTCAATTCTCTTTTCTCTCTACTATTCAACTTTTCAACCTTAATTGAATGGCAGATGTTGCTGCAAATCCAGGAAAGGCGAAATAATTCCCCATCGCTAGAGGCCTCCTGTCTCAGGGTCCTGTTGTCATGTGTCCTTTAACTGGGTAGTTCTAAATATCTCATATGCCTGTGCCCTTTCTTATATAACTTAATTCTGCTATGGTTTTAATTACATTTTTTACAGGGTGTGGTGTGTCTAATAATAATGTGTCCAGCCCAGTAGTAGGAGGAACTAATACTTCCTTAGGAAACTGGCCATGGCAAGTCAGTCTACGGCAGAAAACAGGAGCTTTATGTGGTGGCTCCATCATTTCTCCCAAGTGGATAGTGACTGCATCTCACTGTGTATATGGGTAAGTTGTTGCAGCTCAATCATTACAGTCTTTTTTTTGAGGTGTGGATATGGTTGTCTATGTTATTTGAAAGTATAAAAGCATTATGAAATCATGACAATTGGATTGTAGCTTCCCGGCTTTAATAAAAAAGGAAGACAATACTTACTGCCCAAAAGGAACATGATAAAGGGTTTAGGTTGGGTATTGTAGCTCTGTCTACTGATGGGAGTTCCAGTGTTGTAGATACTCCACAATGGGCATGTGAAAATAAGGGAGCCCTGGAAATTATAAGTAGTCATCCTATTTAGGCCACTGCCTTGGGCATGAAAGAGTGTGAGCTTGTAGCCTGCAAATAGGGGCAGAAGTTTTTAAACAAAAATATATTCATGGGAGAGCAAAGGTTAATTGGATATATACAGAATTAGGATATACTGACACTTGGCTGGGTGTAGAATATCCCTAGGCTGTGAATTTGGACTGCTACAGTTTTATCCTTTTTGGAAATGGAACAGCGGTGATTAAAAAAGTGGGCCCCGTCGACCCAGACTTGGCCTGAAGTCTTGTGTAGCATGGCCCCCTGACCTCCCGCCCAGGCCCATTTACGGAAGAAGTGAAAAATATATGCCAGGGGTGGAGGGGGCTTGGGGCCCAGGGAGGGTTACAGTTGGCTTGGGTTGGGGCCCATGAAGGTGTGGGAACCCTGAAATGGCAGCCCTGGTGGGCCCTGGACCCCCAGTCTGATACTGACCCAGTTTAAGTGAGGAGAATAAGGCCCAATTAGCATCACAAATTGAAAAAGCTTCACAAATAAATCTGGTTATCATTATGGGCAATTTCAATGATCCAGACATGGATTGGACTGGAGTAATGGGGGTGGACAAATCAGGAAAAAGCTAGCAAATTTGTAAATATGTTAACTGCTAACTTTTTATCTCAGATAGTTCAGGCAAAGGTTTAAATGGGCTTCTCTCCTGTTTAGCTGCCGATAAACCAATGAAGAGATCATATTTCTAGACCCAAGTCAGTAGGGGTCAATAACTAAGGTTAGGCCAAGTGCAAATAAATGATTGTAAAGCACTAAAGGCTGCAAGGAGAGCCCTGTACTTACTGCCTCCCTTGTAGATGACAGTACTGAGCTCTACACCTTGCTCCAATTTTTTTGGAACTTCTTTTACGCTCCTCCACTTGCATCTAGACAATCAGTAAATTATCCATTACAAGAGGCAACTGTTTAACTCAGGTGGAAGCTCAAATAAGACAAGACCTGATGTAGTTCACTCTAGGTTACTAAATGAGCTTAGCTTAGTGGCTGTCAGATCGTTTGGCTTAACCGTAACTAAGTGGTACCCTGCTAGTGGATATGAGTCTTAGCAGTAATTAATTCAATTATTAAGGTATTTAAAGATGATGTAGGTGCAATACACAGGGGGGATCCAATTTGTAAGGTGATCCACAGTCAATACAGTCACTGCTGTGGCCTTGGTGGTTCCACTAATATAGAAATGGAAACATTGGTTACGTGTTTGTGACCCAAAATTCTACAAACTGAGCATCACACTTTTTCCTGTTAGGTCTTACTCAAATGCTTCTGGATGGAAGGTTTTCGCTGGGACATTGACCTCACCTAATTACAACGACACCAAGGGCTATTCCGTGGAAAGAATAATTGCGCACCCTGGATATAATTCAATCATTTATGATAATGATATCGCCCTAATGAAACTAACAGATGAAATAACATTTGGCTGTAAGTATTTGTCTGGTTTGTATTGTTTGGGGGAAGAACCAAGAATCAGAGAATTAAATGTTTGCAGTTCAAAACGGAGCCCAATCCAACATAATGGGAATAATTTACTAACAACTGAATTTTGATTTTTTTTTATTCCATCAATCTCTAAAAATGTGTGGTGTTCCTAGCTCTAAAGGTTCTACTCATTCTCATGGGATTTTCTAATTGTATTTATCAATGGGTGAAAGTTAGAACTCCTAATTTGATAAATACGGTTCTAAACGTCCCATGGGAATGGATAGAACCTGGGTTTTTCTTTATTAAGCTTTAAACTCACATTTTAGTGTAAAAACCACGAAAACCTCTAATACAAAAGTTGTCAAGGTCCTACAGAAGTCCATGGGAGCTGCGCTGATCCTATAGGTCCGTTTTAAATCAATTTGGAGTTTTATAGGCTTTTGAATGTTATTTTCACTAGGAATTGTGCAAAAATATCAACATTTTAGAGGTATATTTAACATCGTATTTTTTTAATTTGCATCTTTTAATAAATTTCATGACGTTCGTGGTTTTAGAGAAACTAAGTTTTGTCCTGGTTTCAAAAACCCCTTAAAGGATAAGTAAACCTTTAAAATAAGTGAATGTAATATTGATGAGGGGGCTATTCAAAGCACTTTTGTAATTTACATTCATTATTTATTTTATTTTTATTCCAGGATATTAAGGGATACATGTGCTGTTAATATGAATGAATTTTGTTCAAACAGCGCCATCTGCTGGTCAGTTTCTCCCCAGTCTGACCAGCAAGTAGTCGAGGAAGTTGTCAGGAGAAAGAAAGAGGCTGCTCTGATATTCTTCTGCTTAGGAAAATAATTAGAAACCTTTCTCAAATCATCAGAGCAGCCTCTTTCTTTCTCCTGACAACTTCCTTGACTACTTGCTGGTCAGACTGGTGGGAAACTGACCAGCAGATGGCGCTGTTTGAACAAAATTCATTCATATTAACAGCACATGTATCCCTTAATTTCCTGGAATAAAAATAAAATAAATAATGAATGTACATGGAAAGCATTCTTAATATTGCACTCTCTTCAATTCTACTGATTTTAAAAGGTTTATTCATCCTTTAAACCACTAAAATCCGACCTTTACTATGTGTGAAAAGTTCCTCCATCTGTTATTTACATACCCCACTTAACAAGAGAGGTTTCCCAGTCGAGATGAGCAAAACAATTTCCAGGTTTTTCCTACCATCCAGTTTGGGTTTGAAAAGACAGCTTTTGCAGAGATTTACGAATAATGTTTATATGATTTTCTAGTACAAGTATGGGATCCATTATACGGAAACCCGTTATCCAGAAAGATCTGAATTACGGGAAGGCTGTCTTCCACAGACTCCATTATAATCAAATAAACTAAATTTTTTAAAAATTATTTTCTTTTTCTGTGTAATAATAAAACAGTAGCTTGTTCTTGATCCCAACTAAGATATAATTAATCCTTATTGGAAGCAAAACCAGCCTATTGGGTTTATTTAATGTTTACATGATTTTCTAGTAGACTTAAGGTATGGAGATCCAAATTACGGAAAGATCCGCTAACCAGAAAACTCCATGTCCCACGCAAAGTATTGTTTTAGTTGCTATCTGCATTTGTGTTGATTTAGTGATCTTGTACATCTGTCCAGAATTTTAGAAAATGATCCCTAAAGTCTCTAAAGAAAGAATTATTATCTCCAAAATGACATGGGTCTAGTTGCAGAAAGTAACACAGGGGTTGGGTGACTAGGCATTTGGAATTAAGGCTCTTACTGCTCTAAGTGGCAGATTTATTAAAGTTTGAATGGTAAACTCCAATTTTTGAGTTGAATGTTTGGTCAAAACTCACAAATTCAAGTTGGAAAAAATCCAAACTCATACCTCAACCCCGGAAGTAACTCGTATTCGATAGATCACGACCTAAAACCTGCCGACTTCATGTAGAAGTCAAAGGCAGAGGTCAATTGACCCATTTGAAAATGTTAATTGCCTTCCTGACATTTTTGAAGAAAAAAACTTGAATTGAGTTCCATTTGAAATTCGATTCGAGCTTTCGGGTCAGTAACATTCATTCAAATTTTAGAGGTTCGAATTTTTTCTTAAATAAGATGCCATTCAAGTTTCGAGGTCATTCAAGATAAAAAAAAAACTCTTAACACTCGACCTTTGATAAATAAACCCCATACGTCTCTATTGCCGCACTTTACAGGTATGGGGCCTGTTATCCAGAATGCCCAGTTGCTAGAGTCTTCCAGATTAAGGATCTTTCTGTAATTTTGATCTTTATACTTTATGTCTACTAAAAAATAATTTTTTTTGGTCAAAAAGGTCCATATTCGATCGAATCGGTTTTTCCCCAATAAAACTTAGATTTTTCGAAGTCCACCAATTGACTCCAAATAGGTTCTAGGAGGTCCCCCATAGGTTAAAACAGCAATTCGGCAGGTTTTAGATGGCGAATGGTTGAAGTTAAATTTTTAAAGAGACAGTACATGATAAGATCCGAATTTTCCATTTTTTTTCGATTCAAATTTGGACTATTCCCTAGTCGAAGTACACAAAATATAGCTCGAAATTCGAATTTCTTTCATTAGAAAATTCACCTCGACCTTTGATAAATCTGCACCTAGAAGTAACATTGTTTTGCCTCCAGTCAAGATTAATTATGGGGCCGATTCACTCAGCTCGAGTGAAGGGTTCGAACGAAAAATACTTCGAATTTCGAAGTATTTTTTGGGTACTTCGACCATCGAATGGGCTACTTCGACCTTCGACTACGACCTTCGACTTCGATTCGAACGATTCGAAGTAAAAATCGTTCGACTATTCGACTATTCGATAGTCGAAGTACTTGCCCTTTAAAAAAAACTTCGACCCCCTACTTCGGCAGATAAAACCTACCGAAGTCAATGTTAGCCTATGGGGAAGGTCCCCATAGGCTTGCTAACCTTTTTTTGATCGAAGGATTTTCCTTCGATCGTTTGATTAAAATCCTTCGAATCGTTCGATTCGAAGGATTTAATCGTTCGATCGAACGAAAAATCCGTCGATCGTTCGATCGCAGGATTAGCGCTAAATCCTTCGACTTCGATATTCGAAGTCGAAGGATTTCAATTCGAGGGTCGAATTTCGAAGTATTTTTAACTTCGAAATTCACCCTAAGTGAATCTGCCCCTATATGTTAGTTGGGATTAAGTATAAGGCAACTGTTTTATTATTACAGAGAGAAAGGAAACTGTTTCTAAAAATTAGAATTAATTGTTTAATTATTTGTCCATAGGAGAAGGCTTTCCCCTAATTCGGCGCTTTCTGGATAACAGGTTTTCAGATAACAGGTCCTATACCTGAACCTGTAATGCTAAGCGTGGAAATTGTGTTGTTTCTAATTAAAAAAAGAAAACACCTTTTTATATGTTATTTTTTTCCAGATGACACTCAGCCGGTGTGCTTACCCAATTCTGGAATGTTATGGGAGGCTGGAACAACATTTTGGTTATCTGGTTGGGGTACGACTTCTCAAGGAGGTAAGAAAAAAATCTAGGATTTAAGTTTTTGTATAGTACTTTTCAGGTAACGTTATTTCTCTTAAAGGAGAACTAAAGCCTAACTAAAGAAGAAAATCTAGAAATGTTGTTTTGTGCTTCTATACCAGCCCAAGGCAACCACAGCCCTTTAGCAGTAACGATCTGTGTCTCCAAAGATGCCCCAGTAGCTCCCCATCTTCTTTTCTGCTGATTCACTGCACATGCTCTGTGCTGCTGTCACTTACTGAGCTTAGGGACCCACTCACAATATACAGTACACATAGAATAGAAATGTCACAATATAAGGCTGATTAGTAATTAATACAGATAATTACTACATGGCAGCACAGAAACCACAGCAATTAGCATCAGAATTTAATAATCAGCAAACCTGTAGCATCAGCTTATATTACAGGGGAAGCTCATTTTCTGCTGGATAATTAATGACGTCCCCTAACTTTAAAGGTTATATATATATATATAATATATATATATATATATATATATATATATATATATATATATATATATATATATATATATATATATATATATATATATATATATATATATATAATTTAATGTTAATTCCAATAAAAACTGCTAAAAACAAAGCCTTGCAGATAACCACAATTTTAATTTTCACTTCCCATGAGTTTTTAACACTCTCTCTCGATTCCTAATTCATTTTAACTGTTGATTTCAGTATTAACCTTTTAATTCCAGGTAACGTTTCTGCCTATCTGCAGTATGCAGCCGTTCCACTGATTGATTCGAATGTGTGCAATCAATATGATATGTACAATGGGAGCATTACATCTTCTATGATATGTGCTGGTTACCTTAATGGGAGCATAGATACGTGCCAGGTAATCCCTTCTGTGCTCTATTCACCAAAATCGATTTCTCCAGACTGGCAAATTGATACAATGAAGTTACATCCTCAACATTATTATGTCAGTGACTCCATATCTTGTATTCCAAGATACAAGATATTATCTTAATTTTGCTTCCTTGGACATATTTTATAATAAGTGGCCACTTTCAACAATTTCACCAACATCTCTAATAAATACATACATATGACCTTTATATATCCACTGAATTTAAACTGACGTAAGCGTAAGTAATTTAACAAAGTTTTCGCTAGGAAGAAAGTAATGCTAGAGAAAATTCATTATGAAATTTTTGTGCCAACGAATCATTGCTGATGAAAGTACAACACTGTTCTCTTGTCGAGACGTAATTGAACATTTTAATGATAAATATGGTCTAACGTCAGGGTCGGACTGGGCCAGTGGGACACCGGGCCCAGTGTCTGATGTAGTTGTGCAAAGTCTAGCGGAGACTACTGAAGCAAACATTTGCTTGTAAGTAATGTATGTATGTATGTATGTGCCCCATAGCAGTAAGTGCAAAAATAGGTGCAAAGTTGTGCCATTATATAAATATCAAACATGCAGCACTGGAAAATTCCATTTAAATGTCCCTTCTGTGATATTTTTTTTAAAATGTGCTTATATCAGTGCAAATCTTGTGCCTAGCTGAGGGCTCACAATGTTAAATATGTTTTTGCCATATAATGACAATCAACGAAATATCACTCAGACTCTACTTGCCCTTTTAAAATGCCTGATAATTAAAATAGATTTTGAATTGAATTAGAGACTTCCCTGAGAAAAATGACTCTATATACTATTTTGAGCTATTTAAAAGATTGAAAACGTTTTCTACTTCTGAACTAACAGACAGAGGGTAATGTTGGGTTCAGCTTTTCAGTGTTAAGGCAGTGATATTAAGGCTCCCAAAACCAGTAGGACCCTATAAGTATATTTATTGAGCAAAAAAAAAAAAAATCTTATTCATAAACACATAAGGACTCATGTACAATGCTTAAAAATGCCAAGTGTCAAAGTGCAAAAAAAAAAGGCTGAATCTGCCTTTTTCTGCACTTTGCCCACTGCATGGGACATTATGCAGATAGCAGCAGGCATTGACCAGCGCTTTGAATAAAGTGAGACATTAGGCCACCTTCGATTTAAAAGAGGTGAAGGGGAGGCACATAAGCGTCCTTCCTTGCTGTCTCCACATGCCCCTACCTAATGCATTATTCAGATTTTTTATGTGGCTTTTCATGCAAAGAGTGGTGATCCTGGGTACCCAAGTGCTTATCAAATGAGCACTAAAAGGTCATGCTTTAGTGCATGCACCTAGGATAAAACTTTGTTTTACAAGACAGTTGACGATCATTTTGCATTGTGCAAAGTGTTGTTTCAGGCACAATCTTTTTATTTTTTTACCAACCCCCCCCCTTCCCCACAATACCATCATTTAGGATGGCAGGGGAATTTGAGTCTGATGCAATTGCAGCTAATGTGTTCAAATTGTTGCCCATGCACTTTGCTGTGGGAAAATCACTTTGGGAACCCTGGGGCTACTGATATGGAGCTGGCGGTAGTTCTAGGATTCCCCTGCATCAGTAGGCACATTTGCAGTCCTATACGGAAGTGAAATGAGCGCATGTTGATCCTTTAATGACTGTGGTCAATTTGCCGTCCTGCAACTGTGCTTGTGGTTGTAAATGACCCCCGTTTTCACTTATTGAAAAGAAGCTGCTGCAAGTATGGCCTTCTATATTTCTATATAAAGACACAGACACTAGTTTTACCAGGGGAAAGATAACCTACCTGCATGTCTACAGAGCATAAGAGGAACCCACGCAGAGAGGGAAGAACATCCAATCATGTTACAGACCGAGCCCTGGCTGCACTAGAACTCAGGACCCAAGACATCAGTACTACCATGCCACCCTCTATCTACTGTGGCTACTCTTCATAACCCACTTTCATTCATATAATGTGGTTCTTGTAGTTTTGGAGAAATAAATAGTTTCTGTTAACTAAAAAGGTTTCTATATAATCTGTTTTACTTTCACAGGGTGACAGCGGAGGACCTTTAGTAACCAAAACAAATGGCACTTGGTGGCTCGTTGGTGACACCAGCTGGGGAGATGGCTGTGCCCGAGCTTATAAACCAGGTGTATATGGGAATATGACAACATTCTTGGAATGGATATATTTACAGATGCGGGTAAGAAACACTGAGTATTTATTGCTAACAACCTCTAGCAACAATATCTGTATACAGTATGTGTGGCCCCAAACAGCAGCTTTCTTTTGCCCCACTCAATCATATACCTCCACCACATACACACACTTGCCTGCCAGAAACAAGAAGGGGTACAGAGAATTGGGGGGCAGGAGAATTCAAAGCTTTTTGACTCTCTCAACCTGTCACCAATGTACTTTTTTGCTTCTGAAAGCAGAGAAAAAGCAGAGATTCTAAACTATTATTTTTCATTTGTCTACACAACTGAGGAATCAATTAATAAAGATTTCCTTTTCAGTTGGCCCAGTTCTAGTAATACAACTAATGATGAATGGGTCACTTAGGAGAAAATTTGAAAGACTTAAATACTTTATGTAAAGGTAAATAAATGTCTGGGTTCAGAAGGTATTCATCCCAGGTTACTAAACAAGCTCAACTCTGTGATTGCCAAATCTCTTTACTTAATTTTTTAGAATTTATTGAGGTCTGGCATGGTGCCGAGAAACTGGCAAATGTAATGTGGTGCCACTATTCTAATAGGGATACTGTTCTCAGCCTCAAAACGATAGGCCTGTTAGTCTGATATCAGTGACAGGAAAGCTTTTGGAAGAGGTAATAGATTTGACTACATCAATGCTATGAGTTTGTGCCAGCATCATTTTATACATTATAGATCTTGCCAAATTAATTTCATTGCCTTTTATGAGAAGGTGAGCAGGAACCTTGGCACTGGGATGGGAGTGAATGTGATCTACTTAGACTTTGCAAAAGTATTTGACACAGTAACTAGTGATGGGAAAATTTTTCCCATTTGATTTGCTGAAAATTTTTTTTCGTGAAATTTACAAAATGGCGCAAAATTAATGAAACACGAATTTTAATGCCGGTAACAATTTGATGCATGCTTATTTTGTCCAATTGCATTAAAGTCAAGACCTCACCTTGGGGCACATTTACCAAAGGGTGAATTGTGGATGTTTAGAGGAAATTTGCCAAAAAGATAATTCGCTACGACATTGCCTATTTACTGAATGGCGAAGAGGATTATTCGCAAGTGAAAAACCTCAGTGTTAGAGAACATTTGCAAAAAATGCAAAAATTCTCTAGCAAAAAATCCGGTAATTTACCAAAGTACAAACGCTTCCGTTTTGGCTAAAGTGTATTTTGCCAGGTTCAGGCTGGCGAACTCCCATTATAAAGATAGAGCAGACACTTATAAATCTCAATCAATGTTACCCTTTTCCATGCTTATTTTCTCCATGGCAAAAATTCTCTAGCGAAAATTCATCATAGAAAATTCTCTAAAGAACTATCTCTACTACTATTGTATTGGGAAATATACTGGCAAATTTTCTCCAGGAGAAAATTGAAAACAATTCTCTTGAAAAAAAAAGTTTTTTAGTAAATATGGAGATATGTTGTGAAAATACACCTGGCGAAGTGAGGCGAACTATGGTGAAGTGAGGCGAAGAGAAAATTCATACTTAAATAAAATGTGCCCCCTTGAGTATGCAATGAAAAGAAGGTTAGCTTACAATACACTCCATACATCTATGGGGCAGATTTATCGAATGTATGTGAATTTTCTTTTACTCAAATTCGAATGTACTCACAATTCAACTGAGAGATTATTCATGAAAACATTTGATTGTCTAAAATGTGATCCAATGGGAAAGACCCAAAAATTATATTTGCATTAGATTAGAAATCGAAGAAATCCAAATCAAATTTTCCTCTGAAACTTGATTGTCAGGAAGCCTATTAACATCTTCAAATGGTTCAATGGACCTCTGCCATTGTCTGGTAAATAAATTCAGCAGGTTTTAAGTGAGTTGAGGTGTGACAAATCTCACAAATTTACATTTGAATTGGGGGGGTTTAAATTTGAATGTGTGAATTTTGACACAAAAAAATTCAAATTTGAATTTACTATTTGAATCTTAATAAATCTGCCCATATATATATATATATATATATATATATATATATATATATATATATATGGGCAGATTTTTTTGCAGAAACTGTATATGTGCATTTTTTGCCTGATAACCTCAATTATTCCTATCTTTTGCAGACTTACGTTTGATTATTGGTCCTCATTATCCTTTTCTGATGATTAAATGCAGCGCATATGATAATGAGAGAACACAGCCAATGATTTATCACGGTGTGCTGTCACAGAACTTGGTATTTGAAAATCAAAAATTTCCATATTCCCCATGAACCATGCTTCATCCCAATATGTCCAGATACTCCCTTATTGGCCTGAAAACCCACACCTATTTTGCAGAGTTTTTAGACTCTAGATGTAGGCTCTAAACTGTGAGAAAAAGACTACAATGATCTGTGCTTTGAAAAATATAAAGGTTTTTTTTTTCAAAAACAAACATGTCTCTGTGTGTTGGTTCTTAATTCCAATGGGTTATATGTTGCCAACATTCCATCATGGACCGTTGCCATCAGATATAAAGCGGGTTTATGCTTTGCATGTAGTTGGCAAACAGAGCTTAGAATCTTATGAAAGACTAAATGCTTTGCTGCAAGAGAATCACATCTTAATGGGCTTGAGAAACCTGGATATAGTTGCATTAGCCCTACTAGAAACCTTCCTCAGCTATACAAATTCAGCCTCTATGTTTAGCATAGGGATCAATGCAATGGCAAAACTACTCTGGTTAGAACCTTCCCTCACCTGACCCTAGGAAAGTGAGCCATATGAAGAGAGAATTAGAGCTCTTTATCGGGTAATTATGTTAGAGGCGATGCACTTACCCAAGAGCAGTGGGGGGTCCAAAGCATTACCTATCCCTTGATATCTTTTGATACATTTTGTATGGTGGACATGAACCACAGGTGGACTGTGGTTCATGTGAAGAGGTGAGCTGTGTGCCTCCCAGCCAGTGCAGAAGGAGTTGGTAATGATAAACCTTGTTTACCTCTTGTATTGATTATCAGTTTTATTCAATTTATTTTGTATCTGTATGTTCATTGAATATATCCATTTATTGCTCAGTGCTGCAGAATATATTTTGGCTCATAATAATAAATATAATAAGGATAATAATAGTACAGGTAGTAGTAATAATAATAATATAATCATAACATTATAATCATAATAAAATGAATTAGATAGCTTTAAGAAGGTGTTGGATTGCTCATAATAATAATAACAATATAAAAATACTAGCTAAAATAATCCCTCTATACTTTCATTTATCTATGTCTTTGGCTGTAGCAGCATTATAACACCAACACTAATGTAATTAGCCATAATCATGGTCTTTTTTTTATTAACTTAAGCATGTTAGTATTATTATTGATTAGTGATAGGCAAATGAATTCGCCAGGCGTGAATTTGCGGTGAAAAATCTGCAGCGTCAAAAAAATATAGGGTGTGCATAAAAATTGCCGCCCATCAAAATTATTAAGACGACCATTGACTTTAATGCAGTTGGACAAAATAGGCACATGCAAAAAATTGTTGCGGGCGCTGAAATTGAGCGCACCAAAATAATTGTGCCGCCTATTAACTTCAATGTGTTTAAGGAATTTTTCACCTTTTTGTGAATTTCGCAGAGAATTCACAAATTTTCTAGCGAAACGGGACACATTCGTCCATCACTACAATTGATCATTGAGGTACTGAGCCAGTTAAAGAGCACTGATTCCATATTCATCCTTCTATTGGACTGTTCTCTTCCCCATGGTCAGGGCAGGGCTCTGACTCCAGTAAAAAACACTTTCTCATTACATTGATCTATGGGCAGCAAAAATATGGCGATGTTCTGCCAACCAGAACTTCTGCCAACCAGAACTTCTGCCAACCAGAAATATTACTGTTTCAAACTGGGTTTCCTTTATATCAGACATTAGGAATTAATCAATGGGAAATAGAGCATCCTAGGATCAGGAAGTACAAATACAGGTATGGGACCTGTTATCCAGAATGCTTGAGACCTGGGGTTTCCTTCATACTAGAAAATCATTTAAATATTAAATAAACCCAATAGACTGATTTTTCTTCCAATAAAGATAAATTATATCTTAGTTGGGATCAAGTACAAGCTACTGTTTTATTATTACAGACAAAATGGAAATAATTAAAAAAAAATTGGATTATTTGAATAAATTTGATTCTGTGGGAGACATCCTTTCCGTAATTCTGAGCTTTCTGGATAATGGCTTTCTAGATCCCAGATCTGTACTAATTAAGAATGAATACAATTAGCCAGGGAAAGGTTCCAAAAACTGGGCCTTGATTTTACAATCAAAGTGATTAGGATTTTTTTGTTAACGAAATGAAGCAAAATATGCAAAACATAAAGGAACTGTTCACATTGGAGCAAGGATCAAGCATGTCATTCGGCAAGAGAATCTCTACTCAATTTGTCAGTTACATCCTCGAAACATGGCAAGGTCACATATAATGCATGTTTTTTTTAAATAAGATTTTATTTTTCAATTTTTCAACAACATAATTTACAAATAATACATGTTTAAATCAGAATTGTTAAGCAAAATGTGAGCCATTCTTCAGCAGTAAGAACCACTCCCAGAGTTGATATTAGTTTATACAAACAAACTATAATAGTCCCCAGCACAATTCCTGGTGGCCTGTTGGCTAGCATTAATGTTACAGTGTACAGGCTAAATTATCAGAAAACTTTGGAGATACCAGGGCTGGAGAAAGAGGAAGAAAACTGTCCTGCAATGATGGAAGATGTGAATGGAGGTTGAAGAACAGCAGGAGGTCCATGGGTTGGATGGTTACCCAGTATAATATATCCATTGTTCTTTCATCTGTTTCTATTGGCAAGTGTGCCCTCTGATTCTGGCTTTTTCTGAACTGCACTTTTACTGGCCATGGGACACTCAACTGGACACCCATTTGGGTATGGCTTACCATAAATCATGTGGGGATTCAGGTAGATAGGGGATATGTCTGAACATATATATCCTGATGTGGCAAGGACAGGGGTTCAAGCCTAAATGTTCTTATTTTCATTTCAAGAAAGGTATGTGGCATCCTTACAGGTAAGCAGGATCTTGACAAACTGGCAATCTGAGCGGCTAAGTAGCAGATGAGATTCAATGTTGATAAATGTAAAGTCATGCACCTGGGATGTAAAAATTAGGGATGGGCGAATTTTTTCGCCTAGTTTCGCTGAAAAAATGACGCCCATAGACTTGTATGGCGTTTTGCGTCAAAATAAAAAGACGCGCGTCAAAAAAATTTCGCCGCGCGACAAAAGTTTTTTGACGCCCATAGACTTTAATGGGCGTCAGCGTCATTTCGCCAGCGGCGAATTTTTGGCGAAACGAAACGGGTCAAATTCGCCCATCCCTAGTAAAAATATCCGCTTATACCCTTAATGGGACTGCACTAGGCAAATCCATAATGGAAAAGGACCTTGGAGTCCTTGTAGATGATAAACTTGGCTGTAGTTTGGAAAGAGTTTGTTACAGTGAGAGCTGTGAAGATGTGGAATTCTCTCCCTGAATCAGTGGTACAGGCTGATACATTAGATAGCTTTAAGAAGGGGTTGGATGGTGTTTAGTAAGTGAGGGAATACAGGGATATGGAAGATAGCTCATAGTACAAGTTGATCCAGGGACTGGTCCCATTGCCATTTTGGAGTCAGGAAGGAATTTGTCCCCCTCTGAGGCAAATTGGAGAGGCTTCATATGAGTTTTTTTTTGCCTTCCTCTGGATCAACTGGCAGTTAGGCAGGTTTTATTTAGACATGAAAGGTTGAACTTGATGGACATGGGTATTTTTTCAACTTACTTTTCTATGTTACCATGTGTGCTGTGTATACCCAAGGCACTTCAACTTCAACAAACATCATTTCAGATAAAGCAACACTGTAATTCTATGGCAGCGATAGGAATAGCAATTTTCAGTTATAAATAATTAGCTGTATTCTCTCATTGTCGTAAGTTCTCGAGTTCATTCATCAGAATAAAATCATGAGGATCACTGATCAGCTGTAAGTCTGCAATAGATAAATAGATAAGTCATATTATTAGGCAATAAAGTCATGCAAAATATATGGGGCAGAAGTGCAAGATTTTGTATAGAACAGTCTGAAAGTTGCATTGGAGTGTATATGTATAGATTGTACATGATTATTATTTATTAATATTTACTTGTTGTCAATGGTACTGCAAAGGGGTTGAGCATGGCCCCTATTTATGCAATTTTCAGTGATCAATTCTTGCTTGCTGTATATTAAAGACATGGAAAAGCTTAAAAGTACACATTGTAAAACATTGCTAAAATACTCCATGCACTTCAGGTCAAGAAATCTCCATGAAAGCCACAATTTTCTTGGATCCAGAAGATTGCTCTGTATGATATGTCTAACTGCGAGTGGACAGAGACGCAACATGCTCGCATTCAAGACTTTGGAAGGGCTGCACCCCTCCTCTGGAATTCTCTCCCACGGTCTGTCTGACTTTCTCCCAACCTTTCTGCTTTCAAGAAATCTCTGAAAACGCACTTCTTTCGAGAAGCCTACCCTCACTCTGCTTAACTACCAAATGCAACACCACATACAATACCACATTTCTCACCCACTTAATTTGATCTTGCCCACTCCCACACCTTGTGTATTACTCCTTTCCCTTTAGAGTGTAAGCTCTTTCTGAATAGGGCCTTCCTCACCTTTTGTACCGGTATTGATTGTGATGTATGTAACTCCATATGTTTTATGTATATATGTCATGTGATTTAGTTGTATAATCACATTTACTTTACAGTGCTACACAATATGTTGGCGCTATATAAATACATGTTAATAATAATAATAATAATAATAATAATAATAATAAATAGTTATTACTGGGCACTCAGCAAATTATTGGAACTTTTCTAAGGGTCTATTGCATGTCTGAGACAAAAAGTTTAGATAGGGAAATGTTACCACAATTAAATAAAACAAAGAAAAGGATTTGTTGGCACATACAACACTTTAAGTGCTATACTCAACAAAATGTTTGTTTTCAGAATTCTAACTGATGCAGCTTGTGTGGGTTCAAGTGTGTAAAAATCATTGTGTCTTACCCTCATCTGTGAATATATCCATTCCAAGAACACTGTCATATTCCCATATACACCTGGTTTATTGGCTTGTGCACAACCATCTCCCCAGCTGGTGTCACCAACAAGCCACCAAGTGCCATTTGTTTTGGTTACTAAAGGTCCTCCGCTGTCCCCCTATGAAATCAAAACAAATCATTTAGAAATTGTTTTAAGTTACAGTTGCTAATTGACTCCTGCTTAAAGGGATGGTTCACCTTTAAAGGAGAAGGAAAATTATCAAGGCAATTTATTGCCAATAGATTAGCCATAGTAGTGCAAACTAGAAAGCTATATTTATTCTGTAGAATGTTTTACCATACCAGTAAACAGCTCTAGAATCTCTCTCTCTGTTTGTTTAGGATAGCAGCTGCCATATTAGCTTGGTGTAATGTCACTTCCTGTCTGAGTCTCTCCCTGCTCACTCATAGCCCTGGGCTCAGATTACAGCAGGGAGGGGGAGAGAAGCAAACTGAGCATGCTCAAGCCCAAGCCCTGGAGGTTTAAGCTGAAAACAGGAAGTCTGATACAGAAGCCCATGAGTACACAATAGAAGGAAAGAAATGTGTTGTTTCCTTTTCCTTTTATAAGAATTTATATTCTGATAAAGCTTACTTACAGTAGTTTTGATCTTTCCTTCTCCTTTATGTTAACTTTTAGTATATAATAGAATGGCTACTTCCAAAAAACTTTTCCCTCAGCCTTCTTTTTTATAGTTTTTGAATTATTTGCCTTTTTCTTCTGAATCTTTCCAGCTTTCATATGGGGTCACTGGCTCCATCTAAAAAACAAGTGCCCTGTAAGGCTAAACATTTAGGGACAGATCTATTAAGGGTCAAATTGAAAATTTCTAATTTGAATTTTCGATTTTATTTTATGGACAAAACTGTCAAATGTGACTAGGGAATTATCCAAACTCGATTAGAGATTATTTTTTTTTCAAAAAAAAAAAGTCGAATTAGATTTTTTGAGATTTATCATACTCTGACCCTTTAAGAATTTGAATTTGACTATTCGCCATCTAAAACCTGCCGAATTCCTGTTTAAGGTAATGGGAGAGGTCCTGTGACCCATTTGGAGATGTTTGTAGCCTTCCTGACATTCAAGTTTTTTTCAGAGAAAAAACTTGAATTGAGTTTGGTGGAATTCAAATCAAATTTGATTTGAGTTTTCAGATCAGTAAAATTAGTCAGAGTTTGACATATTTGATGTTTTTTAATAAATTACCCCCCAATCGAATTTTGAGTAAAATTGAATTCATGGCCTCTCCTATTCATATTCCAGTCTCTTATTCAAATCAATGCATGGTTGCTAGGGTAATTTGGACCCTAGCAACCATATTGCTGAAATTATAAACTGGAGAGCTGCTGAATAAAAAGCTAAATAACTCAAAAACCACAAATAATAAAAAATGAAAACCAATTGCAAATTGTCTCAGACTATCACTCTCATACTAAAAGTAAATTTAAAGGTGAACAACCCCTTTAAAGTATCAAATAGACTCTTGTGATAGGGAACATATTGCAGATTTTCAGCTCCACCGCGGCAGAGACTAAACATTGTTAAGTTCCGTATAACAACTTCAGTCCAATAAACAAAGGATCATAACGCAGCAAAATTAAAAATCTGCTTTCAGTTCGAGATTCAAAAAAATGCAGTATCAGATAATACTTTTTGGAAACCCATCAGAGCAGTTCCAAAAGAATTCCATTTACCAAAAGATGATTGGCATCAGATTTAGCTTGTTCTCTGTACTTTCTATAAGCTTCGGGAGCTAGTGAAAAAAATCAGCCACAAGTATTAAGTTATACCTATTGTTTAAATAACCCAAGTAAGTGGGACATGTACCAGTATGGCATCTGTTATCTGGAAACCCATTATCCAGTCACTCTCCCATAGACTCCAATATAATAGTCGAAATTTTTAAAAATGATGAAAATTACAGAAAGGCCATCTCCCATAGACTCAATTTTATTCAAGTTATAGAATTTTAGAAATAATTTCCTTTTTCTCTGTAATAAAAAAACAGTAGCTTGTACCAAACTAAGATATAATTAATCCTTGTTGGAAGCAAAACCAGCCTATTGGGTTTATTTAATGTTTATATGATTTTCTGGTAGACTTAAGGTATGATCCAATCATGGAAAGATCTGTTATCCAGAAAAGTCAAGGTGCTAAGCATTCTGAATAACAGGTCTCATACTAGTATTGCTTTGGTTACAAACCATTTCTGTGTATCGTAATGGAAATGTTTCCCTTTACCGTTAATATAATTGAATAGATTCCTCTTCTCAGCCCCATTGCCCAAGGATTCTGCATGAACATGTCTTTAATATGAACAGGCACATTTTGGTATCTATTTATAAAAAACATTCCAATTCATATTCTGGTAACCCTTTCTGTGGATGAGTATGTATTAAATTTGGTCTCATTTAAGAAGTGTGAGCAACATAAAGATTGGAAAAAATTGGCACAATCCATTTAGTTATTCTTACATTATTGGGCTATTTGAAATCATATAACACAAGTTGCACCTGCATCATTATGAGATTTATATGGACAGAGCATTTGTGTTCTCCTATTGTGTATATTTTGTTTGGGGAAACAAAATATATGTAGGCATAGTGTGCAAATGGAAACTTTGTGCCATGCACCCAAAGCACAATTAATATACATCTCCTTGTGTCTCTCAACATGTGCTCCTTAATCTATTTGTACATTGATCTGTATGTGTTGCAAAGAGTAAGGCATACCTGGCATGCATCTACACCTCCAGAAAGATTACCAGCACATAACATAGAAGAGGTAATGCTCCCACTGTATACGTTGGGTTGGTTGCACACTTTCAAGGAAATTAATTGAACTGCAGCATTCTTCATAGTCGGAGAAATCTTACCTGGAAATAAAATGTAAAAAAAGGAAAGTTAAAAAAAGGAAGGCAGTGTTTCGGAGGTGTTTAGGGGTATCTGAAACAGAAAAATCAGATCATGAATAAAGAATTTTTTATCAAAATGATTCCTCAAAGGGGTAGACCATCAAAAGCATGTATACTCACAGCAGGGGCAGGCTGAGGGAGAATGATCTGGGATTTGCGGTGAGGCCCAGCCAGTGTCTCAGGAGAAACATGTTGCTCACCAACCCCTTGGATGTTGCTCCTAGTGGCCTCAAATCAGGTGCTTATTTTTGAATTCCAGGCTTGAAGGCAAATTTGAGTTGCCAATCCATACAGGGGCAACCAAATGGCCAATCATAGCCCTTATTTTGTATCCCTAGGGATGTTTTTCATGCTAGTGTTGCTCCCCAAATTCTTGTGGCTCACGGGTAAAAAAGGTTATGTACCCATGCTCTCCCCTCTTAAATGTAAATTCTTTCTAAGGTTATTCTATCTCTCCTACACCTGAACCTTTGTTACGATGATCATTGTGCCAAGTAATGCTATTCCTCATTATTTAGAAACAATTGGACATACTACAATGAGGTTACCCAAAGAATGAAAAATTCAGCTCCCTCAATGATCACCTAACTAGAAATAATGCAATTCTGTAACCAGACGAAGTATGTGAGTAAAAAAATAGAACTTTATCCATTCATTGGCTAATGTGACCTAATATAAACGCATATCCTTGGTTTGTTTGTGTGCACTGTGAATTGTTTGATCCCAGGGCTGACCCTTTAAATGTCTTCTACCTAGAATTACCCAATGGCATATCCTACTGAAAAAGTATAATTTTTAATGAAACTGGTTTTGATTAGATAAGCAGGGCTTTATGCTATATATTTTTATAGAGACCTACAGTGTATAGTTTTACTTTGAGAGGAAAAACACAGTTGCGGGTGTGAAAAACAACCAAAAAAAATCCCATTCGGTAAAGGGATCTAAAAACTGGAGGCTCAGCTGAAAAAAAGATATGACCATTTTTTGTGTCTTCTTTTGTTAACAGTTACATGGTAAATTGTTTAGATAATAACATCTTATGATGACACAGAGTCTGTAGATAATGGTGGGGACCTTAATCTTTTCAGTACTCAATCTTCTGAAAAGAGGGAAATTAACACCATGTTTGCTGTGCAATCCTTATACAGTAACATTTATGTAGAACATATGAGTTTGTGAAACCATCTCATATTGCTGAGCCGTCAAGGTATTTTTTACTACATCATGTCTGTCTATCAAATTTGTTTTTCTGTCTATGAAATAGCAGGAATTTTATAAAGACTTGTAACTTAAAATATTAGACCTTGTCTTACCTCCTTGAGAGGTAGAACCCCAACCAGATATCCAACATTGTGTTCCAGCCTTCCAGAACATTCCAGCATTGGGTAAGCACACCGGCTGGGTGTTATCTGTAAAAATATGAGTTTTAAGATTTCTTCATTTTTCTGGTAAGCTATGTCAGTGTTTCCTGTAAAGAATCACGGCTAATGACTTGAAGTGGAATAACTTTGCCCCCTCATGCTACCCCACAGACTATCCACCTGGATCCCACCTTAACTCCGTGGAAGAGCCAAATGGTCCATGGGTTGGGCAGATGTTTAGCTTTTCACACTATAGAAGAGAATGCGTTATAATACCCCACCATGAAAAGAGCTTAACTTTCTGTTTTTACTCTTACAGCTCCATTGGAGTGCATGTACCATATTGCCTTCCTTGCAGGAAGTTCAACTGCATCAGTTGTGCCATTGTTGTTTTTGTTTTTTCAAGATTTCATTGGCAGTTTTGGACCCTACACCTGGCGGCACCTGAAACCAAACAGGTGTTATACACTGGTAGAAGCACTCCACCCTGGGACATATACATTTCAGAGAAGCATTAAAGGAAACCTACTGTAAGTCTACATTTACATAACAAAAATGTCTCCAATAAGTTGTACTACTTTGTGCCAAACTATACCTTATCAATTTGAGGTACAACAAAATTTTTTCAATACCCAGTTTATTTAACAAGAAGCAAACCCACAGTTTTGTTCACTTCCCATGTAATAGCAGCCACCTCAAAGAACAGTATATGACCACCGTCTAATACAGTATATGATCATTCCATAATCAAGGAAATATCAAAAAAAGTCAGTAAATTTCTACCATCGTTTCACAACTCTTAAAATTACTTTTTGCCATTGTTAGACAATAAAATCCAGCACTTCCCCCTTGTCTCTGTCCCTATATAATAGATACTTATCTAGTGTTAGCACAGCTCTTGCTATTGGACTTGGTTCTGTTAACTGCAAACATTTATATCTTTCATACTTACAGCCAAATGTTATTTCATTGTTTAGTTTCATTAGGGCGATATCGTTATCATGATTGGAAGCATTATAACCAGGATGTGGAATTATTCTTTTCACGGAATAGCAATTGGCTCCACAGGAACTTGGTAAGGTCAGTACCCCAGCAAAAACCCGCCATCCAGATGCAGATCCAGTAGACCCACTAGGAAAACAGAAGATTGTGTGATGCTCAGTTTTCAGATTTTTTTGGGGATATTCTATCTCAGTCAGTCAGTTAGTTTTCAGAAAGCTTTCTAATACATTTACTTGAAGAAGATTAAAGGGAACCCGTCACCCAAAAAAAAAACATTCCAAATCCTATTTTATCACATTAGTCAAGCAAAATGAACTTTAATTACACTATATAAATTATTTGAGTCTTGTTTCCTTCAGTCTGGGAATTCATAATTATAACAAGCAGGAAGCAGCCATTTTGTGGACAGTTTTATTAAGACAAGCCTTGTATCATCTCATTAATTAAATGGTAAAGAGAACGGGGGAATGTAGGGAGTGCAGTGATATCTAGGAAGTGCTGAATGGAAAGTTAAAGTAATTGTCTGCCCCGCCTCTATGCCACTGGCATAGAGGAGGAGCAGACAATATTTGATTGACAGCTGAGGTTTTTAAATGAGCTTACAACAGCTATGAATGCTTTAATAAAAAATAGAAATTGGATTTCATGTTTAATTTGAAAAGGACTTTTATTATACAGATTTTTGTGTCTGGATGACAGGTCCACTTTAAGAAAGACTTGTTGGCTCCTTTAATTTTTACTTTAACCTTGACGTCTTTTTTTTTTAGTCAGCTTACACTCCCTCATGCACTACAGTTGGGGATGCATTCAAAAGAAAGGACCCCCCAAAAAATAAAAATAAGAAAAGTAATTGTATGCTCAAGGTATTTAAAATACTTATTAGGAACCTGACTATAAAGAAGACCCGTCCTAAGTCAGGTTTCCCCCACTGTCTTTTGTTTAGACAATATTACATGTGGGCAGTAGGTACCAGTCTTTCCCATGTCATTAAAGACACCATGCCATAATCAAATCCATGGACATTGAAGATAAATACTGATATCTTTGGATTTTAAACTTGGGAAATCATCAAACTTCTTAGAACAGACATTTTTTAACAAGTCGTGTAAGTTACATCACTCTGATTATAACAAACAATATTAACACTTCAAAAACAAGACTTTACTATAACCATTTGGTGTGCAACAACTTACCCATATACACAGTGAGCTGCAGTCACTATCCACTTGGGAGAAATGATGGAGCCACCACATAAAGCTCCTGTTTTGTACCGTAGACTGACTTGCCATGGCCAGTTTCCTAAGGCAGCATTAGTTCCTCCTACTATTAGACTCACTGCACTGTTGTAAGGTTCACCACAGCCTGTGGATCAGAGAATTAAAGTGGTGTCAGGATCAAGGGGAAATTATCAGTAATAAAACGACAGGCAGAAGGAAGGGAAAGCATTATGCTCAGTCAAGCCTTAAAATCAATACAAATTGATGAGCTCAGCAATTTTCTTATGCCAACCAGGACAGTCTGTGGCAAATCCAAACTCCTAGGGGGGTGACTGGATTCCTGTCTAGGCGTGCTCTTCTGTCTATAACTGCCACCTTTGGCTTTGGGCCTGGCCCTCAGTTACTCGGGTGCTGCTAGGACTTACCCCACAAGGCACAAATAGTCCTACAAGGGCAGGCAAGGGAGCCAAACATTCTCTGGGGAAGGAAGGAGCTGTATGTAGTCAGACAGGCCAGGTCAGAAACAGATTACAGGAACAGAATTGTGATGCAAACTCGGGGTCAGAACCAAGAAGTCACACAGGGGACAGGAGCACATAGCAGGAATATAATGAACAGCATCTATGAACATGCACTCTTGACCAATAATAAGCAGTGAATCAGTGCAGAGCAGGGGTTATATAGCCAGAATAATGGAGCACCTGTGGGCAGCTGAATTCACCATGTCCACCAAGGAATACAAGGATACCTATAATACCTATAATAGTGAAATAGGACCTAAGAGGTCTGTCTGTATGGCATATGAGTATAGGAGACTACATAGCAACCTTAAGGTCACTAGCTCAAACCCAGGCAGGATGTTACACCGCCACATCAAACTGGAGGCATGTAAAGATCTCCATACGCATGCATCCTTTAGAAGGAAAGAAACAAGTCTAAGACACAGAGGCCGTTTTTGGCAAGTTTTAGCTTTAGAACAGTTAGGGGCAGATTTATCAAGGGTCGAATTTTGAGGGGTTAAAACCCTCGAAATTCGACCATGAAATTAAGCGCTAAAATAGCATTTGATCGATCAAATAAAAATCGCTCGATTGAACGATTAAATCCTTTGAATCGAACGATGGTCGAAGTATCCAAAAAATCCAAGAAATTCAAACTTTTTGGACTTCGAAAATTCACTCTAGCTTAGTAAATCTGCCCCTTGATGTCCATTCAGACCAGGATTGATTGAGAAAGTTCTGAAAATAGGAGGTCCCAGTAAGCCCAGGTGGGGGGTTTCTTCTCTATAGGTTATAAGAAGAGTGACATTTTTGTTAGGCATCTGTGGAACCACTTGGTGAAGAGCATTGGGTGATGGATCTGTGAGGTAGGACACTTCAGTAGGAGAAGACAATCCTATAATGTCAGGCCCTAGGTACAAAAGGTTGATATTGGATATCTGTACGATCAAACTGAAGCACAGCATTAGCTAGAGTACAGACTGACACAAAGGAATTTGAGCGATATAGAATTGGGAGAGATGGAACACAAACCCTTATTGGAGGGAATCATAAGAGTCCCCAATGGAGTCAGGCAAGTGTCAAATCTGTAGAATGACATAGATGGACATGTCCTCAAGAAAGAAAGCAAGGCCAAGTCAGAGTACTCTGGAACTGCCCAACAGGCTGTAGCTGAAGGGGAATAGTGATGGGCGAATAAATTTGGCAGGAGTGAATTTTCCAGGCGTGAATTTGCACCGAATTTCCTTGTTTCACCTCCAGGGAATTATTTTGCGAAACTGCAGCGAAAATTCACAGGCAAATTAAAATTTTGGGAAATTCTGGTATTTTTTAACAAAGTGAAATGGGACAAATTCGCCCATCACTAGAAGGGAATTAACAAATTGTGGAAGGTAAGTTAACTGTGTCAAATTTCTACTCCTGTTTTCAGCTTTTCTGGCAAAAGGCAGTCATATATTTTCATATACATTTATTGAGCTGATTATATTGTAACACTTACTTATGCAACGTAATGAGACCACTTGTCCCGATAAACAGGAAGAGCTGCAAACAGAACGTCATTAGATATATATACGTTTATTATAAGCTATAAAACCCATTTCTTTATTATAGGTTCAATTGGGGCATCTTTCTGGATTCTGTTTTAGTATTGATCAAAACTGCTTATAAGGAAAGTTTTTAATCCACTGACAAATTTATTAAAGAAGATTCATGTTTTAATTTATCAGAATGTAATATTAGGGTTAAAGTTTGCTCCAATGTTGTATCCCACAGTAGTTAATCAGGTGTTGCTATGAGCCAACAGTCCAGTAAATGCTTCCTGCTGATTGGTTGGTATGGGTTAGTAGAACTGGGGCAAGCTTTTCACTTCTTCTTACATGTGCCCCATGTGTCAGAAATAAATGTATATATTCTTAGTTGGTTACTAAAACAGAGCACATAATAATCATACCTGTAATGAAGGCTTGCATTGAACTGGCTGGTCTGAGATCCACTGTTTAACCGGAAGTACCCATTATGGGCGTATGGGGACTGTAAACTATCAGATCTATAATAGCTGCTTCTAAACAAAAGAATAAACACAGTTTTGTGGATTTATATCTTGGTAGCAAATATAAAAATGGGGAATAGAAGGAATATAATGGAATTAAAGGGAAAATGTACCTTACTTTTCAGTAGAGTTACTGTACATTCACTTTATTTTTCTATAAACATGCAATAACCAACACCAATCTATGCTGATATAATAAACTGCTAATACGGATTAATTATATCTTAGTCAGGATCAAGTACAAGGTACTGTTTTATTATTACAATGTATATCCAGCGTTTGGGAATCGCACACTATAGGCAGATTAACTGCACGTTGCATTTTTATTATTGTCCACGGGACGTTTCGTGTTTCATTATTACAGGTATAGGATCCGTTATCCGGAAACCCGTTATCCAAAAAGTTCAGAATTTATGGAAAGGCTGTCTCCCATAGACTCCATTTTATCCAAATAATCCAGAATTTTAAAAATTATTTCCTTTTTCTCTTTAATAACAAAACAGTATATTGAACTTGATCCAAACTAAGATATAATTAATCCATATTGAAAGCAGAACCAGCCCATTGGGTATATGTAATGTTTTCATGATTAGATTTAGGGGCACATTTACTTAGTTTGAATGAAGGAATAGAATAAAAAAAAATTTGAGTTTCGAATGATTTTTTTGGCTACTTCGACTACGACTTTGACTTTGAATTGAATGATTCAAACTAAAAATCGTTAAACTGTTTGACCATTCGATAGTCGAAGTACTGTCTCTTTAAAAAAAAAACTTCGACCCCCTAGTTCGCCACCTAAAACCTACTGAAGTCAATGTTAGCCTATGGGGAAGTCCCCATAGATCGAACTAAAAATCGTTCGATCTAACTATTTGTGTTAAATCCTTCGACTTCGATATTCGAAGTCGAAGGATTTCAATTCGGCAGTCAAATATCGAGGGTTAATTAACCATCGATATTCAACCATAAGTAAATCTGCCCCTTAAAGTATGAAGATCCAAATTACAGAAAGTTCCATTATTCGGAAAGCCCCACGTTCTGAGCATTCTGGATAATAGGTCCCATACCTGTACAGAGAAAAGGATAATATTTTTTACAAATTCTAATTAGTTGATTAAGATGGAGTTTATGGGACATAGCCTTCCAGTAATTTAGAGTTTTCTGAATAACAGGTTTACAGATAATTGATCCCATACCTGTATTTTATATAATGAAATTACTGCTCCAGCCTAGATGATAAGTATATATTATATTAGTAATGATCCAGGCCTTAAAATTTGAGCACAGGAGATTTCCATTTTGGATTTTGAGTGTCAGTGGCACTGCACATGCTCAGTGTGGTCTGAGCAGAAACAAATCTTAGGGGTCATTGCAAATTATCAAGCAGAAAATGAGGTCACAGAAGCTGGTGCTACAGGGCTGAATATTAAGTTCTGATGCAAATTGCATTGGTTTCTGAACTGTAATGGGAATCTGAATTAATTACTAATCAGCCTTATATTGTGACATTTCTATTCTATGTGTACTGTATATTGTGAGTGGGTCTCTAAGCTGAGTAAGTGACAGCACAGACAGGGCTGGAACTAGGGTTACTCAGAAGAGGCAGCTGCCTAGGGCGCAACAATTAGGGGGCGCTGGGCAGGTACCTCTTCTGCCTACCCCTAGACCAGACTCACCTGGCACTAGGCTTGCGCAACTCTCAACCCGCGCATTCTCACACAAGCGGGAACGGTGCTACCATGCATGCACATGCACGCGCCGGGGGAATAGGGGGAGAGCTTGGCTGCCTAGGGCGCCCAGCCAACCTGATCTGCCTCTGATCACAGAGCATGTGCAGTGAATCAGCAGAAAAAAAGATGGGCAGCTACTGGGGCATCTTTGGAGACACAGATCTTTACTGCTAAAGGCCGGGGTTGCCTTGAGCTGGAACAGAAGCACACAACACAATTTACAGCATTTCTGGTCTACTTCTTTCTTAAGCTATAGTCCTCTTTTTTGAAGCTGCTCAATAAAAAGGAGCTCTGCATTAATTACTATCATGATTCTCCTAGCTGCTTTTCCTTTATTAAACATGCCCAAAGATCTCACCTCAGACTTTACATTCAAAACAGTAAGTAAACCATAGGTACATGATGGTTATATTGGGGCTCGGCTACCTGAAACTCCTCTGGGTGCTTGTTTTTGTGTTTCCTGTTCTCTATTTTGGGGCATCTTGCAGCTGGGTAGGTTTGGTTTCTCTATGGGTAGTTGGAGTTACAGGTCTCTCCTTTGGGCAAAGCTAAGCAGGGGCAGCACCAATAGCATCGCTTTGCTCCCACCCCATGGCCGGTTTGTTTTGCAATAGTCACGACTATTTAAACAGTGGAAAAACCTGGGAAGCAGAACCATACAGCAGACCCTACTGTGGTTTTGGGGTCTGGTGTATGATTTTTATGCCACTGGGAATCATACTGCATGCTCTTTTGGACAGTCTTTCTGATTGGAAATGGCTGTGGGAGTCCTGCATAGCTTCAGGAAGCCCTCCCTTTGTTTTCAGCACAAAGACCATGCTTCTACTAGGTCCTCCTTCCTTCCCAGAAATATCAACAGAGCTATAAAGTGGGTTACTACAAAATATATAATCCCCTTCAAACTTTTTTTTGTTTGTCCAACACCCCAGTACTGCGTGTTCTAAGCATTGTTCATCCAAATATCTATATTAGAATAATTATTTCAGATTTATTATTTTATGTTATTATATCTTGATCCAGGGATTGCCAAGGAATCCCCCCCCCCTTTCTGGGGCAAATTGAAGAGCCTTCAGATGGAATGTATATAGATAAACTGTAATAGTACTACTGATAGTATTGACTTTATGATACAGAGCAGGGATCCCCAACCTTTTGAGCCCGTGAGCAACATTCAGAAGTAAAAGGAGTTGGGGAGCAACACTAGAATGAAAAATGTTCTTGGGATGCCAAATAAGTGCTGTGATTGGCCATTTACTAGCCCTTATGTGGATTGTCAACCTAAATTAAAGCTCTGTTTGGCAGTGCACCTGGTTTTTATGAAACCAAAACTTGCCTCCAAGCCTGGAATTCAAAAATAATCACCTGCTTTGAGACCACTGGGAGCAACATCCAATGGGTTGGAGAGTAACATGTTACTCACGAGCTACTGGTTGGGGATCACTGATATAGAGTATAAAAGGCATAGGTTTTACAGAAGTAATATAACTATATCCAATATCCAATAACTATATAACTGTATCCAATATCCTGGCAGGCCAATCTCCCAAAGTCATCAGTCCAGTAATCACTGCACACGGGCAGCCATGTTGACTTTAATGTAGAATAGACCTGCAGTTGGAAGTCTGCTCCATATAATCTCACTGGAAGACAAAGTAGGTTTGTTCTGTACAGAATGTCCTGTAACTTTGCAACAAATGAGGTTGCTACTTCTGTAGGATCCATGGTCAGTCATACTGGAACCAATTTATGACTATAAGTAACCTGATACGCTGGTTACTTTTGACAACACCGCATTGTATATATGGTAAAAGCCCCTAACATTAAGTTGACCTCAGAAAACCATTTATGTTTTGGAGAATATATTTTGTGATGAATTAAAACCAAGTAAAATGTCTTTCTACTACAAATTACCAAGTGAAAAATACTGTGATACAATTAGGGAAATGTATTATTATTCATTGAATCCTTAATTATGAATGACAGGTGTCTTCTGAACAGTTTTATGCCCAGGAACAGGAATGCAAAACTATGTGACATAGAGAACCCAAATGAAAATATTGAAAATATTGAACTTAGATTTTTTTATTGGCAAAAGCATATAACCAAGAACAATGCAGAATGCAATAAACTAGAAACTCATATAAAAATCAATAAAAGCATTTTAAAAATGATTCCACAGTGATATTGGATATAAGAGTAAGACTGAGTTCATTCAGGGTTGGTGGTAGGTTTTGCAGAAAGCATTAACAGATTTCTATGAATCTGCTGTTTTCTGGGTTCTCTGAGGGTGGAATAAAACAGAAGAGGATCAGAAGCTTTAAAAGGCTCTAAGCCACGTCTGCTCCCAAAAGTGATTTGGACCAAAGAATCAATTAACTTTTTCCCTTTTCGGCAATCTTTGGCACTTTAAGAGTTTAAGTTCCTTAAATCATTCCTTACCACAATTTTCTTCATCATCTCCATAAATGCAGTCTTGTACCCCATCACATATCTGGTTGGCACTGATACAGGCGTAGGAATAATTACAGTACATTTGGCAGATTGGCAAGGTTGGAAATATTAAGGGTCCTGTGAATGTAAAAAAACATCTCTTTACTGTACTGAAAAACATACTTTTAATTATAACAATATCAGCAGATAAGAGCTAGTAAGCACATGTGTAGATGTACAGTTCCCAAATATGGGACTCAATGATTTATTTTTAATGCACCACTTAGGGGCAGATTTATCAAGGGTCAAATTGAAAATTACAATTTTTAAATTTGAAATTTGAGTTTATTTTAGTGTAATTCAACTAGGGAATAGTCCAAATTTGATTCGAGTTAAATTAAAAACGAAATACAAAATTTATCATATACTGTCCCTTTAAGAATTCAAATTTGACTATGTGCCATCTAAAACCTGCCGAAGTGGTGTTTTGCCCTATGGGGGACTTCCTACAATCAATTTGGAGTCATTTGGTGGACTTTAAAAAAAAAAAAAAAATTTATTGTTTATCACAACATTAGTGTACAGTCAATTATTGCTAGGGATGCACCGAATCCAGGATTCGGTTCGGGATTTGGCCAGGATTCGGCCTTTTTCAGCAGGATTTGGATTCGGCCGAATCCTTCTGCCCAGCCGAACCGAATCCGAATCCTAATTTGCATATGCAAATTAGGGGCGGGAGGGAAATTGCATGACTTTTTGTCAGAAAACAAGGAAGTAAAAAATGTTTTCCCCTTACCACCCCTAATTTGCATATGCAAATTAGGGTTCGGATTCGGTTCGGTATTCGGCTGAATCTTTCACGAAGGATTCGGGGGTTCGGCCGAATCCAAAAAAGTGGATTCGGTGCATCCCTAATTATTGCTATCAGAAAACACAAAGCAGCATGCCAACATGTACATACAATAAGCAATGAGACATACATCATCTGTAAATGTACATTTGTTGTGTGAACCAAAGTTCGTACTTCCGTAAATGAACACATAGGGGGCCGATTCACGAAATTCGGGTGAAGGGTTCGAATAAAAAAAAATTCGAATTTCGAAGTTTTTTTGGGCTACTTCGACCATCGAATTGGTTAAATTCGATTGAATTCGATCGAATTCGAACGATTCGAACGATTATAAGTAAAAATCGTTCGACTATTCGACCATTCGATAGTCGAAGTACTGTCCCTTTAAGAAAAACTTCGACCCCCTACTTCGGCAGCTAAAAGCTACCGAAGTCAATGTTAGCCTATGGGGAAGGTCCCCATAGGCTTGCCTGTGATTTTTTGATCGAAGGATTTTCGTTCGACCGTTGAATTAAAATCCTTCGAATCGAGGAACGAAAAATCCTTCGATCGATCGCAGGATTTGCGCTAAATCCTTCGAATTCGATATTCGAATTCGAAGGATTTAAATTCCCAGTCGAATATCGAGGGTTAATTAACCCTCAATATTCGACCCTTCGTGAATCGGCCCCATAAAGTACAAAAGTATCCTTTAATAAAAAAGGAAACAAAAATTAAAACAAAAACAAAAAATAATAAAACAAAATAATATACCTCTCCTGCACTGAAACCAAAAATACCTACAGGCTACAGAGAAAAAAAGGATATTGGGAGCATCAGTCCCAAATCTATACTCAATCCACGGGTTCCAGGTTAACAGAAACTTCTGATGGGTATCTAATAGAACGCTAGTCATTTTTTCCTGGGACATAATCCAGTCAACTCTGGAGTCTGGACTTAACCGGGTTTATAGGAATTTGCATCTGTTTCCAGGCTCCTGCTAAGGTCCTCTTAGCAGCTAACATTATGAACGAGAACAGGCGAAACTGAGTATTGGTGAGCTCTTGAGGTTTAACATTAAGTAGGGCTATCGCCGGGTCTCTGGGCAAAGAAACCTCAAAGATAGAATAAATCATGTTAAAAACCCTCCGGGCACCCGAACAGGTCCACCATATATTAAACATCGTGCCCATTTTAATAATTATCGATTGGTCCTTTTTTTAAGGGGAGTTTTTATAAACTTCCATAAACTCTAAATTCGACCCTTGATAAATATGCCCCTTAGTGTGCAAAGCCAAAGAAAAGACCAGAATCAGTGATTTTTGTTGCACTTGCATACTGCATTGTGCAAATTATATTGAATATATTATTATGGTTTTATACATTACATTTGCTTATATTAAATGCTAATCATGTTTCATTCCTTACCGCAATTCTCTTCATCGTCTCCATAAATACAGTCTTGTGCCCCATCACATATCTGGTTGGCACTGATACAGGTGTAGGAGCTGTTACAGTATATTTGGCAGGTTGGCAAGGTTGGAAATATTAAGGGTCCTGTGGGTTCTGTGAATGTAAAAAAAAATCTTTCTCTGCTCTTTACTGAAAAACATACTTTTTACTATAACAATATCAGCAGATAAGGGCTAGTAAGCAAGTGTAGATGTATGGTTCCCAAACATGTGACTCAAGGGCTTGTTTTCAATGCACCACTTAGGGGCAAATTTAATAAGGTTTGAATAGTAAATTCGTATTTTCAATAAAAAAAATTTCAGTCAAAACTCATAAATTCGAGTTCGAAACCACCAACTCGAATTTGAATGTGAGATTTATCACACTTCGACCCTAGAAACAGTTCTAATATAACTATTATCCACATAAAACCTGCCGAGATCATGTAGAAGTCAATGGCAGAGGTCCCTTGAACTATTTGAAGATGTTAATTGAGCCAAATTTTTGCCATGTTTCACTTCGAACATGAGGTACCATAGATTCCAGTGGGAGAAAAAAATGTTGTGCATCAAAAAAAAAATTGATGCATAAAAGAGTGAATTTGATTTGAGTATTCAGGTTTGGACTATTCGATAAAATTTTAGACGTTCTAATTTTTTCATAAATAACATACCAATCGAATTGTGAATAAAATCTAATTAATTAGAGGTTAAAAAAAAATCACATTACTTTATGGGGGTTATTTACCAAACCTACGAATGCAAAAATCCAGAAAAATCTGAAAAAAATATGAAAATCGGATAAAAAATCAGAAAAAAACGTGAACATTGGATTTTTTCCCCGTTAAGCAAATTTTGGGAAAATGTAATAATAAATAAGCGTAAAAAAACCTGAGTGGAGTTTGTAACAGAAAATATTGCGATAAATGTGGATTTTGATAAACAACCCACTAAAATTTGACCTTTGATAAATAATCCTTTTAGTGTACAAAGTGTAAGAAAAGACCGCAATCAGCCATTTTTTGCATTTGCATACTGCATGGTATATTGTGCTAATTACATTACATATATTATTATGCTTTCATACATTACATCTGCTTATATTAAATGCTGATCATGTTTCATTCCTTACCGCAATTCTCTTCATCGTCTCCATAAGGGCAGTCTTGTGCCCCATCACATATCTGGTTGGCATTGATACAGCTTAGAGAGAGGCTACATGACGTTTGGCAATTTGGTGAGTTTAGGAATATTAAGGATCTTGAGACTAAAAAAAAAAAAAGATTGGAAAACATTATTTTTTAGTATAACAATATCAGCAGATGGCTCTGGTAAGGACTTCGTAAAGTCAGCTGCTCGCTCCTGAGAAGTTCCTTTTAAAAAGTGAAACATTGGGGCACATTGTGAAAGTGAAAATTTGGCGTAGTTTTACCAAAAATTAAGATTTTCCTCAACATTGTCAATTTACTAAAAGGAGACTACACTAACCCGTTTTGGTGAATTACATTTGCAGTGGTGAAAATTCTTCTTGCATTGGTGTAAACCCACCTCTCTTCTACAGATGAACTTTCTCCAGTGAAAATTCCCCAATTCACTAAGAGCACAAGTGCATATTTTTGCAAAGAGAAATTTCTCAAGGTTCAGTCTGGCAAACTTCCATTATTTAAAGAGCAGACACTTTTTAATCCCCATAATCACCCTTCCCATGATAATTTTCTAGATGGTGAAAATTCTCTAGAGAAAAATTTCTAGAGAATTTCCCCCCACTGCTGTATATTTGAAAAATATACTGGTGAATTTTCACAAAGAATTTTCACCAGGAGAAAATTCACCACATTTCTCAATTTCGATTGAGATTTTTAGTAAATATGAGATGTGTTGTGAAAATACAACTGGAGAAGTGAGGTGAACTTTGGTGAAGTTAGATGAAGAGAAAGTTCACACTTTAGTAAATAAATCCTATTATATCTTTGGCATATTGGACCGGGTGCCAAAATGTTGACATAAATTGCAAATTTGATTTCTTTCATGTATGATTTACACTTTTTTACTTTCTCCTTTTGCACATTCCTTAAAGAAAAACTGTACCCCCCCAACAATGTTTGTCTATATAGAAATCTATTGCATAAAATAGATCATATGCATAATTTTAATAAACCATTTTCATAAAAATATACTTTTTAGTGGTATGTGTCATTGGGTAATCCCAAATAGAAAATTGCCATTTGAAGAATTAAGGGCCACCCCTGTGTGACTATACGATTCACAGTGAACACAAACAAACCAGGTGCACACATACATGTTAGGTCACATGAGCCAATTAATGGACAAAGTTCTGTTCTTTACACCCACACTTCTTCCTGTTAGAGTTAGAGCTGCAGTATTTCTGGTCAGGGGATCTCTGAGGGAACAAGGTTGCCTCCTTTTGGCAATGCTAAATCTGTGTGGGGGATGAGGCCATGATCTTTCGGGGTGCAGATGGTGAAATTTTGAGGTGGCCCAGTGACATCAGGGGGTGGGACTATGACATGGAGATCAGTAATTGGCCAACCATTGTGTCACTTACTTCTGAATGTCCTATCCGGATTTTTTAATTTGGTAATCTGGGCAGTCAGTAATCACCCTCCCTTCCGGAAACCAGACAGATGGCAACTGTGTTAACAAGGAATGTCAGGCGTCTTATGCGAGCACTGGTTCCTCCAGTCGTCCCCCAGTTCTGCATATCTGCAGAGTAGAACGCAAGGCACCTATGTATTCCAGAATGCATCTACAGTTTAAAGTGTGTTCATAGTGACACAGCACATCACTACACTGACATTTGTCTCTCCAGCTCTTAAAGAAGCCAAGTGCTATTTACAAATTTCTTGGTTTTGAGTTTAGACTGGTATCTTAGCTTTTTTACTTACTTCTGATTTACCTTTTGTGACTTTTGCCTGTGACTCTACGCTGCCTGCCCTGACCCGCATCTGTCTACTATCTCCTGCCTGAAACCTGTACAGGTATGGGACCTGTTATCCAGAGTTGTCAGGACCTGAGGTTTTCTGGATAACAGATCTTTCTGTAATTCAGATTTTCATACCTTAAGTCTACTAGAAAATCATGTAAACATTAGATGAACATAGTTTTCTTCCAATAAGGATAAATTATTTCTTAGTTGGGATCAAGTACAAGTCACTGTTTTATTATTACAGAGCAAGAGGAAATCATTTTTAAAATGGGGATTATTTGGATAATATGGAGTTTATGGAGATGGCCTTTCTGTAATTCAGAGCTTTCTGGATAACGTGTTTCCGGATAACAGATCCCTTACCTGTGCTGCAATATTGGGCTCTTTATCATCTCCCCACTTTTGTGCTTCCCATTCCCGCGGGTTGGGCAGGTTTGAGCCGACCTCACACGTTTTTTTCTGGGTTGCGGGCGGGTGCAGGTTGAGCTCTTCTCACTGCTCTCCCCACCCCAGACCATCTAAATGCTGGCTTCCGACTTCCGGGTTGAGTTTTTATAGATGTGCCCCTCTCGCCCTGCCCCTTTTGTGACATCATTGGCAGGTCAGTGCAGGTCTATAAAAGAGACCCTGAAGTTGGGCGCAGGCGGGCGCGGTGGTGGGAGGTCCGGTCTGGATCGGGAAAAGCCCAACCCACACATCACTAGTTCCTACTATCAGGCAAGCCTCTGTGAGGTACTTTTGGGTCTTGAATCATCTGAGAAGTGGCCCGAAAAAGAGGGGAAATACAGGGCTACTGAAATTAGCTCTTTGTTGATCTGGGGCCTGGGGAGTCAGAAAGGATTTTTTTGCCCTTCTGAGTCTAATTGGAGAGGCTACAGATGGGATTTCCCCCGTCCTTGTATAAAGTACCAATTAGACATTAGAGGTTTCATTTAGACAAAAAGTTGAGTTTGACACAGGTCTTTTTTTTCAACCTCAACTACTACTTTATAATGTTACATTATGGGGCCAATTCATTAACTTTGAGTGAAGGAATAGAAGAAAAAATACTTTGACCATCGAATGGGCTACTTCAACCTTCGACTACGACTTTGAATCGAAGGATTCGATCTAAAAATCGTTCGAATATTTGACCATTCGATAGTCGAAGTACTGTCTCTTTAAGAAAAAACTTCAACCCCCTAGTTCGCCACCTAAAAGCTACCGAACCCAATGTTAGCCTATGGGGAAGGTCCACATAGGCTTGGCTACGTTTTTTTGGTCGAAGGATAATACTTCGATCGTTGGATTAAAATCCTTCGAATCGTTCTATTCGAAGGATTAAATCGTTCGATAGAACGATTATTCCTTCGATCGTTCAATCGAAATATTTGCGCAAAATCCTTCAACTTCGATATTCGAGGTCAAAGGATTTTCATTCCCAGACGAATATCGAGGGTTAATTAACCCTCGATATTCCACCCTTGATGAATTTGCCCCATCATATGTCAGATATAATTCTGATAAATGTTCACATGGGGGTAGGTATTTAAAATGAAAATGAGCTCATTCAGTTGGACTTGTATAGAAACACTATAAATATAAATGTATTTTTTTTTTTACTTAACTGATTCCACGATGATGTCCCAATCCCCTTAGGCTCACAGTGTAATGCAACCCTTCCCTAACTTTGTTCCATTGTGAAGTGATGGATTCTGGGATGTGAAGTCCCTCTTATTTCTATAGTGGGTGTTGCAGAGAATCTATGCAAAATCTATGGAAACCTAATGGCTGCAAGACACGTTGAGGTTGTGCAATTTGCTTAGATCTTTTTGCAGTCAGCCAGTATAGCAAATTATCCCATCTCTGTGCAAATGCTTTAAAAATAGTTTGGAAGACAGACAAATATACATAAAGTATTGCATATTGTGTGTATAACAGAATATAAACATTTTTTCTTACCAAAATACCAGATCAGTACTGCAGCCACAATCACTAATAATTTGATAGCAACTATAATAGAAATTACACAAATCTTCTTTCCTTTAAAAAAAACAAAGAAAAAAAACATTGTTAATAGAAAGCCAGGACCGCAACCAGTTTTTATTATTTTGGGTAATTCGAGAGTTAAATAAATGAAGTAGTTTAGCCAATGATTGGCCATGGGTGCTTATAAGGAAATGGACACCATATTACATTTGCAGCCGTCATTTATCCTTATTACGGGTAGTGATGGATGTGAGCATTGTTATGGGGCACATCAGCAGTCACAGCTACTTGGGGGGGTGATGGGAAGGGAGCTGGGGAACAGGAGTCATGGTGGAAGTTTTAGGTCTGATGAGAGGGGTATAAGGGGACTGCCTTTAGGGTTCTGAATATGGTGGGGAACAAGTAATCTTCACAAGTGGCTATTTACGGGGAGTTACTTGGACAGGTTTTACTCTGTTTACCAATTGTCTAATGTAAAGTTATGTTATGATTAACTTATAGTTAATATATTGGCTGTCGCCTTTATAGTATTTAAAAAAGTGGGTAATAATATTTGGGGGAAGAAAGGGACCATGGCTTGTTGCTGCCCATATCACGGGGTGTACTTGTCTTGGTTCACCAAGGTGGGATTCAGCCAAATCTTTTTTTGAAAGAATTGGTATTTGGCCAGATCAAAAAAATTATAGATTTAGGGTGTCCACATGCCAAAAACTCGAAAAATTTTATTTTTTTTTACTCTAAAAGCTGAATTTTTAGTGGAAAAACCACCTCAAATTTTTTGAGATTTATTATATTCCTAGGCTGCAAAAAGTCAGAATAGGTACCTATCCTATTTGGAAATTTTTGTGGTCTGCGATGGAATTAGCCTGACTGTTCAGGCAAAAATCTGAAAAATTAAATCGATTTCAGTAAAAACTGCAGAAAAGTTTGCACAATTCAGGTTTTCGCTCAATTTTATCAAGTTTTTCCCTGATCTGATTAAAATGTGCTTTTTTTTAAAACAATAAATAAGGTCAAATCGTGGATGCTAGTTTGGTCAGACTTTTTTTATTTAAAAAAAAAAATCAGAAAAATTTGGAATTTGATAAATGACCACCTTAGTGTATACCTGGAGAGAGTGCCAGAGCAGGGCGTTCATTTTGTTTTAAGGAGACGTGCTTGCCTTGTGATTGGTTAGCTTGTATGATTTATTATTGTTTTGAAACTGTTGTATTGTCCAAACATGTTGAGCAACTCAAACTTGGTGTCCCTTTAAAGAAGTGCATTGTATGACTGTATAGAAATCAGTGCATTTGGCAGTTTACATCAGATGTAATTGTTCTTCGAGATTCATAGCTTCCAGTTTAGCAATATTCCCTTTGATTTAAATATTGCATCAATTATTCATCTTTTACTTATGTGATTACATGTTACTTAGATACATGAGTCTTCTGCTGAGCATATTGTGAGCCAGTCCCTAAGCTCAAGTGCGGGGCCTCAGCTGAAAACAAAGTTGGGGAGCTACTATGGGCATCTATAGGGCTGAGGGTTCCTAGGGCTGGTGCAAAATCCCAAAACACATTGTGCATCATATCTAGCCACATTCTTTGTAAGGCCCTTAAGGATATGCAAACCTTAAAGGAGAGCTAAACCCCCTAATGTGAAAAGCCCCTTCCACTACCCCCTATAGTGCCCCCTTCCTGCTTCTGCTTAGCATAGTGTATTAGTGAAAAATGTGTCCCTAATTGTGAATCTCATGCAGGGTAGCACAGCAGAGCTCAAGGGCGCCATCTTCCACATCTTAGGTTTTCTTCAGGACGGGACCATTGACACAGATACTTGGCACATGTGCAGTTGGAGAAAGCAGGGAGGGGGCACTAACAAGGGTAGCGGATGGAGCTTTTCACATTTGGGGGTTAGTTATCCTTTAAACAAATGGGTGTAACATTGCTCAGAGTGCTCTTCTAAACACTTTACATCAGATTCAAAGCTATTATGCAGTTTATAAACTTCTAAATGAATGGCTTTTGTAGCAAGGCAACCTGCTGGCCACTTTCTCTGAAAAACTGTCAAGAAGAATATGTTCAGGAGAAAGTCAGAGAACTGCTCTGAAGCAACCTTGCTCAGAAAAGACACAAGAAAGATCATTTTCGTTTTCTGATCTCTTTCCTGAGCAGAGCAACATCAAAACAGTTCTGTCTTCCTTCTGAACATCTTCTCCTCTGCGGTATGGTTGGGGGAAACTGACCAGCAGGTGGTGCTGTGGTTACAAAAATCAATACTTGAGGAATTTATAAACAGCTTTATAACTTTGAAACAGAAAAAAAAATAATGTGTATTGCAAATGTGCCTAGAAGAGCAGCCTGTGCAGTTTTACATTCATTTTGTTTAAGGTTTAACTCCCCTTTAAGATTTTGCTCCATCTAATGCTTATGTAGAAGGCAAATAAATGTGCAAAACACAATAATGGTGCACAGGTACCAAAAAAACACTCATTTCAAAATAATTCGATCCTCTTGTAACAGGCAAAGGTCCCATAGCAATATTTAACCATTCATATACCTGCTACAGATACCAAAGGGAAAAACCAATAACTCAGTATATATTTTATCCAACATTTAAGGTCCCTATGGGGCTTTTCTTACATATTGAATGGGCATTTCTACAGTGTGGTCATGTGCTTTCAGAAAGAGCCAGCACTTTAGGATGGAACTGCTTTCTGGCAGGCTGTTGTTTCTCCTACCTAGGGGCAGATTTATCAAAGGTCGAGATGAAGTTTCGAAGTGAAAAACTTCGAATTTCGAGCTATTTTTTGTGTACTTCGACTAGGGAATAATCATACTTCGATTTGAATTTGAAAAAAATTCGAAATTCGAATTGGTCTTTTTGAAGTTTTATTAACTTTGACCTTCGACCTTTGATAACTATGCCCCTAAATGTAACTGAATGTGTCATCGTGGGACCTGGATTTTACTATTGAGTGCTGTTCTTAGATCTACCAGGCAGCTGTTATCTTGTGTTAGGGAGATGCTATCTGGTTACCTTTTTACACTGTTCTGTTGTTAGGCTGCTGGGGAGAAGGGAGGGGGTGACATCACTCCCAACTTGCAGTAAAGCAGTAAAGAGTGACTGAAGTTTATCAGAGCACAAGTCACATGACACATGGGAAACTTACAACTTGTCTAGCCCCCAGGCCCGGATTTGCGGCAAGGCCGCATAGGCCCGGGCGGCAAAGAAATAGGAGCGGCATGCCGCCCAGCCGCCGTTCAACTGCTCCAGCTGCGCCGGCACTGGGAAGGCGGGCGCTAGGACCGCGCGGCCGCCAGGTTGGACCGCGCGGCCTAGGGGCGCCCAGAAGTGAAATCCGGTGCTGCTAGCCCCATTTTAGATTTCAAAATTGAATATTAAAAAATCTGTTTGTTCTTTTGAAAAACGTCAGTGTAGATAGAAGTCTGCTGGAGGAGCAATATTAAATTAAGTGTTTTGAAAAAAAAAATGTTTTCCCATGACAGAATCCTTCAAGTTTGAGCTTTCATTTGTTAAAACACTTACCTCGACTCCAGGGTGGTGATCTTCTTGGAGGTGCTGCTCTAATCTGGCCAGAATTTGCTTGGGCACTATATGGTGGTGGTGCGTGCTCCACTGGGATGGTATAGAGAACTGATTCATAAACAGGTGGTATAGGCTGCTCATAGTTATTCTTGTTGGGTTGGATGACAGTCTATGTTAAGCAAAACACATACAAAATGAGGGGCAGTTATGGAGACCATGTCAAGAGCATGCCCTTAGTGCTCATTGAGGCACCACTTCAAGGGATGGGCGAATTTGACAAAATTTGACAAAAAATTTGACAAAAAAATGTTGTCGTGCGTCAAATTTTTTTTGACTGGCATCTTTTTTTTTTTTGTCAAGTCTATAGGCGTCTATAAGTCTATAGGCGTTATTTCTGTGATGAAACAAGGCGAAAAAATTCGCCCATTCCTGATCACTTCTTTCTTGGTCTGACTGAAGGGTGTAACCCCCATTGCGGTTGGTGTTTTTTGCCACTAACTTGTACGTCTGAATGATATGTGAGTTAGAGGGTGGGATGGCGAATACTTGTGCGCTCCCTGTTTTTTGCACTTTGAACCCTGCCATTTACATTTTAATGAGCCTGAACGAGGCATCTTGGGGAGACAATGTAACATTTTTGACCATATTTAAGAAGTTGGGCTTAATCTATAACAACCAATAAGACATTTTCTTCAACGTTCTGATTTCACTAGAATAAACAAAGCTACATGCTGATTGGTTACAATATATATCAATCTTTGGGCAAGACCATAAATAATGAAAAAGTGACACATTAGTCTCATCACATTTAGGACAGTATAAAATAGGCCCATTAGAGGAAGTTTTTGAAAATAATTTTCCATAGCTTAGATGGATAAGCTTAAAATGTTGTATCCTCCAATTTTCTGCTAAAATGAATTTATTGTAATCCCTAATAGATTTTACCAAGTCTGAGGGAGTTATTTGACAATGTAAAAACTCAGACCATTTAGTGGATGGTTTCAATAACGGGTGAGAATCTGAACTATAAACATTCCAAATTTTTTTAGAAAGAGAGCTAATAGAGACCAGACCAGGGAATTCCAAAAACTCTGCCAAATCGTCTGCAAGCTTATGTTCAGCTAAAACCAGGTTTTTATTATTATGTAGCAGAGAAAGACCACATTGACATGCTAAATAATAGTATCTGTCAGAATCCTGAAGCTTGTATTGGTCTTTGAGTTTTGACCAAGTCATTAAGGTTTTCTTAAGCGGATCAAATATATCTTTTACCAAAACCAGTGACTTTCTCTTAATTGAAAATATAAAATTATCAGATTTCTCTGTCTCTTACTTAAGAGTATAACAACCAATAAGACATTTTCTTCAACTTTCTGACTTCACTAGAATAAACAAAGCTACATGTTGAAGGTTAAAGGACTTAAATACACTATTTAGCACATCCACTGTATTGGTTATTTTTTGAATTCTAGGTACTCATATGTCCCTAGGTGGGTTCTCATCCTCCATTTTCATTCATATATATATATGACAAGGATGACAAGGCAACACTTTGCAAAAAAGTGCATATGTGATAAATTTATAATCAAAGCATAGAAGGTGCCCTTTATGAAGCCAGAAAAGATAGTACAAAAATATTCACAAAACCACATGCTTTTTAAAGAGGGTAGCAGAAAGTGATTTCACAATAAACCTTCATAAAGGGAATAAAGCACATATATTATATATGCAGTTTTGTTTTTTGCTTTAAATTGAAGTTACTTCAATTGAAGACAACAACTTACTAAAATTAACTAAGCCAGTGGATGTAAACATATTGAAAGAAATAAAGAAAAATGTCCATTCATTGACTGGAATGTCTGAAAGCACATCTTATAAATTGAGAAACAGATAGTATATCAAAAAAGGGTTCTTGAAAGATCTCAATGTCGGGATTTATAAATTTGTTGCCTCGAGAGATCCACTCAATAAGATATCTGGTAAGGGCTGATACATTAAATGCTCTGAAATCAGGAATTGGTTTTGGTTCTTATAGAGAACAAACTCCATGACCAGTCTTACCAGATATATCTAGTTTAGTTAAAACAACAGCCACCTACCACATCCATTTCAGTCTCAACATTCAGAAGGCCGTGTGCTGAATTTGCAAAATCTAGAAATAAAAACAATGGACAAGAAAACAATTAATAATTATAAAAAAATACATATACATGTAAGAAAACATACAATGCAACTGCATGCTTATTGAAATGAAATGTAGATTTGGCTATGAAAACTTTAGCAGAAATTAGAAGATAAATGATTAAAAACTTTCTTATCGAGCCAAAAAAAACCTTATCCCATTGAGCATTGCTGAATCTAATGGGGCAAGTGACCTAAATAATCTGATTAGAATTAAAGTAGCAAACCCTGCTTCCCTGCACTCCTCAACAAAACGTTACTCCAGTTGACTACAAATCCCAGAAAAATGGAACATATAGGGGCAGATTTACTAAGCTCGAGTGAATGGTTTGAATGTCAAAAAGTTTGAATTTCAAAGTAAATTTTTGGGTACCTCAACCATCAAATAGGCTATATTTGACCATTCGACTTCGATTCAAACGATTCGAAGTAAAAATCGTTTGACTCTTCGACCATTCGATAATCGAATTACTGTCTCTTTAAAAAAAAAAAAAACGACATACTTCGCCAAATTAAAGTTACCGAAGTGCAATGTTAACCTATGGGGACCTTCCACAGCACTTTTCTACGGTTTTTTTTTTGTTCTAATAGAAATCCTTCGATCGATCGTTTTTTATTCGACCGCTGGATTGCCAAATTTGTTAAAAAAACTTTGAATTCGATACTCAAAGCTTTTTAATTCGATGGTCGAATTTCGATGTTTTTTGTACTTTGAAATTCGACCCTTAGTAAATCTACCCCATAATGAAGGTTGAGGCATGCTGGGAGTTGCAGCATCAGGGTTGTATTCTTAAAGCAATATTGCACAATAAAACGTGTCCCCAAATCTCCACAACCACAACAAGCGACTGCTTTAGTAAAAAATCCTCCAATGAGAATCCCAGCTGATCTGTGTAAATCCGGCTCCATGTTCTTTGTTCCTGCAACTGGAGTTGGAAGCTTAAAGCCCAGTTTCCCAGCACTGAACAAGTCTGTCCTTTATCCCCATGTTTGATTCCAGTGTCATATAATGAAGAAACAATTTCATAATTATCTTTATATGTGAGATAAGAGCAAAATGCCTGACATAGACCCGGAATCAGTATTTTCATTGCTCAATTCTTTTGCATTTGTAATGAAGTTTTTAATTAGGAGAATACATTTTCTTGCATCTATAACTATATTTTTCAGCAACTTCTATAGAGAACTAGGGGGCGCTGTGTGACAGTGTTACAGCTGGGTTTACATCCCCTTTAATTCAAGAATATTTGAAAGTGGGATATATGTATAATGGCTCGGCGTTTCACATACAGGTTTAAGTGCACCTAAACCCATCAACTCATTTTTTTCCAGTATATTCTGCCTGGTTGCACTCATGAACTTGCATGAGTTGCTTGAGTTGCATTTCATTGCATTTCATTGCATTTCATTGCATATGCATTTTATCCGATTTTTCTAGAAGCAACTTGCTGCATTTTCTTTTGCAGACAATAGAATAAAAGGATGCATTTGGAACCAACAAAAACAGAATTCGCGGCCTTTTTATTAAGCCTCAATTTTTTGTTGGCAAGTTTTTAAAGGGGAAAAACTAAAATTTTTAGGGAGGAACTCCACGGGCGATTATGGCACAATCCGACTCGCTGCGCAAAAATGCAGGCATCAAGTCAGATGCGATGGAAATAAGGTAAGTAATAGCATTGTCGGATGGTGTTGCAGCGTTGATCTGACGCGAAACGTCTGTCGGAAGCAGGCGATGCACACTGCGTCTGCATCCGACAGTCATGTCGCATTGGATGAATGCTGTGACTTCATCCGACCTTTCCCTATCTTACCTTATTTCCGTTACAGTCAACATGAAGCCTGCGTGTCCGATCGCACCAAAATTGCCCGTGTGTATAATATACACTTTATTATACACTTCAGCTCAAACCGGTCAAACTCATGTAGAAGTCAATGGCAGATGTCCCTTTTACAATTTGAAGATGTTTCTTGCCATTGTTATAATCTGCGCTGGTTTTCGTTCAATAATCTGAAAAAATTTAGTTTATCTGGTGACAATTTAAAAAGTTGCATAATTCTAGAGTCCAAATAAAAAAAAATTGCATGATACAGATTGTAGCGGGACTTTGGAGAGACTTTTTCTGACCAGAATTTTTGATCAATTAGGACAATTTGTGAATGTGAGTTAGGGCGAATTTAATTCTATAAAAAAAATGTGAAAAATTTTTTTTATAGAATTTTTTATAAAAGAATGGAATTTTTTATAAAAGTTTTAGTAAATACCACCCTAAATGTCATAAATGAAAACAATAAATAAATACAAGTAATAGGCCATAAAACGTTTTACATCAAGGGGGTATTTACTAAAACTAAAAATTACTACTCGCATTTATCTACGTTTTTTTGTTTAAACAAAATCCACCTTACTCCCATCCATGAATGCAACACATTTATCAATAATTCTTCTCGAAAAAGTCAGTGAGAAAAAAAGTTGTTACAAAAGCTTTTTCGAAGTGTTGATCCGAAAACTTGACTCAAATTGTTGCAGCGAGAACTCAAATTTATTTGATGAAAACCAGCGCAGATGTCGATGACAAGAAATATCTTCAGGGACAGCTGCCATTGACTTCTACATGACCTCAACAGGTTTTAGATGGATTATTTCCAGATTTAGATTTTTAGCAGCCTTGGGGTATGATAAATCTCTAAAAATTTGAGTTTCGAGTTTAAAAACTCAACCAGAAAAATTTGAGCTCTAATAAACTGGCCTCCAAAAATGGTGTTGAATGCATGTGATATTTAATAAGGGAATGCTGTTCTCCTTCCTGATTTGTTTACCCTGCCCATTATCATTCCTAGAATCATTGGGCAGAATCAACAAAGATTGACAAGATTATACATTTTGGCTGGAGATTTCTGAAGGCACCGCCATTGTTAAATCAAGAAGGAGGAAAAATGGCATGCGGTGCACCGGTGATGTAACTAGAGTGGTCCAGCATCCTCCCGCCCACTTCCCATCCCACCCATGCCCCACCTCCACCCCACCCACTCCCTGACCCCGCCCATTCCCACCCAACTAGTGATTTTTGGTGATTGCCTGATATATCTGATCTTTCTATTTTAAAGTCGAGGCTCATTATTTTTACTGGACTTGTGAACCTATTGGTGGGCCAGTAAGATCAGTGTATACAGCGTTTCTAGTTCTAGCCTTTAGTTCCTGTTTTAGTACAATAAGCCATTTGTATTGACGTGGCATTAAATGAATTCATGGAAAAATGCTTTCCAGGCTGCAGTCATCATCACACTTTGTAAACATATTACTCAGCAATTGCAACATTGGTACATTATTGGCACACCTGTAAGTAAAACAAAATAATCTTTGTGTTGATAATATGCCAAACACCTTGCAGGTGCATATCAAGCATTAAATAAAAGATAAATTCTTCTAACTTTTGAGATAAACGCCGTACAGAACATAATAGAGATTTGTACCCATTGTACATTAAAGCCTTACAGACCCACAGAATGACCTGGGCCACAATGATCTCATAAACTATTTGAACTACAATAAACTCAAATCTACAGTAGCTGAAATGAACCTGCAACAACACCTCCCAGGATTTGGAAAAACATAAGTGGAAGACCCTTGTTGGAGAGATCTACGTGCACCCAAGTATTTGCAACAAAATGGAAAAAATGACCAGGTCACAACAGGGCAAGTCAGGCATCAACACCCAGAGCAACAAAAAAACTCCAGGCAGCAGCAGGAACATGCCATCATGAGACAGTGGCAAGCTTTATAATGATTTACAACTATAGGGATGAGGAACCTGCCTAAAAACCACTTCAGATATCCATTCAAGGGGCCCGTATATGCTTGCGTTGGCCTCCTGATTAGATATTGCAATTGCTTAGAGACAAAAACAGAATACTATTATGTCTCATCCACAAGGAATCATAAGATGGACCCATACCTTGAAAGCTAGCCTGGATAAGGGTTATTACCTGCTTCCACAAATATTCAGTTATACATAGTGATGGGCGAATTTGCACCATTTGGCTTCGCCGAAAAATTTGCGAATTTCGCGCGACCCGCCCGTTTTTAACGCAGACGCCCGTTTTTTCGATAAAAAATTTTTTGACGCCAGCGAATTTTTGCCGCGAATTTTCACGGGCGTTTCGCAAATTTATTCGCTGGCGGCGAATCGCGCAAATTCACCGCGAATTTGCACCTGCCGAATAAATTCGCCCATCACTAGTTATACAGAAAGTGCCATACGTGGACAAGTGATCCCACATAGGGTAATCACCATATTAATAAACATATACATAAAATAAAATCCAAGAGCTCTACATCCAGCCAACATAGACAGTGGACTGGGACATCTATATTAAACAAATTAATATTTTCCCAAACTAAAAAAAAAAAAAAAAAAACAGGGCCGCACCTGCTTGACCTACTAAGTCTGTTTGTCCTGCATTCTGGAATGGATGGAAGCACAAGTCTCCCAGATAGAGACATCATCAAGTAATAAACTATTGCAAAAAAACACGGGTCAGTCATGGAGGTATCACAACACACCACTGTTTACTGCGATTGTAAAGACCATAAAGGACATCTAACCCCCCCTGGGATGTTGCTCCCAGTGGCCTCAAAGCAGGTGCTTATTTATGAATTCCAGGCTTGGAGACAAGTTTTGGTTGGATAAAAACCAGGTGTACAGAGCCTCAATGTAGGTTGACAATCCACATAGGGGCTACTAAATGGTCAATTACTGCACTTATTTGGCAGCCCAGAAACATTTTTCATGCTTGTGTTGCTCCCCAACTCCTTTTACTTCTGAATGTTTCTCACGGGTTCTAAAGGTTGGGCTTCCCTGACCATACGGGAAACCCAGATCACGACAAATTGTAGCCATGATTTCAAGCTTTCCATGCAAACATCCAAATGAACCCATTTTAGGAATAAGAAACATGAAGAACAATCCCCAAGGAAAAGACATCTCATAAAGAAATTAAAAGTATTCTTTTAAAATAGAAATAAAAGCTATAAAAAGGCTTACCTTGCTGGTGCTACACTCTTGAAGCCCAGGTTTGCAATGGGGAAGCCACCACACCTCTAGCTGGTTAACTGATTACATTCATATGAAGCTGATTAAATTATTCCAATCTCAGAGGTTACTAAAGAACTTGGCACTGCATCCGGGAAACACATTCATTTATGTTGCTTTGTTCTAAATCTAAATGCAAAGCCCAACATAGTAGACATAATATGGCAGTAACCAGAGCTGGTACTATATTTTGAAAGCCAACATAGGGAATGGGAGGCAGCTCTCCTAACTAATTCAATTATTAGTTTTATCTCAGGCATGTATCCACTGAGCAGGTTGTCTGAGGTTATGCACTCAGCTAAGCTAACCCTTCTGGGTAAGGGATCTTACACATGGACGTTAAAAGACGTTATCCCATAAGGTGTCTTTTTTATGTGTTGCACTAGAAAGCATGAGTTACTAGACCACATTAAAACATAAAACAGAGATGAGAACATGTTGCATCTTATCTGCTACTAACATTTACATATGCTACTATGGGTAACATCACCATAAGATTTGGAGAGAAAAGCACAAAGTGGAAAATATGACGTCCTAACCCAGAGACACTGCTTGATAGGGTAGGAAACCAAGCTCCTCAAAGGTTCCATTGTTAGTTACTTTAGCCATGCAAGTAACATATTTGGATCTTCCACCTTGTATTTCTCTTGTACGTGAGGTTTCTCTCCCTGTATATGTGTGATGTGTCCAGAATCACAGAGGGGGGAGGAAACACAATATCACATTTGATCATTACATGGTGTCGAGGAAAGTCATACAGTTTGATTGTGGCCCTAAACAAGGGACTTCAGTAGTAAATCATAATCAGAGGACCAATGCTGTGGTTTCATAGGAAGAAAACAGACAGAATTGTGATTGGCTCACTTCTATGCATGCTTAATAGGGAATAGGAAGTGACTAGAGTGAGAAGGCACTATTTTATTTATTTATTTATTTATTTATAGATAGTGGGCTAGACAATCGCTATGTTATTATATTTTAGGGATACTGTTGCAGGAAAACATGTTTTCTTTTTCTCAAACCGCATCAGTTAATAGTAGAATTTTAAAAGAGCAAACAGATTTTTTTTTTTACTGCTTTTACCCCCTTCCTCCCCCCCAGCAGCCCATCAGCAGCCTATCAACAGAACAATGGGCAGATAACAAGATACCTGACATCTCTGGTGAAGGATTTGTTTGCATTGTACTTCAATGTGACCCAAGTTGTGCTCCCTAGCACAACCTAGTGGTAGAAATCAGAATAGAAAAAGAAGAAATTCACCTCACACAAGTCTTCTGTTTGTAGGACAAGCCCTTACCATTTAATTATGCTGAAATGCAACATTTCAGAGGGGCATGGCCTGAAACTTTGCACTTCAGCATTATTAAACGGCATGGGCTTGTCCTGCAAACAGAAGTCTTGTGTGCCGGTGAATTTCTTCTTCTTGATTACATCGGCAGGTGCCGAAACTTCTATCATCCTGCACCAAGCTACATATACTGGGTGAAGTAAGCGTATGCGGTTGCTCCACACATTTCTGTCGCTATTGCTATAGACATGAGAATAGCACATAAGCAGGAAAAACCCCTGCTTTTTCCTGTTCGGGTGCTCTTTTCATGTCTACTACTAGGTGGGGATAGGAAGCATGACTTGGGTCGTACTGAAGAACAATGAGAAAGGGAAAAATGTGCTGTTCTCCTCATAGTTAATTGCATATGTTATTATCAATCCTTCTTTATCTATGTTATTTTCTGTGCATTGTTGTACTGCTGCCATCTGCTGGCCAAAATTTGCATGCTGCACACCTCTGTTCTTGTTAGTAAAGTTTTTTCTCTCGGGGGCGTGGTTTTCTGCCAGCTCAGTCCTTCTCACTTCCGGCAGCCATTTTTTTCAGTGCCTCATTACTGTGTGACTGGACATTCAGACATTTTGGGCTTGTGAAGGCATCGGTTTTTGACCAGCAGTTAGCCTCAGGAAAGTCATCTACAGGACAGTATTGATACCACTACTCTAGAACAGTATTGTATCACCGTCTATTGCTGTATTCTGGATCAAATAAACCCAGGCTGATTTCATCCCTGTGTCTACGTTTCGGTCCATCCAACCTGAGCGTCTGCCGGTCCGGTCTGCCCCACTGCTTGGATACGAAGGTAGGAAGTCACACAGCTACTGTTAGTTATACCTTCATTCGCCTTCGTGTGGGGACAGAACAAAAAACAATAGCAGTCTCAAATCAGTTCCATACTAAAGCTCTGGCTCCTTCTTAAAACTCAAGAGTCAGGCACAAAGTACTGAGATGGCTCCTCCACACCAATATTACAGATTAAAAAAAAATACATTTGTTGGTTAAAAAATAAAAATGTATATGGTAGAATGAATTATTTGCAATGTAGAGTATAATTTAAAAATAAAAACTACACTATAAAAACCATGACAGAATACCTTTAAGTGATGGTATTAAAGTTTTCCATATAGGTTTTACAATTATTGGTATATCCTTCTATCCTTACATTTTTTGGGCTTTTTTCCAGAATCGTTCATGCTAAGGGCATTCTAGGTGTCCCCTTGCACATCCCCTACCTTACATATCATTCAATCTGGTGCAGAGCTCAATGTAGTAGATACAGGGGTCATATAACCATTGCTTAAATAGTCATGGAAGAAACTTTCAATGGGGTTACTATCCTTTAACTCTAATTTTGGTTCTGTACATTACCACAATGAATTTTAAATGAAACAACTTCTTTCACTTGCATGGAGAGCTCCTTTGACCGCATATTGTCTGTTCACAGCAAAATCTTCCACATAATCTTCCACATACAAGCACCCCCCCCTCAAATCAACTCCAGGGCTTTTATCTGCTTCATTAATAATGACATAACGAAGGAATTGCCCCCACCTGCACACAAATAGCCGATTGTCCAATTACTTTTGAGCACCTGAAATGAAGTCATTGTGTTAAAAAAAGACTTTAGTTCTGTCGCAAGTAGTGATGGGCGAATTTGGGTCATTTCGCTTTCGCTGAAAAATTTGCGAATTTCCCGTGAAATACGTGAAATGGCGAAAAATTTGCGAAATGGTGTTTTTGCTGAAATTGCGCCGGCATCCAGAAAAATGGAGGCCTGCGTCCATTTTTTTTTTTTACACCGGCTAATTTTCACAGCGGTTTTGCTAATTTATTCGCTGGAGGCGAATCGTGGGAATTCGCCGCGAATGCGCACCTAGCAAATAAATTTGCCCATCACTATGTCAGCGCCCAGTGCTACCACATAGATAGTAGTGGCACCAGTGGAATGACGCCGGCGTGATGACGTCACATCGCACAGCGCCAAATTCAAAATAAAAGGACACCCAGGACGCCAGTTCAATGCCCAATTATAGGTTCTGTTAGCTAACATTCCTGGGTGCTCTGTAATTGTTATTGGATTGATTACTGGACTTTGACCTTGCCTGAACTTTGATTTTATATTTTCTGCCTGCCTTGTGATCTCTGCCTGGATATTGACTTCTCTTTATGCTTCAACCTTGCCTGTACCTTGAACTTGGTCTTTAACCCCAATGCTTCCTCCTTGGTCCTGACTGCTCTCGCTGGTGTCAAGGATTAGGTAGGGGGCACTGTGGAGACTGATGGGGGAAGGGCGAGTCCTTAAGGCAGGAGCAGGTTTATGAGGGCGATGAGTCAGACTGGATCAGGAGCAGAACAGGACGGAGAGGGCGAAGATCAGGACTGGACTAGGCAGGAAGAAGAGGGCGACGACTCAGGAAGGAACAGACTGAATGGAGCAGGAGTGGAACAGGAACAGACTGGATGGGACAGGACGGTGCGGGCGTAGATCAGATCAAACTGGGGATAGAGTGTAGATGGAGACGAGAGTAGGATAACTAAGATATAATTGATCCTTATTGGAAGCAAAATCAGCCTATTGGGTTTATTTATTGTGTAAATTATTTTTAGTAGACTAAAAGGGGTGGCTCACCTTTAAATCATTTTTTACTATGTTATAGAATGGCCTATTCCAAGAAACTGTGCAATTGGTCTTCATTATTTTTTTTTTTTTTATTTTGTTAATTATTTGCCTTCTTGTACATTGTTCCAGGTTTCAAATAGGGGGGTCATTGACCCCAGCAGATAAAAAGCAACTGCTCTGTGAGTTTATAATTGTATTATAGTTATTATTATTATTATTATTATTATTATTATTATTATTACTACTTTTTATTCCTTATCTTTCTATTCAGACCCTTTTATTTATATTCTCATTTAGACTACTGACTAGTTGCTAAGGTAAACAAGACCCTAGCAACCAGATAGCTTCTGAGATTGGAAACTGGAGAGCTGCTGCACAAAATGCTAAATAACTGAAAGGCCACATTTAACAAAAGATAAAACCTAATGGCCTAACCAGAATATGAGTACCTACATCATACTGAAAGTTACTGTAATTTAAAGGTGAACAACTCCTTTAAGGCATTGAGATTGAAATTAGAGAAAGAAACCTTATCTGGATAACCCCAGGTCCCACGCATAATGGGATCCCATAGATGATGCTATTTTCTTTCTTTTTCAACGTGTTTATTAGTTTTCCATAAGCATGCAAACAAAATCAATTGACTGTCTCAAATACAAAGCCAAATATTAGAACATATACATGAAGATTGCTAATACAGGTATAGGATCCCTTATCCGGAAATCCGATATCCAGAAAGCTCCGAATTACGGAATGGCTATCTCCCATAGACTCCAAATTTTTAAAAATGATTTCCTTTTTCTCTGTAATAATAAAACAGTAGCTTGATCTCAACTAAGATATAATTAATCCTTATTGGAAGCAAAACCAGCCTATTGGGTTTATTTAATGTTTAAATTAATTTCTAGTAGACTTAAGGCATGAAGACCCAAATTACGGAAAGATCCGTTATCCGGAAAACCCCAGGTCCCGAGCATTCTGGATAACAGGTCCCATACCTGTACAAGAAATACCCTGCATAACAATTAAAACTAAAAAGAGTTATTTTACCAAATGAAGAATATGCTCAGGACAAAAAGCCCATCAAGGAAAAATCAATATATGTATCTAACCTATAGCAGTTATACCATAAGTTCAGTAAATATAAGAATGAAAATGACTGTTTTATAGTCAGTATTATTGATGGGAGTATTTATTTTAGCAGGAGTGGATTAACAGTGAATTTACGCACTTCATCGACTGGATATGTTTTCGAGTGACTGGTGCGAAAATTCGCAGTGGAAAAATTTGTTGCCGTCACAATTGTCGCGCGTCAAAATTATTTTATTACTTTAATGCATTTGGACAAAAGTTGCGAGTGTAAAAAATGTCGCATGTCAAAATTATTTCAATGTGTTTCACAATTTTTTCGCCATTTCACAAATTTTTCATCTTTTTACCAATTTTTTTTAAAATTTGCGGATTTTTCTGCTTCAAAAAAGCAAAACGGGACAGATTCACTCATTACTTGTAAGTATTCATTAAGTAATGACAAACATCAAGAAAAAATTGTGTTATTTTCAAAACATATCCAAATGATCCCCGCTGTTTCACGTGTAAATGACAGGAATGCCTTTGTCCTGCCTATCCACATTATTTACATATCCAGCTCATTAAAGGAGAAGATAAGGCTTTATCAGAAAGGTCTATATAAATACACCAGTAGTCCGAGTCCTCTGTCAAAAGAAACACCACATTCTTTCCTTCTATTGTGTACTCATGGGCTTCTGTATCAGACTTCCTGTTTTCAGCATAAACCTCCAGGGCTAGGGCTCCAGTTTGCTCCTCTCCCCCTCCCTGCTGTAATCTGAGTTCAGCGCTATAAGTGAGCAGGGAAAGACTCAGGCAGAAAGTGATGTCACACCAAGCTAATATGACAGCTGCTATCAGCTGCTATCCTAAACAAACAGAGATTTTCTAGAGCTGTTTACTCAGGTATGGTAAAGCATTCTGCAGAATAAATATAGTGTTATAGCTTGCACTATTGTGGCTAATCTGTTGGCAATAAACTGTCCATATATATATATATATATATATATATATATATATATATATATATATATATATATATACTGTGTATATATATATATATATATATATATATATATATATATATATATATATATATATATATATATATATATATATAAATGCAAAGTGACAGCACTCCAAGGAATTATGAGCGAAAAAAAGTTGATGCAAAGGAGGTTTTATTAAATCCGACGTTTCAGCTCCATTTTGGAGCTTTCATCAGGGAAAGAAAACAGAGCATAGTGTCTAGGGGGGTTTTTAAAACGCCATTTTGGTGCCAAAAGCTGTTGCTAGGCAACCAAAATAACAACGAGGTACGTGTGGGGAAGTTATAGTGCAGTGTTCCCCATTAGAGACCTATTCCTGATGCGCACTCTGCCCACATTCCTAGGTATGCGAAACCGCAAGTATCATAGTGCAACATTTAATCATTACAGCAGCGCTGCTGGGTGGGCGTGTCCAACGCCCCGTCCATGGTGCTGTAGAGGTGGGCGGTAACTATGACCCGGGCTTCAGTGGGCGGACCGGCAGGTACTCAGTTTCAGTACACGCCCCCCATTGTTATGCGCTGTTACACCTAGCAACGTATAGCACCTAGTTTAGTAGGTGCTAGGCAGAGAGGCGGCGTCACCTGTCCGCAGATAACACAGACAGGACAACACCGCTACTCATCTGTTCCCATACAAAGCGCAGGGGGGATAATGGGATCGCCACATTAGGCCCTTACCCACTTACCAGTACCAGAAAGGACTTATAAAATATACATGCGGAAAGGAACCCAGGAAGAGGTGGAGAGGCAGCACGGAGGAACCATGCCAGCCTGTGTGCGCAGGAATCATTGGTCAGAGGGAGGGAATAAAAACAAAAGTAAAGACACTACATCGAGTCCAGTACATATATAAACAAGGCAATGAGCATGTATTAGAAAGATATATGTGGTAACACTAATGTGGAGCTCCGCCAGTTCATAAGAAGCATCCTAAGGGCAGGGTCTCATTCAGTCCTCTGGGAGTCACCGTGTCCAGTCTGTGGATCCACCTTGCCTCTCTCCTTAATAGGGCTTGATCTCTATTGCCACCCCTGTTCAGTGGTGGTTGGTGGTCAATCGCCATACACTTAAAGGTGGGGAGTGTGTGTCCTTTCATCAAGAAGTGCTTAGCCACCGGTTGGAGCGCTTTGTCTTCTCTCAGGGCCTTGCTGATTGCTGATCTGTGGTTGCGGATCCTCTCCTTCAAAGTGGTGCTGGTTTTGCCGACATAATACAGTCCACATGGGCAAGTGATGATATATACAATGTGGGAAGAGGTGCAGCTCAGCCTGTAGCGTATTTTATATCTCTTCCCTGTGTGGGGGTGCGGGAAGTCTGGTCCAGTCAAGAGGCATCTACAGGTTACGCAGTCAGGGCATTTATAACAGCCCAATTTCGTATGTTTGGAGAGCCAATCTGGGTCTTTATAGATGGTTGCATAAGAGTCAGTTCTGACCAACAGGTCCCTCAGATTTTTGCCTCTCTTGAAGCCCATAATAGGTCTCTTGGCTCTGTAGATGCTCAAGGAATCATCCATACTGAGCATGGGCCAATGTTTGTTGATGCTGGTTTTAAGTAATTGAGACCCTGTGGAAAAGGTAGTTGTAAATATCATCTGATTGTCACGCTGTTCAGTGGTTACAGGCTTATCCAAGAGCTCCTGCTGTGAATGTTGGAGTGCCCTGTTGAGTTGGACAAATAGTAGATCTTGTGAGTATCCTCTCTGCAGAAATCTGTCGAACATCTCACGTAGTTGTTGTTCTGCCATCTTCCTGACATTGTTGTTACGAATCACACATAAAAATTGCGAGTAGGGTATCCCCCTTGTGGTGGTCGGGGGGTGGTTGCTGGACGCATGTAAGATGGAATTTCTGTCTGTCGTTTTCCTGAAAAGTCTTGTGCCCAATATGGAGTTATCCAGAAATATATTTAAGTCCAAAAAGTCAATGTCTGTTCTGCTTTGATTGAGGGTGAGCTTAATCGGATTGTCTAGTAGGGATGGGCAAACTTTTTCGCCTCGTTTCGCCGAAAAAATGACGCCCATAGACTTGTATGGAGACGTGCGTGAAAAAAAAAGACGCGCGACAAAATAATTTCGCCGCGCGGCAAATTTTTTTTGACACCCATAGACTTTAATGGGCGTCTGCGACAATTTGCCGGCGGCGAATTTTTTGCAAAACGAAACGTGTCAAATTCGCCCATCCCTGCTCTCTAGATCATTGAACTCTTTGTGGAAACTTATGAGGGTTTCTTCTGTGTCAGTCCATATCAAGCATAGATCATCTATATAGCGAAAATATGCTAATATAGATTTGCCAAGGTGAGGAAAGATATTGATTGTCTCGTATTCCAGCATATAGAGATTGGCATATGACGGGGCGAGGGCACTGCCCATGGCAGTACCCGAGGTCTGTAAGTAAAACCGTTTTTCAAATCTGAAAAAATTTCTAGACAATGTAAGTTCGAGAAGTTGGATTAACAGCTCCACCGGGACATCCTTAGGTGGTGCAGTTATAAGTGCTCTTCTGCAGGCTTCAATTCCCTGATGATGTGGGATGACTGTATACAAGCTCTTAACGTCCATCGTGACCAGAACACTATTTGATGGTATGGGGTGTAGACTTTGTAATCGTTTAATAACATGACTGGAGTACTGTGTGTATGAGGGCATGATACGTACCATGGGCTGGAGGAAGTAGTCCACATAGGTGGCAATAGGTTGGTATAAAGATCCAACTGCAGAGATGATCGGCCTCCCTGGGGGAGCCGAAAGTGATTTATGGATTTTAGGTAGGGTGTATAGAATGGGCGTGCGTGGGTAGCTGGTGGTCAAGTAGTTGAATGTGCTGTCATCCAGCCAACCGGCATTCTTGGCCAGTCCCAAAAGGTCATCTAGCTCCTTTTTAAATTTGGTGGTTGGATCCATAGGGAGGGGTCTATATGTCTTGTTGTCTGCCAATTGTTCTAGAATCTCATTTCTATAGTAGGAGTAATCCAGGAGTACTATAGCTCCGCCTTTGTCCGCTGGCCTGATCACAAGGTCCCTATCTTTGCTTAGTGTTGAAATAGCATATCTCTCTCATCCGGTGTTAGGTTCTGTCGTGAGCTTTGTCTCCGAGGCATATCCATGATTTCTCTATTCAAGATATTGCCAAAGGTTTTGATGGATGCTGGAGGATTGGGAGGGTCAAAGGTACTTTTCTTGAATAGAGAAATCATGGATATGCCTCGGAGACAAAGCTCACGACAGAACCTAACACGGGATGAGAGACATGCTATTTCAACACTAAGCAAAGATAGGGACCTTGTGATCAGGCCAGCGGACAAAGGCGGAGCTATAGTACTCCTGGATTACTCATACTATAGAAATGAGATTCTAGAACAATTGGCAGACAACAAGACATATAGACCCCTCCCTATAGATCCAACCACCAAATTTAAAAAGGAGCTAGATGACCTTTTGGGACAGGCCAAGAATACTCACAAGATCTACTATTTGTCCAACTCAACAGGGCACTACAACATTCACAGCAGGAGCTCTTGGATAAGCCTGTAACCACTGAACAGCGTGACAATCAGATGATATTTACAACTACCTTTTCCACAGGGTCTCAATTACTTAAAACCAGCATCAACAAACATTGGCCCATGCTCAGTATGGATGATTCCTTGAGCATCTACAGGGCCAAGAGACCTATTATGGGCTTCAAGAGAGGCAAAAATCTGAGGGACCTGTTGGTCAGAACTGACTCTTATGCAACCATCTATAAAGACCCAGATTGGCTCTCCAAACATACGAAATTGGGCTGTTATAAATGCCCTGACTGCGTAACCTGTAGATGCCTCTTGACTGGACCAGACTTCCCGCACCCCCACACAGGGAAGAGATATAAAATACGCTACAGGCTGAGCTGCACCTCTTCCCACATTGTATATATCATCACTTGCCCATGTGGACTGTATTATGTCGGCAAAACCAGCACCACTTTGAAGGAGAGGATCAGCAACCACAGATCAGCAATCAGCAAGGCCCTGAGAGAAGACAAAGCGCTCCAACCGGTGGCTAAGCACTTCTTGATGAAAGGACACACACTCCCCACCTTTAAGTGTATGGCGATTGACCACCAACCACCACTGAACAGGGGTGGCAATAGAGATCAAGCCCTATTAAGGAGAGAGGCAAGGTGGATCCACAGACTGGACACGGTGACTCCCAGAGGACTGAATAAGACCCTGCCCTTAGGATGTTTCTTATGAACTGGCGGAGCTCCACATTAGTGTTACCACATATATCTTTCTAATACATGCTCATTGCCTTGTTTATATATGTACTGGACTCGATGTAGTGTCTTTACTTTTGTTTTTATTCCCTCCCTCTGACCAATGATTCCTGCGCACACAGGCTGGCATGGTTCCTCCGTGCTGCCTCTCCACCTCTTCCTGGGTTCCTTTCCGCATGTATATTTTATAAGTCCTTTCTGGTACTGGTAAGTGGGTAAGGGCCTAATGTGGCGATCCCATTATCCCCCCTGCGCTTTGTATGGGAACAGATGAGTAGCGGTGTTGTCCTGTCTGTGTTATCTGCAGACAGGTGACGCCGCCTCTCTGCCTAGCACCTACTAAACTAGGTGCTATACGTTGCTAGGTGTAACAGCGCATAACAATGGGGGGCGTGTACTGAAACTGAGTACCTGCCGGTCCGCCCACTGAAGCCCGGGTCATAGTTACCGCCCACCTCTACAGCACCATGGACGGGGCGTTGGACACGCCCACCCAGCAGCGCTGCTGTAATGATTAAATGTTGCGCTATGATACTTGCGGTTTCGCATACCTAGGAATGTGGGCAGAGTGCGCATCAGGAATAGGTCTCTAATGGGGAACACTGCACTATAACTTCCCCACACGTACCTCGTTGTTATTTTGGTTGCCTAGCAACAGCTTTTGGCACCAAAATGGCGTTTTAAAAACCCCCCTAGACACTATGCTCTGTTTTCTTTCCCTGATGAAAGCTCCAAAATGGAGCTGAAACGTCGGATTTAATAAAACCTCCTTTGCATCAACTTTTTTTCGCTCATAATTCCTTGGAGTGCTGTCACTTTACATTTCTATATTTTGACCTTTCGACTGGCACCCAGGTTCTATTTTTTAGCAAAAGGTGTGCGTCCATTTGAACTGTATATATATATATATAGAAAAGTCCAAAAAATATAGATGCACACTGGCTACGTTTTTACAGTTAAAAAGTCCAAAATTTTATTATTTCACATATTTAAAATTAGGTCTGTTTCTAAGACCTTTCTCAAGACCATATATATATATATATATATATATAAAAAATGGCAGAAAGGACCAGCACTCCGTGTTCCAAAAAAATCAAATTGTTTATTCAAAACTCACAGTGTCTCCAATGTTTCGACCCTCTTTGGGGTCTTTATCAAGGATCAAAGAGGGTCGAAACGTTGGAGACACTGTGAGTTTTGAATAAACCATTTGATTTTTTTGGAACACGGAGTGCTGGTCCTTTCTGCCATTTTTTATATAACTATATTTGACCATGCACCCGGCAAAAAAGCGCATGTGAAGGAGTGCGGGTATTTTTCTATAATCTTGTTATATATATATATATATATATATATATATATATATATATACATATATATAGTTATTTTGCCATTTTGTTAAATGGCCTATTAAATTTCTTGTCTTATAGACAGCAGTCACATGGTCATCTATAGCTCCTGGAACTTTCCATATCACCTTTCCTTCAACCATCCTGCCATCCTTCCATCACCTATGGACCAGCCATGTCTTGCCATGTTGTTTTAATTTAACTTGTTGTGTTACCGTTACCATTTGTTTATGGCAAAGTGTGTTATTACCTCTTTTTATTGAAACGTTTGCAGATCGCGCTTGTGAGTCCACGGCTCACCACATATTAGCTTAGGAAGGAATTTTAATCCATTACCCTTGACCATTTGTTCCAAGCTCATCTAACTGATAACTAGCTCACAGAGTGGCACAAATAAGCAACACAAGGTGGGAAAAGACAGTTCAGAAAAATGATGATGTTTGGAGACACTTTCCACTTTGTATCTTTACTTAGTTCCATTTCATATGTAGATCTTCTCATGTCACCAAAAAACTAAATGCTATGTTAAAATTAGTTGAGGAAACATCTGGTAGCTCCAGGATTTATCTCGGTGGCTATAAATGGATTCTGGGGCCTCAGGTAAAATGCTCTCTCTGCCCTGCCCTAAAAATGGCCTCAACTGGGCATCCATTTGGACACGGCTAAATTTAAAGTGGAAGGGAATTTAGGTAGATAGCATGTAACCTAAATGCCCTAATTTTTCAAGTTAGATTCAATGTGTATACCCAAGGTACTTTAACTTTAACAGACACCATTGCAGACAAGCCAACACTGTTATTCTATGGATTCAGCAATAGGAATAGGAATTTTCAGTAAGAAACCATTAGCTGTGTTCTATCAATATCATTGGTTCTCAGTTGGAACATCAGAATAAAATCACGAGCATCATTGATCACATGTAAATCTGCAAAAGATAGAAACAACTGATGTTATTAGGAAATATATCAAGGGAGGGGCATGGGATCTATTACAGGTATGAGATCAATGATTTGAAAAATCTGTTATCCAGAAAACTCCAAATTACAGAAATATTTATAGACTCCATTTTAACCAAATAATCACAATTTTTATAAAAGATTTCCTTTTTCTCTGTAATATAATAAAACAGTAGCTTGTAGTACTGGCACGTCTGCTGTCTTGAAAGCTATGACAATGTAATTTCACATAGACTGCATCATTGCCTGACGCGTTTTGGACTACACTAGTCCTTAATCATAGGCTTAAGCCTATGCTTATTATGCAAAACATTATTCAAAGCATAATTGAAAAAAATGTACTAGTGCCCGATTGTGGAGGGTGCAATTTGTGTTTTGTAGGGGAAACATTTAATTATACCAATTTTTGACAGTTGACAGCTTATCTAAAATGACATATGCACCTTTGGTCTTTAAAAGCTGGGTTGGTGATTGTGCTGCAGAGCTTTGGCAATGGCTTTAAATTAATTTATATATAACATTTCTGTACACCTTATTCCATACTGATAGGGGTATGGGAGATATCCGCATCAGTCTATCCCAAGACTTCAGATGGGTGAAGCACAAAATAAATTGTTTAACTGTCTTGAAGTTGCATTCAGTATTTTATATTCCAAGATCATTATTTTTTTACATGTGACTGGGATTGCAATGGGGTCAATAAACAGTGCCCCTTTCTATGCAATGTTCTGCATTAAACTCTGGTTCACCATGTTTTAAAAATGTAATGTTTGGATAAACAGTTGTAAAAGGAAGAAGATAGGCCATAAAAGGACTATTTATTAGAAGTTTGCATGGTTAATCAGTGTTATAATGCTCCTCCTTCCACGTACCCAAGTTCAACAAATCTGTTCTTAAACAACAACTACCTTGGGTTAATTATAGGCTACAGAGGATTGCTTTGGCTGATATGTCTTACATCAAGGTGAATGAGATGGCAAAAATGCATTAAAAAATATAGGGACATATGAAGGACTGAACGTTAATAAATGGAAGTGCTACCACCATCTAAAACAGTGATCCCCAATCAGTGGCTTGTGAGCAACATATTGTTCACCAACTAATTGGATTTTGCTCCCAGTGGCCTTAAATCACATGCTTATTTTTGAATTCCAAGTTTAGTTGAATAAAAAACAGATTTACTGCCAAACAGAGTCTCCTGTAGGCTGCCAGTCAACATAGAGGCTACCGATAGCCAATCACAGCTCATACTTGGCACCCCAGGAACTTTTTTGCATAATTATGTTGCTCTCCGACTTTTTTTACATTTGAATGTGGCTCATGGGTAAAAAAATGGTTGGGGATCCCTGATCTAAAACAAAAGAAAGAGAAGAATATGGGGCAAATTCACTAAGATTCGTAGTTACGCCAGGCGTAACTTTGCCGCACTTCGCCACCAGGCTCCGCAAATTCACTAAAATCCAAAGTTGCGCTCAGGGGTAGTGTAAGGTTGCGAAGTTGCGCTAGCGTTGATTCGCTAAGTGAAGAGAAGTTACACTAGCGGTGGTTAATTTGCATACGGCGCCAAATTCAAATTTCAATGGAGGAATACATACAATCACTACAAATGCCTGGAAAACCTTCAAAATATCAAATAAATTTTTTTTTTTGCCCTACACATGTGCCCACTATATAGTTAAGTTGCCATGAGTTAGGAAATGTAGGGGGGAAGGAGGGGAGCCCCAAAAAAATTTTCGATCTTTTTCAGCCTATCACCCATAATATAGAAAAAACACCAGCGTTTTTTGGGACATTTGGGATTTTTTGAAGCAATCCCTATCTACTCTATTGCGCTTCGCCTGGTCTGAGGTGGCGAAGGAAGTCTAGCGTAAAAGGTAGCGTTCAGTACACTGCGCGCGTTAGTGAATTTGCGTAGTTATGTCCGTATCGAAAATTCGCTAGGCGTTAGGGTGCGAAGTAACACTAGCGAATTCATGCCAGCATTCGTTAGTGAATTTGCGAAGTAACGAAAATGCCCAACGCTAGCGAATTGATGCTAGCGGTAGGCGCTTCAGCGCTTAGTGAATTTGGGTCAAGATGTGTATAAAAATAAATGTTCCTTACCCTCATCTGTAAATATATCCATTCCACAAACATTGTCATATTCACATATACACCAGGTTTATTGGGTTGCGAACAACTGACTCCCCAACTGGCATCACCTACAAGCCACCAAGTGCCATTTGTCTTGGTTACTAAAGGTCCACCACTGTCCTCCTATGAAATAAAAATACATCATTTAGAATCCATTTGAATTAAATAATGGAACGTGTGGTCATAAGTCATTGCACAGTTAAATGGCAAAGGAAAGGCTCATTAACTTGTAGGGGATAGCGATTTATAATAAATATAAATATATTAAATATATATGTATGTATGCCACACTTAGGGGCATATTTATCAATAGAAAAAACTTCGAAATTCGAATTCAAAAATACCAACCAAAATTAAGTTGAAGTTTTTTTGGATCGAATAGGTCTGTTTTCGATCAAATAGGTCCGTATTCGAATTCGATTCAAAGTTTTTCTCCCCCAAAAATGTGATTTTTCAAAGTCCACCGATTGAGTCCAAGTAGGTTCTAGGATGTTCCCCATAGACTAAAACAGCAATTCGGCAGGTTTAAGATAGCGAATGGTCGAAGTCAAATTTTTAAAGAAACAGTACGTAATAAATTTAGATATTCGAATTTTTCGAATTTTTTTAAAATTCAAATCGAATTTGGTCTATTCCCTAGTCAAAGTACACAAAAAGCTCAAAATTCGATTTTTTTTCATTCGAAAATTCACCTCGACTTTTGATAAATCTGCCCCTTAAAGGATTTATAAGATTTTTATTTTAAAATCCCCTAAAATTATTCAAAACCACCTCCAGAATAACATATCTTTCAACCTGCATTCAGATTTAGTTTGTTTCTCTATTACAGCCAGTTCAAATGCAGCTATTTTAGTTACTTCCTTGTCTAGTGTATAGCTCCTCCCCTTTTGCTATCTGAGCAATCCTCTCTCTCTCTCTCCAACTAGGTAGAGGTTTCTACTGGGCATGCTCACTGGTTCTGCTCCAATGGATTTATTGGCCACGTGCAATAAGCACCTCTTTAAGGAATTCATAGTTGAAAAGAGAAAGCGTGCTCAGAAAGCAAAAGGGGAGGAGCTTCATTCTAGACAAGCAAATAAATAAGAGCTGCAGTTTAACTGGCTGGACTTGCGAAAAAAATAAATCTGAATGCAGTGAGAAAGGTATGCCATTTTTGGGTCTATTTACAAATATTGTAGAGATGAAAAAAGAGGTTTATAAGTTTATATATATATATATATATATATATATATATATATATATATATATAATACACAAAAGCCATGAATATCCTGTAAATTATATCCTTATAAACGGTGAGTAGTGATGTCATCAGTTATAAACGGTGAGTAGTGATGTCATTTCTGTCACATGACTCACTAAAATTTGTGTATTATAATAAATAAAGTACCCCCAGTTGTAAAATATGAGGATATTAGAAGTTACCTCGGAGGTCCATGACCTGTATAAAAACACTCGGCCTTCGGCCTCGTGTTTTTATATGGTCATGAAACTCCTCGGTAACTTATAATATCCTTATATTTTACAAGAGGGGGTACTTTATTCACTATATATCTATTAGTGATGTGCGCGTCAGGTATTGCCCACCTGATATCCACCCTCCTTCCAACCGTGCCTGCCCGAGCCCAACTTCCTTTTATAGACCCGCGCTTACCCGTCCCCACCAATGATGTCACAAAAGGGCGGGGTGAGCAGACGTGCATCTATAAAAGTTGAACCCGGAAGTCGGCATTGTAAGGTGGGTCGCGGGAGGGTCCGGGTAGAGCTCTTCTGCTGGCCCGCACATCACTAAAATATATACAGTATACTACACACACACTTGTGCTATATGTGTGGCACTTTTAAAGGTGCATCTTTGCACATTTTTTCAAGTAGTAATCTGACTGCTGTTTGTAAATGAGACTCAATGTGTTGCAGATAGTGAAGGATACCTGGCAAGAATCTATATGATGATCAGCACATATCATTGAAGGTGTAATCGCCCCATTATATACAGCAGACTGATTGCACGCTTTCGAGGAAATCAATTGAACTGCTTCCCACTTCAGGGTCGCAGAATTGTTACCTGGAAGTAAAAATGTAAAATAAAAAAATGTTACAATCAAGTTAATGCTTTGGTGCTATAATGGGGTACATAAAAACCAATGTTCATTATGAGTGCAGTGAATAGAACCAGTGCGAAACAAAACTTTTGCTTTTATTGTGTTTTGTTATTTCTTAAGATGAACAGGACAAATACAGAAACTGAAGCTTTGCCATATTTGGTCCTTTCTAGGGATTATTTTAACACTATATGAGTTCCTCCTTTACCCTTTGTTGTGACTGTTTTAATAGTAGGGGTTCATTATGGGGGGGATTATCTGTGCACTTGGAATCGAATTATCTACCATACAAGGACCAAAAAAACTATTCTACTCATTTGTAACACAGACACAACAAGCATAATGCCCACTTTAAAATGCCCATGCGTGGCCCTATATGTGAGTCCCCCATATCTAAAACAGGAGGTAATAAGAAGTCCTGCAATAGTTGGGTACTCTCTCATTTTTTTTTCTATATTTTTTATTTACTTAAAATATACAATTTTGGGTATATTGTATAAAGGGCGGCCACCAACATGGGTCTTAAATGGTTAGTAACACCAGAAACTAAAATGCATTACACCAAGGGGCCGATTCACTAAATTCGGGTGAAGGGTTAGAATAAAAAAAACTTCGAATTTCGAAGTTTTTTTTGGGTACTTCGACCATCAAATTGGTTAAATTCGATCGAATTCGATCGAAGTAGAACGAAATCGAACGATTCTAAGTAAAAATCGTTCGACTATTCGACCATTCGATAGTCTAAGTACTTACCCTTTAAAAAAAACTTCGACCCCCTACTTCGGCAGATAAAACCTACCGAAGTCAATGTTAGCCTATGGGGAAGGTCCCCATAGGCTTGCTCAGCTCAGGATTTTCCTTCGATCGTTTGATTAAAATCCTTCGAATTGAACGATTCGAAGGATTTAATCGTTCGATCGAACGAAAAATCCTTCGATCGTTCGATCGAATGTTTAGCGCTAAATCCTTCGACTTCGATATTCGAAGTTGAAGGATTTCAATTCGAGGGTCGAATTTCGAAGTATTTTTAACTTCGAAATTCGACCCTTAGTGAATCTGCCCCTTATTTATTATATCTGACTTACATCTGGGGGCAGATTTATCAAGGGTCGAAGTGAATTCAAGGGAATTCTCTAAGTAAAAAAATTCGAAATTCGAAGTAATTTTTTGGATACTTCGACCATCGAATAGGATACTATGACTTCGACTTCGAATTCAAATTCCATTCGAAGTAAATTCGTTCGAATATTCGACCATTCGATAATCGAAGTACTGTCTCAATACTTCGCCAAATTAAACCTGCCGAAGTGCAATGTTAGCATATGGGGAGCAGTTTTCTAAGTTTTTTTAAGTCAAAATCAAAATCCTTTGATATTCCAAGTCGAAGTAAAGCCATTCGATGGTCGAATTTTGAAGTATTTATCACTTCGAAATTGGACCCTTGATAAATCCCCCCTGGTGTTTTTTTTTTTTTTTTTTTTTATATTCTCTGATTTCCTTATGGGGACACTGGTAATATAGGTTTGAAGATGCCTCCCTCCCTCTGAAAACTGCAAGTACAGAACACATGGAACCACAGCAGATTAAGATGGCCAGAAAGTCCACCTGCAGGAGATGTGTAAGGAACTTACCTGGTGGTCTAGTGGGGGGACGACAGGGACGCCTGCCGCCCCCTCGAAGGGGACGCCCGTCACGACGCGCTGCTCCTGCGCCGGCTCCCTAGCGCGCGCGCGCAATCTGATTTAAAGGCGCTATGATTTAAAACCGCTATCCCCTCCCATTAATTTCTGAATTGTTTGATCAGGTTAAGGGTGCCAAGATCTATTCTAAGATAGATCTTAGGGGCGCCTATAATCTCATACGCATTAGGGAGGGGGATGAGTGGAAAACTGCATTTAACACCAGAGACGGCCACTACGAATATCTTGTAATGCCCTTTGGTCTCTGTAACGCACCCGCCGTGTTCCAAGAATTTGTCAACGACATCTTTCGGGATGGGGATATTCGTAGTGGTCTATCTAGACGATATCTTGATTTTCTCCTCTAATTTGGGTGAACATAGAAATCATTTTCAACAAGTTTTGTACAGACTCAGGGAGAATAATCTTTATGCAAAACTGGAAAAATGTACCTTTGAAGTTACTTCTGTTCAATTTCTAGGGTTTAATATTTCCAGCAAGGGTCTTGAAATGGATCCAGGCAAGGTGAGAGCTGTACTGGATTGGACCCAACCCCAATCATTACGTGCTACCCAAAGGTTCCTGGGGTTTGCAAATTACTATCGTCAATTTATTAAGAATTTTTCCATTATTGTGGCTCCCATCACTGAGTTAACTAAAAAAGGCGCTGACCCCAGCATTTGGTCTCCTGAAGCTGTACAAGCTTTTGAATTCCTCAAAAAGGAATTCAGTTCTGCCCCAATCCTTCGTCACCCCGACACTGCGCTTCCCTTTATTGTGGAGGTTGACGCCTCTGAGGTAGGAGCTGGGGCAGTCCTTTCTCAAAGGCATCCGACTACCAGCAAGTTACATCCCTGTGCTTTCTTCTCCAGGAAGTTTTCACTCGCAGAGGTGAATTATGATATAGGTAACAGGGAATTGTTGGCAGTCAAATGGGCCTTTGAGGAATGGCGGCATCTTCTAGAAGGGGCTAAACATTTGGTGACGGTCTATACCGACCATAAAAACTTACTGTATATTGAATCAGCTAAACGCCTAAATCCTAGGCAAGCCTGGTGGGCTTTATTCTTTTCTAGATTCAATTTCTTGTTAACTTTTCGACCTGGTTCTAAAAATACCAAGGCGGATGCACTCTCTAGAAGTTTTGAATCCGTTTTGACTCTAGTGAGTGTACTCCCATCATTCCCAGGGAAATAATTGTTGCAACCTTGGAGTCTGACCTCTCTTCCTTGTTGTCCCCTTTACAGTCATCTGCTCCTGCTGATACCCCATCTGGTAAATGGTTCGTTCCTGAGGAGCTTAGGGAACAAATGTTAAGAGAGGTTCATGATTCTAAAGTGGCAGGTCACCCAGGTATTGCTAAAACCATTTCTCTTTTGTCCCGTCATGTCTGGTGGTCTTCCTTCAAACAGGATACTAAAACATTTGTCAATTCCTGTCCAGTCTGCCAAAGGTCTAAGTCATCTCATCTTCTGTCCCAGGGTCTATTAAACCCTTTACCCATCCCAGAGAAACCATGGTCTCACATTTCCATGGATTTTATTGTGGAATTGCCTCCTTCTCAGGGTAAGACAGTTATTTGGGTGGTGGTTGATAGGTTCAGTAAAATGGCTCATTTTATTCCTCTTCCACATCTCCCTTCTGCTAAAACCCTGGCTGACTTATTCATTACTCATGTTTTCAAGTTTCATGGTTTTCCTGAAAATATTGTTTCTGACAGGGGGGTTCAGTTTGTTTCAAGATTCTGGCGTGCTTTTTGTTCCTTGGTGGGTACCAAATTATCTTTTTCCTCTGCCTATCACCCCCAAACTAACGGTCAAACCGAAAGGGTGAACCAGTCCCTTGAGCAGTACCTCAGATGCTATGTGTCCGATAACCAGTCCACATGGTCTGAATTGCTACCCTGGGCAGAATTTGCATACAATAATGCTACCCATTCCTCCTCAGGAGAGTCTCTTTTCTTTGTTGTCTATGGTTTGCACCCCAAAGCATTTTCTTTATCTGACTCTAATTCCCCTGTACCCTCTGCCAATTCTTCTGTCCTGAAATTCTCCAAAATTTGGTCTCAGATCCATAATTCGTTATCCGCAGCTTCCCTAGCTCAGAAAAAAGCTGCTGACAAATCCCGTAGGGAAGCACCCCAGTACAAGGTGGGAGATTTGGTATGGTTATCGACTAAGAATATCAAGTTAAAGGTTCCCTCTCCTAAACTGGGCCCCAGGTTCATTGGTCCATACCCCATCATTGCAATAATTAATCCATCTTCTGTCCGTCTTCAGTTACCTCCTAATTTCAAAATTTCTAATTCCTTCCATGTCTCTCTTTTGAAGACTGCCAAAAATTCTCGTCACCTGTCTCCCCCAGTGTTGGTTGAAGGTCAGCCTGAGTATGAGATCCAGGAGTTCCTCGACTCCCGCCTTGTGAGGAGTAAGTTGCAATATCTTACCAGGTGGAAGGGCTTCGGTCCTGAGGAGAACTCTTGGGTCTCAGTTGATGACATCAAGGCTGACCGTCTCAGGAAGCAATTCCACTCCAAATTTCCTGGTAAACCTGGGGGTCCAGTGGCCCCCCCTAGAGAGGGGGGTAATGTAAGGAACTTACCTGGTGGTCTAGTGGGGGGACGACAGGGACGCCTGCCGCCCCCTCGACAGGGACGCCCGTCACGACGCGCTGCTCCTGCGCCGGCTCCCTAGTGCGCGCGCGCATGCGCACTCTGATTTAAAGGTGCAGGCGCGCTGACGTGATGACGTCAGCGCGAGAGGCGCCAATTTCAAAAGTGTATTTAAAGGGCATTCCTATAGTTTACCATTGCCCGTGATAGGATTTGTTCCTGGTGCTTTTGAGCTTGTGCTATATTCTGTATCCTGTTTGATTCCTGTTTTTGACCCCTTGCCTGGCTATTTGACTATTCTGACTTCTGGATTCTGACCCTTGCCTGATTACTGACTACCGCTTCTGATTAACCCTCTGGTTTGACCTTTGCCTGTCTGATAACGTTTACTCTCTGCCTGCCTCGACCCGGCCTGATCTGACTACTCCTTTGCTTAACGCCTTGTACTGCGATCTTCTGTCTAAAGACTTTGCCTTACTGTCGTGCCCCTCTGCCTATGCAGAACCCTCATCTTGCACCTCTCGTTTAAGTCCAGTTGGCATCCAACTAAGCCGAGGGCTCCTCCCGAGGCCCAAAGGCGGTCACACTACTGGTGAAGCACGAGCCGTGACCAGGGTGCCTGGTGTTGGTTCTGGTGTTGGGTGCCGACCGTGACAACATGTCTGTGCATATTATATTGGACATCTATCTATCTAATCATTTAATACATAAAACAGCAACACACATAATATAAACATTTGTTCGTAATTAAGTGGTGTTTGTAGCTTTCAAGAACAGTACCATTCGAATTCTTTACTCTTGAACCTTTTCTTACCTACAGGTGAGGTCGTACCCCAACCAGATATCCAACATTGTGTTCCAGCCTCCCAGAACATTCCAGAATTGGGTAAGCACACCGGCTGGATGTTACCTGCAAAAATAAGTTTTTTAAGATTTTCTTTTTCTGGTAAGCAATGTTAGCATTTCCTGCAAAGAGTCACAGCTAATGACAGGCTACCAGAGCCTAGCCACTTGGATCCCTCATCGGAAGAACGAAATGTTGCATGGGTTGGGCAGAGGTTTAGCTTTTCTCACAGTAGAAGAGAATGAGTTATGAACCCTGACCCTAGAAAGAGCTGAACTTCCTGTTTCTACTCTTATTGCTCCGTTGGCAGGCCCGGATTTGTGGAAAGGCCACCTAGGCCCGGGCCTAGGGCGGCAGGATTTTAGGGGGGCGGCATGCTGCCCAACCACACCCACATTGGTTCAAAAACACTGGGGATGCACAGGAGATACAATCTCCATAAAGATTTGCACGAATAAAGGGAATGGGACAGGGGCGACGAACGCCAGGGGGCCTAGGGGTGCCCGCTATGTAAATCCGGCCCTGTCCATTGGAGACTGTGTACCATATTGCCTACCTTGCAGGAGTAGTGCACCCGTTTTGCTTCGCTGGTTAATAAATCTGCCCATCACTACAATTCACTAATTAGAATTCTGCTGACTAAAAACGTCATTACAGATGCAAAAGAATTGACCAGTGAGAATGCTGATTCCCAGCACTAGGTCTTGCTGTTACATACAGAAATAATTATGTATTTTTGTCTTCATTATGTTATACTGGAGTCAAACATGGGGATAAGGACAGACTCGTTCAGCACTGGGAAACTGTGTTTATTTTTTCCAACTCCAATAGCAGAAAGAAAAAAACATTTGATAATATTTTAAGGATGGTGGGATTTGTATTCCATAAAAGAAAAATGTGGTTGAGAAGTGCAGAGAGTTTACTGTCCCTAACGCAGAGCAAACATCACCACAAAATGCTGTGTAACAACAAAAATTTTCTGGACCATATATTAAATTGAATGTGAAATTTGTAAATTACAAATAACATCGGACTTAAGAATTGAATTTGGGTCTGTTAAACTGCAAACGTTCATATCTCTGGTTACTTACTGCTAAATGTTATTTCTTTTGTCAGTTTCATGACAGCAATATCGTTAGCATTGTCGGAAGAATTGTAACCAGGGAACACAATGATCCTTTCCACGGAAAAACCACTGGCATCATCGTAACTTGGCAAGGTCAGTGCCCCAGCGAAAACCTTCCAGCCAGAAGTACTTGAATTAACTCTAACAGAAAAACAATACATTGTATAATGCTCAGTTCCAGGTTTTTTCCCATCATAAAATAAAAAACTTTAACATTTATGTAAAATGTGCCATATAGGTACATGGAAGTTAAAATTCATAGACTGCAGTGGTTAGGACATATGGAAAGGTTGTATATTGGCAGGAACCTGAAGGAACTAATAAATATAAGGTGGTAGAAGTACTGGATGACAAAGAAAACAGAGGCTGGATGGAGGCTGATCTGAGGAAACTTCATCCAAGAGAATGGAGAAACAAGGCACAAGGTAGAGAATCATTATGGAGGTCAAGGTTCTCAAGGGCTGTAGACTGCAGTGGTTAGGACATATGGAAAGGTTGGATAGTGGCCCCTCGGTGCAGATTCAGGCATCAGACTTCACAGGTGCCATCTTCAGCCACTTTGGTAATCCTCGGAATGAGACCGGCGTGGTCTCATTCTCAGGGCTGGATTCTCCTTTAAAGGCTGTAGACTGCAGTGGTTAGGACATATGATAAGGTTGGATAGTGGCAGGACCCAGAAGAAACTAATAAATAGCAAGCCACATGGTAGTAAAGGTGCTATAAGTTCAAGGAAACAGTGGCTGGATGAAGTAGAGGCTGATCTAAGGAAACTCCATCCAAGAAACAATGCACTACAAATGATAGAGAACAATGGGACAGGGCTAGGGCTCTTCAAGGGCTGTAGTGCCACTGGGAAAGGTAATGTGTGTATATATATATATATATATATATATATATATATATATATATATATATATAAAATTGGATGATTTTGTCCATACTGCCTGATCATATGAACATGTGTGGTCAGATGATGGGGGGGCAATCCGTTGTGGTTCAAAGATCTCCTCTTCAGTTCCTGCTGTTCGTATAGTTCAGTTGTTTGGCTCTAATGAACAGAACAATAGAAATGTGGACCTACATATTTAGGTATGTATGGTATCCATTTGAAAGGCCTGTGGGGCAGACAACATATCTATATGTGTCAGCCTGCTTATGGTCACCTTTAGGGCCACACATCCAGGGCCATATCAACCATATTTCTTGATACAGAAAATGCAATTGCATGATATCTGAAAATGCATGGATTCACAGTAAAGTGTCTACAATACCATTAGGAACCATCATAAAATGAGGCTTCCCTAGAAAACCCAACTATCTTCCACCCAGACAATATTACATCTGGGCAGTAGGTACGTTGTCTTCCCCAATTACTAAAGGCACAAAGTTACAACAAATTTATTTTAACATAAAATGAAGATAACTGCTGATATCTTTATATTTAAACTGGGGATAAGAAATTTACACCTCAATAACAAGTATGACTGAGCAACAACTTACCCATATACACAGTGAGCTGCAGTCACTATCCACTTGGGAGAAATGATGGAGCCACCACATAAAGCTCCTCTTTTCTGCCGTAGACTGACTTGCCATGGCCAGTTTCCTAAGGAAGTATTAGTTCCTCCTACTGTTAGACTGTTTGCATTGTTATAAGATACACCACAGCCTGTGGATAAAGGAATTTAACCCACATCAGAATGAAGGTGAAATTGGCAGTAATAACATGACAGGCAGAATAAACTGGACAGTCACATAAAACTGGAGACATGCTTAGATGTCCATACACATGTACATAAATGATTATAGGCAAGCAAATTCAACATCAGCTACAATGGCATCACTAATTCAGATTATTTCTTTCTACTATCATGCTTTAAATCACCCTTGTTACTATGGCCTTATATCCTTTTTCTCTGTAATAATAAAACAATAGCTTGTACTTGATCCCAACTAAGATATAATTAATCCTTATTGGAAGCACAACCAGCCTATTGGGTTTATGTAGGGAATTATTTATCAAAGGTCGCGTGTTAGAGTTTTTTTTTTACCCCAAATGAACTCAAATGACCTTAAAACTCAAATGGTATCTTATTTAAGAAAAAAACTTATATGGCAAAAACCTGAATGTGCGAGTTCGAGTCCCACAACCCGGAAACTTGAATCGATTGAGTTTCGGTGTAAAAATACTTGAATTGATGAAATCGAGTTTTCGGGAAAAAAAAACTTGTTCACAGGACCACTGCCATTGAATTTTACAGAATCTTGACAGTTTTTAGGTGGTGTATTTTTAGATTCAAGCTATTTCCAGGGTACATTTATATTAAATCCCGAATATTTGCGTTTTTTTTTTAAGAAAAGGTGATAGATTCGAGTTTTTTTAACACAAAAATGTGAGTTTTGATAAAAAAAAAAAAAATACAACTGGAAAATTTAAATTTTCGAGTAAAAAAGGGATATTGTCATAGGAAAAAATGTGTTTTTCAAAATACATCAGTCAGACTAAAATCCATTACATTAAGTTTGAAATCTGACATGAGGCTAGACATACAGGGGCAGATTTATCAATGAAAAACTTCGCAATTCAAATTCAAAAAGACCAACCGAAATTAAATTGAAGGGTTTTTTTGGCTGAATAGGTCCTTATTAGATCGAATAGGTCCGTTTTCGATCAAATAGAATCGTACGAATCAAAGTTTTCGCAAAATAAACTTTGATTTTTCCACCAATTGATTCCAAATAGGTTCTAGGAAGTCCCCATAGGCTAAAACAGCAATTCAGCAGGTTTTAGATGGCGAATGGTTGAAGTCAAATTTTTAAAAAGACAGTACATGATACATTTCAGAATTCGAATTTTCAATTTTTTTTTCCAACTTAAATCGAATTTTGACTATTCCCTAGTACTCAAAAAATTATCTCGAAATTCGAATTTTTTTTATTTCAAATTTTCACTTCGAGCTTTGAAAAATCTGCCCCACAATGTATTGTCAGTTTTGATGCTGCCCCCATTCATGTGACTTGTTCTCTGATAAACTTCAGTCACTCTTTACTGCTGTACTGCAAGTTGGAGTGATATCACCCCCCCCCCCAGCAGCCTAACAACAGAACAATGGGAAGGTAACCACAGTGTCGGACTGGCCCACAGGGATACCAGGAAAACTCCCGGTGGGCCAAGGTGTAAGTGGGTCCTCTTGCTTCTAACAATTTGGCCTATTTCATAGTCATTCCGTATTTCTATATGCTAAAAAAAGGCTTATTAATGGAAGACTAAAGTATAGTAAGTAGATATAAAAGACTAGTAGAATAAAGATGTTGACTGAGGAGAGGAGGAATAATAGTTTGGAAAGTGGGCCCACCGTCTAAGGTTTTCTGGTGGGCCCCTGGCATCCCAGTCCGACACTGGGTAACCAGATAGCAGTTCCCTAACACAAGATAACAGCTGCTTGATAGATCTAAGAACAGCACTCAATAGTAAAATCCAGGTCCCACTGAGACACATTCAGTTACATTGAGTAGGAGAAATAACAGCCTGTCAGAAAGCAGTTCCATCCTAAAGTGCTGGCTCTTTCTGAAAGCACATGACCAGGCAAATGACCTGAGATGCCCCTACACACCAATATTACAACTAAAAAAATACACTTGCTGGCTCAGGAATGAAATGTTATATTGTAGAGTGAATTATTTGCAGTGTAATTTAGAAATAAAACAACCTCATTTAAATTATGACAGAATCCCTTTAATAAATCATCCCCATTAATGTTAAAATTATTTTTTAGCTGACAAGATATGAAGATTCAAATTATAGAAAGATCCCTTATCCAGAAAACCACAGGTGCTGAGCATTCTGGATAACTGTTCCCATACCTGTATTAATAAAATATTTAATTCATATACAGTACCCTCTTTTTATGGGGCCTACATTATGACAAGCAATTAGGTTTGTGACCACATTTTTGATTTAGAATTAATTATGATTTCAACCTTGAAATGTCACTTATATAAAACTAAAATAAAGAACAAATACATTTGTTGAGTTGATTATATTGTAACACTTACTTGTGCAATGTAACGAGACCACGTATCCTGATGAACAGGAAGAACTGTGATTAAATGTAGGAGTTAATAAAATTGATATGTTTATTATAGGAAGCTCTAAATTATACTGAGTAGAACATGAACGGCTCAAAATATGTATTGAATGCTGAACATAAACATGCATTGTTACTTACAATGGTGCACTCAAGCTAGACTAATTATTTACTTATCAGAACTACCTGTTTTAATTAAATGACACATTTATCAAAGAAGGTCTATATCTTAGTTCACCAGAAGGCATTGGCTGGTGAAACCCATTCTTGTGGAGTGTTAGTGCTCAGTGGGGCGCCACAGCAGCACCGAACACCTGTTCCAAGTCCTCAATCCCAATCCAAACCATAGTACTTATTTGAAAACAATTAGACACATTGCTTTTTGAGTTTGGTATACTTCATTCTCAAGTAGAGATCTGCCCAGTTCTAGAAATCCCATAGCAACCAACTAGTAGATATTCATGCTCATCAGTTGGTTACTGGACCTGGAGCAACTATGTTCCTTTTATTATATTACCTCCTAAAATGTCCTAACACAAGTCATTTGGGTAATGTAATGTTAGGATAAAAGTTTCCTCCAAGTTTTTGTATCTCACAACAGCCAATGTAGGGGCAAATTCCCTTACCGGTGAAAAATCGTCAGCGAAGCGAAGTTGCGCAAGCATTGGCTAATTTGCATACGGCGGGAAGTTAAAGTTGAATGGACGTATATGTTGCAGCAAATACATTACATTACATTACACAAGTCCAGGGAACCTTAATAAATAAAATAGAGTTGTTATATTGCCCTACACATGAGCCCACGGTATAGTGTTCCATATGTTAGAAAATGTATGGGGGAACCCAGTTACCCAAAAAAAAATTTACGGACCTTTGCAGGCTATCACTCTGAAAAAAGGAAAAGACGCCAGCATTTTCTGGGACTGGTCTGAGCTGGCAAATACAAGTCTGGCAAATGAGGAAACGTTCAGTAAAATAATCTTAATGAATTTGCATAGTTACGTCCATTCGCCAAATCGAAAATTCACCTGGCGTTAGAGTGTGAAGCTATCGAATTGACGCCTGCACCCATTAGGAAATTGAAGAAGTTCCAAAATTACGTCACGCTGGTGAATTTTCGCTAACGTTAGTCACTTCGCCCTTTAGGGAATCTGCCCCCTTGAAGTGTTTGTTTTCAAACAGCAGAACAGTAATTGCTACTCGCTGATTGGTTGTTATGGGTTTCTACAAACTTAACACCTCATTAATCAATAGCCACATAAAATGACTATATTATCAACTGGTAACTAAAACAGAGCCCATATTAATCATACCTGTACTGAACACTTGCATGGAGTTTGCTGGTCCAAGAGCCATTGTTTAACTGGAAATACCCATTTGGGGCATATGTGGAGTTTAAAGTACCAGATCTGATATTGCTTCTCCTGAAGAAAAGAACAAACATGGTTGTGTGGAAGAATGTTTCCATTTGCAGGTTTTTTTTACCAAAATAATTCCTTCCCAGGTTTTAGGTGGTGAGCTTTTTATTTTGATGAAAAACCCACTTATGGAAAAAAATGCTATTTTTTTTTTTTTTTTTTACATGGAATACATTTATAGCACCAATGCACCCATTACGGCACACCTAGTCCATATTTATACTACAGATCTACTACTGCTCTACAGGAATCATAGCGCAAAATTTGTGTCAGACAGTGTGTCAACAGAGCTATAAAGTGGGTCAGTACAAAATGCGTGACCCCCTCCAACATTTTGTATTTGTCCCAATACCACAATACTAAGGGGCACATTTACTATTGGTTGAATATCGAGGGTTAATTAACCCTCGATATACGACAGTCGAAGTAAAATCCTTCAACTTCGAATATCGAAGTCAAAGGATTTACCGCATTTCCTTCGATCGAACGTTTCGAAGGGTTTTAATCCATCAAACAATTTTCCTTCAATCAAAAAAAAGCTAGGAAAGCCTATGGGGACCTTCCCCATAGGCTAACATTGGTGCTCTGTAGGTTTTAGGTGGCAAAGTAGGTGGTCAAAGTTTTTTTTAAAGAGACAGTACTTCACCTATCGAATAGTCGAACGATTTTTACTTGGAATCATTAGATTCGAAGTTGTAGTCTAAGGTCGAAGTAGCCAATTCGATGGTCGAAGTAGACAAAAAAATACTTTGAAATTCGAAGTATTTTTTATTCTAATCCTTCACTCGAGATAAGTAAATGTGCCCCTAAGTGTTTTGAGTCCTGTATATTAAATGATAATTTGATCCATGGACTAGTACGATTGTCTTTTGGGGTCACAAATTCTTTTTTTTTTTTCTTTAGATGGAATGTATATAAATAACATATATTAACTATAAATATAAATGGCATAAAGTTGACATCAGTAATATATTTACCCGCTGTATCCAATGTCCTGGCATGCCAAAGCCCCATAATTATTAGTCCAGTTATTACTGCACACGGGCAGCCATGCTGACTTTAATGTAGAATAGACCTGCAGTTGGAAGTCTGCTCCATATAATCTCACTGGAAGAGAAAGTAGGTCTGTTTTTTATAGAAAACCTGTAACTCTACAACTAACTTGATTAATATGCAAATTTCAAGGAAGGAGTTACAAGAGTTATTACTTGTGCACTCCAGTAAGTAGATCTATATGTGTTGGTCAACTGGTAACACATTTGACTTGTATAACTTATATAACATCCTTGCAATCAAATCAAATTAATGTCTGTTGTTCTGTATTAAAATTCTAATAATAATAGATGGCTTATGCTCTATGCCCAGTCAATTTAGTAGTTTAGTACAACATATGGGTGTGTGTATGTATGGAAAGTCATGTCTTCACAGTTCAAAAATAGTTTGAGCTGGCCCAGAATGTATAGGATTATCAAAGGATTTGTCATACAGAGATTCCAAAATCATAATAGGGCACATCCATTTTGACAAGAACAACCTATGGTCTACAGTTTATATATGGTAAAAGCCCCTAACAGTAAGTTGACCTCAGAAACCATTTATTCTTTGGAATGAACATATTGTGATTAATGCAAAATGAGTAAATATATATGTTTCTACCACAACCAAGTGAAAATGCTTTTATAAAATTTAATTTGGGAAGTTTATTATTATTCATTAAATTCATAAATATGAATGCCATATTGTCATATTGAGACCCTGAAATGAAAATGTTGAACGAAACAAGTAATCAGAAACAATGCAGTATGCAAAAAATCACTAAACATAAAACATAAAATAACAGTGTGAATGGCGGCCAAAATTCAATATCCACAAGTCTCATGGTGCAATTAAATTTTGCACGTGGGACTGAAAATGCAATAGAAATCCCCAAAAAAATCCAACAACATCACTGAAAGAAGATAACTACTTGAAATTCCCACATAAGATGCAGAGTGAAGAACTGTTGGACACATGACAGTCCTATACTACTGCTCCTATTTGCCTTGCAGGCCCTGGAGCCCCTAACCTCATTGATGTGAAAACTAATTAGGGCAGGTTGTGGCAAGCACATCAACATACCCCAGGATGCTCCATTCTAGGGTATGTTGATGTGCCAGCCACCACCTGCCCTATCTTAATTCAGTGCTAATGAAAGCAAACAGTGCTATATTTAGGGGCAGATTTATCTAAGGTCGAATTTCAAAGTGAAATATATTTCGAAATTCGACCATCGCTATACTTCGACTTTGAATTTTACAGAATTTGACCGTTTCGAACGATTCGAACGATTTCGGTGATCGATCGAACGATTTTACTTTAAAAAAACTTTAAAAAATGCATTAGAAGGTCCCCATAGCACTTCTGCAGGTTTCATTTGCCGAACTATTGAAGTCAAAGTTTTTTTAAAGAGACAGTACTTCGATTATCGAATATTCAAACTATTTTACTTCGAATCAAATTCGAAGTAAATTCAAAGTCATAGTATCCTATTCAATGATCGAAGTATCCAAAAAGTTACTTTGATTTTCGAATTTTTTTACTTCGGAATTTCCCTCGAATTCACTTCGACCCTTGATAAATCTGCCCCTTATGCTCCCCATAGATGCAACGATTCTTCTTGCCGAATAACCGATTTTAGGGAAGCCCGACCAATCCTTCGAAATTATCGTGCGGTTGGTGGGATTCGAACAATCGTACATCTTACGATTTTTCGGCCACCATCTGTCAGGAAATAGATCGGCCAGGTCAAAAAATCTTTGTCGGTCCCAGTGCAATCTATCTATGTTTGCAGGGCCAAGCAGGCAGCTCCCCTTTGTTTTCCTGGCAAATTGGTCTTTTTAGTTGATGGTCAATTCGTACGATCGTGGTCTCACGATCAGTATCTGATCTTTTAAAAATCTCAACATCTATGGCCAGCTTTAGAGTAAGGTGCAGCCCAGTGCTCTCCAATCTTTGCAACTGTTTTTTTTTTTTCCATTTGGAACCTTGTTCCTTGTTTTGTAACTGAGCCATGATGTTTGTGTACGCTCGTCATACTATATATTGAGTGATGTGATTATGCAAAAAGTCCCCCACCCATATAAAAGAAAGTTTTTGTGTTAGTGTAAAATGTGTGTATTTTGGTAGGGTTGGTTGTAGATTCCTCTTAAAGCATTAACAGATGTGATTAATGTCGACATTAAGCTTTATATTAAATGTTGGTCATGAATCTTTCCTTACCACAATTCTCTTCATCATCTCCATAAATGCAGTCGGCTACACCATCACATATCTGGTTGGCACTGACACAGATGAAAGAATAGCTACAGTACATTTGGCAGGTCGAAAAACTTGGCAATATTAGGGGCCCTGTGAATGTAAAAAAACCCATATCTTTATACCATTAACTTAAAAATAGATTTTTATTATAACAATATTAATAGACTGGGGCTAGTAAGGACTTAAGAGAGCCTGTTATTCACTACAAGTATGGGACCTGTTATCCAGAATGCTTGGGACCTGGGGTTTTCCGGATAACAGACCTTTCCGTAATTTGGGTATTCATGCCTTAAGTCTACTAGAAATTCATTTAAACATTAAATAAACCCAATAGGCTGGTTTTGCTTCCAATAAGGATTAATTATATCTTAGTTGGGATCGAGTACAAGCAACTGTTTTATTATAACAAAGAAAAAGGAAATCATTTTTAAAAATTTCGATTATTTAGATAAAATGGAGTCTATGGGAGACAGCCATTCCGTATTCCACTTTTGCATTCAAAAAGTGCTGCAGACCAAAGAACATATGAACTTTGGCACTTAGGTCCCTTAAGAATTTAAGGTATTCTGTATGATTTTTATGGCATAGTTTTTATTACTAACACTGTGTACATAGCACATCATTTATTCTACCATTTAAAATGTTATTCTTGAACCAATAAGTGTATTTTTTAGTTTTATTATTGGTGTGTAAGCGGCCATCTCAGGTCATATTGCCCGATTATGAGGTTTCAGAAATACACAATGGAACTGCTTTCAGATAAGCTATTGTTTCTCAATCTCAATGGAACTGAAGGAGTTGCAACTTGACTTAGCTGGATTTGGGATTTTTACTTCCATGCCCTACACTAGGTGGGGCATGGAAGCTTTTTAGCAATGCAGTAGTCAGGGAGTTGTTAAATTGGTTAGAGGGACGGAAGACTTAAATTATGAGGGTAGACTGTCAAGGTTGGGGTTGTTTTCTATGGAAAAAAGGCGCTTGCTAGGGGACATGATTACACTTTACAAGTACATTAGAGGACATTATAGACAAATGGCAGGGGACCTTTTTACCCATAAAGTGGATTACTGTACCAGAGGCCTCCCCTTTAGACTACAAGAAAAGAACTTTCATTTGAAGCAACGTAGGGGGTTCTTCACAGTCAGGACAGTGAGGTTGTGGAATGCACTGCCGGGTGATGTTGTGATGCTGATTCAGTTAATGACTATAAGAATGGCTTGGATGATTTTTTGGACAGACATAATATCAAAGGCTATTGTGATACTAAGCTCTATAGTTAGTAGCTTAGTATCACAATCTAATTTAATTAAAAGTAGAGATGGGTGTATGTATGGATGCTGGGTTTTCATTTGGAGGGGTTGAACTTGATGGACTTTGTCTTTTTCAACCCAATTTAACTATGTAACTATGTAACTATCTGGTAACCTTCCCTTTGTTATGCTGAAGGACTGCTGGGGGAAAGGGAAGGGCTGAAATCACTCCAAGTTACAGTGCAGCAGTAAAGAGTGACTGAAGGGGGAAAGTGAAGGGCTGAAAGTGTATCAGAGCATAAGTCACATGACTGAGGTCACCTGGAAAACTGACATGTCTAGCCTTGGATTGAATGGATTTCAATGCAGGATTCTGCTGGAGAGTGCTATTAACTGATGCATTTTGTAAATGTAAATTTTACCCATTTCAGAATCCTATTTATGTAATTTATGTGTTCAGAAAAAAGTTCTTAAGCCTCACATTAAATGCTGGTCATAAATCATTCCTTACCACAATTCTCTTCGTCATCTCTATAAATGCAGTCTGCTATACCATCACATATCTGGCTGGGATAGATGCAGTTGAGAGAGAATCTACAATACATTTGGCAGGTGGGTGGATTTGAGTGGATCACGTGTCTTGTGACTGTAAAAAAAAAACTCTTTAAACCCTTTATTGGAATACATGATATTTATTATACACATATCAGCTGTGTTCAGGTCTATTTAGGGCTTCATAAAGTCTGTTTACTCCTGAGAACTTCCATTTTATTACCCATAATATATGCCCAGAATATTTTTCATGGTAAGATTGCAATTTTATGCCTTATATGTTATAGTCCACATCTTCACCTTGTTCCTGAGTTCTCTCCTGAGGTAGGTCGAAAGCAGATCAAAATGTTGACTTATAAATTGAATTTAAGACCCCAGAGTATCCAACTGGGATTTATTTCATATTTGATTTACCTTTTCTTCTCTTTTCCCTTTTTCTCCTGTGTTTTCCCATTTTGCACTTTATTCTGCTTCTCTTTTTTGTGCTCCAATTCCCCTTGTATTCAGGATTTTTTTCCACTTTTCCTTATTTCTCATTGTCAGCTACTCCCCTTTCACTGTCCTTCTCCATCTTCTTAGGGGCATATTTATCAAGGGTCAAATTTCAAATTGAAAAAACTTCGAAATTTGAATTCAAAAAGATCAACTGAAATTAAGTCAACATTTTTTTGTGTTGAATAGGTCCATTTTCAATCGAATAGGTCTGTATTTGGCCGAATTTGAATCATTTGATTCAAATTAATAGCGCAATCGATCGAATTCGATTCAACGTTTTTCCCAAAAAATTTTCCACCAGTCCACCAGTTGACTCCAAATAGGTTCTAGGAGGTCCCCCATAGGCTAAAGCAGGTTTTAGTTGGTCAATGGTCGAAGTTGAATTTTTAAAGAGACAGTACATGATAAATTTCGTTATTCACATTTTTGAATTTTTTTCAAATTCGAATCAAATTTGGACTATTACCTAGTCGAAGTACACAAAAAATAGCTCGAAATTCGATTTCTTTTTAACTCAAAAATTCACCTCGACCTTTGATAAATCTGCCCCTAAATGTGTAGCTCAGTTTTGGAGCTAGCCCCAGCACTGCAATTACCCCTAGTTTTATCAGCCCCTGCTAAACACTCACTGCACGGTTGTGTGACTTCCCATATTCAGTAAGGGGACTAACATTGGGGCATCGCACATACTATATATTGAAGACAATCCCCAACATTCATTCTGCAGTCATTGTGCCATCACCAAACATGACCTGTAGCCCAAAACCAAGTAAAAGTAAAAGGAACCCTAAGGCACATTTAGAGCATCGCCAATTATTGCAAGCTTATTGTAAGAAAAAGGGCCCTTAAACATTTCAGTTTCACTTTAAAATGTATAATTCATAATCTGGATGAAAGAGACTGAATGAAAGAGACTGACACATTAACATACCTTCCTGGGGAAAATATCCATTTATGTATAAAGTATATTTCTCTATTGGAACATTCATGTTTTAATTTAAGTTAAAATACAAGGGGGCTCATTTATTAACGCAGCGCAGCGCATAAGTGGACGCAAAAGATTGTCTGCGACATCACGAGTGTGATCGCTAATATATTTGCGTGTTATTGCGCATAACACAGAGCTTTTGCGATGGTTTTGTTTATGCGCATTGCGCAAAAGATTGGGCATTTATGTCGCAAACGATGCCGTGGTTGTTAGGGGCGTGGCTGTGGGCGTGGCTACAATGCGCTTGCACTGCGGCCGTCGCAGATTTGTGTCTGTATATGTGCAAAACTGCACCCGGTCAACAGCACCACAATTTTTACGACTGCCTGTTTGTGGCGTAATAGTAACGCTCTTCAAAATGCGCATTCCTGCCCAGCTGCGCTAGCAGAGCCACACTGCTAAACTGGGTTCTGGCAAATACAATGGTGCTGCTGTTGGTGGGGATGTTTGTTAACTCAAAGTTTACTCAAAGATGAACAACCCCTGTAAAGTGCATATTAACCACGCCTTCCACCCAACATGTTTATATTGACCAAGGTTCCTTTAAGGGTATCAGGTAGGCTAAACACCTTTGCAACCAGATGCGTCTAAGTGAACGCAATATGCGCAATATGTGACGCAACTAATTAAAGCAGCGCATTCATACATGAGCACAACTAATCCTTACCTTTGCGGTATCTTCCTGTGCGCACAATTTATTATAAGCACTGCGACAGCTGATACGCAGTTTCACACGTCGCACCTGTCTGTGTCTACATTAGCGCACAAAATTGCACTGTTAAGGTATCGTGCGCTACATTATTAAATACTCGCATGCGCTGGGCAAATGTCAGGCCACTGCGCTCTTTTTAGCACTGCGCTGCGTTAATAAATGAGCCCCAAGGTGTATTGAAATTATCTTTAGCACAAATTTTATCCAGGGATGGGACCTGTTCACATGCATATATATATATATATATATATATATATATATATATATATATATATATATAAAAAAAAAAAGCAGTGGTATTGCACTTAAACAGAAAGAAAATCAGACAAATTTCTGTGCAAATACATTGAAAAGATCTTGGAATACACAAGAAAATACAGATGTATATAATGTTTCTCTTACCAAAAACCCTGATAAGTACTATTGCCACAATTACGACCACTTTGACAACAATTGTGCTTACAGTTACGCGAATCTTCTTTCCTTTAAGAAAAAAAGAAAATGTCAATACTGAGGAAGGGCTGCAAGCATGTGCTTGTGGGTGGTAATTCAGGAGAAGAATACAATAACCTTAGCTTGACTGATTCCTTTCATTTTTTCTCCTGTAATGCCCAGTGGGAGGAAGGGGGGTTTACAAATATCTGCTAATAAGGCAGTGAAAAGATAAATAAAGCCTAAAAATCTGTATCTGTATGACACCCCAGTGATTCTGCATCCCCTCCAGTTGAAGCATTTTAGGCTTAAATATTGCCAGGCCTTTCCAGCTGTAGTCCCTACTTTAGCCAGGTGTAATCTGGGAATTACTAGCCCCACATTATTTTTATTTGCCTGAGCTGCTCTTTATCATTAGCCCAGAGATGTACTATAACTGAGCCTAGTCTATCAATTGCTGATCCTCACTGATGGCGTCCATGTATTCCAGACTTCATTAAAGTGACAGATAGGCTTACATCTTCTTCATTGGCACTAAGGTCTACCTCCACCTCAGGCACTCTAGCACATCCACCTCCATGCTAATATGGAGTCCAATTAGAGACGGAGCGCATGTTCCCTTATGTATTTTAGTCTTGGGAACCAGATGCTACTAAACTATCCCTGGGCCAATAGGAATACCACCCATGCACAGGTCATTGATTACTGACCTGAGACTTCCTGAACATTAGAGGAAAGTTGATATTTTCTATTATATTTTTTAGTTAATCTTGTAAGTGAATAGTGTTGGGATGTAGGCAATAGCATTTATGCTTAGTTTTGTTAATGTGTGTGTATGCTGTTGTATTGTTGCTCTACAGTGTTTTCTTCCTTCTTCCCTTTCACTACATATGTATATACCTTTAAACTATGCCACCATAGGTATTGTAAAGTGATAAGTACAATTCAGCAGGAACAGCTTCCTAGGTGATTAGGTGAGATATCTGACGCTTTCTCACTTTCTGTTATGTATAGTTACAGAAAATCTGGTAAGATTCCTCGCTTCTTACTAGAAATTGGTTCTTGTGGTTAGTGATGGGGTCTATGATAGAAAGTTCCCCCTCTTTCTGTTTTGTATATCATAGCTTCTAGTGATGGGCAAATTTATCCAATTTTGCCGAAAAATTTGTGAATTTCCCGTGAAATTTGCTAAACGGCAAAAAATTTGCGACGCTGGCGCACATTTGTCAGTGACAATGTGCCGGAGCCCAAAAAAATGGATACCAGCATCCATTTTTTTGGACACCAGCGAATTTTCGCTGCAATTTTGAGAATTTATTCACAGGTGGTGAAACGCAGGAATTCGCGCCTCGCGAATAAATTCGCCCATCACTAATAGATATATTTCTGAAAAATGTAGATTATTGGTAAAAATGGGCTTTCATTCATGAAAATGACATACCACGACTCCATGTTGATGATCTGGTAAGAGGTGGTGCTCTGAACTGGCCAGTTTGTTGTTCAGCGCTGTATGGTGGTGGTGGTGGTAGTACAGGCTGCATTGGTATTGTATAGGGAACTGAATCATAAGCAGGAGGTGCCGGCTGTTCATAGTTATTCTTGTTGGATTGGATCGCAGTCTTTTTTAAGACAAACACGCACAATTAAAACACATTCACACAATTAGACAATAATTAATCTCAGAGGGACAATGTAAAATGTTATTTTTCAAAATGGCAGTCATTTAGAGATCCAACAAAAAGGTGTAGTAAAAAAAAATAATCCTTTGTTAAGAAAAGATTGTTATAATTCAAATTACAAACAGGAAAATTTGGGGCAATTAAAAGTCAGATTCATCAAATGTCATTCTCAGTGTAAAATATGAATTTGGCCAATTTTATTTGCATGGCAACACTTCTCACCCACCCCACATGGTATCATAATATAACTTTTTAAGATTGAGTCATTTATAGAGGATATCAATTGTTTAACTTGTTTCATGCCTTTAAGAGGGCAGTGTTTACACTACTTAAGTAATACAATGGCAGTGATGAAATCCAGACCACTTCACCCCACTTCTTCTACAAGGACTGAGGGTTTTAAGTTTGCTCCTGAGGTATCAACTTGTATTTCTAATATTAGAATTATAGAATATTATTAATAAGAATTATAGAGAAAAATCGTCCTAATCTTACTTATCCTGAGATGGAACGAGGCAGAGAGGAGCAAACTGAGCATGCTCAAGCCCTGCCCTGGAGGTTTATGCTGAAAACAGGAAGTCTGATACAGAAGCCCATGAGTACACAATAGAAGGAAAGAAATGTGGTGTTTCTTTTGACAGAGGACTCAGAGAAGCATGACTTTGAGTGTTTACTGGTGTATTTATATAGACCTTTCTGATAAAGCTTACTTAATTTTAGCCTTTCCTTCTCCTTTAAGGATACTTATCTGTCACTAGTTCAGTTTATTCTCATCCTTCCTGAGTCTTTGGCAGCCCACAAAGCAGGTGTTATAATTTAGTGAATCTGGATCCCAGTGGCTGGAAGCCCCAAAATAACTAAAGAAACAGAGAATTCCCTGGGAGTAAGGAAGGACATGGCTAGCCTTGATTTTTCCAAATAGTAAGAAGAAACATCCTTGCTTAAAGTGGACCTGTCACCCAGACATAAAAAGCTGTATAATAAAAGTCCTTTTCAAATGAAACATGAAATCCAATTTCTATTTTTTGTTAAAGCATTCATAGCTCTTGTAAGCTCATTTAAACATCTCAGCTGTCAATCAAATATTTTCTGCCCCTCCTTTATGCCCTGGGCATAGAGGTGGGGCAGACAGTTACTTTCACTTTCCATTCAGCACTTCCTAGAAATCGCACATTCCCCCCCTTCTCTTCACTGTTTAATTGTGTAGCCAGGGCATGGGGATGGACATTGGGTCTTTTCTGAGCTGATGCAAGGCTCGTCTTAATAACAGTGTCCACAAAATGGCTGCCTGCCTGCTTGCAGTAATTATGAGTTCCCAGACTGGAGTAAACAAGATTCAAATAATTTATATAGTGTAATTAACGTTCATTTTGCTTGACTGATGTGATAAAATAGGATTATGAATAATTTTTTCGGGTGACAGGTCCCCTTTAAGCAATGAGCTGGTTGGGGAAGGAATTTTAAGAAACATCCTTAAGAAGCTGATTGGACAAGGCCTAGAATACTGTTATCCCCTATGTTGGTTGGGCCAAAATCCCCATCAATAGTAAAGTAAATGGTCTGATTGACACTATAGTTTATTGTCAATGTCAGGATTAGTTTTTCCTGAAAAGGTATGAGAGGGCAAAGTGGTAGTAGCAGTAAAGAAATATTCCTCACCAGTACACCAAGTGGTATTTGCCATCAATGGCAGCTAATCTGAGCATGCTCACTGTCTGGGACATCAACAAATACAAGTAAAATGAAATGAATAAAGGGCAAACTTGTTTAGTTTTGGGAAACTGTGCTTAATGGGGTAGGAAACCCTTCTGCACTGCACTGCTCAACAAAACTTTATTCAGTTGTTGCTAGACTACAGAATGCCAGAAACATATTATCAAGGTTAAGGAATACTGGGAGCTGTAGGCCAGCAACATCAGGGTTGTATTGTTAAAGCAATATGCCCAATTTACTTGTTCATCATTTAGAAATATAAGTTAGCGAGTGCAGGAGAGTTCAGTCCTCATTGGGGCCCTATAATTAGTGTCTTCCCACTGGCACTACATATTCACCAGATTTAGTGGTTCCAACAAACTATAGTTTGAAACTTGTGTGTTCAGTTAGAAAATTCCATGTAGATTATAGAAAAAAACTTTATGAAGAGTCCCCAAACAAATTTAATTAAGTTAAAAATATATGGTCACTTACCAAATTTGATTCCATTTCAGTCTCAAAGTGAGAAGGTCAAAAGCTGAATATCTATAACCTAGAATTAAATAGGAAAAGACTTGAAAATTAGATAATCCTGCACTGTAATCTCATGAAACAAGATAATTGTTAGCTGAAAAGGGTAAAAGCTATCTTTAGTAAGTAAAAAATGCTATAAATGAAGATACATTTTATCATAGTTTGGATTAAGCACAGGGTACTGCTTTATTATTATGGAGGGAAATGGGTTAGGATTTATTTGATCATAAAATGAAAATAATCTGTGATTAATAATAAGGTGGTATCTCATCAGTCAAGATGCATTGAATTTGCTTCTGTAAATAGATGGTCTTTAGAGCTTGGACTAAGGGGAGAGTCTGTTGCTGAAGGCAGGGAGAACCACAAAGAGGCAGAAGTCAGAAAGAAGTCTTCTAGTCCTGAATGGAATGATGTGATGAAAGAAAAAGAGAGATGAAGGTCAAAAGCAGAGTGTAGGCTGTGTGAAGGAGTTGCATAGGTATGGGATACATTACCCGGAAACCTGTTATCCAGAAAACTCAGCATTACAGAAAGGTCATCTCCCATAGACTCCATTATAATGAAGTAATTCACACTTTAAAAAACAATTTCCTTTAGGTTGTGAGCTCTGAGTAGGGCCCTCTCATCCTATTTTTTTTTTTTTTTACTATGTTGGTAAGTAATAGTTTATATTCACTAGTGCAGTGAATCACTCACTTGATTCCTGGTTTAAAACATGCCTACTAGCTGAAGTTATAAAAACACTGTAAATTTGTTTTAATTTTACTTCATTTATAGTGAATGCCTACCATCATGTTCCCCGGTTATCTGCACCTTAAAGTACTTGTGTATTGTGGGGCTCTTAAGCATAGTGAAGTGTATTCAGATTGTCTGTAAGTGAATAGTGATGGGCGAATTTATTCGCCAGGCGCGAATTTGCGCCATTCGCCGCCAGCGAATAAATTCGCAAAACTCCCGCGAAAATTCACCCGGAAAAATTCGCTGGCGTCAAAAAAAATTTTCGCCAGCGTCGAAAAAAAACGGACGCCGGAGTCAAAAAACAGGCACCGGCGTCAAAAACGAGACTTTCCGGTGAAGCAAAACGGCGCAAATTCACCCATCACTATAAGTGAACCAACCTTCCTACCAAGAGGAACACAATCACTGCTGACACTGCTGAGTATAGAGTATATGAAAATATATAACGCTGTCAGTTCTACAGTTACGCTCAAACAGATGTAAATGTAGATGGTCTATCCACAGAAACGTTGTTTGTTTTTTGCTGGTAGCAAACTCAACCCCTTCCACCAAATGTCCTGAATTTATAACAATCCCTAGTTAACGTTCTAATCCTATGCTAGCAAATACTGTACCTAGGTACTAGGGGAACCCAGATCACCACAAATCCTAGACAACCCTATGGCTTTCTGCCCAAGACTAGAACATAAACAGACTCCAGAATTTGGCAAAGTTCAGTGCACTACACACATTTTGGCTTCAAGTAGGACACAGGGCTACAAATTATTTTAATACATAAGATATTGCTTACTAATAAAACAGAAATAAATGTTACACAAGCATTACCTTCCTCGTGCTGCAGTCTTGAAGCTCAGGTTTGCAATGGAGAGGCCACCACACCTCTAACTGATTAACTGATCAAATAAGCCAGAGATTACTACTGAACTCTGCACTGCATCCTGGAAACACACTCAGCCACATTGCTTCTCAACAGAGGCCTAACCAAGTGCAAAACCCAATGTGATAGGCTTAATATGACTACGTAATCAGAACAGAACTGGTAAAATACTCTGAAAGTCTAGGGAGTGGGGAAATACTTCTTCTAGCTGAGGTTTTCTGATTTCATGGCTAAGGTGAGGGATTTTACACATGGGTGTTCTATAGAACTGAAACATGTAAATAGACCCCATTGTTTACTATGGTGACTGTACCTAAAGGACCACACCAGATACACCAGATAATACAGATAAAAAACAACATGTTGCATCTGATCTGGTTTTGGAATGAAAATTTTTTAACATGGCTACAGTCCTCATAAAGTTTGACGAAAAAAGCACAAAATATGAAATCCTAACCAAAAAACACGGTATGATTGGATAGGAAACTAAACCCCTACGGTTCAAAACCAAAGTCAACCCAAGTTTCATTGCTCTTAGCAAGTAACATATATTGTTTCTTTCACCTCATATTTCTGTAGGAAGTTAAAGGTTTTGCCAAACTTTAATTCTTTCCTGTGCCCAGGTGAGTTCTTGGCCGGCTTTGTGTAGGCATATATCGCAGTTGGGAGGAGAAGCAGGTCCTTTGGTCCTAAGGGGCAAATTCCCTAAGAACCGAAGTTGCGCCAGCGTCCGATTCGCCGCACTTCGCCAAGTGTATTTTCACCAGCGCTTCACAAATTCACTAAAATCCGAAGTTGCGCTCAGGGGTAGCGTAAAGCTGTGAAGTTGCACTAGCATTAATTCGCCAAGTGAAGCGAAGTTACGCTAGCGCTGCTTAATTTGCATACGGCACCAAATTGAAGTTACAATGGAGGTATATGAAACATCACTACACAAGCCTGGGAAACCTTCAAAACAGCAATTAAATTTTTTATTTTGCCCTACACATGTGCCCACTGTATAGTTAAGTTGTCATGAGTTAGGAAATGTAGGGGGAAGGAAAATTTTTCAATCTTTTTCAGCCTATCACCCATAAAAAATTAAAAAAAGCCAGCTTAGGACTTAGAAAAATTTTTAACTTTTTTTGAAGCAATCCCTATCTACTCTATTGCACTTCGCCTGGTCTGAGGTTGGCGAAGGAAGACTGGCGTAAAAGGTAGCGTTCACAATAATTCGCACATTAGTGAATTTGCATAGTTACATCCATTGCGCAAATTCGCCAGGCGTAAGAAGTAACACTAGCGAATTTACACCAGCGTTCGTTAGTGAATCAGCGAATTAACGAAAATGCGCTATGGTAGCGAATTAATGCTAACGTTAGGTGCTTTGTCCTTTAGTGAATTTGCCCCTAAGGGTTACTACCCTACAGTGTCAATGCTGCTAGTATAGGGACTCAGCCGGTCAGGTTCAGGAATAGAGAGGTCCTATGAGTATAGGACCACTACGGGCTTCACCTAGTGCTGAGGATTCTTTCACCAAGGCAGGCAATACTAACTCTGGGTATTGTGAATTCTACAATAATGAATGTAATGAGTAGCAACTGAGAATGTATCATCTGTTCAATAAAGAGTTTATCAAGTTTATTTGAAGAATCTGTCTTATGGTGGCGTTTGCAGTGTGGTTAGCCCTTCCTCCTACAGCTAAGTGAGGACCTACCTGAGAGAGAAGAGCCCTATGTAACACTTGCCTACTGGGAGTTGCAGGGGGTTGCTACTGCCCTAAAGCCAGTCTGGGTAAGATCTGCTACAGTAAAAAGGTACTAGTGAGATGCCTGTCTCTTAAAACCTGCTATATATTTCAGGAGCTTTTCACTTGATGCAATATAACTTTTATAGTAAATGGCTGAATTAACCCTTAAAGGAAAACTATACCCCCGAGCAATCTAGCACGATTAATATTAAATAAACTATGTATTCATTCTGGGGGTATAACCTTTCTTAAAGGAGAACTAAAGCTTAACTAAAGAAGTAGGTAGAAGTGTTGTACATTATGTTTTGTGCTTCTGTACCAGCCCAAGGCAACCACAGCCCTTTAGCAGTAAAGATCTGTGTCTCCAAAGATGCCCCAGTAGCTCCCCATCTTCTTTTCTGCTGATTCACTGCACATGCTCTGTGCTGCTGTCACTTACTGAGCTTAGGGACCCACTCACAATATACAGTACACATAGAATAGAAATGTCACAATATAAGGCTGATTAGTAATTAATACAGATAATTACTACATGGCAGCACAGAAACCAGTGCAACTTGTAGTGATGGGCGAATAAATTCACCAGGTGCAAATTTGCAGCGAAACTTCCACGTTTTGCCGCCAGCGAATACTGTGGCACAAATTCGCTGGCGAAAAATCTGCCACGTCAAAAAAATTATTCGGACGCCCAATGACTTTAATGCAGTTGAACAAAATAGGTGCGTGTATAAAAATTGTCGTGGGTGTCAAAATTGACAGGTGTCAAAATTATTAAATTTGCCCACTGACTTCAATGCGTTTCATGAATTTTTTGCCATTTTGCGAATTTTGCCATAAATTCGTAAATTTTTCTGCAAAGCAAAGAGGCACAAATTCGCCCATCACTAGCAACTAGCATCATAATTTAATAATTAGTAGCACCAGCTTATATTACAGACAAACCTCATAGCTTGCCTGTCTCTCAACACCTACTGTACAGTGAGCTTCATGAAACTCGCTAACACTCACTAACCTAGGAACTTGGTTCTCCTTGGAACCTCTCTGAGGTTGTTGACTTTAGCCTCCCTAGCATTATACGATCTTTGTTCACAGTAGCCAAAGTGGAAGTGGTCTGTTGTTCTCCCACTTCTATATCCTTCCTCTCAGGTATATTCCTTGCCTAGCAGCACCATCCAGTACAGTGATTCTCAATAGTGATGGGCGAATTTATTCGCCAGGCGCGAATTCGCGGCGAATTTGCGCGATTCGCCGCCAGCGAATAAATTCGCGAAATTCCCGCAAAAATTCGCGTCAAAAATTTGCCGGCGTCAAAAAATTTTTTTTCGAAAAAATGGACGCCGGCGTCAAAAACGGGCGCCAGCGTCAAAAACGGGCGCCGGCGTCGAAAAAACGGGCGCCGGCGTCAAAAACGGGCGCCGGCGGCGAAAACGAGACGCCGGCGCAGTTTCGCGAATTTTTCGCCGTTTCGCGAATTTCGCGCGAAATTCGCGAATTTTTCGGCGAAGCGAAACGGCGCAAATTCGCCCATCACTAATTCTCAACCAGTGGCTAGGGATGTAGCGAACTGTTCGCCGGCGAACTAGTTCGCGCGAACTTCGACTGTTCGCGTCCGCCGCAAGTTCGCGAACGTCGCGCGACATTCGCCAATAGGCGTTCGCGTCAAAATCGTTCGACCATTCGACCATTCGATCGCTAAAATCGAACGATTTTCGTTCGAATCGAACGATCGAAGCCATTGGATTGAATGAAGTCATTCGATCCAATGGCTTCGATCGTTCGATTCGAACGAAAATCGTTCGATCGAACGATTAAAATCCTTCGATCGTCCGAATCGAACGATTTTCGGATGTTCGAAGTTCGCGAACTGTTCGCGAACTGTTCGCATTTTTTGCCGGTGTTCGCGAACGGCGTTCGCGAACACATACACGGCGGTTCGCTACATCCCTACCAGTGGCTCATAAGCAACATGTTGCTCTCCAAATCCTTGGATGTTGTTCCCAGTGGCCTCAAAGCAGATACTTATTTTTCAATTCCTGGCTTGGAGGCAACTTTGATTGCAAAAACAGCATTGTATGGCCAAACAAAGCCTCCTGTAGACTGCCAGTCCATATAGAGCCTACTAATCACAGCCTATATACGTATGGCATCCAGAGGAACTTGTTTCATGCTTGTGTTGCTCTCCAACTGTTTTTATAATTGAATGTGCCTCAAGGGTAAAAACAATTGGAGATTCCTGATCTAGCACATGAGGTTTTTCCCTCTGTATATGTATAATTTACCATCCAGTATCACATGGGGAGAGGAAAGCACAAAGTTGATCACATTTGCTCATTATAAGGTGGAGATTGGAGAGGAATGTCCCACAATTTGTTTATGGCTCCAAACAAGGGACCAGAGGATCAATGTTTCAGCAGGACTGTAGATTCTCATGATTGTGGCTGGTTGGCTTGCATGCATGATTAATAGTCAATAGAGAGTGGGCACAGGTATAAGGGAATATGATTCATCACAGAAACTAAATACATAAAGATAACGCATTGCTAAAGCGTAACATTTTGTCTACAATTTCATTTAGATAAAACATACATTTTGCCATTAGTTCCTCTTTAGCTATGGTGCTCCTGTTATACATAGAGAGAGCAGAGAGAGAACATTTACAAAACATTTATGTATTTATTGGAAATAGCCATACTTCAGATAACAGACTGGCCTGTCCCTGTTTTATTTTATGGAAAGTAATAAAGATTATAAAGTTATTGGTATAATTGTCTACCACAATATGGGAAAGCGTGTGTGGCAGTGTTTACCAAAAATACAGGGATTATTATACCAGGAATAAATCTTTAAACCTAGAATTTTTAAACTTTCTAGAGATGTCAAAAACAGGTGACCTGTAAATGCTACCTGCTGATTGGTTGCTTTGGGTTACTGCTTCTGGGCAAATGTTGTGCCTTTTATTACATAACCCCATTCGTTTAAAGTTTCAAATTATGAAAAGACCACTTATCTGGAAAACCCCAGGTCCTGAGCATTCTGAATAACAGGTCCCTTACCTGTACTGTCCTATTAGATGTATTTTATGCTGAGCTGCTAATCAGTAACTGAAGCAGATGCATGCTGGGAATATAATTGCTTCCATGCAACTATACAATCTACGTATCTAAGCTCCACTATTTACCTTCATAACATGCCCTGTAACATACACTTATAATATAGAAAGTGCAGATATGGGGAGTTATGAGCTTTAGATCACCATGATCTACCACCAGATTAAACTACAACACAGAACTTTACTTTGGCCAAAATAAAGTGAACCCTTGAGTCAGTGGGGGAGGAAAGGTGGAAAGGACGCACTGAATTCAGAATTCAGCTGAAACCCTATGGGGCAGACTTGTTGCAATCGTTGCCACACGCGGGGACGTCGCCAATTTAAAAACAGACACAGGCGCCAATTCACTAGTGAACGGGACCGTCACTAGTGGTCAATCACACTCTATCGCCAGGCGACTTTTCGCTCTGGCGAACGGACGTTACTCAGTATAAAAAAAATGTAAGAGTTGCCTTTGCAACCTCAGACCAAGATAACGCTAGCGAAAAGTCTGCAGCATCTGACAAAACCTCACATTCTAGAATTGGTGCGATGGGTGCGAAGCGGTCGCTGGCAACAATTTGCCATTTAGTAAATCTGGCCCTATGTGTTCAGCAAAATGAGCCAAAATCACATGACTTTACAGCTTTGAAAAACTGAAGAATACAACCCTACAAGTCTTAGCCAGCATGCCTCAAACTTTATTATGGGGCAGATTGATTAAGGGTCGATCGAAAACATTTTTATGGTCAAAAAAATTTGATTTTCGAGATTTAAGAATTCCAGTTTGACTATCTGCCACCTAAAACCTGCCAACTTTCTGTATAAGTCAATCGGAGAGGTCATGTGAGCAATTTGGAGATGTTTTCAGCCTTCCTGACATTCAAGTTTATTTCAGAGAAATAAACTCGAATCGTGTTTGATCGAATTTGAATTTAATTCAATTCGAGTTTTCGAGATGTTTAAATTCGTCCCAGTTTTTACCATTCAATTTAATTAATACATTTGATACATTTCAAATTGAATCGAATTTAAGGGAGTTTTAAAAAAAACTCACATGAATTCGAAATTCGACCCTTGATAAATGTGCCTCTAAATGTTACATTATTCTGGGATATGTAGTGCAGCAACATCTGAGTAAAGTTTGGTTGAATCAATGGAGACCGGATAAATATACCCAGGGAAAGTCTCCTAGTAAGGCTAATGCATCTGGGCCCTGGTTTCACAACCCAACTGATTATGATCCTCTTGGCATGGTGCTGGACCAAAATCTGCAGAACCCAAATTAACTGTTTAATTTGCAGCACAAATTACTCATGTAGCTCAGCAATATATTATTAACTATGTTCTCCAAACAGTGACATTATCCTATCTGATGACAAAGTGAAGCCACCAAGGCTCACAAATAATATATGTTCATGTTAGACTGTTTGGCAAAATATAACCCATTCCTTGTCAGAAACCACACATAGACAGGAATTCCGTATAGGTTTGTGTAAAATAAACTTTAATATTCTTCAAAGATAGATGACAGGCTTTAGGCTGATCTTACAGAGTCCACATAATCCTTTATTGTCATCTGAGAAACCAAAGCTGAAATATAGGAAACAGTGGGGTGCAATGCTAGAACTAACAGCTGCAGTTCAACAACAGCTGGAGGGCCATAGGTTAGAAGGTTACACTATAAAATATATCCTCCGTGTCACTATACATTTCTTTCCAGAAAGCATGAAAGATTCTGAGACCTGGGTAAAATGTTTGTTCTGCTCTGCACTTCTATGGAATCAGTGGGACTATTCATCTTGCATAAGTCATCAAAATCAAATCATGGGGATCAATGATGAACTGTAGGTCTGCAGCGGATAAAAATAATTCATGTTATTGAGTAATAATGATGATAATAATGAATAATAAGAATGAATAATGAACTCACACCTCAAATGGTTTCTTATTTAAGAAAAAACTTGAATGGAAAAAACTAAATTCAGCAAATTTTGGGTTGCAAAACCTGAATTAATCAAGTTTTCATGAGAAAAAACTCAAACCACTTGAATTGATCAAGTTTTCGGGCAAACCCGAACATCATGAAGGCTATTAACATCTTCAAATGGTTCAAGGGACCTCTGCCATTGACTCCTACATGACATTGACAGGTTTAGATGGTGTATTTTTGGATTTGAGGTAGTTCAAGGGTTGGGGTATACTACATTTTGAAAAATTATGTTTTTTTTTTAACCCGAAAATGTGATTTTTGAGGAAAAAAAATAACCTCTAAAACTCGGCTTTTTATGGAAAACACTACTACAATCCCCTAAATGTATGAAATACATATACTGAATATGAGAACTAAACTCACAAAAAAGTTATAACATTGCTTGTATGTGAGTTCAGGGGGGCCCTATTTAAGAATATGTATTTCTTACCCTCATCTGTAGAAATATTCAGTTCACAAACATTGTCATATTACCATATACACCAGGTTTATAAGCTTGGGCACTGCCCTCTCCCCAGCTGGTGTCACCAACAAGCCACCAAGTGCTGCTTGTTTTGGTTACTAAAGGTCCTCCACTGTCCCCCTGTGAATTCACAATGAAAATATAATAATATTAGAAAGAAGACATCTTACTTTACAGATCCAGATTATCTGAATTCAATTACAGGCAGAGAGGTGCTTTTGGATACAAAGATACCAACCTAGATAGGAGGTGGCAGGGTGACAAAAACTGAGTTACCCAGGCAGTTATTTTTGAAGGGGTTGGCTTAGGGGTGCTACCTTTTGGCCTGGTTGAATCCGGGCAGTAGGATTGCCACCTTCTGTCGCATGTAATGGGGATGGGTCTGTGACATCAGGGGCGGAGCTATGATGATTGGCTGATTCAATCATAGGAAATCCTGCCCGTTTTTTCCTTCAAAAAAACGTGCTGTTCGGATCAAAACCAGACAGGTGACAACCCTACCGGGCAGGAGGCAGGGTTGTGGCTCAATGTGGGCGAGTTGTGATGCTGCAGGGGCGGGTTGTGATGTCAGGGGAGGGGCTATGAAGTGGTGATCGGTGATTGGCCAATTGCCACATCAATCATAGGGAATCCTGCCCCAGGCAGCCCTTCAAAAAACCAGGCTGTATGGGTCAAAACTGGACCGGTGGCAACTCTAGTTTGGATACTTTTCCATATGTCTTCATGCACTTCTTCTCACACTCCAAAACAATGCAGGCCAAGCGATCCAAACCCACCCTTTGAGTTGGGAGAGAGTGGGTTAGGGTCACAACATGCATGCACGTGCGAGGGTGGTGGTCACCCACCCCAGCACTCCAGGTAGGCCCCAGGTAACCAGTCTCATGCTGGATAAGCTTGTTCCTCACAATTTCCATGCAAGATAATATTTTTTGGAAATCCATCAAAACATCTCTAAGCAGCTCCACTTACAAGAAATCTGAATTTGATTTGAACTCCCAGAAAATGATCAGCAACAAATACAGGTGTGGGACCTTTTAAACAGATTGCTCGGGACCAGGGGTTTTACGGATAACATATATTTCTGTCATTTGGATCTTCAGACTTAAAAAATCATGTAAACATTAAATAAACCCAATAGGCTGGTTTTGCTTCCAATTTTCATATAGTCTTTTCCCTAACAAGTTGTACTGTATGCTAAATTGACTGTTAGTTATATGGGAACAGCTGGTTAAAGGCATTATGTGGTCCCTATAGTTTTAATACCTTAATATCTTTAATACCTTGTTATTTTTATAGCTTTATAATGCACAAGAGCCATGAATTATATTCTTATAATCTACAGTCTGGTCGTTTCCCTATGGGACCAGACTGTAAATGATATCCTTATAAACGGCGCATTCTGACGTCAGCCAATGAACTTTGCATTCGGCCAAATAAATCTTATAGGAAACAAATGGCAATGCAGGCAGGGAAGGCTCTCTAAGAGCAGCAGCAGAATGGTCACATAACTCCTTGGTGACAGAGTATCTTTATAAATTACAGTAGGGGGTACATTATCCACTATATAATACACAAAAGCCACGAATATCTTGTAAATTATATCCTTATAAACAGTGAGTTCTGATATCATCAGTTATAAACGGTGAGTTCTGATGTCATTTCTGTCACATGACTCACTGAAATTTGTGTATCATAATACATTAAGTACCCCCAGTTGCAAAATATAAAGATATTAGAAGTTACCTTGGAGTTCCATGACCTGTATAAAAACACTCGCCCTTCGGCCTCGTGTTTTTATATGGTCATGAAAATCCAAATAAAGGTACTTTATTCACTATATAAATAGAGCTTAGTGATGTTACCGGAAATAACTGGCACTCAGTGCTTTGTTGTATGTGAAAAAAATGGAATGGACATGAGCTGAAACATTTCTTTTACTTTGGTAAACGAAGAATAGCACATGCCAGTGATACGTTCCCAATTGATATCTGAACTGCCATAGGTTGTGAATTCCAAACGAAAGATTGATGTCCAGAAAAACAGGTTAACTGTACCTCAACCATACTTCCATATATTTTTTTCTCAATATCAGTTATGGGAGCTTGGCAGTGTAAATCACCACTATGTTGACATTTGAATAGATAAAACAGCTGGTCAAGAGGTTCTTCAAAAACTATAAAACGTCGCTGATTTATTTCTTCTTTAGGTTCTGTAAATGTTGATTCGTCCTCTGTAAAGGTAACACTTTCCCCTGGTTCATAAATTGAAGTTTCCTTTTCTTCTTCAATGCTTGTGTCAAAGACTTGTATAGTACTGATGGAGCTATCAAGATCTACACATAAATTAGGATCTTCACGAACAGTACAATCAATGAGGTTCAGCAGTAGTATTTGCATCAACCAAAATTTTGTTATATGTTTGGGTTCCAATTGTTATCAGATTTCTTTACAACACAGACTAATGTGTGAGAGGTTGTCTACTCTTCTTTTTTGGCTTTGGAAAGGTGATGTTTTGATTGCAGTTAGTGAAACTGCAGTTGGTAGTTGGTTGATGTTCAAAAATCGTAGGTACCGATTTAGGCTTCAGAACTTTTTTGGATCCTTGCATGATAAAAGAATCATCACTGAAGTGCAACGAACACATTCTATATTGTCCAGTTTTCGATGCTTGAAAGATTTTGGCCGCCTCTTCATCCAAATTATCTCCATACTGTGCAGTTTGTCTTAACCAATTGGATATTGCATTAATGTCATTTGGAAAGGTATGAAGTGTGACATTTGGGAATTTATCCTTTTGTCCTGTACATCGATGACAACCTCGTACAATACATTTAGGCATGTTTGTATGTGTGTCTGAAAGATGCAAATTTTAAAGTTTTAAAACCATTTAGTTGAGACCAAAACATCATGTATAGAAATATTTTTTTGGGATACGTCACCAAAGACCTATGAGTGCTCTCTATTTTGATGTTTTATAATGTATAGACTCATAAACCCAGTCATTTCATCTTGTCTGCTGCGTGCATACGTTAAGGGGCCAATTCACTAAATTCGAGTGAAGGATTCGAAGTAAAAAAACTTTGAATTTCGAAGTATTTTTTGGGCTACTTCAACCATCGAATGGGCTACTTCGACCTTTGACTACGACTACGACTTCGAATTTGACTAAAAATCGTTCGACTATTCGACCATTCGATAGTCAAAGTACTGTCTCTTTAAAAAAAACTTCGACCCCCTAGTTCGGCAGATAAAAGCTACCGAAGTCAATGTTAAAAGGTCCCCATAGGCTTTCCTAAGTTTTTTTGATCGAAGGATATTCCTTCGATCGTTGGATTTAAATCCTTCGAATCGTTTGATTCGAAGGATTTAATCGTTCGATCGAAGGAATAATCCTTTGATCGTAAGATCGCAGAATTTTCGCTAAATCCTTCGACTTCGATATTCGAAGTCGAAGGATTTCAATTCCTAGTCGAATATCGAGGGTTAAGTAACCCTCGATATTCGACCCTTCATGAATCAGCCCCTAAATATTTTAGCAGACTATTTTAGTAGTGAATACCTGTCTTTTGATTTCAGATATTTTTTGATTTCATATGGTACGTCATTCTATACATCTTTCAATAACAATGAAAGGCTTATTCTCAAGTATTTACTGCGGGCACTTTGGAATAGAATTATATCACGTGAAGAGGCATGCTAAACAACTGTTATATATTTTTATGTTAATATTGCCCTTGTATATCTCTTCCTTTGAACCACCATTTCCTGATGGTCTGTGTGCTGCCTCAGAGCTCACCTGACCAGAAATACTGCAGATTTTAGGGCTGTTACAGACGAGCGTTTTTTCGGTGCACTTGCTCCCCTGCGTTCCTCTTTCTTCCTTTCAGCGGCAGGTGAGCGCATGAGTAAACGCACTCAATTATTTTCAATGGGGCTGTACTTACACAGACTCATGTAAGTGACAAACTCAGGTGGGACGCAGTATGTTGCATTCCACCTGCGATCGGTGCTTACGGGCGTCTGCATGAGCACAGCACCATTGAAAATAATTGAGTGCATTTACTCATGCGCTCACCTGCCGCTGAAAGGAAGAAATAGGAACGCAGGGAACAAGTGCACCGAAAAAACGCTCACCTTTACTATAAATAGGGTTACCACCTGGCCAGTATTTCACCGGCCTTGCCAGTTAACAATTTTGCTTCATTCCAATGTTATTTATAGAAAAAAAACATAAAAGCATAGGAAGACTATTATATATTTCTAGAAAAGGTGAAAAACATAACTTTAACAGGAAAAAGCGTGGAAGCAAAAGACAGAACTTTGTCTGTTAATTGGCTCATGTAACATTTATTATTTATTTGGTTTTTAGTGTGCACAGCTTTTATTTGGAAATTTTTTTTTTAAAAAATGTACACAAAGGGTCTAATCATCACAGGGTCATAGCATTGGCACACACGACTTGTCATAAATCACATGAACTCCACACTAATAGTTGTGATTTAGTTACGATCAAAATGTAGCAAGGTACATAACAGTAAGAGAAAATAACTGAGGATTATGAACTGGGGTTGTTTTACCTTTCAGTAAAATTTATAAAACAATATTTGTTTGGTGTAACATTATTTTATCAGCCACTAAGTTATATGTAATTTAGATATGATCATAACATTTAAAAAAAATTAATATATTAAAATATATTAAATATATTGCACAAGGGTGCAAGGGACATGCCAATGCCAGACAGTAATTCGATAAGAGACGCTGGATTTTAAATAATTATATAAAATAAATAAATGTATCTATTTATTAACGAATTAATTAAATTAATTTAGTAATTAATCAAAGTTGATTCTACAGCTTTATTAAATATTTCATACATAAATTTAATTAATTTATATTATTTACATTATGGAGTGGACTATAAATAATTATAGAAAATACATTAATTGATCTACTTATATGATGAATGCATTATTATGTTATTCACTGCATAATTAATTAATTTATTAACGTGTACAGATTAATTCATGTGGATCATTGGATGCAAATAATAAACAGACGAGCTTGTGGCTAAAACTGAACATGAAACAGCACTATGTTATTCTGTGCACAATTAAATAAATATAGTAGACTAAACAAATATAGGAGAGTGCACAGAGTCATTCATTTTAGAGAGCGATTTGAGAGCTTAGTAGGTTTTGGCATTAGTGGAAAATGTTCAGTACCTGTATCCAGGACCGCCATCAGAAATCACAGGGCCCCATACGACAAAATTTCCTGGGCCCCCTGGGCTGCACCCACTGGCCACTGCATACCCCATCTACAGGTTCACCCACCCCACAGGTCCGCCCCCCACCACACAGTAAAAAAAAAAAATATTGGTGGCTAGGGTTCCCACATGTTAATAAAAAATAAAAAGATATTGGTGGTCAGGGCCCCCCATAAAAAAACTAGGGATGCACCGAATCCAGGATTCGGTTTGGGATTCGGCCAGGATTCGGCCTTTTTCAGCAGGATTCGGATTCGGTCCTTCTGCCCGGCCGAACCGAATCTGAATCCTAATTTGCATATGTAAATTAGGGGTGGGGAGGGAAACCGCGTGACTTTTTGTCACAAAACAAGGAAGCATATGCAAATTGGGGTTCAGTATTCGGCCGAATATTTCGTGAAGGATTTGGGGATTCGGCCGAATCCAAAATAGTGGATTCGGTGCATCCCTAAAAAAAACATTTGTGGCCCGGGCCCCCCCATTAAAAAATATTGGTGGCTAGGACCCCACATGAGAAAAAAAAATTGGTGGCCAGGGCCCCTTAAACGTCCATGCCTTCCCGAAGTCAACAGCTCTCCGAAAGATGGGGGGCCCAGCACTCGGACCCCCTACAACTCTCCCCCCTGCCCCCCCCTGATGGCTGCCCTGCCTGTATCTACAGACGAACAATTATAGAAGTACTGTTCATAGAAATGATCAGCCGTAGCTTTAAAACAAGCTGATCGCACGTCATAATGGCCAAGCATACAAAGCGTCACCATAGCAACCCTTTAAAAGTGTTGCTATTGGTGCGCGCATAGAAGTGGGAGGGGAATTGAAGGAGGCTTGTGGATGGATTGCACGTCCTCTAGGAAAGAAAGCGCGCTCATGAGCAGAGTTTAAAGGAGAAGGAAACCCCCTGGGCGCAAAACCCCTCCCCCCCTCCCCTGTGTCGCCCCCCCCTCTCTCCTCCCCCCTGGCCTACCTGTCCCCCTGGGAAAATGCCCCTAACTTGTTACTCACCCCTCTGCGCAGATCCTGTCCACGGAGTTCACAGGCGCCATCTTCTCCCACGTGGTCTTCTTCCTGCTTTGACCGGCGTCTTCTGGCGCATGCGCAGTAGGAACATTTACAGGTACGGATCTACTGCGCATGTGCCGAATGTCACAAAGTTTCGCAGTAGAGGGGTTTTGCGCCCAGGGGGTTTCCTTCTCCTTTAATGCGCATGTGCTGCCTTGAATAGATTGTACTGCACAGAATCCACTGTCAGTGTCAGTGTTAAGAACAGACGAATCATGGGAGTTTCCATGAATGTAGTGTGCGGTTATATCCTGAAGCTGCCAGCAGATGTCACAAAAGGCAGCACACACAGAGGATTTGAAATGATCGTTGAATCCACAAACGGTATGCCTGTAACTGAAGCAGCAGTTATGTTAGGCTAAACAACTTTGCAACCAAACAAATATTAGCACAGAAACAAATGCAGATGCGCCTAATAGTGATGGGCGAATCTGTCGCGTTTCGTTTCGCCGAATAATTCGCGAATTTCCAGCGAAATTCGCAAAACGGCGGAAAATTCGCGAAACGAGACGCGCGACCCAATTTTGACGCACGTCAAAATATTTTGTCGCGGACGCAAATAAGTGTTTTAACGCGTGACGTTATTTTTGACGCGCAGTGCAATTTGATGAAACCCATCTTCTATGGGTGTTTTGTTTGTACAGTATAACCTTTTTTCACCTTTGGGGCTACAGATAAAAATGTTCCCCTTAGTTTCAAGCTTTGTAGTCTGTGATGATAAATGAATATGGCATCTTTTGCTTTGTGTCTGAATGTGCTGAATTGGATTGGACTCAATGGGAAGACGAATACACATGCGTGTTTCACTTAGTATACTGCTACACACATGCCCTGCATTGTTAGAGGACTCCTATCTTGAAAAAAATGGCTCCCATTTTGCAAGTTTCTTAAAGGAAAACTATACCCCCAAAATGAATACTTAAGCAACAGATAGTTTATATCAAATTGAATGACATATTAAAGAATCTTACCAAACTGGAATATATATTTACATAAATATTGCCCTTTTACATCTCTTGCCTTGAACCACCATTTCGTGACTGTATCTGTGCTGCCTCAGAGATCACCTGACCAGAAATACTACAACAGTAACTGTAACAGGAAGAAGTGAGGAAGCAAAAGGCAGAACTCTGTCTGTTAATTGGCTCATGTGACCTTACATGTGGTTTGTATGTGTGCACAGTGAATCTTACGATCTCAGGGGGCGGCCCTTATTTTTTAAAATGGCAATTTTCTATTTATGATTACCCAATGGCACATACTTTTGTGGATTTTTTTACATTACCTCTAGTCAACTGGTATCTACTACTACTCTATATCACTGTTTAACCAAAAAGTACCAACTGTACTTTATATATCTAATAGTAGATTACTAACACTACTTACAACTAATAAATCTGAACAGATAGTATCTGGATGCTTTGTATCTCAGATAAAATGAATAAACCATATGTTTATGTGAATGAACCTTATATTTACATGATGTAATTGTAATGATTCAGAAATACTATGTAATGTAATTTTAATGACTCCAATTAAGAATAGTCATCGTTGTGTTATTAGAATCCAAACAATTTCAAGTACCATGTGAGTGTTAGTTTAGTCAAATGAAAAATGAACTCAAAATATAGAGATATAAAAAAACTTTTTTAATTTACAAAATAGCACAACGGTGCTAGGTCAAAGGTAAAAAAAAAATAAATTACAGTGGAGGAGGAGGAGGAGCAATTACCCTCTGCAGGGACTCGACTATGTCCCGCACCTCTCCCAGATCCTGCCTCATGGCATTGACCTGGTGGACCAGGGTGACCAGGAGCTCAGTCTGGTCATAGTAGGCATGTTCAGTTTGTGTGCCTACACTGAGCCCCTGGTTAGGTGGTGGTGCCCGGTCCGGTGGTGGTGGTGCCGCCGCCCGTTCGGGTAGTGGTGCTGCCCGGTGAGGTGGTGGTGCTGCCTGGACAGGTGGCAGTGCTGCCTGGTCAGGTGGTGGAGGCGGTACTGCCTCGTCAGGTGGTGGTGGTGGTACATCCCCATCATCATCGGGATCATCCTGGATCCACTCAGCTGGCAATGATTAAATTTCAGTTTGAGTAACACAGCAATTGCATTTGTATAGTATGAATTATACAGGATAAGGTGTCATGTTGTAACTACAGGAAAATTAACTTTATTGTAGTTAAGAAGGGAAACCTATTTATTCCTTTTAAATAAATCTACCTTTATGTGAAGTAAAATTCTTATTAGCCTTGTCACAGGCCTAAACAAATACACATTTGCTCCAAAATACCAAAATAAATAGGAATCAAGTGGCTTTATTGTAGTTAAGAAGGGAAACCCATGTATTCCATTTAAATAAATCTATTATAATCTGTTTAAATAATCTCCATTTGACAGCTCATTTACTTGTTATCTAACTTGTCTGCAATTATGTCAGTCAGTCAAAGTCAACTGCTCCAATCCTAATTACAGTATTCACTTAAATACATTTTTGCTGTAAAATAGCAAATCATTATAAGATGTTTTCTTTTTAAATAACTCTACCTTCAACCTCCACGCGCAGCTCTTCTACAAATGCGCTGTGGTGCCTTTTGAGATCACTCCAGATCCTCCTTATGCTTAAGCGCAAGCGGAACTCCCTCCGCAGCCTGCGCCTCAGCCTCTCCATGATACTCCGCCGGAGTGCCTGGATGCCTCTTACACCAGGAGGGATATTGTCGTATCCCTCCTGGTGCAGGTGCCTGACAAAGTACCGTAGCTGGTCTCTGTTCATCATGCCAGGTCCTGCCATTTTCAAACTGCACTCCTACAACTGTAAGCACGGGCGGGGCTATTTATAGTGGTGACGCCCGTTTTTGACGCGCGCACGCATGCGCAAACCCAGTTTTGCTATGACGCGCGCCGAATCTCGTCTCTCGTCGCGCTGCGCCGAATCTCGTCGCGACGGCGCCGAAATTGATAAATTGACTACTGTAACACTCAAATACATTGATTTTTTTAAATAAATTATGATATTAAGTCACACTATATTTGGTAATTAGGCACTATTAGAAGTAACATTATTCCCCTAGCAATCATGCATTGATTTAAATAAGAGACTCGAATATGAATAGGAGAGGCCTAAATGGAAAAAAGTAGCAATGACTAACAATACATTTGTAGCCTGACATAGTATTTGCTTTTTAGTTGGGGTCAACTCATTGACCCACATTTAAAAGCTGCAAAGAGTCAGAACTTAGAAGAAAAAGGCAAATAATTAAACCAAATTAAAAGTTGCTTAGAATTTGCCATACTATTGCATACTAAAAGTTACCTTAAAGGTGAACCACCCCTTTAAGGGCTTTGCACTGGATCTATGAATACGTTGTGTAAAGTGTTTGGAAACAAAGGATGGCTTGTGTTCTCTTTGAAGGTTATGGACAGCAAACTGGGACAAGACTGCTTGTGAAGTTGAAAGTTGCAAAATAGCAGATGCAGCTGAAAGTGGGTTGTAAGATGGACATCATCTAGGAATGAAATTCCTCTTTCCATTAAGCAAACTGTGTTGTCTCGTTTATTTAACTCAAGGACAAAAGCATTCATAGAGGACAAATTCCATCTAAATTATTGCTTACAGCATGAATTTAAGTAGAGTTTATGGCTATGTTTGCGTCACCCAGGGTTGCCAGGTTGGTTGGTTTCTAGTCAAATTTACTGGGCTGATGTTTGGGCCTCTGTGTAATTTGAATGCCAGGGCCTATTTTGACTCCCAGACCAGACATGACTTTGGGGCTACCATTAAAACATTTCCCTTACTTTTAAGCTTTGTACACAGTGATAAATGTATATATGCCATGTTTTGCTTTGAAATCAATGGGAAGAACAATTCGCACCTATGTTACTGCTACACACACATGCCCTACCTGTATACATTTTTAGAGCACTCCTATCATTTCAAAATAAAGAATAATGACTGAGGCACAGGACTTTTGGCCGCAGTCGTTTCAGGGGTAATAATAGTGTGAATACATTTGACAACCAAATACTTGTATAATGGACAGCACCACTCACGATTCTCTTTTTCTTTAAAAAGCCTTTATTCAGCCATGGGCTCTGATCCCAAACAATTCGGCAACGTTTCAGACCACCATTGGTCTTTTGTCAAGCCACATTTGTCAACCAAGCAGCAAGCATTGTTGTAATCAATTGTATTAGAGCCAGAAGAATTAAATGAGGCAGGCCTCAACCCGAAGAAATTAGCACACTAAGCAGCAAAAATAGAAGCAACCTATTTAGAAACCATGTTAGGTCTCAACCCAAAGAAATTAGCCAACAATGGGGCAGTATTCGAAGAAACATTTTTAGAAGCCATGATAGGCCTCAACCACCAGAAGAAATTAGCCAACTTAGCGGCAAAATTATAAGCAACCTATTTAGAAACCATGTCAGGCCTCAACCACCAGAAGAAATTAGCCAACTTAGCGGCAAAATTATAAGCAACCTATTTAGAAACCATGTTAGGCCTCAACCACCAGAAGAAATTAGCCAACAATGGGTCAGTATTCGAAGAAACATTTTTAGAAGCCATGTTAGGCCTCAACCCAAAGAAATTACCCAATAATGGGGCAGTATTCGAAGAAACATTTTTAGAGGCCATGTTAGGCCAAAATTATAAGCAACCTATTTAGAAACCATGTTAGGCCTCAACCACCAGAAGAAATTAGCCAACAATGTGGCAGTATTCGAAGAAACATTTTTAGAAGCCATGTTAAGCCTCAACCCAAAGAAATTACTCAATAATGGGGCAGTATTCGAAGAAACATTTTTAGAGGCCATGTTAGGCCTCAACCACCAGAAGAAATTAGCCAACAATGTGGCAGTGTTCGAAGAAACATTTTTAGAAGCCATGTTAGGCCTCAACCACCAGAAGAAATTAGTCAACTTAGCGGCAAAATTATAAGCAACCTATTTAGAAACCATGTTAGGCCTCAACCACCAGAAGATATTAGCCAACTTAGCGGCAAAATTATAAGCAACCTATTTAGAAACCATTTTAGGCCTCAACTACGAAAAAAATTTGCCGACAATGCAGCAGTAGTGTCAGCAACAGCAGTAGGAGCCTTGATAGACACCCACCAGACTTTTGCCAAATAATGAGGCATTAGTAGCAACAGCAGCGGCAGCAACAGTCATGTTGTAACTTTAAATCAACTCTATATTAGAGCCAGAAGAATTAAATGAGGCAGGTCTCAAACAGAGAAGACTTTTGCCAAATAATGAGGCATTAGTAGCAACAGCAGCGGCAGTCATGTTGTAATCAACTCTATATTAGAGCCAGAAGAATTAAATGAGGCAGGCCTCGAACAGAGAAGACTTTTGCCAAATAATGAGGCATTAGTAGTAACAGCAGCGGCAGCAACAGTCATGTTGTAACTTTAAATCAACTCTATATTAGAGCCAGAAGAATTAAATGAGGCAGGCCCCAAACAGAAGACTTTTGCCAAATAATGAGTCATTAGTAGCAACAGCAGCGGCAGTCATGTTGTAATCAACTCTATATTAGAGCCAGAAGAATTAAATGAGGCAGGCCTCAAACAGAGAAGACTTTTGTCAAATAATGAGGCATTAGTAGCAACAGCAGCGCAGCAACAGTCAAGTTGTAACTTTAAATCAACTCTATATTAGAGCCAGAAGAATTAAATGAGTCAGGCCCCAAACAGAAGACTTTTGCCAAATAATGAGGCATTAGTAGCAACAGCAGCGGCAGTCATGTTGTAATCAACTCTATATTAGAGCCAGAAGAATTAAATGAGGCAGGCCTCAAACAGAGAAGACTTTTGCCAAATAATGAGGCATTAGTAGCAACAGCAGCAGCAGTCATGTTGTAATCAACTCTATATTAGAGCCAGAAGAATTAAATGAGGCAGGCCCCAAACAGAAGACTTTTGCCAAATAATGAGGCATTAGTAGCAACAGCAGCGGCAGCAACAGTCATGTTGTAACTTTTAATCAACTCTATATTATAGCCAGAAGAATTAAATGAGGCAGGCCCCAAACAGAAGACTTTTGCCAAATAATGAGGCATTAGTAGCAACAGCAGCGGCAGCAACAGTCATGTTGTAACTTTTAATCAACTCTATATTAGAGCCAGAAGAATTAAATGAGGCAGGCCTCAAACAGAGAAGACTTTTGCCAAATAATGAGGCATTAGTAGCAACAGCAGCGGCAGCAACAGTCATGTTGTAACTTTAAATCAACTCTATATTAGAGCCAGAAGAATTAAATGAGGCAGGCCCCAAACAGAAGACTTTTGCCAAATAATGAGGCATTAGTAGCAACAGCAGTGGCAGCAACAGTCATGTTGTAACTTTTAATCAACTCTATATTAGAGCCAGAAGAATTAAATGAGGCAGGCCTCAAACAGAGAAGACTTTTGCCAAATAATGAGGCATTATTATTTAAATGTAGGTTTCAAAATCTAACTACACCAACTTCTCTCTCATTCACTTCTTTTGAAGTCCACAGCATACGTTTGTTTTCTCCAATCTCTCTGCGTGTTGCTGTCATATATCGCCCCCCAGGTCCCTACTCCACCTTCTTGGATCACTTTGCTGCCTGGCTTCCATACTTTCTCTCCAGTGAGACACCTGCTCTCATTTTAGGGGACTTCAACATCCCCATTGACAACTCTGATTCTGCTGCCACCTCTAAACTTCTCTCTCTAACAGCTTCTTTTGGTCTCTCTCAGTGGACCGACTCACCTACCCACATCGAGGGTCATGCTCTTGACCTTATATTCTGCCACTCATGCTGCCCATACAACTTAATTAACTCTCCCTACCCTCTGTCTGACCATCATCTACTCTCCTTTCAGATACTGCTTTCACCTGCACCTTCACAACCATCTCTCTCTACCCACACGTACAGAAACCTTAATGCCTTTGAACCACAACAATTATCAACAGTATCAGCACAATCCATATCTCATATTAATACTCTCTCCTGTCCCAATATTGCAGCTTCTCTCTACAACGATGCCCTTTCAACAGCACTTGACTCCCTTGCACCTTCTACCACCCGTCACAGCCGGCCAGCTAAACCCCAACCCTGGCACACTAGTGTAACACGGTACCTCAGAAGATGTAGTAGATCAGCTGAGCGACGGTGGAGAAAGTCACAAACTGATCCTGACTTCATCCACTTCAAATTCATGCTCTCCTGCTATAACCGAGCTCTATCATTGGCCAAAGAACAATACTTCTCTCATCTAATATCTACTATGTCCTCCAAACCACAGCAGCTGTTTGCCACATTTAACTCACTCCTATGCCCCCCTCCACCACCTCCACCTATTAATGTTACCGCCCAAGACCTTGCTCATTTCTTTAATGAAAAAATCGATCTCATTAGGCTGAGCATACCGTTCGACAACAATCTTAGACCAACGTGCAGTCCACTCACATCTACTTTGCACTCCTTCACCCCTGCAACTCTAGATGAAGTTAGCAAACTTCTAGCCAGCTCAAAACCCACCACCTGCTCCCTTGACCCCATACCCTCTCGCCTTCTCCACCCAATCTCTGACACACTCTCTCCTGCACTTACCCACTTATTCAATCTTTCACTCTCTACTGGTACCTTTCCATCATTATACAAACAAGCACTAATCACTCCTATCCTCAAAAAACCTTCCCTTGATCCCAGCTCTCCCACTAACTATCGACCGGTCTCCCTTCTTCCATTCGCATCCAAAATACTAGAAAGGCTTGTTTACAAACGCCTGATCCAGCATCTCACTCACAACTCCCTCCTCGACCCCCTGCAATCTGGCTTCCTCCCATCACACTCGACTGAAACTGCACTCACCAAAGTAACCAATGATCTTCTATTGGCAAAGTCTAAAGGTCATTATTCCATTCTAATCCTTCTTGATCTCTCTGCAGCCTTTGATACAGTTGACCACACACTCCTCCTTGACATTCTACACTCAGCTGGCATTCGGGACACTGCTCTTTCATGGTTTACATCTTATCTGTCTGACCGTTCCTTTAAAGTTTCCTTCTCTAACTCTACTTCTACTACTTTCCCACTCTCTGTTGGAGTTCCTCAAGGCTCTGTTCTTGGCCCCCTGCTGTTCTCGCTCTATACAACTTCACTAGGAAAACTCATTCAGTCATTTGGACTTCAGTATCACCTTTATGCTGATGACACCCAACTCTACTTGTCTACTCCTGATCTTTCTAACTCTGTCCTTTCCCAAGTCACAGACTGTCTCTCTGCTGTCTCCTCCTGGATGTCACAGCGCCACCTGAAACTGAACCTTTCTAAAACAGAACTCATCATATTTCCTCCAAGATCTTCCCCTGTCCCTCAGATATCACTCACCGTAAACAACGCCACCTTTCATTCCACCACACAGGCACGCTGCCTAGGAGTCATCTTAGACTCTCATCTATCTTTTTCACCACACATTCAAACACTTGCAAAATCTTGCCGTATTCAACTGCGCAACATTGCTCGAATACGACCCTATCTCAGTTCAGAATCAACTAAAACACTGATTCAGTCTCTCATCATCTCCCGCCTTGATTACTGCAACTTACTCCTCACAGTCACCTTTCACAACTCCAATCTATTCTAAACGCGGCCGCTAGACTCATTCATCTAGCTCGCCGCTCAACATCAGCTGCTCCCATATGCATGTCCCTTCACTGGCTCCCAATCTCATCTAGAATCAAATTCAAATTACTTACACTCACATTCAAGGCCCTTAATAATGAAACCCCTCCCTATATTTCATCTCTAATCTCCAAATACACTCCTTCACGAAACCTACGCTCTGCTTCTGATCTTCGCCTCACTTCTCCTCTGGTCACTTCTGCCCATTCTCGTCTACAAGACTTCTCTCGGGCTTCTGCTTTTCTCTGGAACTCTCTGCCACAAGTTGTCAGACTTTCCCCTTCCTTCCAAACTTTCAAGCGCTCCTTAAAGACCCATCTGTTCAAAGAGGCCTATTCGATGTACCTTAATTAATCATTGCTGTATCAAAAATGACAAATTGTTTATACAATCCTAATGTCTCAATTGTACCCTAACCTTTTAGTTTGTAAACCCTATTGTACTCTGTAATCCTTGTCTGCTATCCACCATTTATTCCCTGTTTGCTATAACTGCAGTAAAGCACTGCGTATCTTGACAGCGCTATATAAATAAATGATGATGATGATGATGATGATGATGATTAGTAGCAACAGCAGCGGCAGCAACAGTCATGTTGTAACTTTAAATCAACTCTATATTAGAGCCAGAAGAATTAAATGAGGCAGGCCCCAAACAGAAGACTTTTGCCAAATAATGAGGCATTAGTAGCAACAGCAGCGGAAGTCATGTTGTAATCAACTCTATATTAGCCACAAAATTGTAAGAAAAATATTTAGAAGCCAAAGTAAGGCCTCAACCACCAGAAGAAATTAGCCAATTTTGCGGCAAAATTATAAGCAACCTATTTAGAAGCCATGTTAGGCCTCAACCCGAAGAAATTAGCCAACAATGTGGCAGTATTCGAGGAAACATTTTTAGAAGCCATGTTAGGCCTCAACCAGAAGAAATTAGCCAACTTAGCGGCAAAATTATAAGTAACATATTTAGAAGCCATGTTAGGCCTCAACCAGAAGAAATTAGCCAACAATGTGGCAGTATTCAAAGAAACATATTTAGAGGCCATGTTAGGCCTCAACTACTAAAAAAATTTGCCGACAATGCAGCAGTAGTATCTACCATAGCAGTAGAAGCTTTGATAGGCCCCCACCATAAAAAAATTTGCCGACAATGCAGCACAGCAGCAGTACTACTTGGGCTAGTAGCAGGCTACAGCAGCAAGGGCAGCAGGTGCAGACAGATGGGGAATGGGCAATACTACTGAGGAGGAGAGTATGGGCAGCAATGGAGAGAGGAGGCTAAATCTGTGGAGGAGAAGGAGGAGAGGAGGCTAGTCTCTGCTGTCTGCAATGGGCACTTGGATATCCCCGCTTATCCATGCCTCATTCATTTTAATGAACGTCAGCTTATCCACGCTGCCAGTGGATAGCCGTGTCCGCTTCTCAGTGACCACCCCACCTGCGGCACTGAAGACACGCTCTGACAGGACACTGGCAGGGGGGCAAGCCAGCACCTCCAGAGTGTACTGTGCCAGTTCTGGCCACTGGTCGAGCCTCGAGACCCAATAATGCATGGGGTCATCGTCAGGGCTAATGGCATCCTGCACGCTGACTGACCCCATGTAGTCAGCCACCATATGCTCCACCCGCTGCTGGTGGTGGCTTTGGGTGCTGACTGGGCCTGCTGCTGGCCATTGAGGCTTGAAAAAGCTCTTCCACACACCCATGAGATCTCCGCCCTTGCTGCTGCTGCTGCTAGGCCCCCGTCTCTGCTGGGTGTGTGGAGTAGTGGAGGCCTGAGAAGTGTCAGACTGGGGGAAGGTCTCCACTAATTTTGAGCACAGAGCCTTCCTCAATTGACCCATCCTCCTCTCTCTCTGGCTGGGTACAAGGAACTCCCCCACCTTTCCCTTGTACCGTGGGTCAAGCAAAGTAGCCACCCAATAATCCTCCCGGTCTTTGATAGAAGTCTGCATATGGGCAGCCATGTAAAAGAGGTGCCCCCGACCAACCTCTTCTTGACTGCCCTCCAGATGCAGCAGGTCATCTGGCTCGACCTGCCCCTGCTCTGTACCCTCCCAGCCGCTGACAATAGCTGGGGTGGTTGGGTGGCATGTGCCCTGCTCCCCATGCTGCGCAGGCACCCAGTCCTCCTCTCCCTCATCCTCCTCATCGGGCACCATTTCCTCCTCAGCCAACTCTGCCTGCCTACGGGGCCTACTCTCCTCCTCCTCCTCCTCAGGCACGTCACCCTCCTTTAGCAGCCCATCCAACGTGCGCTTGAGGAGGAACACCAGGGGTATCACATCACTAAGACACGCATTGTCCCTGCTAACAAAGCGTGTCGCCTGCTCAAAGGGGGCAAGTACTTGGCAGAGCTGCCTCATTTGCTGCCACTGCTCTGCACTAAAGTACCCCAAATACGCCCCCTGAGTACCCCTGGCACTATGCTCCAGCAGGTAATTGCTGACCGCCCAGTGCTGCTCTACGAGGCGCTCCACCATGTGCAGGGTGGAATTCCAGCGCGTCGGCAGGTCACAGATGAGCCGGTGGGATGGCAGACTATGCTGCCGCTGCATCCGTGCCAAAGATGCGCTGGCGGTGGGGGACCTGCGAAAATGGGCACATACCCTATGTACCTTCTCCAGCATGTCACCCAACCCTTGGTAGCTCTTGAGGAAGCGCTGCACCGCAAGGTTGAGGACATGTGCAAAGCAAGGCACGTGGGTCAGGTGCCCTAGGTGGATGGCGGCCAGCAGGTTGCGACCGTTGTTGCAAACAATGTTACCTGCTTGGAGCTGGCAGGGAGTGAACCACCACTGCACCTGAGTCTGGAAGGCAGCCATGAGCTCAGGTGCAGTATGACTCCTCTCGCCCAGGGAGAGGAGTTGCAGCACAGCCTGACATGGCCTGTGCTGCACTGAAGCGTAGCTGCGGGGACGCTTCAGGGGTGGCTCATCCATAGTGGAGGAGGAGGAGGAAGTGGACATGTGGGGTTTGCCCTGTACCCCACGGGGAGGCACCTGTAGCCTGAGGGGAGCGCCCCGGCTTGCACCCTCCCCAGCACTCATGAGGGTGACCCAGTGCGCAGTGTAGGTTATGTACCTCCCCTGCCCATGCCTGCTGGTCCATGTGTCAGTGGTGCAGTGCACCCTGCCGCCAACAGCATGATCCAGCGACAGGGACACATTCTCCACCACCTGCTGGTGGAGGGCAGGGACGGCCTTCCTGGCAAAATAATGGCGGCTGGGGATCCGCCAGTTAGGGGCAGTGCAAGCCATCAGCTGTCGGAAGGGGGCTGCTTCGACTAGCTGATAGGGCAGCAGCTGCACTGCCAGAAGCTTTGCCAGGCAGCCATTAAGCCTCTGCACTTGGGGGTGACTGGGGGAGAGAGGCGTCTTGCGGGTGAGGAACTGGGGGAGGGAAACCTGGCGGGACAGGGGCCGCATTGAGGAGGAGGCTGCAGAAGAGGCTGAGCTACACAGTGGCTGCCTCCGACTGTGAACCCCAGAATCCTCTTCCCTTGCTGCAGGGTCTGGGGAGCTAGCACCTCTTCCCTGAGGAATGGGAGGAGGTGGACAGGAAGCACCGCTGCCCCCCGGTGCCCTGCCACTTTGGTGCTGCTCCCACGTCATCCTGTGATGACGTTTCATATGGGAACTTAAAGCTGATGTTCCCATATGTGACCCTGCCTGCCCCCTTCAAACCTTCTGCCGGCAGAGCTGGCACACTGCTACTGCCTGGTCCTCTGCCTGGCACGTGAAAAAAGTCCACACTGCTGAAGTGCGGGCCACTGCCTTGCCTGCTGTGGAGGGTTGGCCCCACCCGTACGCCCATAGGCTTTGGACCTAGGCGCAGTGCTGCCCTGTTGCCTGCCCCCCCTAGCAGTGGTCGGTGGAGCCGGCTCTTCATCCTCATCAAAAACAAACAGTTCCCCCCCTGAACTGCTGCTGTTATCCTCTGGAGCCGGCTCCCAGGGTCTGTCCCTGTCATCATCCTCCCCCAGACCAGACCCTGCCTCATACATGGCATCAATACCCACATCCAGCATGCTGGTGTCTGACCCCACACCAGCAACTTGCTGCCCTGCCATAAGGGGACCCTGCCCAATATCCCCTACTGATATGGGCTGTGACATGACCTCCTCCTCTTCATCAGACATGAATGCCCCCCCATTCCTGCCTGATCATCAAAAAGATCCTGGGTGTCTGGGCCCAAGTCCACCTCAGGATCAAATAAGAGGGATGGGGTGTCATCCCACACTGAGCTAGCAGGTGATGCCACCTCCTGCCGCTCACTGGTGCCCGCTGCAGACGAGGTAGCCTGGGTCAGCCAGTCTACCACTGCCTCTGCCTGCTGCGAGCGTATCGGTCGCGAAGCAGTGGCAAAAAAATCTGGCACAGTCCTACATGTGCCAGTTGCCCCACTGCGACCCAAAGCCACCTGCTGCTGTGGCATTTGCTGCTGCTGTTGTTGCAGCTGCTGCTGCTGTTGTTGTTGCAGCTGCTGCTGTTGTTGTTGCAGCTGCTGCTGTGATGGCAGCTGCTTTGATGGCAGCTTGTGCTGCGCTACAGTGCCCAGACTGGGCATGGCACATGGGCTGGGCTGTTGTGGGGTTGGATGCCCACGGCCAGCACCACGGCCTCTTCCTCGGCCACACCTCACTATCCCACCCTTTTTCCCACCACCACCACCACCCCTCCCCCCTCTCCCACGGCCCGTCATATTGGGCAACTAAACTAAAAAAATATATATATATAAGGGGGGGGTTTGGATATTTTGGGGAAGGAAAGGAGAAAAAAATAAAACCCTCAACTAAATCCCCTCAGCAGAAGTGTGCACCCACAAGGAGTACACACACCAGCACAGACAAAGACAAAGACAGTTAGCCCTAAAAAGGGCTATTGGGTGGTGAGCAGGCAAGCAGAAGAGGGAAAACAGTAAACTGAAATCCACAACCTCCACTTGCAATGACTCAGAAAAAAAAAGCTCTCTACACAAACTCCATTAGCTAAATCACACACAAATCTCTCACTATCCTGCTCTCTCTACCTCTACCAGAAACGCCACGAGTAATGGCCGCCTTTGCAGCTCCTTATATAGACAGTGGGATGGCTCACATCTTATTGGCTGCTGTGGGTGATGTTCAGTTTGTTGTGCGTCTTTTTTTTTTTTGATGCGCACTCGCGGCGTCACGGCTCGTCGCGAGGCAAATTTTTGCCGGACTTTTGCGAAACATTCGCCCGCGGCGAAACTCAGAAATTCGCCGCGAATTTAACTTTGGCAGATATTTTCGCCCATCCCTAGCGCCTAAGTGAACGCTAAATGCGCAATAAAGCAGAGCATTCATACATGAGCACAACTAATCCTTACCTTTGCGGTATCTTCCTGTGCGCACAATTTATTATAAGCATTGTGACAGCTGATACGCAGTTTCACACGTCGCACCTGTCTGTGTCTACTTTAGCGCACAAATCGCACTGTTAAGTTATCGTGCTCTACATTATTAAATACTCGCATGCGCTGGGCAAATGTCAGGCCACTGCGCTCTTTTTAGCGCTGCGCTGCGTTACTAGATGAGCCCCACTGAGTATAATACTTACAATTATAGATATGTTAATTGGTTAAGAATATTGGGCGTTTATTCCTTCCTATTGTTGTTCTCACTGTGTGTAACATCCAGTTCTGTGGTAGGCCTAGTGCAGTGGTCCCCAACCAGTAGCTCGCGAGCAACATGTTGCTCACCAACCCCTTGGATGTTGCTCTCAGTTGCTTCAAAGCAGGTTCTTATTTTTAAATTCCAGGCTTGCAGGTAAGTTTTGGTGCATAAAAAACAGGTGTACTACCAAACAGACCCTCCTATATGCAGGCAATTCACATAGGGGCTACCAAATAGCCAATCACAGCCCTTATTTGGCACCCCCAGGAACATTTTTATGATTGCATTGCTCCCCAACTCATTTTACAGCTGAATTTTGCTCACAGGTAGGGATGTAGCGAACGTCAGAAAAAATGTTCGCGAACATATTCGCGAACTTGCGTCCAAAAATGCGAATGGTTCGCGAACGTCGCGAACCCCATAGACTTCAATGGGAAGGCGAATTTTAAAAGCTAGAAAAGACATTTCTGGCCAGAAAAATTATTTTAAAGTTGTTTAAAGGTTGCAACGACCTGGACAGTGGCATGCCAAAGGGGGATCAAGGGCAAAAATGTATCTGAAAAATACATTGTTGACATAGCGCTGCGTTTTGTGCTGTAAAGGGCAGAAATCACACTACGTCACAGTCAGGTGATGTTTCTGGACATGGAATGTGAAAAAGCTCACACAGCTAGGTGGCACTTGGTTAAAGACTGGGCAAACAATGCCTGCAAGGGCAACGTATACAGTAGTGGATACGGAAAATATATTATTGCTGCTGTAATGTTTACGGACACGGAATTATTATTGTTATTTAGACAGAATGTGAAAAAGCTCACACAGCTAGGTGGCACTTGCATACCTCCCAACTCTCCCTCTTTTGACCACTCAACCCCCTGTCCCTCTTTTGTACTGGAAAGTCCCTCTTTTCTCTGCACTGAACAGCCAGAAAAAAAACAGTTTCTAACTTAATTAGCTTTTGGCAGAGAGCTCAGAACAGCTAACAGGTGCAAATAAGATACTTTGTAACAATTTTGACTCTGGTTGGTGCTGGTAGTGGTGAACTACTAGGAGGAGCAGCACACCAGTCCCACTCCCCAACACAGCTAGACTAATAGCACTGGGCTCTTACAGTAGCAAAGTAAAAAAAAACAAAAAAGAAAATAAAAGCAGTCCTTACAAGGACTATTGGGTTATTACAGCAGTCAGCACTCAGCAGATGAGATCAGAAGCAGTGCCCACAGCAGCTACATACAGAGCACTGCAGTAGAAGGTAGATTACTACTAGTCAGCAAAGCTAACTAACCTAAACTCACTGTCCCTCAAATCCCTGCAGAGTTCTGTCCCTACAATACAGAGCAGTATCAAGTAGATTACTAGCCAGCAAAGTTACTATCAACTGTCCCTCAAATCACTAAACAGCTCTCTCCCTACACTAGCTCTTCCAAGCACACACAGGCAGAATGAAAAAACGCTGCAGGGCTTCAGTTTATATATGGAAGGGGAGTGGTCCAGGGGGTGTGGGGGTGGTCCAGGAGGGAAAGCTTCCTGATTGGCTGCTATGTATCTGCTGGTCTGGGGGAGAAATGGCAAAAAAAAGCGCCAGCTAAAGCGAACTCAAATTGGCGAACGTCGCGCGACGTTCGCGAACATTCGGCGAACGCGAACAGTCGATGTTCGCGTGAACTAGTTCGCGGGCGAACAGTCCGCGACATCCCTGCTCACAGGCAAAAAAGGTTGGGGACTCATGGCCTAGTGTAAGGGCAGTTTCAATATGATGTATTTTTATTTTAATTCACTTTTGGAATTTTAGATGTATTTATGGACTTCTAAACTCATATTCACACTATGGACTCATACCTGAAGCTACACTATTTGTGAAATACATGGGCTTGTATGCTAATTTGTATATTGTTCCACCCAAAGAGAAGGTGACATCACTTCTGGGCACACTATAATTGTTTTCACAATGTATTTTTGTATATAACACTTGATGAAGGGCCGCTATCCTGAAACATGTCGTGGAAATAAAACACTTTTGGAGCAAGATCTGCTTATGGCTTTTTCCTAGTAAACCTTGGATATTTGCACTTAAAGTATATTTGTTTGTCTTGGGAAAGGCTAGTATTATATGAGTGCAACATTTGTAGTTCCAGAAGTCTGATTCTAAGCAGGATTTGCATCAGAAATGCTCAAGTGCCCGTGAGTGTCCTTGGAGTGCTTTTGTATGAGCAGTATGCCAAGGTTGAAGTGATGTGGGTCTAGTGCATTTAGTTTTGGCAGGAACAAGCTAATTAAGGACAGTGCTATTGTAGACAGAGGAAGCCATATTCCAATTGGAAATTTAAAAATATTTCCAAAACAATTTTTGCAAATTGCGAATTTAAATTACGGTGAAAGATATTTTCGCACATAATGACCTTCCACAGTCGCAAACACCCATCCAACACCCTTTGCAGATACTTTTGCGCAATGCAAATTCAGAAAGACAGGTTCAGCAGTGCAATTTTTTAGCTTTCAGGAAAAAAACAGGCAATACAAACATTTGCAAATAAATATGCACTGTATGAACTTTATAAATGACCCCCGTGACTCCTGGGTGTAAAGTTGTGCCACTAATTACTAGCGAGCAGTTTAAATATACATTTGTGAAGCTGCTTACCTGCCATAAAGGACTTAAAGGGTGCAAAGGTCAATGATGGGAAAGGATTGCATGGACCAGCTCAACAATCTATTGGTGGAATAATCAATGCCGTTGTACTGTGTTGGCAGTTTGGTAAATATAATAGTATTATTAAATACCTGATTTCTTCTAAATACACTTGACAAGGAGTAATAGAGGTTTAAGTGCAGGGCTTCCTTTATCTGAGTGCTGCACTTGTACTCCCATAGTACATTAAGGATTTCTGATTTACCTCTTTAAAAATTATCGTATATACTCGAGTATAAGCCGAGTTTTCAGCATCCAAAATGTGCTGAAAAAGTCTACCTCGGCTTATACTCGAGTCAGTGGGCAGTAGCTGAGATTGCAGTCACTTTTAATCATTTCTATACCAACAGTTCACTTGGGGAGAGACTGCAATATCACTAAACGCTGTTGGTTATATGAAAGAATACCAGTGCGCCCTCTGTTGGTTATATGAAAGAATAACAGTGACTGCAATATCACACAGCGCCATCTGTTGGTTATATGAAAGAATAACAGTGACTGCAATATCACACAGCACCCTCTGTTGGTTATATGAAAGAATACCAGTGCGCCCTCTGTTGGTTATATGAAATAATAACAGTGACTGCAATATCACACAGCACCCTCTGTTGGTTATATGAAAGAATAACAGTGACTGCAATATCACACAGCGCCATCTGTTGGTTATATGAAAGAATAACAGTGACTGCAATATCACACAGCACCCTCTGTTGGTTATATGAAAGATGAACAGTGATGGCAACATCACACAGCACCCTCTGTTGGTTATATGGAAGAATAACAGTGACTACAATATCACACAGCGCCCTCTGTTGGTTATATGGAAGAATAACAGTGACTGCAATATCACACAGCGCCCTCTGTTGGTTATATGAAAGATTAACAGTGATGGCAATATCACACAGCACCCTCTGCACATGGTAGTGGGACAGTGGGACAATGCACACAGTAATCCGTTTGGCAATTCCCTGTCACCATCAACTTTGCAAAGAAGTCCAGTTGATCGCTGGGGGAGTCGCTTTGGCGGAATGTGCACTGCTGGGAGACAGGGCTGTAGTTGTGTCTAGGCTTATACTTGAGTCAATAAGTTTTCCCAGTTTTCATAGGTAAAATTAGTTACCTCGGCTTATACTCAGGTCGGCTTATACTCTAAATATTATTTTTCCTTACTGAATGATATTTTAGATTTCAATATCTATACAGGTATGGAACCTATTATCCAGAATGCGCGGGATCTGGGGTTTTGCCAATAAAGGAATTTTCCGTAATTTGGATCTCCATTAAGTCTGCTTAATATGAATTTAACCATTAAATACATCCAATAGGATTGTTTAGGCTTCAATAATGATTATTTACATCTTAGTTTGGATCAAGTACAAGCTACTGTTTTACTGTTTCAGAGAAAAAGGAAATCGATTTTGAAAATCTGAGTTATTTAACCCTAAGCTCCACACAAAATCGACAAAATCTGTTGATAAAAGTACCAAAATGTCACAGAACATAGATTCTACGTTCTTCCAGTTCTGCCAGCAGAGAAGCGGCCCTCTCCTTCCCCTGCCCCAGGCAATGGGCATAGCGGGGGAATGTGTGGCCCTTGTGTTTGATCAATCAGAGGCCCCTAAGCTGCAGCAGCCAAGTGGAAATTATTTTAATATTTTAAATATTTGAATGCCCATTGACTTCAATGCGTTTTTCAAATTTTTCATAGTTTTGTGAATTTTTCGGTGAATCGAAACAGGACAGATTCACCCATCACTAATTCTGACTGTTGATTACACTAGGGGAGATTTAAAAAAGCATTGGTTTTATTGGATTTTAGTGATTATATTGCATTCTGTTACTTGTTTTTTCCCATGGAAATTTTATCTGTATATATCCATTTGGGGGTCTCTGTGTGCCACATAGTTTGGTAAATCTATGCATACTAGGCATCAAAGTGTTCAGTAGACCCCTAGAGTATTTATTTAGGATGTTTTATGTTGTTACCTTTTCAAAATCTGGGGTTTATAATGTGGTAAATTGCAAGCTTTGTCACGACTTTCAGAAATTTAATAAGAACCTCTATGTTTAGCATGACCTTGCAGTTGAGTAATTTGCCTTAGAAAGGCATATTTACCCATTTTGGAGTCATCCGAATTTGTACTTTTGAAAAATATATGGTTTTCTAGGGTCTCCCTACTGTTAGGGGGTCTAATGGCACATACTCAGGGCTACCACCAGAAACCACCGGCCCCATACAACAACATTTTTTGGGACCTTTGGTCCCCGCCCACCACAGCCCTGCCCCGTAGCCAGGGTCCCCTATAAACGTTTAAAAAAAAGCATTGGCGGCCAGGGTTTTAAAATAAATGTAGACAATTACAAGAGTCCTCAGCACTCAACCCATTATCAATATATTTAAGAGACATTTTGAGACATTTTGTGCATACTGCTACTGAAAAATGCCTTACCCTTTAAACAAAACATGGATTGTCAAAGTCATCCCATATCATCCCATATCTGGCCAGTCCTACGCTCAATTTTCATCTGATTCATTAAGAATTCTATTGCTTCATTATACATAGGGACGACTACATTTCACCTGCAACTTACTTGCTGCTTTCAAAGTAAAACTCCCAAACTTGGCTAGCTCCCACCCTCTCCAACTATAGTCAGGTGATCCCACTGGTGTCTAATAAAAGGGCAGCCAAGTTTGGGAGTTTTACTTTGAAAGCAGCGAGTAAGTTGCAGGTAAAACTTAGTCCCTTTGTAAAATGTATAATGAAGCAATAGAATTCTTAATGAATCAGATAAAATTGAGCATAGGACTGGCCAGATATGGGATGACTTTGACGTAGTTGTTCAGCTTAAATATATTGCAATATATGGACAAACAATCCCTGTTTTGTTTAAAGGGTAAGGCATTTTTTAGTGGCAGTAGCACAAAATGTCTCTGTCTTAAATATATTGATAATGGGTTGAGTGCAGAGGACTCTTGTATTTGTCTATATGTATTTTGTGGTCACAGCCTCATTGCACCCCCGCCTAATGGTTTTAAAAACTAGTGGTGAGCACAACTTTCCCTTGTTTTTTTTAAAATAAATGACCTTTAAAGGTCTCTTTCACCTTTCACCTTCCACCTCTTCTTTGGGTCTATTCAGCAGCATTCCGCTCCAGTCAGCAACTTTCAGCTCTTTTCGCTGCTTTCAGCTACAATAGACGGCTTTCGTATCCTTTCACAGCTTTCAAAGTTTGACAGCTTTCGCAAACTTCGGCAGATTTTGGCGATTCAAGGGGGCCCAGCTAAACCAGGAAATGCAGTGTGGTCGCGCCCCCCTTAAAGCACCGGGCCCTGTACAGTTGTGCCTGTGCCTTCCTGATGGCAGCCCTTCACATAATACACATACATGGTGCTTATATTGCATTAGCCAGAGCGTCAGACATGAAAATTCATATGAGCTATTTCATTTGGGGATCTCTGATAATGATGGGCGAATCTTACCCATTTCGCTTCACCAAGAATTTAACTACCGTAAATGCATTGAAGTCTATGGGCGACAACATTTTTTTGAAACGCAAAATTTTTTCCACCCATTGGAGTCTATGGGCTTCATTTTAGCGGTGAAACATGGCGAATTTCATTCTTCACTAATCTCTGTACACCACATACAGTAGTTTGGCAAATATATGCATATTGGGCCTCAAAGTGCTCAGTAGACCCCTGGCATGGTTAGATAGGATGTTTTATCTTGGTATCATACAAAATCTGTGGTAAATATTGGGGTAGAGTGAAAATTTTGTGACGATTTTCAGAAATTTCATAAAAACTGCTAGGTTTAACATGGCCTTGCTGTTTGTTAGCTTGTTGTAGAAAGGCATATCTAAACATTTTGGATTTGTCAGAATGTGTACTTTCGGAAAATATATGATTTTCTGGAGTTGGCTTACTAATTTACAGTTTTTTTCCTCCATAAATCAAGCAGTATTTATTTTGGTAATATAAATATACATATGCTATGAAATGCATATGCACTAACTTAATTTTGGGGTCCCTAAGCACCAGATACTTTGGTAATTATATGCACAATGGGCATCAAACTGTTCAGTGGACCCTTGTCATTCATATTTAGGATGTTTTTTTAATTAGAATGTGTACTTTTCAAAAATATATGATTTATTGGGGTAAACCTACTATTCCAGGATTTTTGGCTTTGAACTTTAAAGCATGCAGTATTCTGCTGTAGTGCTTTGAAAATGTGGTAAATTACTGCTGGGGGTAATTTACCAAGCCAGCAAATTTTCGCATGTGAATTTTCGGGGCAAATTCACAAATTTAATCGCTGTGAATTTGCACCTGGCGAATAAATTGGCCCATCACTACATAAAAGTAAAACAAAATGAGCAATAATCCATTATAAAAGTGCCATATTTGCCTTTAGAGCGATTATAACATTTTCTTTGGCTCCTAAGGGTCAAATTTATTACTGATCTAACTGGGGAATTGAGAAGGATTCCCAGCAGCTGACTTTATTTTATGGTTTATGAAAACTCATTTGAACAATCCTTACTGTAACATAGATAACATACAGAGTTGGCATTTCCAGAAAAGAATACCATTGACAGTAAATAGGTGAAGAATACAGAACAAAAGTTAAAAACACATTGGCTACACAATGAAAGGCACACAACTATGTTATTACATTCTTTAGCTGCATTAGGTGAGGCATGCAGGAAAAAAATGCTAAAAACAAACCAATCATTCAATTAAAGGCACATTACTAGCCTAACCCATTCATGAATTGCATTTTACAAGACAATTGTCTTTCACTTTCACTAACACATCTGCTAGAAAAGGGAGACCACCTAAAAGATATATTGTCAATCAAAATCTGACACACTCCGGCATGAAGACAAGAAATGATGCTGAGCATGAATGGATTCATGAGTGTGTGAATAATAATTTACCGTATGTTGTAAGATACGGGGCAAAATATGATAAATGCAAGGTTATGCATTCCCAGATGCCTTTAGCCTTACTATATATGCAGGTCTTACTCAAAGATGTAACCCAACCTCCCTAGAATTCCCAGCTAAAAAGATTTCTGGACAAGCAATATGCCCCCAATTATATATTATATAACAGTTAGTGGGTGTGGAAGATAGAGTCTATACTGAGTCCCTTCTCCCATAAGCCACCTTGAAGCCATGAGATATGCTCCTTTTGTTGTACTACTGTTTTCTTGCTTAGATAATTGTTGATCTTTAAAGATCCTCATCCCCCAATTTATGTTTAATCTTAGTCTGTTTGAAATGGGACTGCACCTCGTAAATTTTTAGACATTTAGAGTTATTTGTTTTCCTCATACCAAAGGCTGGAGCTGCTTATAAATACTGCCTTCACATTGGAGTCATTACAGTTTACAGCTCAGTGTCAATATCAATGCCCTGAAGGAACGGATACAAAAGAATTTGCTCCAGGTATGAACAAACAATACTTGTTACTGTGCTTCGTTAGGAACAAGAAAAATTAGATTTTGTCAAAATGTTTTACTTTAAGGTGGGGAAAGCATTCTAAATTATAATTCATAGGCAGAAATAAAAGAAACAAGAATCTATGAAAATTAAGGGGCGGATTTATTAAGCCACAGTTTTTTCAAGTGGAACAACAGAGAGGATGCCATTTAAAACCATTTTCTGCGTTACTAAGGGGGTATTTATCAAAGGTCGAATTTTAGAGTAAGGTGATTTTTTTTAAACTCTAATAAATTAGATTTTATTCACAATTCTAAAAAATCTAATTGATTGAATAGTCCCGACCCAAAAACTCGAATAGAATTAGAATTCAATTTGAGTTTTTTCTCGAAAAAAACCCCCACAATTTTTTTCTCTCATGAGTCTATGAGGCATCATTTTCACCTCGAAACTTGCCAAAAATTTGGCTCATCACTACTATTAACATCTTCAAATAGTTCAAGGGACCTCTGCCATTGACTTCTACGTGAACTCAGCAGGTCAAGTTGGTGCTTTTACATTCGGAATTGACCAAAAAAAAAACAATTTGAAAATTCGAATTCAAATTTACCATTGGAACCTTAATAAATCTGCCCCTTAATGCAAGTAAGTTATTTTTCTAATTTGGAAAGTGCCTATAGAAAAGTATTGCTTAAGACTATTATATGATTTAGATATTTTGCCCTTGCTAGCTGTGAATATACTTATAAATAGGAATTTTCCATTCTTATAGCTGTAGTTCAATATTTTTAAATAAGGGAGCAACACAGGCTACTAAATATAAGCCATGGCTCCTGGGGAGGTTTAAATTAAACTTCTATTTTGAGAACTGCATCAAGCCAATTTAATGCCATTATATTAATACAGCAGGAGAATGAGTTTATGTTTTTCCATAAGCCATAAAAATATTTGAAATTGAGAAGAAACAGAAAAATAACATGAATAACAGTATAGGGGACTGATAAATCATCCCCCCTCAGGATTGGTCACTGAGAAGACCCTTAGTTAATAAAGGGAGTAATTCCCCACTTCCATGGGTCAAAGCATGACTCATAGCTATCTCATAGGGGAGAGAGTCACCCGTGGAGCCATTAATAGTATCATTATTAGTGCAGGGCAGCTATAGGGCTACCTATATTGAGCAGCTCTTGGCTCCACAGAAGATTATTAAAGATTCCCAAGGGCATTGTATCCTAGACAGGTTATCGGCACTGGATACACTCTCACCTGGGTTCCCTAACAAAGAGTCCCCGGAGGAAGAAGAGAAGTGCTGGGTAGACTGATAGATATCCCCCTCTAATGTGCTACTTTATGAAAGACTCTGCTTTCGGTCTCTGTTGTGGGTATGTACTGACCACTCAATATCTATGCTCTATTGTTATTCTCCTATGTGGATTCTGTTGTAATAAATCAGTTCTAGTTATTGTTCAATAACCCTGCTTCAACAGGGCTAACCCAGAGGATAATAGGTCTCTTCCGGAGCATATATTGAGTTAAAGCTACTAGTTTAGAGTAACTATGCCGCTCATTTTTTATATAGCTTTGTAACAGGAACATATAAAATGCATTTCAGGATTGTTATACTCGGGTAAAGTGTCATTGATTGAAGTCTCATTGCAGCTTCATTCATATTAATTATCTCAATTGTATTACACTGATTTATATTTCTAAAATGCTTCCCAAATTTTTTTGTTTGATATTTTAGACCTTGATTCACTAAAGATATGCCCTGTTAAAAGGGGACTGAAAACCTCCCAGACATTCTATAATTAGACATTAGCCACAGGACATGGTCTCCCCTGTCCTCTCCACAACCATATAAAGTCAGCAGTCCAAACTTCTCTCTCCTATCTTATCTTAATCAGAACAGCAGAGTTGCATTTCATGTTTTGTAATACCATGTTTGTTCACATAACTTCCATTCCTGACCAACCATTCCTGTGTCATCCCTCACAATGCAAGACATATTTGAACTCCCTATTCCAGATAATGAATTATAGCTAGTATAGGCTGCACAGTGTGGGTCTTGGTAATGGTTTCACAGTGGTAATTGACAAGCAGAAAGACTAGGCCAATACCAAGGGTTGATTTCCATTGAACATGTTCCTGATTTTCAAAACCCAATGTGGAAATTAGGAATGGAAGGGAGAAACCTAAACATGGTAGGCACCAACACCATTGTATTTTGTCAACTGATATGGGTAAACAAATATGGGGGTAGGGAGGACTGGAGCTAATAGTTTCTGTTTCACAATAAGTATTCTTCATTTCAGTGAATGTATAATATCCTTACAAAACATTATGCAGCAATTTTTGTGTCTCTCTAGGTTTTTGAAATTAAGGCTTACCATGTTTAAATGTGAGACTACAAGGGTATGTATTTGTTTTTAAATGATAATCATAATTATATTTGTAGATTGGCTAGCGGGTGGGGCTGTGTATACTGTATTTTGCTTCTCTAGAATTAACATTCAGGGAGTGGATTTGTTAAGAAAAATTCTGTACTAAAGTCACAGCATCTTCAAAATTATGTCAGACTCCAAGTAATATTAGTTTGTTGGATAAATAGTGACTGTATCATTAAATCTGTAGGGAAAGTGACCACCATTATTTTGTAATAAAGAAATAATATATTAACCTATCAGTACAAAAATCTGAACTCAATGGAATGGTTTGACAGCTCAGTTGGGGCAGAGAATGCTATAAATGTATGAAAAAACAGACCTTTGGTATTAGGTCATAAAGGATAAGGGGTTTCAACTGAATCCAAATGTAATACTCAGAAATTTAATATATCTAAATTACAACAGAAAATCTCAAATTGTTCAATGTTTTTTTTTTTGTTTCACACAAATTTTTCTCTTTTGTTTTAAAGGTTAAAATACAAACGCACGCACCATGCAGCCCATCTGCTGCAATTGCAGTAGCAAATAGCCAACCGTCCCGCTGTTCGTGTAAGTTTATTTTAGTAAAGAACTCCTAGGAATCAAAATTTAAGTTCAGCATATATATACACATTATGTCACTAATTCTTTCTTGTAATTAAATTTAAAATTACCTTATGTAAACTCCTCCAAAAACAGTAGCTTCACTCAGCAATAATGCTCTTCTGTAGATATTTTTCTTGATATTTATTCCACAAATGCATTGATTCTTAAGGTTAAAAACAGAATTGCTTCTCACCTCTAGCTAACGATGGCAGTGACCAATGACTTCTTCAAGGAACTAGTCAAATTACATACATACATTTTAGTAAGAAAATGTTTTGCATGATTGCAGTCTATATGAACTTGTAGCACCTTAAATACTTTAAGCCTAAATTATGACTGCAAGTGCACGTGTGGGTGCCCTAAGATGGATGCAAAGTTGTGTGTGTTGTATTTACCAATGGTACTTGAGTCCAAACGAGTTCCTTGTACCTCTGCATAGTTGCACAGAGTGTCAATGTGCCTGCCCTGCCTCTTGATGAATTGTGTGCATGTGCACTATTGACACTACAAAGGCCTCAGCCTCAAGTTACAAAAACATAGCCATAGGTAATCCCAAGGTTCATCTAGAAAATGGGATGCTACTATTGTTTTGACATGCATGCCGGAAGTAATGCATGTTCCCCTCCTTAAAAGTATGTTTTAACAAATTAAAAGTGAAGCTTTTTGTAATGTATATTATATAATGTGTGGCTGCACATTAAGGGGCCGATTCACTAAATTCGAGTGAAGGATTCGAAGTAAAAAAACTTTGAATTTCGAAGTTTTTTTGGGCTACTTCGACCATCGAATGGGCTACTTCGACCTTCGACTACGACTTCGAATCGAAGGATCCAAAGTAAAAAACGTTCGACTATTCGACCATTCGATGGTCGAAGTACTGTCTCTTTAAAAAAAACTTTGACCCCCTAGTTCGGCAGATAAAAGCTACCGAAGTCAATGCTAGCCTATGGGGAAGGTCCCCATAGGCTTGCCTAAGTTTTTTTGATCGAAGGATATTCCTTCGATCGTTGGATTTAAATCCTTCGAATCGTTCGATTCGAAGGATTTAATCGTTTGATCGAAGGAATAATCCTTAGATCGTACGATCGCAGAATTTGCGCTAAATCCTCTGACTTCGATATTTGAAGTCGAAGGATTTCAATTCGTAGTCGAATATCGAGGGTTAATTAACCCTCGATATTCGACCCATAGTGAATCAGCCCCTAAGGGGCCGATTCACACAGGGTCGAATATCGAGGGTTAATTAACCCTCGATATTCGACTGGGAATTAAAATCCTTCGACTTCAAATATCGAAGTCGAAGGATTTTAGCGCAAATAGTGCGATCGAAAGATCGGAGGAATATTCCTTCGATCGAACGATAAAATCCTTCGAATCGAACGATTTTAATCCAACGATCGAAGGAATATCCTTCGATCAAAAAAACTTAGGAAAGCCTATGGGGACCTTCCCCATAGGCTAACATTGAGTTCGGTATCTTTTAGATGGCGAACTAGGGGGTCGAAGTTTTTTCTTAAAGAGACAGCACTTCGACTATCGAATGGTCGAATAGTCAAACGATTTTTAGTTCGAATAGTTCGATAGTTGTAGTCGAAGGTCATAGTAGCCCATTCGATGGTCGAAGTAGCCCAAAAAACACTTCGAAATTCGAAGTTTTTTTCTTTGAATCCTTCACTCGAAGTTAGTGAATCGGCCCCTAAGAAAAAGCCAACTTACACTTTGTAGAACATTTAGCTGAATATTTTCTCCCTTCATCATTTCACTCCAACCAGACCCACCACCATATATCCCCCTGATACTACAGTTGCACTTGAATAGTAACTTGAATAGTTACCATCATAAAATAGTCAAAGTATGGGATTTTTGTGAATTAAAGCCCTATTGTAATAAAGATTCAAGACAGAAGAATCCACACATATGCAATGTGTATAATTTACAACAAGAATGTTGAATGTAGAAAAATAAACAAAAACACTAATATTAACAATACTATGATTATGAACACTACAAAAAGATAACGGGCACTTTTAATGAGTGGTAGAACAAGGTACTCGTTATATGTAAATATTGTGTTGGAAACCTGTTGCAACAGTGTATATTACAATCAGTTGTAGTTATGGTTAAGCAGCTAACCGATGATCACTTTCCTTTTGTAAAAACATATTTCTTATTTTCTTCTAGCCCAGCCTACACCACCACCATACCATACCTCTATAGAAGAGGATGTTCTTCCACCATCAACTATAATCTTGACTTCAAGTAAGTGATGTTCTATAAATAAAAGCCTTACCATAGCAGAGAGTTGGATTTCTCCTGCTGCTTTTTGAAAAATTCACAAAACAGTGAAATTCAGGAAACCCATTGAAGTCATTGGGCATTTTTATGTGTAACTTTTTTTCTACAATACATTGAAGTCAATGGACTTTTTTTGGGGGGGTGGGGGTCTGGCAAAACATTTCATCCATCATTACAATTCACCGATAAGAATTCTTATTAGGATTAGGTGGGACTAGGATTTTTAACATTGAGTTCTATTTTCATATCTAACAGGGAGCTGCTATCTTGTGTCAGGGAGCTGTTATTTGGTTACTTTCACATTGTTGATAAGTAATATCACTACAACTTGTAGTGCAGCAGTAAAGAGTGACTAAAGTTTATCACAGCAAGAATCATATGACTGAGTCCACCTGGGAAACAAAGAACGTGTTTAGCCCCATGTCGGATTTTAATGTTAAATATTAAGAAAAAATTATGATATGATATTTTGAATAAGCATATTTCAGTGAAGAATAATTCAAATGGAATTTTCACATGACAGAATCCCATTAATTATAGGTGCAAGAGAATTTACCACTGAGAATGCTTTTTACCAGCACTACATATGAATACAACCCTGATGTAGCTGGACTACAGCTTCCAGCATGCCTTTACCTTAATCATTTTTTAAAGTATTCCAGCAACAACTGAGTAAAGTGTGGTTGAGCAGTGCAGTGCTGCAAGGTTTAGTGTAATGCAAATGATTTTTGGCATAAATCTGTCTCCCTGTCTATTGTTTCTGCAATTGGAGTTGGAAACAATAAAGATATTTTTCCAGCCCTGACCAAACCTTTATCCCTAAGTAAGTTTCCAGTGTAAAATAATGAAGCCAAAATGACAATGACAAAAAAGTCACAGAGACAAAAAAGTCCATTGATTTTAATGCATTTGGAGAAAATTTTTTTTGCCTATTAACTTCAATGCATTTCACAAATTTTTCTCCATTTCTGGAATTTTTTGCAGTTTTGCTCATTTTTTTGGCAAAGCGAAAGGGACAGATTTGGGCATCACTACACAGTATTTTCTGTATGTAAGAAAAGAGCAAGATGGCTGCCATAGTGCTGGGATCAGTGATCTCATTGGAAAATTATTTTGCATCTATAAAGAAGTTTTTGGTCAGTAGAATTCTCAGAATTTTGTCTAAACATGTCTAATTAAAGGGGTTGTAAATCCTCCAATGAGAATCCCAGCTGATCTGTGTAAATCTGGCTCCATGTTCTTTGTTCCTGCAACTGGAGTTGGAAGCTTTAAGCCCAGTTTCCCAGCACTGAACAAGTCTGTCCTTTATCCCCATGTTTGATTCCAGTGTCATATAATTGGGGGGGGGAATGATATAATTATCTCTATCTTTGATATAACAGCATGATGCCTGAAATATCATTGTTGAATTTTCTTGCATCAATAATTATGTTTTTTGGCAACTTTTATAGAAAACTAGGGGGTGCAATGGGACAGCGTAATGGTACACTTTGCAACCCTTTTAACATCAACAGACAACTAGGGGATACAGTTGGACATAAGTGATAGGTGAATAAATTTGCCGGAGACTAATTCGATGCAAATTTCTTGTGTTTCACCGCAAGCTAATTAATTTGCGAAACTGCAGCAAAAATTCGCTAGCGAAAAATCCGTTGCGTCAAATAAAATTGTTCAGATGGCCACTGACTTTATTTGCATTTGGACAAATAGTCACACGTATAAAAATTGTCGCTTGCATCGAAATTTACGTGCATCAAAATTATATTGATGCCCATTGACTTCAGTGCGTTTCGGGGACTTTGCAGTAAACTCGCACATTTTTCAGATAAACGGCAGAGATTCGTCCATCACCATTGGACAGTCTAATAGTTAGGTTTAGTGTCCCAGGTTCCTGTTTTCCCCTCAAAAGTATGCACTGTAAATACTTTACCAGACTAAAAAAGAAGTTGCTGTTTTATTTTATATAGATGTTTAGTTCAAGAATAACTGCTGACCCCTAGCCATGAACATTCTTTGTCATTTATTTCTCACTAACAACATTTTTTTTTTTAAAGAAAGAATAATATTTGGCAGTGTATCAGTATGCATTCTAATAGTTGTCTCTGGAGTTCTTATCTGGCGTTTTGGTAAGAGAAGCTTTAATAAGTCTATTTTTTATTTGTAATCGTAAAGAATACAATATACAGGCACATTTATTTAATTTCATACTTGTATATTAAAAAGTTTTCTAAACCCTGCTATACTACAAGGTTTAGGCATTCTGTGAACTGTAGTTTTCCAGTTTCAGGGTTATATTAAAGGGAAAGTAAACCCAGTCATAACACAACCTCACAGCACCCCCTACAAACGTAATGATAGATGAAAATTCACCAATAAGGATGCTACTGATCAAAAACTTCTTTATAAATGCAAAATAACTGACTAATGAGAATGTGAATCTCAGCAGCATTGGTAAATTTTAATGCATCTGTAATTATATCTAGTATAGGTCAATCTAAAAACAACTGGACTTGCTGAGTAATCAATGAAGACGTTTCACTACTCATCCGAGCAGCTTCTTCAGTTCCAACTGACTGGTGTGGGACATTCTCGGCATATAAACTCTTCCACTAATCCATTTACAATGGCACATTGTAACTCTTCAAAGAGTTGACATCTGAAGAAACTCACAGAGGTGTTGATTCTGTGTAGTTGTGATAGGATTATCCAATGTGTCATGCAACTCCTAGATACACGTGTTACTTGTGAGAGTTGCATGAATGGATGTGTGAAGTGTTCTGAATCCACCGGGGTACAGATGTTAGAACATCATTGTATGTAGCAGACAGGTGGTGTCGAAGGCCCCCACCTCTGGGTGCATCATATCCAGAATGCCAAAGAGTTTGTAACCAAGATTCACGGCGTTACACTAGAGGCAGAAGAAACAATGGTGTCATATGATGTCACTTCTTTGTTCACATGTATACCTACTACAGAGGCGATTGAGACTGTAAGAAATCGACTGCAACATGATAACACCCTCAGTAGCAGAACGAAGCTCAGTCCCAACCATACTTCAAGTACAAGAACCTTTTTTATAGACAAAAACATGGCTGTGCAATGGGTTCTCCAGTCTCTCCCATTGTAGCAAACTTGTACATGGAGGAAGTGGAAAGGAGGGCCTTACTTACTTTCCAGGGAACTACACCGACTCACTGGTTCAGGTATGTGGATGATACTTGGGTTAAAATCAGATCCAATGAAGTGGCGGCCTTCACAGAACACATTAACTCAGTGGACAATAACATCAAGTTCACAAGGGAAGATGTCCATGAGAACAAACTTGCTTTTTTGGACTGTTTGATATGTATCCAAGAGGGGGGTAACTTGAAGACGGAAGTATACAGGAAACCCACTCATACGGATCAATATCTGTTGTTTGATTCCCACCATCCACTGGAACACAAACTGGGTGTCATTCGAACCCTGCACCAGCAGGCGGAATGTGTGGCAACTGATACAGAGTCCAAAGACAAAGAGCAAAAACATCTCAGAGGAGCTTTGAAAGCTTGTGGCTACCCAGACTGGGCCTTTGTCAAAACAGCAGCAACCAAGCCCAACAGGAACACCAATAGAAATAACCGCCCGGAGACACATAGTAGGCGAAACATAGTCATCCCATATGTAGCTGGAGTGTCAGAGAAACTCAGGAGGATTTTCAACAAACACCATGTCCCTGTGTTTTTCAAACCTAGCAACACACTGAGACAAAAACTGGTACACCCAAAGGATCAAACACCAAAAGAAAAACAAAGCAATGTGGTATACGGAGTCCAGTGTAGCGAGGAGTGCACAGATCTATACATCGGGGAGACAAAACAACTGCTCTCCAAGCCAATGGCTCAGCACAGGAGGGAGAACTGTACAGGGCAAAACTCAGCTGTCTTTCTACACTTAAAAGACAAGGGACACTCCTTTGAAGACAGCAAGGTCCAAATCTTGGATAAAGAAGACCGCTGGTTTGAATGAGGCGTGAAAGAGGCGATTCATGTCAAGGTGGAGAGACCATCTCTGAATAGAGGTGGGGGCCTTCGACACCACCTGTCTGCTACATACAATGCTGTTCTAACATCTGTACCCCGGCGAATTCAGAACACTTCACACATCCATTCATGCAACTCTCACAAGTAACACCTGTATCTAGGAGTTGCATGACACATTGGATAATCCTATCACAACTACACAGAATCAACACCTCTGTGAGTTTCTTCAGATGTCACCTCTTTGAAGAGTTACAATGTGCCATTGTAAATGGATTAGTTTATATGCCGAGAACTTCCCACACCAGTCAGTTGGAACTGAAGAAGCTGCTCGGATGAGTAGTGAAACGTCTTCATTGAATACTCAGCAAGTCCAGTTGTTTTTAGATTGACCTATACTAGATATACTATGACCTGGATGAATGAAAATCTTCATAGTCATCTGTAATTATGTTTTTCTGGAACTTATAAAGAATACTAGGGGAGCGATGCGGGATGGTGTTATGGCTGGATTTACAACATTATGCTCCTCCAGGGCCCACAGCTACATTAATATGCAAAATGTGCTCCAATTAGAATTACAGCTGTATACATCTGGCTACATGTTCTTTTTGCCTGAAACTGGAGTTGGAAGCTTTAAGCACAGTTTCCCAGCACTAGGCAAGTGTGTCCTTTATCCCCCATGTTTGATTGCAGTATAATATAATGAAGCCAAAATGGCACAATAATCTCTGTATGTAAGATAACAGCAAGATCCCGGACACAGTCCTGGGAATCAGCATTCTCCCTGGTGATTTTTTTTGCATCTATAACAATAGAAAACACTTTCTGGAGGGAGACCTCTCTTGTTCTGAAATTGTACTGCAACGAAATCCTGTAAATAGGGAAGAAAACACTGACATAGTTAAACATTGGGGATCATTACAATGTGGAAAGAAAGGTAACACAGTTTGTTTGAAGCAACACAATTAGGGATGCACTGAATTCTGCATTCAGCTGAAGCCCAGCACCTTTTATATAAACAACAAGATGCCTTACATGGTGCTGAGATTCTGATTTGTCAGTTCTTTTGCATTTATAGTGAAGTTTTTGATCAGTAGAATTTTCACTGGTGAATTCTCTTGAATTTATAATTAAGTTTTTTAAGAACTTTTATAAAAAAAACTAGGGAGTGCAGTGTAATGGTGTTATGGCTGGGTATACATACCCTTTAATTTTTTTTTTTTTTGATACAGTGATGATAAACTCATTATGTCATTAAATGGCTCACAGGTTGTCTTTGCCACAGAAGTTAGATAAACATTTATAGCACTAGAGATATTTCCTTCACCGGCTGAAAATATTATTGCAACTGGAGGTGGAAGCAACAAAGTATTACAATCACTAACAAAATGCTTGCCAAAATGGGATCTATCTACATATCAGTTGTCTACTTTCTTGAGATATGCCCATCTCTTTAGAAAACATCAACAAATCGTACGAATCCTCAATTTGTACGATCAGATCTTTGCATCTATGGCCAGCTTAACATATTTCAAATACCTCCCAGATCGGTTGGGCTTCCCACTGAAGGATTTGTTTGCATTTTAATACAGTAAGTGGCTGTAGAGATTTGGGGAAAAGAAACTGTAAGGAGCCGGAGAGGGGAGGTGAATGCATACTGTGGGCGCACCGCTGCAGTTGAAAAAATTGGTTATTCAATAAATCGTGGTGTGCCTGCAGCCAATGCCGCTCATCCCTCCTCTCAAGTATTCGCAAAACCGGTGTACGGGTAGATCGCGCTGACTTCTAGTAAGCAATCACGGAGAGGAGATGGCACGTATTGTGAGCTCACAGAGACAGTGGGGCTGGTTTGACCTGGTGATACTTCTTGTCAACGAAGGGGCCATTGTCCAACCTGTAGTTCCAATGATACCCCCACACTGTGCAAAAGTGTCTGAAAATTATGCCCATGGCATGACCAGTTAGCAAGCCGACCTGTCAATAATGACTTTTGTCTAAGTGGCAGAGACAGGACAAACGATAGCTAGAAGTATGGTTGGTGGCGGAGCAGCATGTGTAAATCAAAGACGAGAGTGACATAAGCAAAATAAATGAAAAGTTAAAGATGAAAATTAGAAATGAAAAAAAAAAACAAAATAAAGGTTATGACATGAAAATCAAAAAAGTGAAACTATGAATTAAAAAAATTCAAGAAAGGAGGCTACCATAAGAAATGAGGATAGAATTGCTGTAGTGCATATACTCTACCAAAAGAGAAAGTGGGTATGAAGAGAGTCAGTTGAAGCTCAAAGGATCAACGAGCTTATAAGGAACAAAAAAAATATTTTATAAGAAACAAAGAATATATCTAACTTTCATAGCTTATGTTGTATATAGGCATAGATGCAGTATTTGTAACAAAAATAAAGGCACAAATCAACCTGATTAGAACATGTACTGTAAGCATAATAAGGTACATGTAGCTAAAATAAAGGAACAAACCCTAGGGGCTACAACAGAATCATTTCAATATAAATGGTGTATACAAAATCAGTTCATTGAGTCCATATGGACTAATTGTGATAAGTCTGTGGAACAAGTTTGTAGTAGCATCCTCTCTCTCTTACCACCCCTTATAGGTGGTGGTATATGGTCCATCACCATACAACACAAACGTGACAGGGAATGTTTATGTGATAGAAAATGAAGAGCAACGGGTGCACCAGCTTTGCCAGTCTCAAGTGCCGACCTGATTGAAGATCGATGGTTGGTCACGAAAAGTTGTGATAGTGTTACTAACATACATTAGTCCACATGGGCACTTAATAAAGTAAATGAGAAATTTAGAGGTGCATGTCAGTCAATGGTTAATATGGATAATCTTCCCCGTGTGGGTGTAACCCGTAGGGTTTGTTCCTTTATTTTAGCTACATGTATAATTAACGTGGATCGCCGAATTGGACCCTGGCGCACCCAAGTTGGACGATGGCGCTCCAGGTTAATTATACAGTGGCCCACTTCAGGACTGCCCCGGTTCTGGGTCACAGCCCGGCAGTTGAGGACCCCTGACGTAATACGCTTTGTTTTTACTTTTGCTTCCTCTCATTATTCAATGTTTCTTAGTGGTTTCCATTTTATGTTTTTAAGTTTTGTACATAGTCACATAGGGGTTGAACCGTAGTAATTTGATTTGCTCACACTGCTCACGTCATGTTACACTGCACGTTATTCCCAGTTCCCGCCATACAGGGTATTTAAGATGGTGGGGTTTTTTTGTGCATTCACTTTGATAAAGGCTGAGGAGTCAGCCAAAACGTTAGTTACGCCTTAAGGGCGTTCATTATAACATTTTCTTCATTATTTTTCCACTAAGACCTGTGAGTGCGACTTCTTTTGATCTTTATATATATAACTGCACAGTAATATATTTTCAAAATACATTTCTGTACAATAATAAAGCTACTAAACAAAGGTTGGGGGTGGACAGGGTAGTGAAATTTACATGCCCGCAGCTTTATTTTTCCACTAAAGACTACAACCCTGCTGTTGCTGGACTACAGCTCCCAACATGCATTAACCATGATAATATGTTTATTAATAAGTATGCTGAGATTTGTAGTCCAAAAACAACTGAGTAAAGTTTGGTTGAGCAGTGCGGTGTTTACAACCCATTTAACTACAGAAGTAAGGTTGCTATTGCCCTTACTCAGCTTCTCCATTTTAGTGGAGGGCAGTATTATTCACGGTGGTGTCGTTTTTACTAATGTTCCCTCCCTACTGTATAATCTTGTTAAATTCCATTGGTGCCCACTGCCATATGAACTAACAGGAAAACAAAACAAATATATCAAATCATACTTACTGAAATTTAGGTTTCCTGGACATAAACATGGCAGTGGGAACAGGCTTCCCAACTCGAGTGGGGAGAGCTCTCTGCTTTCGGTTAATGAGGATGGGTTAGTGGGGGCGGGTTGGCAACTTTATTGATTGCTTGCTCATTCCTGTCATGTGATGGGGGTTAACCCATTGGTGCCCACTACCAATACTACCACAGCAAACAGGCAGAGGGCAGGGGAAAGTGTGAGTGGGTCCCTAATCAAAAATAACTGACATCAGCCAAGACTAGACTTAGCATGTGCAGTGGTTTGGTAACAAAAAACACAGAGCAACTGTTGGAATTTTGTGAAGCAAAATACATGGCCCAAAATACATGGCCAAACATTTCAAGCCATATTGTTTTTTTAGACTTTAGTTCCCCTGTAAAGTCATTAGAAGCAGAAGTTACTAGTTTTCCATCAGAGATTTATATTATTTATTGGAGAGTTATATATAAAGTACTGAACCCACACCCTCCTTTTCCTGCAAAAGACTAGCTATGCATATTTATCCCAAATATCCCACTATCTTCATGTGGCACAGGAAATTAAATATATTACATTGGAAGACTTTCCCTTAAATTGTTCTTCAGTTTTTCCAGCCACCATATGTTGTATTCCCATACATCCCCTATATTGGGATGCAATGTCTTTTAATAAAAACAAATCTTGGGGTCTGGTGGCATACACTCTTGAGAACTTAGTTACGTTTTATTCAGGCCACTATTTCTGCAGTTCCCTTTCATCTAGTATCAGGGCCGGAACTAGGGGTAGGCAGAGTAGGCGCCTGCCTAGGGAGCAATCATGGGGGGGGGAGCACTTTTAAGGGGATTTATTTCTTTTTTTAACCATTTTTTGCATGGCCTTTAATAGTTTTTCAATTTTATAAACCACCTGTTTCGACCCCCTCTTGTCCGTGATTCGTACTGCGGGCAGATGTTTGGGTCAATATGATGGATTTTTAGCTCCTGCTGGCACAGGTACAAATTAGGGGCAATATCTGGCATTGGTACAGATTGGGTGTAACAATATGATGGATGTTTTGTCTTATGTTGGCACAGGTACAGATTGGGGGCAATCTGAGGTATTGACTGCCGTTGGCACAGGTACAAATGGGGACAATATGATAGATTTTGGCACAGGTACATGGAGCAATATGACTGGTAAGGTGGGAAATGGTAATGCAGGACCAGTTGGGGGGGGGGCACGATTGAAGCCCTTGCCTAGGGTGCCAAAATACCTTGGCCCAGCCCTGTCTAGTATCATGCCAATGGATTGGAAGAAAGCTGTTGCAATGCTTTAATGTAAAAATAGATTGTGGTCTTGACTTGGCAACTATAGGCCTGTTTGACACTTGGAGTGGGCAAATTACAGAGATAACATTCACAATTATGAAAAATGGCATTATAAGTTATAATACGATTGGCTTTATAAAGGACAGATTGTGTCATACAAATTTACTAAGTAGGAATTGGACAGTGGGATTGCAGATAGATTTTGATAGATATGATTTTGTTGGACTTTGAAAAACTTTTAATAAGGTGCTGCATTAAAGTTTATAATGCATTTTGTCACATTTTTCCTCTTGAGGCAATCTTAAGTCATTTTGGAAGACTGAAGCGACACATGGGTTTTACCACCAGCTATTCACTTTATTGCCATGGGCATATAGGAGATTAGTCACCCACAGAAGAGAAGATTTATTGCCCGTGATTGTGTGTCATTGTCCTAAGGGCAATGGTATGCCACAAGGTTATATATTTAATAGTAATAGACAACATACTTCTTGCCAAAAATCTGTTGGTGCACAAATATTTGATGTTTCCTACTAATATATTTTACCTGGAAAAAATATGCATATAAGCACCAATGCAAACTTAATATAACAAAACTTTTTAGTAATTTGCCGATAATGTGCTAAATATGACAAATAAAAATTACAGACTTTACTGCACAGAAACCATAGAGAATACTTGCAACAACGGCAATACTGCAAAGGGTTTTTTGGGGTTATCTCAATATACATCTTAGGTCCAGGAGACTTAGGTCATTACACTGCTTCTCCACAAGAGAGAAGTAACGTGTGAGTGTGAATTACAGTCACTGATGGTACATCAGGGGTAAACTGAACCATACAATGTAATAAACATTTTTACATTGTACAGTTACTGCTACGTGTGAGATAAAGAAAAAGCAAATTACACATTTCTTGTAAGATGCAATTCAGGAATGGGATAGACCAGTTGTGTCCTTATTTGCAATGCTATTGTGTTTTAATCTTTCTCATGTGAGAATTTATAAATTTATAATCTATTTCCCCTTCTACCCTCTTCTTTCTAGTAAACAGGTATGTGAATCAGGACACCTCTGATTCAGTGACGACAGTTGAGATTTGCTTTGGCAAATAATAAAATAGATTGAGCTTCTGGCAATCCTTCTGCATTCAATAGCTGAATCTATAATAAATTTGCCCTATTTTTTTAGGTTGGAAAAACTAATTATAAGAACAAATTTAAAAAAATGGAACATACTGATGCTTCTGTAGGGACCCATAGGGTTAATAGCCTACAGTATATAGTTTAAATCCCTACAATTCCTCATTCCCTAGTTGCTGGGCAAAAGCCCATATATCTAGTTTTCTAATTTACATTTTTGTATTGTTGGCCTATAGGCTGATGACCACTCCCTGCCAAACTTTAATATAGTGTTTGGCATGGGGTGATCATTCCTCTTTGGCCTTCAGTGACTGACCCAGTTGGATAAGGTCCAGGGAGCCTGGGATCAACAAGGCCCCAGTAAATGTTCTGCACATACTCCAGGTAGAAGGATAGAAGGAATAGAAGTGAGCAGCTCTACCCTAGGCTCTGGTTGCCAAAGTGAAGGGACCACGGTACAGAAAAGGGAATCAAGCTTTTTTTTTTTTTTTATCCCTGATCCATTCTACTGTAGGGGACAGTGTCGGACCGGCCCACAGGGATACCAGGAAAAGTCCCTGTGGGCCCAGGTGTCAGGAGATGACCCTCCTGCTTCAAAACATTTGGCCTATTTCTTGGCCATTACCTATTTCTACGAGAACAAAGAGACTAAATAGATTGAATAATAGATTATAGCATGTAAAGAAAAGAGACTAGCAGAATAGAGGTTGTATAAGGAGAGGAATTATAATAGTACTGAGAGTGGGCCCCTGATCTAAGGTCTTTTGGTGGGCCCCTAGTCTAAGGTTTTTGGCTGGTGTCCCAGTCCGACACTGTTAGGGGATCCAGACTACATGAGGCATTAAAATCCTAGAACAGTGTTGTCTAAGTGCTGCTGCATCCGGTTTGCGACCACCCCCCCTTGTGTGGCCCCCACATGAAAGCCTGCCTGCTGCTGTGACTGCTTACCTTGTTTAAACTTTAAAATGTATCAACACTGACTAACTGGTCCCTGCATTGTTTACACCTCAAATTCAGGCTGTAAGCACCTGCATTGTTCACACTTATAATTCCCCCTGCTCCCCCTGTTAACACTTGTGACACCTCTAATGTTGACACCCCTAAAGCCCTGTACTGTTCACACCTGATACCCAGACTGAAACTACCAGCACTGTATCACTGTATGTAGTACATCTTAGAGTGGATCTTAGAGTGGCCCTGATAGGTTTCCCTATCTCATGCTGTATTCTGCCTTCTCTATGCTCCCTGTGTGTGCCATACTCTGCCTGTCCTATGCTCCCTATGTGTCATACTCTGTCTACCCTATGCTCCCTGTGTGTGTCATACTCTGTCTACCCTATGCTCCCTGTGTGTGTGCCATACTCTACCTGCACTACGCTGTCTTTGTGTGCCATACTCTGCCTGCCCTATACTCCGTGTGTGTCATACTCTGTCTACCCTATGCTCCCTGTGTGTGTGCCATGCTCTACCTGCCCTACTCTGCCTTGTGTGTCATACTCTGCCTGCCCTATGTTCAATGTGTGTCCCATACTCTGCCTGCCCTATGCTCCCTGTGTGTGCCATACTCTGCCTGCCCTATGCTCCCTGTGTGTGACATACTCTGCCTGCCCTATGCTCCCTGTGTGTGCCATACTCTGTCTTCCCTATGCTCCCTGTGTGTGACATACTCTGCCTGCCCTATGAGCCCTATGATCCCTGTGTGTGTGCCATACTCTGCCTGCCCTATGTTCCCTGTGTGTGTCCCATACTCTGCCTGCCCTATGGTACCTGTGTGTGCCATACTCTGCCTGTCCTATGCTCCCTGTGTGTGTGCCATACTCTACCTGCCCTACTCTGTCTGTGCATGTCATACTATACCTGTCCTATGTTCCCTGTGTGTGCCATACTCTACCCAGGAGCGATCCTGGCCCCTCCGCCGCCTGAGGCAGAAGCAGTTGCTGCTGCCCCCCCTCCCCCAGAAATTCGCTCTTAAAGTACCAGGAGCAGCAGTTTTGCTGCCCCTGGTACCTAGTGGGGCGCTGCCGCCTGAGGCGACAGCCTCAACTTGCCTCATTGGCGAAGCACCCCTGACTCTACCTGCCCTACTCTGCCTGTTTGTGCCATACCATGCCTGCCCTATGTTCCCTGTGTGTACCATACACTGTCTGCCCTAGCTCCCTTTGTGTCCATACTCTACCTGCACTATGCTCCCTGTGTGTGCCATACCCTACCTGCCCTACTCTGCCTGTGTGTGCCATACTCTGCCTGCCCTATGCTCCCTGTGTGTGCCATACTCTGCCTGCCTTATGTTATATTCTGCCTGCCCTATGCTCCCTGTGTGTTCCATACTCTGCCTGCACTATGCTCCCTGTGTGTGCCATACTCTACCTGCCCTAATCTGCCTGTGTGTCATACTCTGCCTGCCCTTTGCTCCCTGTGTGTGCCATACTCTGCCTGCCCTATTTTCCCTGTGTGTGCCATACTCTGCCTGCCCTATGCTCCTTGTGGGATAATATATGGTAATATACAGTAGGTGTGCTTTAAAGTGTGTGTCATTTAAAAAGGGAGTGGTCAACAATGGCTTCCCTTATCGGCCCTCCACCACTGGGACCAGAAAAATTCTGGCCCTCTGTACCACAGAAGTTAAGCAGCACTACCTTATTAGGTCAGTTTTTCAGCTCCCCATCCTGTCTCCACCTTGGTGTCACGAAACAGTCTCTGCTAGTCTTTGATTAGGAAAATGAAATACAAATTAAAATGGGGGATGTTCATTTATTAGGGTCCCCCAGTCACTCTTAAAAAAAACTTTAATCCCTAGGCTGATGCTCTTATGCTTTTTTTCAGGTAGCTGCTTATCTTGTTAGCTACCCATTGTTCTGTCGATAGGTTACTGATTGATAGGCTGCTGGGGGGAGACAGCGCCGGATTTCCGTGTGCGGCGCCCCTAGGCCGCGCGGTCCGACCAGGCGGCCGCGCGGTCCTAGCGCCCACCCCACCTCCCCTTCCCAGCGCGCCGGCGTTTTTTCGCCGGCGCAGCTGCTGTAATTGAATGGGGACGCACGCGTCCCCATCGTGCGGCTGGGCGGCATGCCGCCCCTATTTTTTTGCCGCCCTAGGCCCGGGCCTATGCGGCCTTGCCGCAAATCCGGGCCTGGGGGGAGAGTGAGAGGGTGATATCACTACAGTAAAGAGTGACTAAAGTTTATCAGAGCACAAGTCACATGGTTTGGGAGTAATTGGGAAATGGACAACATGTCTAGCCCCAAGCCAAATTTCAAAATTAAACATAAAAAAAATCTGTAAGCTATTTTTAAAAATGTATTTCTGCTGAAGCAGCACAATTAACAGATGCATAGGTTTCTCGCAACCGTGTCCCTTTAAGGAGCAACAAAAAAAAGAGAGGCCTCACAAATTAATATTAGCTGCCCTTGTGCTGTCGACATTTAATTCATGATAAAACTCACACCTCCCAACTGTGCCATTTTCTGTGGGAAAGTCCTGATTTTGACAGCTCAGTCTGCAGAGCTGGATGTTTGTTAAAGGGATTCTGTCATGATTTTTATTTCTAAATTACACTTATTTCCATTGCACATAATTCACTTTACCATTTAAAATTGTATTCTTGTAATAACCAATGTATTTTTTAAGCTATAATATTGGTGTGGAGGAGCTATCTCAGTACTTTGTGCCTGATTCTGAGCTTTGAGAAGGAGCCAGCACTTCAGGATGGAACTGCTATTGAGACAGATATTGTTTCTCCCTTCTCATTGTACTTCAGTAAGACCCAAGTCCCTAGCCCCACCTAGTGGTAGACATGAGAATAGTACCTAAGCAGGAAAAAGCAGGGTTTTTACTTTTAGCAATGCAATGTAATCCTTCAGCAGAGGTGTCAGGGAGCTGCTATCTGGTTAGCTGCCCATTGTTCTGTTGTTAGGCTGCTGGGGGGAGGGAAGGGAGGGGGTGGTATCACTCCAACTTACAGTGTAGCTGTAAAGAGTGACTGAAGTTTATCAGAGTACTGGGGGCAGCTGGGAAACTGACAATATGTCTAGCCCCATGCCAAATTTCAAAATTAAATATAAAAAATGGATCAGCACTATTTACTGATGCACCAACGCCAGAAAAAGATACAACGTTTCTGAAACGTAATTAAATAAGAGTCTAATTGGCAGACAGACAGGAATACTCAGCACCTGCACTTAGATACATTTGTAATAATTTAGGATAGGCTAAGATACAATTGTAACTGTTTAAGATAAGCAGGTCTCTTGGGAGGACTTGGGAGACTTGCAACTTAAAGGGCAATTTCACTTTCATTAGCAAAACGGTAAAAAACACATAAAAATGTACCTATAACTCTCAGAAATGTGTTCAAACTTCATAACCTTAAAATGGATGTGGTGATTAGGTGGTGTGCCCAACAATTGGTGTGGTGTTTGTTGTGCGTAGAGTGGCAGATCATTTTATCCCTCTTTCCATTTTTTCAAATGTTGGAAGGTATGTAGAAACCTATATTTTATTATTCACTAGAATAATTTTGCCAGGAATGCACATATATCAAATGCATTAGCAAATCTTATTAAAATGCCCGAACCACAGCAATCTATATAAATAAAGTCAAACTCATGGAGGTTTTACCAGGCACGAGTGTGTTTTTGGTAGTAAATACAGCCAGAAAAAACATTCTTGGGTCAATGGATAGCGTTTTATAAGGGTCCTTCTACAGAGCAGATTCGGGAAGATTAGTCGCCCCCGCGACAAATCGACTCTTCTTTGGGAGACAATCTCCCTGAACTGCCTTCCCCCTGCCCTCTGCCGGCTAAAAAAAAAAAACGCCTGTGTGTTACAGCGGGCATATAAGTGTAAAGCATCTTCAATTTCTAGGTCATTGCTGTCTGATGTTCAGTTACTTTTGGATTGGCAATATCTTTGTCATTCTGGAAAAAAATATTTCAAATTAAGCAAACAAGAGAATTTTAAAAAGATCAATTTAAAAGTTAACCATTGGTACCAAAGATAGGCCCTTGACGAGTACCTGAATTTGAGTCTCTGTCAAGGGAATCTTAGATAGATTGAAGACTATTTATCTTTCTGTTGACTTCTAGTCAGTATTTAGGACCCTGTCACTAATTCTTTGTTTTTAAGTCTTGCCACTCCCTCTCCTAGTTTTTTGTGGTCCGCCCCTTTTTTTTGTTTGACTAAAAAAGGTTGTGATCCACTTGATTCTTCTGAGGTATCAGTTTTTCCAGAGAAGACTCTTTGTCTTCTTGTCTTCCTACCAAATTATTTGCTATGTGTAAATCCCTGGGGATCAATCTTTGCTTGTAATACTCACTCAGTGTTAAACAAAGTGAGTGTAGTTATATTTCTTTTTTTTTTTTGTAACTTATGTTTTATTTGCAATTTTTTCAGTAAATAAAGCACTTTGTGGTACATACAAACATCAAAGTAATGCATAGGTCACAGGTTAGTGCAAAACAACATAAAGAAAAAGAAAATAAAAAGGGGCTCCAATAGGAGCAAAAGACATTGTAGTGCAACAGGCATTTGCATCGGTTATATGGAAGGCCGGCATAATCTTGGGCTATGGTGAACTACATACATATTGGGGAACAAAATGAGCAATGAGGAGGTGGGCTCAGGTGTGGAGATAGAGCCAGTTATATGACCAAAGGGACATGGGCATCATGGCGTAATATGGGAAGGACTGCACAAGGGTCTCAATGATTGCTACGAGGCCAAACCCCTAAGTTCCCACAACGACCAGACCTTGAGGTAGTAATCCATCCTGTTTTGCATATAGGCAATGTTTGACTCAAATATTCTGTTGCTGTTAACTCTCCGGATGATTTCGGGCTTAGTTGGCGGTGTTGGATCCTTCCATCTGGAGGCAATTGCTAGGCGAGTAGCTGTTAAGATCTGATTCACTAGAGCCTGACCACTTCTACGTAATTTGGGGATGGGTTTACCAAGCAGGAGAACAATCGGATCCAATGGGACAGGACGGGCTATTATCCGGCTAATGAGATCCGCTACCTCTTTCCAGAGCTGTTGTACGAAGGGACAGTCCCAAAAAATGTGTGGGAGCATGCCTTGGGCCCCACAATTCCTCCAGCATGTGGGAGGGTGATTTGGAAACAGTCTGTGCAAGCGGTCCGGGGTGTAGTACCAGAAGGTTAGAATTTTAAAGATGCTCTCCTTTTGACTGACACAGGAGACCATTCGCCTAGCATTATCCCAAATAAGGGACCAATCTTCAGCTGTCAATGGATGTGGTAATGCCTGATCCCACTTGTCCATGTATTTGTGTCTCAGTTGTGTAGGACCTGAGGGAATGGCAAGTAATTGATAGATCCTGGTGATAAGGCCTTTCTGTGGCAAGCTGACCGTTGCTAGCAGTTCAAAAGCCGTAAGGCGGTTTGCTTTGGCATAGGCGATGTAGGGTCCCAAAAAATGTCGAATTTGGAAGTATTCATCGTTTGGAGAGGCAGGATCTCATGCGTGAGGGGATTGAGCAGGTCCCGGATCATAAAAAAGTGAGAATTGGACCATTTTGTGTAAAAGGAAGATTCCATCCCTGGGGGAAATGCAGGGTTTCGTAGAAACGTGGTCAGGGTCTACTTGGAAGAACTAGTTTTACGCCAGATTGAGCAGGTGAGTAGGGTTGCAGAAAATGCAGAGGTGGGAATCTGAGCAAAGTCCGAGTGGCCCCAAATACAAGCATTGAAATGAAAATCATTTATCAAGACATTTTCAATATGACCCCAACAGGTTTGCGAGGACCAGCTAGACCAGGCCAGTAGCTGTCTGAGGTGTGCAGCCTCATAGTGTTTTTGTAGGTCTGGGATGCCCAAACCTCCCTGTCTAAGTGGTGCCAGCAAGACAGATTTAGCAACCCTGTGGCCTCGGTGAGCCCAGATAAAGTTATGGAATTGAGATTGGATAGCCTTAAATGTAGCTGGGGAGATTCAAATAAGTACAAATATTTAGGCAAAATAGACATCTTTAAAGCTGCAACTCTACCCAGCCAGGAAATGGTGTATTTGGACCAGTTTTCCAGCAAGCTCTTTGTACGTTGTATAAGGGGTTTGAAATTCAGGTTATATGTCTGACTCAAGTCAGCTGGGATCTGGGTGCCTAAGTAGGTGATAGAGCAATCTTTCCATTTATAATTGAAAGCGGCCTTCAAAGCAGATAGGGCTCGTTGTGGGATACGTAAGGGAAGGGCATCAATCTTATCAACATTTAATTTATACCCTGATAGGGTACTATATGTGGTTATCAACTGATGTAAATTTGGCAAGGATACAAGGGGGTTGGTGATGGTGAGCAGGACGTCATCGGCAAAGAGGGCTATTTTATAGTGAGTTTTCCCTACTAGGACTCCCTTTATATATGAATGGAGGCGTATAGCGGCTGCCAAAGGTTCTATGCTCAAAGCATAGAGCAGGGGGGATAAGGGGCAGCCTTGCCGCGTCCCATTAAAGATTCAAATGGGTTTACGCGATTGAGTTATATTTCTTTTTTTTATCTTTCTAGTTCCTTTTGGACATCCTGAGATCTGGCAGGAGCAAAAGCTGTTAAATAAAAATTGGTTCAAAGGGGCTTCAGTAAAAGTCAAGGTTTCTGCTCTATTGGTAAAATCTCTGGATACAGACCCAACCTGCTCCATTGGAAGTAAAAGATGATTTTCACACAAGAAAACAAAGCAATCAATGTTGTGACTTTAAGGGGCAGATTTACTATGGGTCGAATATCGAGGGTTAATTAACCCTCGATATTCGACTAGGAATTTAAATCCTTCGAATTCGAATATCGAATTCGAAGGATTTAGCGCAAGAAATTAGATTGATCGATCGAAGGATTATTCATTCGATCGAATGATTAAATCCTTCTTTTTTTACTTCGAATCATTCACTCGAACTTAGTGAATCGGCCCCTTAGGGTGTTATTTGCTAAACTTATTTTTTTCTGGTGAGGTTTTCTGGGCAAAAACTAGAATTTTTAGTGAAAAAAAAACACATTTTTTTTAAATTTATTGCAAAAATTCTGAATCCAAAATTCTGCCATCTCAAACCGGTCACGTATAAGTAAATGGCAGATGTCAAGATCTGCTGGGTTTTGTCTGATAATCCAAAAAAAAAATCCTAATTTTCGTGTTTCGAAAAAATCTAAAAGATTCTGGCGTCTAATATGAAAAATTTGTACGATTGGGGTTTTTGCTCAATTTTATCAATTTTTTTCCAGACCTGACTTTTCCAAGTTATTTTATTGATAAATAAGATAAAATCATGAATGGGAGTTTGGTCAAACTTGGTTTAATAAAAATATGAGATAAATTTGAGTTTTAGTAAATAACCCCCTAAATATGCCAAAATTTGTAGTAGCATTTTAGTAAATTGCCGATAACATGCTTAATATGCCTAGTTATCTCCATATTCCTTACAGTATTGTACCAGAATCATATAGAAAAATTATAAATAGGCCTGCTTACTTCTATATTTCTTAGAGATTTGTACCAGGAAAAAGTACAGACTGAAAACAATTAACAGAGAATCTTTGGGAAAATGCCATTGCTGCAAAGGATCTCGGTATTTAGTCCCAGTAAACAAGCAAGAATACCTTGGAGCAGATCATTTCCATATACATCTTAGGCCTTTACCAAAATGGACCGTTTCACTGTTAAAATTAGGGATGCACCGAATCCAGAATTCGGTTCGGGATTCAGCCTTTTTCAGCACGATTCTGATTCGGCTGAATCGTTCTGTCTGGCCGAACCGAATCCAAATCCTAATTTGCATATGAGAACTCGCGTGACTTTTTGTCACAAAACAAAGAAGTAAAAACTGTTTTCCCCTTTCCACCCTTAATTTGCATATGCAAATTAGGATTTATATTCGGTATTTGGCCGATAATTTTGCAAAGGATTGGGGGGTTCGGCCAAATCCAAAATAGTGCATTTGGTGCATCCCTAGTTAAAATGTCTGAAAACGCCTGTTGCGGCATGCCATAGCAATGTATGGAAAACACTTTTGCAGACTCACAGATGGACACCAATGCAAAATGTAGAAGTGTGTTTCCCTTAGCAATGGGAATGGGTGATTTGGTCATTTCACCCACTGCTTTTGTACTAGAGAGAAGTTCAGCATACAAATATACAATACAGTTGCTGATGATACATCAGGGTAAACTGAAACCATAAAAACATTTTTATTCTTATACAATCTGCTACATGTGTGAAAGAGAAAGTAAAATGAGCATTTCTTGTAAGTTGCAATTCAGGATTGGGATAGGTTCGTAATGTTCCTTTATTTGCATGTCCTGTGTGTTTTTTAACCTTTCTCCCGTACTCCCATTTCCCTTCAAAAATCTTTTTTTCCAGTAAATGGTAGCTCTGTTCACATTCATGAATCAGTTCATTTCTGCCTCAGTAAATACCATATCTTTTTGGTTTGATAAATCATAAAATAGATAAAACGGCTGGAGTCCAAAGCTCACTGAATAAGAAGGCAATTAGGCCCTTTGTATCAAAGGAGAGTAAATTGTTTGAGAGCAGTAAAAAATAGAGATTCTGTTCTTTTTGATGCAATTTACTGAAAAAAAAAAAAAGAAGTGGCGGGATGGGATCCCGCCCCAATTCCAGCACTGGGTGAGCAGAAACCTAGACATTAGGATGACAGTGGATTACTATTAACATGTATTTATATAACACCAACATATTTCGCAGCACTGTAAAGTAAATGTGTTTATACAACAAGTCACATGAATTAAATAAATAAAACCTATGGAGTTACACACATCACAACCAATACCGGTACAAAGGTAAGGAAGGCCCTGTGCAAAAAGAGCTTACAATGTAAGTGAAGGGAATAAGACAAAAGGTGTGGGAGTAAGCAAGATCAGAATTAAGTGGTGGGTGAGAGATGTAATACTGTGTGTGGTATTGTATTTGGTAGTTAAGCAGAGTGAGGGTAGGCCTCTCTAAATAGGTGCATTTTAAGAGATCTTTTGAAGGCAGAAAGTTTGGGAGAAAGTCGGACAGACCGTGGGAGAGAATTCCAGAGGAGGGGTGCAGCCCTTGCAAAGTCTTGAATGTGAGCATGTGAGGATTTAATGAGAGAAGAGTTGAGTAGCAGGTCAGTAGAGGAGCGTAGTAAGCGAGTGGGTGAGTATATAGAGATGAGTTCAGAGATGTAGGGTGGGGCAGAGTTATGAAGTGCTTTGAATGTCAGGGTCAATAATTTGAATTTGATTCTGAAAGGTAGTTTAAAGATTGGCAGAGTGGCGTGGAAGAGGAGAAGCGGTTGCTGAGGTGTATGAGCCTTGCAGCAGTGTTCATTATGGACTGGAGAGGTGACAGTCTCTGGAGGGGAAGGCCAGTTAAAAGAGAGTTACAGTTGTCTAGACGTGATATGATGAGAGAGTGAATGGATATGAGAAGTAAAGGATACTTGGCCTGGGGAAACGGGGTGTTAGTGGAATTGTTAGCTATGATGGATACTTCTGGGATGTTACTCGTGTTAGTTGGAGGAAAGAGAACCATTTCAGTTATAGAGAGAGGTTTAAGAGAGGTTTAGAGAGGTGTTGCGACATCCAAGTAGAGATAGCGGACAGACAGGAGGAGACCCGAGTTAGGAGTTCTGGGTTAAAATCAGGAGAGGAGAGATAGATCGGAGTATCGTCAGCATAGAGGTGGTAGTGGAAACCATATGAGTTGATTAGTTTGCCAAGGGATGAAGTGCATAGGGAGAATAAGAAGGGGCGAGGACAGAACCTTGAGGAACCCCAACAGAAAGAGGTAGGGGAGAAGATGCTACTCCATTGTAGGAGACACTGAAGGAATGGTTAGTGAGGTAGGAAGAGAATAAGGACAGGGGTGTGTCACAAAGGCCAAGCGAATGGAGGGACTGGAGGAGGAGAGGGTGATCTACACTGTCATATGCAGCTGAGAGATCAAGCAGTATTAGTAGTGAGAAATGATTGTTGGCTTTAGCAGTTAAAAGGTCATTAGTTAGTCGGGTTAGGGCAGTTTCAGTGGAGTGTTGTGGCTGAAATCCAGATTGTAGGGGGTCCAGCAGGTTATTGTCAGAGACAAATGAGTCGGTTGTAGACTAGGCGCTCAAGTAGTTTAGATATGAAAAGTAGCAGATAAATAGGTCAGAGGTTGTCAGGATTGGAGGGATAAAGAGAGGGTTTTTTCAGAACGAGGGTGACAAGAGCACGTGTTAGTTGAGAAGGAAACATTCCAGTTGAGAGAGTTAAGGTTTCGATTAGACTAGAATTGGTATTGCGGAGAAGTTTTGAATTAATAGGCTCAAACGAGCAGGTGGTAAGGTGAGAAGAGGCCAACAGTTTTGAGACTTCCTCATCAGTGACAGGGGTGAAGGAGCACAGGAGAGACTGGGGAGTGTGGGTGGTGGAAGTCTAGGAGGGTTGAGTAGTGTAATGTCACTTCAGTTTTGTTTTTGAAGAGCTCAGCAATATCTTGAGCAGAGAATAGTGATGGGCGAATTTGTCCAGCTTCCAAAATTCGCAAATTTCCTGTGAAAGATTTGGGGCAAAAGATTTGCGAAACGTGAATTTTGACGCCTGTTTCAGAATTGTTGCCGGCGGCAAAAAAGTTTGATGTGGGCAAATTTTGGTGGTAATTTCGAAAATGTACTCGCCATCGGTGAAACGCGCAAATTCGATGGCGCCGAAATGCTCAAATTTGCGCCTGGCGAATAAATTCACCCATCACTAGCATAGACAGATAGAGGGGGTTGAGAAGGGGAAAGAAGAGTGTTAAAGGTGGAGAAAAATTGTGCCGTTTTTTTAGAAAGGGAGTTAATGAGTGAAGTAAAGTATGTTTGTTTGGCTTGGGAAAGGCTGGTGTTATAGGAGTGTAGGGCAGATTTGTAGCTCCAAAAGTCTGATTCTAAGTGGCATTTGTGCCAGCGACGCTCGAGTGCATGTGAATGTCTTTGGAGCACTTTTGTATGAGCAGTATGCCAAGTTTGAAGTGGTTTGGGTTTAGTTTTTGCAGGAGAAAGCTCATTAAGGGCAGTGGTGAGTGAGTGCTATAGTATACAGAGGGACACCTTGCTACATGCACATAGTAGTCATCCGTGTTCATGCAAAAGAGGCATCCCGATGGGCCAATTTCTAAGGCTACGCCGGGTTTGCTCGTCTTGGGACATTTTTAACGAACAAGCAATGTTGTTGTGGGATCGCTTTGCGGATAGGGGATACAGGCTCCAAGATATAAAAATAGCATACGAAAAGGCAGTCATGGCGGATCGTGAGAAACTATTGAACTATAGGGCTGAGTCTAATCAGGGTGTACTCTCTAGAACAGCCAAAAAGGGACAGTCGAATGTTCATTTTGTACTACCCATAATCGTGATGCACATCTTATTAGAAGGAGCTAGGGATGGGCGAATTTTTTCGCCTCGTTTCGCCGAAAAAATGACGCCCAAAGACGCGCGACAAAATAATTTCGCCGCGCGACAAATTTTTTTTGACGCCCATAGACTTTAATGGGTGTCTGTGACATTTCGCCGGCAGCGAATTTTTGGCGAAACGAAACGGGTCAAATTCGCCCATCCCTGGAAGGAGCATCAGGAAGTATTGGGGTGTGCTTTTACAGGACCCCGTCCTTGGGAAGATTTTGGACAAAGCATCCTCATTTGTATATAAACGAGGTAAAAACGTGGAAGCACACGTCTCTAGGAATCTCATAGATGAGGACGAACTAGATGTAAGACTTGTGCACTGGTCAAGGTCTCTAAAACTTTTCAAAGTTCAATAACATGGGCCACGTATAATATTAAGCATTATTTTAACTGTATGTCCAAGAGGGTCATTTATGGATTGCATGAACATATGGATGTGGGGCCCAGTATGTGGATAAAACAGTTAGGATGGCCAGTACCCGTATCTTGGAACATATGTCGGCTGTTGATCGCTCAGATCTGAAGTCAGCTATAGCCAAGCATCTGGTGGAAAAGCATCAGGGTGAAGTGTGTATCAGTTTCCAAATTATAGATACGCCACCAAGAGATATAAGGAAAGGAGATTTAGACCAAAAACTCCACAGGCTAGAAGCTTTCTAGATCTACCAATTAAAAAACACTGAAAATTATGGGGGACCCAACAGAGAATGGGAGATTAGTGCATCTTTAGAACATCTTTTTGAAGCTTACGTGTGGATTGACAATTTGGTATACTGGACGACCTAACATATTGAGTATACATTATAGATGGTAAATATAGAGGCATGACACATAGGCTTGACCAAATCCCTTTATTATTATATTTAAATGACAGTTTTTTATTTGTTCAATTGTAAATGGAGGTGTAATAAGTACCTCTCTTTTTATCTATTTTTGCTATGATTACTATTATATAATCTGTAAAGTATGCAGTTATTATACATGTAATTTCCTTTCTGGTTGAATGTAAACATAATTTCCCCAATCAGCATTTACTTACCAGGAGCTGTTTTGACTTTTGTTGTATTACCCTCTAATGGTTAATGTTTTTATGGGGTGGGGTTAATGTGGTTATTTCTACTGGGATGAGGGGTTTGGATATCTTATGCTTTTGAGCAAGTGGCGGGACGCCACGAAACGCGTCAAGCATGGGATACTAATCACATTCAAATGAGCTGGATTTATGCTTTTAATTATATTCAATAAATGAAGATTTTATCCAATATATCGAGTGCTCCGTATGAACTATTGCATACTTGAATTCTTAATCGTCCAAGACCGGAGGCGTGGATACGTGGCAGCACAGGTGTAATCAGCGAAGTGCGGTGAAGCCAATGCTGGCGCAACTTCGAAGGTAAATAAATTTGCCCCTTAGAGTGAAGTGAGTCAAAGGAAGAAGAGAGATGCGACCTGTCTGGAGCCTGCAAGTCACGGTAGGTACGTGTTTGGGGAATAGCAGGGGGTGAGGAGGGAGTTAGTGAGAGTTGAAATGTGAGCATATTGTGATCAGAGAGGGGAAACTGTAAGTTAGTAAAGTTGGTGGTTGAACAGAGTCTGGTAAATATGAGATCCAGAGCATTACCATTGGAGTGAGGGGGGAGTCTGAGCACAAAGATAAGCCTAGGGAGGAGGTTAGTGAAAGAAGTTTAGAGACAGAAGAGTTGTTAATGTTGTTAACGGGTATATTAAAGTCACCTAATATGATGGATGGGATGTTAGATGAAAGAAAATAAGGAAGCCAGGCAGCAAAGTTGTCCAAAAATTGGCCGGTTGGTCGTGGAGGTCGATATATGGCAGCAATTCAATGTGAAACTGGAGAAAAGAGCCTAATGCAGTGAGCCTCAAATGAGGAGAATGATAGGGAAGGAACAGGTGGGAGAACTTTAAAAGTACAGCGGGGAGAGAGAAGCAAACCTACCCCACCTCCAGGTCTGTTTCCAGGCCTGGGAGTATGAGTAAGGTGTAGGTCCCCATAGGACAGGGCAGCAGGTAAGGCGGTGTCTTGGGTTTTTGGGTATAGGGACAAGAGTTCTGTACTGTTGGAATTTGCACTGAACAGAAGGAGCCAGTGGCCGTGATATAACTGGGATGGGGTAGGGGACAGGGTTTGGGGAAATGTCCCCAGCTGCCAGCAATAGAAAGTAAAGATAGACTAAGTGAGAGCCGGATTTGTTAGTTCTTAGTTTGTATGAAGAAGAGGCGTAACCTAGCTAAACACAGTACTTTATATACTTCATGTGTGGAGAAGGAAGGAGAGGAAAGTAGAAAGGCTGAGATTTGTATAGATTTTTGACTTGATGGGTGAGGTGGTGAAAAATGTTTTAGGAATCAAGAAAGTGAAAGGAGGAGAAATGCAGGATAAAGCATTTTTGAGTAAGAAGTAACAAACTAGCAGGTACAAAAAAAATCAGTTTTTTTCTTATCCCAGCTGGTTCACTGTTGATTGCAGGGGAATCCGGTTCACTTTGCCTTGTCAATGCCTTATCCAACTGTCGTGTATAACTGCCATTTCCTAGCACTTGTAAAAAAAAAAAAAAATATTATTGACTTGGAACATAATATTTGTTTAATATAAGTTCCATACAGGATGCTTTGCAGAGTGATCTTACTAAATTATAGAACTAGGTATCAAATTTTGCAAATGAGATGTAGGGGGTTATATATCAAAGGTTGAATATTAAATTTTTTTATAACTTGAATGAACTCAAATTAACTCACAACTTGAATGGTATCTTATTTAAAAAAAACTCAAATGGAAAAAACTTGATTCTGCGAGTTACAGTTGCGAAACCCAAAAACTCTAATTAATGGAGTTTTTGGCTGTAAAAAACTTGAATTACTCAAATTATTCCAGTTTTTGGGCAAAACCCTCTAAAAAACACAATGCAGACGATTAACATATTTAAATGCTCCAAGGGACCTCTGCCTCATACATGACCTTGACAGGTTTTAGATGGTGTATGTTTGGATTCAAACTATTTCCAGGGTTGGTGTACAAAAAAAAATTTGAGTTTTATTCTTTAAAAAAAACTTACAAAATTAGAGTTTTGTTAACCTGAAAATTTGAGTTTTGACCAAGAAAATAGACTCGAAAACTTGAATGTTCTTGGAAAACATAACTCAAACCTTAAAAAATAACCCCCTTAATATTGATAAGTGGAAGGTTATACAATTTGTTACAAATAACTGAGTTATACACACACATGGTAGTGTGTTGGGGGCTCCTTAATTGAGAAGAATTTGGAGAATTTTGTGGATAACAAGTTGTGGAACTCTAGCAGTGTCACTCAGTGACAAATAAAGTACTGGCTTGCATAAAATGGCCTTCATTTGAGGGATGAAAAGATAATTTTGCCACTTGATAGATTGCTGGTAAGGCCTTACCTTGAGTGTGCAATGCAGTCATTTTTGGGTCCAGTCCTTAAAGAAGGATATTAATAAGCTGAAGACAGTGCAGATATGTGCAATTAAACTAGTAAAAGGAATAGAAGAATTAAACCAAAGATTGTCAAGGTTGAGGCTGTTTTTTTCTGGAGAAAATGTGGTTGCAAAGGGCTATGATTACTCTTTACAAGTACATCAGAAGACATTATAGACATATAGTTGTGGATCTTTTTTCCCCCACAGAAATGATCAACCAAAGAGAAGGTAGTTCTTCAGAGTGAGGGGAGTAAGGTTGTGGGAATGTACTGCCAGGTGATGACAAAGTGGCTTAGATTATTTCTTAAAGGAATTGTTCAGTGTGAAAATAAAAACTGGGTAAATAGATAGGTTGTGCAAAATAAAAAATGTTTCTAATATAGTTAGTTAGCCAAAAATGTAATGTATAAAGGCTGGAGTGATTTGATGTATAACATGTCAGTCAGACACTACTTATCAGCTCTCTTGGTTTACACTGACTGGTTGCCCTGGTTACCAGGCAGTAACCAATCAGAGTCTTGAGGGGGGGCCACATGGGTCATAACTATTGCTTTTGAATCTGAGCTGAATGCTGAGGATCAATTACAAACTCACTGAACAGAAATGTACCATGTGGTTCCCCTTCAAGTCGCTGACTAACTCAGAGTTATAGAGCTGAAAAGCAGGAAGTTGGATTCTGCCTGTTTTATTAGACATCTGTTCAGTCCAGCCTTTATATAATAAATTTGTGGCTAACTAACTATATTAGAAACATTTTTTATTTTGCACAGCCTATCTATTTACACAGTTTTTATTTTCACACTGAACTATTCCTTTAAATAAGCATAATATAAATATGTGAGTGTGGCTGCAGTTTTATAATAAGTTTTATATATACAGTACATATATATTTACATATTGGTACATGGTTCCTTTTGCCTTGTCAATGCCTTGTCCAACTGCCTTGTATAACTGCCATTTCCTAGCACTTGTAAAATATAAGCAACTGCCTTGTATAACTGCCATTTCCTAGCACTTGTAAAATATTAGCAACTGCCTTGTATAGCTGCCATTTCCTAGCACTTGTAAAATATAAGCAACTGCCTTGTATAACTGCCATTTCCTAGCAGATGTAAAATATTAGCACTTAGGAAATGTTAGCACTATTGCCATGCCACTAGTGCCATCCCCTATACTGGGCCTGAATTTATATGTAGCTGATTGAAAAAACAGATTAATTGACTCTTTAATCAATTAATCAGCTATCAAAGGGCAGAGTTGCTACAGACACCAGATCAGAACCAAGTTTGGGGCAATAAAATATCTCTTGTTCACTGAGGAATAGACACAGATGTGTGTTTGAGATATTTATCAAAAGCACTAAAGCAGAGTAGGCCTAACAGACAAAAGTTATTGGGGTTAAAAGATACAGGTAGGGATATAAACAGAATTACCAGAATAAGCAGTATTTAGCAGTTGCAATAGAGTGGTGTCTATAGCAGTATATGGATAAGCAAAATTACCTGTAGGTGGGTGTGATCTATTTAGTCTGCTTAAAGGAACAGTTCAGTGTGAAAATAAACACTGTGTAAATAGAAAGGCTGTGCAAAATAAAAAATGTTTGTAATATAGTTAGTTAGCCAAAAATGTAATGTATAAAAGCTGGAGTGACTGGATGTGTAACATAATAGCCAGAACTACTACCTGCTTTTCAGCTCTAAAACTCTGAGTTAGTCAGCGACTTGAAGGGGAGCCACATGGGACATTTCTGTTCAGTGAGTTTGCAATTGATCCTCAGCATTCAGTTCAGATTCAAAAGCAACAGTTATGATCCATGTGCCCCCCCCTCAAGTCTCTGATTGGTTACTGCTTGGTAACCAGGGTAACCAGTCAGTCTAAACCAAGAGAGCTGAAAAGCAGGAAGTAGTGTTCTGACTGACATGTTATATATCAAATCACTCCAGCCTTTATACATTACATTTTTGGCTAACTAACAATATTAGAAACATTTTTTTTTTATTTTGCACAGCCTATCTATTTACCCAGTTTGTATTTTTACACTGAACAATTCCTTTATGCTTTTAATATTGTACCATACATATGGTTACTGACAATATAAAGAAATATTGACTTGGAACATATTTGTTAAATATAAGTTCCATACAGGATGCTTTGCAGAACGATATGACTAAATTATAGAACTAGGAATCAAACTGGCAATTAAAGGGGACCCATCACCCAAAAAAATTATTCAAAATCCTTTTTTATCACATTAGTCAAGCAAAATGAACTTTAATTACACTATATAAATTATTTGAATCTTGTTTCCTTCAGTCTGGGAATTCATAATTGTAACAAGCAGACAGGAGCCATTTTGTGGACACTGTTATTAAGACAAGTCTTGTATCATCTCAGAATCTTGTTTGTGCACCAGAATGGGGGACCCAATGTCCATCCCCATGCCCTGGCTACACAATTAAATGGTGAAGCAAACAGGGCATTTTGGGGAGAGCAGTGACATTTAGGAAGTGCTGAATGCAAAGTGAAAGTCATTGTCTGCCCCACCTCTATGCCTAGGCATAGAGGCGGGGCAGACAATATTTGATTGACAGCTGAGATTTTTAAATGCGCTTACAACAGCTATGAATGCTTTAATAAAAAATAGAAATTGGATTTCACGTTTAATTTAAAAAGGACTTTAATTATATAGCTTTTTTTGTGTCTGGGTGAGGGGTCCACTTTAAGATTTAGGGGGTTATATATCAAAGGTTGAATATTATGAACTTGAATGAACTCAAATGAACTCACAATTCGATTGGTATCTTATTTAGAAAAAAACAAATGGAAAAGAATGGAGAAGAATTTGGAAAGTTATGTAGATAACAAGTTGTGTAACTCTAGCAGTGTCACTCAGTGACAAATAAAGTACTGGCTTGCATAAAAATGGCCTTCACTTGATGGATGAAAACATAATTTTGCCACTTGATAGATTGCTGGTAAGGCCTCACCTTGAGTGTGCAATGCAGTGCCATTTTTGGGTCCAGTCCTCAAGATGGATATTAATAAGCTGCAGACAGTGCAGATATTTGCAATTAAACTAGTAAAAGGAATAGAAGAATTAAACCAAATATTGTCAACGTTGAGGTTGTTTTTTTGGAGAAAATGTGGTTGCAAAGTGCTATGGTTTCTCTTTACAAGTACATCAGAAGACATTATAGACATATAGTTGTGGATCTTTTTTCCTCCACAGAAATGATCAACAAACGTGAAGGTAGTTCTTCAGGGTGAGGGCAGTAAGGTTGCCAGGTGATGACAAAGTGGCTTAGATTACTTCTTAAGTAATTATGTAAACATACCCAGAGCAGAATGGCATTAGTCAAGGTTTCCAAAGGTCTAATAAATTTGCACACACACTGTTCTCAGTGTATTTGGGTTTCATTGTCCTTGAGTTATCTTGTAAATTGTCCTGATAAAAAAATTAAATTTCCAACTGTCAGTTTTAGCAGCTTAAAAAGCAGTTTTCCCTGTATTGTGCATCACCCACTCTTCTATTTAAACAATATGTTATCTTCATACCTTAAGTCTACTAGAAAATCATGTAAACACTGAATAAACTCAATAGGCTGGTTTTGCCTCCAATAAGGATTAATTATATCTTAGTTGGGATCAAGTATGAGCTACTGTTTTATTACAGAGAAAAAAGAAATTATTAAAAAAAAAAAATTGGATTATTTGATTATAATGGAGGCTAGGGGAGACGGCTTTTCTGTAATTCTGAGCTTTCTGGATAACGGGTCCCATACCTGTACTGCACATTTGATCAATGATATACAGTAAGTGGCTTTATCCGTCATGTAAACCTTAAAGAGCTACATCATCATCCCTTCCTATTTGTCGAATGGAAATGTATGGGGGCTAGAGGAGGGGCAGAGCTGATGGAGTGCGGAGCTGGTTGGTGATGTTCAGAGGGATAAAATCAGCTCCAAAGGATCCAAAGGCTGATTCTACAACTACCATTTTCACTATGAGTGCATGCAGTGTGTTGCATTTTTTAATTCTTCTTATGATTTGTCTTTTCAAACATAAAACAATGGTGCCGAATTATTATTTATTCAACTGGAGAATCCAGAAGGATTCCCAAAAATTTAACGTATTTTAGGATTTATCAAATCAAATTCCAACTGTCATTTACTGTGGTGGGAAAGTCCTCATTTACTGAAATGAACAAAGAAGGTACAGAGGAAATAGGTAAATAATCAAGAAAATAGGTTAAAAACAGATTGTAAAAAAGGGGAGGGGCATACATTACTAGCCTATTTTTTTATCTTATCTTATAAGACACTTTTCTTTTACATTCTCACACGTAGCAGTAACTTTGTGGGAATGAAAATGCTTATTACATTGTCTGAGGTTCAACTTAACCGTGATGTATGATCAGTAAATGTATTTTAGACTTGCATGTAAAAGGAGATGTAAATCCAACCTTAATGCTGTACCACTATGCCCCCTAGTTTTCTATAGATGTTGCCAAAAAAATTAAAAAGCGTGGCCTTAAGATTATGGTGGTTGGAGGCACAAAGATCATGGCACTATGTGTACTTTGTCTCATGCACTTTAATGCATTGCTCTTTTACCCCAGCCTGTTGCGCACTGGGAGTAATTGAATCCCTACATTACGGTCGTTAGACTGTAGCTGCACACAGCCACTTAATTTATTGTGGATTTTATACTTTTTATTTATTCTTTTAACTCACATTTGTCACATTGCACATTTTATATGTCTTTTATTTTTAAATAGTGAGTAGAAGCAGGCTCCTACAGGTCTGCACAGATCTAGGGGTGGATGCGTGGCCATTAAGCTCCTCCTTCTAAAACTGAGCTCTGCTGTGGGCGAATATATATTTGAGGCTTCTTTGGGTCATTTGTTACCCTTCCCCTTGTAGGCTTCATCTGGAGGGGATTTGACAAAGGTGCCCCCCTGCTCTTGAGGTGAAGGGGTTCTGAAGTCCTTTACTCCCTGTGGGACTTTTGGCTGGGGATAAATGACCCTTAAGCCCATACTTCTGCAGTAGCTGTTGCTCAAACTACACATTCCAGGATACCTTGAAAAGTGTCAGGGTCTGAAACGATACATGCATGTAGAGCCTCTCTTTCATGCATGATGTCAGCGAGTAACCCTGGAAGTAGGTATTACTATTCATTTAAAATGTAACAGGAAAAGGGCAACCATGTCTGAGAGTTTTAACCTTGAAAGCAGCAAGTAAGTTGCAAGTAAAACTTAGTCCCTGTGTAAAATGAATAATGAAACAATAGAATTCTTAATGAATCAGATGCAAGTTGAGTATAGTTGGCCAGCTTAAATATATTGCAATATATGGACAAACAATTCCTGTTTTAAGTGTAAGGCATTGTTTTAGTAGCTTAAGGCAGAAAATGTGTCAGTGTCCTTAATATATTGATAATGGGTTGAGTGCAGAGGATCTATTGTCTTTGCCTATATGAATTTTGTATTCACATCCTCATTGCACCCCTGTCTAATGGTTTAAAAATTAGTGGTGAGTACAAAGTTTTTTTGCGAATGGTCACAACCCTCCTGGGCCAATATCACAACCAAGGGCATAAATTACAGATGCTGAGACTAGAGAGAAAAAAATCAGACTTAAATAGTCTTCAATAATCTTATACTAAAATATTGATTGATACTGAGTTTATATATGCTGTATCCCTACATATCTTGATTTACTCTAAAGCAACATCTCAGATTAGCTCTCATAGTTAACTCAGCTATTTGTTTAGCAAAAGCACTGCACATAATTATACATAATTAATTTTTTAATAATTGTGTAGCTTTTCACAATAAATAGGAAACAATTTACAAACTATTGTAAAATATGGGGTAAAATATGATAAATGCAAGGTTGTGTTAAGCACCTAAATCTAGAGTTCTTGCACTGATACTTTCAGCGTTAATATATATGCAGTTTCCCACTAAGGGGTGTCATTTAAATTTCCTCCAACAAAAAGCATTACCGGGTCGCTCTTCCCCTGAGCATGTGACCCATTATCTCCCCACACAGGCAGTGGTACAGGCAGTGCTTCCCCTATTGTTACACCAGTATGACTACTGTTTCAAAACCTACCTTCCTTATGACCCAGCATGTATGCACTTCTGAATGTTGCTGGAGTAATACAGATTGGCAAGAGCAAGGACAAAACCTTCCCCAACCAGTGGCTTGTGAGCAACATTATGCTCACCAACCTTTTGGATTTTGCCCTCAGTGGTCTCATAGCAGGTGATTATTTTTTAATTCCTAGTTTGGAGGCAAGTTTTGGTGCATAAAACCAGGTGTACTGCCAAACAGAGCCTCCTGTAGTCTGCCAGTCCATATAGGGGCTACCAAATAGCCAATCACAGCCCTTTGGCACCCACAGGAACTTTTTATGCTTGTGTTGTACCCCAACTCTTTTTACATTTGAATGTGAGTCATTGGGGAAAAAAAAGGTTGGAGACCCCTGTTTTAAAAGAACGGCATTTGCAGTGACAATGAGGTGGATGCCCTTTGCTTTGGACACAGGGTTGTATGCCAAATCAGTGCATGCCAAATTACTAATTATAGATGCTATTCTCTTGTTTTATGATCTGTCTTGTTCAAATAAATTACTTTTTAAAGCTCCTCCTCTCACCCCACTTTATGGGTAACCTTGATGAGAACTAACAAATGGGAATGTACCTTGCAATTTTTATATATATTTATACAGATTTGTTCCTCATACCAAAGTCTAGAGCTATGTATAAATACTGCTTTATTGTATGTAGGCATCCACAGATGCTCAGTGTTCTGCCTCTCTTTATCTTCTCAATGTTTAGGCCCTGAAGGAATAGAAAGAAAATCATCTGATCCAGGTATGAAGAATCAATATTGTTGATAATGTATATTTGTATTCAAGCAAGTACTACATATACATACTGCACTGTACAGTAGAGCAAGACAGGGACAGACAAGGATATATGCAATAATAAAATATATACAAAAACACAAATATATATAAGATTAGATGTTAAGTTTTAAGAGACAGAGGAAGGATGTCCCTGCACCACATAGTTTACAATTTAAGCTTTGTTGGGCACCTAAAATACTTTGGAAAACTTCAAACTTTTAGTTTTAGGTGGGGAATGCCTTCTATGGAAGAATTGTAAAAGTTGATTTAACAATAGATACCATGCATAATAAAATAAGAGGCTGTCATTAACTAATCATTTTTTCATATGTAGAAATGTAAATTATTCTTTTACATATATGGAAAATGCCCATAGAAGAGTATTTACATAGTGACTCAGTAAATTTGGGTGAAAAATAGTCCATCACGTTTAACCCATCCAAATGAACCCCAGTGCAAATGTATCATATACATAAACAGAACTAACATATATAAACTGTTTACACTGATAACTATAGTAACTGTAGATTTTAAAGGGATTGTTCACCTTCTAACACTTCTTTTAGTTCAGTTGGTTTCAGAAAGTTCACCAGAATCACCAGCAATAAAAATGGTTTCCAATTGCTTTCTATTATCTATTTGTGACTATTTTTCTAATATCGACGTTGCATTAAAGGCAGCTGTTATAATTGATATGATACAATAGTTGCTTCTGAGACATGTAGCAACTAAGGGGGTTATTTAATAAAATCCAAATGTATCTAATTTTATTTAAAAAAAAAAAACTTGACCAAGATCATATGCCTGATTTTAGCTTTTTTTTTTTTAATAAAAAAACAAATTTAATCTTTTTTTGCAGAAAAACATGATAAAATCGAGCAAAAATACGAATTGCTCAAACTTTTTGGGTTTTTTTTCCGAATTGCTTGATTTTTTCTAGTTTTTACCTAAAATCCTCCAAAATGTCAGACTTTTGGGCTAAACCCAATGCAGACCATGAAAACTTTAAATTGTTATAGGTGCCTCTACCATTGACTTACAGATGAAGCCACTTGGATTTGTGTATGAAATGTGTCATGACTCAGGATAAACTGAAGAAACTGTTATCTAAAATCATCTCAACTCATTTATTGCATTTAACATTTTCATTAGCATACCAAAGCACCATTGTTCACAATGGTGAACGCTTTAATTAGATGTGATGCTATGATGCAATTTTCTGTGTTAAATGGGATAAGTGGGTAAAATTTGTTAAAATATTCTGAGTTAATCACACAAACCAAAGTGGTTTCATCTTTATACAGGACCACAACAGGTCTGAATGGAGGATTTTCAGATTCAGGCTTTTTGCAGCATCAGGGTATAATAAATCTCAAAACAACTTGAATATTTAGAGATTTTAACATTTGGATTTTAATAAATAACCTTTTTAAGTTGCAATTTGTAACAATTCAAAATCTGTACCTCGATCTCTGAGATGCCAGACTGAAACACCAGACAGAAACTTCAACTTTGGGAAAAAAGTTAACAGCAAAAAAAGGAAAAAAAGTTTTTATTTCTGGTAAACAATGAGGAAACAACCGAACTGTAATGCCCTCTAATGTACCTGTAAAGTGTAATTATGTGCACTCACTCTTTTTCTCAAGCAAAACAACCCCAACCATGACAATTTACCCTCATAATTTAAGTCTTCCCTCCCTCTAACCAGTTTAGTTGCACTTTGGGGCAGATTTATCAAGAGTCAAATTTCGAAGTGAAAAAAACATCGAAATTCGACCATCGAATAGGCTAGTCCGACATTCAAAGTCGAAGGATTTTAAAGATCGTACGATCGTACTACGATCCTACGACCGCACTTCGAATCGAACGATTTAATCATATGATCGTACGATTATACAAAAAAAATCCTTTGACTTTTCAAGACTTAGCCAAATACTGGCTATAGGTTCTAGGAGGTCCCCATAGGCTAACATAGCAATTCAGCAGGTTTAAGGTGGCGACGTGTCGAAGTCAATGTTTTTTAAAGAGACAGTACTTCGATTTTAGAATGGTTGAATTTGTGTAGTATTTTCAATTCAAAGTCGAATTTGGCCTATTCGATGACCCAAAAATTACTTTGAAATTCGAAGTTAATTTAATTCGAAAATTCACTTCAACCCTTAGTATATAGGCCCCTGAGTCTCTGCACTCTCTTCAGCTCATTTATATCCCTCTTAAGGACTGGAGTCCAAAACTGCCCCCATACTCCAGATGAGGCCTCACCAGGGACCTATAAAGAGACATAATTATGTTTTCATCCCTTGAGTTAATGCCCTTTTTAAATTCAAGACAATCAAGTGTACACATTACTATTTGCGGGGGAATTTAAAGGGGTGGTTCACCTTTTATAGTTATATGCCTTTTTCTTCTGACTCTTTCCAACTTTCAAATAGGGGTCACTGACCCCTTCTAAAAAACAAATGTTATGTAAGGCTACAAATGTATTGCTATTGTTACTTTTTATTACTGATCTTTTTATTCAGGCCTCTCCTATTTATATTCCAGTCTCTGATTTAAATCAATGGTTGCTAAGGTAATTTGGACCCTAGCAACCAGATTGATGAAATTACAAACTGGAGAGCTGCTGAATAAAAAGCCAAATAACTCAAAACCCACAAATAATAAAAAATGAAAGCCAATTGCAAATTGTCTCAGAATATCCTTCTCTACATCATACTAAAATTTATCTCTAAGGTGAACAACCCCTTTATAAAAGTTGGTAACAGAAATAATACTGGCAATGTGTACATTTATATCTTTTGTGGTAACAAATTTTCCTTTTCACAAATTTGATATAGCTTTGCGAACCCCAAAACTGTTTAGTGGCCACTTCCAACAGCGGAAGAAAGATTTTTTTTTAGTTTGTGTCAGTGCACAGTGAATGTAATAAAACTTCTTAATGAAAAAGTAATTTTTGCCCCAAAAGATATTTCCATCACCTTCAAACACTTCTTAAAGTGGAATTTTCATGACATTAATAATTCTTGAGATGAATCATAATATCGTTATTAAAGTTTCTAGCTATAATGTATAACAAGTTTTATACAGTTTTCAAAATACTTCACTTTACAGTGATCCCACTGAAAGTTGCTTCTATGTTACTGGACCTCTGGCCAGCTCTGAGGTTGGGTTCTTTTCAAAAACAAGTCTGTCCTCAATTTTATTTGTTAATCATAAACCATTAAAGGAGAAGGAAAGGCTGTTTGCACTTGGGGTGCAAAATGTTAGGCACCCCTAAGTGATTGGATTGACTTACCTGAATCCCCAGACTGCACTGGCCCGGGGTTATACCAGTGAGCACCACGGAGCTCACCCCCCTCCTCTCCTCAAAGGCATGTGAAAAAGCAGTATCAGTAATCCCTGACCTTCCCACTTATCTCCTGCTCGTTCCTTGTTCAAACACTCCTGCACAGCACATTTAATGCCTGCGAGTCCTAGAGCATAATTAAAAGTGAAAGTACAACCCTGAACATTGAAGGACGCCACCAATTATCTGCCTATCCTCCGTTTCTGAGGAGGGGAAAGATTTGTAGCAGGAGTTGTGTGGAGAATGGAGGGGAAACGGAGAAGGAAGTATTTGAAGCCACTGTACTATGGACAACACTGCCTTTCCACATGCCATTCTGAGAGGAGGGGGGGGGAGTCAAAGAAGAAAGCATGAGATTTGTGTTTTTAGGTGGGGCAAAAAAGGAAGCTTTTCAAGCCACTGTACTACCAATGATAAAGTAGGAGACAGAAAAGAAAGCAAAGTTAAAGGAGACCAGACACTCTAAGAAATAATTCCAAATCCTATTTCATGATGTTAGTCAAGCAAAATAAACTTTACCTACACTTTATAAATGATTTAAATCTTGTTTCTTTTAGTCCTGGAATTAACAATCACATGACAATTTGATTTTCACTATTGTTCCCCTTTAAAAGTGAACAATGCACAATTCAAATGTGCAATGCAATAACAATCTAACAAATAATATTACATGCGTGGGGAAATGCACATATTTATTCTTTTATAACTTTCCCCCCTTAGTGTATAACATTTATGTTTTTATACCAAACTGCATAACTTTGCATATATCAACAATGAATCTTATTTTTCAGTTTGCTGCCCAGTTTTTGCCAAAGTGGCAGCAACCCGCATGGAACTTATAGTTTTTCAGTAAAAATAATAATAATTACAATATAAATAAAATAATAAAAAAATAATAGACAAAACTTACATTACTCACCTCCAGGTCATTAATAAACAAGTTACAGCAAAGGGCTTTTGTTTAACACAACACTCAGTCTTTTTTGGGGAGATTTTACATTAGTAACTAGGGATGGGCAAATTTGACCCGTTTCGTCAAAAAGTCGCCCCTGGCGAAATGTCGGAGAGGTCCATTAAAGTCTATGGCCGTCAAAAAAATTTTGTCGCGCGGCGACATTGTTTTGACGCACGTCTTTTTTTTTTTTTGACGCATAATGCCATACAAGTCTATGAGCGTAATTTTTGAGGCGAAAAAATTCGCCCATCCCTATTGGTAACATGTAGATTATGGTGCTATGGGCTGGATTTACTCATTGGGCACCAATAGGCCTGCCGCCTGCCTGCTCTTTGTCCCTACAACCCTCCCCTTGACACATCCACGCACACAAATTTCCTTTTTCAAGTCCAGAACACTGAAGATTGGTGCTTGGGAAATTTTAAAAAACTATCAAATCTCCTGTATGTCCCCAGTGCTTCAGAAACAATGTGGATGCAGCTGGGTGGTATGCCACCCCTAAAATACTGCCACCATATGCCCGTGCCTTTGTGACCTTCCCACAAATCCAGGCCTGATGGTGCTGCCAGTGAACATCCACTGGAAAGAATTTAGTTTGTAAAGTGTGTAGTTCACCTTTAATTTTCACCTTTAATTCAATAGAATAATTACACACATTCAAAGGTAATTCCACTAAACATTTTAATTTTATAGTTATGGTAACTGTGTAAAGTTAAACATAAGCATTCATTTTTTTCCATGGGCATGCTCACCTATTTATTCTCTGACCCATGTGTATAAAGTCCTGAGCCAGTCTCTCACAATATAAGGGATTAAATCAGTTCAGAGGTTTACAATAATGACAGAATAGAGTAGAACAGAACAGATGGCAGAAAGGACAGATTGACAACAAGCACAACTAGAAGAAATTAGAAGGAGTACCCTTTGAAATACCTTAAAGAGGATGTAAACCCATTTGTAATGCTGTCCCACAGTGCCCCCTAGTTTTCTGTACAAGTTACTCAGAAACAGCAACATACGGCTTCTTTTCCTAAAGCCATGTTGCACAATAAAAATAAGACTTTTCCCCAAATCTCCACAGCCAGCAACTGCTTTAAAATGCAAAACAATCTCCAATGAGAATCCCAGCTGATCTGTGTAAATCTGGCCCCATGTTCTTTGAGAACTAGGGGGTATTGTGACAGGGTTTACATTCCCTTTAACCATTTACATTTTGTCTCCTTTCCCTTTGTAGAGTCTATGGATGAATCTGTCATTTGAGACCAACGCCACCACTATCCATTTTTCCTAAACATAGAGTAGAGCTTGTGATAAACGTCAAGAAGTAAACATGCCAGTACAGATAAGTAAGTGATTATTTTTATATATAAAAATACATAGAGACCAAGGTGTCAAGCATATACTTTGAAACAATTTTTTAATCATACTAGCTTACCAATTTCTGTTTGCTGACTGATTTATGACCTTGTTCAGGTGAGTTATTGACTAATTGACAATGAAAACTAGAAAATGAAATTAGTGCTTTGATGCCCTTGTATATAATTTTTGTAAAATGTTCTTCCTGATGCTTGTTAAACAGGACCTTAAACAGGTTGTAAACCAACCATAATCCTGTCCCACGGTTAAGCCATGCTAGGAGCTGTAGTCCAGCAACATTAGGGTTGTATTTTTAAAGCAATATTGCACAATGTACTTTGCCAAAACTTTTCCCCAAATCTCCACAGCCAGTGACTGCTTTAAAATGCAAAACAATCCTCCAATGAGAATCACAGATGATTTGTGTAAATCTGGCCCCATGTTCCTTGTTCCTGCAACTGGAGTTCGTAGCTTAAAACAGTTCGTTATAAAAATAAAACTGGATAAATAGACAGGCTGTGCAAAATTAATAATGTGTCATATAGTTAGTTAGGCAAAAATGTAATGTATAAAGGCTGGAGTGACTGGATGTGTAACAGAATAGCCAGAACACTACTTCCTGCTTTTCAGCTCTCTTTGTTACCACTCATTGGTTACCAGGCAGTAACCAATCAGAGACTTGAGTGGGGCCACATGGATCAGAACTGTTGCTTTTGAATCTGAGCTAATATAGCCAAATATGAGTGTCCCAATCAATCTAATACCTGAGACACTTTAACATACATTGGGACTCAAATTCTAATCTGCAAATTATTAGACATCCAAACAGTTCTAAAACCATATAAGTTTCTTATCAATCTGCCAGTGTGTTCAATTAAAATAACCCTAACCCTTGATAACATACATACTGTAGATGTTACCATTGTGGGCCCCTCCTTGCCAAGACATACAAATACTTATAGCAATTATGTATAAAAGTATCTCTTGTGTAGACCTTAATCAAAACATAAGTCATAGGCGAAAAATTCGACACGCGCAAATTTGCGGCAAATTTCCTAGTTTCATCACCAGTGAATAAATTTGCAAGACTGCAAAGAAAATCTGGCATGTCAAAAAAATTTGGTGATAGTCAAAATTATTCGGACGTCCGTTGACTTTAATGCATTCGGACAAAATAGGCGCGCATATAAAAATGGTCGCTGGTGTCAAAATTGACGTGGTCAAAATAATTTTGACACCCACTGACTTCAATGCATTTTGCTAATTTTACGACGTTTTGTGAATTTCACTGGAAATTTGCAAATTTTACAGGGGGAAGAGAAACGGGACAAATTTGCCCATCACTACAAAACATCACCTATTGTACACATGCACAATATCACTTGTTATATTGGAATTTTAAACCACCCAATGATATAAGGATTGGTTCAGTTTGTTAACTGAGCACAGCCATAAGGTGGCCATAGACGTAACAATTACGATCTTTCTTGGAAAAGATCTTTCCAAGAAAGATCGTTCGTCTCAATACACACGTGTAGAGCTGAATCGCCAGAGATACAGGTAGATATACGGGAAGAAACAATAGAATTCTACCTGTATCTGACGATTCAGCACTAACAATGGGCGATGTTTGGGTCCCTTCAAAGGCACCCGATCAAAATGTTCCGTCCAGCCCAATCGACGAGCCGACCGATATCCAAGTCTTCTGTCGATATCGGTCGGCTCTTTTTCCACCATACACGCAACGAATATCGGACGAAAATTCGTTTTGTACGATATTATCTGTGCGTCTATGGCCACCTTTATCCACAATCAGTGGTGGAATCATATCCTTAACGCAGTACTGTGTTCCCAAATATATTACAACCAGATATTCTAGCTTGTCTAGCATCACTTTAAGGATCCAATTTGAAACAATACACAAGTCTGCACAAGTCACTCAATTAAAATAAGATGTTATAGCAAACATCTCCTATGCCTTGGTTTCAAACTGTGTGCTAAATCCTCCCCCGCCAACTGCTGTGCGGCTTTTAAGAGGGAGAGACTGCCTAAACCAATGCCCATTTTAGAAAAAAAGAAGTAAAGTGGTGTAATTAAAACCAAAGTGGTACTTTTTTTCTGAATATTTTTTCTATGGCCCGACCAGATATATATGCAGAGCTGATATCCGGCACACAATGATAGTCTTCAATAAATGTGAATTATTGTTTATCATAGTAGTGAGTCATGCCCAATATTTGAACTGAATACTTATCAGGACCAGTACTGCTCAATTAGGACTGTAGCTCCAAAACAATATTGGCAGGCTTGTGCTCAGACTGGATGACCAATCTGTGGTAAGTTATTATTCCATAGCATATCACAGGGTGGTATTGGGGGCCCACAGCCAGCGGTACAGCTCTATACCTCGACGATAGTTTGCCAGAAACTGCTTTCCCATCAAGTCACTGAATAACACTTTATAGATGACATTTTTGGCTAACTAACTCTATTAGAAACATTTTCTATTTTGCACAGCCTATCTATTTACCCAGTTTTTATTTTTACACTGAACCGTTCCTTTAAGCCCAGTTTCCCAGCACTGAACAAGTCTGTCCTTTATCTTCATGTTTGATTCCAGTGTCATATAATGAAGAAAAAAATAAGATAAGAGCAAGATGTCTGACATGGTGCTGGGATTCAACATTCTTATTTGTCAATTATTTTGCATTTATAATTACATTTTTGATCAGTTGAATTGTCATTGGTGAATTTTCTTGCTTCGTCTGTAAGGTAACTAGATGTTCTCAGGTTACAATGATTAGATAATATCACTGCTTACTTGAAGTGATCTTTGGTATAATTAAAGTTATAATTACAATGTAGACCCTTGTATAATTACAGTGTAGACCCTTGAAAAGGTCCTGCCATCTCGATTGTTTATACACATGTGTTTGATATCAGTGCACTCTAGACCAGGGCCAATATTTCTCTTTTACCATTGGGTCTCATTGGGCCTCTCTACTGAGCTCCAGGGAGCAGCTGCTGCCTCCGCTACAGGCTGAATTTCATCCTCTTTGTTCAAGTCCTCCTTCTTCTCCGCTGCCCTACACCCAAAGCAAGTTACGGCCAAACCATCCTTAAAGCATCACTGCAGCAATGCTTCAGTGCCAGGCTGTGCTGCAACTTCTCTGGCTTGGGAAGAGGAGCCACACTGAATTTGAGGTCCTGGACACCTTCTAGTCTCAGATCCAACAGTGGTTTATCCCATGCCAACTCCAAGCAGGTACTGTGATCTGCAACAATAGACGCAACCTGCTGGCTATATACCATGCTTCACACATGTTCTCAACCTTATGGTGCAGAAGTTCTTGAAGAGCTACAAGGGGGTTGGGTGATGTGCTAGAGAAGGCACACAGCATGTTATTGTAGATAAATTACTAGCACAAGGAAGCTTTGTTTCAATTATTTCTTACTAACAACAATATTACTTTTTTCTACAGCAAAGATCAAGATTACAGCAGGAGCAGGAGCAGGAGCAGTAGCTGTTATTGTTGCTATACCAGTTATCTGGTATTTTGGTAAGAGAAGTTTATTAATCATTTATGTATAATATAAAAGCACTGGTATAGAGACAGATTTACTTTTTTTGTATGTTAATTTATTTAACTTTAATAAATCTTTCGTGTTATCAAATTGAAGAAATGCAGATTTCAGCACTAATATCCAACACCGTAGGCGCCCCCTAGGCCGCGTAGTCCTAGAACCCAGTGGCGCCCGCATATCCCCCCTACCATGATTGCCTGCACTGGAGCGATGGGGAGCTGTGCTCCCCAGTACTCCCCAGAAAGCGGCTGGAAGGCATGTCACCCCTAATATTTTGCCACCCTAGGCCAGGGACTTTGTGGCCTCACCACAAATCCGAGTTTGCTAGTACCTTAAAACTCATTGTTCTGAAAGATCGGAACAATAGCAATGCCATTCCTTTTTATAACAATAAAGTCTCTTGTTGTACTTGACTCAAACAATTGATAAGATAAGTGTATCAGAAAAGTATAATTCAATTTAAATTGAATTTAAATTAGACACTAAGGGGCAGATTTACTACGGGTTGAATTTCTTAGTGTAAAATACTTCGAAATTCGACCCTCGAATTGAAATACTTCGACTTTGAATATCGAAGTTGAAGGATTTCTTACCGAATTTGGCAATCACACGATCGAATTAAATCGTTCGAATTGAATGATTCGAACGATTTTAGCTTATTGGTCTACAAGGTCCCCATAGGCTAACATAGTACTTCGGCAGGTTTAATTTGGCGAACTATTGAAGTCGAAGTTTTTTTTTAAAGAGACAGTACTTTGATTAGCGAATGGTCGAATATTTGAACGATTTTACGTTGAAGTCAAAGTAGCCTATTCGATGGTCGAAGTATCCAAAAAATTACTTTGAAATTCGAACTTTTTGAACTTCGAAAATTCACTCAAATCCACTTCGATCCTTGATAAATCAGTAATCAGTTATAAAAAGTGACACATTAAAAATTATTAGAAATAATGTACCCTATACATATTAGGACATACCTTATATGTATTTAGGACAAATTGCACCCCATACTCAGTCTTTTGGCAAACCAGTCCCTACCATTCATATTCAAGGTATAAACTTGCGTCCTGACCTCTACTGACTCTTAGCTAGACATCTTACATTCTAGACTTAGCTATTCTAATGACCCCTAGCCATACTCACAGATAACCTTGTCATCTGCACATGCACTGTTACAAATTTTAGCAACAGGTCAAGGAAGATTGGGCTCTAAACAGAAGCCAGACTATGTGCCAAAATCCTGTTCCTCTACAGACTGTACAGAGATCCCTTGCTTGCTCTCACTTTTGCCAAACCTTCCTGAACAATATCCACAAACCCATATTATATGCAATAATTTTAATACAAAGCATATAATCTATTGTGTTAGTCATATATTTATACTTTTATAAAATACAAGAAAATACACACTTCACAGGGAGGGATACCCAGTCACTGCTATATTAACCCACAAATAATATGCTATGATTGATTCACACATGGTTCTAATACAAAGCACTAGCAATGAATCCTGTACACTGTCCAATGTGCTCAGAAATTCCCTCACCAATCACCACTCCAAATGGATATTGATTTGAAAAGGCTATTAATTTGCCTTTATTGGCAGCTGATATGTCCCCATGCTACAGGTTATTAAAGCACAGCAAATGTACAGTATACACATGGGCAAGTGCCTAATCTGCTGTGACCAATTGCCAACCATATAAAGAAAACTGAAGAGGGGCTGATCTGTAGAAAGCACTATACAGTATGTGTTGCATTCTGGCATGGAACAAAATAGAGGAATATTAGTACTTTATAACGTCAAAACTGTATAACAACTATTGTTGGGACCAAATGACACTGTGGGATTGTTATTATTATAAACAAAAATGTAAGTAATTCATATATCTGCTTCTTTACATATAGTAACAAAAAATGCACAACCTTTTTGTGACAAGAAATGTGGCTCATCTTCACAATGTATCCTCTTGTCCCAGTGGTGTGATGGAATGGTCCATTGTCCCAACGGAGAGGATGAAATGTCCTGCGGTGAGTAATGGGCAAGTCTTACCCACATCTAGAATGTTTTTTATTGTCATGAAATGATGATTAAAATAACTTGTTAGACATGTAAAAATGGTCTTAAATATAAACCATTCACCCATAAAAATGCCAGCTGATGTGTGTATGTCTGGCTCTATGTTTTCTGCAACTGGAGTTGGAAGCTTTAAGCCCAGTTTCCCAGCACTGAACAAGTCTGTCCTTTATCCCCATGTTTGATTCCAGTGTCATATAATGAATAAAAAAATGGTGTAATTATCTCTATATGTAAGATAACAGCAAGATGTTTGATGTGCTGGGAATTGGCATTCTCATTGGTCAGTTATTTTGCATTTATAATGAAGCGTTTGATCAGTCAAATTCTTATTGCTGAATTATCCTGCATATACAATTACAGTTTTTGGCAACTTCTATAGACTAGGGGGTGCTATGGGACAGCGTTACAGCTGGGTTTACATCCCTTTTAAGTTTGAGCTCAGTGCCACTTTAATATAACTGCTGCCTGTGGAGACCTGGGAAAGAGTTTTAATGTATACAAATTAAATACCTTGTATATTTTCTTAATTAAAGTTACAACAAAAACACCACTCATGTGTGAAAAAAGATGTGGCTCCTCTGTCTATTGCATCTTGTCATCCCAGTGGTGTGATGGAGTGACCCAGTGTCCTTATGGAGAGGATGAAATGTCTTGCGGTGAGTAATGAAGTTCAACCCTTCCCCACAATGTTTAAAAAACATAGAAATTATTAAAGGAGATGTAAACCCAGGAAAAAAAGGCACCCCATGGCTCCCCCCGGAAGTTGCTGAAAACCGTAATTATAGATGCAAAAAAATTCACCAATGAGAATTCTTCTGATCAAAAACTTAATTATAAAAGCAAAAGAACTGACCAATGAGAATGCTGATTCCTGGCACCATGTCAGGCATCTTGCTGTTATCTTACATAGAGAGATTATTATGCTATTTCATTATCCCTTCATCCCAGTGAAATCAAACATAGGGGTTAAAGGACATATTTGTTGTAATAAAGGAAGCTTTAAGCCCAGTTTCCCAGCACTAAACAGACCTGTCCTTTACCCCTAGTGTAATATAATGAAGTAAAAAATTACATAAATACAGTATATCTATAAAATATCAGCAAGATGCCTGACATGGTACTGGGAATCAGCATTCTCATTGGTCAATTTGTTTGCATTTATAATGAAGTTTTTGATCAGTAGAATTCTCATTGGTGAGTTTTTATACATTTATAATTACATTTTTTATCAACTTCTATAGAAATTTAGGGGGCGTTGGGGAATGGCATTACTGCTGGGTTTACATCCCTTTTAATGTCTTTCATATAGGTCACACATTCTTTAACCTTTTGTGGCACAATATTTTCTCTCTTAAGAAAAAACAAGCATCAATAATTTCTATATCTGCTTGTAGTAACAACAAAAAAAACGACGACAACAACAACAACAACATGTGAAAAGAGATGCGGCTCATCAGCACATTGTATCCTCTCAACTCAGTGGTGTGATGGGGTGATCCAATGTCCTAATGGAGAAGATGAAATGTCCTGTGGTGAGTGATAATAGGCAAGTCTGACCCACTTCCAGAATGTTGTTAAAGGGGATGTAAACTCAGCCATAACACAATCGCACAGCACCACCTAATTTTCTGTAGAAGTTGCTGGAAAACATGATTATAGATGCAAGAAAATTCATCAATGAAAATCTGAAAGATCAAAAGCATAAGTATAAATGCAAAACATCTGACTAATGAGAATGCTGATTCCAAGCACTATGTTGGACACCCTCTTTTTATCTTATGTAACCCTTTCTACACCCCTTTGTCTGTGTTACACTCCTCGTGTGGCACTTACTTGATGACACGGGACAAACCTGAGCCACTCCGCAGTGGTATTGGGAGAGACTGGGTACCTGGTACTTACTAGCGCCGCGCCTCCGCCTAGTGGGATCCGGGAATGCACCTATGGGTGGCCCCACTAGGAATACAGTAATAACACACAGTATTGGTTAAACTAAATAATGGTTTATATAAAATAAATGGCCAGCTAGTACAAGCAGCACTCCTAACTGGTGGCAATAGGGCCTCACTAACTAACTTGCTAGTGCCAAACTGTCTAACTAACTAAAGAAGGCAAAGTCCTTTAATAAAACAGTCTCTATGTTCAACCGCCTCTTTTAGGTAATGTCCCTTTAACCAGGATACTCACTAATCCTCTTTGGAATACTTTATAGCTCTCTCCAGGCAAATCCAGCATATTCAGACATACAGTGCGATTACCAGTCCCTTCGGATGCTCAGATAGGAATCTTCTGCTGTTTGTTCCTCCAGTCTGGATTCCTTTCACACTCTCTGTCTCTCCAGGCACAGTATGTGGCTTCCCTGTGCCAGCCCGATCCAAATGAATGCTTTTGGTGCAGCCTTTCAGCTCTCTGGGCCCACCAGCAGCTCTCTTGCTTCCTTCTCTGTCCACCATGCGCTCTCTATGTCAGGCTCTCTTCTTTGCCAGTATCTGTCACTTCCTTTTCCTGCCTGCCACTCCTTAGCTGCTGTCACTTCCTGTTGCACTGAAATCACTGACAAGCTGGTTGCTAGGTAACAGCTTACAGAACACAGACACAGGCTCTGTACTTCTGCCATTACAGGGATAAGGGCAATGCTTTTGCACTGATTCTCTACACTTACATATAGAGATTAGTATGTGATTATTGTGTTATTTTGGCTTCATTATATTACTTACATCACACAGGTTCATTGCTGGAAAACAGGGCTTAAAGCATCCAACTACTGAGTAAAGTTTGTTTGAACAGTGCTGCGCAGCAGAATGTGCTACCCCTTTAAAGGGGTTGTAACCCCAACCACAATGGCATCCCACAGTGCTTGTTCAGTGCTGGGAAACTAGGCTTAAAGCTTCCAACTCCAGTTGCAGGAACAAACATATCTCCCAACTGTCCCTTTTTCAGAGGGACAGTCCCTCTTTTGACAGCTCAACTTGAGGTCCCTCATTTGTACTTGAAAGTCCCTCTTTTCTCTGCACTAAACAGCCAGAAAAAAAACAAAGTTTCTCACTTAATTGGCTTTTGGCAGAGAGGCCAGTACAGCAAACAGGTGCAAATAAGATGCTTTATAACAATTTTGAGATAAGAAAATAAGTAATTTTAACAGTTTAGATAAGGAGAAATATTTTCAAATTTTTATAACCTGCCAAACTTTGTAAAATGAACATGGTAATTAGGGGGTGCGGCCACAAAATGGGTGTGGTCAAAAAAATTGCTGCACTACATGCAAAAACATTTTTTGTCTCTCTTTTTATTTCCAAAATGTTGGTAGGTATGGTTCAACTACTACATAATAGCTTTAGCCAGAGACTTGGGACTGATCATGTGCACAAAGAACATGGAGCCAGATTTATACAGATCGGCTGGACTGTTAGGAGGCATGCATAACTACTGCGACAACCTAACCGTTACCTGATATATGACCATACCTTAAATAAACCACACTGAGACGAAAACTTCCTTTAAGTGGGTGAGGGTCGGCCACAGCTTTTATTTGAACAGATTATTAATCAATACCGTAAACAGAAAAACTTGCCATTAAATTACCAACCATTAATTTCCAAATGCCAGCCACCGCAGCCGCGGTGGGCATGTAGGTCATCCCAAATACCGCCAGTATAACTAAATGGCAAAGACACATTTGTACCCCGCTGTGACAAAAACATATATCCACACAGAAAATAACAGTGAAATACAAAGCGATACATGCATGAAAGTAGTGAATAGGAGTAGACATACCCCAATGGTTTAATTGTTTTTTTTTTTTTTTTTTTTTGTAATATCATTTATTTATGTATGTAAGTTTTTTTTTTTTTTTTTTTTTTTTATAGTAGTAGAAAACACAAAACATACAAAAACTTGCCCAAGAAAACACTGCTGACATGAACATGGGAGGGTGGGTGGGCAGCTCCACCAGCGTTCCAGGATCCTGAGGGAAAAGGAAGCAGGTAAGGGATTCCTTGGTTATATAACTGCCCTCCCCTTCTGCTCCCCACCAATGCTCTTTAACCTGCCCCCTTAAGGACCAATCCCCTTGCCTTTCCATCCTTCCTCCCAGTCCATGGCACCCTCGCTACACCCTTTGGTGCCTTCCAGACTGTTAGGAGGCATGCATAACTACTGCGACAACCTAACCGTTACCTGATATATGACCATACCTTAAATAAACCACACTGAGACGAAAACTTCCTTTAAGTGGGTGAGGGTCGGCCACAGCTTTTATTTGAACAGATTATTAATCAATACCGTAAACAGAAAAACTTGCCATTAAATTACCAACCATTAATTTCCAAATGCCAGCCACCGCAGCCGCGGTGGGCATGTAGGTCATCCCAAATACCGCCAGTATAACTAAATGGCAAAGACACATTTGTACCCCGCCACGGAGGAGTTCCTGTAAACCTACACGGAGCTCCGACCCCCACCCAAACGCAACAGAGCAGCCCCTATACCATCCTGCAAACCAGAAAGAAAAAGGTCGAGCCCGATATCATTGAGATGCACACCGTCACGCAACATGAGGCCCTGATCGATACCCTCCAACTGACGGTGCCGAACCACAATGCCTCCCCTGTCACGAACAAAACGAGAAACCCTGGAATTAAGAAGGCGCCGGGCCCGTTCTATCGCATGCGGGTCCCTCGCACCCCTCCAGCACAACCTGGGGACAATTTCCGACCAAACTAAAACAAATTCCGAGAAAAAAGCTGGAAACCGGCCTATATCCGACCTCATGAGGGCTAAAAGCTCCGCCACACTTACGCGGCCGAGGTCATTGCCGCCTGCGTGGATAACCAATATGACTGGGGGGGGAGTAACCCTGCTGATTGCCACCACTTCCGGTAATACCTGCAACCACCGCAAACCTCCAATACCGCGCCATTGAAATTGTAGCCCCGTAAAACCCAAGGATTCATTTCCGGGACGAAAAGAAGCTCTGTGTTCCGCCCGACGAATATAGGAGTGGCCAACCATCCAAACAGTCGCTTGCGGGTGCCCTGGAAGAAATTAAAGCGTTATTAAATCTGGCCGTATGTAAGTAGTAAAACACGCTGATTTCCAGCGACCAATCTTTTTAATGTGTTCATCCTTGAGGCCACAAAGACTCGCTTCCGTTGCTGCCCCAATGCGGAACGAGTGAGTTCCAAATTCGGCAGGATTAAGACCAAGCTGACACAAGCAACGTTTAAACATGGCCGCAAACTGAAAGCGGGTCAACGGGGAACCATCAAGGTGTGAAAGAAAACGGTCACCCAGGGCTCTAATTGAGGAAAAATGCGACACCAGGGTGCACGGGCAGGCAGGGCCCGCTATCGCCGTTAATGGGATCCAACACCCTTTACCCATAACATCAGTCTTAGAGCGCCGGATGCCCAAAAGAATGGAACCCGAATTCCCAATCACATCACTGGACAACAGGCCCCCCAGTTTAGACTTGCTTTGCGGGACCAGTTCACTAACTCGCAATGCTGCAAAGAAAGCTAATGCAAAAGCAGTTCTGAAAAGAGCTACCTCATAACTGGATTTACACACTGTGGGCAATATAGCTAAAAGTTGGCACAGTAGTGCAAACGACACTGGTCTTCTGGAGTCTTTTGTGACCGAAGTCCTGGCCCAACCTTTCATGGCTTGCAATATGGGAAAACGTTTTGTAACATCTTCAACCCCCATGAGTTTAAACAAGAAAGCCAAACCCGTCAATCGCTTTCTTGCAACTGCCACAGAGTGGCCATGCCCCCGAAGTTGCAAAAGGTAATCCACAGCAACCTGAAAACAGTTATCGGGTGACCATACGGCGTCAACCGGGAACAAAGAGAACCACTCAGCCCAAGCCTTACCATGCGCCGCCCACGTGGCTGGGGCCACCGAAGTTCGGACCATGTTCATAAGCTGCGCTCCACTATCTCCCACAAGGTAGTTGGGCATTCCTGTCCGCGGGACTCTGCCTCCGGGACTAAATCCCGGAATTTCTGCCACTGTGAACGAGAGAGAGCATCAGCTGCTGCATTGGAAACCCCTGGAACATGCTTGGCCCGAAACCAAATGTTGTGCGTCAAGCAAAGCAGGACCAGGTGGCGCAACAAAGCTAAAACAGGCAAAGAAGAAGACGTCAAGTTGTTAATTGCGAATACAACACTTAAATTATCTGTCCAAAAACAAACTTTTTTATTAGACATGAGTGCGCCCCAGATTTCCACGGCCACCACAATAGGGAAAATCTCAAGTAAAGTCAAATTCTTGCAAAGCCCAGCTTCGGCCCAATACTGAGGCCAAGCGCCGAAACACCACTGATTGCCAAGGATGGCCCCAAAACCTATAGAGCCAGCCGCATCCGTAAACAGGGATAAGTCGCTATTACCAATTTCGGGGCTCATCCAACACGACCTACCATTAAAGACCTGTAAGAACCGTTTCCACACCTCTAGATCTTCCTTCAACTGCCTAGTGATCCTGATAAAATGGTGGGGGGATTTCGCTCCCTTCGTAGCCAGTGACAAACGACGGGAAAAAACCCTACCCATGGGCATGATTCTGCAAGCAAAAACCAGAAGACCTAACAATGATTGGAGCTGCTTCAGGGTAACTTTGGAGGCCCCGTGTACTAACTCGACTAGCGCTAGCAACTTAAACATCTTATCGCTCGGAAGACGGAATTCCATCTGAATGGTGTCAATCTCAATGCCGAGGAAAGTCAAAACTACGGTAGGACCTTCTGTTTTTTCCTCTGCGAGAGGGACGCCAAACTGCTGAGCAACAAAACGAAAGGTGGCTAGGAGGCCTGTACATCTACTGCTGTTCGCTGGGCCCACAAACAAGAAATCATCTAGGTAATGGGTTAAAGAATGAGAGCCTGACTCGGTACTGACAACCCACTCTATGAAGGAACTGAAAACCTCAAAGTAGAAACAGGAGATTGAACAACCCATAGGCAGGCACATGTCATAGTAGAAATGACCATCAAAGAAACAACCCAATAGATGAAAACAATCTTTGTGGACGGGCAGCAGCCTAAATGCAGATTCGATGTCAGCTTTAGCCAACAGTGCACCGTGACCTGCCTTACGAACCAATGCAATCGCACGATCAAAAGGGGCATAAAACACTGAAGCATCCTCCTTGCTAATGCCATCATTGACGGATTCGCCTTTAGGATATGATAGGTGGTGAATTAAACGAAATTTACCGGGCTCCTTTTTGGGTACCACACCTAAAGGGGAAACCCTCAAGTTGGGAAAAGGTAATGATGCAAAGGGGCCCGCAATCCTGCCTAACTCCACTTCCTTTCTTAACTTGTCGGCAACCACCCCGTGGTGCTCTTCCGCTGACTTGAGGTTGGTGGAAAACAAAGGTTTGAATTTCAACTGAAAGGGGATGAAAAAACCAAAAAGAAAGCCGCATCTAAGCAGGGCGGCTTCCCGCTTCTTGGGGTACTGATCTAACCAAGGTGACATTGCTAGCACGTTCACTGGGGTTCTCTGTTCTACCTGGGATTTGAGGTGCTGCCAGGGTCTTGCCCTTTTTAAAACACCTGAGGGCCGAGTGGGCTCCCCCACAAATGGAGCACTCATGCTTGAATTTACACGTTCCGAAGAATCTGCAATGGCCCTCATTAAACAACCAGCAAACTCCCGGCCGTCTGGGGGCCGCAGAGCTGGCCTGTGAGTGCCCAGCGGCCCCCGACAGAAAGGGAGGGGGACGCTGGGCCATCATAAGCCGAATCCACACATCCGTAGCCTTCATGTCCCAACCCAGGTCTGGATGAAGAGCAAGTTTCCTCCTAAATTCCTCTTCATACCTCCACCAAGCTGAACCCCCGTGCACTTTGTAAGCCCCATAAATAAGATCCTGGTAAACAAAAAGTTGAGAGCACTTTTCGGGATGTTTTTGGCCAATAACCCCAGCAAGCACCGAAAAGGCTTGCAGCCAATTACCAAAAGTTTTAGCGACTCTAGGCTTTCTGTCCTCGCTTTTGTCAAAACGCCGCTCCTTATCAACCGTCACTTGATCAGGCGAGACCAGGGACCAAATATCAATGTACTCATTATTCCAAATTTTTTCCCTGGTCTCCGCTGACAAATGAGAGCCCAGCGGGCTAACCCCGCAAAAATAGACATCTTTGTATGTACCAGCCGATGGGGGTTCAGTATGTGGAGTAGGATTATTGGCAACTAACTTGTCCAAAATTTGTTTAAGTGCAACAAGAACTTCGCTATTAGGTTCACCAGTACCCACCCATGCCCCTGTACAGTCATACCCACCAGATCTTGAGGGCAGAGGTGTAGTAGCAGCATGACTCCGTTGATGAGAGGTGTTGTCATCCCGGCACAAATTGTGAAGCCGGTGGGAACCCCGATGACGTCTGCGACGTTTGTTCCCCTGCCGATCCTCTGAACTCCCATTTGAGGAAGAGGAGGGGGAGTATGACCTTGGCGATGCCCAGGCCGAAGAACAGGAGGGTACTGGGGATTGGACCCGTGAACCTCGTCTACCCCAGGTATCCCTAAGGGGGGATTCAGCTATGTTCTGAGATCTAGCAGTGGAGCTACGGCGAATACACCTGTCAGCTCCCCGAGACGTAGAACCATGCCTAGCTACCGTGGCACTGGAATGGGGGGGGGTATGAGTGGTGGCTAAAAAATCAGCATTGTGGTGGAGAGACCGCTGACCCTGCGAAAAGCCCCCTAAAGCAGAGTCAGAACAATCTGAATTACGGGGTGGGGAACTATCCTCAGAGGAAAAAAGTGGGGGAATATGGGAATGTACCCCAGACAAAACACTTTTATTGTGTACCCCAGTGTGCTTAGGTGTAACTGCTGGAACTGGGGGAGACTTTGCTGCAGAATGCAGTCTTCGAGCAGAGGCAGAAACAGGGGGAGGAGGGGAGGTGCGCGCTTCAGAGGAAGCAGCAGCAGGAGTCAGTCTCACAGACTGAATAGTGGCTGTGGGAGGAGGAGCACGCCCTGCTGCGCGTGCAGCAGCACGCGCTCTAGTAACAGGGGGCCTAGCAGAGCTGGCGGTAGCCAGCGCAGGGGAAGCAGCAGGAGACGGGCGGGCGGCTGAGGTAGCGGTCGCTTTGCGAGCCGCATTCCGGATCCGCCGCCTAGGGGGGCTGGGGCTAAGCCGTGACGGGGGGCGGGAACGCCTGGATAAACCCGCTGCTGTGCCACGCGCAGCAGTCCTGCTGCGCACAGACGGAGCTGCGGCTGTAGGGGGAATCAGCTCTGCTACAAGCTGATTTACCCAACCGGAACCCTGCTGCCTAAGCCTTTCCCTCACCTGAGCCTCTAATGCGTCAGCCATTGTGGAGAACCAGACACCCTGATGGAAACAGCTCCACCAGCGTTCCAGGATCCTGAGGGAAAAGGAAGCAGGTAAGGGATTCCTTGGTTATATAACTGCCCTCCCCTTCTGCTCCCCACCAATGCTCTTTAACCTGCCCCCTTAAGGACCAATCCCCTTGCCTTTCCATCCCTCCTCCCAGTCCATGGCACCCTCGCTACACCCTTTGGTGCCTTCCAGGATTCTCATTGGAGGATTTTTTGCATTTCAAAGCAGTCGCTGGCTGTGGAGATTTTGGGGAAAGTTTTTTTGTGCAATATTTTTTTAAGAATACAACACTGATGTTGCTGGACTACAGCTCCCAAAATGCCTCAACTTTCCCTATATGTTACATTATTCTGGGATTTGTAGTCCAACAACAAATGAGGAACGTTTGGTTGAACAATGCAGTGCAGCAGGGTTTACTACCCCTATAAGAAATAACATAGGGGCATCCAGGGCAACCTGAGTTTAATTGTTTGCAGATTTAGTTGATAGATTTCTCATGACCAATGAGACTCAATATCTTTGAACTGGTTTTTGGACTAAATCATGCTGCAATGCACTTCTTAACCATACTTTACTTACTCACATTAGTTGTTGCTGGAATACAAACATCCCAGAATAGTGTTATATAGTAACAAATGTATGGCATGCTGGAATCTGTAGTCCAGCGACATCAGGATTGTATTCTTAGAGTAACAATAACACAAAAAATAAAAGTGTATTAAAGTAATGATAATATAATGTACTGAGTGATTATGCTGTGCTTGCACAAATGGTGTATTGCTTCAGAACACTACTATAGTTTATATAAACAAGCTGTTGTGTAACAGTAGGGACTAAAATTCAAACCTGAATAAGGAGAAAAGGCACAGGATACACAGCAGATAACAGATAAGCTCTGTAGTATACAATGGGATTCTGTGTGTGAACCTTGCATGAATTTAACATAGCTTTTGTGAACCCAAAACTCCAAAAGATTGTGCCACATTCAAGCATGCTTTAAATGTCTTAGGTCCCTTACACACAGGTATTTCACTGTACAGGTATAGTATCCGTTATCCGGAAACCCATTATCCAGAAAGCTCAGAATTACGGAAAGGCTGTCTCCCATAGACTCCATTATAATCAAATTATCCAAAGTTTTAAAAATTATTTTCTTTTTCTCTGTAATAATAAAACAGTACCTTGCACTCGATCCTAACAGATATAATTAATCATTATTGGAAGCTTAACCAGCGTATTGTGTTTAATTAATGTTTAAATGATTTTCTAGTAGACTTAAGGTATGACGATCCAAATTACGGAAAGATCCGTTATCCGGAAAGCCCCAGGTCCTGAGCATTCTGGATAGCAGGTCCCATACCTGTACATTATTTTCCTGCATTCCACCGCAGCACAAAACGCAGTAATGTATAGTCTTTTTTTCCGAGTGTTTCACCCGCTTAGTGTTAGCAGAGGACCATAAGAAAGACTAAGCAGTGTTTCAGGTAGTTAAACCTCCTGCACTACTCAACCAAATGTTACTCATTTGTTGCTGGACTAAAAATCCCAGAATAATGTAAGAAATGGAGAAAAATTATCTAAATGCATTTTAGTCAATGGGGATCAATTTTTTTTTACGCACAACAATTTTTTACATGCACGAAAAATTGTCCTTGCTCCAGAGGCATTGAGGCATGAGCGTTTTTTCTTATGCCTACTTTTTTGTCTCTGCAACTTTTTTGTCCAAATACATTAAAGCCAAAAGGCGTTTTTTCTTATGGCGACTTTTTTGTCCAAATGCATTAAAGTCAATGGGCATTTTTTCTTTGTGACTTTATTTTCGCGGTGAATTTTTTCCGCAGCAAATTTTTGCTGCAGTTTTGCGAAAAAATTTGTAGATGGCGAAATTCAGAATTTCTCCACAAATCCATGGCTGGTGAAAAAATTCGCTCATCGCTTGTCAGGAACAACCAACTGAAAGCTGTTATCGTACTCTTACAGGTCAAGGGTGCAATTCACACATGAAAGAAAAGGATTAGCTCACTATATTATTCTGTGTTTGGCTAGCTAAAGGTTTAACAATGAAAGAACTACTAAATAATTTTCTTGTGACGTCATTAATCCACTCTGAAATAAGAATAATGTCTTTGTTAGTAGAAGAGTTACAGGACATTCTCTTATTCTTCCAGTGAGATTATATGGAGCAGACTTCCAGCTGCAGGTCTATTCTACAGTAAAGTCAGCATGGCTGCCCGTGTGCAGTGATTACTGGAATGATGACTATGGGAAGTTCGCCTGCCAGGACTTTGGATACAGCAGGTAAATTACTATATATGGTCTAACAAAATTCCAATATACCTATAGTTCACCAACTGTAGGTCCTATTAGTTTACAATATAATTGAGCGTGTCCCCCAATTCACAGTTATTTTGCATTTGAAGTATATATGTTAACCAGAGTTGTTAAGGGATCAAGTGACTATTTATTTGTTTGGAAGTTAGAATACAAAAGCTTGCTGTTTAGCAAGCATATGATATGTAGGTATGTATATTTTTATTTATATAGTGCAACTTATGTTTGCAGCACTGTACAGTATAACAATTATTAATAGAATAAACAGGGATCATTACAAAAACGAAATACAATAATTACAAAAACAGTTGCATTGAAGATTAAAAGCTAAGTATTAAAGATTGGAATCAAACATGGAATCAAATGTTGTTTATTTCTTGAAAAATGTGATGAAACAGGTTGTAAACCCAGCTGTAAATCTGTCCCACTGTGCCCCCTAGTTTTCTATAGAAGTCGCCAAAAAAATTGAATTATAGATTCAAGAAAATTCACCAGTGAGAATTCTACTGATCAAAAACTACATTAAAATAAGCTGACAAATTCATAATACTGATTCCCAGCACCATGTCAGGCATCTTGCTGTTATCTTACATATAAAGATAATTATGTCATTTTTTTCTTCGTTATTTGACACTGCAATAAGACATGGGGATAAAGGACAGACTTGTTCAGTGCTGGGAAACTGGGCTTAAAGCTTCCAATTAGTGATGGGCGAATTTATTCGCCAGGTTGAGGCATGCTGGGAGCTGTAGTCCAGCAACACCTGGGCCGTATAATTAAAGCAATATTGCACAATAAAATTTTTCTAAAACATTTCCCCATTTTCCCCAGCTGCCAGCTGGGAACTTCTACAGATGGTGGTACTGTTGCTGCCGGTGGTTCTGCTGCCTGTGTTGCTGTTGCATATTCAGGTGCTGTGCCATCTGCAGGCGGAACTACTTGAAGCTATTCAGCTGGCAATGAAATAATTTGTCTGAGTATTGCAGCACTTGCATTTGTACAGTACAAACTATACAGGCTGAGTTGTGTGATGTAACTACAGGAAAACCATCATCTATAAGGATGGCAAGTATGGTGCGGCAACGCCATTAAGTTTTTTGCAGCAGATAATCTCAGGCCAGAGACAACAGCAGGTTAGAGTCACTTAATTTGTTCGATTGCAGACATCTCTGGAGGGCACTTAGAGGTAGCAGGAATTGACTATAAATCTCAAAAGGCCAGAGACAACAGCAACAGCCTTAGAGATGTGATTTAAAATGTAAGCACTAACTGAAGAGAATGATTTTTGTTTGACAATGATGATTAGACAGCAGGACTTGACTAAAAGTCTCAACAGACCAGAGACAACAGTAACTTGGAGGCTTTTGAGCACTCAATTAAGAGACATATTTGTGTGATTGCAAATGTTTATACGGAGTGCTTAGACCCAGCAGGACTTGACTAGTAGTTTCAAAAGGCCAGAAAAAACAGCAGGTTAGCAGTAATGCACTCTCAACCACCCTCACACCCTACACCACCCTCCCTCCCTCTGCCACCCTCACCTCCCATCCCACCATTTCTCCTTCTGGACCACACCTAAACTAGAAAAGATAAAAAAATAGGACTTTTTTTGGATATTTGGGGAAAGGAAGAGATAAATAAAAACCTAAATTAACCTGGAACAAAACCCTCAGCAGCAGTGTGCACCACAGGGGATACATACAGCCAAACAAACATAACGCTAACAATGGTTCTTGAGTCTCACAGGTGAGCAGGCAAGCAGATGAGGGAAAGCAGTAAATTGAAATCTACAACTTCCAAACACCTACACCTAACCTAGGCGAAAATGCTCCTACTCCATACCTCCCAACATTTTGGAAGTAAAAAGAGGAACACATTTTTTTTCCGCATGTAGCGCAGCAATTTGTTGACCACACCCCTTTCTGTGGCCACACCCCCTAATTACCACGTTTGGTTTAAAAAATTTGGCAGTTGAAAGTTTGAAAATATTTCTCCTTATCTAAACTGTGTTTTTGTGTCTCAAAATTGTTACAAAGTATCTTATTTGCACCTGTTAGCTGTTCTGGACTCTCTGCTAAAAGCCAATTAAGTGAGAAACTTTGTTTCTTTTTCTGGCTGTTCAGTGCAGAGAAAAGAGGGACTTTCCAGTACAAATGAGGGACTGCGGGTTGAGCTGTCAAAAGAGGGACTGTCCCTCCGAAAAAGGGACAGTTGGGAGGTATGCTACTCTAACAACAACCAACAATACAATGAGTAATGGCCACCTGTGCACCTTCTTATATAGACTGTGGGACAGCTCAAATCCCATTGGTTGATGTGGAAGGAGAGGGGGAATGATAACATGTTAGGGATTGGGTGCGGTACTAAACTTAAATCCTAATGAGGGTGAAATTTGTGGAAATTACTACCTTTCAGGGTATTCCTGATATCTAATTCTGTAAGCCATTTAAGATACAATATGAGGTGAATGTCTGTCATTCCTATTCTTTGTACTGCAGCAGAAAGACTGCTATTACACTTTTCAAACATATAAGTTTAAAATATGTTTTACAGTAAAGTTAACTAACGGAAGCATAGTTTCCTTTTAATGATCCATAATGTTTGACATACTGTATTTCCCTCCTTGGATTCATTACATGCCACTATACAGTATATACCAGTGTTTCTTTAACCCAGACATGTATGTTTGGTCTCTTCTTCAGGAGTAGTTATATTAGATATGGTATGCTGAGGTCAGTATATGCCCCTGAAGGGTATTTCAAACTGAAGACAGAATCTTTGACCAGCAAATTCTATACAAGCATTAAATACAGGTATTTGTCTTTATTATACCCTCTCCTATAGCAACAACTAATAAACATGTACATTTTATTTTTTTCTTAAATGCCTATCTATATCAGTATTTCTCAAAATCTAAGGAGAGGTCTCACTTATAAGGTTGTGATAAGGATTTAGAGGACTCCCTGATTTATTTATTTGGCTCCTGAGACACATAGCATTTCTTTTCCACATCAGGTAAACCCATAGGCATTTTAGCTGATTTTTATGTTTCTCTTTATTAAGCCTCCCAGTATCTAGTTTTGTGCCTTTGCCACCAAAAAAAAAATATAATTAAAGAATAACAATACATACACATTAATGTGATGTATTTTCTAGACAACCCTCCCTTTTCCATCGGTTGAGATGTTGAAATGTGCAAATATCATTGGGTACAATTAAAATGTAAGCCAAGAGTTAAGTTTAACCTAAACATTTCCATATTAATATTAATCCAACAGCCTGTACATCATTAACATAAAGTACTGGGTTCTGCATTTAGTGCAAGTTGCAAACGGTACAGGTTTTTCTAAATATAACTAATATATTATTAAAAAAATTGCAATTAACAATATTCTGCCTTTATTTTCAGTCTTTCCTGTTCCTCAGGATATGTGGTCTATTTGCGTTGTATAGGTAAGTGTCAAACTATGACCTTCAGAATGGGAATATGAGGGATGCATTGATAACAGGAATTGGTTTGGGACCAAAAAAAATAATTTGATTGAATACCATAGCATTCAGACAAAATAGCTCCAAATCTGTACTGGAGATTTGAATAATATAACATTTTACTCTTATGGTACAGTTTTATGAAACCAAATTAAAATATTCTGGATTTAGTAATATAGATAGATATAGATAGATTTAGTAATATATATATATATATATATATATATATATATATATATATATATATATACACACAAGGGAAAGTTGTGCTCACCACTATTTTTTAAAACCATTAGGCGGGGGTGCAATGAGGGTGTGACCACAAAATACATGTAGACAAATACAAGAGTCCTCTGCACTCAACCCATTATCAATATATTTATTGCTATAGTCAGGTGATCCCACTGGTGTCTAATAAAAGGGCAGCCAAGTTTGGGAGGTTTACTTTGAAAGCAGCTAGTAAGTTGCAGGTAAAACTTAGTCCCTTTGTAAAATGTATAATTAAGCAATTGAATTCTTAATGAATCAGATGAAAATTAAGTGTAGGACTGGCCAGATATAGGATGACTTTGACGTAGTTGGCCAGCTTAAATATATTGCAATATATGGACAAACAATCCCTGTGTTGTTTAAAGGGTAAGGCATTTTTTAGTAGCAGTAGCACAAAATGTCTCTGTCTTAAATATATTAATAATGGGTTGAGTGCAGAGGACCTCTTGTAGTTGACTATATATATATATATATATATATATTAGGGGCCTCCCTAAATTATATATGTTTCTGATTTATCATATTAATTTACTTAAATGATCCATTAATATAACAAGATCACAACTGACAAGACTGCAATCTGAATATCTTATCTTTAATTATATGTTAAAGTATGCTGGGATTTGTAGTAAAGTTTGGTTGAACAGTGCAGTTCAGCAGGGTAGTTCAGCAGGGTTTTACTACCCCTTTAAGTCTCTTCTAGTCAGTGGTTGATGATGTCTCTTTAATTCACCAACTAGCTGTAAAACCCTCTCTACAGAAATATGCAGGTTTCTTGTTGTGGTGAATTGCTGTTTGTATTTCTTGCTTAAATTAGGGGTTTTACATATATAAGTTTGACATCTAAGTGGTAATTTACAAATGACCTGGATGCAAGTGCAATAATGTCCCTTATTGCTCAATTACTCAGCACTTGCCTCTTGTAACATACGTATGCACCATGTGACTCTCTGCAGCCAGAAATGCTTCCTCTACACCACACACTAATTTTGATATCTGAATGACGATGATAGATGCCTACATGCCTCTCCCAACAGATCGTGCCAATGGATACTTGCTCCTGTTTTTTTTTTAACTTTGCGCCCTAATCCTTCCATTGTAAATAACCACTCTTAAGTCTAATACAGGACCTTCTATTCAATGGGTCAGAATCCACAAACAAATCACAGTTCTGTTCAAGGTAGATCTCTAAACATGCTAGGAACCTTCCCCTTGAACAGATGATGTATGTCCCTCAGCTGAAAGCTATCAGGACTCTGGCTGGAGTTTTCTCTCTTTCTGACTAGTTGCTACTATCTGGTAAGGTGCAGATACTCCTCTGGGACTCCTTGCTATGGCTGTTTAATATCTAAAGTTTTTTATTGTGAGCCTGAGTCCTCTGTGCAGACACTGTATGTGTGCTCTTATTATACAAGGTACTTCCATAACTGGATGGGGGTTTTGCACTACTATGGCAGTATGGTACTTCCTTTTTCTCTCACTGTCTGACTTTGAGTCTACGCATATTAAGCATCTTTTCTCCAGGGATTTGAATGGGGTCTGTTTTTTGGAAAGGCATTGCTATCTAGTAAAGTTCCTCTGGTTTTGCAGTTTTGATAGCTAAGGGTTTTGCAGTTTTGATATCTAAGGGTTTTGCAGTTTTATATCTAAGGTGTTTGCAGTTTTGATATCTAAGGATTTTGCAGTTTTATATCTAAGGTGTTTGCAGTTTTGATATCTAAGGGGTTTGCAGTTTGATATCTAAGGGTTTTGCAGTTTTGATATCTAAGGGGTTTGTATTGTTGATATCTTAGGGTTTTGCAGTTTTGATATATAAGGGGTTTACAGTTTTGATATCTAAGGGGTTTTGCAGTTTTGATATCTAAGGGTTTTGCAGTTTTGATACTAAGGGGTTTGCAGTTTTGATATCTAAGTGTTTTGCAGTTTTGATATCTAAGGGTTTTGCAGTTTTGATATCTAAGGGTTTTGCAATTTTGATATCTAAGGGTTTTGCAGTTTTGATATCTAAGGGTTTTGCAGTTTTGATATCTAAGGGGTTTGCAGTTTTGATATCTAAGGGTTTTGCAGTTTTGATATCTAAGGGTTTTGTATTGTTGATATCTTAGTGTTTTGCAGTGTTGATATCTTAGGGTTTTGCAGTGTTGATATCTAAGGGTTTTTGTAGTTTTGATATCTAAGGGGTTTGTTTGTGAGCCTCTGTGCAGACACAGCTGGTATGTGTGCTCTTATTACACCAGGTGCTTTTAGAACTAGTTGAGGTTTTTATGTACTGCTGTAGCAGTATAGTAGCTCCTTCCTTCTTTCAATGTTCTTGCACTGAATAAATAGCCTTTCCCCAGAGTTCTGTGTTTTGCAAAGTGGAATCTGTGTTTTGACATACCTCCCAACTGTCCCGTTTTTCATGTGACAGTCCCTATTTTGACAGCTCAACCCACAGTCCCAGATTGTTATTGAAATGTCCCGACTGAGGGACCCGAATGAGGCTGTTACGAGCTGTCACGTTTGGCACCCTATATCCAGAACCCAAGCTAAGCTCCCTGGTTTCGGCTCTCACTTCTGCCTTTAACCGCTGCCTTTCACCTCGGGAGGAGCCCTCGGCTTATCAGATGCTTATTAGATGCTGCCAGGTCTTAAAAGAGAGAAGAGCAAAGCTAATGGTTCTGGATGAGCAAAGGGGCACAATCGTCTCACCAGGATACTGGAATGTAAGAACACCTCAGGAGGGCAGGCCAGACAACACAGAGTGGAGCAGGCAGGCCGGGCCAACCCAAGTAGAGTAGAATAGTCAGACAGGCCGGAATCAGGATTGGAGAGCGTAGAGTAATTGGTGGACAGGCAGAGGTCAGATTGGAGAGTTCGGAGTTCACAGGCAGGCAAGGGTCAGGATTGGAGAGATCAGAGTAGTCACAGCAGGCAAGGTCAATACACAGAGAATCAACTGGAATCACGAAGATTAAGGCACCCAGGAACAATCAAATAGAACCTAACAACGGGCAATCTGCTAGAGACTGAATTCCCCTTTTAAAGATTTCAATCTCGCGATGACGTCATCATGTTGGCAGTGAATCAGGAAGCGCACTGACGCGCACGCCATAGGGAAACCGGACTTAGAGGAAGAAGGATGCATGTGGAGGGCGTCTCCGCCGGAGGCATGGCGGGAGCCCCCGCATGCCCAGGAGAGAGCCACTGGACCACCAGGGTAAGTGTCAACCACTAGGGATGTAGCGAACCGCCGCCGATGTGTTCGCGAACGCCGTTCGCGAACACCGGCAAAAAATGCGGACAGTTCGCGAACAGTTTGCGAACTTCGAACATCCGAAAATCGTTCGATTCGAACGATCGAAGGATTTTAATCGTTCGATCGAAGGATTTTCGTTCGACTCGAACGATCGAAGCCATTGGATCGAATGATTTCATTCGATCCAATGGCTTCGATCGTTCGATTCGAACGAAAATCCTTCGATTTTAGAGATCGAAGGAATCGAATGGTCGAATGGTCGAACGATTTTTGTTCGAATCGAACGCGAACTCGTATTGGCGAACGTCGCGCGACGTTCGCGAACATTCGGCGGACGCGAACAGTCGAAGTTCGCGCGAACTAGTTCGCCGGCGAACTGTTCGCTACATCCCTATCAACCACTAGACCACCAGGGTTCCTTACACAACCAGTATAAACCCGGCATGTTTATTGGTGCAAGTGATGTAACATTTCGGGGCATGTCTGATGAAGGGACATGCCCCAAAATGTTACATCACTACCACCAATAAACATGCAGGGTTTATAACGCTTATAACAGCCTTGTTGTGCCGGTTTCCAATCAACTTGCTACTAATTGGAGTGCCGATCCTTCAGGAGACATTGAGCACCGTGGCGGAAATCAGTTCCAAAGGCCAGGGTGTGCTGGTATGTTTCTTTACCTTTTGGCAGAGAGCCCAGAATACATGGCAGGTGCACTTAGGTACTTTTGTAAAAATTTAAACTAAGCAAAGAAACAATTGTAACAATTTAAGATAATCAGGTCTCTTGGGGAAACTCATGAGCTCATTCATTAGCAAAACTGTAATAACACATAAAACCTGAACCCTAAAACACACAGACAACTAAATGTGGAATTTCACTGCGAATTCACTGCGAAAAAAATTGCTCATCACTAGTAGCCAATGCACTGCTGCAGCTAAAGAGTGTGTCAGCAGCACATTCCACTACATAGAAAGAATCAGACAGAGACAGAATTGTTATTGAATGTCAGTTCTGACTGAAATTTACCACATATAGGCAAGACATGTGATGAGCCATAAGGAAATATTTTCAGCTCAGTATTGTGTAAAAAGGGTCGGACTGGACCATTTGGGCCCCACCGAGTTCCATATCTCCGGGGACCCCCCTAAGCGTGCGTGTTACGCATGAACGTATGAATGAATGCCGCCGTGCATGTGCAGACGCCAGTGTGTATGCACCGGCACCGCGATTTTTCCCACCGGCCCAGTCTGACCCTGTATGAAATGCCACTTTGTTTGTACAATTCTGGTAAGTGGTTTGGCTGATAACATTGACAGATGCCCCTGTATCAATAAGAGCTTCTACAAGGTTGCCATTTATTAGAATTATCTGCTTTGGATTAGCAATTGCATGACCATGACAAGAATCTGCAACCACTGGTACAACTGTGCTTACAAAATGATTGTTTTCCACATATGGAAGATTACCCCTTTTGCTGGATAGTTTTCCTGGTGGGGATAAGGGCCACCACGATTGTAGCAGGTTGCAGCAGATTTATGGGCTTGATGTGGTTTTGGTGTGATATTAGCTAAAGAGAATGACTGATCTGGAATATTGTCAGTTTGCTCAATCATTTTAGCTTGTTTCTCTGCAGCATCGTTAATGCGAGCAGTCTCTAGTAATTTAGACAAAGTCATAGTGGGGTCTCTGAGTGCCTGTTGTCTCAGCTTAGTTGACGTGCACCCCTGTATAAGCTGCATGCGAATTCCTTGTCCACATCTGCAAATTCACATGAGACAGCAAGAAGTCTTAATCTCACATGTTACTCATCAGTGCTTTCATTTGGTGACTGTTTTGAAACTTGAAAGTCTCAAAAACTGGATTTTTAAGGCTATTCCACACGGGGAGATAGCGACGCGTTTGCGGTCGCGGCGACAAAGCGCCGCAACAGTCGCCGCGACCGGCGCAGGCGACAGTTTTGTATGGGCGCCTATGTAAAAACGCCTGTGCTAACCACACGAGGCGATGCGCTTTTCAACAGTCGCCTGAAAAAGCCTGGCGAGGCATACAAAACAAAACTGTCGCCTGCGCCGGTCGCGGCGACTGTCGCGGCGCTTTGTCGCCGCGACCGCAAACGCGTCGCTATCTCCCCGTGTGGACTAGCCCTTATGCGGAGAAAAGTAGTTTGTTAGGGCTGTTTTGTATAATTCATAGTCATGGTCACCTCCTGTGCCAGGCAAAGTTATAAATATATCATATACCTGCTCCTCTGCATAATGTTATAGCATGGCTTTCTTTCTGGCATTGTCAGTAATGTTCATGGCTTGGAGAAATATTTTAAAAGGCTTATTAGTGTTCCTAGGTTTGCTTGGGACTGGTGCACATCAAAACAGGGAAAGTTAGGCAGGCTGGCCATGCTGTGTGCTGGAATGCTGATAGTACTGTTGATTGTGAGTTGTTTTACTGTGATACCTGCAGATGGTATGAATCCTTGACGCCATACTTCCCTATAGGCCTAGATTGCTGCTGAAATGTCCTGACTTTCTCTTTGATCTCCTGCACTGAACAGCAAGAAAAAGCTACAATGGGGTAAATTTATCAAAGAGTGAAGTTCCGCCACTAGAGTGAAATTCCACAGCTCTCAGTTAATTTCTTTGAAAGGCGTATTTATCAATGGGTGAAAGTGAAAGTTCACCCTTTGATAAATTCGCCTATAAAAATCCCGTAGAAGTGAATGGAGAGTGGCGGAATTTCACTCTAGTGGCGGAACTTCACTATTAACTTCACTCTTTGATAAATATACCCCAACGTTTCTAACTCAATTGGCTTTTGGCAGGGAGCCCAGAATATGTGGCAGGTGCACTTAGATACTTTTGTAACAATTTAAGATAAGCAAAGATACAATTGTAATTATTTATGATAAGCAGGTCTCTTGGAGAAACTGTGGCTTGCAGCTCAAAGGGCAATTCACCTTCATTAGCAAAACTGTAATAAAACACATAAAAACTACAGAAATGTGTTCAAACTTTCATAACCTGCCAAATTTTGTAAAATGGACATGGTAATTAGGAGGTGTGGCCACAAAATAGGCATGGTCAAAATATTTTTGTCCCTCCTTCTATTTCCAAAAAGTTGGGAGGTATGATAACCCAGTGCAGGGTGTTGCGGAACTGGAAGAATCCTCACAGATATGCCAGACTGCAGGGTAGAAGTCAGTTTTATTCCTGTCTGTTCTCTCCACACGCTCTGCTCTTCCCCCTTCAATTCCCCTTTTTGTGTCCATAATCTTTCTCATTACTCCACCCAGTGCTAAGCTGCTAGTACATATTAAAATAAACATTTAAAGGGGAAGTAAAGGCAAAAAATATAGTAAAATATAGTGTTTCCTAGTAAGCAAAGAAAGTTCTCTAATACAATGTCATTAAAATTTTTTTACAGTTTTTATAAAAAAGCTGAATGTATGCATTCCTATTCCCCTTCACTGTACTCCCTCTAACTTCTGCAGGCACAGTTCTCTAGACGGTCACCATCTATTTTAGAGATATCTTTCTTTGCAACCAGGGAACACTATAAACAGGTTTTGTTTTTTGCCTTTACATCCCCTTTAACAATTTCACAGTAATGGATGGCACAACATTACAACATTCAAATGTCAAAAACGAACCCCTTCAAAGCAAAACCCTCAATCTATAGCAATCCAAAAAAAGTATTAGTCAGCTAGGTAATAATACAGATGGATGTGTCTCAACAATCCTTGTCTTCATTTTTTTTTTTTTTTAATTTGCCCCACTTCCCTGGAGACAGCTTTAGAAATAGTCAATCCCACATGGATGGAAACTGTCAAAGTTCTTTGAAAACATTATTGCTAAGATGCTTAATAAGTAGGACCACTAATAAATAAGATGGCCCTATGCTGCAAAGATGTACCATATTGGTTGAGATTGCAATTGTGCATAATAGGAAGATATACAATTCAATGTATTTTGTTCCAGCTAAAGAATACCAACAGATTTAATGGTGGGATATTAGCCTTAATCAGTGAAGAATACTAAAAATAAATAATTCCTATGTTCATATCACTAAAATGAAAAATTGATATTGCATACATTGAGGGGGTTATTTATTAAAGTCCGAATACCAAAAACGGGGGAAAAAAAGCATGTTTTTTTTACTCTAAAATCATAATTTTCAGTGTACCTGCCAAGGTTGTATATAAGTCAATGGGAGAGGTCCCTATCCTGTTTTGAAGTTTTTGTGGACTTTTTCTGGCAAAAAAACAAAAATTAAGGCTTTTTGGAAAAAAGGCAGGAAAAAAAAATAGCGATTTGGGAAAAAACTTTGAAAAAAATCACACAAAATCAGATTTTTGCTTGTTTTTATCAAATTTGTCCCCTATACAATTAAATCATGCTTTTTTAATAAAAAAAAATAAGGGCAAATCATGGCTTCTAGTTTGCTCAGACTTTTTTAATTTAAAAATTCAAATTTTGATAAATAAGGCCCTGAAAGTCTAGAACAGTCAGATACTTAACTATAGCTGTACCTGCAATGCTGTTTTTTTCATGCAATTTATCTCTCATGCCCCTTGTGTCTGTTACTGTTTTGACTGGGTTTTTCTTATTAAACAGACCTGAGAAGGGTCTGGTCTCTCCAGAAATACAAGTCTGGGTTTGGGTAGCATTGAGATGATGTGGCCTAACTGAATGTGGCCATTTTACTTCTGACTTGTAGCTGATATATTGCTTAAGTATTGTATGTTTTAATTCCTTTACCTGCAGGCTGTGGTGTATCATATATCAGTGTAACCAGCCGAATATCAGGAGGATCCATTGCTTCATACGGAAACTGGCCCTGGCAAGTGAATCTAAGGCACAGAAAAGGAGATTTTTGTGGCGGGTCAATCATTTCTCCACGGTGGATAGTAACTGCAGCTCACTGTGTAGATGGGTAATGTTTTATTATTTGCAAACACAAATGTTGATGTGGAATTACACTGCAAACTGCTTGTCCAGTAATATAAAACTGGTCAAGTAAATGTAATAAACTCCATTACCGATCATGGCTAACACCTCATCAAAATAGCAATAAGCACACCTATAGCATTAGGGCATAATCATATTTATTCCATATTTATTTCAAAATAGATTATAGGATTTTGGGACTTCAGCTGCAGTCCTGCAGAAGTCCATTCAGAAGGACCCGTTGAACCTTAACCTGCCCCACATCTGCCATCCACCACTACCCAGAATCACTACCCAATGTGGACTGTATACAGTTAACTTACTTTCTAACCCAGGAACCTGCAAAAGTGTCACAACTCTGGAGCTGATTCAGCAGGACAGGCACAGAAAATTCAATAAATATTTAAATATATATATATATATATATATATATATATATATATATATATATATACCAACCCCACAATCTACAGCCATACTACAACATTTTCTGGGACTCTACCACCCACCCGCAGGTCCGCCCACACCACAGTGTCCCCACATGTTATTAAAAAAATGGTGGTCAGGTCCCCCCATAAAACTACTATTGGTGGTCAGAGCCCCCATTAAAAAAACTATTGGTGACTAGGAACCCCTCACATGTTCATATAAAAAAAATATGGCCAACCCCCCCAGAATTTTTTTTATAAACTTGGTGGTGGCAAGGGTCCCCCCACATGTCAAAAAAAATATTGGTGGAAAGGGCCCACTCACATATTTATGTAAAAAAAATTGTGGCCCCCAGAAGTTTTCAAAAAATTGGTGGCCTAGATTCCCTCCATACAATAACAGGGACCACAAAGGGGTTAACTTTAGGGGGCTCTGCCATGTGCACTTACTTGATTAGCAGGGTCCCCCTACTGTCAGTGAGCTGCCAACTACGGAAAGGAGGACAGGAGCACAGGTGGCTGCATTCTCTTCCCTTATTTGTCACAGAGGTTTAAGTCCCAGTAAAGTCACAGGGGGATTGGATGAGCTGGAGGGGAAGTTCAAATCTCAAATATCCAATCCCTGAGCAGCTCAACTGGGACTTAAACATCTGTGACCAATAAGGGAAGAGAATGCTGTTACAGGAGTTATAAATCAGTCATCTGTGATCCCACCCACCCTTCAGAAGTCTGCAGCTCACTGAAAGCTGGGGGGGGGGGGGCTGGCTAATCAAGTAAGTGCAGCACAGCCAAGCCCCTCTTAAGATCTAAAACCCTCCAAGCCTGGGACAACACTCCCCCACCCCCGATGGCAGCCCTGCTTATACATATACACGGTGCCAATGGAATTATTCCTAATTTCTATACATTCTGCAGGGTTGTTTCTCTGTGAAAGTGACACAATCATAATGCTGCCTTATACATAGATGTAACAATATATGCAAATTGCTTTTTATACCCATATGGTTATGCATTGTAAAAATCTAACAGTAAATACCCATATAAAAGACAGCATTAAGTAATACATACATTACATACATGAATCCAAATATACATTTAAAAAAAGCTGAAGTCAGAGGCCAAATCAACTATGTAAATTACTTAAAGGATTGTTCAGTGTAAAAATACAAACTGGGTAAATAGACTGTGGCTGTGCAAAATAAAAAAATATATCTAATATAGTTAGTTAGGCAAAAAGGTGATGTATAAAGGCTGGAGTGACTGGATGTGTAACATAATAGCCAGAACACGACTTCCTGCTTCTCAGCTTTATTACTTTCCACTGATTGATTACCAGGCAGTAACCAATCAGAGACTTGAGGGGGAGCCACATGAGTCATACCTGTTGCTTTTGAATCTGAGCTGAATGCTGAGGATCAATTGCAAACTCACTGAACAGTTATGTCCCATCTGGCTCCCCTTATAGTCACTGACAAACTCAGAGTTAGAGAGCTGAAAAGCAGGAAGTCGTGTTATGTTAGACAAACAGTTACTCTAGCTGCTTACATTTTTGGCTAACTAACTATTAGAAACATTTTCTATTTTGCACAGCCTATCTATTTACCCAGTTTTTATTTTTATACTGAACTTTTCCTTTAAGCATATAGAATATATATAAATGTTTATATACAATACTTAATTATATAATTCTAATTTGTATAACAAGTAACATCAAATATACAATTCAAACCTAGTAGGGATGTAGCGAACAGTTCGCCGGCGAACTAGTTCGCGCGAACTTCGACTGTTCGCGTCCGCCGAATGTTCGCGAACGTCGCGCGACGTTCGCCAATACGAGTTCGCGTTCGATTCGAACAAAAATCGTTCGACCATTCGACCATTCGATTCCTTCGACCGCTAAAATCGAAGGATTTTCGTTCGAATCGAACGATCGAAGCCATTGGATCGAATGAAATCATTCGATCGAATGGCTTCGATCGTTCGAGTCGAACGAAAATCCTTCGATCAAACGATTAAAATCCTTCGATCGTTCGAATCGAACGATTTTCGGATGTTCGAAGTTCGCGAACTGTTCGCGAACTGTTCGCATTTTTTGCCGGTGTTCGCGAACGGCGTTCGCGAACACATCGGCGGCGGTTCGCTACATCCCTAAAACCTAGTGGTATACTAGTGTGTAAATAAAAAAAAAATCCAGTAGTAAACTGGCTAGATCTCCTCCTCTTATACCTAGTGCAAGGCACCAAAAGCCACATGAAAATTGGCTCACATTGCTTTTAGTGCATTCAGCAAAATGCTTAGTTACATTGATTTTGCCCCTATACTGTGGATTCTTAACCTGGCTCAGATGTTCCCTCATGTTCACACCTAGTAAACAAATTATCAAATAAAGAACAACTGGAGTATTGCGTTGATATAGGATTTCATTTGGTAATTTTATTTCGAAACCTTTGACCTGAACACCTTAGGGACTGTTCGGGTGATATGTTTACAAGTAATACATTTTTACTAATACATTTAAAACAACCGGCAGCATTAAGAAACTGATCTTTACCTTCTGATGTACTACAGTACATACTTGGAGACAAAGCATCACCTAAAGTGTATGCCCTCCTGGGAATACCCCCTAATTCCTTAATTGAAGGAACTGTCCAACTGGTATACAGAGTTTAAGATTTTTTGCATGACACGTATGTGCTTGTAACTAAGTATTGTCACTACACTGTTTCCAAAACATTGTAGTGTTAATTTATCAGTTACTGAAATTTTGGCGTCTAAGAAAAGCTATGTTCTGTTTATTGTATCCCCTAGTAAATTTTAAATTCAACTCATTTTCAATGATCTTAGTCACAAACTGTGTAAATTCATCCTCTTTGCCATCCTGTATACACAGTAAATCATCAATATACCGTAAATAAAAAATAAATGTTTTCTCATATCTGCAGAGATGTGGGTCTCCTCCAACCAATCCATATACAGGTTGGTGAAGGAGGGGGCAAATTTGCCCCCATTGCCATCCCACATCTCTGCAGACAATATAGACCTGCCGGTCACTCAACTTTCTCAGAGCCTCCTCTCTATATGTTTCTGAATCCAACAAAACTACTAAGCCTCCTTTGTTTGCATTTTTTATTATGATGGACCCATCTTGCTCTAATTCTAGTAGTGCTCTCTTTTCTTCTCAAGTCAAAGTTTTATTTTCTTTAACCTCACTATTTAATTCCCACAGAGCCTCTTCCTCTATATGCTGAAAATGATCTAAAATGGGACCCCTATGTTGTGTTGGATAAAAATTGCTTTTATTTTTACATTTTTGCTTTGGTCTAATGATCTCAATTCTCTTTTGTTACCTAGATGGTTATTTGCACTTTGTGAGAAGTATTTTTTAAAACTATTTTCCTTACTAATCTATTGACATCAATAATGGTTTCAAACATATTAAAATCCCTACTTGGTGAGAAAGACAGTCCTTTACTCAAAAATTACAAATTACAAATAACCATCTAAGTAACAAAAGAGATCATTAGACCAGAGCAAGAAAGGATTATTTTACGTTTGTGGCAAAGATGAATGATAATGAGTTGAATTTTAAATTTACTAGGCAAAACAATAAAAAGAAGATAACTTTTATTGACATCAACATTTCAGTAATTGATAAATTAACACTACAGTGCTTCGGAAGCAGTGTAGTAGCAATACTTTGTTACATGCACGTTCCTGTCATCCAAAAAAATTCACTATCGTGAAAATAAATGAATGAAAATTCATCAAATTCATTTTCACTATTCCTCTCGGACTCAGTTTTTCTTCATTCTACCTTGAGAACATGCATGTTGGGTGTCAGTCATTTACAGTTAGATCCAATATATCTTATAGGGGGGCTCCTTTTACCTAGAAGATGTATTAGAGCTCACTCTATTAAAATCGCCAGACATCATGTCTCTCTACATGCAGAATTTGTGCAAAAGACAGTTATTTTGTTAGATTTTGTTTGTACTGGAATCGGTTATTTGAGTGAGCTCTAATTCATCTGCTAGGAAAGGAGCCGACCTATAAGATATATTGGATCTAACTGTCAATGAACTTCTGATACCTAACTGCTGCATGAAGACAGAATGAGGAGAAACAGATGCTGAGAGGAATAGTGAAGATAAACTTGATTATTTCAGAAATGATACAGAATATTTAATTGATTGTTTTTTGAAAGTTTCTTATTTCAGTATGCCGAAGCTTATATTAAATGTTCATTTTCGCCAGTTGGGTAGTTCCTCCAATTAAGAATTAACAGATATTGAGTTTTTTAAACATACACAGGCTATGAGGAGGAAGTTTGAGGAACAAGGTTTTGGTCAAGGAACTATTAATAGAGCTTTCCAAAGGGCAATCAGGGTTAGGAGAGGTACATTATTAGCTGCCATTAATGCATCCAAAATGAAAAGAATACATTTCTCTCATCACCAGCTATAGCAAACAGTTTCATAAGATTTTTTCCCATTCTGTAGTCTGCTGTGGGTTGTTATAAATATTGTAGCAAAAATGTATTGCTGAAATAAACATGTCTCTAACCTATCAAACATATTAAAGTCTGTAAGGAGTTCAGGTCAACGGTTTCAAAGAGAAATAATCAAATTAACTCCAACAAGATACCTGACATGGTGCTGGGATTCAACATTCTGATTGATCAGTCAGTATAATTCTTATTGATAAATTTTCTTGCATCTATAATTATGTATTTTGGTAACTTCTACTGAAAACTTTGGGGTCCTGTGGGATGGATTTACAAATACAGTTGGGTTTACAACCATTTTAACAGGGATGTAAACCGAGCCGTAACGCCATCCCACAGCACCCCTAATATTATTAAGGTTAAGGTGTGCTGGAAGCTGTTTGAGTGCTTAGGAATGCTCAACTTCTTTGATTGAGATTCTACTTATGATATTCTTGCAGTTCTCACAGGATGTACTGTAGTGGATACATTGTTCTCTATGGATTTTCACCATTGGAGAAAATGTGGAAGAGTATAAGACAATAGGGATGTAGCGAACGTCGGGAAAAATGTTCGCGAACATATTCGAAAAATACATATATGAAAAATACATTGTTGACATAGCGCTGCGTTTTGTGCTGTAAAGGGCAGAAATCACACTACGTCACAGTCAGGTGATGTTACTGGACACGGAATGTGAAAAAGCTCACACAGCTAGGTGGCACTTGGTTAAAGACTGGGCAAACAATGACTGCAAGGGCAACGTATACAGTAGTGGATACGGAATATATTATTGCTGCTGTAAAAACATCACTCAGGTGATGTCTACGGACACGGAATTATTATTGTTATTTAGACAGAATGTGAAAAAGCTCACACAGCTAGGTGGCACTTGCATACCTCCCAACTGTCCCTCTTTTGACCACTCAACCCCCTGTCCCTCTTTTGTACTGGAAAGTCCCTCTTTTCTCTGCACTGAACAGCCAGAAAAAAAACAGTTTCTAACTTAATTAGCTTTTGGCAGAGAGCTCAGAACAGCTAACAGGTGCAAATAAGATACTTTGTAACAATTTTGACTCTGGTTGGTGCTGGTAGTGGTGAACTACTAGGAGGAGCAGCACACCAGTCCCACTCCCCAACACAGCTAGACTAATAGCACTGGGCTCTTACAGTAGCAAAGTAAAAAAAACAAAAAAGAAAATAAAAGCAGTCCTTACAAGGACTATTGGGTTACAGGCAGCAGTCAGCAGATGAGAGATCAGCAGCAGGACAGCTGCCCACAGCAGCTACATACAGAGCACTGCAGTAGAAGGTAGATTACTAGCCAGCAAAGCTACCTAACCTAAAATGTCCATCAAATCCTTGCAGAGTTCTGTAAAGGGCAGAAATCACACTACATTTCTAAACCTGTGTAATAAACTGCTTTAAAACGTCCGGCGTCTACATGCCAATCAAGTCGTGTAAAGGTTACAGCCTGTTCACACGCAAAGACAAAACGCGGCGCTTACTGCAACGCAAAAAAACGCAAAGAGCTTTAGTGAATGATACCGTCAAGTGAGCAAATAATAGTTTTTAATTACTAGTTGCGCTTGTCACCTCCAGGATGTTCGTCCTGTTGGTGGCAATATTTCTGTAGTGGTGTGTTTAGCAGTCACTGTACTTGTGCGTACGTGCACGGTCAGGCAGAGGTAATTCAATGTACAGTGAAGCGAACCAAAAAACACTGATTCTGCAGTGTGGGCCCAGTTTTGGTCTACTTTATTGATCACCTGCGGTGACCATAAAAGATGCGATTTTGCCACTGTTGCAGAACCCTGAAAAATTAGGCATGTGTACTTTCCTGAAAAATTATGCTTTTTTTTTTGTCGCAGCCACTGAAGCACAGAGGCCAGAAAAAATATGCGATATAAATGCTGAAAATATAAAAAAAATTTTGTCGCAGCCACTGAAGCACAGAGGCCAGAAAAAATATGCCATATAAATGCTGAAAATATATATTTTTTTGGTTGCAGCCACTGAAGCACAGAGGCCAGAAAAAATATGCCATATAAATGCTGAAAATATTAATTTTTTTTTGTCGCAGCCACTGAAGCACAGAGGCCAGAAAAAATATGCCATATAAATGCTGAAAATATATATTTTTTTGGTTGCAGCCACTGAAGCACAGAGGCCAGAAAAACTCAGGATTTACCTGTCCAAAAAGTTTTGCTTCAAATGAAACCAGTAGGGTTTGCACCCTAGTTTGTAACGGTGGCGGAGGGAGGAGGACGCTAAAGGACAGCTGTGTGTGGAGTCATGCGGCGTGCAGAGAAGGACAGCTGCATGGGGTGTCAGAACAAGTCTTCCGGCGTGCAGTAACCCTCCGAGATCCACGCCTCATTAATTTTAATAAAGGTCAGGTAATCCACACTTTTGTGACCTAGGCGAGTTCTCTTCTCAGTTACAATCCCTCCTGCTGCACTGAAGGTCCTTTCTGAGAGGACACTTGAGGCGGGGCAAGACAAGAGGTTCATGGCAAATTGTGACAGCTCTGGCCACAGATCAAGCCTGCGCACCCAGTAGTCCAGGGGTTCATCGCTCCTCAGAGTGTCGATATCTGCAGTTAATGCCAGGTAGTCCGCTACCTGCCGGTCGAGGCGTTCTCTGAGGGTGGATCCAGAAGGGTTCTGGCACTGCCTTGGACTGAAAAACATTTGCCGTTACAGAGTGGCCAAAGTGCTTTGTCCTTGCAGGTGTGCTCGTGGCAGGATTACTGGCACCTCTGCCCCTGGAATGTTGATGAGTTCCTGAAGTGACATCACCCTTAAAAGCATTGTACAACATGTTTTGCAGGCTGGTTTGTAAATGCAGCATCCTTTCGGACTTGTGGTACGTTGGTAACATTTCTGCCACTTTATGCTTGTACTGAGGGTCTAGTAGCGTTGCGACCCAGTACAGGTCCTTCTCCTTAAGCCTCTTGATACGGGGGTCCTTCAACAGGCATGACAGCATGAAAGACCCCATTCTCACAAGGTTGGATGCAGAGGTATCCATCTCCGCTTCCTCATTATCAAGGACTACATCATCCACGGTCTCCTCCCCCCAGCCACGTACAAGACCAGGGGTCCCCAAAAGGTCACCACTAGCCCCCTGGGAAGCCTGCTCCTGTTGGTCCTCCTCCTCCACAAAGCCACCTTCCTCCTCTGACTCCACTTCTGACACCTCTCCCTGCGTTGCAGCAGGTGCCTGGGCTCGTTCTGGTGATTCCGACCAGAAATTGTGTTCTTCCTGCTCCTCGTCACGCTGGTCTACAGCCTCATCTGTCACTCGTCGCACGGCACGCTCCAGGAAGAAAGCAAAGGGTATTAGGTCACTGATGGTGCCTTCGGTGTGACTGACCATGTTTGTAACCTCTTCAAAAGGGCGCATGAGCCTGCAGGCATCGCGCATAAGCACCCAGTACTTCGAGACAAAACATCGGACTATTAAATTCAGAACATGTGCCATGCAGGGCACATGTGTTAAATTGCCCAGTCTCAGTGCTGCCAACAGATTGCTTCCGTTGTCACACACCACTTTTCCGATCTTCAGTTGGTGTGGGGTCAGCCACCGATCGGCCTGTGACTGCAGAGATGACAGGAGTACAGATCCGGTATGGTTTCTGCTTTCCAGGCACGTCATCCCCAAGACAGCATGACAACGGCGTACCTGGCACGTCAAATAGCCTAGGGGGAGCTGGGGGTGCACAGGTGTGGAGGAGGAGGACCCAGCAGCAGAGGAGGAGGAAGCAGAGGAAGAAGACGAGGTAGAGCGCGAAGGAGGAGTAGAGGTGGTGGCAGAACCGCGTGCAATCCGTGGCAGTGACACCAACTCCACTGTTGTTGTTGAGCCATGCATTCCCTGCTTCCCAGCCATAACCAAGTTCACCCAGTGGGCAGTGTAGGTGACATACCTGCCCTGACCATGCTTGGAGGACCATGCGTCAGTAGTCATATGGACCTTTGGCCCAACACTAAGTGACAGAGATGCGGTGACTTGGCTCTGCACATGGTGGTACAGGTGTGGTATTCCCTTCTTGGAAAAAAAATTGCGGCTGGGTACCTTCCACTGCGGTGTCCCAATTGCTACAAATTTGCGGAAGGCCTCAGAGTCCACCAGCTGGTATGGTAAAAGCTGGCGGGCTAAGAGTGCAGACAAGCCAGCTGTCAGACGCCGGGCAAGGGGGTGACGCGCAGACATTGGCTTCTTACGCTCAAACATGGCCCTCACAGAAACTTGGCTGGGGGCAGATGACTGGGAACTGGTGGTCAAGGTGGAAGGCGGAGTGGAGGGTGGTTCAGACGGGTCAAGGACAGCAGAGGTAGAGCAGTAAGATGCTGGACCAGAAGGAGGGTGGCTTTTAGTTTGTCTGCTGCCTTTGAGGTGTTGCTCCGATAGTGCTTTGTGCTTGCCGTTCATGTGCCTTCGCATAGAAGTTGTACCTATGTGGCTGTTGGGCTTCCCAAGACTCAGTTTCTGACTGCACTCATTGCAAATTACAACACTTTTGTCAGAGGCACACACATTAAAATCCCACACTGCTGACCTTTTTGAAGCTGGCAATCTGGCAGTAACAGTAGAAGTTGGTGGCAATGGCGGGTGCGTTGGCCGGCTGACCACAGGTGCCGATACATGTTGTTGCCCTACTGTTCCCTGCGAGCTGTCCTCCCTGCTTCTTCTAAGTCTTATTCTCCTCCTGCCTCTCTAACTCTCCGTCTCTCCATCTGAACTATCCTCCTCTTGCTCTCTTCTACTGGGCACCCACAAAACATCAATCTCCTCATCATCATTCTCCTCAGATGCATCAATTTCTTCTAACAGCTCACAGAAGGAAGCAGCAGCGGGGACCTCCTCATCACTCATTATGTCCATCTCTGTTGTGTTGTCTGCCAGAATTATATCTATTGTAACGTCCTCATCTCCTTCATCTTCTTCTGCCAATAATGGTTGCGCATCACTCAGTTCAAGAAACTCATGTGTAAATAACTCCTCTGACTCCAGTGAAGAAGGGGCGCCGGTGGTGGAGGAAGTGTTACGTGGGGTGCCCATAGCAGAGGAGGATGAGGATGTTGTGGCAAAGTTAGAAACGGTAGAGGATGGGGTGTGCTGTGTAAGCCAGTCAACTACCTCTTCAGCATTTTGGGAGTTCAGGGTCATTGCCTTTGTAAAACTGGGCAATTTCCTAGGGCCACAGGATAGCATAGCAGCACGGCCCCTAGTGCCTCTGCGTGGCGGCCTGCCTTTGCCTGGCATTTTTTTTAAAACAACAACAACTCAGGTGATGTTTCTGGAGACGGTATTATTATTGATATTTAGACAGAATGTGAAAAAGCTCACACAGCTAGGTGGCAGTTGTTTGAAGAACACACTGGACAAACAATGCCTGCAAGGTCAACGTATACACTACAGCAGTGGATACGGAATATATTATTGCTGCTTGAAAAACGTCACTCAGGTGGTGTTTCTGGAGACAGTATTATTATTGATATTTAGACAGAATGTGAAAAAGCTTACACAGCTAGGTGGCAGTGGTTTGAAGAACACACTGGGCAAACAATGCCTGCAAGGTCAACGTATACACTATAGCAGTGGATACGGAATATATTATTGCTGCTTGAAAAACGTCACTCAGGTGGTGTTTCTGGAGTTGGTATTATTATTGATATTTAGACAGAATGTGAAAAAGCTCACACAGCTAGGTGGCAGTGGTTTGAAGAACACACTGGGCAAACAATGCCTGCAAGGTCAACGTATACACTACAGCAGTGGATACGGAATATATTATTGCTGCTTGAAAAACGTCACTCAGGTGGTGTTTCTGGAGACGGTATTATTATTGATATTTAGACAGAATGTGAAAAAGCTCACACAGCTAGGTGGCAGTGGTTTGAAGAACACACTGGGCAAACAATGCCTGCAAGGTCAACGTATACACTATAGCAGTGGATACGGAATATATTATTGCTGCTTGAAAAACGTCACTCAGGTGGTGTTTCTGGAGACGGTATTATTATTGATATTTAGACAGAATGTGAAAAAGCTCACACAGCTAGGTGGCAGTGGTTTGAAGAACACACTGGGCAAACAATGCTTGCAAGTGCACTACTATTGGTGCACTACTATGAAGAACAGCAAACAGCACTGGACACGTTAAAGAACAGTAAGATAAGTAAAATAAAAAAATATATATATATATTAAAAAAAAAAAATTACTCTGGTTGGTGCTGAACTACTGGGAGCAGCACACCAGTCCCACTCCCCAACACAGCTAGACTAATAGCACTGGGCTCTTATAGTAGCAAAGTAAAAAAACAAAAAAGAAAATAAAAGCAGTCCTTACAAGGACTATTGGGTTACAGGCAGGCAGCAGTCAGCAGATGAGATCAGAAGCAGTGCCCACAGCAGCTACATACAGAGCTCTCTCCCTACACTAGCTCTTCCAAGCACACACAGGCAGAATGAAAAAACGCTGCAGGGCTTCAGTTTATATATGGAAGGGGAGTGGTCCAGGGGGTGTGGGGGTGGTCCAGGAGGGAAAGCTTCCTGATTGGCTGCCATGTATCTGCTGGTCTGGGGGAGAAAAGGCAAAAAAAAGTGCCAGCTAAGGCGAACCCAAATTGGCGAACGTCGCGCGACGTTCGCGAACATTCGGCGAACGCGAACAGTCGATGTTTGCGCAAAAAGTCCGCAACATCCCTGTAAGACAAGAGCTGAGATAAAGACATCAAATAAACAAGACCAAACCAGATACAATATAGTTAGGATATTAATGATTTTGTTATAATCTTAAACCTGAACTCAATGCAGAAAATGAGGGGACATTCTTAGGTTTATAATGCTGAGAATTGCTCCCTTGTGTTTTCACTAATGTACAGTATTTCATTAGAAAATGTTGGGTTAAAGGAGAAGGAAACATAGTTAAATTAAATTGGGTTGAAAAAAGACAAAGTCCATCAAGTTCAACCCCTCCAAATGAAAACCCAGCATCCATACATACACCCCTCTCTACTTTTAATTAAATTCTATATACCCATACCTATACTAACTATAGAGCTTAGTATCACAATAGCCTTTGATATTATGTCTGTCCAAAAAAATCATCCAAGCCACTCTTAAAGGCTTAAAGTAAGTAAGCTTTATCAGAAAGGGCTATATAAATACACCAGTAACCCCTCAAAGTAATACTGCTCTGAGTCCTCTGTCAAAAGAAACACCACATTTCTTTCCTTCTATTGTGTACTCATGGGCTTCTGTATCAGACTTCCTGTTTTCAGCTTAATCCTCCAGGGCTAGGGCTTGAGCATGCTCAGTTTGCTCCTCTCCCCCTCCCTCCTCCCCACCCTGCTGTAATCTGAGCCCAGAGCTATGAGTGAGCAGGGAGAGACTCAGGCAGGAAGTGATGTCACACCAAGTGAATATGGCAGCTGCTATCCTAAACAAACAGAGAGAGCTTCTAGAGCCATTTACTCAGGTATGGTAAAGCATTACGCAGAATAGCTAGTGTTATAGCTTGCACTATTGTGCAAGCTATAACAATAAATAAACTGCTTCGGTACCTTTCCTTCTCCTTTAAGACAGAAAATGGACCTCCATTTTGAAACAAATAGTGATCATTTAGTGTACTCAAATAGTGACTACATAATTTGAATGGGATATGCTCATAGTGAGGGCACCTAAAACATTGCCAGCTATCGGCCTGGAGGTTCTCGTTGATATATAATTAATATTTTAGTAATCTCAAAGCCTTTGAGAATTGGATGGATTTTTAACTGAAATGTGTGTGTCTTTGATACACATTTTGCAATATGAGAATCATAAAATGTCCTGTTTTTCTTGTAGATCTAATTCATATGCTTCAGACTGGAAGGTATTTGCTGGGACACTGACCCTGCCAAGTTACAGTGACACCAGTGGCCATTTGGTGCAAGCAATATATACAAACCCTGGTTATAAGTCTTATGATAATGATATTGCCCTAATGAAACTCCAAGATGAAATATCATATAATTGTAAGTTTTATCTGTATTGAAATAAAATGGGCAGAAGCCAAGCTCTAACAGTTCAGAATTTTTAGGGATGGAGACAAGAGGAAAGTGTTGGAAGGGTTACTGCCTGCTCTGCTCTCATTTCCATACAGAAATAGGGATTGGTAGCACTAGATGGCTTATATATGTGGATAGAGATAAGGGGAAAGTGTTGGAAGGTATTCATGTGGAATGAGATGGGGATGCACATGGGGATGATGCTCTTGTTTGCCTTTGAACTTTGCTTGCAGTATTCATGTGAAATAAACTGAATTAAAGATATTTGGGACATTTTTCCTGCCATTTTTTGGCAATCCAAAAATTTAGGGCTGAAATGCCAAACATTTCCCTCACTGGCTGCATCTGCTAGATTTTTAGGTACGATTGCCTGCCAAGTTCTATTGTTTTCAAATGCAGGTGATTGGGGTTATGCATGTTTAAATCCTTTAAAATACCTGCTAGACAAACTGCTAAAACACTCCTCATCTGCCATTTCTTAAAGAAACCCAAAAGTATCTAAAGCTGACAAGATTTACTCTGTAACTGCATTCTAAAGTTGCATGAAGCTGACTCAACACATTTATTTTTGCTTTATGTTAGTAATGTATACCTCTCTGAAATGTACCATTTATTGCCTGGAATTCTTTTTTACAAAAATATTTTTTTTCAACAAATTTCTCTTTCATATTTGTAAATGTGACTAGATACTGGCTGCATAGCTATATAGCTGTGTAATTTTGGCATTGCTTAGCAGAATAAGAAAATGCAAACCATACAATATTATCTTATTTTTGCAGATAACACTCAGCCGGTGTGCTTACCCAACTCAGGAATGATCTGGGAAACTGGTACCACATGTTGGGTATCTGGCTGGGGTAAGACCTCTGAAACAGGTAAGGAAAATAAAGCAACTTGAAAGTTGTCATTTTGTTATATTATGCTATGTCTAAATATATAACCTTAGCAGTCTGACAGTCTTAGATTACTCCTTGTAATTAGTGATAAGTGAATTTGCTTTGTTTCACTTTGCTGAAAATTTGTGAAAGTGTGGAAAATGTCACAAAACTGAGAAATTTCACTGAAATGAATTGGAATGCTGCTATCCCATTGGTTGATATGGAGTTTAAGGGTGGATGACAATGACATCTGTGGATTTTTCTGTTACATCAGACACATTTACGTAAAACAGAATATACAAACATACCTCTAAAACAGAGAAACACAGTCACTGTTGGGTACACAGCAAGGCCGCCAGCCCACCTATATAAAAACAGGCAATTATTACTATATAGTACACAGGAGCCATGAAAATCCTTATATCCTTATAAACGGTGCTCAGTGATGTCATTTCTGTCACATGACTCACTAAAACTTGTATATTATAATAAATAAAGTACCCCCTGTTGCAAAATTTGAGGATTTTAGAAGTTACCTCGGAGTTCCATGACCTATATAAAATATGGTCATGAAACTCCTCTGTGACTTATATTTTACCTTATTCACTGTATATCGCTAGAAACATATTGGGGGATCATTTATCAACACTGGGCAAATTTGCCCATGGGCAGTAACCCATGACAACCAATCAGATTGCTGCATTCATTGTCCTATTTGCAGCTGGCTTCAAAAAGCTAATCACTGATTGGTTGCTATAGGTAACTGCCCATGGGCAAATTTGCCCAGTGTTGATAAATGAGCCCCATTATGTTTATAACCTAAGAGCATATGATAAAATACATTAAATATCACTAAATAACAAACAGTCGTTTGCATTTTGATGAGAAACTCATAATCAGATAACAGTACTTTTCAGCCTGAGCATGTTTCTCATACGGCAGCCATATTGTGATGCACCATGTGCTCTGCAGTGCTTCACTATAAACTTTAGCTCTCCTGCGGTACAAACTAAGTAAATATGCTGCATGGTACTCAATGACTATAGCAGAACATCCACAATTTCTTTTGACAGAGGACTCAGAACAGCATTACTTTGAGGGTTTACTGGTGTATTTATATAGACCTTCCTTTAAAATCTCTAAAAAGACTTTAAACAAACCCCTCCAAATGACATACGTCTGTTTCTATATTTAGAGGCAGACTTATGATTGCTCAAGCCTTCAAGCTCATGAAAACATTTTTCTGAAAACACATGTGAGTTCCTGAACTTACTCATTGTTTCTGCTCTGCTTTGACTTTTTGGTGAGCAGATTTTTTTTTTCTACAAAGGGAGCTTTTGAAGAAAATTACAATTACAACATGCCAAATGTTTTCAAAAGCCTGCTTGGCAGAAAAACCCATTCTCTTAGTATGTGTAGTTTCAGGAACTCACGCATGGTTTCAGTAAATTGTTGCTTATGCTTAAGCATCATAAAATCAGTCTTTTATTTGTATCCCCTTAGTCTGTAAAGCGCTGTGTGAAATGATGACACTGCAGTATGTAAATAATAATCAGCCCCTAAGGGTGGTGGCACACGCTAAGATTCCGGGGAGAGAAGTCGCCCAGCGACAAATCTTTTCTTCGAGCAACTAATCTCCTCAAAATGCCTCCCATCGGCTAGAATGTGAATCACCGGCTGGATGGGACTCGGATCACTTCGTTTTTCCGAAGTCGCCCGAAGTTTCTTCGTGAAGCAACTTTAGGCGACTTCAGGAAAACAAAGCATTTTGGGGGGGGGTTAGTCGCCCGAAGAAGAGCAGATTTGTCACTGGGCGACTAATCTCCCTGAATAGCCACATGTGCCACCACCCTAAGTCTGATGTATTTTCTAACACAGAAGCTGAAAACTGCAGCTCAGATCAGTACTCTAGAAGAAAGCTCCACAGCTTTATTATACTGAGCTTTCCTTTAGTGATGTGTGGGTTGACTTTTTCGGCTGACCTTTCAGCACGTGCTCCTAACCCTAACCTGGTGCACTTCCCTATTTAAAGACCCACGCCCGACCCACTCTAATGTCACGGAAGGGGTGGGGCACAGCTGTGAGTGTAGAAAAAGCTCCCACTGGAGGCAAAAGTGGGGCACTGTAAGGTAATGGCCAGGGTGGGCACAGGGTAAAGTTCAGCCCAAACCCGCTGACAGCCCACAAACATTATGCAGAAGTTGGCTTGATCCCATCCGAGCCGAGGGTCCCACAGGCTTCGGGCCGGCTGCAACATCACTACTTTCCTTCTTGTTTGAATAATGGAATAACATTGGATGGTTTGCACCTATTTTTGGAGTTAATGCCTTGTCCAGCTATCAAAAGTGAGCCTTTTGATTTTTAATTTCATTTATCTTCTATGTGTTTGTCAATTGCTAAGTTTACTGACTTTTTAATTCCAGGTAGCACTTCTACGTACCTAAAATATGCAGAGGTACCTGTGCTTGACGCAAATGAATGTAATTACAATTACATACATAATGGGAGGATTACATCTTCAATGCTATGTGCTGGTTACCTTTCAGGATTAAGAGATACTTGCCAGGTAATTGCATTTTGTGTTTTTCCCAGTTTGCTATAAATATACATACAGTATTTATATTAATTGATTAGAGGCTTATCAAGGGGCATGCAAGAAAAGAGCTGCAACATCTTAATTCAGACCAACATTATGTAACATATTTTCTTTTCTTTTATTTGTAGAAATAATAATATTCTGATTTCCAGGTGGGGATGCTGAGAAGTGTGCTCTGATGCTGTAGAGTAAAGATTCCAAGATGTAGAACTGGTCCAACTAGACAAGGGCATAGCTTAGCAGCATAATATTTATATGGCAGCAATAAAGATAGGGAATAATAACATAGCAGCACAGTAATTTAAGTTGAAAAAGGACACACATCCAAAGTCCAACTATTTAAGTCTGTATATAACCTGCCTAACTGCCAGTTTATCCAGAGGAAGGCAAAAAAACCCATTTGAAGCCTCTCCGATTTGCCTCAGAGGGGGAAAAATTCCTTCCTGACTCCAAAATGACAATGCGATCAGTCCCTGGATCAACTTGTACTATGAGCTATCTCCCATAACCCTGTATTCCCTCACTTGCTAAACACCATCCAAACCCTTCTTAAAGCTATCTAATGTATCAGCCTGTACCACTGATTCAGGGAGACAATTCCACATCTTTACAGCTCTCACTGTAAAAAAAAACCCTTCCAAAAATTTAGCAGGAACCTCATTTCCTCTAACAGGAATGAGTGACCTTGTGTCAGCTGGAAGGACTTACTGGTAAATAAAGCATTAGAGAGATTATTATATGATCCCCTTATATATTTATACATAGTTATCTTATGGGTGGATAAAAAAGAGAGAGGGGAGAAGAGGTACTTAAGGGGTGTTATTTTGTGGTGTCTCTACCGATTCTCTGCCTGATTCTTCTACTGGAAAATATAAAATAAAGTGTGCTTCTTTGCAAGCAATTCAAAAGTTAGTGCTTAGAATATTATTCTATATGAATTTCTTTCTGATTGTACATGCTGGAGGACTGGGTGCCCCCCCCCCTAGGTTTCTGCCTCAACTCTCTAATAAATTAAGTTAAATACCTAGATACTGAAATAGTTTCTGCATTTTCTGATTTATATTTATAGGGAGATGATGGAGGACCTTTAGTAACCTTCACAAACTCTCTGTGGTGGCTTGTTGGTGACACCAGCTGGGGATTCAGTTGTGGCCAAACCTATAAACCTGGTGTATATGGGAATATGACAGTGTTCTTGGAATGGATATATTTCCAAATGCGGGTAAGAAATATCACTGTACCTCACTGTGTGGTATTTAATTTAGTATTGCTACTATGATTTTATAATTACTATTGCATCATTTTGCTGGAGTTGATAACCTCAAATTTAAAAAGATCAGGTTACACTGGCACAATTGGTTTAACCTTTTGACATAAAAAAAAAAATTTGGGAGCGGAATAAAAAATTGTCATTCAGATGATTTTGAATTTGATGTATAATGATGTTCTGATGTAAACTTTTTGACTTCCTGTGGCTTTAGGGACTTCCTCCAAATTTATTGCATTATTAAAACTTGCAAAGGAAGAACTAACTTTTGGTTGTCACTAGTGATGGGAGAATAAATTTGCCAGGCACGAAATTTGGATGCCCATCGGAAAAGTCACCGGCATCAAAACTGTCGTGCATCAACAGTATTCGGACGCCCATTGACTTTAACACATCGAAATTGATGCAGGCGTCAAAATTGACGCAGGTGTCAAAATTGCCATTTTTGGGTGTTTCGTGAATTTCACAGGAAATTTGCTAATTTTTTGGCGAAGCTGGACAAATTCACCCATCACTAGTGGTCACCCTATTCTTTTTACCACAGACATAACAGTAAAGATCTCAATAACATACCTGTTACATAGAGCAAATTGATAGCAAAATTAGACCTATTATTAGCAGGGGAAATTTGGACTTTTGCAAAACTGAAATTGGAGTAAGAAATATAAAGAGTTCGGTAGTTAAACTTCCAGGTAATTGACACATCTGGACACATGGATAATGCTCAAACTCAGAAGATATGATTTATTGATAAGTGCACCAAACTGCAGATAAGCAAAAAAGTAATCACACAGGTCCGGACAGTGGCTCGGCGCTCTTTGAACTGTGTTATCCAATTTTATACCACGTTAAAAACATTAACATTTTTGATTACGTAACATATTTGATTCAATTTCATAGGTTACTACATCATATATTTAATTATTGCTTATTTCTAATTGTTTTTTTTTATACAGACATTATCTCCACGCCATAAAGAAATTAAAAAAAATTTAATTAAAAAAATTAAAAAAAAATTCAAGAAATTGCAGACTTATAATATCCTTGAGAAACTGAGCTGTTTTCATTAACCGTGTTTCAATGTCCATGATCGATTGTGGCTTCTTGAAAAGAACCGCATACCAAAACAAACACTTTCTGTTCCTATTTTCCAAATTAAGGCAATATCACAATTCAGCAGTATTAAGATTTAACTCTATAATAGCAAGCAGAAGCAGCTTGACCTGTCTTTGGGGCCTGTTGCTTATTGTTTGATCTTAACAAATATTATTTCAGTTAAATTTGAGTTATACAATAATTGAATTCACAAAAGTCTTAAAGGGGTTGTTCACCTTTAAATGAACTCTTAGGGGCCGATTCACTAACTTCGAGTGAAGGATTCGAAGTTAAAAAACTTCGAATTTCAACGTTTTTTTGGGCTACTTCAACCATCGAATGGGCTACTTCGACCTTCGACCTACGACTATCGAAGGATTCGAAGTAAAAATCGTTCGACTATTCGACCATTCGATAGACGAAGTACTGTCTCTTTAAAAAAAACTTCGACACCCTACTTCGCCATCTAAAAGCTACCGAAGTCAATGTTAGCCTATGAGGAAGGTCCCCATAGGCTTGGCTAACTTTTTTTGATCGAAGGATATTCCTTCGATCGTTGGATTTAAATCCTTCGAATCATTCACTCGAATTATCCTTCGATCGTTCGATCGAACTATCTGCGCTAAATCCTTCGACTTCGATATTAGTTCCTAGTCGAATATTGAGGGTTAATTAACACTCGATATTCGACCCTTAGTGAATCGGCCCCTTAGTGTGATGTAGAGAGTGATATTCTGAGACAATTTGCAATTGGTTTTCATTTTTTATTATTTGTAGTTTTTGAGTTATTTAGGTTTTTAATCAGTAGCTCTCCAGTTTGCAGTTCCAGCCATCTGATTGTGCCCAAATTCCCCTAACAACCATGCATTGATTTGAATAAGAGACTGGGATATGAATAGGAGAGGCCTGAATAGAAAGATGAGTAATAAATTGGCCATTCTATAACATATTAAAAGTTAACTTGAAGGTGAACCACCCCTTTAAAGGAGAAGAAAAGTTAAAATCACTGGAGTGTACAAAACTGTAGGCACTTCCAGCAATTGTAATGACATATCTGGGCTGGTGCTCCTGTTTGCATAAAAAAACATCATGGAGTGATCTTCTGCCTGCTTCTTCTTTCTCCACATGCACAGAGGAGTGAAAAGGAGGAACTCTCTTGGGTGCAGTTTTTTGTTCTTACAGAACGCCACTTTAGGGAATCTGTAGTAGGACTAATGACAATCTGAAGGTGGTGCAGTATTTTTTGAGTTATTGCAGAGAAAGGAAAGCCTACCAAATATCATTTAATCTATATGAAGCCATCCCTTCCTCCTCCGTATGAATCACTAAGATTTTGGCCTCAAATACATGACTTTACTAGTAATCAGTTTCTGAAAAATTATTGTGCTTAAATCTTCATGGTGCTATCTTCAACCCACGGATGTCATCAGGATGGTAGAGTGTTTCCTCTGCGCAGGTGTGCTCCTAACAGCTCCTAACAGCTCCTCATCTTTTGAAGCTTGCAGACTATTAGGGGCCGATTTATCAAGGGTCAAATATCGAGCGTTAATTAACCCTCGATATTCGACTGGGAATTAAAATCCTTCGACTTCGAATATCGAAGTCGAAGGATTTAGCGCAAATACTGCGATCGTACGATCGAAGGATTATTCCTTCAATCGAACGATTAAATCCTTCGAATCGAACGATTCGAAGGATTTAAATCCAACGATCGAAGGAATATCCTTCAATCAAAAAAACTTAGGAAAGCCTATGGGAACCTTCCCCATAGGCTAACATTGACTTCGGTAGCTTTTAGATGCCGAACTAGGGGGTCGAAGTTTTTTTTAAAGAGACAGTACTTCGACTATCGAATGGTCGAATAGTCAAACCATTTTTACTACGAATCCTTCGATTCAAAGCCGTAGTCGAAGGTCGAAGTAGCCCATTCGATGGTCGAAGTAGCCCAAAAAAACTTCGAATTTCTAAGTTTTTTACCTTCGAATCCTTCACTTGAAGTTAGTGAATCGGCCCCTAAAACAATGGTGCAGACTTTGCAAACCTGGTTATGCTCATACGTTGCAGTCTGTCTCTGGGATCAAACATTAAATCATAATGACAGCCCCCAGAATAGTTGATAACTCCATGTTTGATTATCCGCTGGCATTGTATCATTTATCCTCTATCTCCATTTTGCTGGGATTAATAATATTCTACCGAGTAGTATGGAGATAAACTGGCAGCATTGCTTTATTCCAACTCTTTTTGACATTTGGACAATTGTAAATTTGGCATGTAATGATTTTCTTTTGTAAACAAAAGTTGACACCAATTTATTGTTTCTTCAGCTGGTGGCCTTCCTAGTTTACTCAGTCATACTCTAGTTTTTCAGAATTTTTCCATCTTTTCTCTTTATAAACTATGCATTTGCTTTTAAACATAATTATATTATTCTTTCCAGCTCCATTTACCATTGGCCATGAAAGTGCACACTCAGCAAACCTGGCGTATCTCCAGTATGGCTCCTCCAACTGGCTTGCACCATCCTAGATCCCCTTTACAACTTGTGGCCCCTTATCCATCTTTTTCGCCTACTGTATATTGTACCTGTTGTGCTTGTAGCCTTTTTCTGTACGGCTGAAGTACATAGAAAAGCAATAACTCACCATATTATCACAAACTTTCACAAGGACACTAAGGGGCACATTTACTATGGGTCGAATATCGAGGGTTAATTAACCCTCGATATTGGACCATCAAAGTTAAATCCTTCGACTTCGAATATCGAAGTTGAAGGATTTACCACAATTGGTTCGATCGAACTATCGAAGGAAAAATAATTCGATCGTACGATTAAATCCTTCGAATCGAACGATTCAAAGCATTTTAATCCATCCATCTAACAATTTTTCTTTGATCAAAAAAAGCTAGGAAAGCTTATGGGGACCTTCCCCATAGGCTAACATTGGTGCTCGGTAGGGTTTAGGTGGCAAAGTAGTTGGTCAAAGTTTTTTTTAAAGAGACAGTACTCCGACTATCAAATGGTCGAAAAGTCGAGCGATTTTTAGTTTGAATCGTTCGATTCGAAGTCGTAGTTGAAGTAGCCAATTTGATGGTCGAAGTAGCCAAAAAAACCTTTGCAATTCAAAGTATTTTTTATTCTAATCCTTCACTCGAACTTAGTAAATGTGCCCCTAAATCAAATAATCTAGCTGTGCCACTATCTAAATACCAAAAATGTTACGTCAGATTTCAGAGAGGATGCTGATTATAAGCTATAAAAAGCCATACATTTCAGTGCAATTATTGGCAAAACAGACAGGGCTTCAAAGCAGACAGACACGCGCACATATCATGCAATTTGAGTGTGACATTTAATTGTGTATTGCATTGGCACCATCAATTGTTTTGATATTTTGCAGATATACAGTTAAACAATCCACAGATGTGAAATCCCAGGACTGAGTCTGTTTCTCAGGCATAGAAGAGTAATAAAGTCACCAAGTGATGTGCAGCATGAACCATGTGACCCTCCTTTTCCTCATAAGCCAGTGGTATAACACAGAATGAAGATCTAACATTTTTCAAGTGCAGGAGCAAAAGATGAAGATGTACTGTCTTAATCCACACAATATGCTCTAGATAACTATAAGCACATAAAGTATGCTTTGATCAGGTCAAAGTCTAATTTTGGCAGTCCAGGACTCGGTGCCAGGATAATTTTGTGTACAGTGCCTGTACAATGAGTAGTAACATATAAGACATCAATACACTTACTCAAGACTCACTTCAAGACCATATCCCATATGATCCCCCTTATATATCACCCATAATCTTATTGCTACCTTGAAGTCAGACTGTGGAAGTACTGTATGTGTATCCTATTTGTTCTAACATAAAACAAAACATATTTTTATTTATTGTGACTTGTGTGTTTATTTTTATTGTATTATCAATGATATACTGTATTTATTGCTGTTTTGCCGTGCTGCAGTGTTACGTCTCATTCCAGTTACAGCAGTATCTGCAAGGAGTCTGTATTTTTGCCCCTCTCTGCATGGCTTTCCTCCCACACTCCAAAAACATACAGGCAGGTTAAAGGGATACTGTCATGGGAAATTTTTTTTTTTTTCAAAATGAATCAGTTAATACTGCTGCTCCAGCAGAATTCTGCGCTGAAATCCATTTCTCAAAAGAGCAAACAGATTTTTTTATATTCAATTTTGAAATCTGACATGGGGTAGACATATTGTCAGTTTCCCAGCTGCCCCAAGTCATGTGACTTGTGCTCTGATAAACTTCAATCACTCTTTACTGCTGTACTGCAAATTGGAGTGATATCATCCCCTCCCTCCCCCCCCCCAGCAGCCAAAGTAAAGAACAATGGGAAGGTAACCAGATAGCAGCTCCCTGACACAAGATAACAGCTGCCTGGTAGATCTGAGAACAACACTCAATAGTAAAAACCCATATCCCACTGAGACACATTCAGTTACATTGAGAAGGAAAAACAGCAGCCTGCCAGAAAGCATTTCTCTCCTAAAGTGCAGGCACAAGTCACATGACCCGGGGCAGCTGTCTAGCCCCATGTCAGATTTCAAAATTGAATATAAAAAAATCTGTTTGCTCTTTTGAAGTTGCAGAAAACCATGTTATAGATGAAAGAAATTGACATAATTATCTCTCTAAGAGCAAGATGCCTGAGATTCAACATTCTTATGTCATTTCTTTTGCATTCATAATGAAGTTTTTGAATAGTAGATTTTTTGTGCATCTATAATTGGTTTTCAGCAACTTCTATAGAAAACGATGGGGTGCTGTGGTTACTGGCTTTGGGGATTTGGCGCAAAGTTTAGGAAATGTTTTATTGTGCAATGAAAAAGTTAATGCTTTGAGAATACAACCCTGCTGTAGACTACAACTCCCAGCATGCCTCAACCTTTATTGTATGTTCCATTATTCTGGGATTTGTAGTCCAGCAACAGCTGGAGCAATGCAGTGCAGCAGGGTTTACTACCCCTTTAAACTCTGTGTACATCAAGGAAAGTCACCTAATACATACGTTTTGGGTAATAATTAGTATTAGTACTATTGCTTTGTTATGATTCACATTTCTTTTCAAACTATTTTATTTAGAATATTATTTTACTTGCGGAGAAAACTGGTCATATTTCCGTTGTCTATATAGTTTTGCATAAATTTGTGACTCAGTCTTGAATGTCATCCAAATAGTCCATGGATTTTTGGATTTCCTATCTGCTCTGTATATCCCTTAGAAAGCTGTCTTTGACTGTCTGCGTTATAAATTTGTGCTTTGTAAGCTGAAACCAATATTTGAAAAAGTAAAGCAAAAGAACCAAAGACACTTTGGAGGAAATGTAATAAAATTCTCAAAGTGCAAAACTTTGAGAATATAAATGTGCTTGTCGCAATGGAATATTTTTCATTAAGTCTTTATTGCATTGCGAATCTCAAGTTGCTCTGAAGTTTCATTAAATATTTTGTCGCAAAAAATGGCTTGCGATTGCAAATTTTTACTACATACACTTTTTACTATCGCAAACTATACAATTCGCAATCACTATCCTACTGTCACATGAGGGGCAAAGTGTTTGCAAAGGCAATATTTTTCATTTTGCGAACATTCACATTGCGAATGCGTTGTGATTGATTTTTTGGGTTAGGGACCAATATTACATTCCCCCTTTTGTGCTTTTTGGCCAGGTCAACTTGGTGTTTGGGACTCCCAAGTAGGGATGTAGCGAACTGCCGTTAATGTGTTCGCGAACGCCGTTTGCGAACACCGGCAAAAAAGCGAACAGTTCGCGAACAGTTCGCGAACTTCGAACGCTCGATAAAATCGTTCGATCGAACGATCGAAGGATTTTATTCGTACGATCGAAGGATTTTCGTTCGAATCGAACGATCGAAGCTATTCGATCGAATGATTTTAATTCAATCGAATGCTTATAATCGTTCGAACGAATGGAAATCATTCGATTTTAGCGATCGAACGGTCGAATGGTCGAATGGTCGAACAAAATTTTACTTCGAATCGAACGCGAACACCAATTGGCGAACGTCGCGCGACGTTCGCGAACATTCGGCGGACGCGAACAGTCGAAGTTCGCGCGAACTAGTTCTCCGGCGAACAGTTCGCTACATCCCTACTCCCAAGTCCCATTGCACCCTTTGCAATTTTTTTTTGCACTTTTTTTGCACTTGGCATGAAGCACTGCTCGGGCTCCTTCTCAAAGTTCTGGACTGATCAGGTTAGCGTAAGTCTGGTGTTAAGATAAAGAATGAAAATGAGGGAGAGCAGAATGGAGAAAATATTATGTGAGATAATATGGCAGCAGCATCCTGTCCTGACAAATATAAATCCTTAAGTGAAATTCTATTCATTTTATTTAAAAGTAGTGGAAATAAAATCTAATCATTAACAGAATAAAATAAAAATTATAAATATGCTGTTGCGCCCTTTGGGGAGTAAATATTGCCAATTTAACAGGCAGATTTGCTCCAAGTTGATGGCAGGTGTGCTCCACCATTTTCAAATTTGGAAAATGTTGCATCTTGGGAATTGTATGGTATTTAGCTTTTTTGTTCCTAAGCAACAAGGTGTTTTTTTGTTTTATATACTGGGCATCAAACTGTTGTTCAGTAGATGGAATTCACAAAATATCTTTGCTTTAAATTGGGAAAAACCAGAAAGTGTTGGTGGGTGAGGTCTTTTTTAACAGTGGGTGTGGTCTATACTTCTGGGTGTGGCTAAATGTGTGAGAGCTCTGCTATGTACATAGCATCCCTCCACTTTTTCAAGCATGATAAGTGTTGATGCTAGAATGCATAGTATATAGCAATCTAGTCCTTGCCAGTAAGAACCAACACACAGATCCAAGTTTAAGGGGCAGATTTACATAGGGTCGAATATCGAGGGTTAATTAACCCTCGATATTCGACTGCCGAATGTAAATACTTTGAATATCGAAGTCGAAGGATTTACCGCAAATAGTTCGATCGAACGAAAAATTATTCGATCGACCGATTAATTCCTTCGAATCCTTCGAAGGATTTTAATCCATCGATCAAACTATTTTTCTAAGAATTGATAGAAAGCCTATGGGGACCTTCCCCATAGGCTAACATGGCACCTCGGTAGGTTTTAGGTGGCGAAGTAGGGGGTCGAAGTTTTTTTTAAAGAGACAGTACTTAACTATCGAATGGTCGAATAGTCGAACGATTTTTAGTTCGAATCGTTTGATCCTAAGTCGAAGACGTAGACGAAGGTCGAAGTAGTCAATTCGATGGTCGAAGTAGCCAAAAAAAACATTCGAAATTCGAAGTTTTTTTTATTCTATTCCTTCACTCGAGCTAAGTAAAATGGGCCCCTAAGTGTGGATTGAAAAAAAAAATAAACTTTAATATCCTCCAGAGCGCAACTCCTTCTAGCTTTTTAGCTAGCATGAATCTATGAAGATACTTCATAGTTCAAAAATAGTGATGGGCAAATTTGTCCAAAGTTGTTGTAATTCATGAAAAAATTGCGAAACGTGAATTTTGACGCCAGTGACAATTTGACGCTCATTAAAGTCAATGGCCATTCGTTCAATTCTCAATTTTGCAAATATATTCACAGATGGCGGAACACTGAACACTGAAATTCGCATCGAATGTGTGCCTGCTGTTTTAATAATCTACAATGTTCCCTAAGCTCAGCCTCCCAAAAGCATCTCTGAGAATGTGCATAACATTATGTGCATAAAATTAGAAAGTCACAATCTGGCAGCTCCCTGTGCACAACATTGAAGTGATAAATCATTATTTTAACAGTATTATATGTCTCAAAACCTGTCCTGGTGCAGTAAGTTCAAAATGTTTATTTGTATGTTCATAATATAAAGTCAGCATTTCTAGCCTTATTTTAGTCTATAGCTCCCTTTTAAATAGGCACTATGGGAAATGGAAATAAAATGTATGCCATGTTTTATCGTAATTTTGCGTTGCTCATTTATGCAAGAATACAAGTTCTACAGAACCACTGGCTGCATTAAAATCTGAAAAATCTGGCTCCATGTTCTTTGTTCCTGCAACTGGAGTTGGAAGCTTTAAGCCCAGTTTCCCAGAACTGAACAAGTCTGTCCTTTATCCCCATGTTTGATTCCAGTGTCATATAATGACCAAATTGCATTAAAACCTATGTATGTAACAAGGAGAGGGTGTTTAGTTCTCCCAAGGCTGTCACAGATATTATAGTTATATTATAATGCCAGCCAAAGTTACAGCCACCTTGTATAGCCATCCATGCACTTATCTGTCAGTTTGTCTAAATAAATATCCCCCAAACAGACTTTGCAGTGACACAGCCCTGGAATAGACTCCACAAGTTTAGCTTGACTTCCTCCAGCTGGTACTCCCTTACAAACTTTGTAAGATACACAGTGGCATAACTAGAGTGCTCATCAAGGTACTAGCTAACCAAGGTACTAGCTAACAGGTTGAAGGCCATAGTGAGTCAGATTGTCAACTGCTTGAAGTCAGAGACCCTGAATATTGGAACCTGACTGCTGACACTGACACCCTCCCCTTTTCCATCAAATCTGCCCTCTGAAGTGCTAGGATGAGAGAATGGCAAAAGTTCATCAAAATATTGGTCTTTGGAGCCTCATAGAAAAATTGTACCCAATCAGCAGTATATGGCCCAGGCATGGAGACATCTGGCAGAGGACTGCAGAGCCATCACTAAGATAGTTTTTAACTTCATCTGGCATTCCAAGATGGATAGAGTAAAGTAGTCAGTCATGTACAAGGAGCCCTGCTTAGGTGAAAAGGGTGTTCCAGACATCCTCAACCTGCTGAGTAGTTTCTTTGCATGTTTACATTACATATGCCAAACACTAACTGGAAAAGGCAAGAATTCTGATGGCAGCTCTATGTGCTGCTATTTCCAGCTTCCACTCTGGCACACTCTACAGTTGGACAAGTGGAACAGCTCCTGCCATTACAACTGAAACACCCCTTGGTTTTACTTGGATGTTACAAGGGTTGTGAGGGAACACCAACTGTAGGGAGTCAAGCCTGAAACTGAAGACAATCCATAAGTTGGTCAGAGCCAAAGATTTGTTGGAGTCTCCCATGGGCTCCCATCAGTTTCAAACAAGTCTGTCTGGAAAAATGTTTCTTCAGACAGGCTAACTAAGAAGCACAAGAAGCATTGTATGGATGGTATCCAAGGTTGACCTTCATGCATGTCTGTAACTTGTGCTGGTGCTGGCATTGAGCATGATGCATCACTCATAATAAAAACAGTTTTGCACACTTTTGGAGATTGCATATTTACATAGTCCCTGTTTGATGCCCTGGAACATGAACTTAAAGATTGTGTGCCCAGGAACAATGTGGTGCTCTTTGGACTGTTTCAGGGAAACCATACAGAAGGGGCAATCCTGGAAAACCTGGCACCTTATGAACTGTGTTAAGAATAGTTTGTGGTTTTCCAGGAATTGCTCAAAATGGAAAAGGATGACTAGCAGACTGCAGCATAGCCTGCTTCATAACTACAATATCCACGACAGCCTTGGCAAAGAAGAGGACTTCATCCTCTATCTTTCTCCCATCCTTCCCCAGCTTTTTTATGTCTAGAATCGTATCTTATTGAAAAGAGCTCGATGAGCACGGATGTATGTAAAGTCTTTGTTTTTTTTATATTTTTGTATTTAAAAAAGTCAAATGTATCACATTTTAGTAAACATAGGAGCAGCATGTTCCTATATAATTCATGCCATTAAAGGGTATTACATTATAGACCATAAAAGTCTGAATTCCTCTAGAGGCAATGATAACAGTGATACAAATTAGTGTTTCTACCCTCAATTGTAAATATATCCATTCCAAGAACATGGGCATATTTCCGTATACTACAAGTTTATTGGGTCGGGCACAGCCATCTCCCCAGCTGGTGTCACCAACAAGCCACCAAGTGCCATTTGTTTTGGTTACTAAAGGTCCTCTGCTGTCCCCCTGTGAAATGAAAACAAATAACCATTTTAATCAATGGGAACAATTTATTTCTCCAAAAGTGCATGAACTAATTAGGGCTAGAACTAGGGGTATGCAGGAGAGGCCCATGCCTTACATTTTTTTTAATTGCTTCACCTAGAATTATAAACTACTTTCAGTGCACTCAGGCATGCAGTCTGCCTGTTGCCCAAGTTTCCTTTTTAAGAAGATGCAGCAGATCATTTTTTAAAAATAATTCTGGGTGAAGCAGTTAAAAAAATCTAAATGTGAGTTAGATACCTAATATAACAGCAGTTCAGGGGTGGATTAAGTACTACATGTATATAATTAACTTAATTGCATATCAAATCATGTCTTTAGATTTTTCGCTGGAAAAAAGCAAACAGTAAAATAAGGGGGTAAAAACTGAGGCTTGTATAGTAAATAATACCAATAAATAACACATTATATAAGAAATGTCCCATCTAGAGTTGAGACCCCAAGGTGCACATGTATTTAATTCAAATATCCAGAAAGCTTCTCTAGAATTCACAATTCTTATAAAACCACCTCCTCTAACCGGGATTTCAACTTTTTCTATTATTTGCACTTTCAAATGCTTAGAGCCTCTAGAGGTGCAATTTTTAAAATGTCTACCTATCAAGTAGATATGTTCCAGAATTCTACTTTTTAAGGAATGTATGGTATGATCAACATATTTTATGACAATTTTAGCATTCTAGTAAATATACCAGTCCTTTAGAGTTACAATTTCCATAATATCTCATCTTATTTTGTTTTTGTGTGACATTGGACCTAAAGTCTATACTTTTAAATATAACTGTGCAAGTTTTACACATTTTTGATCCACATGGATATGTGCCAACTGTCTGCAAGCAATTCAACTGGGAATGCCCAGAAGGAGAATGTAACGTACTGGGAGCGAATTTATTAGCCAAGGTAAGTGCTTTGCGAGAGAAAAATTAGATTGGACGAGTCCGCAATATATCATTCAACTTGGGATCACCATAAAGTAGAGGAAAACATTTTTTAATAATATGGCAGATTTTTGCTGAATACATTTTTTTGATATTTAAAAAAAATTCTAACAAGGGAAAAGTCTGGTAATAACTCTTCACGTTTAAGTTTTTTTAGCCTTAAGGTATGCTGCTTGTATTAAATCTTTAGAATAGCTATGGGCATTTAATTTTCCCTTTAAATAAGTGGCCTGTTCTTTACATAACTCTAAATGGAGGAATTTCTGCGGTAGCTTATTAACTGTCCATACAGAATACTATTGATGGTATGTTTAGGATAGCAACTGAGTTCTCTCAAAACTGTATTTCCTGCTGTGAGTTTAGTGAAAACCAGAAATTACATTACCCTGAAGTGTAACATCTAAAAAATCAGAGTCATGTATATGACATAGTGAAGTGCACATTAAAATCATTAGTGTTAATAAAATCTAAAAAGTGTTGAAGATATTCAATGGAACCTTTCCAAATCATGATGGGGCCATCTATGTAGCGACCATACCAAATTATATTGTCATGGTAAGGGTTCTTATCCCCAAAAATGTGGGCCTGCTCCCACCAACTCATAAAGAGATTGGCATAGAAGGGAGTAAAGGAAGCTTCCATTGTGGTCGCAATCGAACAAGAAAAAATTGTGATTGAGCAGAAATTCAAGTGAAAAAAGTAAGAAAGCTTTGTGTACCATTTGGAGTGTTTTTTTAGCATTTCCACATTCACAAATATACCTTTATCAAGAGGAATAGATAATAAAGGGACTTAACATCAAAGGTAACCCAATGGTAGCCTCTTTGCCAAGATAGGGTTCAATAAAGTATGTAAATGTAAGTAAGTAAACAGCATCAACTTAGTTTGATAGACCACCATTGAATGATCCCACTGTAGCTACAATGGGTATTCCCTCTGGATTAAAAACAAATTTATGTATTTTCAGGAGGTGGTGAAATGTTGGAACTACAGGGTTCTCTGGCAGGAGATACTCTCTGTTTTTCAAACACCTGTCAAGACGCGTCTGCTCCCGGCGTACAATCCAAGATGGCGGCACCCAGGCGGCCCACGTGGGCGCTGGGACGCAGGCGATAACGTCACTGTGGCGGCAAATTCCACTATAAAAGGGCGCCCAGGGCGCCAGAATTGCACCCAAGAATGGGATTCGTCTGCCAAGGTCCTGGGTTCCTGTTTCCTGATTCCTGCTCCTAGCCTGTTCCTGTTCCCTGCCTGATTCCTGCTCCCAGCTTGATTCCAGCTCCCAGACCGTTTCCTGCTCCTGCCTTGGTTTTGACCCTCTGCCTGAACTCTTAATATTTGTTCTTGATCTGCCTGCCATTGAACTCTTGCCTGGACTCTGACCATCCGCTTGCTTAACCCTTTGGACACTGCAACCTTGCTCCCTCAAGAGGGCTTCCTCCTTGATCCTGACTACCTCCGTGGAGGGAGCTCCCAGCTCCCTGACACCATCCCCAAGCTTAAACCAAATGTTAAAACTGACTCAACTGACTGGTGTGAGAAGTTCTCGGCATATAAACTCTTCCACTAATCCAATCACAATGGCACATTGTAACTCTTCAAAGAGGTGACATCTGAAGAAATTCACAGGGGTGTTGATTCTGTGTAGTAACTGTGATAGGATTATCCAATGTGTCATGCAACTCCTAGAAAGAGGTGTTATGTGTGAGAGTTGCATGAATGGACGTGTAGAGTGTTCCGAAACCGTCGGGGTACAGATGTTAGAACAGCATTGTATATAGCAGACAGGTGGTGTCGAAGGCCCCCGCCTCTGTTTAGGGATGGTTTCTCCAGCTTGACATGAATCGCCTATTTCACGCCTCATTCAAACCAGCGGTCTTCTTTATCCAATATTTGGACCTTGCTATCTTCAAAGGAGTGTCCCTTGTCTTTTAGGTGTAGAAAGACAGCTGAGTTTTGCCCTGTAGAGTTCGCCCTCCTTTGCTGAGCCATTCCCTTGGTGAGCAGTTGTTTTGTCTCCCCAATGTATAGATCTGTGCATTCCTTGCTACACTGGACTCCGTATACCACATTGCTTTATTTTTCTTTAGGGGTTGGATCCTTTGGGTGTACCAGTTTTTGTCTAAGTGCGTTGCTAGTAGTGATGAGCGAATTTGCGTCGTTTCGCTTCGCAGGAAAATTTGCGAATTTCACGCGAAATTCGCGATACTGCAAAAAATTCACAAAACGGCGCCGGCGTCTCGTTTTTGACGCCGGCGCCCATTTTTTTCCGATGCGGCAAAATTTTTTTTGACGCCTGCAAATTTTTTCGGACGAATTTTTGCGGGCGTTTCACGAATCGCGCAAATTCGCACCTGCCGAATAAGTTTGCCCATCACTAGTTGTTAGGTTTGAAAAACACAGGGACGTGGTGTTTGTTAAAAATACTCCTGAGTTTCTCAGACACTCCAGCTACATATGGGATGACTATGTTTCACCTACTCATCTCCGGGTGGTTATTTCTATTGGTTTTCCTGTTGGGCTTGGTTGCTGCTGTTTTGAAAAAGGCCCAGTCTGGGTAGCCACACACTTTCAAAGCTCCTCTGAGATGTTTTTGCTCTTTGTCTTTGGACTCTGTATCAGTTGCCACACATTCTGCCCTGTGGTGCAGAGTTCTAATGACACCCAGTTTGTGTTCCAGCGGATGGTGGGAATCAAACAACAGATATTGATCCGTATGAGTGGGTTTCCTGTATACTTCCATCTTCAAGTTACCCCCCTCTTGGATGAATATCAAACAGTCCAAAAAGGCAAGTTTGTTCTTGTGGACATCTTCCCTTGTGAACTTGATGTTATTGTCCACTGAGTTAATATGTTCTGTAAAGGCCGCCACTTCATTGGATCTGATTTTAACCCAAGTGTCATCCACATACCTGAACCAGTGACTCGGTGTAGTTCCATGGAAAGTAAGTAAGGCCCTCCTTTCCACCTCCAGTGGAAGAGTTTATATGCCGAGAACTTCCCACACCAGTCAGTTGAACTGAAGAAGCTGCTCGGATGAGTAGTGAAACTACTTCATTGATTACTCAGCAAGTCCAGTTGTTTTTAGATTGACCTGAACTAGATATGGTTTCCATTTTTTTCTCAACTTCTATAGAGAACTAGGTTGTGCAGTGGGACACCTTTATGGTTGGGTTTAATGTCCATTTTAAACAGGTTCCTTCTCCCCTTGAAGGCCCCCCTGAAGCCACTGGGTTTGCTTCAACTGTTTTTACACCACTGTTCTCATTGTTTCAAACCCCATCACACCCGATACAATTTATGCACCTTCTGAATGTTGGCAGGATGACTACTACAATGCACAAGGATGAAACCTTTAAAAGGTGTCAATGAGGCCAAAAGCTTTGGATGACCCTTTCTTTGGAGACAGAGTTTCCCATCCTCAATGCATGCCACTGACCAATATAAAGAAGTTTATTCTGTTGTTTTGACTCATAAAATTCAATGCATTTGCATCTTTTTAAGCCAAGGACATACCCCAGCACTTACTTTCACTTACTGTAAGACTAATCATGGTCTGCCTGGAATTTACCTTGTAAATATATTTATAGTGATGTTTTCCTCATACCAAAGCCTACATATACAGTATAAATACTGCTTTGTTGTATCTACAGATGCTCAGTGTCCTGTGTCGCTTCATCTGCTCAATATCAATGCCCTGAAGATACAGATAGAAACATATCTAATCCAGGTATGAACAATACTTATTACTATGTCTTTAGGCAACTACAGCACAAGAAAAAAATAGATCTCAACAAAACCTACAAATGTGCATCTAGTATTGATAAATCTAAAAACAAGTGGATTTGCTGAGTAAAAATGAAGACGTTTCACTACTCATCCGAGCATCTTTTTCAGTTCAACTGACTGGTGTGGGAAAATCTCGGCATATAAACTCTTCCACTAATCCAATCACAATGGCACATTGTAACTCTTCAAAGAGGTGTTGATTCTGTGTAGTTACTGTGATAGGATTATCCAATGTGTCATGCAACTCCTAGATACAGGTGTTACTTGTGAGAGTTGCATGAATGGATGTGTGACGTGTTCTGAATCCGCCGGGGTACAGATGTTAGAACAGCATTGTATGTAGCAGACAGGTGGTGTCGAAAGGCCCCCGCCTCTGTTCAGGGATGGTTTCTCCACCTTGAGATACTAGATATACCATGACCTGGATGAATGAAAATCTTCATAGTCATAGTACAAATGTGTAAAACATTTGTAGGTTTTGTTGAAATCTATTTTTTCTTCTTTACTCAAGCTTTCTGAGCGATAATTCACAGGCACAAACAAAAGAGTAAAAACATTTTCAAGAATATTGCTTCAATGTTCTTTCAGAACGTAGAATGTTACATTTTAGCGGTGCCAGTGAATTTTAACCTCCACTGGAAAGAATTTAATTCAAAGAAACAATTTTAATTCTAATAAACTGATACAAGTGTCAGTGGATTACAAGGGTAGAATGTACATTTCTCTGCAACTTGTCAGCTGGTCTTTATTTTCTATAGTTTTTGAATCATTTGCTTTGTTTGCCTCTTTCCAGCCTGCAATTTAAAATGTCTTCTGGTTGTTTGGGGTCACTCACCCTAAAAGACAATAATCTATTTTTCTGTAAGCTTATTTTTAACTTATTTTTTTTCTGTTCAGGTCTCTCATTCACACCACTGCATGGTTGCTTGGGTAAAATGGACTGTGGCAACCAGCTAACCAGCAAAAAAAAATAATTAAAAAACACAAAATGAGGAGACTTTTCAAATTGTCACTGTTTTTTATCATTATAAACCCCATGGTACCTATTATGCTTGAGCTCCAACGGGGTCTTCAGGATGAAGTAATGTGTTGCACATATGTATTGCCTAAAGGTGTAAAGTATGCAAGTGAAATATAAAATTTACATAAAGTACTATTTTTCAATCATTTTACATTTATTTGTAAACCTGAAGCAGAAATTGTCTGCTCTTGGTTTATATGCACTGCTGGTTCTCACTTTATATTTATATATATACTGTTGAAGCAATATTGTCCTCCAGCTGAGATGCCATTTGCCTCAATGCACTGATTCTGCATTTTTATTAATCTGTTCAAGGTGCCTGTGTAGCGTCGGACAGGGGGGGGGCCTTGGCCCACCGGGGCTGCCAATTTGGGGGCCCCTGCCCCCTCCCCAGGCCCCCAGCTCAGTCAATAATACCAGTGGGCCCCCTGCCCCAGCCAAAAATTCACCTTGGGGGCCCGCGACAGTTGCAAATCTGCCTGCCCCAGACGTAAAGCTACCTGGTTCTCCTTCCCTCCCCATGAACTTAGCCGTTTCTTCTTTTGATCACCAGCGGGGGAGGTCAGGAAGCACAGGAGCTGCTGGCTGTGGGGTTTGGGTCTGGGCCGGCGGGGCCCACGGGTTTTTCCCCGGAGTCCCGTCGGCTCAGTCCAACCCTGTGCCTGTGCATTTAGAAGAGGTAATTTATCAAGTTCAGCACTGGGTACAAAGAGCAAAAAAGAGGTACCACACAGTTCTGCTTGCATTTGGCAGCTTAGTATTCAATCTCTACAACTGACCCTTATAATGATTATTGCTACACTCTTACTGTTTTGCCAGTGTAATAATAAAGTAAATATAAGGCAGGAAAGACGGCTATAACACTTCAGGCAATCAGAAAATCTACATTTGTATCCACTACACTACTAAATGGAAATGGGCAATTGGATAATAAGATACAAACCAGTTAGGGTCAGACATCAGCGAACACTTTTATGATGTTTTCTTGCAGGTATCAATTAACTTTAGAATCAAACAACTTACTGACAATCAGGGCAATTCTGTTGTTAAAATAAGGTGGGGCCCTATGCTCCTTGGTGCTCTGTCTAACTCCTTGAACCGTGAGCAGGAAAAGCTTTGCTTAAAATAAAAATTGTTCTAAACTTTAAATTAATTGAGATGGTTATCAGCTTCCCCCAGCAGCCATCGCAGGCGATCTAAAGAAAATTGATGGCTCTCTACTTACTGGTTTCCCATATACAATGCAGAGCTCAAATATATTAATGTACCCATTAATAGATTCATCTGTTACTTTACTGTATTCATTGCAGTGACCATCTCCCCTGGAAGCTGCAGCATTTATCTCCCTGTCACATGATCATTGCATTTCTGTGCCCATTAGCAACTGGCTGGGGTAAGACATAAGCACCACAAGATTGAATAAGACACAGCTATTACTGCATGGGGTTTTATATTCACTTTACTCCCAAAACAGCCTCTTAATATGCCTATAAGTTGGGAAGCAATAACTGACCTGGTGACAGGGCTGAGAACACATTTACCTAGGGAACAAAGATATTTGACTTACGGATCTTCATTTCAGTCAATATGGCAATGTGGGATTTTTGTACATTCCATTTCAACTGTTAAATGTTTTTTTAGTATGAAGCCAACGTTCTCTATCTTCTCTCTAGGTTCTTTGAAATAAGGCCTCATCACAATGTTTGTAAGTGAAACCGATTGGGTAGGTATTACCATATTTACATTTTAATTTATATATTTTTCGCACCCCCTCAGTTGCCTGAGGGGGTGGAACTTTATTAGAAATTCTGTATTGAAGTCACAACAGCAATACTTCAGGCTCCAAGTTTTAGTACTTATCACTGGATTGCTAATGGCAGAGTCATATTTACCATAAAGGCACGCAAGGGCCTGTGCCTAGGGCAGGAGCTTTAGGGGGCAGCCCTACAGGTGCCTATATGGTAAATAAAAAAAAAAGCACTTGTACCCCCTACTGTAAATGATAAGGATATTAGAAGTCACTGAGGGATTGTTCTGTGACCATATAAAGGCACAAGGCTGCAGGCTGAGTTATACAGGGAACTCTGAGTATCACTCATGTATTATAAGGGATAATGTACCCCCTACTGTAAATGATAAGGATATTAGAAGTCACTGAGGGGTTGTTCTGTGACCATATAAAGGCACAAGGCTGCAGGCTGAGTTATACAGGGAACTCTGAGTATCGCTCATGTATTATAAGGGATAATGTACCCCCTACTGTAAATGATAAGGATATTAGAAGTCACTGAGGGGTTCTGTGACCATATAAAGGCACAAGGCTGCAGGTTGAGTTATACAGGGAACTCTGAGTATCACTCATGTATTATAAGGGATAATGTACCCCCTACTGTAAATGATAAGGATATTAGAAGTCACTGAGGGGTTGTTCTGTGACCATATAAAGACACAAGGCTGCAGGCTGAGTTATACAGGGAACTCTGAGTATCACTCATGTATTATAAGGGATAATGTACCCCCTACTGTAAATGATAAGGATATTAGAAGTCACTGAGGGGTTGTTCTGTGACCATATAAAGACACAAGGCTGCAGGCTGAGTTATACAGGGAACTCTGAGTATCACTCATCTATTAATAATAGATGTATAATTTACCCCCTACTGTAAATGATAAGGATACAATTTAAATTGTATATAATAGTTATAGTTATACAGGTCAGGGAACATCACAAACATCATGAACAGTTTGTTGTGCCCTATATATAGAAACAGTGTCATTTTTGCTGAGGTTTTTACAAATTCCATTGAAATATTATGCAGCGTCATTTGTCTGCATATCCGTCATAGGGGCAAATTCACTAAGATTCGTAGTTGCGCCAGGCGTAACTTAGCCGCACTTCGCCGCATTGCGCCAGGCGTAGTTTCGCCAGCGCTCCGCAAATTCACTAAAATCCGAAGTTGTGCTCAGGGGTAGCGCAAGGTTGCAAAGTTGCGCTAGCGTGGATTCGCTAAGCGAAGCGAAGTTCTGCTAGCGATGGTTAATTTGCATACGGCGCCAAATTCAAATTTCAATGGAGGAATACGTAGAATCACTGCAAATGCCTGGGAAACCTTCAAAACAGCAAATAAAATTTTTTTTGCCCTACACATGTGCCCACTGTATAGTTAAGTTGCCATGAGTCAGGAAATGTAGGGGGGAAGGAGGGGAGCCCCAAAAAAAATTTCGATCTTTTTCAGCCTATCATCCATAATATAGAAAAAACGCCAGCGTTTTTTGGGACTTAGAAAAAATTTGAACTTTTTTTGAAGCAATCCCTATCTACTCTATTGCGCTTCGCCTGGTCTGAGGTGGCGAAGGAAGTCTGGCGTAAAAGGTAGTGTTCAGAACAATGCGCGCGTTAGTGAATTTGCGTAGTTACGTCCGTTGCGCAAATTCGCCAGGCGTAAGGGTGCGAAGTAACACTAGCAAATTTACGCCAGCGTTCGTTAGTGAATTTGCGAAGTAACGAAAATGCCCAACGCTAGCGAATTGACGCTAGCGTTAGGCGCTTCGGCGCTTAGTGAATTTGCCCCAAAGACACTGTACCACATGAATCCCACCAAAAGAATAAAAAATACAAATCAAACATAAGAGTTGCTACACAAAGTGCCACAGCCCACAACACATTCAACATTGCTTCTCTAAATACAATCCATGAACTGCACCCAGGTTTCTTATTGTTATATATACTGTATACATATCAGAGTATTTCACATTGCTTTAATGCTGATTATATTTGCTTGATGTACATTTTTTTCTCTTTTTGTATTTAAGGTTGAGACACATATTCATGAAGAATACTTACCCTCTAAAGCAATTCCAGTAGCTGACAGGCCACGATTTCATAGGCCATGTAAGTTGTGGAAGTGTAAGCTTAGAAAGCCATGATTGTACACATATATGTATATTTATAAATTCATTAGTGGACAGCACCTCTTTCCAAAAAGCTAACTTGTAGCTGCCCCTGTGCTCGGGATAGGATACATATACAAAAAGAATGAAAAAACAGCACTAAGGGTCTTATGGTGAAAAAAAGCTTATATTGTTACATGGGGGTCCGTTTAGTAAAGTGCGGTAAATATGACTTTAAGTTTCCGCATGTTAATCGCTGAGAATATTTTTCCGCCAGAATATTCGCAGCGACTAAGTTTACTAAACAGCGATGCGCTCAGAAGTCATTGCGATCACTTGCGGTAACTACGTTAACTAACCTGGTTACGTTAGCGGTAATTTTAGCGAGTTGCGAATTTTCTGATGACAAATTACGTTTTTGCGAATATTTATGCCATTAAATAGTCTTGTTTTATGGCGGTTATTATGGCCATTTTTTACTGTGACATTTATGGCCAGAAATGCATCTTCAAAACTCATAAACTTTATTGACTGATGATTATACCATCCAACAACATCACCAGAGTAACACCAATCAAACATTTATGCATCATATAAACCCTTCTGCCAATAGAATCATAGGAACAAGAAATGATACCAGTCAATCTCTTTGCTTCATAGAAATGCACAGTGTAATGTAGCCAATCACAATGAAACCAAAAAAGCGTAGAGGCTGACGAATCCTTGGACTGTGATGCCCACTGCCAATAATACGACTCTGAGCTGAAACTGCTGCTGGTGCAACAGATATCCTGACAGCAAAGAATGATGGGTAAAAAAAAGTATTATGGGATATTTCCTGCCCCTTGAGAATATTCTGGTGAAAAAATACTTCAACGCCACTACATAGGTGGCTGTAAAATATTGCGAATATTCTTGCGTAAATTTTGTCTTTTGCACATTTCACTGTTTAGTAAACCAGGCGTTAATGTGTATGTAGCGTTATTTTCAGCGAATGCGATAACTGGCGAAAACATATTTTTTCACAAGAAAATTCGCAAATTTATATTTACCGCAGGTTAGTAAACTGGCGAAAACATATTTGGCGACAAATTTGTCTATATATTTTTATCGCACTTCAGTAAACGGACCTTCGAAAAGGTCCCAATAGGGACCGAAACATTGGTTTTACATACCATGTAACAATACAAGCTTTACCATAAGTCCCTTAGTGCTGTTTTTTCGTTCTTTTTGTATAGATATATTTATATATATTAGCGTCACTCATATACAGTGATCTTGGAGGGACGAGAAATGATTCTCACTTGGAGCTTATGATGAGCTACGAGGAGCTTATGAAATACTACTTGAGGCAGGAATTCCTATGTAAATAGTGATGGTTGAATGGAGAATGGAATATACAGAAAGGTGGAGAAAAGTAAAGAGCAGAGGGAAAGTGGGTCATTCAAAATGAGGGTAGGTGGAAATATGGAACAATAAAGATTAAAAAATGGAACAGGTTAAAAATATGGGATGTGAGGAAAAAAAGGTAAGAGGAGCACATGAGAACAGAAAGTTCTAGAAGGAGAAAATAGAATAAAAGGGAATCAGAAAGAAGATAAGAACAAAAATACCCAGTGCCTTTCAGTATATATAATTTGTCTGGGGTATTAGTTGGCTTAAGGTGGCCATACACGGATAGATCCGCTCGTTTGGCGGTGGGCAATATCGGGCAGATCCGATCGTGGGCCCTAGGGCCCAACGATCGGATCCAGCTCTCACAAACGGGCGGTCGGATCGCGGGACCGCATCAACGAACAGATGCGGCCGCGATCCGACGGGATTTTTAACCCCATCCGATCGAGATCTGGCCGACTTTCGGCCAGATCTCGATCGGGGAAGCCCGTCGGGGGCCCCCATACACGGGCCAATAAGCTGCCGACACGGTCTGTCGGCAGCTTTTATCGGCCCGTGTATGGCCACCTTTACTTGTAATGTGCTTATGGTATAAGCAGCCACTCTCTATTACCATGTAATGTCTTTGGGGTGCTAGTATCCACTTTAGTGCTGGAACATCTCACTCTAAAATGTAGTTGGAGCTGTATTTCACTGGATATTTGTCTTGTGGTTCAGAAGCCACTCATAATATTGTGTTATATGAAGGTGATATTATGTTTTCACAGTATAGGATGAAGATGACACTGACAGTGTACACACAGCTGTCTATCCGGCAGTGATAATATACTATGTACATGTCAATAGTGGGCCCCAACAACACCCATGGATAAGTGATGGCTGCCCTTATGCGCTCCTTGTACACCACTGAAAATGATTCTTGCAACCTAAATCTATATATCTAGTTGTACAGAATTTGCTTCCAGGTGTAATAACCCATACATTGTCATCCTCTATTAGACTACTATCCTAGGAATAATCCTAATATCTGGTTATTGTTGGTTGTTTGACCTGGAAAAAAATTGTAAAGATGCACTTTAAAGAATTTGAGTTTTTAGAGGGCGTGTCCTTCCGTTGCCTCTGGTTTAAAACTTTTTGCAACAATATTGCATTACATAATTTGTGGTTTCACATTAAAGGAAAACAAAACCCTAAAAATTAAAATGTCTAAAAATGTCATGTTTTATAAAGTGAACTTATTGCACGAGGCTAAAGTTTCAGCTTGTCAATAGCAGCAATGATCCAGGACTTCAAACTTGTCACAGGGGGTCACCATCTTGGAAAGTGTCTGTGACACTCACATGCTCAGTGGGCTCTGATTGGCTGTTGAGAAGCTAAGCTTAGGGCTCGTCACTAATTATCCAGCAGAAAATGAGCTTCCCTGGCTGTAATATAAGCTGATGCTACAGGTTTGCTGATTATTAAATTCTGATGCTAATTGCACTGGTTTCTGTGCTGCCATGTAGTAATTATCTGTATTACTTACTAATCAGCCTTATATTGTGACATTTCTATTCTATGTGTACTGTATATTGTGAGTGGGTCCCTAAGCTCAGTAAGTGACAGCAGCACAGAGCATGTGCAGTGAATCAGCAGAAAAGAAGATGGGGAGCTACTGGGGCATCTTTGGAGACACAGATCTTTACCGCTAAAGGGCTGTGGTTGCCTTGGGCTGGTACAGAAGCACAAAACATTATGTACAACATTTCAAGCTACTTCTTTAGTTAAGTTTTAGTTCTCCTTTAAGACAAGGCTCACTTACACTTTGTAAAGCCTGCAGTAATATGTTTTTCCTTGTATTATTCCAGTCCAAGCAGAGCCACCACCATACAATTTCTCTGAAGCAGACATATCATTTGTAAATGTACCTCCACGTAAGTGATTTCTAATAAATAAAAGCTCTATTATTGCAAAACACATGATTTAAGAGGAAAGAATTTAAATGTATGTAACATGTATAATGTAGAAAGGGAATGCAGCACTCCAATGAAGAAAAATAAGCAAAAAAAAAAAAAACCATTGTAATAAACGCTTGGTTTTAGTCCACGGTATGCAACAAATCATTCACAAACACACCCGGTCCTCTAAATAAATGATTCTGCCCGGTGCATGGATCCCTAGGGAGACGGCCCTCCCACCTGACTAAGGGGAAATGCCCCTCGAAACGGTGTTGATCCTTGGATGTTTAAGGAAAAAATCAGCAAGCACTCCGGAAGCCTCTTGTAGTAAGTAAAAATTTCGCTTTATTTCAAATACATTAAAACCATAGCATCCTGACGCGTTTCGTATCTGAGAGATACGTAGTCATAGTCAGGATGCAATGGTTTTAATGTATTTGAAATAAAGCAACATTTTTACTTAGTACAAGAGGCTTCCGGAGTGCTTGCTGATTTTTTCCTTAAACCCCACAAGTGCATACACCCTTGGCTACGGGTTCGGGGCGATGCACCCGGACCACTTGAGATGTCGGGTGAGTGCTTTTCCCTTATCTACCGGTGACTCCACATTGTAACTTTTGTTTATGTGATTGACCTGGGGTTTCTACACCCAGGCCACTTTCTTTAGTGGGTGAGATATTTTCTATTACTCATCCGACGAATATATCAATTAGTAATTTGTATTAGGACTGTGCAGCTGTTATTTTCCCATTTGATCCTTGAATGACCTAATAAACACAAGGGGCATGTCCTCTGGTTGAATTGCCTTTGACTTCCAGTACCCATTTTTCTTTGCAAAGTCCATACTATGTAACATTGAGAATTTAATATAATGAAAAATCAGGTTTATGAACCACAAAAAGATGTAACCTTATATGGTATGACCTTTTGTACAGTCTGTGGTTGAATTTGTTTCTTCTATCATTCCAGCCCAACCTGTGCCACCTCCACCCATTGTAAATATGGTAGAGGTTGTAACAGTAAGACCAACAATAATCTGGACTTCAAGTAAGTGATTTTTTTTTTATAAATGTATAGACTATCATAGCAAAGCATAGGATTTCTCATAAAGCTATTTATATGTTGGTAATGTAGAGTTTTTGCATGGCTTGTTTTTTCCATCTGGGCATAGGGGCCAAGGCATTACAGGGGTAGTAAACCCTTCTGCACTGCACTGGTCAACCAGTTGTTGCTGGACTACACATCCCAGAGTTATGTAATATATATAATGAAGTTGGGAAAATGCTGGGAGCTGTAGTCAAACAACATCAGGTTTGTGTTCTTAAAGCACATTGCACAAAAAACTTTCCCCCAAATCTTAACAGCCACGACTGCATTAAAAAGTGAAAAATCCTCCAATGAGAATCCCAGCTGATCTGTGTAAATCTGGCTCCATGTTCTTTGTTCCTGAAACTGGAGTTGGAAGCTTTAAGCCCAGTTTCCCAGCATTGAACAAGTCTGTCCTTTATTCTCATGTTTGATTCCAGTGTCATATAATGAAGACAAAAATAACATAACATAAGATAAGAGCAAGATGCCGACATGGTGGATTCAACATTTTTATTTGTCAGTTTTTTTGCATTTTTAATGAAGTTTTTGATCAGTAGAATTCTCATTGGTGAATGTGATTGCAGATTTCATCCAGGCGGCACAAATTTCTGTGCATCACTCTCTAAATCAGTGCTGTCCAATTTCAGAGATACAGAGGGCCTAAATGTTTCTGGCCTACATGGTGGAGGGCAGATAATGGAAGCCTGTGTTAGCCACTTTTTAAACCATAGCCACTATAAACCACACCCATGTTACCACAAGACCATGTCCACATTAATTATGGTAGCACACCAAAAAAACAAACGGTTGGTTCTCACTGCAGGGATATCACTCATCACTCATATGTGAAAAAAGTTAGTCATATTAAGACATACTCTTAATTCCATATGCCTCTTCTTCCCCTGTGGATAATTCAACACATGATTAAACACATTAGGGGCCCCTAACAATAATTTTCAAATGCTAACAGGTAGAGCAGGGCACACACAGGTGGAGTATGGCACACAAAGGCAGAGTAAGGCACACACAGGCAGAGTATGACAAACACAGGCAGAGCAGGGCACACACAGGCAGAGAATGGCATGCACAGGCATAGAATGGCACACGCAGGCAGAGTATGGCACTCACAGGCAGAGTAAGGCACGCACAGACAGAGTATGGTACACACAGGCAGAGTATGGCATGCACAGGCAGAATAAGGCACGCACAGGTAGAATGAGGCACACCCATGAACCATAGGGCAGGCAGAGTATGGAACACACAAGGAGAAAAGGGCAGGCAATGGTTGGTGCTCAATGCAGGGATATCACTCATCACTCATATGTGAAAAAAGTTTAGTCATGTTAAGACATACCCTTAATTCCATATGCCTCTCTCTTCCCCTGTGGATAATAAAGCACATGATTAACACATTAGGGGCCCCTAACAATAATTTACAAATGCTAATAGGTAGAGCAGGGCATAAACAGGCAGAGTAAGGCACACACAGGCAGAGCAGGGCACACACAGGCAGAGTATGGCACACACAGGCAGAGTAAGGCACACACAAGCACAGTATGGCACACACAGGCAGAGTATGGCACACACAGGCAGAGTATGGTACACACATGCAGAGTATGGCATGCACAGGCAGGGTAAGGCACACCCAAGAACAATAGTGCAGGCAGAGGATGGAACATGCAAGGAGAAAAGAGCAGGCATAGTATGGCACATACAGGGAGCATAGGGCAGGCAGAGTATGGCACACACAGGGAGCATATGGCAGGCAGAGTATGACACATACAGGAAGCATAGGGCAGGCAGAGTATGGCACACACAGAGAGCATAGGGCAGGCAGAGTATGGCACATACCGAGAGCATAGGGCAGGCAGAGTATGGCACACACAAGGAGCATAGGGCAGGCAGAGTATGGCAGATACAGAGAGCATAGGGCAGGCAGAGTATGGCACACACAAGGAGCATAGTGCAGGCACAGTATGGTACACACAGGGAGCATAGGGCAGGCAGAGTATGGCACATACAGAGAGCATAGGGCAGGCAGAGTATGGCACACACAAGGAGCATAGTGCAGGCACAGTATGGTACACACAGGGAGCATAGGGCAGGCAGAGTATGGCACATACAGAGAGCATAGGGCAGGCAGAGTATGGCACACACAAGGAGCATAGGGCAGGCAGAGCATGGCAAATACAGAGAGCATAGGGCAGGCAGAGTATGGCACACACAAGGAGCATAGTCCAGGCAGAGTATGGCACTCACAGGGAGCATAGGGCAGGCAGAGTATGGCACATACAAGGAGCACAGGGCAGGCAGAGTATGGTACACACAGGGAACATAGGGCAGACAGGGTATGGCACACACTGGGAGTAGGCTGGCCCGGATTTGTGGAAAGGCCCAACCACACCCACATTGGTTCAAAAACACTGGGGATGCCCTGGAGATACAATTATTTTTTAAATTTCACATGCACCAATCCCCATTGCTCCTGTCCCACTGGAGGGGACAGGGGCGCCGAACGGCAGTGGGACTAGGGGCGCACACTATGTAAATCCGGCCCTGGGAGTAGGGATGTCGCGGACTGTTCGCCCGCGAACTAATTTGCGCGAACATCGGCTGTTCGCGTCCGCCGAATGTTCGCGAACGTCGCGCGACGTTTGCCAATTTGGGTTCGCCTTAGCTGGCGCTTATTTTTGCCATTTCTCCCCCAGACCAGCAGATACATGGCAGCCAATCAGGAAGCTCTCCCTCCTGGACCACCCCCACACCCCCTGGACCACTCCCCTTCCATATATAAACTGAAGCCCTGCAGCGTTTTTTCATTCTGCCTGTGTGTGCTTGGAAGAGCTAGTGCAGGGAGAGAGCTGTTTAGTGATTTGAGGGACAGTTGATAGTAACTTTGCTGGCTAGTAATCTACTTGATACTGCTCTGTATTGTATGGTCAGAACTCTGCAGGGATTTGAGGGACAGTGAGTTTAGGTTAGTTAGCTTTGCTGACTAGTAATCTACCTTCTACTGCAGTGCTCTGTATGTAGCTGCTGTGGGCACTGCTTCTGATCTCATCTGCTGACTGCTGTAATAACCCAATAGTCCTTGTAAGGACTGCTTTTATTTTCTTTTTTGTTTTTTTTACTTTGCTACTGTAAGAGCCCAGTGCTATTAGTCTAGCTGTGTTGGGGAGTGGGACTGGTGTGCTGCTCCTCCTAGTAGTTCACCACTACCAGCACCAACCAGAGTCAAAATTGTTACAAAGTATCTTATTTGCACCTGTTAGCTGTTCTGAGCTCTCTGCCAAAAGCTAATTAAGTTAGAAACTGTTTTTTTTTCTGGCTGTTCAGTGCAGAGAAAAGAGGGACTGGTGTGCTGCTCCTCCTAGTAGTTCACCACCACCAGCACCAACCAGAGTCAAAATTGTTACAAAGTATCTTATTTGCACCTGTTAGCTGTTCTGAGCTCTCAGCCAAAAGCCAATTAAGTTAGAAACTGTTTTTTTTCTGGCTGTTCAGTGCAGAGAAAAGAGGGACTTTCCAGTACAAAAGAGGGACAGGGGGTTGAGTGGTCAAAAGAGGGACAGTTGGGAGGTATGCAAGTGCCACCTAGCTGTGTGAGCTTTTTCACATTCTGTCTAAATAACAATAATAATTTCGTGTCCGTAAACATCACCTGAGTGGTGTTTTTACAGCAGCAATAATATATTCCGTATCCACTACTGTATACGTTGCCCTTGCAGGCATTGTTTGCCCAGTCTTTAACCAAGTGCCACCTAGCTGTGTGAGCTTTTTCACATTCCGTGTCCAGAAACATCACCTGAGTGACGTAGTGTGATTTCTGCCCTTTACAGCACAAAACGCAGTGCTGTGTCAACAATGTATTTTTCAGATACATTTTTGCCCTTGATCCCCCTCTGGCATGTCACTGTCCAGGTCGTTGCACCCTTTAAACAACTTTAAAATCATTTTTCTGGCCAGAAATGTCTTTTCTAGCTTTTAAAATTCGCCTTCCCATTGAAGTCTATGGGGTTCGCGACGTTCGCGAACCGTTCGCATTTTTGGACGCAAGTTCGCGAATATGTTCGCGAACATTTTTTCCGCCGTTCGCTTCATCCCTAACTGGGAGCATAGGGCAGGCAGAACAGAGCAGGAGACAGGGAAAACCATCAGGACCACTCTAAGATGTACTACATTCAATGACACAGTGCTGGTGCCCCATCAGCAGTTTTTATGAGTGTGAACAGATGACCAATGTGGGCAGTTTCAGTCGGGGTCTCAGGTGAGAACAGTACAGGGCTTTAGGGTGTGAACAATAGAGATGTTACAAGTGTGAACAATGCAGGGGGGATTACTTGTGTGAACAATACAGATGACTCAAATCTGACTTTGAGGTTTAAACAATGCAGGGCCAGTTAATCTCTGTAGTGATACATTTTAAAGTTTACACATGGTAAGCAGACACATCAGGCAGCCTTTCATGTTGGGGGCCCACACAAGGTTGGGTCACGGCCGTGCTCTAAATCCTCACTGCCCTCAGATTGTCCCACTCATGTGGTGAAATTCACCCATGAGTTAGCCCATTTCGAGACACTAAATACTTATTTAGTCTTTATAAGAAGATTTAATTTAGAAATACATTTATATTCATAAATACAAAAAACTGTACGTATACCTAAACATGTATTACCTATTCATTATTTTGTAAACAATTGTTCAACTACAAATGTAGCCACTAGCCACATTGTTATATATGATTCTGTTGTATTGTTAATTAACGAACGATTAAAATAAAGAATAACTGTTGAACCCTAAGAAGAACATTTTCTATGCCACTGTTACTTTCTCTGTTAAGGAAGGAAAAAGGCTGGCTGGATAACATCATGTCTAGTATTGTGGCTGATTTGTGGAATACTTGGCTGGCAATTTGGTAAGAGAAGCTTTAGTAATGATTTATGTTATTCATCTGTGTAATCTAAAAGCACTGACATAGAGGCAGGTTATTTAAAAAAATCTTTATATTTGTTATTTTAAGAAGAAAAGAAGAGAAGTGTGGAGAAAGAAAGAGAAGATAAAAGAAAAAGTTGGAGGGCTTGAGTGGGGTGTTTTACCTGGTTGTCTAAAAATGGCCATACATGGGCAACGTTGGTAGCTAATTGACCATGTATGGGGCCCTTCGACTGATTGCTGACCAAAAATCATCCAGATGTTGAGCAGGCAGGTTTAACAATTTTGTAAGACCCAACGGGTCATCATTGTGATTAAGTCAATTGTCTGGAGAGCTAAACAATCAGATCAGCATCATATCTCCTGGTTCAAGGTGGGCATATCAGAAATATCTGCCTCCCAACAGCCCAGAGCACACTGAGCATGTGCATGGCTACCGGCCATCAAAAGATGGTTACCTCCTGTGGACAATTATGAAAGCATACACCAGTGCTTTTATGAGACTTCCCAACCACTAGGCTGGTGCAGTTAAGTTCAGAATGTTTGTGTTCAGTATACAGAATACAACATTTCATGTGGGCAATCCTCACATAAGTTTGATATTGTTCTAAGAAAACATCCTACAGTTGAAGTGTAGCACTAATCTGCAGGGTGTAAGTCTATCCCTTAGCCAGGGAAGGATTATTTCTTCCTTTTTTTAATAGATCCAACCCCTCTAGTTCATTGTTGGAGTAAACAGGTTTGGTGGGATTCTCATTGGAAGATTATCTTGTATATGCATGTAGCTACTCTGGCAATTTAAGAATTCAAATTAGACTATTTGCAACCTAAAACTTGCCGAATTACTGTATACTTCAATGGGAGAGGTCCAGGGATCAATTTAGAGATGTTTGTAGCCTTCCTAACACTCAAGTTTTTTTGGGGGGGTTTTCTATAATTCGAATCAAACTCGATTTGAGTTTTTGATTGGTAAAATTTATCCGAGTTTTAAAAATTAGATTTTTTAAATAAATTTCCCCTAGTCGAATTTCAAATTCAATCAAATTGAAGGGAGTTAAAAAAAACATGAATTCAAAATTCGACCCTTGATAAATGTGCCTCTAAGCATTATTTGCATGCTTGTGTCCCAACATAGCCATTTGAAGCGGAAGGTCCCTCCTGGTGAGGGTGGCGTAACACTTGTTACAAAACGTTATTGCGTCCTCCAACCCTTTAAATGGGGAGTAAACCCATCAGGGATGTATTCTTCCATAATAAAAATTTTCCTAAACTTTTCCACAAATCTCCACAGTAGCGACTGCTTTAAACTGCAAAAAATCCTCCAATGAGAATCCCGGCTGATCTGTGTAAATCTGGCTCCATGTTCTTTGTTCCTACAACTGGAGTTGGAAGCTTTAAGCCCAGTTTCCCAGCACTGAACAAGTTTGAATAAGTCTGTCCTTTATCCCCATGTCTTAATCCAGGTCATGTAATGAAAAAAAAAAATGACACAATAATCTCTGTATGTAAAATAAGAGCAAGATGTCTGACATGGTGGCGGGATTGAACATTTGTTTTTTTGTCAACTCTTCTTGATTCTCATTGGTAAATATTCATGCATCTATAATTACCATTTTTGGCAACTTCTAAGGAAAACTAGGGGATGCTGTGGGATGGCGTTATGACTTGTTTACATCCCCTTTAAGTGGAGGCCTATCTCTGTGGCAGAATAACAACACTATAAGCAGAAAGGTCTCTGCCGATATTATGGTGAGGGGGGCTATTTTGGTGTAACTTGTCAGAAGAAACCCTAAAATAAGTCTCCTGCTGCTTCTTCTGTTCACTTCCCTGAATTTGATAGATATTGTTTTACTTTTCCTCCCTTTGTAAAAATGTAACATTGCCCATTTCTTTACAACAGGGAAATAACCAAATTGAGCAGATGGCTGTGATCTTTTCAGGAGCTCTGAACTGGTTCAATGGGCACCGTTTCTCTCTATCCTAAGCACCATCTCTTGTCTGTAGAAGTTGCTGACGACTCCTCTCTTTCGTCTGGTCCGGTGTGCTCTGAAATTGAAGATGTCCTTATTTTCTTTATTCTTAAAAAATTGTATTTCAAAAATATATAATGCCAATCTTTTTTAGCCTTTTATGTGATTTTGGGGTTTCCATGTTAACAATAACTGACTAGAGTAAAGGAGCATCATCTTTTCTAACCTATTCTAAGAACTTTGGTAGAAGGCCTGTTGAAGGAGATAACCCCCCTCCTTTTTCTGATTCTACTATCCTTATTTTACTCCCTTTTTCCTTTCTTGATTTCACAGGCATTCTCAAGGAGGCCTTTAAACTCTATCCTTGTTGCACTGAATGATTGTCCCATTGATCTTTTGTCTACTGCTAAAATCTCCAGAGATAGGGTTTTTAATTTTTCCATACCAGAATTTTAACAACTTGAAGGTTTGTCATTCATCCTACTAATGCTCCTATGATAAATTATGGCACTAACTGTAAGTCCTTGTGTCAGTTACAGAGAACTGAGTTAGTTTATTGCCAAAAATATATATTTTCTACTTGATGACTGAGAAGAAGCTTTTATTTTTTATCTAACTATATCTCAGGAGGGGTTATAACCTGAGCTTTATTCACCACAGTGACAAATAGAAAACTTTAAGAACTAGATGTAGATATTTTGATCACTTGGTTATGCACTTTGGGCTTTGTAATGCTCTGGCCACCTTTCAATTTTTTCATTTGTCTTTATGGTATGTTAGAAAAATGTAACAAACAAGGGAAAGTTGTGCTCACCACTAATTTTTAAAACCATTAGGTGGGGGTGCAATGAGGCTGTGACCACGAAATACATATAGACAAATACAAGAATCCTCTGCACTCAACCCATTATCAATATGTTTAAGACAGAGACATTTTGTGCATACTGCTACTGAAAAATGCCTTACCCTTTAAACAAAACTATATATGCATTTGAGTCATACCAATTATATTTCTCAGCTGTGAAATCACTTGAGGGTTTAGTTATGGAAAGTGATTAGGTGGAAACTATTTTGCAATGGGCCTACTATTTAAAAAAAAGCCCAATACATTTTTTCAGGTATACAATTTATTCATCTGTTCCTCTATTGTTCCATCCACTACCCATCTGAATCATAAAGGGGTTCTTTTAAAAAGTTGTAGTCACATTCTGAAGGTGAACCAGTGTTAGTGGTACTGATGCAACTGTATATTTAGAATATTTTGGTGAGGTTTAGAAACTACAATATACTCTAAATGTACAGTATGTGGCAATAAGTTATTCTATAACATCTTCCCATAGCTTACTACAGTAATGAAAAGAATATAGATTCTGAAAAAATCATAGGATGTATATTACTTATATTTAGAACACTTTTGCAATTGTATGATACAATGAAAAAATACATATTTCATGTTGTAATGTCTGAATTTAATATAAGCTTCAGCATACTGAAATAAAAAGTTGTCTAAATATTATCAATTAAAAATTCAGTACTGTTTCTGAAATAAGTTTATCTGCAGCTATTTCTCTTCAATTTCTCTTCATGCAGCAGTTGGGTGTAGGATATTCAGTTAGATCCAATATATCTTATAGGGGGGCTCCTTTTGCCTAGAAGATGTATTAGAGTTCACTCTATTAAAATCACCAGACATCATGTCTCTCTATATGCAGTATTTGTGCACATGGCCGCTATTTATTAGCTTTAAAGGAAAACTATACCCCCCAAACAATGTAGGTCTCTATTAAAAGATACTGTGTAAAACAGCTCATGTGTAAAACCCTACTTCATGTAAATGAATCATTATCATAATAATATACTTTTTTAGTAGTATGTGCCATTGGGTAATCATAAATAGAAAATTGCCATTTTAAAAAATAAGGGCCGCCCCCTGAGATCGTACGATTCACTGTGCACACATACAAACCACATGTAAGGTCACATGAGCCAATTAACAGACAGAGTTCTGCCTTTTGCTTCCTCACTTCTTCCTGTTACAGTTAGTGTTGTAGTATTTCTGGTCAGGTGATCTCTGAGGCAGCACAGATAGAGTCACAAAATGGTGGTTCAAGGCAAGAGATGTAAAACTGCAATATTTATGTAAATATATATTCCAGTTTGGTAAGATGCTTTAATATGTCATTCAATTTGATATAAACTATCTGTTGCTTAAGTATTCATTTTGGGGGTATAGTTTTCCTTTAAGCAATAAAGGGCCCCAGTGGTTTTTAAATATGAAATGGGTTTATTTCTTTACTGGAAAAGTATGCTTTATTATATACAGTATTTATAGGCTTTACATATACATTGTTCACAGAACACTTTTCAATGTAATTTCTATACAACAATAGAGCAAGGAGGTCAAGGGGATTGGATTGGAAGAGGTAGTGGAGTTGACTGTCTCAAAATGTTATTTTCCACTTCCACTTTCCACTTTTCACAAAGAACAACGAGGAAAGGAGAAGGACAGGGGTTTAAAGTTTCTTCTTCCTCTATGCTATTGTGAGTGTTAAAGGAAAACTATACCCCCAAAATGAATACTAAAGCAACAGATAGTTTATATTAAATTGAATGACATATTAAAGAATCTTACCAAACTGGAATATATATTTACATAAATATTGCCCTTTTACATCTCTTGCCTTGAACCACCATTTCGTGACTCTATCTGTGCTGCCTCAGAGATCACCTGACCAGAAATACTACAACACTAACTGTAACAGGAAGAAGTGAGGAAGCAAAAGGCAGAACTCTGTCTGTTAATTGGCTCATGTGACCTTACATGTGGTTTGTATGTGTGCACAGTGAATCTTACGATCTTAGGGGGCGGCCCTTATTTTTTAAAATGGCAATTTTTTATTTATGATTACCCATTGGCACATACTACTAAAAAAGTATATTATTATGATAATGGTTCATTTACATGAAGCAGGGGTTTACACATGAGCTGTTTTACTCAGTATCTTTTAATAGAGACCTACATTGTTTGGGGGGTATAGTTTTCCTTAAAGTACCAGAGCAGGCTGTGAATAGACCTGCAGTTTGGATGGTCATCCTCTCTTTCCTTTGAATGAGATAAAATGTCCTTAACATATTTCATCAAGTGCATGGCTTACATGATTGCCCCTTGTATATGGGTGCCCTGAAACAATCCAAAAAACACTGCATAGCTCTAATTTCATTTTCCAGGAAACTAGCAGAGCCTGTACAAGTTGGCAATCCCATAAAATGTGCAATACAGTTTCCTCTTGAATGATGCACTGTGGGCAATGTTGGTACATGCACAGGTTACAGGCACTTATGAAGGTTCTCAGGGGGAGTCTTGGATAGCCATTCATGCAATGTCCTTGTGCTTCTTTGTAAGTCTGTCTGAAGACTGCTTTTGCTGTGACAGATGGGAGCCCTGAAATAGACTCCAATAGTCTCTGATCAAATTGTATTTGGTTTCCACAAGTTGGCCTTGACTCCATCCATTTGTTTTTTCTTTGCAAACTTGCTAACATCCAGGTTAGACCAAGGGGTATTTAAGTTATAATGGTGGTAGCTGTCCCACATGTCCCACCCCTGCACACCCCAGAGTGGGAGTTATAAAAATGAATCCAATTAATGAAAAAATAGCCGATACCTGTTTTTACTGCAAACGGGGTGATCCCAAATTTTATTCCATGGTGCTCACAACACTTCAATTGATCAATTGAAGTGTTGTGAGCACCAGGGGATAAACTTTGGGATCACCCTGTTTGCAGTAAAAACAGGTATCGGCTATTTTTTCATTAATTGGATTCATTGCTGGCGTGTGGCTGGGTCAGTGCCATATACCTGCCTCCCCTGTATTGACTTTGTGTTTAGTTAAAAAATGAGACATGAAGCTGCCAACAGAATTCTTGTCCTCTCCAGTGAACATTTGGCAGATGTAGTTACAATCCTCAGAAGAGTATGGATCCTTTGACTGATGACTTTACTCTGTCCGTCATGGAGCCCCAGATTAAGTGAATCACTGTCCTTGTGATGGCTCTGCAGACTGTAGCCAGAGGAGAAGATGTCTGGGCCATGTACTGCAGGACTCTCTGCAGCACCAGTGTTTTCCCTCAATGGTTAGATCTCTGAGGCTCAAAAGTCCACTCTTTTGCCATTCTATCATCCCAGCACTTTAGGAAAACACCCTTGCCACCAAACCAAACAAGAATTTCGATGATGTTCGACTTGATGGAGAAGGGAGTGATGTCTGATGTTAGGTTGCATTCTCTGAAGAGCAGGGTCTTTGAAATCCCGTTGACTTTAGTTCTTGAAGCTTTGCCAAAGTCCTCACAAGTCTGGATAAACACTCTCACAGATGGCTATTCAGCACAGAAGATGGCCACATCGTCCACTTGATCTGGGATCTGGGAAGTCTTGGTGATGTGATCCCTCTGATCTCTGTATTCTGTTAGATACACTCTACAAAAAGCTCTAAGCTACAAACAAAAAGCAGAAATGACAGAGGGCAGCCTTGTCTGACCACAGAGAAAACTGGAAATAGGTCAGTGTTCCAGCCATTCACCAGTACCAAACCAAAAATATCCACAAAAGTTGCAGAAAAATGTAATTATAGATGCAAAAAAATTCAACAATGAGAATTCTACTGATCAAAAACTTCATTATAAAGAACTGACAAATAAGAATGTTGAACCCCAGCACCATGTCAGGCATCTTGTTGTTGCCTTACAAAAAATAATTATGTATTTATTTTATTATTATTATTATTATTATTAACCCTTTAAGTGCCAGCAGAATTTCACATTTTGGTTACGCGAAATGCCAGCCGTTTTTGGAACATTTTGTGCTCTCTCACTTTAGGGGCATTTTCTGAGGGGAAACCTATAGTTTACCTAGGAAAACTATACATTGTTTTTTTCGGTAGAAACTGAGCTTTCTAAATCTGCCTGAGTTTTCATGTATTTCCACCTGTGCAAAAAAATTTATAGTGCTAAATACCAAAAAAAATGAAAAATTACCATTTTTCATCATATATCAATTTATACCAGAAAAATATTTCATTTTACGAGGAAAATCCAACTGATTTGGAAAGCCTTATGTCTCTCGAACGTGCCAATATCAGATATGTATAGTTTTAGGGAGATATAGGACTTCTGTACCTCAAAAACTCCCGGCAGTATATTACCGAATTTTGAAAGCACTAAGGCAGAAAACGGCATGCTTTAGATTCCAAGGCAAAAAATCCTGAAACCGTAGGTTTACCCCAGAAAACCATACATTTTTGAAAAGTACACATTCTGCCGATTACAAAATGGGTAACTATGTCTCTCTACTCCCAACTACCAAACATAAAAGCTTGTCTGAACATAGCGGTTTTTCATAAAAAAATTCAAAATTCTGAAAAATCATTTCAAAGGTTTTATTTTGCTGCTCAGCATATCCCAAACTATATTAGGTACCAAGAAAAAGCACCTGAAATATGATTGCCAGGGGTCCACTGAACCGTTTGATACCCATTATGCATAGGTTTACCAAAGTATCTGGCATTTAGAGACACCAATATGAAGTTAGCACATCCAAATTGTTCAGGACTTTACTTCAGCTACTGAGAAATCAACACATTGACTGCATTTTTTGTGGGGTAAAAACACAGAAATATATGTTTACCCCCCAAAGCCATATATTTTTGGAAATTACACATTCTACTGAAGCTGAAATGGGTACCCATGCCTTTCTGCTCCAAACTACTGAGTCGCAAGGCTTTCCCAAAATTGTCAGTTTTGGTGAAATATCTGAAAATTGCCTCAAACCTTCAGCTTCCCAGCACCATATCACCCATGTATCATTACGTACTAAGAAAAACCACCCTAAATATGATTTCCAGGGTTCCTCTGAACATTTTGGTAGTCATTGTTCATAAGTTTACCAAAGTATCTGGCATTTAGAGGCCCCAAAATGAAGTTAGCGCATACAAACAGTCCCGTGGGTAACTTCAGCAAATGAAAGATCAACACATTGACTGCATTTTTGTGGGGTAAAAACACAGAAATCTATATGCATAGATATACCAAACTATGTGGCGCACAGAGACCCCCAAATGACAATAGTGTATATACATTTTCACGGCTGACGCGCTGGCTGCTGCAATATAAGCACCTGGTGTGTGTATTATGCGACATTAGACCCCCCTAACAGTACAGAGACCCCAGAAAACCATATATTTTCAGGAAGTACACATTCTGATGAATCCAATATGGGTAAATATGTGTTTCCACTGCAAACTGCCAAACTGCAAAGCAATGCTGAACATAACTGTTTTTATCAAATTTCTGAAAATCGTCAGAAAGATTGAATTTTACCCCATTATATGCCCCACATTTCGTAACGTATCAGCATAAAACATCCTAAATATGAACGCCAAGGGTCTACTGAACACTTTGATGCCCAATATGCATAGATATACTAAACTATGTGGCGCACAGAGACCCCCAAATGACAATAGTGTATATACATTTACATAAGCACCTGGTGTGTATTATGCGACATTAGACCCCCCTAACAGTACAGAGACCCCAGAAAACCATATATTTTCAGAAAGTACACATTCTGACGAATCCAATAGATTCCGTAGATTCTACGTTCTGTGGCACTTAAAGGGTTAACATGTATTTTTAGATTGCCAACATATTGTGCAGTGCTGTAAAATAAATATGCTTATAAAAAGAAATCCCATGAATCACATACATAGAATATACATAGTTAAATACATAAGCACCTTATGAGTACAAAAGATGAGGAAGGCCATGTGCAAAAGTCCTTAAAATCTAATCTAAATCTAATTCCAGAGGAGGGGTGCAACCCTTACAAAGTCTTGAATGCGAGCATGTGCAAGTGGATGGGTGAGTATCTAGAGATGAGTTCAGAGATATATGGTGGGGCAGAGTTATGAAGTTCTTTGAATGTCAGGGTTGTTAGCTTGAATTTTATTATGAAAGGTAGTTGAAGCAAGTGCAGGGAGTAGCATGGTAGGATGGGAGGAGGAGCAGTTGCTGAGTCGTGTTCATTATGGACAGGAGAGGTAACAGTCTCTGGCGGGGAAGGCCAATTAATATACAGTAGTCTAGATGTGATATGATGATAGAGTGAATAAGAATTTTGGTGGCATCTTGGGTGATAAATGATCATATTTTGTATATTTTCCTTAGGTGGAAGTGCCATGATTTAATAAGTAGGGATGGGCGAATTTGACCCATTTAGTTTTGCCAAAAATTTGCCGCCGGCGAAATGTCTGCGATGCCCATTAAAGTCTATGGGCGTCAAAAAATATTTGACGGGCGTCTTTTTATTTTGACGCACGACGCCATACAAGTCTATGGGCCTAATTTTTTCGGGGAAACAAGGCGAAAAAAAATCGCCCATCCCTATTAATAAGTGACTGGATATGAGGAGTGAAGGAAAGGGCAGAATCTAGGATAACCCCAAGGCACCGGGGGAGAAGGGTGATTGTGTAATTGTTAACTATAATAGATAATTCTGGGATGTTACGGGTGTTAGTTGGGGGAAAGAGAACCATTTCAGTTTTAGAGAGGTTTAATTTAAAGGGCACCAATCATAACTAAAACCATTTACTAAGTAACACTATGTGAAAGTTCAAGAAATCCGGTTTTTAAAATAGAATTGTTTGTATAATGTAAATCATTATCTCACTATACCTTCTGCAAAATCTCCCCTATCTCCACTGCAGTTCTAGCTGAGGCAGGCATCTTGGATTTCACTGGCTCCTCCTACCTATATCTTCACATCCAACTGCAGCTCTGAAATCACTCACACGCTCAGTTGAAATTCCTTGGTTGCTTAGCAAACTTTGTAAGCTATTTTCAAATCAGCCAAACTTCTATGTTAGCTACCAGCAGGGGACAAGATAGGGAAATCTCATGATACTTCTAGTGGAGGAGTTTACTAAAGCTAGGCATTCTGGGTAGAATACTCAGGACAGTGCTACAATCTGAGCATGCTCATGAACTCATTTGCATGTTACTGTCACAGTTTGGACTCCCTCAGTGAAAGAGCTTATTTGACAAAGTAAGGGATTATTAAAAAAAACTGTATATGTAGTTTGATTAAACGTGTTTAGATTGTACTGTTCAGATTGTTAATATGTGTTTGATTTTGGCTGAGATAAGTGAACTTTAAGGTAGTGTTATGACATCTAAGTAGAGATAGCAGACAGACAGGAGGAGATCCAAGTTAAGAGTTCTGGGTTGAGATCTGGAGAGGAGAGATAGTATTTTCAGCATAGAGGTAGTATTGTAAACCACACAATTTGATTTGTTTGTAGAAGGAGGAAATAGCAGAGAGCTAGGTCAGAAGTTATCAAGATTGGAGGGATCAAAAGAGGGTTTTTTTCAGAACGGGGGTGACAAGAGCATGTTTTAGTTGAGAAGGAAAGATACCAGTTAAACGCAAGAGATTAAATTGATGAGTTAAAGAACAGTAACGTCAAAAAATAAAAGTGTTTTAAAGTAATGAAAATATAATGCAGTGTTGCCCTGCACTGGTAAAACTGATGTGTTTGCTTCAGAAACTCTACTATTGTTTATATAAATAAGCTGCTGTGTAGCAATGGGTGCAGCCATTCAAAGGAGAAATGTCTCAGGTTACACAGCAGATAGCAGATAAGCTCTGTGTGTCTAATGGTGTTATCTGTTATCCATTCCTTAACCTGTGACATATAGCCGTTTTTCAATTTCCGCCATTGCTACACAGCAGCTGAATTTATATACAGCTAATGGAGAAAAACAGAGCCCAATTGACTACTAAATCAATTAGCCAGTGATCAAAAGGCAGTGGACACAAATGTGTATTTGAGATATTTATCACAAGTACTAAAGCAGAGTGGGCCTAACAGACAAAAGTTATTGGGGTTTACAGATAGATATGAGCAAAATTAACAAAAATTAAGCAGTTTACAGGAGTTGCAAAATATAGTGATGTATATAGCAGTCTACAGATGATCAGAATTACCTGTAGGAGTGAGAAGAGATATACTTGTTTAATTACCATTTCCTAGCACTTGTGAGATATTAGCACTTAGGAAATATGAGCACTAGTACCATGCCCTTGACATTAGTTTTTCATCATTATATGATCATTATTTGACACTGGAATCAAACATGGGGATAAAGGACAGACTTGTTCAATGCTGGGAAACTGGGCTTAAAGCTTCCAACTCCAGTTTCAGGAACAAAGAACATGGAGCCAGATCAGCTGGGATTCTCATTGGAGGGTTTTTTGCATTTTAAAGCATTCGCTGGCTGTGGAGATTTAGGGGAATTGTTGGAAAACTTTTATTGTAAAATATTGCTTTAAGAATACAACCCTGATGTTGCTGGACTACAGCTCCCAGAATTCATTCAATTTCATTATATGTTACATTATTCTGGGATTTATTGTCCAGCAATAACTTGAGTAAAGTTTGGTTGAGCAGTACACTGCAGTGCAGCAGGGTTGCACAGTTTCCCAGCACTGAACAAGTCTGTCCTTTATCCCCATGTTTGATTCCAGTGTCATATAATGAAATAAAACAAAATGGCACAGGAATCTCTGGATGTAAGATAACAGCAAGATGTATGACATAGTGCTGGGAATCAGCATTCTCATTGGTTGATTCCCTTGATCTGTAATGAAGTTTTTGGTCAGTAGAATTCTCATAGGTGAATTGGTTTCCATGAGTAATTAAGATTTTTCTCAACTTCTATAGAGCACTAGGGTTATAGTGGGACATCTCTATGGTTGGGCTTAGTGTCCCCTTAAAGTGGATGTTAATGCAGCCATAAAGCCGTCCCACCCCTAATTTTCTATGGAAGTTGCTGAAAACCATAATAATGGATGCAAATTATAAATAACGGTGCAAATTCACCAATGAGAATTCTACTGATCTAAAACTTAATTAGAAATGCAAAAGAACTGACCAATGAAAATGTTGATCCAGCACTATGTCGGGCATCTTGCAGTTATCTTATATACATCTTACATTATATGACACTGGAATCAAACATGGGGATAAAGGACAGACTTGTTCAGTGCTGGGAAACTGGGCTTAAAGCTTCCAACTCCAGTTTCAGGAACAAAGAACATGGAGCCAGATTTACACAGATCTGCTGGGATTCTCATTGGAGTGTGAAGACTTGTTGAAAAGTTTTGGAAAGGTTTTATTGTACAATATTACTTTAAGAACACAATCCTAATGTTGCTGGACTACACCTCCCAGAATGCCTCAACCTTCATGATTTGTTACATTATTCTGGGATTTGTAGTCCAGCAACAACTACGTACAGTTTGGTTGAGCTGTGCCGTGCAGCAGGGTTTACTACCCCTTTAAAGAGCTGCCAAGAGATTTCAATAAAGACTTCTATGTTAAGGGGAAGTTTAATGTGCAAATTTAATATACAACTACTGAGGGTTAAAGAAAAATTCCTGCAATGTAATAAACATTTTTATTCTCATACAGTCACTGCTACGTGTGAGATAAAGAGAAAGCAAAAGTAACATTTCTTGTAAATTGCAATTCAGGAACCGGATAAGCTAGTAATTTGCATTACTGGTTTTTAACCTTTTCCCTATATTTCTAACCTGTTTGCTTTATTTCATCTCATCTTATTTCCAGTAAATTCCACTTTCGTTAATTTGGAATGAAAAAAGGCAAACATTCCTCATGTTCAACCTCTCCTCATGAACCCCAGTGCACATATATCGACATACTTATAGTGGCCTTTCTCCTATCTATGCACTCAAATATCTGTGTATATCAGTACCTTAGCGTGAAGAACACCCTCCACTACTTTAACTGAAAGGTCTGATCTTCAGGTCTAAATGGATGGCCTCATACTTTTATCTTTGTAATGAGGAAAGATCCTTGTATATCCTCTTATGTACTTGTAAAGAGTAATAATGTCCCCTCACAAGGCCATTCCTCTAAAGAAAACAACCCCAACCTTAAAAGCTTCACCTCATAGTTTAAATCTTCCGACCCCCTTAATTGCATGTCTTTTCACTCTCTGCAGTTCATTATTATCCTTCTTCTGGACAGTTTGCTGCCCAGTTTTCCAGTTTAGACAAATCACTCTGCAAAGTGGCAGCATCCTGCATGGAACCTATAGTTCTGCACAATTTATTATCATCTGCAAAAATAGAAATAGTACTTTCAATGGCCACCTCCAGGTCATTAATAAACAAGTTAAAAAGCAAAGGACCAAGTACAGAGCCCTGCTGTACTCCACTAACAACACTGGTCCAGTTAGAATATTTTCTATTCTTCAGCCAGTTCTCTATCCAGGTACAAATATTATGTTCCAGGCCAACATTCCTTAATTTAACCAGTAACCTTCTGTGTGACACTGTATCAAATGCTTTAGCAAAGATCAAATTCACTGCCATCCCAGAATTTCAGATTCTGCTCACTTCCACATAGAAGGCAATTATTCTGCCAAGATGAAACTATACTGGCACAAACTCATACAATTGTGTATTGAAATGTACTACAGTATCTTATCCCTTATTACCCCCTCCAAAAGCTTTTCTATCACTGACATGCCTATGCTTTTCAGGCTAATACAGCAATTTTCTTATCTCTCTGCACCATGCCAGACTTCAAAAAATCCTGAATGATTGATTAAATATGTTTGGTAATCCTAGATCTAAGCTTCTTTAGTACCCATGGACAAATGCCATCTGGTACACATTTACCTTCACATGTTCTAGTATTTTTTAAATTGCCTCCTGAGTCACCCATGCATCAATACTTATATTATTAGAATTGTGTCTAATAAAATAAAGGAAACCTGCATTAGCTGGTTCCTAAGTTATGTGGACAGATAAAAGATAGTGTAGAATCTCTGATTTTCCTCTGCTCTCATGAACAAATTGACCTCCCTCTGATACTAAGGGTCCTACCCCTTCTTGTTTAAATTTACCTTTGGACAAATGCCATCTGGTACAAAACTTTTACCTTCACCTGTTCTAGTCTTTTTTTAAATTGCCTCCTGAGTCACCCATGCATCAACTTTTTTTTTTTTAACAATTCATATTTTTAATTGCACAACAAATAAGAATTACAAACATATATGTAGCCATTACATTTTTGTTGTACATTTTTAAATAAAACAAACATAATTTAACAATCATTAACCTGAGTGATGTTGTCATTTACATATACAATGTCATTGGAGAATAAAGCATATTAAATGTACCATTTGTTACTTAGAAAAGATTCTAAAGGGTAACCTTAGGAGTGCAAACCCAATTGTACCTTAATTGATCAGGACCCTGGAGGGGAGCACTGCCTCCCCGGAGCACCAGATCTCAGGGTGCAGCTAAGTCTGGGTCATCATCTGTCCATGGCGCCCACACCTTGATAAATTTCTCCTAGCAGCCCCTTCTCATATATGTTATTTTATACATTGGTAGTGATTTCTCAATTGCCTGCTCCCAATCTTGCACTGACAGCCTATTTCTTAATTTCCACTTCACTGAAATCATCTTTTTTGCATACATGCACATAATAGTTATTAGTGTTCTCTGTGCTCTTTTCGGGGGGGGTTTTCAGCCACTTGATTTAGTAATAATACCTTGGGGTCCATTGGTAAGGAGATATCAGTTTTCTTCTAATCAGCTGTGTTACCTCCCTCCAAAAACTTTGCATATGCATAAACCCTGTTGGGGAACCTAAGCATCTGGGACATTTATCTTTTATATTTGGGTTCATTTTGTGGAGCGTATGTGGGGTAAAGTATACCCTATGTAGGTAGTTCAGCTGTGTCATTTTATCTTTACTGCAGATGATACCTCCAAAGGCAGCTTCCAAGATATCCTCCCAGTCCTCTGCAGTAATCCAGGGAATATCCCTTTGCCATTTATTTAACAGTTTGTTAAGGGAGGCACTCCCTGCCTGAGACTACTAGGCATAGAAAGAGGTTTGCTGAGGGTCGTCTTTCTAATGCTTAACTCAATACTTCTGGGAGAGGCGTCTATTGATACATTTTGAAATTGTGTGTCAACCACATGTCTCAGCTGTAAGTATCTAAAAAATAAATTGTTGGGAAGGGTGTAGTTTTGTTTCAGGTCCTGGAATGTCATTATCTTTCACTCGACCATAATGTCAGCCAAGTATTTTATATTGTGTTGCGCGAATATCGGTGGGTCTGGGATGGTGCTAAGATGCTGTAATTTGGGGTTGCACGAAAGTGGAGAAAATTCCGAGCAGGATTGTTGTGGGGTAGAATTTTAGAACCACTTGCCATGCCTTCATTAGAGGAGAGGTATTTTTGGTATTTGAGGTTCCTCTGTACAGTAGGTTTTTTAAACCCTCCAGCGACCCCGACAGCTGTGCCTCAAGGAGTGTTGCTGCATTTGTTTGCGACGAGATAACCCAATTTCTCGCCACCACCAACTGCGCTGCAAGGAAATACCAATAAAGGTTGGGAGCAGCTAGGCCCCCCTGCATGATTGGAAGTTGTAGGGCCACTCTCGGAGGGGCCCCGTTCCAAAATAAAGTAATCATAAGGTTTCTTAACTTTGTTAAAATTGAGCTTGGAATCATTATTGGGGATTGCCTGAACACATACATGAGTTTAGGTACTATTACCATTTTAAATAAATTGATTCTACCTAAAAAGAGGGAGATGCGTCCAAGCCTATTTTTTTCCACTATGTATCTTAGTATGGGTTGAACATTCAAATCCATGAACTGGGTAAGGTCAGCATGAATCCAAATCCCTAGGTTCTTAAAGGTCTCGACCCATTGTAGGCCATGAATGCTTTACGGCTTGTCAGGTAGGGGAAGGGTCTATGGGGAAAATCACTGATTTAGACCAGTTAATGTTATCGCCAGAATAGGTTGTATGTGTGTTAATGATTGTTAATGCCCCAGCCAGTGCCCTGTGTGCATTGGGTAAATAAAGAAGAGCTCTTAGTCCCTCTATTTCCTGCGAGATCTTTATTCGACAAGCCATGGGTTCTATCGCAATTGCAAAGAGCAGAGGGCAACCTTGCCTAGTTCCCCTTCCTATTGGTATGGCTTTTGATATTAAAATATTAGTCCTGACCTTGGCCACTGGCAAGTGGTACTACACTTGCACCCAGGCAATAAATTCTGGGGGTACTCCCACCCGCCTCATTGTGGCCCATACATAGTCCCACTCTACCGAATCAAAAGCCTTCTCGTTATCTAGAGAGGCTATTACCCTTTCCCCCTTGTTGTTATGCACTACAGAAATGTTCCTGTTTGGTCCGGCGAAATCACAAAGGCCATGTGAGGTGCTATCCGCATCGCTAAAACTTTGGCCAGAATTTTAGCGCCAACATTTTTTAGTGATATCGGCCTGATACGAAGCTCACTCGAGAGGGTCCTTGCCCAGTTTAGGAATCAGAATAATGAGTGTTTCTCTCATGGATTCAGGAAGAGAGTCCCCCCTCCAAATTCCATTATAAATGTTTACCAGGAGAGGAGCTATTTTTTACGTGCTGTTTAAATATTATCAATATATTTAAGACAAATTGAGCGTAGGACTGGCCAGATATGGAATGACTTTGACGTAGTTGGCCAGCTTAAATATATTGCAATATATGGACAAACAATCCCTGTGTTGTTTAAAGGGTAAGGCATTTTTCAGTAGCAGTATGCACAAAATGTCTCTGTCTTAAATATATTGATAACGAGTTAAGTGCAGAGGAATCTTGTATTTGTCCATGTTCTTCTATGACTTCTATGCTAAGGGGAAGTTTAACATGCAAGTTTAATATACAATTACTGAGGGTTAAAGAAAAATACCTGCAATGTAATAAACATTTTTATTCTCATACAGTCACTGCTACGTGTTAGATGAAGAGAAAACAAAATAAACATTTCTTGGAAGATGCAATTCAGAATGGGATAGGCTAGTAATGTGCTTTTATTTGTATTACTGGTTTGTCTTTAAAGGACAAAGAAAGTAAAACTAAAGAAGTAGCTTGTAATTTTGTACGTTATGTTTTGTGCTCCTGTACCAGCCCAAGGCAACCACAGCCCTTTAGCAGTAAAGATCTGTGTCTCCAAAGATGCCCCAGTAGCTCCCCATCTACTTTTCTGCTGATTCACTGCACATGCTCTGTGCTGCTGTCACTTACTGAGCTTAGGGACCCACTCACAATATACAGTACACATAGAATAGAAATGTCACAATATTGATTAGTAATTAATACAGATAATTACTACATGGCAGCACAGACACCAGTGCAATTAGCATCAGAATTTAATAATCAGCAAACCTGTAGCATCAGCTTATATTACAGGGGAAGCTCATTTTCTGCTGGATAATTAGTGACGAGCCCTAAGCTTAGCTTCTCAACATCCAATCAGAGCCCACTGAGCATGTGAGTGTCACAGACACTTTCCAAGATGGTGACCCCCTGTGACAAGTTTGAAGTCCTGGATCATTGCTGCTATTGACAAGCTCAAACTTTAGCCTCGTGCAATAAGTTCAAGATATAAAACATGGCATTTTTAGTCACATTCATTTTAAGGGTTTCCTTCTCCTTTAACCTCTTTCCCATATTTCTTACCTATTTCTTACCTTTTTATTTCTAGTAAATGGTAACTCTGTTCAGGGCTGTGAATCAAGATGTTTCTACGTCAGTAAGAACAGCTGGGAAGAGTTTTGATAGCATCAATTCATGAGCAGTTGGGAGGAGAGTGATGATGCATTGGATAATCCAGTAGAAACCTGGCACAATGATCTTCCATCCAATTAAAATATATTCTTTAATAAATTAATTTAAAACCAAACAAAATTCACCATGGGAGCAAATATGGAGCATAATGTAAAGGGAAATCTGAACCTACACCTAATTTACAATCACATGAAAAATATTTGTATTAAAAAAATGTACAACTCTTTAAATACAAATTGCCATCTGGAGAGCTGCTGAAGAATAGGCGAGATGAGTCCCAGAGAAAAGGAGGTATGAATCCTCTAAGACTCATCACCACCTATTCATTGGACACTTATAAATTAAAGGAGAAGCAAATGTTAAAACTAAGTAAGTTTTTTCAGAAAGGTCTATATAAATACACCAGTAATTCCTCAATGTAATGCTGCTCTGAGTCCTCTGTCAAAAGAAACACCACATTTCTTTCCCTCTATTGTGTACTCATGGGCTTCTGTATCAGACTTCCTGTTTTCAGCTTAAACCTGCAGGGCTTGGGCTTGAGCATGCTCAGTTTGCTTCTCTCTCCCCCTCCCTTCTCCCTCCTCCCCTCCCTGCTGTAATCTGAGCCCACAGCTCAGAAAGAGACTCAGGCAGGAAGTGAAGTCACACCAAGCTAATATGGCAGCTGCTATCCTAAACAAACAGAAAGCTTCTAGAGCTGTTTACTCAGACATGGTAATGCATTTTACAGAACAAATATAGCTTTCTAGCTTGCACTACTGTGGCTAATCTATTGTTGATAAACTGACTCTGTAGCTTTCCTTCTACTTTAAAGAGAACAATTAACTCTCATTGGGGGATTTTATGACAAAACCCTTTTCTTAGGGTGTTAGACCTATTCCTGTGCTTACTTTTAGATCGGACTGTACTATTGGTAAAATAATCTCCTCTAGTGCTTTTGTTAGTAACTCCAATCATACATCAGGTATATGGCTGGATGTACATGGTTTCTATGGTTGTGGTCAGGTGAGGTGTAATGCTTGTAACTATATGTAACATCTGACTCTGAAGTGTATGATACAAAGTATTATGGAAATTGTATATTTGGCTGTTTGTGTTTTTGGAGCACAGTATACTGGCAAAACAAAACAATTCAAAAAACATGGAACATATTAATTGTGCTGCATGGAACGTTAATGATTCTGCAATTTCGAAACATTGTCTAGAGTCTCATGGGGAAATCCAAACAAATTCAGGTAGCACACACCTTTCTCTACTCTTACCCAATGTCCTTCCACACTTGGAATTACTTGTAGATGACGGGCAGCATTCCACGCTTTCATTAAAAAGCCTTTATTCTCATTAGCAGAGCAACAGTAACAGCAATGTTTCAAGCCTGTCACGGCTCTTTATGAAGCTAACATTCAAGTGGGCAGGATCTCCTTTTATACTACTTATATTACTTTAACAATAACACACAAAAAAATATATCCATTTGTGGTACAAAGACTTCACTTATCTGTTACAATTTCACTTAGAAGTCCACATTTCACATGTAGCCAATTGTAATCTCATAACAACTGTAAAAAAAGAGATATAAAAGACCATATATAGAACAGATAAATTATCTAAAAATAGGAAACAGATCATATTCCATGTTTAAGCCATTAGGAGATAAACTATCCAATTTCCGGATCCAATATGCCTCCTTATACAAACATTTTTTTACTTCTCTTCCTTGGGACTGCATCCACAATCTGAAATTTTAACTGATGTACAGCATGTCCTGCTTTTACAAAATGCTTAGCTACAGCCTGATCCATCCTTCTACATGTAATCGCTGATTGAGTCTCATTGTGGACAAATAAATACTGTGCTCCAAATTATAGGTATAGGTATAATATTGCTATATAGAGATAAATATAGAAAAAATCTAATTATGATATGCATCTCAAATGTTTCTGGATTAGGGGTTTTCTAGACAGTAGAACCGTATGTGATGTATTTAATGAGTTGTAGATTTTTGTAATACAAATAATTTTCATGTGATTGTAAATTAGGGGGCACATTTATCAAGGTTCGAATATCGAGGGTTAATTAACCCTCAAATTCGACCCTTGAAGTTAAATCCTTCGAATTCGAATATCGAATTCGAATGATTTGGCGCAAATACTTTGATCGATCGAAAAAAAAATCTTTTGAAACGAACGATTCAACCTATTTTAAGCGATCGGTCAAAGGATTTTTCTTCGATCAAAAAAAGGCTATAAAAGAGCTGGGGAAGTTCCCCATAGGCTAACATTGTACCTTGGTAGGTTTAAACTACCGAAGTAGGAAGTCAAAGTATTTTTTAAAGAGACAGTACTTCGACTATCGAATGGTCGAATAGTCGAACGATTTTTAGTTCGAATCGTTCGAAACGAAGTCGAAGTCGAAAGTCGTAGTAGCCAATTCGATGGTCAAAGTACCCAAAAAAATATTTCAAAATTCTAAGTTTTTTTCACTCGAATCCTTCACTCGAGCTTAGTAAATGTGCCCCTAGGTGTAGGTTCAGGTTTCCCTTTACATTATGCTCCATATTTTGCTTCCATGGTGAATTTTGTTTGATGGTATAAAATGAGTTTATTAAAGAATATATTTTAATTGGATACAGGATCATTGTGCCAGGTTTCTACTGGATTATCCACGGCATCATCACTCTCCTCCCAACTGCATGTCCTGCTTTTACAAAATGCTTAGCTACAGCCTGATCCATCCTTCTACATGTAATCGCTGATTGAGTCTCATTGTGGACAAATAAATACTGTGCTCCAAATTATAGGTATAGGTATAATATTGCTATATAGAGATAAATATAGAAAAAATCTAATTATGATATGCATCTCAAATGTTTCTGGATTAGGGGTTTTCTAGACAGTAGAACCGTATGTGATGTATTTAATGAGTTGTACTCGAGTGAAGGATTCGAGTGAAAAAAACTTAGAATGAGTTTTGCTTCCATGGTGAATTTTGTTTGATGGTATAAAATGAGTTTATTAAAGAATATATTTTAATTGGATACAGGATCATTGTGCCAGGTTTCTACTGGATTATCCACGGCATCATCACTCTCCTCCCAACTGCTCATGAATTGATGCTATCAAAACTCTTCCCAGCTGTTCTTACTGACGTAGAAACATCTTGATTCACAGCCCTGAACAGAGTTACCATTTACTAGAAATAAGAAGATATAAAGAAATAGGTAAGAAATAGAGGAAAGAGGTCAAAGACAACCCAGTAATACAAATAAAAGCACATTACTAGCCTATCCCATTCTGAATTGCATCTTTCAAAAAATGCTTCTTTTGCTTTCCCTTCATTTAACACGTAGCAGTGACTGTATGAGAATAAAAATGTTTATTACATTGCAGGAATTTGTCTTTAACCCTCAGTAATTGTATATTTAGATCAGCTCCTATAATGTTATAATATCAGAATTTTGTAAACTAATCAAAAACATAAAAAAAGAAAAAATATTTAGGTATTTTGTAATGGTACTGTTCCCTATTTCTGTTGTGAAAGGAAACAGGACAGTAACCCTTATTTTTCATGTACTCTTGATATATTAGGCACCTATCTTACTTATAAAAATATTTATAAATATTATTAGAAGAATTTACTTTAAACACAGTTAACAAATTCTACCTTCACTGGGCACCCTTAATGAAATAGCACTTTTTTTTGTCTTTTTAATACAAACCCCTATTTACACACAAATTCTTAATTATTTTTAAATACTAATTGCAGTTCTTTCATAGGAGTCATATTTCTAAATGTTAAAGCCCTACAAGACAATAAAAGGCTAAAAATAAAAAAAGACCTCAAATTACTGGCCATTACCTTTATCTGTTCATACCTGGAGTGATTTCCTATAATTTTATCAGCATTTTTCAGTACCAATAAATTTTTCCAGAATAACTGAGAAGCTATTGGGGAATTTGTATTCTTCTCTTTCAGGATAGATGTGATTCAGCACATGCACTACAGCCTCTGATGAAGTGGTAACAAACCAGGAAACGTGTCAAGAAGAAATTGCACATGATGTTTTTATTGTTCTTCCTTGGTGACTTTTGTTGATGTTTTTAAATAAATTTAAAAAAGAATATATTTTAATTGGATGGAAGACCATTGCGCACTGTTCCTTAATTTATTGGATTATCCACAGTGTCATTACTCTTTCCGCGCTTCGCCTTGACAAAGCTCAATTGCGAAATGCGCTTTGGCGGAGATCTTTTTCTCTTCTATTCTAATTGTAACTGCATTATGTGGAAATATAACAAATTTATTTTATAACTCTTTAAACAACCAATCAATTTGAAATCCTAAAGGTGGGGTAGCGCTTGGGAGGTAACTGCTCTTTATCACATTGAACTCCTCTCCTCTTTCTTGCTATATCTCTAAGGGGCCGACGATTTGTGGTTTTTTAGGTTAGCTAGCCCTCAAAAACATAGCATAGGACTGTTTTAAAAAACGAGACCACAGTCGCGGCTACCCTGTCTTCCCCAAGCTTTGTGGTGTCCCAGGGATAGAAAATAATGGGGCAGTAGAAATTGGGACAACTCCACCTTTCTTTATTTCATTTTCCAATCTAATAATTTGTACAATGTGAGTAGTTGATATATACAATTCATTCTGTTTTAATTAAGAGTACTGGCTACCAATCAATTTCTCCTTTTTATAAATAATGAACTGTGAATCTAGTTAACGTGATTATTTATTGCACTGCACTTTAGATTAAGATAAGTTACCTAAGTACACTAACTATATCAATTGTCACTACTGAAACTAATTAATTCATCTGTGGGTATCATTGGAAGGGTGGGAATTTATGTCCTTCTCCTTTTCAGATTATAATTAATTTGCACAAGCACTTTAACTGCTTTGATTAATTACATTATTGCATTATTAGTGAATTAATTGGTAATTTTTTAACCTCTAATTTATTTTCACTGCACTTTAATCACTATGATTGAATAAGTACTATGGATCAGTGGTGAATGAATGGATTTTATTTAATGAATCACGCTGTACAGTTAATTGAGACAAATGGAGAAATATTGATATAATAAGTGGTATTAAGTAGTACCAGAGGTATTACACAAACTTTTCAATCTCTCACTAACTGCTCATGAGTTGATACTTTTACCTTTGGCCATTTGGTGTTTCCTAAAGGGGTTGGAGGAGCATGTTGGAGACGCAGAGAGGAACCGAAAGTTGGCTGCAAAGGTATTGATGAATGTCACGAAGGTACAGACATTGAGTGTTTTGCACTTATTGGAGTCACTGAAGTGAGTATTGATATTAGGGAATATAATGTAATTGTTTTCTTGTCTGACGCTGACTCTAACTTCAACTCCTAACCTGGTCCGGCTTTCTGAATTGTAAAGAGTTTTGATAGAGAATAAAAGAGGTTGAGTTGCTTTGTGTGAGATAAACAGGAAGCAGAAGAAAAATGTTTTGTAAGATGCAAAACAAGAATGAGGCTAGATTTAAATATGTGTTAAATTGCTTAGACAGTGTGTTGTAAACCTTTGTTCTGAATTGTACATCCATTTACACTCAATTGTATTCCAGTAAATAGAAACACTAGGGGGCCGATTCATCAAGGGTCGAATATCGAGGGTTAATTAACCCTCGATATTCGACTAGGAATTGAAATCCTTCAACTTCGAATATCGAAGTCGAAGGATTTAGCGCAGAAAATTCGATCGAAATATAATGCACTAGCACTTGCATAAATTATTTATTTTGAACCACACGCAGTCGGTGACTGCAATTAAGTTAGCACTTGCACTTTATAACTTATTGGAATTTTGAATTTATTGTCTATAGACTCAATATACAAACTGACAAGTTGGCACTAGCTAGATTTTTTTACACAGAAACAGCAACTCCAACAACATGTTGCTTGTTAATTGCTGAATATTCATTTGAACTCATTAAAAGGTTTTTTAACCAAGCAAGTTTCTGCTATCAGCACAAGCACTTTATAGTTATCAATTGATTGGTTCACGATATAATTTGGAAAATTAATTTAATCTAATTGAGAGTGTGGGGGATTTATGCTTCTATAAGGATAGCTCAAATTAGTTTTTAAAAATCATAATATAAGTTGAGTTGCTGGGAATCCTTCTTTATCCCCTAGTTGGGGAATGCACTGCCGGGTGATGTTGTGATGCTGATTCAGTTAATGACTATAAGAGGGACTTGGATGATTTTTTGGACAGACATAATATCAAAGGCTATTGTGATACTAAACTCTATAGTTAGTATAGGTATGGGTATAAATAATTTATGTGAAAGTAGGAAGGGGTGTGTGTATGGATGCTGGGTTTCATTTGGAGGGGTTGAACTTGATGGACTTTGTCTTTTTTTAATTTAACTATGTAACTATGTAACCTGTTTCCTCACTACCATTTTCTTTCCAGTAAATGCAATCTCTGTTCAGGTCAATAAATCAAGACATCTCAAAAACAGTTGGAATGAGTTTTGAGAAACCATAAAATCAGTTACATAGTTATGTTGGGTTGAAAAAAGACCAAAGTCCATCAAGTTCAACTCCTCCAAATGAAACCCAACATCCAGACACACACTCACACTCACACGGACCTCTCCATACACCCACATAAATTATATATATACCAATAACTATACTAATTGTAGATTTTAGTATCACTGTAGCCTTGGATATTATGCTTGCCCAAAGTTGAACTGCTTGAAGTCTTTCTGTAATATTTCAATAATAATTTGGCCTTAATGTTTCATGTTACACATATAAAAATCATAAGAAGAAATTAAAAAAACCTCAATTATATTGTATGCACCTATATTGAAATGTGATGGTGTCAGAGTCATGCTGTAGGCTGAATTTATCAACAGACGCTGGACATCTTATTACAGGGGATATAAACCCAGCCATAAAACCATCACACAGCACCCCCTAGTTTTCTATAGAAGTTGCTGAAAAATGTAATTATAGATGCAAAAAAATTCCCGAATGAGAATTCTACTGATCAAAAACTTAATTATAAATGCAAAAGAATTGACCGATGAGAATGCTGATTCCCCAGCACCATGACAGGCATCTTGCTGTTATCTTACATATAGAGATAATTATGTATATTTTTTTCTTCGTTTTATGACACTGGAATCAAACATGGGGATAAAGGACAGACTTGTTCAGTGCTGGGAAACTGGGTTTAAATCTTCCAACTCCAGTTTCAGGAACAGAGAACATGGAGACAGATTTATACAGATCAGCTGGGATTCTCATTGGAGGATTATTTTGCATTTTAAAGCAGTCACTGGCTTTGGAGATTTGGGAAAAGGTTCTATTGAGCAATATTGCTTTAAGAATACAACCCTGATGTTGCTGGACTACAGCTCCTTAACACTTCAACCTTCATTATATGTTACATTATTCTGAGATTTGTAGTCCAGCAAAAACTCAAGTAAAGTTTGGTTGAGCTGTGCAGTTCAGCAAGGCTTACAACCCCTCTAAAAGGATTGTAATTTTAAAAGAGAACTAAACCCTGTTGCTAATAAAAACCCCTACCCTCCATAGTCCCCCCTCCCTGTTCCCCCCGCACAGGTGTTTACACAAGTAAATGCCCCTAAGCTGGTAATTACCCCTCGTTGCAGAGTCATCGCAGCAGATCTGACCGGCACCATCTTCCGGCGCTTCGGTAATCTTAGGATCCCTTCGGCAAATTCGGTGGCTTTCAGCGCATGCCCAGTTGTTAGGGCTAGGAATATTGCTACAACTGCACATGCACTGAAGATGTCCCCTGTGAGCTCCACTGCTCTGACCGTAACTTCTTACGGTCTCAATTGCCTCTGTGTTAGGTATACATCTGAACAATATAGTGGCATTATATGACACCATTGTCTCTTTTGCCTCTAGTTTGACTCCTTGGATTTTGGTGACAAACTCTTTACGTTTAAAATATTTTATTTGATTTTCATATTAAACAAATTAAATCAAAATGACAACAAATGTTATGAAGATGAAGAAAATATGTTGCAAAGGAGACAATGACATGATAGTATCAAAACTATATCATTCATGAAAAATAAATAGTTATTAAGGCTTCTTGCCAACTAAGCTGATTCATATAAGAGATGATGTCCGATAATGAGGGGGGTTCCTTTTGTAACCAGAAATTAAATAAAGCTTTCCTAGAAGCAGCTAGAAAAAAGGAAGTCAATAATTTACTCTCATGGGAGATAATATTTGACTTAGGATTTGCAGAAAGCATATTAATATCTAGATGCAGTAAAGCAATACACGGAGATAGTTTAATTTTTATCTTCAGTCTAGAATTCAAAAAATTAGTAACTTCCCTCCAAAAAAGGTTAATTTTTGGACAGGACCATAAATAATGAAAAATTGACACATTAGTCTCGTCACATTTAGGACAAAATGATATAGGACTATTAGAGGTACTTTTAGTAAACATTTTCCCATATCCTAAAGGAATAAGCTTAAAGTGTTGAATTCTCCAACTCTCTGCCAAAATTAATTTATTATAAGAATTAATAGATTTCACCAAATCTGAGGGAGACACTTGACATTGTAAAAACTCAGTCCATTTAATGGACGATTTAGATAATGGATGTGAGTCTGTACCATAAATATTCCAAATTTTTTTAGATAAAGAGTTAATTGAAATCAAACAGGGGAGTTCCAAAAATTCTGCCAAATCATCTGCTAGCTTGTGGTCAGCTAAAATCAATTTGTTTTTATCATGCAGTAGAGAAAGACCGCATTGACAAGCTAAGTAATAATATCTATCAGATTCATTAAGCTTGTACTCATTTTTGAGTTTTGACCAAGACAATAAAGTTTTCTTATGTGGATCAAATAAGTCTTTAACTAAGACTAGTAAATTTCTCTTAGCAGAAAATAGAAAGGAATCAGACTTTTGATAATCTGAGGGTTTAAGTAAGAGCTTTGCTGGCATGAAAGGGGTTTCTGTATAACTATACCCATGTTGAGAGAATAAATGTTTCCACACAAAAATAGAATCACGATAAAGAGGATTCCTTTTAAAGTCACAAGGAACATTTCCCCATTTGCTATGTAAAACAGATAAAATATCAAAGAAGGGTTCTTGAAAGATCACGATGTCAGGGTTTGTAAATTTATTGCCTTGAGAGATCCACTCAATACAGTATCTAGTGAGGGCTGATTAGTTAAAAGCTCTAAAGTTAGGAAGATTTAACCCTCCTAGTTTAACTGGAGCTCTTAATTTATGAAGTGCAATTTTTGCCTTTTTACCATTCCAAATAAATTTATTTAAGGCAGAGTCAAGTTTCTTAATATCAAAATGTTTTATAAGCAAGGGGAGATTAATTAATGGATATATTAACTTGGGAAATATCAAAGATTTAAAAAAGAGTGCTCGTCCCTTTATATTAAGGGGAGAATTAGCCCATTTTTCACACATGGAAAAAACCTTTTGACAGGCTGGAGTGATATTCAAAGAATATAAATTATTTAGATCTGATGGAATTATTAATCCTAAATATTTGATCTGATTCTTTGGGTTTTTAAGTTGGAATTTCTTAAGTAAAGATTTAGAAAAAGAACCATAAATATTCATTACTTCGATTTCTCAACATTAATTTTATAACCAGAGAAGGACTGAAAGTCTTGGAATAAATCAAAAACAACCTTAAGTGAGGACTCAGGATTTTTTAAAATTAGTAATAAGTCGTCGGCAAAGGCTAATACCTTGAGATGTCTTCTATTAATGGTAATTCCCGAAATTGACTTGGATTGATCAAGGAAACGAATTAGCGGTTCTAGAGCAATATTAAATAAAAGGGGCAACAAATATTTCAAAAGGTGGCGACCTAGCTCCCCCCAAAATTATTTGTGTTCTGGGATTTTTGTAAAGATATTTGATATATTGGAAAAAGGGGCCTGTGATACCAAATTTCTTAAGGCAAACAAATAGATGATCCCAGGTAATATTATCAAACGCCTTTTCAGCATAAATATTAAAAATAGAACTGGGGATTTTATGTTTTTTGGCGAAGTATAAGATATGGATCAGAGCCCTAATGTTCTTTACTCCTGACCTATTCTTAATTAAACCATTTTGGGCCTCGGATATTATAGAGAGAAGAATTAAAGAAAGCCTATCGGCAAGGACCTTGGATAGTATCTTGATATCTTGATTTAACAAGGAAATAGGCCTATAGGAGGAGGGAAGGGATACGTCTTTGTCTTTTTTTGGGATAACTCTAAGATTTGATATTTCACTAGAAGGTAGGCTCTTTCCAAAGAATAATATATCATTGAATAGGTTTGTTAAAAAGGGTGAGATTTTATCTTTCATAATTTTGTAGAAAGAAGGAGTTAGGCCATCAGGGCCACCTGCCTTTGCAGTTTTCAGATTATTAATAATAGTGGACACTTTCTCAGAGGAAATTGGACTATTTAGCTTTTCCAACTGACCCTTTGAAATCTGGGGGATTTTACAATTTACAAAAAATTCTTGCATTTTCTCAGAGTTTATATTTGGATTAGAGTACAAATCTTTATAAAAATCTTTGAAAATGCTTACAATTTTATTGGGATCATTTGTTAGCTGATCATGAGTATCTTTAATCTTAATAAGTTTAGCCTGCTTATTTTCAGCCTTAGTAAGATTAAAAAGCAAATTATTTGCTTTGTTACTTAAGTTTTTAAGCCTAGCCTGCGAAAAAGATGCAAAAAAATTTTGTCTCAATTTAATCCAAATTTTAAGTTCATCTAAAATATTCTTATATTTTTGAGCATTCTCAAATGAGGGATGTTGTTTAAATCGAATGTAAGAGATGCTTTGTCTTTTACTCAACTCAAGAAAGTTTTTGTGAACTTTCCTAAAGAAATGAAATTTAAAAGAAGATATTTCCCCTCTAACCACTGCCTTCCAAGTTTCCCATAATAAGGATGGATCTTTTGAATGTAATTTGTTTTCCTTGAAAAACAAATCCCATCTGCTATGTAGCATCTTAATGAAGTCTGGATTATCTTTAAGCGAATCAGGAAAGGACCAAGAGACATAGTTTCTAGGTGCAGGTGAAATGGAGACCACAAATGAGATTGGTGCATGGTCTGAGATATTAATGTCTCCTATAGTTGCTTCAATAGTTCTATTTATCAGATTATTGGAAATTAGAAAATAATCTATTCTTGTACCTACATGATGAGCAGATGAGAAAAAGGTAAAATCTTTTTCAGCAGGGTGAAAAAGTCTCCAAACATCATTAAGGTTAGTATCTCTGCAAAAATTATGTAGGAGCATAGATTTCTTACAAGGATTATTCAATTTCCAATCCGATCTGTCTAAAGAACTAAGAAAAGACTCATTTAAATCTCCTGCTAGAATTATATTGTTAGCAGGAAGCATAGAAATTTGTTTTTTGAGCCAATTAAAATAATCAGACTTAGAACTATTTGGAGCATAAACGGAACACAAGTGCCACACAACATCATTAATGAGTACTTCAGTGTAAATAAATCTGCCAAGTTCATCTTCTATCGACTTTGTTATAGCAACATTCAGTTTACGATTAAATAAAATAGCTACTACACATTTTTTCTTAACAGCAGGGGAGAAGGCTAGCTCACCAACCCAATCTTTTTTCAACCAAGCATTCTCTGAACCATTAAGATGGGTTTCTTGTAGGAATGCTATGTCACATTTGGTATTTTTTAAACTACTAAGTATACTCCTTCTCTTAGAAAAGTGATCCATTGACATTCATCCATTGACATTCCAGGAAACAAAGGACAAGGAATATGATCTAGATGAAGACATCAACCTGAAAGATGAGCTTGAGCTGACTTAAGTAAAATAATACATATATAGCTACATCCACTGGTATAAACAAAACAGAGCAAACAATACTGATCAGTAATAACATGTAAAATTAAAAGATAGTGACTTATAGAACCGAATAACAAATTTGGTATACTAAGTAATAGGACACTTCCTTTTTTCCCAAGGGTGGAAAACTAACAACTCTCTCTCTATGAGACGAGTTAAACAGAGAATATAACACCCACTACAGGGTCATATTGAAGAAAAAGTGTATTCCCTTTTAGAGTCAAGTATCAGGGATCATATCTTCTTCACTGGAATGTTGAAGACTTCCTGTTCTAGGAGGAAGTGGAGATCTCGACCTAGACCTAGATTTGGTCTGAACTTGAGAAGGTTTCGAGTCCTTAGAAAATCTAGACTGTCGTATCTCTTCCATCTTTGAACCTTTGGGGGAGAGCCACATTTTGAGTGAGATGGTGTTACCAAAGCAAGATTTCCACTATTCTTCTTTTCCATATGTGAAACAAAAGTGTGCGCCTCTCTAGGATCACTAAAAACCCTGGCTCCAGAAGGCAGAAAAATCTTAAGTTTAGCAGGATACATCAAGGCAAAATTGATATGAAGATTAGCCATTGATTGGCAAGATTTGGAAAATTCCTTTCGTTTTTGAGACAGAAGCAATGAGTAGTCTTGAAATATCAAAATTTTATTTCCTTCAACATCAAGTGTATTCAATTTTTTGTAGGCTTGAAATAATCTATTTTTATCTGTGTAGTCCAGGTATTTGACAATTACTGCTCTTGGTCTCATGGGTTGGAGATCTTTAGGTGGACCAATCCTATGAAGTCTCTCTATTTTGAAACATTGACAATCCTGAGGAAGACCCAATTTGATGGGAATTGTTTTGGAAATTAACATGCTTAAGGAATCATTCTGGAAAGATTCAGGAATGTTTATGAATCTGAGATTGTTTCTCCGAGATCTATTTTCCAGGTCATCCACTTTCAACTTAAGCTCTTGATTTTGTTTTTCTAAAGAGTCCAACCTGGATGAAGAATCAATCATATCATCTTGGAGTTGAGAAACCACATCCTCGATCTCGCCAAATCTTTTATCATGTGTAGAGAGCTTTTCTGAGATGCTAGTAATTTTAATCTGCAGTTTGTCAATGGCCTTACTAATTGTTGACTCTATAACTGGATTGATGAGTCTGGCTACTTCAGCCGCAAGAAGAGAGTAGTAGTCAGATAAAGATGTTCTTGTAGGAGCAGAGTTGTGAGATAAGAAAATACTATTTGTATCCCTATCCTGTAGCTTTACATTTTTCTTGTTAGCCTTCTCATATGTTTTGCCATTAGCTTTAGAAGACATTGTCAAGGAAGGAGAATACGTTTTCATATATTAGAAAACCTGAGCAACAATCCCAATATTAATAAAACTTTTATTACAAGTCAATTTTTCCTTCTTGTTTTATTCTTTGTCTCTGTTTTCCTTTCACAAAGAAGTAACCATTGATTTGTTGCTATGGTTACACTCCTCCTCAAGCAATTGCAACATTGTATACAATAAAGGTGTAACAAAAGTCTCAGTAATGACAGCAATCACTAACAATGTTTAGTAGTCTTAGTCAGCAGAGAGATAACTGTTTTTCTGTGACAAATTCCTGTCACTAAGATTGATACAATGTGACACAAAATAAGACTCAGCAAGCAGCTCTGACTAAGTTAGCTGATAACTCAGTGTCCCAGCAGGAAATCAGAGGCCACCATTTTGTTAGAAATATGTTGCTTAGAACTTGCCACAACTGACTCAAAATGTAGTATATAACCAGTATGCAGCAGAGCCCACGGTTAAGAGAACCGCAAGTTCACAGGTGAATCTCAAAAACAGCATGGGCTCGACAAATGCAATGGCAGAATGTGAGGTAACTAAAGAGCTCAGCACATCAGGAACACCTCAGCAGTCATACGAAGCCAAATCACCAAAAAACCTGCTTCCTCTCTGCTCCTCTGGCTCTCCTCACTCCGGGAACCAACACGAACAAATTTCAAATAAAGAGAACAGCTTCTATGTGCCGACTCTCGACCCTGGTAAGCAGGAGCTCTACCTCTGTGCTTCCATCACCTCAGGCGCCGAACAGGAAGTCCCCTATGGCATTTTTTGAGGGCAAAACCTGGCAAAAAATTTTACCATCACAGTGCTCTGATGGGGGATGGACACATGCTGCAAAGTAACTTCAATATATAAAATATGTCATTTTTAGCCATATTAATTTTTAGGGTTTAGTTCTCCTTTAAAAATAATTCATTTATTAACAGATGGTAAACTTCAAGATACCAATCTCTTCCAATTTACAGAGTGCGCTCAGTTGTTAAAGCAAGTGGCAGCAGGACAGTTACATGTAAAGTACTCACAATCTTTCTTTGTTCTTCCACCAACTATCTCAGTGAGTAGGGATGTATCGAACTGCCGTTTTGGTGTTCGCGAACGCCGTTCGCGAACACCGGCAAAAATGCGAACAGTTCGCGAACTTCGAACACCCGCAAAATCGTTCGATTCGAACGATCGAAGGATTTTAATCGTTCGATCGAAGGATTTTCGTTCGAATCGAACGATCGAAGCCATTCGATCGAATGCTTTTCATTCGATCGAATGCTTACAATCGTTCGAACGAATGGAAATCGTTCAATTTTAGCGGTCGAAGGAATCGAATGGTGGAATGGTCGAACGATTTTTATTCGAATCGAACGCGAACTCAAATTGGCGAACGTCGCGCGACGTTCGCGAACATTCGGCGGATGCGAACAGTCGAAGTTCGCGCGAACTAGTTCGCCGGCGAACAGTTCGCTACATCCCTATCAGTGAGTAGTATTGCCTGCCTCATGGTCACCAACTCCACATCCCTAGGTGAAGCCCGCAGCGGTGTATAACTCCAGGATCTTCCCAATCCTGAGCCTGACCGCTTGGGTCCCTATAATGGCAGCAGAGGTGCCACAGAGTACTTACTCCTCACTAAAAGCTTTGTGGAGGCATAAAGGAAAATTATACCCCTCAAACAATGTAGATCTCTATAAAAAGATATTGCATAAAACATCTTGGATGTAAAACCCTGCTTCATGTAAATAAACCATTTTCATAACAATAGACTTTTTTAATAGTATGTGCCATTGGGTAATCCTAAATAGAAAACTGCCATTTTAAAAATGAAGGGCCGCCCTCTGGGATTTTAGGATTCACAGTGCACACAAACCATACTTGTTAGTTCACATGAGCCAATTAACAGACAGAGTTCTGTCTTTTGTTTCCACACTTCTTCCTGTTACAGTTAGAGCTGCAGTATTTCTGGTCAGGTGATCTCTGAGGCAGCACAAAATGTTTCAAGGCAAGAGATATAAAAGGCCAATATTTGCTTAAATATATATATTCCAGTTTGATGAGATTCTTTTATATGCTACTTAATTTGATATAAACTATCTGTTGCTCAAGGATTCATTTTGGGAATATAGTTTTCCTTTAACTGCTCAATAACTTTCCTGAACCTAACTGTCATAGGGACCTATAACAGTTTATGTCCAGACACTTACTTCTCCTATACTGAGGTCTACCTCCACCTCAGGCCCTAACAGCAACACCCCACTTCCTCTAGCTAATAGGTGCACTTGAAGAGGCAGAGCACATGTGGGCATCTTTTTTATAATTTCACTTCTCCCCACACTCTAGGGAAAAAGGACCCAGCCTTGCTGGCCAACTCAATCACTCGGGCTTAGAAAATCCTTACCCTCCTACATTTATATAAAATGTATACTTGCTGCTGCAAAACCTTGTGTGTTTTATTTTTCTAGTGGCATTCCCCTTAGGTGTACACCTTAGTGCCCACTAGGTGGAGACAATGTGTAAACCAGAGACTTTCATAAGCAAAGAAGGCAGGTCTGCAGGTAATAAACCAAGAAAAATTAGTGTGATTCTGTTCAATGAAATTGTTCCAAAAAACAGGGCTGCTCCTGTCATGAGGCAAGGTGGGAAGTTTGCCTGAGGCGGCAGCGAGTTGCCAGTTACAAGGGGTGGCAAAAAGCCACCTCTTGTAACTTTAAAAGCCAAATTTCCGGGTTTTAATCCAGAAATTCTGCTCTGCTAGTGCAAAGAGCGCAATTGCATTTAATGCACTAGTGAAGCTACCCCCTTTTGACTCGCTCCGACAGTGGATCCAATCCCCAGGATCGGCGCTGCCAAGAAAGGGTTACAATGCTGTAAATCTTTACCAATTTTCACTCTCCACATAGTGACCAATCCACCAGAACAAAGTCACATAAACTGCAAACAAAATAAAATGATTGAAACCATTGTTTCTTTGCTTGATGCACAGATAGAAAAACCATCAGAAAACGGGATATATCATATTTTCTTTAGCCCTGCATGAAAATCTTAATAAATTACAAATATGTAAATTGCTCCATGAGAAAACCTCTGCCTTACTGTGATAGGGAGTTAATCCGTAAAAAATTCACCTACTTAAAGTCATCGATGATGGCTGGCTTTGTGTTGGAGTTGCTGCTACATCATTTACTATAGGTACATCAGGATTGTATGTTGGTAGTGCAGGGTAGCCTGGAATGATAACACATTATTTACGCAATAATGGACTCCAATTCAAACCTGCTTCTTATTGGGTAATGCTTGCTTCTAATCGGTTCATTAATTTGACAGTATTGTTTCACAGAATTTATGTTTTGTGAAACTGGGTGTTCATTTTGTTAATAGAATGAATTCTGTGCTACAGAATCTATATTTTTGTTACATTCATCTATCATTAAAATCTAGTGATTTACACCATTATACTGTATAGTTTGTCCAAATTTATTTGTACATAATTCATTCTGTAAGTAACTTTACACATCACTAGTGATGGGGGAATTTCTCCCATTTCGGTTCGCCAAAATATTCACGAATTTCCCACAAAATTCACGAAACGGCGAAAAATTTTCGAAAAATTGTGAAATCGGAAAGTTCACAAAAAATTCATGAAATGCTAACATTTTCACGAAAGAATCATGAAATTTGAATGTTCTCACAAACAAATTGTGAAATTCTAATGGTTTCCCTAAAAAATCATGAAATTGGAACGTTTTCACAAAAAAAATCTTGAAATTCGAACATTTTCACAAAAAAATTGTGAAAATCGGAATTGACAAATTTTCACAGGCAAATTTTTGCAGGAGATTCGCAAATTTATTTGCCTACAGGGAAACACAAAACTTCCATTTTGGGTACTGGGGATATTTCTGTGTATAGAATGCATTTTTGTAGACAAATCATAATGGGGACAAACAGTACCCCATATAAAATCATTTGGTTTGCTAACCTTTCATTACTAAAACACACTTACGTGGAATTGTTGTTTGTTGTGTTACAGACTGCTACATTAAAAAGGAAAAAAAATAAACAAAAATCAGTTTTAAAACATTATAAGATGTGCTACCCTATTTGACATACATATTAAATCCTATGCAGTTATGTGGGAAAAAATTTTTCCAGTGTTATAACTGGGAAACAAAGCAAATATTTCTATGAGTTTTCTATCTTCCTTAGAAAACACGATTTATTAGCTGGGTGGCTGATGATAAACACTAGAAATTCATATTTTAAACAAGGAAAGCATTTTTTATAGCTTTATCAAAATCACGGATGCTCACAATATGAATATTCAGACATATGGGGCAAATTTATCAAGGGTCGAAGTGAATTTGAGGGAATTTTCAAAGTAAAAAAATTTGAAGTACGTTTTTGGATACTTTGAGCATTGAATAGGATACTACGACTTTGACTTCGAATTCGATTTGAAGTAAAAACGTTTGAATATTCCACCATTCGATAATCGAAGTACTGTCTCTTTAAAAAAACGTTGACTTCGCCAAATTAAACCTGCCGAAGTGCTATGTTAGCCTATGGGGACCTTCTAGAGCATTTTTTTAAGTTTTTGGAAGTCGAAGTAAAATCGTTCAATCAATCGCTGAAATCCTTCAAATCGTTCGATTCAAAGTATTTAATCTTTCGTTTGAACGATTTTACATTGACCGCAGGATACCCAAATTCGATGAAAAAAACGTTGACTTCGATATTCGATGGTCGAATTTCGAAGTATTTTTAACTTTGAAATTCGACCCTTGATAAATCTGCCTCATGGAGATGGCAATTTCTTTAATAATGGAAAATACTCCATCTCCAAGCTGTCGGGTCCTGTAGAAGTCAATGGCAAAGGTCCCATTTCAAATATGAAGATATCTTGGTCTGCACTGAATTTCGCCAAAAATGTGATTTCACGAAAAAATAAAATGTGGGGTTTTGTTTTTAGCAAAACCGATTTTATCAAGTTTTATCAATGATAAATAAGGTCAAATCTTGGATATAAGTTTGGTAGGACTTTTTTTTATTAAAAAGCAGGAAAAATCAGATTTTGATAAATAACCCCCTTAGAATCACAAAGCCAATTGGTTATCCCTAAATAATTTAGTAAAATAATTTATTGTTATCAATGAGTAAAAATAAGTTTACTGCCACTTTAACAGGCAGCCATAATGGAGATTTACCAGGGGATGAACAGGAAAAGAGTGGGTGGATTCTAGCAGCAGACTTTATTCGTGATATCATTGGAGAGAGGAGGGAGTATGAAAAACTGGTCAGCAAGAGATTGGATGAGGGCATGAATTAGCATTTAAGCAGTTGCTTGTGAAATAAAGAGGTGTGTATTGGCAATAATAATAATAATAATAATAAGGAAAAATGTCAGGTTTGGCAGTGGCATACTGTAAGGGCTTGAAAAGACAGAGACCCATTTTGATGACATTAAAGGAAAACTATACCTCCCCAAACAATGTAGGTCTCTATTAAAAGATACTGAGTAAAACAGCTCATGTGTAAAACCCTGCTTCATGTAAATGAACCATTATCATAATAATATACTTTTTTAGTAGTATGTGCCATTGGGTAATCATAAATAGAAAATTGCCATTTTAAAAAATAAGGGCCGCCCCCTGAGATCGTAAGATTCACTGTGCACACATACAAACCACATGTAAGGTCACATGAGCCAATTAACAGACAGAGTTCTGCCTTTTGCTTCCTCACTTCTTCCTGTTACAGTTAGTGTTGTAGTATTTCTGGTCAGGTGATCTCTGAGGCAACACAGATAGAGTCACGAAATGGTGGCTCGTGGCAAGAGATGTAAAAGGACAATATTTATGTAAATATATATTCCAGTTTGGTAAGATTCTTTAATATGTCATTCAATTTGATATAAACTATCTGTTGCTTAAGTGTTCATTTTGGGGGTATAGTTTTCCTTTAAGGGGCAGATTTACATAGGGTAGAATATCGAGGGTTAATTAACCCTCGATATTCGACCTTCGAATGTAAATCCTTCGACTTCGAATATCGAAGTCGAAGGAATTACCACAAATAGTTCGATTGAATCGTTTGATTCGAAGGATTTTAATCCATTGATCGAAATGATTTTTCTTCAACCTAAAAATTTATAGAAAGCCTATGGGGACCTTCCCCATAGGCTAACATGGCACCTCGGTAGGTTTTAGGTGGTAGTATGGGGTCGAAGTTTTCTTTTTAAAGAGACAGTACTATCGAATGGTCGATTAGTCGAATGATTTTTAGTTTGAATCGTTCAATTCGAAGTCAAAGTCGTAGTCGAAGGTTGAAGTAGCCAATTCGATGGTCGAAGTAGCCAAAAAAATCATTCGAAATTCGAAGTTTTTTTTTATTCTATTCCTTCACTCTAACTAAGTAAATGGGCCCCTAAGACTTCAGTCCAACATTTACTATAAATTCCAAAAAATAAATGTACCTACCATTAATGTTTCATTCACAGAGATGTTCAGACCTTATTTCAAGATAAGAACCTAGAACAGAAAACTGCAGCATTATGTATGAAAAATCTTAAAAAGTTTAAAAAAACGTTTAAACGTAAATCTTACACGTTGGCAGTAAATTTTAAAAATAAGCACTGCAATTGATGTAGTAAATGAACAGATGAAGCTGTATGTGGCTGTATTAATATTCCTTTTGAGCCCTGCACTGGATGTGTGTGGAGTAATTGAAGAGGCAAGACTAGAGCTGTCAATTTTCACCAGGTTCCAGGCTGGCTGCACGAGGAAGCTAACAATCATCTCAGAATCGGTGAAGTTTACAAGACTTTTTTATTAATACAACAACAAAATTGCCCTGATTGTAACTAGATTGTTTATTGTAAAGTAAAGGGAAATTTTATAAAACACTCAGTGCCCTGACTTTTTTACATCTAAAGCTGGCCATAGACGCAAAGATCTGATCGTACGAATCGAGGATTCGTAATATTTTCGGACTGTGTGTGGAGAGTCCCGACATTTTTCGTCCGGCGGAGATCGGTCGATTGGTCGATCGGACAGGTTAGAAAATTTCTGTCGGCTGCCGATAATATCTCTGCGTGTATTGCCGATCGTACGATTTTCAGTGGGAGACTGTCACTAGCTTTGGTTGGACATAGATATCGTACGATTGCTGTCAGGGGCAGAACATTGCTGATCTGTTCTTTAACTAATCTGACTGGTAAGACTTTGATCTGAATGGTTAGTGGCGGGTCGGGAGATGGGAAGGTCCGATCGTACGATCATTCGTAAGATCAGATCTTTGCATCTATGGCCAGCTTAAGCCAATAAAGTGTGTAAAAAAATAAATCAGACAAGCTAGGAGCAAATTATTTTTTAAGTTATTAATAAGAATTTTTTTTTATGTTGAGCATTTACTCCGTTCTAATTTATGCTATCAACCAAGCAGTGGTTTTAAAGAAAGGCAGAATATGAATAAATGAGAAAGGTAAGTAGAAAATGAACAATAACAATAAAATTGTAGCTTCGCAGAGCAATCGATTTTGGGCTGCTGGGATCAGTGACCCCGATAAACAGGTAGCGTTGCATATTGCAAACTGGAAAGAGGTAGAAAAGAAAGGCAAATTTGTAAGGGGAGTAAAAGGGTTAACACCAAATTATGTAAGGGTAGGAAGGGGTTAACACTGTCATCATGGAAACCCAACTTGATCCAAGGATTGAAGTCCACACTCTTCATGATAAAACAAACTTGAACTGTTTATTTGGATACACTTTCTTTCATCAGATGACTCTTCCACACATCAGGACATACAGATATACAATCCACGGCAATGATACACTTCTCCTTTGCTGGCTAAGCCGACACTCCAAACACACAAAAACGTTTTTCCCCGAAACCTTCCGAAGGACATCCCTTTCCAGGGTTACTCACCACCTCCCTGCTTCAGCTGGGCTGACACCCCCCAGTGCACCACTGACCTTTCAGGGTAGGACTTTTCTTGTGACACCTTCCGGTCCTACCAGTCCGGCATACGACCTATGCCCCTCTGGCCTACTCCGGATAGGACTTTTCTTTTCCCCCTCCTTCAGGATGTTCTTTTTCCTATAACTTCCACTTGCACCCTAACTGGCTTAGCCTTGGCACATATACCACTACCTCCTCGTTGGGGTCTTAACTACCCATGCTAAATAGTCCTGACCTACCTAGTATTTCACACTTGTGCCCTCTCTCTATCTTAATCCAAATGCATGTAAACAACCCTTTGGGTGTGTCTCCCCTTTAAATACCTTCTTCAATTAAACACTACCCTAACACATGGGGGCTGATTCACTATGGGTCGAATATAGAGGGTTAATTAACCCTCGATATTCGACTAGGAATTGAAATCCTTCAACTTCGAATATCGAAATCGAAGGATTTAGCGCAGAAAATTTGTTCGAACGATCGTAGGATTATTCCTTCTATCGAACGATTAAATCCTTCGAATCGAACGATTCGAAGGATTTTAATCCAACGATCGAAGGAATATCCTTCGATCAAAAAAACGTAGGCAAGCCTATGGGGACCTTCCCCATAGGCTAACATTGACTTCGGTAGCTTTTATCTGCCGAACTGCCGAAATAGACAGTACTTCGACTATCAAATGGTCGAATAGTCGAACGATTCGATTCAAAGTCGTAGTCGAAGGTCGAAGTAGCCCATTCGATGGTCGAAGTAGCCCAAAAAAACCTTCGAAATTCAAACTTTTTTTACTTCGAATCCTTCACTCGAATTTAGTGAATCGGCCCCTTACTGTTCATGTGCTATTCTCAATACGGTACATGTGCTTTCCCTCTGTTATCCAGCATGGAACCTTTACCATTCATTTACATGATAACACTGCCATCTTGTGGTACATTTTACACATTACAGTCTTCCAACACATTTAACATTTTCAATTACTTTTACATTTTTACAGCACTCACATTCACTTTACACATTCAATACATTTTCTCATGCACACAATCCAATCACCTTCTTACAAATTATTCAACAACTACAATACATGAAGACCAAAAATAGGACATTCTATTACATTCTAAGGAGGTTATTTATCAAATCTAAAAACTGTATATCTGCCCTATAAAACTTGTAACCTAAGCTGTATTGTTATCCACAGCACAAAACCTTTAAACTGTTGACTTTTAGGTGGGGAAAAATATTCTAACATTATTATTTACGGACATATAAATATCAAATATAAAATATAAGAGATCTATAAAAATTAAGGGGATTATTTATTAAGTTGCTTTTTGTTTTAAGTGATGTTACTGTGATACAAAAAATGATGAGAGTCCCTGATTTATTTCTCGGATACTACCAATTCGTAGTTGCTCAAATTTAATAATTTATTTTTTCAGGAACTTTCCTAACATCCCGGCACTGCTCAACATAGTCATTTTGATTCTAATGAATTATGACATATGACATGACATATGGATCTGCTTTATTCAAAGTGTTACTTCATTAAAAGTGCAGTTCAGCTTTAAGTTAACTTCTAGGGGGTTATTTATTAAAGTCTGAATGCCAAAAATGTTGTGGTTTTTTTTACTATGAAATCCAAATTTTTAGTGAAAAAATAAACTCAGGATTTATTATACACAGAGGGTGCAAAAAGTCTGAAAATCCAGCATCTCAGACTTGCCGGGGTTGTATACAAGTCAATGGGAGAAGTCCCAAAGTTATCCTGATCTGCGCTGGGTTTCGTGCAGTAATCAGAAGATTTTTGTGTTTTTTGGGTAAAAATATGAAAAATTTGTACAATTTGAATTTTTCTACAATTTTCATGATTTTTTTCCCCGCACTGGAATTTTTCAGGAAAATGTATTGATAAATAAGGGGAAATAACCCGTGTGGAATTGGTCGCAGTATATTTCCGAAAATACTGAGATATATCATTCCTCCTGTCTCTTTAGCTCTACATCCTGAATACAATTGTACTTTTGTATTTTTATTTATTGATTTCTGTATGTCCAATAAATATGCACGCAATTATCTCTATATAATTAAAAATATACATAACTAAAGTAGAGTAACAAGTATTGTTTGATCATACCTGGAGCTGATTATTCTCTAGCCGTTCCTTCAGGGCACTGATGTTGAGAAGATAAAGAGAGACTGAATATGGAGCATCTGTAGATACTGAGTGCATAAAGCGGTATTTATTGCAAGTGGCAGGGTCTGGTATGAGGAAAAAAATCGATGTAAATACATAGAGACAAGTTACAAGATACATTACTAGCCCAAACAAACCAAGATTAACTCTAAAGTGCAAGGAGAGGAGAAGCTTTAGATAGCAACATTTGAAAAAGTCATAAAACAGCAGAATCTATAAATATGCAGTAAGGATAGGCAACCATGTCTCCAAAGCAATGGGAATGCAAAGGTTTTGGTCTCAAGTGCTGCAAGTGATGCTTTGTGTACTTATACTGTATGTGGGCTCATGTGGGGTAGGAACAGTGATGTAACAAACAGAGAAGCAAACCCCATACTTTTAGGGGGGTTCTGGGGGAGAGAATATCTGGTTGGGACCTTTTATTCTTTTGGATCCATGTCATATTTACTGTATATATGTAAGGAGATTAGGGGACTAATGTGATTGGCTGAGCAGCCCTGGGTGCTCAAGTAACACCCCAGTTATAGAGTAAGGCTAAAGGTATCAGTGGAAGGTGCTGTAAATCTGGGCAGGGTGCCTAATGCAAAATTTTCAAAAATTTCACCCGAAATACAAAAATTTCACCCGATATTGTACAATGGATCAGAAATTGTTCCCTGCGTTTATATAATGCAAACCCAGATTATCTCAAAACAAATCTATGTTATTGCACGAGCCATATCACTCTTACCAAATCAGCTCAACAAATGGCTGTTACCTGTCTGAGGCAGTCTGAAAAGTAATTGCGGGATAACTCTGGATACATGTGTATACACTGGGGCTGTTTCACAAAGGGTCGAATATCGAGGGTTAATTAACCCTCGATATTCGACTGGGAATTAAAATCCTTCGACTTCGAATATCGAAGTCGAAGGATTTTAGCACAAATAGTGCGATCGAACGATCGAAGGATTTTTCCTTCAATGGAACGATAAAATCCTTCGAATCGAACGCTTCGAAGGATTTAAATCCAACGATCGAAGGAATATCCTTCGATCAGAAAAACTTAGGAAAGCCTATGGGGACCTTCCCCATAGGCTAACATTGAGTTCGGTAGCTTTTAGATGGCGAACTAGGGGGTCAAAGTTTTTTCTTAAAGAGACAGTACTTCGACTATCGAATGGTCGAATAGTCAAACGATTTTTAGTTTGAATCCTTCGATTCGAAGTCGTGGTCTAAGGTCGAAGTAGCCAATTCAATGGTCGAAGTAGCCCAAAAAACACTTCAAAATTCTAAGTTTTTTTACTTCGAAATTCTAAGTTTTTTTACTTCGAAATTCTAAGTTTTTTTACTTCGAATCCTTCACTCGAAGTTAGTGAATCGGCCCCACTGTATATCAATTTAGCATCAATCAATCATTAAGTTTAAGACTATAATATATATATATACAGTATATATATATATATATATATATATATATATATATTAGTTATAGTAGAAAGTAAAAGGAGAGCACTCAAATGGCAGGTTTACCTGCTGATGCTTGTTTATTTCAGTCTGTGAGACACGACATGTTTCGGGTCCAAAAAACCCTTTCTCAAGTGTAACACATACAGATCCACAGTGAACATTTAAACACACCCGTGAAGCCAATTAAATCCCCACATCCAATCTGGTCTGGTATGCAAATTTTCCAAATGTTGTATCCACAGGTGATTCGAGTGCAATCCACAAATCTTCAGGTGATTATGTACTCTTTAAGTTAATATCCAGTCATAAAAATGTAAAAAATACAATATGTATATTATTCAGTGCCATAGTGTCTAGACAAAGACAATGTATAAAAACAACCAGGATACTTTCAATACATTGTATCAATGAATACATTAGTTACACCAACCTGTTAAAAACAAAATTAGATACAAAATGTCAAGGGAAAGTAATAATATTCTCTAAAATTACCCTTAGACAGAGGCTAGAATACTTGAGACTATTAAAAAACTGTAGAACAATAAAATCTTACCCTATTTTTGTTGTTAATTCCTTTTCACATTTTCAAGGTCTGTAAAGTGAAGGAGTCAGAACATTAATATTACAAATAAGGTTTCAGACTCCAAGAGTCGTTTAGACCATCAGGGATAAATGTACCTAGCTTCTTGATCCACCTGCCTTCTTTCTGTAGAAGTCTTTTCAATCTATTATCCCCTCTAATATCAGGGGGAGCTTCGTCTATCATGCACCAGTGTAGCTGCATATGATTATGCTTGCATTCAAAAAAATGTCTTGAGACAGACGTATCTGTTTGTGTGTTGGCCTTAAAATTCCTGATATTACCTTTATGCTCCTGAATAGGGATGTAGCGAACAGTTCGCCGGCGAACTAGTTCGCGCGAACTTCGACTGTTCGCGTCCGCCGAATGTTCGCGAACGTCGTGCGACGTTCGCCAATACGAGTTCGCGTTCGATTCGAACAAAAATCGTTCGACCATTTGACCATTCGATTCCTTCGACCGCTAAAATCGAAGGATTTTCGTTCGAATCGAACGATCGAAGCCATTGGATCGAATGAAATCATTCGATCGAATTGCTTCGATCGTTCGAGTCGAACGAAAATCCTTCGATCGAACGATTAAAATCCTTCGATCGTTCGAATTGAACGATTTTCGGATGTTCGAAGTTCGCGAACTGTTCGCGAACTGTCCGCATTTTTTGCCGGTGTTCGCGAACGGCGTTCGCGAACACATCGGCGGCGGTTCGCTACATCCCTACTCCTGAATTCTCAATTTAACTTCTCTGGATGTCTGACCTACGTATCCTAAGCCACATGGGCATTTAAGCAAATAAACAACATGATTGGATTTACACGTAGCATATGTATTTATATTAATTTCATATCCTTTTTTAGGGTGATTAATTTTACTGCCTTTTATTATAGTCGCACAGCAGTTACACCCCAAACAAGGATAGGTTCCTACCCTTTTCTTGCCCTGAAAACGAGTTTTCCTTTTCCGTGTATCGGATGGGCATAGCAAATCTTTAAGGGTAAGGGGGGGTGTTTTAAATAATTGACCAAATTGTCTGTCTGTTTGTAGCAGTGGCCAGAACCTTTTAAGAATCTTTTCCATTTTATGACTATTAGAATCAAAGGTTGAAACAAAGGTGAGTTTTTGGTCTCCAAAATCTTTTTGTTTATGGCATAATAGGTTTTTACGAGGAATAGGGTCCACTTCCTCTATAGCTTTATTTATCAGTTTATTTTTATAGCCTCTTTCTGTAAAGCGTTTAGTTAATGTTGCCTTTACTTCGTCAAATTTATCAGGGCGTGAAGTAATTCTTTTCGCCCTGATAAATTGTCCTTTAGGGATCGCCCTTTTCACTTTGGAATTATGAAAGCTTTGTACATGTAACAGGTTGTTTTTATCAACACTCTTCCTATACAGATCAGTGTTTAACACGCCATTTGTTAAACTAATTTTTACATCTAGAAAATTAATTTCCGAATTGGAACATTCATATGTAAATTTAATTGTTGCATGGCTTTTATTTGCTTCCTCAATCATTTCTACGAGCAGATCTTTCGGACCATTCCAAAATAGTAGAATGTCGTCCACAAATCTGAAGTAGGAAAAAATATATTTACAAAAAGGCTCTTTTTTCAAAAAGAATTTGTTCTCTAAGTAATGTACAAATAAATTTGCATACGATGGAGCTACCGTTGCCATGGACGTACCTTGGGTTTGCCAGTAGAAGCCATTCTCAAAAGTAAAATCATTTTTAGTTAGTACCATATTGAGACAATCTATAATAAAATATATTTTTGGATTTGGCAGATTGGTATCCAGTAATACTTCTTCTATACAGTTCATTCCTTCATTATGCGGAATTGATGTATATAAACTCTGGATATCAATCCCACAAAGTATTGTCTCAGGTGGTAAGGTCTCAATATCTGCAAGTTTAACCAAAAGTTCGGTAGTATCTTTTAAACATACCTCTATTTTTTGCATTTCCTTCTGTAAGAAGGAATCCACAAAGATAGACAGCGGCTCCAGCACTGAACCTATGCCTGAGACGATCGGTCGTCCAGGTGGATTAATAAGTGTTTTGTGCACTTTAGGCAATAGGTATAGTTCTGGAACCCTTGGATATCTTGTGATCAAGAATTCCTTCTCAGTATCATCAATTATTGTATTCAACCAGGCATCTTCCACCATGATGTCTATCTGTTTCTTGATATTAAGTGTGGGGTCATAGTCTACTTTAGCATAATGACCAGGGACCATCAATTGTTTAAACGCTTCACTATTATAGTCTTGTTTATTAAGCACTACAATACTACCTCCCTTATCAGCTTTACGAATAATCACATCATTATTATGCTGGAGGGATTTAAGTGCAACACGTTCATTATACTTAAGATTGGATTTAGGTTGTTTATTTAAGTCCCACACTTTCTTCATTTCTGAAATGACAATGCGTTCAAATGATTGTAAAGCTTCACTCTGTATATCGGGAATCATTGTGCTTGGCTTCTTCAATTTATTAATCAGCCCCATCATAGTATTTTCTGGAAAGCACATTTTCAATTTAAGTTTCCTTGTGAATTTCAAAAAGTCAATTTCCCAGTCTTCATTCGATGTATTATAGGTGGGGACAAACCCTAGCCCTTTGTTTAGCACCGCAAGTTCACTAGGTGAAAGTTCATACGAAGAAAGATTAATAACCAAGTTATTTACCTTGGAGGTTGTCTGTCCCGTCTCGGGTAGTGGTCCCTCTCGATCGGCGTCCTGGAGTTGGTGCGCTGTTTGGGCCTTACCACGTCTCCTCCCTCTGTGCGTGCACCTAAAAAAGGGTATTGCTTTACTCCACTGCACACTTCTTCTTCGCTGCTGGTATACACGGCAGGATTCCTTCTTTCTCGCCATGAGGTCCTGGGGCGTCGTTGACCTGGCAGTACGATCCTTTGGGGTCCTCCCTCGGAGCGCTGCCTCGAACGGTCCTGGCGCCAGGTATAGACTCGCTCTTTTGCGTAGTCCTCCTCGTCCCGTGTAAACTTCATCACTTTGCGTGCAAGTATAGTTTGACGTAATTTATCGAGGCTCTCATTGTGCCGTTTCAGTAACCGCTCTGCCTCTTCCATGCCGACTTTAATTGTTAGATCAGCTTTCTGTAGATTGATCTGTTGTTTTAGATCTGTAAGCTTACAATGTGCACGTTCTATCATTAGCACCATTAAATCCAAGCTACATTTATTAGTAATTTCATGCCATCTCTGCATTAATATTGGGTCACCTGTGCATAAATTAGGAGTAATATCCAGGCGTAGGCCTCTAGGGATCTGCTTTGCCTTTACATATCGTATTAAGGTGCTTTGATGTAACGAAAGACTTACTTCTTTTCTTTGCAAATTAAACAGGTCTTTTGCAGGATCTTTCACGAAGCAAAGTTCTTTTTGTTCTTCCAGGTTCAGCTCTGCCTCAGTTAGAATCCGTTGGATTTCACTTTCAGTATAGGCAAAGGTATGACAATTTTCAGAGGATCTGTTAGTAGTCATCATGGAAAAAATTTTTTCAAAAAGCGTTGCGGCGCAAAAAACAACGGTAGAGAATTCCAATCAAATTATGTAGATATTTGCGCTCCGCCCAGCAATACTTATATAGGGAATGCCTCAATCCTCTTATATGGATGTACCGTGCATCCAGGAGTATCAGTTATAGTAGAAAGTAAAAGGAGAGCACTCAAATGGCAGGTTTACCTGCTGATGCTTGTTTATTTCAGTCTGTGAGACACGACATGTTTCGGGTCCAAAAAACCCTTTCTCAAGTGTAACACATACAGATCCACAGTGAACATTTAAACACACCCATTAAGCCAATTAAATCCCCACATCCAATCTGGTCTGGTATGCAAATTTTCCAAATGTTGTATCCACAGGTGATTCGAGTGCAATCCACAAACACCCCCCCCCTTTTCTGCTATAAGCGAGGCCGTACCCTTAAAGATTTGCTATGCCCATCCGATACACGGAAAAGGAAAACTCGTTTTCAGGGCAAGAAAAGGGTAGGAACCTATCCTTGTTTGGGGTGTAACTGCTGTGCGGCTATAATAAAAGGCAGTAAAATTAATCACCCTAAAAAAGGATATGAAATTAATATAAATACATATGCTACGTGTAAATCCAATCATGTTGTTTATTTGCTTAAATGCCCATGTGGCTTAGGATACGTAGGTCAGACATCCAGAGAAGTTAAATTGAGAATTCAGGAGCATAAAGGTAATATCAGGAATTTTAAGGCCAACACACAAACAGATACGTCTGTCTCAAGACATTTTTTTGAATGCAAGCATAATCATATGCAGCTACACTGGTGCATGATAGACGAAGCTCCCCCTGATATTAGAGGGGATAATAGATTGAAAAGACTTCTACAGAAAGAAGGCAGGTGGATCAAGAAGCTAGGTACATTTATCCCTGATGGTCTAAACGACTCTTGGAGTCTGAAACCTTATTTGTAATATTAATGTTCTGACTCCTTCACTTTACAGACCTTGAAAATGTGAAAAGGAATTAACAACAAAAATAGGGTAAGATTTTATTGTTCTACAGTTTTTTAATAGTCTCAAGTATTCTAGCCTCTGTCTAAGGGTAATTTTAGAGAATATTATTACTTTCCCTTGACATTTTGTATCTAATTTTGTTTTTAACAGGTTGGTGTAACTAATGTATTCATTGATACAATGTATTGAAAGTATCCTGGTTGTTTTTATACATTGTCTTTGTCTAGACACTATGGCACTGAATAATATACATATTGTATTTTTTACATTTTTATGACTGGATATTAACTTAAAGAGTACATAATCACCTGAAGATTTGTGGATTGCACTCGAATCACCTGTGGATACAACATTTGGAAAATTTGCATACCAGACCAGATTGGATGTGGGGATTTAATTGGCTTCACGGGTGTGTTTAAATGTTCACTGTGGATCTGTATGTGTTACACTTGAGAAAGGGTTTTTTGGACCCGAAACATGTCGTGTCTCACAGACTGAAATAAACAAGCATCAGCAGGTAAACCTGCCATTTGAGTGCTCTCCTTTTACTTTCTACTATAACTAATACTCCTGGATGCACGGTACAGTACATCCATATAAGAGGATTGAGGCATTCCCTATATAAGTATTGCTGAGCGGAGCGCAAATATCTACATAATTTGATATATATATATACACCTACATAAAGAATTGTAAATCACTTTTTTCTCATTGTTTTAGTATTTTATAACTGGAAAATTTACAGAACACTATGATCATATTGTTTGTTTTTTTTTATTATTATTATGGAGATTTTCAAGTTGAATTAATGAATCCAGGTGTACAAGTTGACAGAATTTGATATATCAGTTAAAGTACATAGCAGACAGTCTAAGGGGCATATTTATCAAGGGTCGAATTTCGGAATTGAAAATACTTCGAAATTCGACAATTTTAGTAGAATTCAAGTCAACGTTTTTTTTTTTGATGGAATAGGTCAGTTTTCGATCAAATTCAAATCATTCGAATCGTATGATTAAATCGTTCAATTCGAACGAGTCAAACGATTTCACAAAAAAAACAACTTTGACTTCTCAAATTTAAGACAAAGACTCCAGATAGGTTTTAAAGGTCACCCATAGGCTAAAAACAGCAATTTGGCAGGTTTAAGGTGACGAAAAGTCGAAGTTTTTTAAAGAGACAGTACTTAGATTTTCAAATGGTCGAATTTTGCAATTCAAATTAAATTTTTTTCTATTCGAATGGAATTTTGGCCTATTTGATGGTCGAAGTACCCAAAAATTACTTTGAAATATGAATTTTTTGTAATTAAAATTTATACTTCGACCCTTGATAAATCTGCCCTTAAGTATTCATGATCCCAATGATAGCAAGATTAGTAATAAAATCTTTGGTAACCTATACATTAGTATTTCTCAAATCTCACATCCAAGACAATTAAGGGAGTCTATGAGTAAGTGCCCACACAGGCACGAAACGCGTTAGGTCTCCATGTCCTAATAAAGACTTTTTACTTTTTACATCTGACTTCTTCATTTTTTGGAAACCCTCACAACTCTGTGATACAGTGTTCTTGGTTTTTTGCACCTTGGGACTGAGGTGAACTGTGAGTGTTTTCACATTTATATATATTTATATTTTTTTGTTATTTTTTGTATTTTTGTGAGGTGGCATTATAGATTTTTCTATTGTGGCAGTAGCACAGACTAAAGTATCTGTAATTAAGGGAGTCTGCCTTTTTCAGCAGGATTTGGATTTGGCGGAATCCTTCTGCCCGGGGGAACTGAATCTGAATCTTAATTTGCATATGCAAATTAGGGGTGAGGAGGGAAATCGTGTGACTTTTTGTCACAAAACAAGGAAGTAAAAAATGTTTTCCCCTTCCCACCCCTAATTTGCATATGCAAAATAGGATTCGGATTAGGTTCGGGATTTGGCCGAATCTTTTGTGAAGGATTCAGGGCTTCGGCCGAATCCAAAATAGTGGATTCGGTGCATCCCTAAAGACAATCAATATTTACTGAAGATTTCTTAAACGACTATACCAAATGCAGAGATTTCCACCAGGAGGCACCAAATTAATCAGATACTATCATTTCTGTAATCTTTGCATTTCTCCTTGTATTTGATATATTTGTATAGTTGTATATAGCAATCAGTTTCCTGTAGTATTGTATTATTTAATTATGCTGATAAATTATATCTTTATAGTCCCTGCCCCAGTAATGATTACTATATAACAGGGGTGTCCAAACTTTTGGCTTGCCGGGCCACATTGGAAAAAGAAAAATTGTCTGGGGCCACACATGAAATACACAAACACGTTTGATTTGTAAAAGTAAAGGAAATACACAGATTAGAACTACAATGCCAGTTGGATAACCAGATGGAGCTATACACTGGAATATGGGACACCTGGATATTAAATAGACTTATTATTATATTATTATTACTAATTGGTCAATGGGCATAGTCCCTCCTCCTCTTATATCCTTTGCGACATGACGTTTCCTCGGGAACCAAGCTGGGCCGCATTCATATGCATCCTGGGCCGCATGTGGCCCTCGGGCCGCAGTTTGGACACCCCTGCTATATAAGGTTCTCTTCACATTGGTCAATTTGATCAGGATCCATTTGTTTACACAGTTTTAGTGGAAATAAACCGTCGTATCCAGAGGAAACCAATGCAAACAACATACAATCTCCTTGCAGATAGTTCCCTGGCTGGAATAGAACCTTGGACCCCAGGTCTTCAAGAAGTCATCATCCATAACAATAACTATCTGGGATAGCCGGAGACATCACATTTTAATGGTGACTCCCTACCCTACTGTAGTTTTTATAAGGGAGTAGTGATGGGCGAATTTGTGGCGTTTCGCTTCGCCGGAAAATTCGCAAAATTCGCGAAACGGCGAAAAATTCGTGAAACGGCACCGGCATCTCGTTTTTGACGCCGGCATCTTGTTTTTGACGCCGGCGGCCATTTTTTCTACGCCGGCGCCCGTTTTTGACGCCAGCGTCCGTTTTTCGGAAAAAAATTTTGACGCCAGCGAATTTTTTACGCAAATATTCGCTGGCGGCGAATTGCGCAAATTTGCCGCGAATTCACGCCTAGGGGAGAGCTTTTCAAGACCAACCTCTATTTTTAAGGGCACCATTAAAGGATGGGTAGGTGAGTGGTGGTCTCATGTACTTTAGGCGTTAGTCTTGGAGATAGGATCGTTTGACTACTGATGATTACTGAAGACTACTTGTGTCAGGCTCCCTCCCTCCCTCCACTACTCACAACAAACACAAACTTTGTAGAGATGTCTGTCTTATCACATAGTTTAGAGATAGTTTTATGTAAATGTGACGGTTTCACTGGTGCCATATGATTTTATGGGATATACAGTCATTGGTAATATATTGTCTTGACCAAAGGCAACTTCCTTGTACACTGTGATGAAGAGGAAAAAAACAAGAAACTCTGGGGCATAATTCCACAATTTTTAATACATACGTCAAAATGTTTCCTAGCAATAAAGAAATGTCCTTTGATTATCTCCAAACACAGAGGCAAAACAGTTTGAGTGAGAAAAGATATATCATAACTGTTGGTGGTTCTGCAACAAAAAAGACACACGGGGGGTAATTTATAAACACTAGATAAATTTGCACCTGGGCAGTAATCCATGACAACCAATCAGCTTTCAGTGCTCAACCTGCAGTTGGCTGAAAAAAAAAGCTAATCACTGATTGGTTGCTATTGGTTAATGCTCAGGCGCAAATTTGCCCAGTGTTTATAAATGACCCTACTAATGTTTTGCCGACATTACTAGATTGTAAGCTCTTTTGCACAGGGCCTTACTCCCTTTTGTACTGGTACTGGTCTTCATGTATGTAACTCTGTATGTTCTATGTATGTAATTTCTTTGTATAAATACGTTTATTTTGCAGCGCTGCACAATATGTTGGCGCAAGGGTTACTGCCTGCTCTGCTTTTCTTTTTGCTATAGAAATAACACTTGGCAACAATCGAAAGATGCCTTATATATGGGGGGAGAGATCATGGGGAAATGTTCGAGGGGTTGCTTTGTACGAAATATTGTCATTACAAAATACAAGTACATGGTTTTTTTTTTGTAATGATTATCTATAATTATTAACAAATGCCGCAGAGACTACTTGGCAAATGGCATTGCAAAGGTGAATTTTTTCTTTTACACTAATAAATTTGAATGTACTCACAACTCGAATGTTAGGTCATTTATGAAAAAACTTGAATGTCTAATATTTGATAGAAAAGTCCCGACCTGAAAATTCGAATCGAATGTGAATCCAGTTTTTCTCCGGAAAAAAACACTTGACTGTCTGGTAGGCAATTAACATATTCAACAGACCTCTTCCATTGAGTTGTAAATGATCTTTTTTTTTCTAGGCAACGTTGAGACAGGCTTGGGAAAGGCCATTGCCCCGAAATGTTGTCTAGTTTGTTGGCACAATAAACCGCTTTCACAGGATTCAGAGTGCTGCAGCGTGTGTTTCTTGGAGTTATATGTCAGTCCCTGGCAGGGATACCAGTAACTGGCACCAGGCGCTACAACAAGAGGTGAGTAATAGTTGAGCATCGCCCGCATTTGATTAGAAAGACGAGGTACGTGCCTGGCACCCCCAAGCTTTTGCGCCCCAGGCACATGCCTACTCTGCGTACCCCTAGTTCTGACCCTGTTCTCCTTTTGGTAAACTGGTGCTATTCATTCTTTGCTACTCCAAGTTTTCGCTTTCACCCTTTTGTAAATATGCCCCAAAGAGAGAGAGGGGCTCATTTATTAAAGCAGCGCAGCGCATAAGTGGACGCAAAAGATTGTCTGCACCATCACGAGCGTGATCGCTAATATATTTGCGTGATATTGCGCATAACACAGAGCTTTTGCGATGGTTTTGTTTATGCGCATTGCGCAAAAGATTGGGCATTTATGTCGCAAACGATGCCGTGGTTGTTAGGGGCGTGTCTGTGGGCGTGGCTACAATGCGCTTGCACTGCGGCCGTCGCAGATTTGCGTCTGTATATGTGCAAAACTGCACCCGGGCAACAGCACCACAATTTTTACGACTGCCTCTTCGTGGCGTAATAGTAACGCTCTTCAAAATGCGCATTCCTGCCCAGCTGCGCTAGTATATTCACATTTTTGCGTTTCATGTTGCTTAAAAGATAATTTTATATATGTGTGCAGAGCCACACTGCTAAACTGGGTTCTGGCAAATACAATGGTGCTGCTATTGGTGGGGATGTTTGTTAACTCAAGGTTTACTCAAAGATGAACAACCCCTGTAAAGTGCATATTAACCACGCCTTCCACCCAACATGTTTATATTGACCAAGGTTCCTTTAAGGGTATCAGGTAGGCTAAACACCTTTGCAACCAAACAAATATTAGCACAGAAACAAATGCAGATGCGTCTAAGTGAACGCAATATGCGCAATATGTGATGCAACTAATTAAAGCAGCGCATTCATACATGAGCACAACTAATCCTTACCTTTGCGGTATCTTCCTGTGCGCACAATTTATTATAAGCACTGCGACAGCTGATACGCAGTTTCACACGTCGCACCTGTCTGTGTCTACATTAGCGCACAAATCGCACTGTTAAGGTATCGTGCGCTACATTATTAAATACTCGCATGCGCTGGGCAAATGTCAGGCCACTGCACTCTTTTTAGCGCTGCGCTGTGTTAATAAATGAGCCCCAGAGAGTGCTTAAAGGAATTGTTCAGTGTAAAAATAAAAACGGTGTAAATAGATAGGCTGTGCAAAATAAAAAATGTTTCTAATATAGTTAGTTAGCCAAAAATGTAATGTATAAAGGCTGGAGTGATTTGATGTATAACTTGTCAGTCAGACACTACTTCCTGCTTTTCAGCTCTCTTCGTTTACACTGTCTGGTTACCCTGGCTACCAGGCAGTAACCAATCAGAGACTTGAGGGGGTGCCACATGGGTCATATCTGTTGCTTTTGAATCTGAGCTGAATGCTGAGGCTCAATTACAAACTCACTGAACAGAAATGTACCATGTGGCCCCCCTTCAAGTCGCTGACTAACTCAGAGTTATAGAGCTGAAAAGCAGGAAGTTGGATTCTGGCTGTTTTATTAAACATCTGTTCACTCCAGCCTTTATACATTACATTTTTGCCTAACTAACTGTATTAGAAATATTTTTTATTTTGCACAGCCTATGTTTTTATCCAGTTTTTCATTTCACACTGAACTATTCCTTTAAGGAGCCTCTGAGAGAAGACAATAAGAAAGGCTATGTTAGGAAGTGTGACAAGGAAGAAGGATCTTTGTGGCCTGGCTGAAAAATAAGAAAAGTTGGTCTCTGCAATGAACTGTGAGTAAAACATTGTCCTATTTTTTTTCTCTCTTCTCTACAGAAGAAACCCATGTGCCTGTCATCTACAACTCCCAGCAGTTCACAAATGCAAATCACAACAAGGCTGACATCTCTATTGTGTAAGTGTCTACTTACTAATCAAAGTACATATGTTGCCAAGCCTGATTATAATCAGTTGCCATGATGAGTCAGCCATTTCTGGGAAATATAATAAAAGCCTAATAGAGGTAAAAAAAAATGCATACACTTTTTTAAACAAAAATTCCTTTAACAACTTTTATTACGTTCTCACATTTATTACCAAAGTTTTTGCAGTTTGAAAGTTGCCGCAGTAATTGAAACTCTTCTTTCCACTATTGCAGACACAACACTGATGAGGCAGATTTATCTAAATTCGATTTAGAGCCCTGCATTGAATGTGAAAGATAAAATGTCATTGTCCTTTAGTGTTCCTGGGCATATCCATTTTTTAAGTGTCCTTGTAGAAAACAAAATATTTTTACCAAAACAGAGCATTCTCAGGAAATGGCCTTTTCTGGTTAGTTAATAATACTAGCTATTGTATCGATTTCAGCATTTCTGTCTTCATCTGCAAAATATTTGTTGCTATACTGTTATCGCTTGTTTAACATGAAAATCTAATAAAATATTTTCAAAATAATACTAGCTAGAGTCCCTAGACAGATACATTATAGTAACTAAAGCAAATAAATGCCACACTAGTGGAAAGGTTCACCCGTATCCGTATACCTTTTACTATTTGACCAGAGGAAAGAAAACTTCTGCGGCAGCATAAGGACTTTGTGTAGATGTGCAGGGGTTAAACTTTTCTCTATACAGATTTGTTGGTCAATAGAACTAAATGTTATCTGTGCTGGAATGTTTGGCTTATTTTCAGTTCTCTTATAAATATGTTTTATATTGTATTTAATGTTTCTATGGTACTACTTTATATAAACGCTGAAGGATTTTAATAGGACCTTAGAAGCTATTTTTCCATATGTACTTATTTTATATGCTGTAATGTAGCTGTAATGTAGCTTCTATGTGCTGAAGAATTACAAAAGCTAATCTTGTCACAGTATTTATAATCACATGCACATACACATACATTCTCAACTACACACTCAAGGCACCTGCTCTGCTATGTTATATATATATATATATATATATGTAGTATCAGGCAGTGCCCGCACTCAGTAGGGATGTAGCGAACTGCCGATTTGGTGTTCGCGAACGCCGTTCGCGAACACCGGCAAAAAATGCGAACGTTTGCGGACAATTCGCGAACTTCGAACACACGCTAAAATCGTTCGATTCAAACGATCGAAGGATTTTAATCATTCGATCAAAGGATTTTCATTCAAATCGAACGATCGAACGTTTTAAAATCGTTCGATTGAATGAAAATCATTCGATCGAATGCTTAAAATCGTTCGAACGAATGGAAATCGTTTGATTTTTAGCGGTCGAAGGAATTCAAATGGTCGAACGATTTTTATTCGAATCGAACGCGAACTCAAAATGCGAACGTTCCCAAACGTTCGCGAACATTCGGCGGACGCGTACGGTTGAAGTTCGCGTGAACTAGTTCGCAGCAGAACAGTTCGCTACATCCCTAGCACTCAGTCAATAATGAAGTCAGAGGACCACGATCACGTTTGTAGTAATGATGAATAGAAGATCAGCACACTCTGTGAAGTTTAGGTGAAAACAAAATGTTGGTTTATTCACACATTTTACCACCGGGTGTCAGCGTTGAGTACATTATTGTATAACAGTGTCCATATACATTGTAACATAGTGAGATAAAACTTAAAGGAAAAAACTTAAAGGAAAAAACTGTATCGCTTTACATACATATAACAAAAGATACTGTTTCTACTCACATAGTTGTAAGTAAATTCTCTCTTCACATAGCTGTTAATGTTTAATTTCTTATGGAGCGGAGTACACAGGACCTGTCAATGTGTCAGAAATCAATTCAGCTGAAGTTGTCCATTTAATCCTCTAGGGGCAACACAATCTAGGTCAAAGTTCCAAAAAGCCTCTCTTTTTAATAGCAGCTTCTCAATATCACCACCTCTAGGGTTTTTTTTTTTTTTACATGATCAATGGGCATCTATTTAAACTGGGCAGGATCATGTCTGGCTTCTCGCCAGTGCTTAGCCACGTGTTGCTGGGCGATGTCCTGTTTGTTGGGATCAACTCGCCTGTCAGTATCTAGTGCTGCCCTGATACTCGCCCTATGCATGTTAACCCTTTCCTTCAGCTGCCTCACGGTTTTGCCACAATAGAGAAGACCACATGGACATTTGATGATATTTACAACCATGGTTGTTGTACACGTCATCCTCTGTCTGATTTTGTAGCTCTTTCCCGTCCTGGGATGCCTAAACTCCGTGCCCAGAATTAGAGTGTTACACACAACACATCCGGTACATTTGTACACTCCTGGGCGTGCTGTTAAAAAGTGCTGTGATGGGGTTTGCGTTTATTTCCCCACTGGGTCAGAGGGACTCAGATGCTCCTTAAGGTTAGTATTTCTAGAGTAACTGAACCTGGACCTGCGTGGGATCCTGTTCCCCATTACTTCATCGCTGGACACTATTTCCCAGTAGTTTATCACAGCTCTCTTGGGGGCAAATTCACTAAGATGCGAAGTTGCGCCAGGCACAACTTCGCCACACTTCACCAGGCGTATTTTCGCCAGCGCTCCGCAAATTCACTAAAATCCAAAGTTGCGCACAGGGGTAGCGTAAGTTTGCGAAGTTGCGCTAGCGTTAATTCGCCAAGCGAAGCGAAGTTTCGCTAGCGATGGTTCATTTGCATACGGCGCCAAATTCAAATTTCAATGGAGGAACACGTATCAGCACTACAAATGCCTAGAAAACCTTCAAATCAGCAAATAAAAATGTTATTTTGCCCTACACATGTGCCCACTGTCTAGGTAAGTTGCCATGAGTCAGGAAATGTAGGGGGGAAGGAGGGGAGCCCCAAAAATATTTTCAATCTTTTTCAGCCTATCACCCATCATGTAGAAAACACGCCAGTGTTTTTTGGGACTTAGAAAAAAATTAGACTTTTTTGGAAACAATCCCTACCTACTCTATTGCGCTTCGCCAGGTCTGAGGTGGCGAAGGAAGTCTAGCGTAAAAGGTAGCGTTCAGTACACTGCGCGCGTTAGTGGATTTGCGTAGTTACGTCGCTAGCAAAAATTCGCCTGGCGTAAGGGTGCGAAGTAACACTACCGAATTTACGCCAGCGTTCGTTAGTGAATTTGCGAAGTACCGAAAATGCCAAACGCTAGCGAATTGACGCTAGCGTTCGGCGCTTAGTGAATTTGCCCCTTGGTGTCTCTACTATGGGGGTTAAATTTACTCACATAGTACATGTCATTTACGTCACCACTCTCTAATTGGCGCACCTTTTTCTCTAATAATTGTTCACGATTCATAGATGCGACAGTGTCCATAGTTTGTTTGATCAATTCTTGTGGGTAACCCCTCTCTAGGAATTTTAAACCCATTTTCCCTAGATCAATCATCTTTTGCTCAGGATCGCTGTCTATGTGAGCCACCCTCATCATTTGAGATTTGGGGAGTGAGTCGAGGAGTTGCCTCGGGTGGTGACTGGTGTAACGCAACAGTGTATTCCTGTCAGTGTCTTTAGTGTAAATCCGTGTCTGTAAAGCCCCATCAGACTTATAGACTTGGACATCCAAGAAGCTGATCTGTTGTGAGCTGTATTTTGAGGTGAGTTTAACCGGTGTGTCCAACTCATTGAGCTGTTGTACATACAGTTCTAACAATTCTGGAGACCCTGACCATAGGAAAAACAAATCGTCAATGTAGCGCCTGTAGAAGCTGCCATGCTTCTTAAATAATTTGTGTCCATAAATATGCTTACTCTCAAACCCATACATAAAAGCATTGGCATAGGCTGGCGCTACCCTTGAACCCATGGCGGTGCCAGTGTGTTGTAAATAGAAATCTTTTTCAAATTTGAAATAGTTTTTATGTAGCACAAACTCAAGGAGCTGCAGCATGTATTCCACTGGTGGGCCCCTGTAGTTGGGATTGTCAGTAACTAACCTTTTTACTGCTTCCATGCCCTTGCGGGATGCAGGTGTATAAGCTTTGGACATCCATAGTGACCATTGGTAAGTTATCAACTGGCATGTCAACACTCCTTATGACGTTCAGGAAATCAGTGGTCTCCTGTAAGTAGCTGCTGGTGGAGGTGACACATGGCTGTAGAAGCATATCTAGGAATTGTGCAATCTTTTCATTAAGTGAGCCCCTGGATAGGGATGGGCGAATTTTTTCACCTCGTTTCGGCGAAAAAATGACGCCCATAGACTTGTATGGAGACGTGCTTAAAAAAAAAAAAAAGACGCGCGACAAAATAAATTTCGCCGCGCGACAAATTGTTTTTGACGCCCATAGACTTTAATGGGCGTCTGCGACATTTTGCCGGTGGCGAATTTTTGGCGAAACGAAATGGGTCAAATTCGCCCATCACTGCCCGTGGATGCTATAATAGGTCTACCAGGTGGCCTCTCCAAATTCTTATGTATTTTAGGCAGTGCATATATTGCAGGGAGAACCGGATTACTTGGAACCAAACACTCACCTATTTCTTTAGATAGCCAACCACGTGAGACACCCAGGTCAATCAAAGCCTTAAATTGCCCTTTAAAGTTAGATGTAGGGTCAAAGGTGAGCTTACCGTAATTACAGGTGTTGGACAACTGAATTGTTTTCTGACCTAACTTAGTTTTGTCACATTGACAGGTCCTGTGTACTCCACTCCATAAGAAATTAAACATTAACAGCTATGTGAAGAAAGTATTTACTTACAACTATGTGAGTAGAAACAGTATCTTTTGTTATCTGTATGTAAAGCGATACCGTTTTTTCCTTTAAGTTTTATCTCACTATGTTACAATGTGTATGGACACTGTTATACAACAATGTACTCAACGCTGACACCCGGTGGTAAGAAGAGATATTGCACTTACTGTTGAAAATGGACAGAGTGATACAAGGATGGACTGACATTCCTTATATGGACTAATGACATCACTTTTGGCGCCCAAAATTCACTGATGGGGGTGGGTATTTAATTGCAACACTGCTACTGCACAGTATCCTTGAGAAAGGTCCCCATGTGGGACCGAAACGTCGGATAAAATGTGTGAATAAACCAACATTTTGTTTTCACCTAAACTTCACAGAGTGTGCTGACCTTCTATTCATCATATATATATATATATATATATATATATATATATATAAATAATATATATATAAATAATATATATATAAATAATATATATATATACATATATATAAACTATACAATAATCTAATCTAGGAGCACCTAGAACTTTTGCTTACAGTACGTGCATCACAGAGTCACGTTATCTTTCTTGTGCCAGGTACAAACACAAACTTTATACAGACTTTTGTTTTATCACATTACACAGTATAAAGATAGTTTAATGCAAATGTGATGGTTTGACTGGTGCCTTGTGATTTTACAGGATCTGCAGCTCTAGGCATTTGTAGTATATTGTCTTGGCTGAAGGCAACTTCCATGTACTCTGTTAGGGAAAAAAGTAACTCTATATGGGGGGGAATAGATAATGGGAAAGTGTTGGAAGGGTTAGCTTTTAGGAAAATTATCATTACAATTAGTGATGGGCGAATTTGTGCAGTTTCGCTTCGCCGAAAAATTTGCGAATTTCACGTGAAATGCGCGAAACGGCGAAAAATTCGCGAAACGGCGCGGGCGTCTCGTTTTTGACGCCGGCGCCCGTTTTTCGACGCCGGCGCCCGTTTTTTCCGCAAATTTTCGCGGGGCGTTTCGCGAATTTATTCGCTGATGGCGAATCGCGCAAATTCGCCGCGAATTCGCGCCTGGCGAATAAATTCGCCCATCACTAATTACAATTTATATATGTATAATATATTAGTGCATCATTTAAACAACACTTTGGTTCTCAAATGATTATTTATAATTAAGATAAAATTAGAACCTGAGCCATAACTTAAAATAACACACATATATATACCACACCATATACTTCTGAAGCAGGTTTCTCATACTTGAAAAATGGAGATTTTCTCAATTTCAACCACTGCTTCTCCACTAGAGAAAAGTTTAAAACGTGAGTAATATAAAAAAAAAAACTTAAGGTAAATCAGGGTTAAGCTGAAACTCAGTCAATGTAATAAACATTTTAATTATCATACAGTCACTGCTACATGTGAGATAAAGAGGAAGCAGAAGGAAAGAAGCAATTCAGGAATGAGATCAGTTGCTTATAAATGTCTTATTTGCCCATTTGTGTTTAACCTTTCTCCTCTATTTCTCGCCTATTTCTGCTCTACTGTCTTCTTTCTAGGGATGTAGCGAACTGTTCGCCGGCGAACTAGTTCGCGCTAACTTCGACTGTTCGCGTCCGCCGCAAGTTCGCGAACGTCGCGCGACGTTCGCCAATAGGCGTTCGCGTCAAAATCGTTCGAACATTCGATCGCTAAAATCGAACGATTTTCGTTCGAATCGAACGATCGAAGCCATTGGATTGAATGAAATCATTCGATCCAATGGCTTCGATCGTTCGATTCGAACGAAAATCGTTCGATCGAATGATTAAAATCCTTCGATCGTTCGAATCGAACGATTTTCGGATGTTCGAAGTTCGCGAACTGTTCGCGAACTGTTCGCATTTTTTGCCGGTGTTCGCGAATGGCGTTCGCGAACACATTGTCGGCGGTTCGCTACATCCCTACTTCTTTCTAGTGAATGGAAATACTGCTTGTGTCTATGAATCAGGGCATTTCTGCCTCCGTATGGACAGCTATGTTATAAAAAAAGGTTGAACTGCTGGCAATGCTTCTGGAATCCCTAGCTTAATTAATCATTTACCAGCAGGGTAATGTTTAAAGTAGTAGTAAACCCTGCTGTACTGCACTACTCAACTAAACCTAACTCAGTTGTTGCTGGACTACAAATCCCAGAATAAATTAACATATAATGATGGTTGAGACATGCTGTGAGCTATAGTTCAGAAACATCAGGGTTGTATTCCTAAAGCTATTCCTAATGTTATGGGCCGGCATAATAGAACAGAAAGCACCATCTTACAAGGGATCAAAAACCACCCTTATAACTGTGTTACTCCGGGTAGGTGACCAACAATAATGTCCATGGCTAGGTGAGTCCTAGCGTGAAAGAGGATAGACAATGGCTGTAAGAGACCACAGTGTTATTATAAAAATATCTGGAACGGTCTATTTCCTATGACGGATGAATGGCTAGTGTCAGAGGGTTGATATTTGTCACCCCCGCCCTCTATGACGCCATAACGCTATAGGGCCCAAGGCAGGATGGACTATAAGGGCTAATGGTCTACTGTGGACAATGGTCACTCATATAACTTATACTAGGACATACAAACAAAAGATCACCACTCTGTTACTTAAATTCCAGAGTGTCAGCATAACACCAGCCTGTCTGGTGGGGCCCCTTTCTGCAGAAGTGCTGCTCAAATTACTTGAAATACCACAATGGCCTTGGTTAGCTGATAGCTGATTGCGAAGCTGTGGACCGTTGGAGCTAGGCACAGTATGTTACAACATTCCTTTGATAACATGTAAGAAAAACAATCAGGGGCGTGGCCAACTAGCGATGTGATCAGACGCACGCAGCCTTAGCTCCTCTGATTAAGCGCTATATCCGGTCAATATCCTGATATTGTCAGCACTGAAACTATCTATAGACTATCCCTAATCGCCGGGAGCAAACCAATGGGCAAAAAAAACTACTTGCGGTGGAATCCTCGGACATCTTCGTGACTCTGTGAAGCCTTCTAAAATGGTGGATCCCCATAGGCCTGAGCTACAAAAGGAGCAGCGCACACAACCAACGAAGGCAGCCGGTTCGCTCCCTAAGACAGTGGAGACATTGGAGGAGACCCCAAGCGAAGCCTTAGCGCAAACTACCTTGTATCAATCTGCAGATATTCCCAGGTCAGCGGAGGCTGTTGAAACAGATGATTTAACACTAGCAGAGGTTGTATCGACTCTACAATCCAACATACAGACCTGCCACGCAGCAAAAATGTCGAAGGTTGAGGAATTGAGGGTTGACTCCGGAGGTAAGACCTCCAGAAGGTCCGGGAACGGACAAGTGAAGTTGAATGTCGCGTAAGCAACCTGGAGGACTCCTTTAATCCAATACCAGAGCGCATGGATAATCTCCATCGCAGACTAGAGTCAGCTGAAGCGAAATCCGACGATTTGGAAAATCGTTTAAGAAGGAACAAAATTAGATTTGTGGGCTTCCCTGAGAGATCCGAAGGATTGGATGCCACAAAATTCCTTGAAAGCTGGCTCAAAAACGAGCTTGGTCCTGATATCTTTTCTTCGGCCTTCATTATTGAGCGACTAGGCCACCTCCAATTTTTATAGAGCACTTGTATTTCTGCCTGTGTGTCAGAACGCTAAATACTTAAAGGTTTTTCTTGTGCTGTAAATACCAATAAAACTCAGATTGTAAGCTCTATGGGACAAGGACCTCCTACCTCTTGTTCCTTTAGCACTATATCTTCAATGTAATTGTATTTTCAAATGTACTTAATTTTATTGTATTGATCCCTGTCTGTCCAATTCATTTCAATATGTACAACAATATACATTAAACACAGTAAAAACAATTGTTTGTTCATATCTGGATCTGATTCTTTTCTATCCGATATTTCAGGCATTAATATTGAGAAGATAAAGAGAGACAGGACACTGAGCATCTGTAGATACTGAGTACAATAAAGCTGTATTTCCAGGCGTATGTATTAGAGAAACATCAGCAGCAATCTGTAGAAAAAAAGTACAAGGTACATTCCCGTTTCTCAGTCCAAACAGACTAGGATTACTCATAAAGTGTGGGGAGGGGAGGAGCTCAAATAGTAACTTTTATTTGAACAATATAACACATAAAACAACAAAATTCCATCTATACATTAGTCAGTGACATGCATTGAGGATGGGCAATCTTTTCTCCTAAGCAAAGGACACCAAAAGCATTTGGCCTCATTGCCGCAGCAAATTCTGTGCTTCTGAGTTTACCAATCTATAATAGTCACCCCAGCAAACCCCATAGTTCTGGGGGTCTCTGGGGTGAGGGGGACTGGTATATATATATATATATATATATATATATATATATATATATATATATATATATATACATACATAATGGGTCCAATGAGGAGTGGCCTAGGAATGGGAGGTTACACCCCTGTTATATAGTATATTGTCCCCCATATTTTGCAATAGATTGTAAATTGTTCCCACATTTACAGTATACTGTATACAGGTATAGGACCTGCTATACAGAATGCTTTGCTTCGTAGTGAAATTTGCGAAATGCAAATTTTGATGCCGGTGTCAATTTGCGGGCACCAAAATCGACGCCGGCGACAGTTCTGACGTGGGCGACATTTGACGTGCATTAAAGTCAATGGGCGTACCTTTAATTGTCGCCCACATCAGAATTGTTGCCCGTTTCAAAAAAAAAAACAAACTATACAATAAACTAATCTAGGAGCACCTAGAACCCTCCCTTACAGGACGTGCATCACAAAGTCACGTTTTCCTTCTTGTGCCAGGTAAGTCCCCCCCCCCAATCACAACAAACACAAACTTTATACAGACATTTGTTTTATCACATCACACAGTATAAAGAAAGTTTTATGCAAATGTGATGGTTTGACTGGTGCCTTATGATTTTCCAGGATCTGCAGCTCTAGGCATTTGTAGTATATTGACTTGGCTGAAGGCAACTTCCGTGTGAACTGTAAGGGAAAAAAACTATATGGGGTGGGGAATAAAGTACTGGAAGGGTTTCCTTGTGGGAAAATTATGATTACAATATATATATGTATAATATATTAGTGTATCACTGAAACAACACTTTAGTTCTTAAATAATTATTTATTATAATTAAGATAAAATTAGAACCCAAGCCATAACTTAAAATAATGGTTTGGCTGCCGAGACTCATTGGGAGAATGGCAAAAGGTCCATGAATTAGGGCATTTCTGCCTCAGTATGGACAGTTATAAAAGAGATTGAACTGCTGTCAATCCTTCTGGAATCCCTAGGTTAATTAATCATTTCTCAGCAGGGTAAAGTATAAACACTGCTGCACTGAATTTGTCAATTAACTTTACTCACTTGTTGCTGGACTACAAATCCCATACTAATGTAACATATAATGATGGTTGAGACATGCTGGGAGCTGTAGTTCAGAAACATCATGGTTGTATTCCTAAAGCAATGTTACGGGCTGGCATAATGGAACAAAAGGTGCCATCTTGCTGAAGGTAAACCACCCTTATAACTGTGCTACTCTGTGTAGGTGACACACAATAATAATACAATTCCTACTGTGAAAGGGGATAGACATTGGCTGTAAGAGACCACTTTGATTTTGATGGGGGATTTTAATACAGTAGTTGATCCCCAGTTGGACACCAGAATGGGGACACACACTTCCCATTAAAGAATGGACAGAAACCAGTAACCTGACTACAGGACAGGACCCCTCAGATAGGATATGGAGACTACAAGCACACTGGGCAGTCAATGATAGAGTGAATCAGGTAGTGCAAAGAGAAGTAACCCATTACTGGCAAACTAACCTGGGTAGCGCAGCAGAGCACGTAGTCTGGGATACCTTTAGCAGTAGCCGGGGGGGGGGGGCATACAGTATATCTCTGGAATTAAGCATGCTAAAAGTACAATACAAACTAAAATTGATGAGCCTGAAACAGAAGTCAAAAATAACTTAGTGACCCCACAGATACAAATAAGAATGACTGGCTCCAATCAGACTTTTATCCTTAGCAAATACTGTGTTCAGGGAATATTATAACACCTTTTATTCTTCTAAAATAAATAAGACAGCCAGGCCCGGATTTGTGGGAAGGCCACCTAGGCCCAGGCCTAGGGTGGCAGGATTTTAGGGGGGCGGCATGCTGCCCAACCACACCCACATTAGTTCAAAAACACTGGGGATGCACAGGAGATACAATCTCCATGAAAATTTGCACGAATAAAGGGGAGGGGACAGGGGCGACAAATGGCAGTAGGCCTAGGGGCGTCCACTATGTAAATCCGGCCCTGAAGACAGCCCAAGACATACAGCAATTCCTAGAACTCATTCCATTGGCATTTCTGAGCCTAGAATCCCAAACAGCCTTAGATGCCCCAATTACAAATGATGAGGTAAAGGTAGCAATCCTAGATCTCCCATTGGGTAAAGTCCCAGGCCCAGATGGGCTGCCTTCTGAATTCTACAAAAAGCATGAAGGAGAAATAGTTCCCCATCTGTCAATACAATTTAACAGAATAGTGGAAACTGGTATCTCATCTGAATCTATGTCCAAAGCTTTAATTGTCATTATCCCAAAGAAAAGGAAAGACCTGTCTCAGTGTGCCTTCTACAGGCCACTTTCATTAATAAACTGTGACATCAAGATAATAGAAAAGGTATTAGCCAACCGACTAAGACCACTCATGTCTACTTTAGTGCACTCTGATCAGACTGGATTTATCCCAGCCAGGGCCACAGACATAAATGTAAAGCGGCTCTTTACTAATCTACAGGTAACAACAATAAGTGAGAATAAAGTGATTGCTGCGCTAGACGCAGAGAAAACATTCGACTCAGTGGAGTGGACCTTTTTTGACGCACGCCGCCATACAAGTCTATGGGCGTCATTTCCGCGGCAAAACAAGGCGAAAAATTTCACCCATCCCTACTCGAGAGATTAACTAATACAATCTCTGCTGGTTCGTGTTAATCTTATTAAAATGAAATATTTGCCCAAATTTCTATGCGTATTTAGGAATACCCCATGTTGGCTAACCAAAGCTTTTTTGAAACAATTGAATTCACTAATTATTTCATTTATATGGAGCAAAAGGGTCTGTATAATTAGCAAACAATCGCTGCAGAGGGACACCACCACAGGATTTTCATATGTATGACTTGGTTTCGATTCTAGTTACAATAACGTGGTGGTTTTAATTACTGTACTCAAATCCAGCTACTGTGCTGGAAGCAACGATTGTGGGTTCACTGGAAGCACTACGAGCCCTGCCATATAAGGGAAGGGAGGCACACCAAGGTATTACCATTTCAATGAATACTACATTAAATGCCTGGATTGTAGCTCAGAAATTACTCCTGTCAAAAACTGAACAGACTCACTCCCCACAGGCTCCTCTCTGGCGAAACCAAGGATTACAACATTTGTTGGGCTTGCCCGATGGCCACTGGTGGGCTCGACTAGGAATTAAGAATATACGAGAGTTATATCCAGAGGGTCAGCTAATATGACTAGAACAGCTGCATCTTACAGAACCGCTAACACAAAATGTTAGATTCAGATATTACCAACTTCAATATAAGCCAATTTACAATAAGGGGCCCTAACCTAGAAACCACTGCACTGGAGACTAAACTCCAGCTGGAAACCGTCTAAACTTCTCTCGACTATTTACCAGGCTCTCACACTCCCTATTAACCAAAAGCAACTCCTTTGCCAAGCCAAATAGAACTCAGACATACCCACATTAACAGAAGGCGACTGGGCGACAGTGCTTGTTACCACCATTAGTGCCACCCAAGGACAAATTAATACAAGTGTGTAATGGAGTCCGAATTCATCTTACAAAATGGTGGCCAAGATGGCGTCCAAGATGGCGGCTCCCAGGTTCCTCACGGACGCAGTCGGACGATGACGACCTCTTCTCGCAATCTGATTGGTCGCCGACGACGGAACAGACGTCGGCGTCAATAATGGGCGCCGGCGTCAGTCGCACACGTCAGCGCGTCGGTCGCTGACGTCAGCGCGTCCGCGCGCACGTTATGACGCCGATGCGTCCAAATTGGCGCCAAACCTTGGACTATATTAAGGAGCTCTGGGAATTCACCTGTGCCCAATTATAGGTTTTAGCTTGCTATTCCTGGGTGTGATCTTGTGAAATCTTTGTTATCCGTGTACCGACCTTTGCCTGAATTCCTCGACCTTGAACCTCTTCTGCCTGGATTGATCTTGTTGCCTGTTTGACCATTCTCTCGTCTCATCCTTATCTGTACTGCGAACTTGGACATTGTTTTCTCCTCCCTTGGTCCTCACTACCTCTGAGGCCTTTGGGCCTTACATTATAATTGGGCCATGGACCCTTCGGAGGAAAACCCAGCGCCACCTGATGTCGGTGGAGCGCTTCGTGGTCTGGCTTCCCGGATGCAGTCCTATGAGGTACAGCAGTCGCATTTTTGTCAAGCCTTGGAAACTGTACTGGCAAAGTTGTCGGCCCTAACACCTGCTGATCCTGTTCCTGTACCTGTACCCGTGGCTCCTCTCCAGGTCTCCGAGCCCCGCATTCCGGCTCCCCCACTCTACAGTGGTGACCCCGAAGCTTGCCGCGGGTTTATCAACCAGTGCGAGGTCCACTTTGCACTCGCACCCAGCCAATTCGTCTCTGAACGTGCCAAGGTGGGCTTCATTTTCTCCCGCCTGCAAGGGAAGGCATTGGAGTGGGCCTCACCGCTATGGGAGAAGGAAGATCCTATTATTGACAATGCCAGACTCTTTGTCCGCGAACTTCGTGTGGTGTTTGATGCTCCGGGTCGTGCCACAGCTGCTTCCGGACGCCTGTTCCATCTTCAACAGGGTACTCGCTCAGTATCAGAGTACGCCATTGAATTTCGCACCCTGGTTGCAGAAACATCGTGGAATAATGACGGGTATCACGCTGCCTTTTACAACGGCCTGGCGATACGTATAAAGAATGATCTGGTGTCCAGGGAAATTCCATCCCGCTGGGAAGATCTAGTCGCCTTGGCCATAAAGATCGATACTCGGCAGAGGGAGTTCCAAGCTGAGCTCGACAGAGAGCGCTCCCCAACCAAGAGATTCCACAGGTTTCAACCTACTCTGGCTCCTCGTTTTCAAAGACCCTTCCTTCCCAATCCGGCTTCCACCTTGCCTTCTCCAACTCCTGCGGCTTCTGCTTCCTCTTCCCTGCCTATGGAAGAACCTATGCAGATCGGATGGGCCCGTCTAACCGAACAGGAAAAGCTTCGGAGAAGGGCTGCTGGACTTTGCCTCTACTGTGGCGGAAAATCCCACTTCGCCTATGAGTGCCCAGTGAAGCCGGGAAACGCCAGCACCTAGGTAAGACTGGGGAGACTTACCTGGGTGGAATTGGTCCTTCTCACCATTCTTCTGCTCAACGCTTCCTCCTTCCTGTGCAGATTCGTTTTGGAACCCAGACGATTTCTTCTGAAGCCTTCCTTGATTCCGGCGCAGCTGGGAATTTCATGGATAAAGTCTTCGCTGAAAGTCACTCCATTCCTCTGCATTCTCTGGCTGTTCCCCTTCGTGCTTTGGCGATTGATGATCGACCATTATCTTCTGCTATTATTTCTCACTCCACTGATGAACTTTCTGTTATTGTGGGAACCATGCATCTAGAAAGATTGTCTTTTCTGTTAATTGACTGTCCTTCCACTCCCATTGTGCTTGGTCTGCCCTGGTTGAATACCCACAACCCAGTAATAGATTGGGCTTCGTCTCAAATCTCCCGTTGGAGCCCTTTCTGCCAACAAAATTGTTTACCCACCAAATCCCTCATTAAAGTTTCATCTGTGTCTCCAAATTCTTCTCTGCCCTCTATTTACCAAGCCTTTTCCGATGTCTTCAATAAAAAGTCGGCCGAAGTTCTGCCTCCCCATCGCCCCTATGATTGCCCCGTCGAACTTCTTCCTGGAACCATGCCTCCCAGAGGCCGCACCTATCCGCTTTCCCCTTCTGAAACCCGTGCCATGAAGGAATACATCCAAGAGAATCTGCAAAGAGGTTTTATTCGTCCTTCTTCTTCCCCGGCTGGAGCTGGCTTCTTCTTTGTAGAAAAGAAAGATGGAGGTTTGCGGCCCTGCATTGACTATAGGGGTTTAAACAAAATCACAATTAAAAATCGTTATCCCCTTCCCCTCATCTCTGAACTGTTCGACCAACTCAAGGGGGCTTGTCTTTTCACCAAATTAGATCTTCGTGGGGCTTATAATTTAATCCGGGTCAGAGAAGGAGACGAGTGGAAGACCGCATTCAACACTCGTGACGGGCATTACGAGTATCTTGTGATGCCATTCGGTCTCTGCAACGCCCCCGCGGTCTTTCAGGAATTTGTAAATGACATTTTCAGAGATTTGTTGGGTCAATACGTGGTGGTGTACTTGGACAATATTCTTATTTTTTCCAAGAATCTTGCTGAGCACCGTCTTCAAGTCCAAGAAGTCCTTTCCCGTCTACGGAAAAATAATTTATTCGCCAAGTTGGAGAAGTGTTCCTTTGAAGTTTCGTCCATCCCCTTCCTTGGTTACATCATTTCGCAACAAGGCTTCAGAATGGATCCTGCTAAAGTTTCCGCTATCCAGGACTGGCCTCTCCCCACCAGTGTTAAAGCCATCCAAAGATTCATTGGCTTCGCCAACTATTACAGACAATTCATTAAGGGGTTTTCGTCCAAGGTTGCTCCCATTCTTTCCCTCATCCGAAAAGGGGGTAAGCCTCAGCATTGGTCACCTTCAGCTTTGGAGGCATTCAAGACTCTTAAAACTTCTTTTTCTTCCGCTCCCATTCTCAGACACCCAGAACCTCTCCAACCATTCTTCATTGAAGTGGATGCTTCAGATGTCGGTGCTGGAGCAATTTTGTCTCAAAGAGCGTCTTCTGATGGAAAACTACATCCCTGTGCCTTCTTTTCGAAAAAATTCTCCTCTTCTGAACAAAATTATGATGTGGGAAATCGTGAATTACTGGCCGTCAAGCTTGCTCTAGAAGAATGGAGACATTTGCTGGAGGGTTCTTCTGTTCCTGTGACCATCTATACAGACCATAAAAATCTAGAGTATATCCAGACACTCAAACGCCTCAATCCTCGTCAAGCTAGGTGGGCACTATTCTTCTCTCGCTTTAATTTCATTTTAACCTTTCGGCCTGGTGCTAGGAACAGGAAGGCGGACTCTCTTTCCAGAAGTTTTCTTCTCGAAGATCTCAATCCTGCAGAACCGGAATCCATTGTGCCTCCTACAAAGATCATCGCTGCTCTATTTCCCTCTTTGGCCTCTCAATTATTGTCTGTTCAATCTTCCGCTCCTGTTGGAACTCCTGTTGGTGTCGCCTTTGTCCCTCCGGAACTTCGTCATTCTATTCTGGTCCAGTCCCACAGCTCCAAACAAGCCGGTCACCCAGGAATCAGAAAGACCACTGAACTCTTGTCTCGTCTTGTATGGTGGCCTTCTTTAAGAAAAGATGTCAAAGACTTTGTTTCTTCTTGCTCTGTGTGTGCTGTATCCAAGTCTGGACATTCCCCTCCTAAGGGGTTACTCCTACCACTACCTATTCCTTCCCGCCCATGGACTCATCTATCTATGGACTTCATTGTGGATCTCCCTAATTCCTCTGGCTATACAGTTATTTGGGTGGTCATTGATAGATTCAGCAAAGTGGCACATTTTACTCCTCTTCGGAAACTCCCCTCTGCTCCCGAACTTTCCTCACTGTTTATTAAACACATTTTTCGCCTCCACGGTTTCCCTGCCGAAATTGTCTCTGACCGTGGATCGCAATTCGTTTCCAAGTTTTGGAGCTCCCTGTGTAAAGCCCTTGGTGTTTCTCTTCAGTTTTCCTCTTCTTATCACCCACAGTCTAATGGAGCGGCAGAGAGGGTTAATCAGGCCCTTGAACAATTCCTCCGATGTCACGTATCTTTGTGCCAGGACGATTGGGCTGATCTGCTTCCATGGGCTGAATTTACGCATAATAATGCCTTACATGTTTCTTCTGGAAAATCTCCGTTTTTTTGTATGTATGGTCTTAATCCTTTGGCTTTTCCTCAGGACTTATTACTTACCAATGTCCCTGCCGCCAATGACCAAGCTGCCCACTAGTGATGGGCGAATTTATTCGGCAGGCGCGAATTCGCGGCGAATTTGCGCGATTCGCCGTCGGCGAATAAATTCGCGAAGCTGCCGCGAAAATTCGCGGAAAAAATTCGCCGGCGTCAAAATTTTTTTTTCGAAAAAACGGACGCCGGCGCCAAAAACGGGCGCCGGCGTCAAAAAAACGGGCGCCGGCGTCAAAAACGGGCGCCAGCGTCAAAAACGAGACGCCGGCGCCGTTTCGCAAATTTTTCGCCGTTTCGCGAATTTCGCGCGAAATTCGCTAATTTTTCGGCGAAGCGAAACTGCACAAATTCGCCCATCACTACTGCCCACATGTCGGCCATCTGGCACGCCACTGTCGTCAATTTGGAAAAAAGTTCCTTGGTCCAGAAGAAATTCGCTGACCAGAGAAGAATTCCTTCCCCTCCGTATGCACCCGGTGACAAGGTTTGGCTGTCTACACGGAACATTCGTCTAAAGGTCCCCTCTCCTAAACTTGGTCCCAAGTTTATTGGTCCCTTCCCCATCGCTGAGGTCATCAATCCGGTGGCGGTCCGTTTGCAACTTCCCCCGGAAATGCGGATTCCGAACGCCTTCCACGTCTCCTTACTCAAACCTGCAGGTACTTCTCCTTCTTCTTCTTCCTCCTCAGCTCCTGTCATAGTGGACGGTCATCAGAAATTTGAGGTGAAAAGAATCCTGGACTCCCGGGTTTCGAGGGGTACCCTACAATACCTCATCGAGTGGAAGGGGTTCGGCCCTGAGGAGTGCTCCTGGGTAAGAAGTTCGGATGTCCATGCTCCTCTCCTGGTCCGAAAATTTCATCGACAGTTTCCTTCTAACCCAGGTGATCCTGAGGCCCCCCCTAGGGAGGGGGGTACTGTAATGGAGTCCGAATTCAGCTTACAAAATGGTGGCCAAGATGGCGTCCAAGATGGCGGCTCCCAGGTTCCTCACGGACGCAGTCGGACGATGACGACCTCTTCTCGCAATCTGATTGGTCGCCGGCGACGGAACAGACGTTGGCGTCAATAATGGGCGCCGGCGTCAGTCGCACACGTCAGCGCGTCGGTCGCTGACGTCAGCGCGTCCACGCGCACGTTATGACGCCGATGCGTCCAAATTGGCGCCAAACCTGGGACTATATTAAGGAGCTCTGGGAATTCACCTGTGCCCAATTATAGGTTTTAGCTTGCTATTCCTGGGTGTGATCTTGTGAAATCTTTGTTATCCGTGTACCGACCTTTGCCTGAATTCCTCGACCTTGAACCTCTTCTGCCTGGACTGATCTTGTTGCCTGTTTGACCATTCTCTCGTCTCATCCTTATCTGTACTGCGAACTTGGACATTGTTTTCTCCTCCCTTGGTCCTCACTACCTCTGAGGCCTTTGGGCCTTACAAAGTGAAATTTATCCACCGTGTATATATGACGCCTGAAAGGCTCAACTCTTTAAATCCGGATAGGTCAAAAACCTGTCCCATATGCGGAAGAGGTCCTGGAAATTGGTACCACATGAAATGGTCCTGTACTGAGATACAGGACAATTGGATACAAGTTTTTGACTATATTTCAAAAGTAATGGTACTGCCAATTGAACCTACTGAAGCTACTGCGCTACTGGGGCAAACCACGGGAATTGTCTTCTCTAGGAAAAGCAGAGTGTTTCTCCAGACTCTTTTATATTATGCCAAAAAAATTATTGTACTTAAATGGAATAGACCGGCTGCACCTACCATAGAGGCATGGAAAGCACTGGTCAAAGCAGCCCTAAGGTACTTTATCCAATCAGTAAACTAATGTTGTTGGAACTATAGTGTGACTATTCCTTCACCTCTACTTTTCACACCTTGCCTCTTTCCTATATATGTTAGAATGGAGTATTGTGCATACAACAAAATGTTTATGTTTTGGAAAAATCTAAACAAAAGCATTAAAAAAAAAGAGTAGTCGTAGCCCTTGATAATAAAAAAGGTTTCAACTCAGTGGAGTGGAAATACCTATGGGTTGTAATGCAATCAATGAGCATTGGACAACATTTTCTTAAGTGGGTTCAGGCTCTCTATTGTAACCCTCTAACCAAAGTTAAAACTAACCAAAACATATTGGCATCCTTTGATGTCTCCAGATGAACTCGGCAGTGTTTTCCTCTCTCTCCCCTACTATTTGCTCTTGCAATATAACCAATGGCTATGCTTGTAATTGAAAATGAGGAAATAGTGGGGCTTAAAACTGGTCGACATATGGAAAAAATGACTATGCATGCAGATGACACCTTGCTCTTTGTGAAAAACCCACACTTATCTCTTACTAATGCACTAGAAACAATAAATGGTCAAACCCCATATTCATGGCTTACGATTTACTGATCCAAGTCCATAATTTTTCCATAGACCAGTTCATTCCAGATCAATCCTATACACATACTAATTTAAACTAGGTTGTCTCATTCAAAAATGTAGGCATCATACATAAAGACCTGGACAAGTTGATTGAACTAAACCTAGCTCCAATCCTGACGAGTCTTGAAGTTAAACTCAGAACGTGGTCACAATTGTCTTAACAGTCCTGTGAATAATGAACTTAGTTTAAATATGTATTCCTGCAGTCACATCCCAAATTCCTTGTTTAAAAAAATTGATTAATTGATTTTATTACTGTATTGGGCAAATAATTTCACACAGCCTACAGTATGTCAGCTATACTTGCGGACTGGAAAAAACTACTTCTTCAGAGACCAAAATTATTGTTCACATTTTGTTCCTCTGTGGTTTAACCCTATGCTTCCACTTGAAGACCATTCCAGACCCTAAACTATGGGCGCAATAGTCTATAAAATATATAGGACACATGATCGACCAGGGCACCCTTCTACCCTTTGATGACCTCAAATCTAAATTCAACCTATCAAATAAAATGTTATTTAAATTTTTACAGCTAAAATATGCCCTTGCTAGCCATCTATCATATACCACTATACTACTTACCCGTTTGGAAGCACATCTTTCTCACAGTTTTATAGACTCCTTAGTTTACCCCCTAAACCAATACTCCACAAGCTATATGCCAAATGGGTAACTGATATATGGAAAGCTGTATTGGAATCAGTTTAACAAGCGCAATTAAGATGTCTGCACAGAACGTATTTAACCCCACATAGGCTGCACAGAATCACACCTACTATGTGCCTACTGTGCCCGAAATGTAACTATTCCCCTGCTACACTCATACATATGGTCAATTCATGCCCTCAAACATTCTGGAGAGAGGTAATAGAAGAAACAGTACTCTCCTTTCAGCACTGTTTATACACACCAAAAAGGTAATGGCTAAAACCTGGAAAGCAACCACGACACCCACAGGGAGCTATGGTTATTAATGGTAAACAATAATGACCCAGTATACAAATTAACATATTTACAAAGAGGATGCCCATCTAAATTTGAGGTGGTTTGGGAATCATGGCTGACCAAATACTTCCCTACACAGGAGCCAAATGACTCCCTTTCTTAATAGTCAAATGGTGTCTAGCGCTAATTACTACTACATTTATCCACAGATAATTTCTCTTCTGCATATTATCCATATATTTGTTTCTCTTGGATGGACATTTAGTTAATTTGTTGCGGGGGGTTGTTTTATTGCTTTTGTTTTCTTGTGTCTGAGGTTTTTTCTTGTTTTTCTTTAGAGCTAAGATTACACTGATTTTCTTTGTTACAACTAAGCTGATAACTATGACCACTGTACATGAACATATAAACCTGATATTATAACTTTCTTTACTACCTACTACATTGATGCGGCTCTGTTCAACTTTGCATACATGTAAATGATTACACTGCATATTTCTAACGCTTTTGTTCATATGTTTTGAACTTCGAAAATGTGTAATAAAAACAACTGTTAAAAAAAAAAAGTGTGACTGAAGTTTATCAGAGCACAAGTCACATGATTGAGGGCACCTGGGAAACTAAGAACATGTCTAGCCCCATGTCAGATTTTAAAATGAAATTTAAAAAAAATAATTGTTTTCTCTTTTGAAAAAAGGATTTCAATGAAGAATTCTGCTGGAGGAGTGCTATTTACTTTTTTGTGAAAGAGATGTTTTCCCTTGACAGAATCCATTTAAACGCTCTAAAGGCCAAAAGATTTGGATGCCCTTTGCTTTGATGCCTGTCATTAATGTATATCACTAATGTTTATATGCTATTGTGTTGTTTTATCTTGTACAAATAAATGTTACTTTTATAAGCTCCTCCCTCCACATTTTATGGGTAATGATGTCCTGTTTGGACTGTGACATTGGAATGTACCTTTTGATATGTTTTACATGTTTATAGTGATTCTCTTTCCTCATACCAAAGCCTGGCACTGATAAATACAGCTTTATTGTACTCGATATCTACAGATGCTCAGTGTCCTGTCTCTCTTTATCTTCTCAATATCACTGAAGGAACGGATATCAGAATTATCAGATCCAGGTATGAACAAACAATACTTGTCACTATGCTTTATGTATATTTGTATGTATAGTTAATTTATATAGAGCATTATACTTTAGAAAAATAAATGAATAGAATAGACAGGGATCAATACAATAATAGAATATATATACATATATATATATATATATATATATATATATATATATATATATATATATAATTATATTCAATATTTATTGTTAAAAAGACAAATGGAAATGGGTACCTAGCCCAAAGAGCTTACAAGCGAAGCTTTATTGATAATAATTTGTTTGGCAAAATCTTCAAGCCTTTTACGTGTAGCTAGGAAAATTGTTCGTACAGAAATGTAATAGTTCTAGGAAAATGTAAAGCTCATAAAAGTGTAATGCTTAGATTTGACACACTAGGGGACTTCTGAATTGGTAGGGTGTTAGAGTTCAGTGCTTCTACTGAACTGCAACAGACTCTTGAAACATGGTTCCATGCACTTTGTATATTTGTTCCAAATGCTGTTTATGCCAGTTTATTAAGACAATAAAGGCAATTGTGTTGTTGACATAAGGCTGGGTACTTTTTGCTGCTCCCTGTCTCCTTGCATGTGCTCATGGAAAGTGCCACGTACAATAAAAATACTGTTCCCAGATGCTGAGATCATTGTCAGCTTCATCCTTGTGCCAGCCTTGCCCAGCCGGAGATCTCTGGAAAGCTGGGAAGACTTGTGAAAGTTGGCAGCTCTATACTTACTCCTGCACATATCCAGTGCAGGGCTTAAAAGAAATGTTATTACCCCGACCCTGGAAATACAGGAGCTCAAATCTAAAAATACACCATCTAAAACCTGTCAAGGTCATGTAGGAGTCAATGACAGAGGTCCTTTGAACCATTTGAAGATGTTAATAGCCTGATGTTCGAATTTTTTTTTTTGGAGGGTTTTGCCCGAAAACTCAATCAATTCAAGTTTTTTGTTCAAATCGAATTGCTGATTGGCTGCTTTGGGCAAAAACACTGGTGATGTTTGTCTCCAATGTTTTGTGGCTACTTAAGAAATAATCACAAAATGACATAAAGGGATTTAGTGATGTTTGGATCGGAAATTATTTTATTAACTAGTTACATAGAAACTAAAAAAATAGGTCAAAGTTATTTGGCAAGTTGGTCAGTTTATTGAATGAAACAGTAAAATTGTGGAAATCCACTTGGGAGCCGGTAATCATATGATCCCCCATATAAACAAATGAATTTACTACTTTTAACATATTGTTAATATTTCCTTTATGGAACTTCATGTCAGCGATAACCGACAGTCAATTTTTGCTTTTTGAGATTTTTGCTTAAATAATGCTGCAAATGTCTTTCATTTCTCTAGGTTCTTTATAATTAGGTCTCAGCATGTCTGCGCTTGAAAACGAAATGGTAGGTGCATTTATATTAGGTTTTAGTGGTGGTGGGAATTTCATCATCATCATCAAAACAACAGCTGAATATATATTCTGAATATATAAAATATAAATGTCACAATATATGACTGATTAGTAAATTATTCAGATTATTGGTATGTGGCAGCTTAGAAACCAGTGCAATTAGCATCAGAATTTAATAATCAGCAAACCTGTAGCATCAGCTTATATTACAGGGGAAGCTCATTTTCTGCTGGATAATTAGTGACGACCCCTAAGCTTAGCTTCTCAACAGCCAATCAGAGCCCACTGAGCATGTGAGTGTCACAGACACTCCTAACAAAATCCAAGATGGGAAACTCCTGTGACAGCTTTAAAGGCCTGGATCATTACTGCTATAGAGATGATGAAGCTTTAGGCTGGTTCACAAAGTTCCCTATAAAACAAATGGCATTTCTAGCCATTATCATTTTAAGGGTTTAGTTCTCCTTTAAGGTTCCGCCGTGACAAAAATGTAGTTTTGGTGAAGGACCATTAACCTGCCCTTCTTGGCAACAGGCAATGTGTTAAAGCGTGGGATAACAATGCTTATAACAATGCTGGTATGAATTTTATAAATGACTTATGAATGAATTATGTTCAAGATACAAAAAAAACTGGTATAGATATCAGACTGGATGATTTTTTCCTCATTACTGCATGAGCCTTGAGTAAAAGTTTGGACAGAAAATAGAATTCTGACACTTTGATTTATCATTATGTAATAAGTTTCCACTGTTTTTACGCAGCCACAGCGATGGCATCCATCTTCAGAATTTCCAAGGCCATGTAAGTGTGTTTGGGTAATAAAAATGTAGGAATCCAAATGTATGTTAAGTATCTACACATTACGCCACCAGTTCTTTCTAGTAAGAAAACATAACTGTTGTAAAGTTCTGAAAACAGTAGCTTCACTCACAAACAGTGAACTTGGAGAGACGGCATTCTTGATCAATATTCCACAAATAATACAAGAAAGATAATTCTACCAGCTAAAAAAAACAGTGTCTAATGTGCTACATGTAAAGACTATAAAGTATAACTGATAACGAAATATATTTGTCCTGTGGGGCAGTACAACATAGAACAAGGATACAGCAGTGCAATAACTAATTCTATAAGTTACAAGGCCTTAAATATATTTGATGCTTTTACAAAGTCCATAACATAATGTGTTGTTTCACATTAAGACAATGTTCACTTATGCTTTGTAAAACTTCTGTTAGAATATGTTTTCCCCATGTCATTCCAGTTCAACCAGACCCACCCCCACCATACCAACCCCCTGAATCTAGAATCACATTTATAACACTACGTCCCACTCAGGATTTACCATCACCAAGCGCTCAAAGTAAGTGATATCTTGGTATAAAAGTCCTCCCCTTGTGAATTTTATGATTTGTGGTTAAGAGACCTATTTATTTACATTCAAATCTCTATTTTTTTCATGAATCCAAATTTTTTCTCAAAAAATGTATGTTTTTTTAATTTGCAGGATTTCTCAAGGAGTAATTCAAATCTTTGTAATGAATAAGATTTTCTACAGAACTAAAGAAACAAATGTTTCATTTCTTGCTTTTTTGCTAAATGAAAGGGTACTGGGAACTTCTCCCAATGGCATTGCCTCCACCTAGTGGGATCCAAGGATGCACCTATAGGTGTCCCTACTAGGAAATAATAATTAACTACACTGTTGCAGTTAAACAGATAAAACTTTATATAACTGGAGAAAAGTAAAATGCAAATACACAATATCACATATCAATAACCCCTGTCCTGGGGACCCCATGTGGTAGTCCAAACCTGGCACAATCTTTACCAGGCATAGGTCCACACTTTACTCTGGGTAGATAAAGAGAGTCACAGTCAATTCTTCCCAAGAGCTCTTAACTTTCCTCAGGTAGTGCTACCTGCCCAAATACTTCTCCTGATGGACAGGGGCAGTAGCCACCACATAGCAGTCACATGGACAACACCTGTCCTCACACAGGGGACACACACTGGAGCCTTTCAATACCCTCCCTCAGGCAGACTCACAAGGGGCACACACAGAGCTGGCACAGGCATCCACAGTGTTTCCACATCCTCAAGCCAGTTTGCTTTAATCGTCAGAGCACAGCTCCCAGCACAATCCTAACTTACGATAACAGTGTTACAGTAATGTGCTACATGTAAAGACTATAAAGTATAAATGATAAAGAAATATATTTGTCCTGTGGGGCAGTACAGCATAGAACAAGGATACAGCAGTGCAATAACTAATTCTATAAGTTACAAGGCCTTAAATATATTTGATGCTTTTACAAAGTCCATTACATATTTTGTGGTTTCACATTAAGACAATGTTCACTTATGCTTTGTAAAACTTCTATTTGAATATGTTTTCCCTATGTCATTCCAGTTCAACCAGACCCACCCCCACCATACCAACCCCCATCACCAAGCGTTCAACGTAAGTGATATCTTTTTTTTTTCTTGAAAAATGTATGTTTTTTTAATTTCTCTAAAAATCAAAAAAATTTGAGATTTATAAAGTGTAAAAAGCATGTAAAGCTCTCATAAAAAACTTCTCCAAGTAAAAGCATTTGAAGTTCCATAGAAGCGCTGATCCTAATGGACCAGTTTTTAAGCCAGTTAGACTTTTAGAGGTTTTCAGTGGGTTTTTTTTTACTAGTACTGTAAGGGGCAAATTTACTTACCTACGAAAATCCACCATTGCTGGCTAAGTGCACATCACAACACTTCGCCAGGCTTAAATTCACCTGGACAACGCTAATTCACAAAGATCCGAAGTTGCACACAGGTTACCGAATGCTTGTGAAGTTGCGCTAGTGAAAATATGATCAGCAGTTCAAAGTTACGCTAGCGTTGGCTGATTTGCATATGGCGTGCAGTTAAAGTACAATGGCCGTTTATGCTGCAGCAAATACATTACACTACACAAGGCCAGGGAACCTTAATAAAATTATATAGAGTTGTTATATTGCACTACATATGAGCCCACAGTATAGTTTAGGTTCCATATGTTATCAAATGTAAGGGGGAAGGAAGGTACCCCAAAAAAATGTTTGCTCTTTTTCAGCCTATCACCCTGTAAAAAGGAAAAGACGCCAGCGTTTTTTTGAGCTTTAGAAAAAATTTTAATTTTTTTTTGACAAACTCCTTTCTACTCCATTGCACTTTGCCAGGTCTGTGGTGGCGAACGCAAGTCTGGCAATAGAGGTAACGTTCAGTAAAATCAAAGACTTGTGAATTTGCGTAGTAACGCTCTTTGGCCAGAGCGAAAATTCGCCTGGAGTTAGAGTGTGAAGTTGTGCCAGAGTCTATCTCCTTTGCTAGTGTAATTACACCAGGGTTAGCCACTTCGCCCATTAGTAAATTTACCCCTAAATGTCTGAATAGATCACATTTTTAGAGGTTTTGTATTTTTATTAGGGATGTAGCGAACGTCGGAAAAAAAGTTCGCGAACATATTCGCGAACTTGCGCAAAAATGCGAGCGGTTCGCGAACCCCATAGACTTCAATGGGAAGGCGAACTTTAACATCTAAAAAAGACATTTCTGGCCAGAAAAATGATTTTAAAGTTGTTTAAAGGGTGTAACGACCTGGACAGTGGCATGCCAGAGGGGGATCAAGGGCAAAAATGTATCTGAAAAATCTGCCTGTGTGTGCTTGGAAGAGATAGTGTAGGGGGAGATCTGTTAGTGATTTCAGGGACAGATGATAGTAAGTTTGCTGGCTAGTAATCTGCTTGATACTGCTCTGTATTGGAACAAAAAAATAAATAAAAGCAGTCCTTACAAGGACTACTGTTATTGCAGCAGTCAGCAGATGAGATCAGAAGCAGGACAGCTGCCCACTGCAGCTACATACAGAGCACTGCAGTAGAAGGTAGATTACTAGCCAGCAAAGCTACCTAAGCTTAAATGTCCCTCAAACCCCTGCAGACTTCTGTCCCTCCAATAACAGAGCAGTATCAAAACGATTACTAGCCAGCAAACTTTCAACTGTCCCTGAAATCACTAACAGGCAGCAGCTCTCTCCCTACACTATCTCTTCAGCACACACAGGCAGAGTGAAAAAACGCTGCAGGGCTTCGGTTTTTATAGGGAAGGGGAGTGGTCCAGGGGAGAGCTTCCTGATTGGCTGCCATGTACCTGCTGGTCTGGGGTGAGAGGGCAAAAAAAAGCGCCAACAATGGCGAACCCAAAATGGCGAACGTCGCGCGACGTTCGCGAACTTCCGGCGAGCGCGAACACCCGATGTTCGCGCGAACAAGTTCGCCGGCGAACAGTTCGCGCCATCTCTAATTTTTATTTAGATTGTTCAGCTTTTTTTCTGGGTCTTTTAATAAATTTGTTGTTTTAGAGAAAATTAGGTTATTTGTGGTTTCAAAAACCACTAAAATGAGAATGTTGATAAATGAGCCTCTTAGGGGGGTATTTACTAAAACTCAAATTTATCTGTTTTTTTTTTTAAAACAATGTCAACCAAGCTCCCATTAGCAAATATAACTCATTTATCAAATAATCAGCTTGAAAAAATTGGTGTAGGAAAAGTCTTGGTCAAATTGAAAATTCAGATTGTACATATATTTTCGAGTTTGATGGACAAATCTCTAGTTGTCACCCGAAAACCTTGACTTTTTCGGATTATCGTACGAAACCCAGGGCAGATCATAGTGTCAACAAACATCTTCAGGGACATCTGCCATTGACTTCTACGTGACCGTGACAGGTTTTAGCTGGAGTATTTTCGGATTTGAATTATTGGCGGCTTTGGGTTATAATAAATCTCTAAAAATTCGAGTTTTTCTTTCCTCAAAAAAATTCAGTTTTCCCCTTTAAAATCTTGACAAAAAATTTAGGTTTAATATATAAGCCCATGTTGAGCCCATGTTTCCTTACACTGTGTAGAGCTTGTGCTGAAAACTGTTATCATTCCAGGCTGTGCTCCATCACCACCACCAAACAGTCTTGATATAAATTGTGTAGCAACACCTCCAACACTAAGTCAGCCTTCAAGTAAGTGAAACCTGCCCAATTTTTGGCCTAATATTGATTGGGGGGACCCGTCCTAACACCCCATACACAGGCAGATAAGATGCCGAATTGATCTAAAGGACCTATATAAGCATCTTTAATCTGCCCGTTTATGGCTACCTTTAGCTGGCCACAGCAGAGGATTTCCAATCATGTGAGATGTTCAGACCATAGGAGAACTTAACCCTATGGGTCCCTACAGCAGCTTGAAAGGGAGCTCCATCCAAAAACTATTTGTTGCATACTGAAAAAATATCTCTAAGGACATTTCCAATTTACATTATTATGTAACAAGTAAACTGTAAAACAAAATCCAGTATCCAATAAAAGGCACTAACGTTTAGATTCAGCCTACAGTATGTAAAAATGAATATTTATTTTCTGAAAAATAAGGATTATGTAAAACATTTTCACAAAAGGTTGAAAAATTGTACAAGGCCCTCATTATATATCTTCTGTAGCCTTGGGTGCTAAATATTGTGTTTCATATAAAATGTTTGAACCCTTTTGCAACAACATGCATTGTATCATCTGTATTTAAGGTAACCCCTGCTCTCATACCTCTATATCCTTAATATATATTTGTTAAACTTGATATCATTCCAGCTTATCCTGTGCAACCACCGACATACAGACTCTGTGCACCTAGGACAAATCGTGTATCAGCACCTCCATCAGTAAGATGGCCATCATCGAGTTATTCAAGTAAGTGATTGTTTTATGAATAAAAGCAATATCCTAGCAAAGCACATCATTTCCCAGGAGCAATGTAATATACTATATTTGTATTTTCCATTATCCAGAAACCCATTATCTAGAAAGCTCCAAATTACCAAAAGGCTATCTCCCATAGGGGGAAATTTACTAAGCGTCGCAAATTTGCTAGTTTCTGCTTCGCCCACAATGCAACACTTTGTAGGCGAAAATTTGCCAGGACATCGCTAATTCACTAAAACGCTGATTTGAGTCCAGGGCCCCGAACAATGGCGAAGTTGTGCTAATATTAATTCGGCAAGCAAAGCGAAGTTGCGCTAGCGTTGGCTAATTTGCATACAGCGGGAAGTTAAATTTCAGTGCACGTATATGTTGCAGCAAATACTTTACATTACACAAGCCCAGGGAAGCTTAATAAAATAAAATAGAGTTGTTATAATGTCCTACACATGTGCCCAGTGTATTGTTTATGTGCCATATGGTAGGAAATGTATGGGGGAACCCGGATACCCAAAAAAAAAATTTACGGACTTTTACAGCCTATCACCCTGAAACGCCGGTGTTTTTTGGGACTTTGAAAAATTTTCAACTAAAAATTGAAGCAGCCCTATACACTCCATTGCACTTTGCCTGGTCTGAGCTGGTGAAGGCGTCTGGCAGAACAGGTAACATTCAGTAAAATGTAGGGATGCACCGAATCCTTCGTGAAAGATTCGGCCGAATACCGAACCGAATCCGAACCCTAATTTGCATATGCAAATTAGTGGTTGGAAGGAAAAAACATTTTTTACTTCCTTGTTTTGTGACAAAAAGTCGCGCGATTGCCCTCCCCGCCCCTAATTTGCATATGCAAATTAGGATTCGGATTCGGTTCGGCCGGGCAGAAGGATTCGGCCGAATCCGAATCCTGCTGAAAAAGGCCGAATCCTGGCCGAATCCCGAACCGAATCCTGGATTCGGTGCATCCCTAGTAAAATGTACACCTTAGTGAATTTGCAAAGTAACACTCTTTCGCAAGAGCGAAACTTCGACGGAGCAAGAGTGCGAAGTAGCGCTAGAGTCTATCTCCTTTGCTAGCGAAATTACACCAGTGCCCGTTAGTAAATCGGCGAAGTTCCAAAATGACATCACGTTGGCGAATTTTCGCCAGCTTTAGTCACTTTGCCCTTTAGTAAATTTGTCCCATAGACTCCATTATTGTATGATACGCCGGGAGATTGCTGCAGCCTCTTACCTCCAGGCGCGTCTCTCCCAAAATGGCGGTGCGCAGGCGCACACTTCCGGGTTCCTATTCCAGTGACACTGGGTCCGACGCCGGGCTTCTTGACGTTGAGAGTCATGACGTCATTGATGCGCATCAAATTCAAATCTTGGTGCCAAAACAGCTGTAAAAACCCAGTTCTCCATTTTGTGAGTGCCCAAGCTGGTTCCAGTTTTACTGTTCCTGCCGAAGCGTTTGTTTGTGACTATGAATTCCTGGTTTTGACTTCTGCCCGATCTTTGACTACGATTCCTGCCGCCTGCCTTGAACCCTTCTCCTGACTATGACTACGTATTTTCTAAATCCCTGCCGGTACATCGCTTATGGACTTGCTACGCACTTCCTTGTTGGCTTCCGCAGCAGAAAGCCCAGGGCCCCAAAAGTGTGTCAGTGAACTGAACAAGGTTCCTGATAACATGGTCGTTACAATCATAATCAAATAATCTAAATTTTAAAAATGATTTCCTTCCTCCGAACTAAGATAAAATGAATTCTTATTGGAAGCAATACCAGCCTAATGGGTGTATTTAATGTTTACATTATTTTCTAATAGACTTAATTTATGAAGATCCAAATTACCGAATGATCCGTTATCACAAAAAGACCCAGGTCCCGATCTTTCTGGATAACAGGTCCCATACCTGTACACATTTTCTGCAGGGAACCTGTGCATAGTGGCCCAGTTGTCAATTGTTTCAATCATTTCTTCATTTGTGCTTGACAGTTTATGTGACTTTATTCTGCACTGTGTGGCGGATGAAAACTTCAAAACATCTACAGCAGTTTAAAGGAGTTTTGAGTGAGACTTGAGTATGTTTGTACTCAAGCACAATTACTCTGGAATACTACAAATCTTGCAAACCCACCATAGGAGCTATATTTATATTTTTGTCGTGCATTGCAGACAATTATTTTATCCCTTTCCCTGTCAAAGACATAAAATCAATGTGCAACAGGATCTGTCTGCAGGGGCGGATTTGTTCCCCGGCGTGGTCCGAACAGGCGGCCGCACGGTCCTAGCGCCCGCCTTCCCAGCGCGCCGGCGAAAAAATGCCGGCGCAGCTGGTGTAGTTAAATGGGGACGTGAATGTCCCCATAATGCGGCTGGGCGGCATGCCGCCCCTATTTTTTGCCGCCCTAGGCCCGGGCCTATGCGGCCTTGCCGCAAATCCGGGCCTGTCTATCTGTGAAACACTAATAAGTGAGTGATATTGTGCATACCCAAAGGTTCCATGTTTCTCTTTCTGGAACAATTTAAATATATTTGGGAATGGGCAGCCAAACTGGAAAATGATGTTCAGTGTTGTAAAATGCAGCACGAATGTTACTTCTACAATAAATGGTAGACTTTTTAATCGAGAAAATTCGAGTTATTGTAGATAACAGACTGTGCAACCCTAGGCAGTGTCCGTAACTGTCTGCTACAGTTAATAAAGTATGTTCATGTTTACAAAGAGACAAAGAATTTAAAGCATACTCAGAGTGCAGTTTCGAGCACCAGTTTAGCTGATGAAATGGAAAGGGGCAATTAAACTGATACAAAGAACGGAACAAGTTATGTGGAAAATGGATCTAAAGTTGGCCATACACAGAGAGATCCCCTGGTTTGGCTATGTCTCCAAACAAGATTGCTCCCCAATATGCCCACCTTGAGGATTACAATATCGGGCTGATCCAATCGTGGGCCCTAGGGCACAATGATCAGATCATAATGAAAGGTATACGAGCAGTTGGATCGCATCAATGAACAGATGTGGTCTTCAGTCTAAAGGGTTCACAGTGGCATGCATTCTCTGTCAAATACAGGCAGAGCTGTATTCATGCGGGCAGCTACAATTCTCTGCACTTCGAAATAGAGCGAAGGACCTGTGTTAATTAAAGTAGACCCGTCACCCAGACATAAAAATCTGTATAATAAAAGTCCTTCTTAAATTAAATATGAAATCCAATTTCTTTTTTTTTATTAAAGCATTCATAGCAGTTGTAAACTCATTTAAAAATATCAGCTGTCAATCAAGTATTGCCTACCCCTCCTTTATGCCTAGGCATAGAGGTGGGGCAAGCAATTACTTTCACTTTCCATTCAGCACTTCCTAGATGTCACTGCCCTCCCTACATTCCCCCTCTCTCTTAACGATTTAATTGTGTAACCAGTGCATGGGGATGGACATTGGGTCCCTGTCCCCTGGTGCATAAACAAGATTCTGAGATGATACAAGGCTTGCCTTAATAACAAAAATGGCTGGTCAATGGCTGGGGGCCCTTGTGGCAAGTCTTTACCAGTCCTTTATCATAGTCCCAACCTCCTATTTCTCTCCCTCAATGACATACACTGCAAATACCTTAATAGACTAAAAGGCCATTTCAGTGGTGGTTATTTTAGATAAATTATTAAATCAAGTGTAATAGTTAAATCCTAACCTAATCCTTCCGTCTCATTTATTTCTCATTAGCTAACATTTACTTTGTTTTAAAGGGAAGAAGAGGATTGCCAATACAGCAGCAGGCTGTGGGTGTTTAATCTTTATCGTGGTAATATTTGTAATTATCTGGCAATTTGGTAAGAGAAACTTTATTAATCATTTAAATTTTTTGTCTGCGTAACTGAAAAACTTCTCTTCTAATTTTATTCTTTTACTGAGTTTTCACGAGATAAACCAAATTGTTCTCATTGACTCAAAACTGCCCCATGATCCTTGAATTTCTAATATGTAAAGTAATGGTAAAAAAATTATTGATGCAAGAGTAGGGACGGCATAGATTCGGAGCAAAATTATGGTTTCACGAATCTGAATTTTGCTTTGCCATGAAAAATTCCCTTTTATGCATTTGATGTGACAAAGAATGTGACTCCAAAGCATTTAGAGAAATTTCTGCAAAACTTAACACATTTTGGGCAGTTTTGCCAAATTAAGGAGATTAAGGACATACTTGCTCATTGCTGGGAAACTTGGCTTAATACTTCCAATTCCAATTGCAGCAATAAAGAACAGGGAGCAGAAGGAGCCATATTGGTACAAACCAGGTAAGATTCTCTTTGGTGGATTATTTTGCTGGTTGTGGTGGTGGAGAGTTGAGGAACAGTTTTATTGTGTAGGCTGAGTGGGTTGTTAATCAGTACAGGTATGGAACCTGTTATCTGGAAAATCATTATGCAGAAAGCTCACATAGACTCTATTATATTCAAATAATGCAAGTTTTTTTAAAATGATTTCCTTTTTCTCTGTAATAATAAAACGGTAACTTGTACTTGATCCCAACTAAGTTATAATTAATCCTTATTGGAAGCAAATAATAAGCAGCGTATTGGATTTATTTAATGTTTACATGATTTTCTAGTAGACTTAAAGGGGTTGTTTACCTCTGGATTAACTTTAAGTATGAGGTAGCGAGTGATATTCTGAGACAATTTGCAAATGGTTTTCGTTTTTTTATTATTGGTGCATTTTGAGTTATTTCAGCTCTCCATTGCATTGCATTTTTAGCCATCTGGTTGCTATGGTCCAAAATACCCTAGCAAACATGCATAAGAGACTGGTATATGAATAGTAGAGGGACTGAATAGAAAAATGAGTAATAAAAAGGAAATAACAATACATGTGTAGCCTTATAGAGCATTTGTTTTTAGATGGGGTCAGTGACCCCCATTTGAAAGTCAGAAGAAGAAGGCAAATTATTTAAAAACTATACGATGACCGGTTGTAAAGTTGCTTAGAATTGGCCATTATATAACATACTAAAAGTAAACTTAAAGGTGAACCACTCCTTTAAGGTATTAAGATCCAAATTACAGAAATATCCATTATCCAGAAAACTCCAGGTCCCGAGCATTCTCGATAAAAGGTCCCATACTTGTACACATATATTATAGATATTTTTTACACAACATCGATATCTTCTAAAAACATGTCATTATAAAGAGTGCCTAGTGATGTCACAGTATGCCAGGTGTATTTTCACAACACATCTCACATTTATTAAAGAATCTTAAGTTCACTTTTTCAAGAGAAATGTGGTGAATTTTGTTCTGACATTGATTCTCTGTGAAAATTCACCAATATATTTTCCCCCTACAATAGCAGTCGATAAAATTCTCTCGAGAAGTTTCACCATGAAGATATGACGTATGTGGAAAATTAACATGGAGGGGGGTAATGTTGATAATGAGATTTTAAAGTGGCTGCTCTTTCTTATATGTGTGGTTCACCAGCCTGAACCTGGGGAAATTTTCTTTGTTCTTGTGCACATATTAAATTTGAGATCAAACACTGGAGAAATTTCACCTGGAGAAGAGAGAGGTGAATTTACACCAATGCAAAAATAATTTTCACCACTGAGAAGTTGGTCCTCCAAATCTAAAGGTGGCCATAGATGTAACAATTACGATCTTTCTTGGGAAAGATCATTCATTTCAATACACACGTGTAGAGCTGAATCATCAGATTACCAGGTACTGTAGATATACGGGAAGAAACAATAGAATTCTACCTGTATCTGGCGATTCAGCACTAACAATGGCCGATGTTTGGGTTCCTTCAGATGCACCCGATCAAAATTTTCCGTCCAGCCCGATTGACGAGCCGACCAATATCGAAGTCTTCTGCCGATATCGGTCGGCTCTTTTTCTACCATACACGCACCGAATATCAGACGAAAATTTATTTTGTACGATATTATGGCCACCTTTAGTGTGTTCTCCTTTTAGTAAATTTCTAACGTTGAGGAGAATCTTCATTTTTGGTGAAACTACTCCAAAAAGTAAATATTTCTCTTATTTTGTCATTTCTATATATCTGCTTTTTAACCTGTTGCTTTTGCTTTAGTAAAAACAGAAATAACAAAGGCATGTGGCTCGTCTGCAAGTTCTATCCTCTCATCCCAGTGGTGTGATGGGGTGACCCAGTGTCCTAAGGGAGAGGATGAAATCTCCTGTGGTGAGTAGGGATGTAGCGAACGTCGGAAAAAAAGTTCGCGAACATATTCGCGAACTTGCGCAAAAATGCGAGCGGTTCGCGAACGGTTCGCAAACCCCATAGACTTCAATGGGAAGGCGAACTTTAACATCTAAAAAAGACATTTCTGGCCAGAAAAATGATTTTAAAGTTGTTTAAAGGGTGCAACAACCTGGACAGTGGCATGCCAGAGGGGGATCAAGGGCAAAAATGTATCTGAAAAATCTGCCTGTGTGTGCTTGGAAGAGATAGTGTAGGGGGAGAGCTGTTAGTGATTTCAGGGACAGATGATAGTAAGTTTGCTGGCTAGTAATCTGCTTGATACTGCTCTGTATTGGAGGGACAGAAGTCTGCAGGGATTTGAGGGACATTTTAGCTTAGGTAGCTTTGCTGGCTAGTAATCTACTGTTCTCTTTAAACAACTGCCATACATTGACCTTGTAGGCATTGTTTGCCCAGTTTTTTTGGACGCAGCCACTGAAGCACAGTTGCCAGAAAAAATATGCCATATAAATGCTGAAAATAGTCATTTTTCGCCATACGTTGACCTTGTAGACATTGTTTGCCCAGTTTTTTTGGACGCAGCCACTGAAGCACAGTTGCCAGAAAAAATATGCCATATAAATGCTGAAAATAGTAATTTTTCGCCATACGTTGACCTTGTAGACATTGTTTGCCCAGTTTTTTTGGTTGCAGCCACTGAAGCACAGTTGCCAGAAAAAATATGCCATATAAATGCTGAAAATAGTCATTTTTTGCCATATACGTTGAGTCAACGTATGGCAAAAAATGACTATTTTCAGCATTTATGTGGCATATTTTTTCTGGCCTCTGTGCTTCAGTGGCTGCGGCCAAAAAAACTGGGCAAACAATGCCTACAAGGTCAACGTCGTTGACCTTGTAGGCATTGTTTGCCCAGTTTTTTTGGCCGCAGCCACTGAAGCACAGAGGCCAGAAAAAATATGCCATATAAATGCTGAAAATAGTCATTTTTTTGGTCGCAGCCACTGAAGCACAGTTGCCAGAAAAATTATGCCATATAAATGCTGAAAATATAAATTTTTTTGGTTGCAGCCACTGAAGCACAGAGGCCAGAAAAATTATGCCATATAAATGCAGAAAATATGCATTTTTTTGGTCGCAGCCACTGAAGCACAGTTGACAGAAAAATTATGCCATATAAATGCTGAAAATATAAATTTTTTTGGTTGCAGCCACTGAAGCACAGAGGCCAGAAAAAATATGCCATATAAATGCTGAAAATAGTCATTTTTCGCCATACGTTGACCTTGTAGACATTGTTTGCCCAGTTTTTTTGGACGCAGCCACTGAAGCACAGAGGCCAGAAAAAATTAAACCAGTAGGGTTTGCACCCTAGTTTGTAACGGTGGCGGAGGGAGGAGGACGCTAAAGGACAGCTGTGTGTGGAGCCATGAGGCTTGAAGAGAAGGACAGCTGCATAGAAGTCAGAACAAGTCTTCCGGCGTGCAGTAACCCTCCGAGATCCACCCCTCATTCATTTTAATAAAGGTCAGGTAATCGACACTTTTGTGACCTAGGCGAGTTCTCTTCTCAGTTACAATCCCTCCTGCTGCACTGAAGGTCCTTTCTGAGAGCACACTTGAGGCTGGGCAAGACAAGAGGTTCATGGCAAATTGTGACAGCTCTGGCCACAGATCAAGCCTGCGCACCCAGTAGTCCAGGGGTTCATCGCTCCTCAGAGTGTCGATATCTGCAGTTAATGCCAGGTAGTCCGCTACCTGCCGGTCGAGGCGTTCTTTGAGGGTGGATCCAGAAGGGTTGTGGCGCTGCCTTGGACAGAAAAACATTTGCATGTCTGATGTTACAGACCGGCCAAAGGGCTTTGTCCTTGCAGGTGTGCTCGTGGCAGGATTACTGGCACCTCTGCCCCTGGAATGTTGATGAGTTCCTGAAGTGACATCACCCTTAAAAGCATTGTACAACATGTTTTGCAGGCTGGTTTGTAAATGCCGCATCTTTTCGGACTTGTGGTATGTTGGTAACATTTCTGCCACTTTATGCTTGTACCGAGGGTCTAGTAGCGTTGCGACCCAGTACAGGTCCTTCTCCTTAAGCCTCTTGATACGGGGGTCCTTCAACAGGCATGACAGCATGAAAGACCCCATTCTCACAAGGTTGGATGCAGAGCTATCCATCTCCGCTTCCTCATTATCAAGGACTGCATCATCCACGGTCTCCTCCCCCCAGCCACGTACAAGACCAGGGGTCCCCAAAAGGTCACCACTAGCCCCCTGGGAAGCCTGCTCCTGTTGGTCCTCCTCCTCCTCCTCCACAAAGCCACCTTCCTCCTCTGACTCCACTTCTGGCACCTCTCCCTGCGTTGCAGCAGGTGCCTGGGTTCGTTCTGGTGATTCCGACCATAAATCGTGCGCTTCCAGCTCCTCGTCACGCTGGTCTACAGCCTCATCTGTCACTCGTCGCACGGCACGCTCCAGGAAGAAAGCGAAGGGTATTAGGTCGCTGATGGTGCCTTCGGTGCGACTGACCATATTTGTCACCTCTTCAAAAGGTCGCATGAGCCTGCAGGCATCGCGCATAAGCACCCAGTAACGGGGGAAAAAAATCCCCAGCTCTGCAGATCCAGTCCTACCACCCAGTTCAAAAAGGTACTCGTTGACGGCCCTTTGTTGTTGCAGCAGACGTTCCAACATAAGGAGCGTTGAATTCCAGCGAGTCTGGCTGTCAGAAATCAAACGCCTGACTGGCATGTTGTAGCGCTGCTGAATGTCAGCAAGGCGTGCCATGGCTGTGTAGGAACGTCTGAAATGGGCCGACACCTTTCTGGACTGGGTGAGAACGTCCTGGAATCCTGGGTACTTGGAGACAAAACATTGGACTATTAAATTTAACACATGTGCCATGCAGGGCACATGTGTTAAATTTCCCAGTCTCAACGCTGCCAACAGATTGCTTCCATTGTCACACACCACTTTTCCGATCTGCAGTTGGTGTGGGGTCAGCCACCGATCGGCCTGTGACTGCAGAGATGACAGGAGTACAGATCCGGTATGGTTTTTGCTTTCCAGGCACGTCATCCCCAAGACAGCGTGACAACGGCGTACCTGGCACGTCGAATAGCCTAGGGGGAGCTGGGGGTGCACAGGTGTGGAGGAGGAGAAGGAGGACCCAGCAGCAGAGTAAGAAGAAGAAGAGGAAGAAGACGAGGTAGAGAGCGATGGAGGAGTAGAGGTGGTGGCAGAACCGCGTGCAATCCGTGGCGGTGACACCAACTCCACTGTTGTTGTTGTTGTTGAGCTACCCATTCCCTGCTTCCCATTCCCAGCCATTACCAAGTTCACCCAGTGGGCAGTGTAGGTGACATACCTGCCCTGACCATGCTTGGAGGACCATGCGTCAGTAGTCATATGGACCTTTGGCCCAACACTAAGTGACAGAGATGCGGTAACTTGGCTCTGCACATGTTGGTACAGGTGTGGTATTCCCTTTTTAGAAAAAAAATTGCGGCTGGGTACCTTCCACTGCGGTGTCCCAATTGCTACAAATTTGTGGAAGGCCTCAGAGTCCACCAGCTGGTATGGTAAAAGCTGGCGGGCTAAGAGTGCAGACAAGCCAGCTGTCAGACGCCGGGCAAGGGGGTGACAGTCAGACATTGGCTTCTTACGCTCAAACATGGCCTTCACAGAAACTTGGCTGGTGGCAGATGACTGGGAATGGGAACAGGTGGTCAAGGTGGAAGGCGGAGTGGAGGGTGGTTCAGATGGGTCAAGGAGAGCAGAGGTAGAGCAGTAAGATGCTGGACCAGAAGGAGTGTGGCTTTTAGTTTGCCTGTTGCCTTTGAGGTGTTGCTCCCAAAGTGCTTTGTGCTTGCCGCTCATGTGCCTTCGCATAGAAGTTGTACCTATGTGGCTGTTGGGCTTACCAAGGCTCAGTTTCTGACTGCACTCATTGCAAATTACAATGCTTTTGTCAGAGGCACACACATTAAAAAAATCCCACACTGCTGACTTTTTGGAAGTGTGCGATCTGGCGGTAACAGTAGAAGTTGGCGGCATTGGCGGCAATGGCGGGTGCGTTGGTTGGCTGAACACAGGTGCCGATACATGTTGTTGCCCTACTGATCCCTGCGGGCTGTCCTCCCTGCTTCTTCTAAGTCTTATTCTCCTACTGCCTCTCTGACTCTCCGTCTCTCCATCTGAACTACCCTCCTCTTGCTCTCTTCTACTAGGCACCCACAAAACATCAATCTCCTCATCATCATTCTCCTCAGATGCATCAATTTCTTCTGACACATCACAGAAGGAAGCAGCAGCGGGGACCTCCTCCTCATCACTCATCATTATGTCCATCTCTGTCGTGTTCTCTGCCAGAATTAAATCTGGTGTAACGTCCTCATCTCCTTCATCTTCTTCTGCCAATAATGGTTGCGCATTACTCAGTTCAAGAAACTCATGGGAAAATAACTCCTCTGACTCCAGTGAAGAAGGGGCACCGGTGGTGGAGGAAGTGTTACGTGGGGTGGCCATAGCAGTGGAGGATGAGGAGGATGTTGTGGTAAAGTTAGAAACGGTAGAGGATGGGGTGTGCTGTGTAAGCCAGTCAACTACCTCTTCAGCATTTTGGGAGTTCAGGGTCATTGGCTTTTTAAAACTGGGCAATTTGCTAGGGCCACAGGATTGCATAGCAGCACGGCCCCTAGCACGGCCTCTGCGTGGCGGCCTGCCTTTGCCTGGCATTATTTTTAAAAAAACAACAACAACAAAAACTCAGTTGGTTTTTCTGGAAACGATAATACACACAGCTAGATGGCGGTTTGAAGAAAACACTGTGCAAATAATGCCTACAAGGTCAACATATACACAGCGGTGGATACGGATTACGTAAAATATAAGAATGCTGCTTGAAAAAAAGTAACTCAAGTGGTTTTTCTAGAGACGATAATATTATCAATATTTAGACAAAATGTGAACAAGCTCACACAGCTAGATGGCGGTTTGAAGAAAACACTGTGCAAATAATGCCTACAAGGTCAACGTATACACAGCGGTGGATACGGATTACGTAAAATATAAGAATGCTGCTTGAAAAAAAGTAACTCAAGTGGTTTTTCTAGAGACGATAATATTATCAATATTTAGACAAAATGTGAACAAGCTCACACAGCTAGATGGCGGTTTGAAGAAAACACTGTGCAAATAATGCCCACAAGATCAACGTATACACTACTACAGCGGTGGATACGGATTACGTAAAATATATTATGGCTGCTTGAAAAAAGTCACTCCGGTGTTTTTTCTGGAGACGGTAATATTATGGATATTTAGACAGAATGTGAACAAGGTCACACAGCTAGATGGCTGTTGGTTGAATAACACACTGGGCAAAAAATGCCTACAGGGCAAATAATGCCTAAAAGGTCAACTTATACACTACTACAGCGATGGATACGGATTACGTAAAATTTATTATGGCTGCTTGAAAAAAGTCACTCCGGTGTTTTTTCTGGAGACGGTAATATTATGGATATTTAGACAGAATGTGAACAAGGTCACACAGCTAGATGGCTGTTGGTTGAATAACACACTGGGCAAAAAATGCCTACAGGGCAAATAATGCCTAAAAGGTCAACTTATACACTACTACAGCGATGGATACGGATTACGTAAAATTTATTATGGCTGCTTGAAAAAAGTCACTCCGGTGTTTTTTCTGGAGACGGTAATATTATGGATATTTAGACAGAATGTGAACAAGGTCACACAGCTAGATGGCTGTTGGTTGAATAACACACTGGGCAAAAAATGCCTACAGGGCAAATAATGCCTAAAAGGTCAACTTATATACTACTACAGCGATGGATACGGATTACGTAAAATTTATTATGGCTGCTTGAAAAAAGTCACTCCGGTGTTTTTTCTGGAGACGGTAATATTATGGATATTTAGACAGAATGTGAACAAGGTCACACAGCTAGATGGCTGTTGGTTGAATAACACACTGGGCAAAAAATGCCTACAGGGCAAATAATGCCTAAAAGGTCAACTTATACACTACTACAGCGATAGTAAAATAAAAAAAAGTAAAATAAAAAAAAAATGAATATTAAAAAAAAAAAATTACAGTTGGTGCTGCTGAACTACTAGGAGCAGCAGATTAGCACACCAGTCCCACTCCCCAACACTGCTAGACTAATAGCACTGGGCTCTTATAGTAGTAGTAGTAGTAGTAGTAGTAGTAGTAGTAGTAAAACAACAAAAAAATAAATAAAAGCAGTCCTTACAAGGACTACTGTTATTGCAGCAGTCAGCAGATGAGATCAGAAGCAGGACAGCTGCCCACTGCAGCTACATACAGAGCACTGCAGTAGAAGGTAGATTACTAGCCAGCAAAGCTACCTAAGCTTAAATGTCCCTCAAACCCCTGCAGACTTCTGTCCCTCCAATAACAGAGCAGTATCAACACGATTACTAGCCAGCAAACTTTCAACTGTCCCTGAAATCACTAACAGGCAGCAGCTCTCTCCCTACACTATCTCTTCAGCACACACAGGCAGAGTGAAAAAAACGCTGCAGGGCTTCGGTTTTTATAGGGAAGGGGAGTGGTCCAGGGGAGAGCTTCCTGATTGGCTGCCATGTACCTGCTGGTCTGGGGTGAGAGGGCAAAAAAAAGCGCCAACAATGGCGAACCCAAAATGGCGAACGTCGCGCGACGTTCGCGAACTTCCGGCGAGCGCGAACACCCGATGTTCGCGCGAACAAGTTCGCCGGCGAACAGTTCGCGCCATCTCTAGTGGTGAGTAGTTTGTTAAAAATCTTAATGTAGAGGCTTTCAGGCCTTTTGAGGTACGGCACAGCCTTTCAGTTCTAACATTTTGGTCTCCCTTAATTCAACTACAGACTTATAAAGAGATTGCTATACAAGTTAATTTACTTACAGAAAAACCTAGAAAAAACATTTTACATATTATAGAGAAATATATCAGAAACATATTTTATACTATGTGCAAAAGCTGATGTAGAGTCCTAAGCCAATTGCAAATATGTTTAGTTTCATGGAGATTGTTATCTTGTACAGATCAAAACCTACAGAAATATTAAACCAAATTTTCAAAGTACAGCACCAGTGTACTACTAGAGTACGTCTTGCCCCCCTGCAAAAAGAATCTTCAGAGGGGCCAGCGCATTCTGATCCCTATCCTCCTGCCCACTAACCCACCATGCCCCTTCCCACCCACTCCCTGCCAAGACTTCACCCACTCTCCACCCAGACTCTGCCCACTATCCACCCATCTCTGCTTCCTCGCCATAGGTAAAGGGGAGGCTCTTGATGGCTATAGAAGCAGACCCCTGGCCCCCCTTTTCCCCAGGCTCTACTGCGACTGTTGGGTCTCTACACATTCTAATGAATTCAAAATGGCCGATATGTCTAAACTTTGCTAAATTTATTGTGTTTTTTTCTAAATACCAACTCAGAACATCAACTTTACTGTATCTTATCTCCCACATAAAATTAGACACAAAGATAAACCATCATGAATATGGATACCAGGTGCTTGGTGAAAAAATCCGCTGTAACAAAAACATTTATTCACACGTCAAAGTTGGCATGCGCATGTAGCACACCCTTGAGTGTACTTTTGCTGTATAGTAGATTTATGTGTGACCAGGCCAAACTGCTTGTGAGTGTCAATCAGTATCAGAGAAAGTTAGTCCCACACGAGTGCTGTACAATCAAAGTAACTGATTTATTTGTAAAGGAACACAGAAGTACATGGTGTTATAGACGTTCCAGCCTTGATGGACCCCTTGTAGTATATTATTATCACATGCACAGTATAAATAGCTACTACCCCACTCTCCGAGGATCTTCTTTTCCCTTGTGGTCTCACCCTCTCTCACCGGGTGGTAACTCCCTCTTAGTGGGCAAACTAGCAGTCAGGACAATCCCTTGGGGTCTTGTATCTTGGGTTCGATCTGGTCCTCACCTCACCCTTTCTGGGGTCTTGGATCTTGGCACTCTATCTAACCCTCAACTCACCCTTGTGATGCCGTTCCTGTGCTAGTGGCCCAAATGCCACGGGGTTCTAACCCCACTGTCCTCCTCGTTGGAGCGATGGCTGCTCACTATTTACCCTAGCTCACCTTTCACTCCTAGAGCGACTATAACAAATGCTTCCTTCTTCTAACTACACCTATGCTCCAGAACCAGGTCCCTTGCTTCTGTAATACCTCACTGGGAGGTGCCCAGCGGGGAAAGACCCAAATCCTTTAATGTCCTCCTTATTTATAAACTCTCCCTGCCCTCTAGTGGTGATTTACTCTAACTAAATTCTGGGGTCTCTACATGCATAAAAATTGTCGTGCGTCAAAATTATTCAGACGCCCATTGACTTTAATGCATTTAGACAAAATAGTCACTTGTATCAAAACTTTTGTTACTAGCTTAAAAAATTGACGCACGCCAAAATAATTTTGACGCCCATTAACTTCAATGCATTTGCTAAATATGTGGAATTTACAATGTGTAAAGTGTTTGATCCCATTATCCACAGACTGTAAACTTGGTGATAATTAACAATTCAAAGAGAATTCCCATTACATTTACGTATATAAATAAAGAATAAAGGAAAAAGGAAATACCCCTCAGTTCCCAACTGCTATTCCAATTATATCCAAATAGTATTAAGTCCTGTGCTAGATAGTGCTATCAGTATTATTAATAAATTCTTTAACCAACAATTAATTAATATCCATACGTAATTAATTATCATACAGATGTTGCTATAAAGTGCTCTTATTGTGAATTAATCAATATATTAAAGCTAGATAATAAAATCATCAATTTGATTAATCTCTGTAAATATATAAATTGATCATTACTAAAATTGTGCTAGTGCTTATAAATACCCAACAGTATATAAATAATGGAATGATTTAAAATGTGTTCAAAAAATTCATATATATACAAGATACAAAAAAAGAAATGAATATACGGTGGAGCTGTCCCGATTGTTATTAACTCAGTTTCGCTCTATCTCTGCCGGGGACACCGCATAGATGGAGAAGACAGGACACCAGGGACTGTGGTCATATGAATTACCTTCCCTATCTGTTTAGAGATATAACTTTCCTACGAGAGCATAAATCCAAGGTACCACCATCTTTGTGGTGTCCCAGGGTGTCAGGGAGCCGGGATGCTCCCACCAGGGAGGTTGTCAGGATCAAGGAGGAAGCCCACAAGGGAATCAAGGTCGCGGTATCCAAAGGGTAATCAAACGGTTTATCAAAGTCCAGGCAAGAGTTCAGAAGGCAGGCAGAATAATAAACAAAGTCCAAAGTCCAGGCAAGGGGTCAAGCAACGATCAGAAGCTAGGTAATATCTTAATTAGTTCACAGGAAACCCAGGAAACATGTAGAGAACGGATCCTATACTTGGGCGCCATTCTGGCGTCTTGGTAGGGTTTTTATATTTGAATTTGGCGCCATAGTGACGTCATCGGCGTCCTTGCGCCGACGTCGGTGTGCTGACGTCATCGCCCAGCGCCACTACCCATATGGCGGCCATGGGCGCCGCCATTTTGGGAGCGATGCCGGCAGGGGAGGACACGCCGCCCGGAGCTCCTGGAACTGCTCCGGGCGGCGATCGTGACACAGGGAGAGACAGAATGAAATTGTGTTAGCTGGCTGAATAAGAGAGAATTTCACAGGAATGACATCCACCTTGAAATCTAAATAATCTTCATTGGGGCTGTCCAGTTTAGTGGAGTTTGTTTCAGAATTACAGGAATATAAGGAACAACCCTACTTTCTCTTCCAGTGAGATTATATGGAGCAGACTTCCAACTGCAGGTCTATTCTACATTAAAGTCAACATGGCTGCCTGTGTGTGCTGATTACTGGAATGATGACTATGGAAGGTCTGCCTGCCAAGATTTTGGATACAACAGGTAAAATATTGTTTTTGTGAGCTGTGAAAACTGTCATGAATCTTCTTTAGAATTTCATCATTTTGTAGGGGGGATCCGCATGTTACTTTGTTGGCAATTGCAATTAACCCATTTTTAAGCAAAATCTGGTGTGGCAGAACAGTGCAGGTCAGCAGGGTTTAGGGTGCCTTTAAACATACAAGAGTAAGAAAAGTAAAGTAGGGAACTCCACCTGGTGCCAGGGGTGGATGTGTTGGACAGCTTGGAGCATCAGACCCCAGCAGTCAGTAGAGGAGCGTAGTAAGTGCTTGGGTGAGTATCTAGAGATGAGTTCAGAGATGAAGGGTGGGGCAGAGTTATGAAGTGCTTTGAATGTCAGGGTAATTAGTTTGAATTTTATTCTGAAAGGTAGAGGAAGCCAGTGCAGAGATTGGCAGAGTGGTATGGCAGAGGAGGAGCGGTTGCTGAGGTGAATAAGCCTGGCGGCAGTGCTTATTATGGACTGGAGAGGTGACAGTCTCTGGCAGTCTCTGGCAGGGAAGGTGAATTAAAAGAGAGTTACAGTAGTCTAGACGTGATATGATGAGCAAGAGAATAAGAATTTTAGCGGCATCTTTGGTGATAATTGATCTTATTTTGGATATTTTCCTTAGGTGAAAGTGACATGATTTAATAAGTGTCTGGATATGAGGAGTGAAGGACAGGGCAGAATGTAGGATAACTCCAAGATGTCCAAGTAGGAAATTTCCCTAATGGCTTAGGAAGTGCCACTTCAGTTACCTGTGTCCTGTGGGGGGGGAGAGGTTTTCCTAACTAGCCCGGGATAAATCTATAGGAGATATAATATAATAGAAGATCATCTTTGAACTCCACCTGGTGCCGGGGTGGATGTGTTGGACAGCTTTGAGCATCAGACCCAGCATCAAGCTTTAAACCCTAAACTGACCAAAAATTTAAAAAAAAAGTTGAGGAGCAGATAAACTATGAAGTGGATAGAAAATAGATAGTAGAATTTCATCTAGCAAACTTTTTAATTTCTTCCAAAAAGGAAGGGTCACTCAGCTGGAGAGGGACTCAATGCATAGCTTAATCCCTGTTATGTTTCCACAGCAGGGGATTCTGACCACTAAAAGCATATCTCACTACTGGTAATGGTTACCAGTCGTTTCTGTTACTGTATCTCCTCATCTTTTTATAGTACTCAAGAAAGTTCCTTCTGTTACCTGTTTAATAAACTTGGTTCTTAGTTAAGAACCACTGGCATCCATTTATTGTCTTAAACAGTTGTATCCATTTTATTATTACCCTTACTCCAACACCTTCAAGATGACCTAGTTGAGAGAAAAGTTTGCAAATATAACAGGGTTCTTCCCAACAACAGCTGAAAAAAAGTCATATTGTCAACCAGTTTTTATGCAATAGATCCCTGTTACATGTAACTGTTTCACTGAAGTTTAATTTGCTAAGTATCGGCTGAAGCTCTCACTCATACATAAGGCCCACTTTGGTTACATTTATGTGAATGTATTTGATTCGTATTTCCCTTTTAATCATCCAGTTTTGCCATATAACATTTTCCACTAAGGATTTAATTTATTCTTTTACCCCTGTATGTCTATCTTCCATTAGTCCAGGCATTTAAGTTTGGTTTCTTCTTCAGGAATTCTTATCTCAGATACAATGTCCTCAGATCTCCATACACCCGTAATGGATATTTCAAGGTGAAGACAGGTTCTCTAATCACAAAATTCTATACAAGAGTTGAATACAGGTATTTCATATTGTTATTTCAAAAAACAAAGAAGGAAAGACAGTCTTTTAAATTGACCTCAAAGAGAGTCGAAGGCGTGGATTACTGGTATCAATTATTTGAGAGAAAAGAAAAAGATAGTAAAACCCCCGCATTCCCTAATGAAGTCAATTAAAAATATTGATTTATTATGAACAATTTCTAAAATATACTGTGAACCAATCAATTAATATGAATTAAGTGCATGTGCTGGAATAGAAATAAATGCTTTTTAAAAACTTCTAATAAATGAATTTGATGTTAGACAAATTTCAAATAATTAATTCAAAAAGCAGAGAAATGCTTTTTAAGTGTATATTAGAATTGCTAGTGCTAGTGTAATATTAGGATTATCCGGTGTCCGTTGACAATTAATTCAGGATGCTGATAACTTATAAAGTGCTAGTTCTAAATTGATTGCAGACTCTGACTGCTTGTGGTTCAAAGTTGATAATATTTTAAAAGTGCTAGTGCATTATATAATGTAATCAAAAGGTAATTTATTCATCGAACAGTAGTTAAAAAAGAATCCAGAGCCGTCATTTAAGGAACATTGAGTAGGAAAGGAAAATAGTATAGAGGTGGAGAAGTCCCAAAGAAGCTGCTGCCTATTCATTTTCTATGCCCTGGGACCCCACACGGGGAGAAAGTAGTACACTGAGGACTGTGGTCAGTAATAAATGATCATATTTTGAATATGTTCTTTAAGTGAAATTGACATGATTTAATAAGTAACTGCATATGAGGATTGAAGAAAAGGGCAGAAGTTTGGATACCTCTAAGGCACCAGGCCTGGGGAGAAGGGGTGAACGTGGAATTGTTAACTATGAGAGATAATTCTGGGATGTTATGGGAGTTACTTGGGGGAAAGCCATTTGTGTTTTAGAGAAGTTTCATTTAAGGTAGCATTATGACATCCAAGTAGAGATAGTGGCCCGAGTTAGAAGTTCTGTGTTGAGATCAGGAGAGGAGAGATAGATCTGAGTATTGTCAGCATAGAGGTGGTAGTGGAAACCATATGAGTTGATTTGTTTGCCAATGGAGGAAGTATAGAGAGAAAATAATAAGGGGCCCAGGTTTGTTTGTTGGCCAGTGAAAGGCTGGTGTTAAAGGAGCACAGGGAAAATTTGTAGCTCCAGAAGTCAGATTCTAAGTAGGATTTAAGCCAGAGATACACGCGAGTGTCTTTGGAGAGATTTTGTATGAGCAGAATGCCAAGGTTGAAGCTGTTTGTGTCTAGTGCATTTAGTTTTGGCAGGAGCAGCGTATTAAGGGCAGTGGTGAATGTGCTGTAGTAGACAGAGGGGCGCATTAGGACAGGAGGTGGCTGAGCTGTTAGCATTAAGCGAAGAAGAGAGAAGTGACTAGCGATGGGCGAATTTACGAAATGGCGAAAAATTCGCGAAACTTTTTTTTGACGTCTGTGAATTTTTTTGGGCGAATTTTCGCAGGTGTTTCGCATATTTATTCGCTGACGGCGAATCGCGCAAATTCGCTGCGAATTTTGCGCCTGGCGAATAAATTCGCCCATCACTAGAAGTGACATGTCTAGTGTCTAGTGCAGGTTAATGTTTGGGGAATAGCATGGGAGAGGAGGGAGTTAGTGAGAGCTGAAACTGGAGCAGTTTGTGATCATAGTTACATAGTTACATAGTTAAATTGGGTTGAAAAAAGTCCATCAAGTTCAACCCCCTCCAAATGAAAACCCAGCATCCATACACGCACCCCTCCCTACTTTTAATTAAATTCTAGATACCCATATCTATACTAACTATAGAGCTTAGTATCACAATAGCCTTTGATATTATGTCTGTCCAAAAAATCATCCAAGTCCCTCTTAGAGTCATTAACTGAATCAGCATCACAACATCACCCGGCAGTGCATTCCCCAACCTCACTGTCCTGACTATGAAGAACCCCCTACGTTGCTTCAAATGAAAGTTCTTTTCTTCTAGTCTGAAGGGGAGGCCTCTGGTACGGTGATCCACTTTATGGGTAAAAAGGTCCCCTGCTATTTATCTATAATGTCCTCTAGTGTACTTGTAAAGTGTAATCATGTCCCCTCGCAAGTGCCTTTTTTTCCAGAGAAAACAACCCCAACCTTGACAGTCTACCCTCATAATTTAAGTCTTCCATCCCTCTAACCAGTTTAGTTGCACTTCGTCTCTGCACTCTCATTTATATCCCTCTTAAGGACTGGAGTCCAAAACTGCACTGCATACTCCGGATGAGGCCTTACCAGGGACCTAGAGAGAGGGGAAAATGTTAGTAAAATTGAATTAAAACTGTACCATATAGTTTTAGGGAATATGTAAACACCTGTTATCCTTAGAGTACTTAGGATGTTTTATGAGGTTGGAGCTAAGATAAAAATTTTACCTCCCAGCAACATGTAGTAGCAGATCTTTCTTTGAAAATGCCATTGGATACAATTAAAAACAGTACAATAACGATAGTCCTAAAAACTCACCACAGTCAAGAGGGGCTCAGATGCACTGCCCTCAGCCTTCAGCTAGGGGGCAGTATCCCCCGGTTGTTTAAGAGCAGGCACCTAGTGAGCAATCCTCAAAACAGGCATGTAAAAATCCGAAGTAGAAATTAATTTGAGTGCAAAAGTGTTAGCCTAGACTACAATTAAAAACACCCAGTTGCTTGCTTCTCATTGGTCTGCTGCCGGTCTCCTGTTGCTTATAGTCCCATTCCACCACCCAGAATGGGATGTTAAGGGCATATTTTACACACAGTGGCTTTAAGCCTAGACATTTCTGGATTAAACCAATAGTGTATACATCATTAATATAATTACATTTAAATATTTTAATAAAACCTGTAATTAACAATGTTCTGCCTTTATTTGCAGTCCTTCCTGTTTATCAGGATACGTGGTTTCATTACGTTGTATAGGTAAGTGTCAAAACATAGGATATAAATACACGTATGGGACCAGCTATTCAGAATACTTGGGACTTAAAGATTTCCAGATCAGGGGTCTTTCTGTAATTTGGATCTCCATGGCTTGTTTATTAAAAATAATTTCAGCATTAAGTATACCTCCAATAAGGATTAATTATATCTTAGTTGGGATCAAGTACAAGCTACTGTTTTATTATTACAGAGAAAAGGGAAATACTTTTTCAACATTCAAATTATAATGGAGTCTATAGGAGAAGGATTTTCCTTAATTCTGAGCTTTCTGGATAAAAGGTTTCCGAATAATGGATCCTATACCTGTAATGCAATAAATCCAGGCTTTAATATGAAATGCAGCCACATTCGAGTTAATTTTGGATGATTCAGACTGATTTATTGATGACATTGTATACAATTTGTTCACATTTGGATAGTCAAGTTAGAGTTCAGATTTGGCTCATTATTTGCCCCCATCTTTAAGTGGAGGATTCTGTATTTATACATATCCGAAAAAAACATGGATTAGGTGCCACCTTTAATAATATATATGTCTATAGATTCATTTGTACTTTATCGAAACATCTGTATAACCAGTCAGACAACAATCAGGATGCTGGGAGTCATAGACTGTGTTTGGAGAGGCTGATTAAAGACACCTTGGGCCAGACTTAATTTGATGAGAAAGGCTTATCTCCTAATTCAATACCAGATTCTCCAATAGAGCCAGATGCAATTCAATGAGAAAATGTATCTTACTGGTTAACACATGAAAACTCTATTGAAGTATATGGAAAAAGACTGGAACCGAATTAAGAAAAGCATTTTTTTCCACCTTAAATTGAATCTCATCCATAAATTTTCAAAAAAAATATTTTTTTTATCATGGTATTGAATCTGGCCCTATCATGGTATTGGATTAAGCCCTTTGCACACAAATTCCTTCATAGTACAACTAATACTTTCCTAGAATAAGCAGATAATGGTAAATATGTGGGGCTAAGGCAGTGATCCCCAACCAGTGACTCTTGAGCACCTTGAATGTTGCTCCTAGTGGTCTCAAAGCAGGTGCTTATTTTTGAATTCCAGACTTGGAGGCAGGGCTGGAAATAGGGGTAGGCAGAGTAAGCACGTGCCTAGAGAGTAAAGCTTGGGGGCGCCAGGCACGTACCTTTCACTGCTGCCTATCCCAGTCTGGTCTGCTGAGTCCAGATCATTGTGCTTGTTTGCGTGCATGTGCACGTACGCGAGGTAAGGGGGTGAAGTGGTGGGATAGAATGCATGTGCACTCACTCACGTATGCACATGCACCGAAGGGGGTAATGTGGGGGAAAAAGTGGGGGGGTTGGGCTACATTGATGGGGGTGCAAGATGGTATATTTGAGTGTGTTCCTTAATTCCTTTGCCTGCAGGCTGTGGTGTATCAAATAACAATATAAGCAGTCAAATATCAGGAGGATTCAATACTTCATTGGGAAACTGGCCCTGGCAAGTGAATCTACAGCACAGAAAAGGAGAATTTTGTGATGGGTCCATCATTTCTTCACAGTGGATAGTAACCGCAGCTCATTGTATAGATGGGTAAGTTGTTTTGAACCTCTTAAATTCCCCCTACTATTTTTATGTGGACAGATGTATTTGACAATATATATTTACAAATATAAATTATGGAAATTTAGTGTAAATATTTTAATTGTGACACATAACTGCTTGACTTTTCACCTACCTTAAGGGGTTGGAATAATGGAAATCAAAATAGCAGTAAGCACAAATATGAAGTATTAGTGCATAATAATTTTCATATCTTTATATCAACACCCATTGTAGGCTTCCAGGGCTACAGGTCAGCAAGGTGCCCCCTGGGCCCTCTCAATGGTATCCAGCCCATGTGAAAGCTAATAGCTGTTTTATTTTTACTATACTATATTATACATACAATACAATATGTAACCTCATCTTGGCCACCTCGTGTGCCATAGGATATACAGATGCAGCCACTTTGGTTTGTCTGTTTGACACAGAATAACTAAACACAGATATCCCATTTATCTCATTTGACACAGAAAACTGCGTCACAACATCCCATCTAATTAAAGCATTCACCATTGTGAACAATGGAGCTTTGGTATGCTAATGAAAAGATTAAATGCATTAAATGAGTTAAGATGACTTAAGATAACACAGTTTCTTCAATTACCCCTGAGTCATGACGCATTTAACTCACAAATCCAAGTGGCTTCATCTGTACACTGTAAATTTTGTACCATCCACAGGTCCTAAAGGGTATTGGGAATTTCTCTCCATGGCAGTGCCTCTACCTAGTGGGATCCATTAACACACCTACAGGTGGTCCCACTACGAACAAATGATTAAAAAAAAACCTTGCAGTAAAACAAATAGAACATCCAGAGTGTGAGCACATCCCAGCCTTTTTCATAGCAAACTTTTTACCGGCAGCTCTTTTATTCTCTCTGCTGCCTCCGAACTGCAAACAATTATTGGGGTCCCATTATCCTTGAGTCCACCAAGGGCATCACCACCCATGTGGCTTCTCTTTATAGCCGGGGGTCTTTCCTACAAGAATCCCAGCTGAAAACAATCACTCCATACTGAAGTGAAACCAGACAGCACTAAGCAGAACTGACCCTGAGCATATGGCAGCTCAGATTTTTGCACAACAATGACACCTTCTGGCTAAATCTGGAATCTACCAGGACACACTGCACAGGGACAAAGGACTCATCCCCCCTCCCAATTTAGGCCCAACACTTAGCTGGCCACAGCAGGGGATTTCAACCATGTGGAACTTTCAGACCATAGGGGAATTAAGCCTATGGGTTGCTACATATACATTAGGGTTTATGTTTTTTTGGGGGTCAAAACACAGCAAACTATTTCACTCATCCTCAATGGTAAGCAATGTGTTTGGATAAGTGAACTTAAGAAGTCATTTTAACTTTGCATATGCAATTAGATAAATGTAGAGATGATATAAATGTGTACCTTGCATCCCCTTCATTCCAATGGAGAGAAAAATTCCATGCATTGTTCTATAGTTTTATAAGAAAGACAGGAACTTGTAGGCTACAAGTGACAATGTGTAGATGCAGGAGAGAGGGAGAATATAGAGTGGCTCTAATATATGAAAATACAAACTTATAAAAAGTTAGGTGACCAAAGTCTCTGAATCTTCCCCTTAGTTGTCCGACCCAACGATCCTCGTTTCTCCTCGAGTACAAAACAACAGTCCAAAATTTTCTTTAAAGGTCAGCGCTAATTAAAAGCTCAAGGGAAAAGTATGATGAAAAAGAGAAAGAGATGAAATTTTTTATAGTGTAGTATTTTACTGGGAGTTGTAGTTCCACAACCAAAAAACTATTTAGTGCAGTTACCCTTTACAATTCACCACAGGTGGCTATTGGATGGGTACTTACAAATGTTTAAATTTAGCATGTGCACATCACGATTAGTGGAGAATAAAATTGTAGGATAATTCTTCTGAGCTGGAAGAGGTTAAAAATGCGCAAAAATAGTGTAAAACCCTTTTTATTAAATATCTTAAAAAACCAACTGGCTGCACTCACATTTCAGTAGTTAAAAACAGGCATATAGTCACTTATCTGTGCAAGTCTGTACTGCTGCAAGTCTTTTCCAGCGGTTGCTGTTGGGGTCCCGACCAGCGTTTCTGCCACAATACGCTTGCCGCTTGTTTGCTTCCTGGACGCTTGGATGTGACGTCAGCCAGCTATGCCTTACGCGTTTCGTCGCTTAACGACCTCATCAGAGGCTTCCGTACGTATAGTCCCCACTATGCCTCTTAAAAGGATTTGGTTGTCATAGTTACGCATCTACTCCATTATGATAGCTGAACTTCCTTCTTGTAGACGCGTCTCCATGGCAACCCTGCGCTAACCTCTACTATATTCTTCCGATTCCTCCTAAGTTGTCTCTCACATATGTTTCTAACTGCTTATTTAACTGCTTATTTATACATCACAAATTAAATACCTACAACTTTTAGTCAAATACATGTTCCATGAAATCGTTGCTAAGCCATTGCTCCCATTACTTTATGGATACAAGCATTAAATATAATGATTAAATTTAATGAATTTTAATAAATTAATTTAATAAATTAATTTAATTTATTTTCTAAATCGATTTAAGATGTTTTTATAAATTTTCTTAAAATATTTTTAAAAGGTTTTAAAAAGTTTTTAGATGATTTTAAATAAATTCTTGAATTTCTCAGTTGTCTTGATCTCTGTTTTTAAAAAACTTTAACTTTGTTCCTTCCAAATGTCTATAGATTAATCAATTATATTGTGACTTGGCATTACTATATAGCTCATTTAGTCGATATATGGGACGCTTTGGCAAAGCTCACTATTCATCTTTACATATTCTTAACATTCTCATTCAGTGTCACAAATTCCACATGTTCAAAGGTCTGTGTATTAACTTTTTCTAATTATAGGAAGGCTCTTAGGTTAAAATCTATATTTAGGCCATTTGGCTCTAAGGACTGTAATGTATAAATCCACTTACTTTCAGTTCTGAGTGTGTAATTTACTAAGTCGCCTCCTCTCCATTTTTTATTTATTGTTTCTATACCCCAATATTATAACCCTTTAGGGTTTTTTTCATGGTGTAATTTAAAGTGTTTAGAGACACTGTGAGTTTCAAGCCCTTTTTCTATATTTCTAATGTGCTCTCTTATTCTATCACATAGTTTCCTATTCGTTTTGCCGATATATTGTAGGCCACAAGGGCACTGTATACAGTATATTACATTTTCCATTTTGCAGTTAATACATTGATTTATCTTAAATTCATCTTTTGTGACAGTGGATGTAAAAGTTTTTTTCTTCAGTCCATATTTGCATGCCTTACATGAAACACAGGGATAGAAGCCCGCCCATTCTTCTTTGTTCCTTTTTTCCTTTGTTTTTTTAGTTTCCACATAATTCTTTGTTAGAATTTGTTTTAAATTATTCGTCTTTCTGAATACTACCGTTGGTTTCTCAGGTAGCATGACTTTCAATTCCTCGTCACATTTTAGCACTTCCCAATGTTTATTTACAATTTTCTTTATGTCTTTGGCCAATGAATTATATGTTGTAGAGAAAACCATTGTTTCTTTAGTTTCCATTATTTTTTCTTTTTCTTTTAAAAGATTTTGTCTATCAATTTTTTGTACTTTTTCGTAAGATTTTTGAACCGTATTTTTGTTGTACCCCCTCTCTCTAAAACGGTTACTCACAAAGTCTAATTGTTTAGTTAATATTTCTTCTTCCGTGCAATTCTTTTTAATCCTACACATTTGCCCAAAGGGGATGTTTTGTATCCATTGTGGATGATGGTTACTTGTGGGAACTACATAGTTATTAGAATCCACTTTTTTGAAGAAGGTTTTACAATTAATCTGTGATTTTTTTATGTAAATTTCTAAATCTAAGAAGTTTACTGATTCTTTATTTTGCTTGAGAGATAGTTCTAAATTTAAATCATTCTCATTGAGATTTTTTACATAATGGTATAGACTTGTTTCTGTTCCTTTCCATATTAGTACAATATCGTCAACGTAGCGTCGCCATAGGAGTAGGTTCCCGCCCTATATGACACGCTTCCCAATTACCCAAATGTAAATTGGCATAGCTGGGCGCGAACCTAGTTCCCATGGCCGTGCCACACGTTTGAAGATAGAACTTATCTTCGAACCAAAAGAAATTATGCTCTAAAATGAATTCTATACCCTTTAGTATGAACTCCTTTTGTAAAATTGGAACTTCTATATCATTGGCCAAATAGTGTGCCACAGATTTTAATCCTTGGTTATGCCTAATTGATGTATATAAGGATTTTACATCCAAAGTTGCTAGGATCATATCTGATTCCCATTTAAAATCCTGTAATACCCTAATTAACTATGTGGAGTCCCTTAAATAGGTAGGAAGTGATTGGACATATTGCTGTAATAGTATATCTATGTATTGAGATAGATTACTTGTTAGAGACCCAATACCGGATATTATTGGTCTTCCGGGAGGGTTTTCTAGGTCTTTATGTATCTTCGGAAGACAGTATAATACAGGCATCACTGAAATCATTAAATGTAATCATTATATTTAATGCTTGTATCCATAAAGTAATGGGAACAATGGCTTAGCAATGATTTCATGGAACATGTATTTGACTAAAAGTTGTAGGTATTTAATTTGTGATGTATAAATAAGCAGTTAAATAAGCAGTTAGAAACATATGTGAGAGACAACTTAGGAGGAATCGGAAGAATATAGTAGAGGTTAGCGCAGGGTTGACATGGAGACGCGTCTACAAGAAGGAAGTTCAGTTATCATAATGGAGTAGACGCGTAACTATGACAACCAAATCCTTTTAAGAGGCATAGCGGGGACTACATGTACGGAAGCCTCTGATGAAGTCGTTAAGTGACGAAACGCGTAAGGCATAGCTGGCTGACGTCACATCCAAGCATCCAGGAAGCAAACAAGCGGCAAGCGGATTGTGGAGGAACCGCTGATCCGGACCCCAACAGCAACCGCTGGAAAAAACTTGCAGCAGTACGGACTTGCACAGATAAGTGACCATATGCCTGTTTTTAACTACTAAAATGTGAGTGCAACCAGTTGTTTTTTAAGATATTTAATAAAAAGGGTTTTACACTATTTTTGTGCATTTTTAACCTCTTCCAGCTCAGAAAAATGATCCTACAATTTTATTCTCCACTAATCGTGATGTGCACATGCTAAATTTAAATGTTTGTAAGTACCCATCCAATAGCCACCTGTGGTGAATTGTAAAGGGTAACTGCACTAAATAGTTTTTTGGTTGTGGAACTGCAACTCCCAGTAAAATACTACACTATAAAAAATGTCATCTCTTTCTCTTTTTCATCATACTTTTCCCTTGAGCTTTTAATTAGTGCTGACCTTTAAAGAAAATTTTGGACTGGTGTGGCTCTATTATATACTTGCTCTGCTGCTGAGGGTCCTGCAAGTCACACAGGGTCTACTGTAATGGATGCCTCCATGCATATAAGGTTACAAATGGAGAGAGAAGTCGGTCTGTATAGGTTTCCACTGTGGGGATTTCTCTGGAGGAGTGGTTGATCAGAGTCAGTGGAGAATAAATCCAATAAACAATACCAAATCAGTTACAGGGAGAATAATATGGGTGATATATTTAACATAAAATAAAACCATAGCACAATGAGGAAAAGTTCTTAAAAGGCTACCCTGAGGATAAATTATTTGGGTTATAATGCCTAGAACAATTATGTTCTTCTTGCATTTAATCTGCTCTTTGCTGGCTAGTCTTACTGAATTTGCCCACCAGTAGAAGCAGGATTGTCCCTAAGTGCTCTGATTGGGATATTTTAAATAAGAAATTGTAATTGGTTGAAACAATTGGTGACTTTGAAGAGTGATGTCAATGGCATAGTCTCATAGTAAGGACACCTAGAACCTTTGTAATATTATGAAAATAAGGAAGGTTCTGCAGTATAGTGTGGCAAAGAGATAACAATAAATGTAATTAAATTAATTTATATGGTTTTCCAAATAATTACATAAATATAAAGAAATGCTGCAGTAAAAAAAAAAAAAGAAATCAATAATTTACACAATAATAACCTTACAATAAGCGAACAGGGCACACACTAACTTGGGCCCTCTGTGTCTATTTTGCCCTACTGTAGCCTCACTTATATACAGCAAAGATTGGCTTTTAGTAGTTTCTAGACAGCTCTCCTGAATTTGAAGGATCTTAGATTTCTCATCATTCTGTTAGTATATGTGTTTCCATGTCTCCTTCCAGAAACTGTCAGTCCTTGCCCCTTCCTGACTGATGGATTATGTATATTTACAGGAACCTATTCATTGTTGGTTTCAGTGAGCCACATCCTTTGTTAATGTTTATTAGATTTTAGGTGTGACATTACTTCTCCCAGACCAGTACCTTTGTCTTCTAAATTAGGGAGGACTCCTATTGTTGGTCCAGACAACCAGGTGACAATGAATAATGTTGTTTCCTCTCCCAGAGGAAAGGTTTTAGTGTTCATTAATAAAATGTAAAAACCATATCATATTATTACGATGTATATACATGTGACAGTAATCCTACAGTCCCCACCTAGAAGGGGAATGGAGCCCAAACGTCATGATTCCTCTTTTATAAATGTGGCCACAATAAAACATTTAAGGTTTTTCATGGTCCTAGTCTTCTAACTAGTCTTGCAAAGCAGCAACAATCCAAGTATTAAAAATATTCCTTGAATATAAATTAACATCTTCAGATGACGTTGTGGTTCTGAAATATCTCACTTTGAGTCCCACCAATTAGTTGAAGTTAGTTGAGTCTTTTGCATCTGTTGCACTTCTTGTCCTTTGTATCAGATGTTCAGGAGTCCTTTAAATTTCAACATGATCTGGGATGATACTGATAACTCTATCCCCAAGATAAATCGATCATTAAAAATTAACAACAACAAAAAAAATCAACAGGTTTCTAAACAGTTCTTTATTTAGTCAACCTGATACCACTTTAGGGTTACCTTCCCTGTTCCACTAACAGTTTTGACCAAGTACTGTATATTACTGGACTGGCCTTGTCAACCAAAGTAAATGGACCCCTCCATATTGTAGTAAAAGAACGTTCTTTTTTTTCCAAAGTCATGGACCATTACCAGATCCCCAACATTGTATTCAGTCTTCCCTTTTTATCAAAGTATTTTCTAATTGACCCTATATTCCTAGCAACAAATGTGTTTACGCCCTGTGCTCAGGTACATTTTTAACCCATGCATCTGTGATTGCGCCCTGTAAGAGCGGTGTTGGAGAGGGTATCAATAGGTGTCCAGGCATTAGACAAAGTGGTAGTTGGTTTGTCTGCAAAAACTGTAGTAAGCATTGTTTTTAACTTTGAGTTGTCCTCTCCACAATTCCATAATATTGTTCCTAGTAAACATGGCAATATCCAACAACTTCTGTAGCTTTGAAAACATTTGACCAGCAAATGCTGCTCCTCTATCATTAGCTACTATCTTTGGTTGTCCTGACCATAATTTGGATATCAAATTTTTAGCAACAGAACTTTCTGATTTCTTGTTGGAAAAGCTTCTATCCAATTGCTAGACACATCAATCACAACAAGGAAGTGAGAAAACCCCCAGGTGTTTTAGGAAGTGGACCAATGAAGTCTATTTCAATATGAGAGCAAGGACCCCCAGCAGGAGGTCTGATAGGATTAGGATTATTGCGTCTTCCATTGACTTCTATGGCACCTTGACAACTTTTACCTGGTGAATTTTTGAGGTTTTTTTTTCGTGGTTTTTACACTTCATAAATCGAAATTTTTTGTACAGAGTTTTACAGAAATATTAGTAATTTGTGGCAAAAATAGACATTTGGTTGTTAGTAAATAGGCCCCGGAGACTGTAGAATCCTGTGTAGTGTTTTTTTTTTTTTTTCAGAAAAGTGGCCCAGAATCATTATTGTCTTCTTTGTCATCCTTCTAACAATCATCATATCTGGCTTTGGCACAGAAGTAAAGACACCACTGCTAGCAAATTTTCTTGCATGAAGGAACTTTTTACACATGATAAACACACTTCTTAGAACATGTACACTACTGTAAGCCACAATTCCATGGAAATATTTTTGTAAAACAACGTTTTAATGATCCTTTTTAAGCTTAAAAGTGGACATAGCAGTGTCAGTGGCAATAACCCTGCCACGGTCTTCCTCCATGGTTTGATCCACTATGCACTTACACTATTCGTGGACTTCGTACGACATCCCAAACCTGAGTATCTCAAACCAGATGTAGGCAGGGTTTTTTTCAGTCTATGACAACATTTGTTGGTTTGTTTCACAGTTTATGACCTACCACTGTACCAAGAAGATCTCATGTTTGATACATTTGCTAGACCAATCTATTTGTCTCTCGCTAATTGGAAGGTTCAATTTACTGGCATCTTACATGAATCATTTTTCACACCCAATTTGACTTCTTACTATAAATATACCATGACATGGATGAATGAGAACATTCACAGATATACTGGCCACTTCTAGAATGTTAAATCTAGGGATTACCAGATACAATAAAATGAGACAAGGAGTATGAGGAGCTTGTCAACCTTTACAAATCTTTATGCCCTAAAGCCGATGTACAATTTGTAAAGAACAAAATATCTACTCTTTTTAAGAAAGATCTAAATGAATTCCAGGAAAAAATCTTACACCTCTGCTGACCATATTTACACATCCTTGACTTTGGTACTTTAACCTATGGTTATTCACAGTGGCAGGACCCCCAGACCAAACTTTTTGTTTTATCCAGAATTGAAACAGAATGGGGAAAGTCATGCATCACTCTGTTCCAATTCAGAATCCCTGGAAGAAGGAGTGAAAAAAAAGTTTCTCTTGCCCTGGTAAATAGTGATGGGCGAATTTATTCGCCAGGCGCGAATTCATGGCAAATTTGCACGATTCGCCGTCAGCGAATAAATTCACGAAACGTCCGCGAAAATTCGCGGAAAAAATTTGCCGGCGTCAAAATGTTTTTTCCGAAAAAATGGACGGCATCAAGAACGAGACGCCGTCGCCATTTCGCGAATTTTCCACCGTTTCGTGAAATTCGTGAATTTTTCGGTGAAACGGCGCAAATTCGCCCATCACTACTGGTAAACAGTTACCATCACTTTTAAATTATGCAAAACAAAATGTATACCTTTAAACATTTTTATTATACATTAATTGAACGTTGTCACATTTTTAAAGGATAACTAAAGCTTTACAGGAGAAGTAGGGCAGAAATAGTGTACATGATGTTTTGTGCTTCCGTACCAGCCCAAGGCAACCACAGCCCTTTAGCAGTAAAGATCTGTGTCTCAAAGATGCCCTAGTAGCTCCAGATCTTCTTTTCTGCTGATTCAAGCACATGATCTGTGCTGCTGTCACTTACTGAGCTTAGGGACCCACTCACAATATACAGTACACATAGAATAGAAATGTCACAGTATAAGGCTAATTAGTAAACCATTCAGATTACTGGTACATGGCAGTTTATCTACCAGCACAATTAGCATCAGAATTTAACAATCAGCCCTGTAACAAACCTCATTGATAATTGCAACAACCCCTAAGCTTAGCTTCTCAACAACAGCACACTGAGCATGTGAGTGTCACAGACACTTCTATCAGAATCCAAGATGGGAAACTCCTCTGACAGCTTTGAATGCCTGGACCATTACTACTATAGAGATGCTGAAGCTTAAGGCTAGATCATTAGGTCCTGTACATAAAATAGGGCTTTTGTAGCCACAGCCATTTCTAGGGTTTAGTTCCCATTTAAAACCATAGCTGCTTGCCATTCTACTGCACCAGCACCATTTAAATATGCTACATATCTGTCTCTGTTCAATTTGGCCTCAACAGTAGCATTTTGCAATGTAGCATCTTGCAGTTCCAATAGTCCATTTGGCTCACGTCGCCACTCAGCAGCTATAACAGAGCTTTGTTCCGTGTCCTCTCTGTCCAACATAGTTGCTGGCATGTAAGAAGCACCACTTGTGCGACATAGAAAGTTATGTAGCACACAGCAGGCCAAAACAACACTGTCAGTTTTACTCGGCGACAGATTTATGGCTGTGTGGAAAATGCGAAATCGATTAGACAGTATGCCAAAAGCATTGTCCGCCACCCTTCTTGCCCGTGACAGTCTATAATTGAAAATTCTTCTTTCAAATGACATATCTTTTTGTGGGAAGGGTGTTAGAATATGTTCATGTAGTGCAAATTCTTCGCCTGTCACAAAAACGTAATTCATTCCTTCTCTTGTGTCTGAATTGGATGGAAGCTGCAATTGATGGTTTTGTAGGCGTTGATAAAAATAGGTTTGTTCCATGGATTCAACACTCGATACTCTTCCATTTTTTCCCACATCGACCATTAAAAACTCATATTTAGCATTAACTATTGCCAAAAGTACAATGCTATTATACCCCTTGTAGTTTATAAAATAAGAGCCGGATCTGGAGGGAGGCTTGATCCTCACATGTTTTCCAACAATTGCTCCACCACAGTTTGGAAAATTCCAGAGTTCTTCAAAGTGCCTTGCTGTAGCTTTCCACTCCACTTCTGTTGAAGGGAACTATCAAAAAAAGGGAAAAATATTATAAGCATTGCAATATTACATTCCTCATACCAAATATCTAGCAATGGTTCAAGCCATACAAGCGCAGCTGAAAGAGAAGAATGCTCCCAAATGATGACTTCCTCATTGAGAAAGTTGTGGTATTTATACAAATGGCCTGAAGATGTCACTGTGCTCAAAACTTATACTGTGCATTCTTTCTATACAGCTTGTGGTGTTAGAGTTGCTTACTGTTTTGTAATGGCTGCATGAGCCTGCTAATAAAGCACTTTTATATTCTATCCCATCCTAGTCGCCAATTGGTTATGTTTTGGTAGCCGAGAATGAGTAGAGTATAACAACAGTGCTTTATTAGCAGGCTCATGCAGCCATTACACAACAGTAAACAAAATATAAAGAAAATCATACAAAAAATAATAAGTGAAGTAGCTGCCCTTCTCCACAAGCCCTCAGATAAGGATGATGCCTTTCGGGTTTATTGTTGCCTCATAGCTTAGATGAATGGCTGGATGAAGGGGACTCTGGAAAAGCTTTAATGACAGTGGGTATATTAATAACCATCATGAAAACCCTCACCCACAGCCATAACAACCACACACATAGCAAATGCATAGAATGTTGACCCTTCCTATAGATTTACCATATGAACAACATAGTGCATGGCCACCTATCATATCCCCTATTCATTTACCTAATTCATCCAATAATAACATTTCTGCAAGAGAAAAAGAACAACAACCCCAACAATATTCATAGCTTTAAATACTGTATGACTATGTTTATAATCTTATTACTGATGGCGTTTTATGCAATTTTCCATTATTTCGAAGTTTATATTTTTGTACAGGTATGGGATCCATTATCTGGAAAACCATTATCCAGAAAGCTCCAAGTTACGGCAAATCCATCTCCCATACACTCCATTTTAGCCAAATCATCAAAATTTTAATAAATTATTTCTTTTTCTACCGTGCACTTGATCCAAACTAAGATTTAATTTTGGAGGCAAAACCAGCCCATTGGGTTCATTTGGGGGTTTATTTATCAAAGGTCGAGTTTTAAAATTTGAGTTTTCGATGGTATTTTTCAACCATATATTTTTTTCGAGATTTATTATACCCCTAGCTCAAATCTGAAAAAAATACCATCTAATACCTGTTGATGTCATGTAGAAGTCAATGGCAGAGGTCCTATGAACCATTTGAAGATGTTAATAGCCTTCATAATGTTCAAGGTTTTTTTTGGTGGGTTTCATATGAAAACTCTGTGAATTTGAGCGATTCAAGTTTTTTGTATGCCTGAAAACTCGATCAATTCGAGTATTCATGTTTTTCACCCCGACTACACTGATTCAAGTTTTTTCTTAAATTAGAAACCATTCAAGTTGTGAGTTTATTCAAGTTCATTTGAAGTCTAAAAAAGCTCACAAAGCTCACATTCAACCTTTGATAAATAACCCCCTTAATGTTTAAATGATTTTCTAGTAGACTTAAGGTATGACGATCCAAATCAGAAAGACCCTTTATCTAAAAAATCCCAGGTCCCATACCCGTAATCTAGTTAAATTATTTGTAAATGTTACATACATCTCTGCTTCTTTATTTATACACTTTTAGATTCATATTTTGAAAGTCCTCTTCTTTGGCACACTTCAAAGCACTTTTGTTTATGTTTGCTTCCAACAAATGTATTTTTTTTTTTTTTACAAAAACTCAGTTGCTTCTATTCTATCACACCCTAATAATCAACATAAATACAACAAAAAAAAGAGCTTACCTTTAAATATGCTGTTTTTAGGGCTTCAAATATAGCATTACATGTTTCTGGAATGATATGTCCCAAAGACTGTGCAGAGATTCCAGTAGGAATTTTTAAATCTTCCAATGACCTCCCTGTTGCAAGAAATTGCAGTGTTGCAATGAGTCTCTGCTCTGCAGGTATAGCTTGCCTCATGCACGTGTCTTGTTTTGCAATCAGTGGCGCTACAGCTTGTAGAAGGGTCTCAAAACTGCTGTCCGACATCCTTAGACAGTTTTTGAAATCGTCAGGGTTTCTTCCTCTCAGCTCGTTCAATGGCCCCGTGTGGGACAACTGTTCATGGTTCACAAGCCACCGTTTGCTACGCACTGATCTCTTCTTTTTTTTCTTTTGTATTGATGTGAGCAAAATTATAGCAAGGGCAGCTCTCTGCTTTGGACTCATAAATGAAGCCATTGCACGGAATGTTTGCTGTTCGTTGGCAAGCGAAGGAATCTTCTATGAACTGCAATGATTAAGGGAAATACATCACTTCCTATTTCCTCTACATATTGCTTTCATCATAAGTTGATATTGCATTGTAGATTTATAATCTTTTTGTACCTTTGGCAATGTCACAATAATATCTTTTTACATAGTCCTTCTCATTGGATGGCATATTGTATGATTAATATGATTGTCAATCTCAGAACAAGCAAATGTGCCCATGTATGGCCAGCTTTAGACCTACAAAAGCTGGCCATACCTGGGCAGGGTCCCGGTCTCTGCAGAGTAAAACTGTACGTAGCATAGAGATATTTAGAGACTGTTGGAATGGTTTCTCCCTTTTTCTGAGAGCAATTTACAAATACATTTCTCTGTCTAGAACATCTAATACTGCATTGACTTCAGTGAGGAATACTTACTTTAATACCCTGATCCAGGCTACTTATTTACTCATTAAGATCAATATGATTAACAAGATCAATATGGAACTTCTGAAAGGTCTTAATATGTCATCTGGTCTCTACTTGATCATTGCCTATTCTAACGAGTCCAAGCTCTTTTACCAGAGTCCCTGAATCTGAGTTGGACAGTGGTGTTTCAACTCTCGTTCTACCTATTTCTTCACCATAAGTTCCTGTCTTAATATGAACAGACACTGTAGCAGCAGCATAATTATTTAAACTGGTATTGTACTGCTTGGGCTCTAGCAAATTCCTGTTAGCCTCAACAGCACATTGATTTACATCTGGTGTATTAAACCCTGCTACAATGGCACCCCTTTGTCCTAACTGCTCCTTCAAATCTTGTATCTGCTCTTGACATTTTGAATGGCCATGGTTTCTAGAAACTCACAGATATCTAATGGTGTCCTCTGAAACACTAGTTCTGCATTCTCTTTGCGCAATTTTAATTTTACTGAACTCTATTAAAGTGTCCCATGCTCATGGAAGATGCACAAGCAGTATCTGTAGCATTTCTGTTTTATCCTTTAAATCAATCTTCTCTAAAAAGCTATTTTATTCTTTGATAGCTTTATACTTCTCAACAATCCAGAATGCAGTGAATCCTTCCTTTCTTTTGTGACAATCACTTTTCTTTCATTGCAATAGCCACAAACATTTAATTTAATACCAAGGAGGATCCTCTACCTCCTACATGCACCATACCAGCTCCCACTGTCCGACTGGGATGCCAGGGGCCCACCAGAAAACCCTAGACCATGGGGCCACCAGAAAACCTTAGACTGGGGGCCAACTTTCCAAACTATTATGCTTCCTCTCCTCATTCTTTATTATCCTAGTCTTTTATATCTACTTAATATGCTCTATTCTTCCATTATTATGGCTCTTTTTTCCCCATAAAGGAATAGGGAATGACCATGAAATAGGCCAAATGGTTAGACGCAAGAGGCCCACCGGGAGTTTTCCTGGTATTCCAGTGGGCCAGTCCGGCACTGCCAACTCCTCTCTATTTTTATCAATATCTGAGTATAGAAATGGAAGCCTAATTTATGTTCTATGTATATATTTCCAATATTAGTAATCTCAATGCCACCCTCATATCTGCCTCCTACCTGGTTTGATCAATCATGAAAATAAGGAAGGTTCTGCATTAAAGTGTTGCAAAGAGATCATCAAACAATAAATGTAATTAAATGATTTGGAAAATATTTACATCAACACCAATAGGTAAAGTAGTAACAGAAATTAATATTTTACACAATAACCTTATAGTACACACAACCATATAAAACAAATGTACGCTATAAAGACACACACTAACCTAAACAGACATATATGGAAACAAAACACAATAGCCAACCACCCAAATATTATTCTACACCACCCCTTATCACACTCTACTAATTCATACAGCTTAAATATACCTCTCCTTAGTTTCCGATAAAAGGCTGCTTTGTGACATCAGGGTTCCCTCTGATCTAGTGATCAGTTCTCTCCTGGGCTCTGTGTGTCTACTGTGTCCTGCTGTAGCCTCACTTATATACAGGAAAGAAGCTTCTAGAAGTCTCTCCTGATTGGTGAATGATGCTAGCTCATCACAGTTAGAAACATAAACGTTTCCGTGTCTCCTTCCCAAAACTGGCAGTCCTTGCCCCTTCCTGAATAATGGATTATGTATATTTAAAGGGACCTATTCATTGTTGGTTCCAGTGAGCCAGACACTTTGTTAATGTTAATTAGATTTTAGGTGTGACATTACTTCTCCTAGACCAGTGCCTTTGTCTTATAAATTAGGGAGGACTCCTGCTGTTTGGCCCAGACAACAAGGTGACAAACTAACAAGGCCGTCTAGAGTGGCTCCTCATCTTTACTCCCTCTATATTACTCATTGAGAGGACCAGTTGGAATGTAACTTGTGCTGATGTGTGTTGGTGCAGTGTTGGAAACCAAGATTACGATTTTAATAGAAATGTGTATTTATCATTGATGCAATCAAATTCTGCAATGTGAGTTTCAAACAATTTCCTGATTTTCTATAAGGTCTCATTCAGATGCTTCAGACTGGAAGGTATTTGCTGGGACACTGACCCTGCCACATTACAGTGACCCTGGTGGCTATTTGGTGGAAGCAATATTTACACACCCTGGTTATAAGTCCTATGATAATGATATAGCGCTAATGAAACTTCAAGATGAAATAAAATTTGATAGTAAGTATACTTCTTTATTGAAATGATTGGATAATTATTTGTTTCTTTGCAGTTTAGACAAAGATAAATGATATATGTGTGACCCAGCAAGTTGCTTGAAGATATAAGAGATAACAGAGAAGTGGTGGAAGGGTTAGTGTCTGTTCTGCTTGAATTTCTCTAGAGAAATCGGAACGGGTGCCATATCTCCACATGGGTGGGGTATTGCTATTTGACTTCTGGTTCCTGATTCTTTAGTGTTGAGCATCAGGAATATGGACACAAAGCCAGGACCAGATGGGCTTTCAGTGCACATGCTCTTTTTTGGCTCCAGGTAGCCAAAGACTGGACTTTCAGTGACTAAAGCTGGGGGCACAGGTCTAGTATGAGGGAGCAGGGCCATTCTTGGGAGCCTAGTTGCTATGGTGGGAACTTGTGCAAACGGGTCTATAATTTGCTTTACTTCACCTTTAAAGAACTGCTTGTATCTAAAGTTTCTTAAAGTTTCTTAAGTTGACCATCCATTCATATATATCCATGTATTAAAGAGTGAAGTCAACTTAAAATATTTTGTTTGTATATAAACATTTTACACCCCTTTTCTACTAAACTTCTTCACATAATGTTCTTTTTTTCACCTTTTAAAATGTAATGAGATACAGGCTGCGCTGATATGTAACTGTACAATGCTAGTGATGCTTAATGGGGAAAATATGCTTATTATATTCGCTTGTTTTTGCAGATTACACTCAGCCGGTGTGCTTACCCAATTCTGGAATGTTTTTGGAAGCTGGCACGGAATGTTGGATATCTGGTTGGGATAAAACCTCTGAGACAGGTAAGAGAAGTCAATACTTCATTCTCAGTTTACTTAAACCAACTCAGATGTTAAAAACATAATTTTGGTATATAAGTAAAGATGAAGTTTGCACGTGATTCACAAGTGGGCACAAATATGGTTTATCTATTGATGCAGCCCACAGAGGGAACCCTGGAATTATCACTGGCTTGAAGATGACCGTTGCGCCAGGGTTCCACTATATCAATAGTTGCACATGCGCACAATTCATCAAATGAGAAGGGACAGACACAGTGGTGCCAAGAGCATCTATAGGGGAGAGCTAGGAGCATCTTTGAAGGCAAGTAAAGAAAATGAATGCCTTCCATACGAGCAACCTGCTGCTACATTCGTAAATAAAGCCTATGAAATCCATTTTACAGTGTGTTTCAGACACTATTACAAAATTGAAACTTGTCTAAAATTGGAAATCTGAAAAGTGAAAGTCTTCAACAAACATAGCCATTCATTTTTTTCAGTTCTGTACTATCTGGCACAGTTTTGCTTACAAAAGAATGGTAAGGGATCCCTTATTGCTTTGTAGTTTTGAAAAACGGTCCGCACACACCAATATTGCAGTCGGGGATTGTGCCCCTTTTATTAATGCCACCAACAATAAAAGGGGCACAATCCCCGACTGCAATATTGGTGTGTGCGGACGGTTTTTCAAAACTACAAAGCAGTAAGGAGACCTGGCTAGGTCAACGGAGGACCAGCACCACTACGCAGAAAAGTGGAAGGAGGTGTGCGGTAATAGAAAATCTCACAAGGGATCCCTTATGCCTGGAGAATTGAAACACTTAGATGTTTAAAGCTCAATAAAGTAGATTTAAAATATACAGTGCCGCAAACACTCTATATTATGCAGTTGGGGAGCTTACCCCATACAGGTTGGGTTTAAGGCTTTAAGTAGTGTGTATACACTGTGAATTGTATCCTGAAGAAGGGAGGGTGTACCTTCCTGAAACGTTGATACTGTTGATGAAGCAACAAATGGGGTAAGCTCTCCAACTGCATAATTTTGAGTGTGTGTGGCTCCGTATATTTGCAGATGTTAAGGGACCAAGCCAGGTCAGCGGATAGCCAGCACCACCAGTGCCGTGCTTGAGACAGGTGTGCGATGGATCTTTTTCATGTAGCATTCTACTTGGCAACATACTGTAGGATATTTTTTAATTTGCACCTGGGACAGTACAATATGGTATGTTGAGTACTTGTTTACAGATCAAAAATGTGGTGCATAGTCCAAAATTTCATATAAAAAATTATGATCTGTGGACATTTCAGTCCTTACTAGGATCCTTGAGAAAGGTCCTAGTAAGGACTGAAACGTGGGACATATGTACAATGTGTGAAATTAAAAAATGTGATTTTAGGGAATGCTGAGCTGGAGATCATCATTTTTGATACACAGCATTTTTTAAATTTTTTTGGAATTGATAATATAGTGCTAGCACTTGATGGACTTTTTTTTCTTTCAATTGCAGGAAACTTTTCGTCAGATCTGAGTCATGCACAAGTAACTGTGATTGACTCCAATGTATGTAATCAGTCTGATATATACAATGGGAGGTTAACATTTTCAATGCTATGTGCTGGTGATCTTTCAGGAGTAAGAGATACTTGCCAGGTAAGTTGACTCCAAAATAACTTATCAGATGTTGTGCAGAGTATCCAGACCAATGTAAAATAATATCTATTAAGGGGGTTATTTATCAAAGATTGAATTTTGAGCTTTTTTAGACTTCAAATGAACTCACAACTTGAATGGATTCTAATTTAAGATTAAACGCGAATGGAAAAAACTTCAATCAGGGAGTTCGGGGTTAACAACAAGAAAACTAGAATTAATCAACTTGTAAGCAGAAAAAACTCGAATGCTTGAATTAATCAAGTTTTCGAGTGAAACCCTCCATAAAAAAATCAAACATCATGAAGGTTATTAACATCTTCAAATGGTTCAAGAGACCTCTGCCATTGACTCCCACATGACCTCCACAGGTTTTGGATTCTAGCTATTTCCAGGGTTGGGGTATAATAAATCTAAAAGGTTTTTTAACCCGAAAAATTGATTAAATCTAAAAATATATATATATTTCTTTTTTTTAAAAAAAAAAACTTGGAAAATTTGAGGTTTTTGTAACCCGAAAATCGATTTTGACTCAAAAATACCCTCTAATTTTTTGTGGAAAACACAACTCAATCCTTAACAAATCTGCCCCTATGTGTAGTGCATGATAGTGGTAACATTTGTTTTATTCAGCAAGAGAGACATACATTTGGAGCAGGCACCTCAAAGATTCCACTTCATGGGAGAATTATAATAAAAATTACAATGCATCATGGTCAAACCAAACTCTAATTAGCTTGAGCTCTAAATAGTGGATAGTGGCATTGTACTTCTACCAAAAGATCCCAAAGCCAAGCTCTTCTTCTCAAAAAAATGCATGGTGGAGATAACTTTAATTTACTGGGGAAGTGGGGGTTTCCTGGTCCTTTAAAGGGAATGTAAAGGCAAAAAATAAAATCCCATTTTTACTTTATTTAATGAAAAAGAAACCTATCTTCAATATACTTTGATGAAAAATCTATACCATTTTTGTAAGAACCGTATGCAGTGAAATTCCCCCTTAATTTACTTGCTCTGATTTCTGTGGATAGGAAACTTCAGACTGTCCCTAACTGCTCTGCAGGGAAACAATCATACTTTCAAACAGAAGGGGAAGCCCCTCCCACCGTACTTATGGAACTCAAGCAGCTTTGTTTGTTTCCCTGTAGAGCAGCCGGCCACTGTGTAGAGATTTGTATCCGCAGCATTCAGAGCAAGTAAATAAAGGGAGAATTTCACTGCATTCAGTCAGGTTTCTTATAAAAACAGAATACAAAAAGGAAAAATTGTGAGAGCACTCCATGGCTTAATAAAAATGTACTAAAATACATTGGAAGTGCTACTGATCTGGCCAAATTAACTACAGACATAGAAAAAAAGAAAAATTGATCAATGCCCATTCCTTTGTCCCCTGTCATATCAGTAATCTATGCAGATGCATGTATTTACAAAGACAGGGGTTTTTTTAGTTACAAAATTATGATCATAAGATTGATAAGCCACCATACCACGTCAAGGTAAAACGGTACACATTTATTATTGGGGATAGGTTTCTTTTTCAGCTAATATAGGTAAAAACTGGGATTTTATTTTTGCCTTTAAATCCTCTGTTTCGAACTCCAGCTGCAGGGACAAAGATCATGGAGCCAGATTTAAATGGATAAACTGGGATTATTTGGAGTTTTTTTTTTTTTTTGCTGCAGCCACTGGTTCTGTAGAGTTGAAGAAAGTTTGTATTAAACAATACAAAAACTATAAAATCCACATTAGATTACATGATAACACAGGACCCAGTGCAGTCTGTATATTCTGATTATTAATCACTATTGATGTATCTGCTTCTGGCAGATATTACATGACTTGTGCTGTTTTGATAATTTATGACGATACCTAAGCAGCCCAGACCACACTGAGCATGTGCACAGTCTTGGTCTTGCAAAGATGTATAACAAAGTTACAAGATGGTGACCCCCTGTGGTCAACTTTGAAAGCATAAATCGTTGTTTTATTAGGCTTCTGGTTCAGTACGTTCATGTTTATGTTTAGTATACAAAATACAGCATTTCTGGCATTATTCTATTTTAGACTTTAGTTTCCCTTTAAATATGCACTTTGCTTACTCACTGGAATATTACCTCCCCCCCCTAAAAGTTACATCCACAGTTATTGGAAAAGAATACCATGTAATCAATGTAGCAGACGTTTCAGAAGAATTTCTTGTCTAAGTCTGTTAATCAGCTGGTTTTTACTACATTGTTTCAGGAGTCACAATCCATAGTGCTAAGAATAACAAATAGATACTATTAGATGCTAATACAATCAACACCTTGCCTCATTGTGGTCTCTGACCACATGCTGGTTATACTAAAGGGATTCCAAGGTATTTAAACTTTGCATAAATCATTCTGAATCGAGAAAGCCAGTCGGATGACTAGAGAAACGTCTTCAAGAGACAATAAATACAGCAAGTCCGGTTGATTTGACTTATTACTATATATATATATATGAATGAGAACCTTCACAGGTAACAGATTGTATGTATGTATGTGCTGGATAAATGAGCTTTTGCCTTTGCATCCAAATCTTCTGCATTTACATATCTATGAATAAAGTTGACCTGGTTAATTTATTGTGGGAAAAAGAAATATACTGACGTTTCAGCATTATCTTAATTATATCCATAGGAGGACAACGGAGGAGCTTTAGTAACCTACACAAACTCCACTTGGTGGCTTGTTGGTGTCAACAGCTGGGGAGATGGTTGTTCCCGAGCCAATAAACCTGGTGTATATGGGAATATGACAATGTTTTTGGATTGGATTTATTCACAGATGAGGGTAAGAAACATATTTATACAGGACTTTTTATTTCTATTCTGATCTTCAGAAATCAAATAACTCCCACTTAAAAACATTGCCTAACTAAAGAAAATGTAATTCTAAGCAACTTTCTAATATGCCTGAATATAATGTTTTTTTACTGGCTCCAAAGTTATTATGAAAAGTAATTACTATGGTCAGGGTCATTAGCCTGGTATCTCCCCAGTTCACCTAAGAAGGGGCACGAGCCAGGGATGCCTGCCACCCCCTTCCGCTTCATTCTAGCAATCAAGTCCCTGTCCATCACTCACATGCTCAGTGGGCTCTGATTGGCTGTTGAGAAGCTAAGCTTAGGGCTCGTCACTAATTATCCAGCAGAAAATGAGCTTCCCCTGTAATATAAGCTGATGCTACAGGTTTGCTGATTATTAAATTCTGATGCTAATTGCACTGGTTTCTGTGCTGCCATATAGTAATTATCTTTTATCGCCAAAAAAATTGCGAAACGGCGAAAAGTTTGTGATATGCATTGAAGTCAATAAGCAACAATTTTTTTTGGATGTGCGATAATTTTTTACACGCACAACTTTTTTTTTCTCACTCCAAATGCATTGGCTTTTTTTGTCTCAGCGACTTTTTGTCCGGAAAACTTTTAGTCCAAATGCATTTGTTCAAGTTATTTCTCACTCAAAATGCATTCAAGTAAATGGGATATCACTCCCAACTTACAGAACAGCAGTAAAGAGTGACTGAAGTTTATCAGAGCACAAGTCACATGACTGGGGGCACCTGGGAAACTGACAATATGTCTAGCCCCATGTCAGAATTCAAAATTAAATATAAAATAAAATCTGTTTGCTCTTTTGAAAAATTGATTTCAGTGCAGAATCATGCTGGAGCAGCACTATTAACTGATTCATTTTGAAAAAAACATGTTTTCCCATGACCGTATCCCTTTAAGAAACTAGAAGGATTTGATCCTATGGGACCTTCAATACCATGATTTATGATGACTATTTATTATCACAACAATCTCCATATGTTAAAGCTTCACGACAAGTGAAGGTACAAATACAGGCGCAACAAATCAATATTTATTACTTTTGCTATTTTGTATAAAGTGTAATATAGCATTACTGGCTGAAACATGTAAGCAATAAAAAAAGAACTTGCAGTTTAATCAGGTCTTCCTTGTCTATATATTATCACCCCAGATCCATTGTACTGGCGTCTTATGAAATCATATTTGCTGCTTTACGAACACTTTAATACATCTTGAAAATGCTGGCCTTTACCTGGGCTTATGGCACAACTATCAGAGGATCAGGGTTTGTGACAACACAGTGGGTCAAGAACCTAATGTAAAACTAGGGGAGATTGTGGATGCACACCTAAGGCCAATTTCAAAAAGTTTAAAGCCCTGTCTAAACGATTCAAGTAAATATGCAAGTGCATGTAATTTTGAAACAGGGTTCTTTTTGTTACAAAGTTATGATCATAATATTGATAAGCCACCATACCACGTCAAGGTAAAAAAATTACATGCACTTGCATATTTTCTTGAATCGTTTAGACAGGGCTTTAAACTTTTTGAAATTGGCCTTAGGTGTGCATCCACAATCTTCCCTAGTTTTGTATTTGCCAAGAACCTAATGTAGCCCATTGGGAAACCCCAGTGCTGGGCCAGATGATATTCCTGAGGTCCAGCCAGGCCTGAATTTGTGGAAAGACCACCACAGGAGATAAAATAGTTTTTTTTAATCTCCCATGTGTCAATCCCCAGCTGATGATAAAAATTTGTGTTAATACAAGGGAGCGTCAGTGGGCCTAAGGGTGCCCGCTATGTAAATCTGTCCCTAGGTCCAGTGTCCTGCCATATTGCACCTCCCCAGACTACTCTCTATTCTCCTCTGCTGATCACTTGCTCACACTCATTCCCAATCCATCATATCTCCATCCCTATATGTTGCTCACCTCCTCCAGCCAGACACTACCTTACTGCTCCCCTCTCAGGTTGCACCTACCACCTCATTGTATCCTAGGAATCCATCTCTGCATATATCTAGTTCCACCTAGCTACAGTGCTGTCACAGAAATACTGTAAGTACCACACAGTGCTATATCTAACCATGGTGCCCCAAGGTCCCCTCCCTGAAAAATGCATGCTGGCATGTACCTGGCTGAAATAACTTAATGTGGCTCCAGTGGGGCCAGGTGCAATAACACCCCCATCCCAGGTAGTTATACTACTGGTACCACAGTGCAGTGTTATCAGTTTCTGGCATGGGTAGATTTGGCGCCTAGTCGAAAGTAGCACATTTTGCCTACAACCCTCTATTTATACCACTAGGCACAGAAAATTGCTTTGGAAAGCTCATTTGTTTGTAAAGCAAAAGTAAAGCACCCCCAAGTGACCACATTTACTTACCTGACCCCCCGGGCCGGTGCTCCTATCAGCAGAAAACTGTACCAGCCTGCTATTCCAGCGAGCACAACAGAGCGATCAGCCTCCTGCTGCTTCTTTCTTCAAATTTCCCGGGGCAGACACATGCGCAGTAGAACAAAATACCCGTTTTTTTTGTTAAAGTTCAGATTTTCGCTCTACTGCGCATGTGCAGCCTTGAGAAGAAGGAAAAACCCGGAAGAGGATCGCTCTGTGCTGCTCACTGGAATAAACCTGGGCCAGTGCAGATTTCTGCTGATAGGAGCACCAGCCTGAGGTGTCAGGGAAGTACATGTGATCACTTGGGGTGCCTAAAGATTTTTTCATACTGGAATTTGTCGCAAATCCTGTGAGTGCCGCTATCTGCTACATTTGACTGTATATATATTTCTAAAACATTTCTAAAGCTTTGGGACTCCAGCGAACCACAGTGAGAGCCATTATCCACAAATGGCAAAAACATGGAACAGTGGTGAACCTTCCCAGGAGTGGCCGGCCGACCAAAATTACCCCAAGAGCGCAGAGACAACTCATCCGAGAGGCCACAAAAGACCCCAGGACAACATCTAAAGAACTGCAGGCCTCACTTGCCTCAATTAAGGTCAGTGTTCACGACTCCACCATAAGAAAGAGACTGGGCAAAAACGGCCTGCATGGCAGATTTCCAAGGTGCAAACCACTTTTAAGCAAAAAGAACATTAAGGCTCGTCTCAATTTTGCTAAAAAACATCTCAATGATTGCCAAGACTTTTGGGAAAATACCTTGTGGACCGACAAGACAAAAGTTGAACCTTTTTGGAAGGTGCGCGTCCCGTTACATCTGGCGTAAAAGTAACACAGCATTTCAGAAAAAGAACCTCATACCAACAGTAAAATATGGTGGTGGTAGTGTGATGGTCTGGGGTTGTTTTGCTGCTTCAGGACCTGGAAGACTTGCTGTGATAGATGGAACCATGAATTCTATTGTCTACCAAAAAATCCTGAAGGAGAATGTCTGGCCATCTGTTCGTCAACTCAAGCTGAAGCGCTGCAGCAGGACAATGACCCAAAACACACCAGCAAATCCACCTCTGAATGGCTGAAGAAAAACAAAATGAAGACTTTGGAGTGGCCTAGTCAAAGTCCTGACCTGAATCCTATTGAGATGTTGTGGCATGACCTTAAAAAGGCGGTTCATGCTAGAAAACCCTCAAATAAAGCTGAATTACAACAATTCTGCAAAGATGAGTGGGCCAAAATTCCTCCAGAGCGCTGTAAAAGACTCGTTGCAAGTTATCGCAAACGTTTGATTGCAGTTATTGCTGCTAAGGGTGGCCCAACCAGTTATTAGGTTCAGGGGGCAATTACTTTTTCACACATGAAAATGTAGATTTGGATTTCTTTTCACCCTAAATAATAAAAACCCTCATTTAAAAACTGCATTTTGTGTTTACTTGTGTTATCTTTGACTAATAGTTAAATGTGTTTGATGATCAGAAACATTTTGTGTGACAAACATGCAAAAGAATAAGAAATCAGGAAGGGGGCAAATAGTTTTGCACACCACTGTATATATATATATATATATATATATATATATATATATATATATATATATATATATATATATATATATATATATATATATATATATATATATATATATATATATATATAGTTTAATACCGATGGAGTAAATTGGATTGACATCACAGGGTTTACAAAGTAAACATAAACATCACAACATCCATTTCAAAGGCTAAAAATGTAACTGACATTGGAGCCAAATGTCAAGATAAAATTAGCTCGTGTGCTATGTCACTAACATATAATAAGCAGAGAACACACCCAGCAGCTGCACCAGAGCTCTGAATACTGACCATTGGTCTGAGATCCTGACTAGTGTGAGCTTTCAATTTCTATTTATGTGCAGAACAGACCAATGATTTCTCTGTAGGGTCTGTCACTATTTCATTACAGCTATGGGATTCATTATTTGGAAACCTATTATCCAGAAAGCTCCAAATTACAGGAATGCCATCTCCCATAGACTCCATATTATCGTAATGATCCATATACTTAAAAATGATTTCCTTTTTCTCTGTAATTAAACAGTATCTTGTACTTGATTGCAACTAAGACATAATTAATCCTTATTGGAAGCAAAACCAGCCTATTGGGTTTATTTAATGTTTACATGATTTTCTAGTAGATTTAAGGTATAAAGATCCAAATTTCAGATAGATTCATTATCTGGAAACCCCAGGTCCTGAGCATTCTGGATAACAGGTTCCATAACTGTAACAGCAGAATATAAAGCAGAATGACCCATTGGGGAATTCATATACACAACTTGACTAAAGGTGGCTATACACAGGGAGTCGCCAAACGAGCGGATCTCTCCCCGATATGCCCACATTGAGGTGGGCGATATCGGGCTGATCCGATTGTGGACCCTAGGGCCAAACGATTGGATCAGAATGGAGGTCATATGGGCAGTCGGATCACGGGGCCGCAACAACGAAATGATGCGGCCACTATCTGACGGGATTTTTTAACCTGCCTAATCGAGATATGGTCGTCTTTCAGCCAGATATCGATCGTGGACACCCGTAGGATGACCCCTCACATGGGACAATACGCTGCCGACGCGATATGTCATCATCTTTTATTGGCCCGTGTCTGGGGGTCTTTAGGGGCCACCAGGAATCCCTTCTCTGTTATAACCAGAGAACTGGTTTAATATTAAATATACCTGTGAAGAAAAAGATAGCAGAAACAACAGCTTACATTAACATAGTAACATATCATTCAGAGTTTTTTTTGTATTGAATATTAAAATAAAAAGTATTGGCTTCCAGAAATTGTTGCAAATGTTGCAGTTTAGGCAGAATTGAAAAAATGGTACATTTCCAAAAACAACAACATATTAAACACAATAAACATCCGACGGGTTATATTCTAATGTTATCAGTGAACTTTATATATTATTGTAGGGTGACATGCAACCATTCAGCACACCCATGGGGAACAGTCTTCCAGTTTATATATTGCTAGAAACAGTGACGTAACTAGATTTTACTGGGCCCCACAGCACATTCATTTTAGAGCCCCAAACATATCCAGAGATTCGCCTGTTTTACCAATACAATTTGAAATTGGTCATATTTCGGGTCTCATGGTGCCCCCTGCAGCCGAAGGGTCTGCTTCCTCTATAATTACGCCCCTGGCTAGAAAGTATTAACAGGGAGATTCCATTATTATAAACTAAATATTTTATTTCCGTCACTAAGAAAACTACAAAACACATTTTATCAGCCCGGCAAAGATTCAGAAGTCTGAGTCATGTCCAAATAGCCCAGGGGTAAAAACAGAATGTTACATTCAGTTGCTAAAAGCAGAACTAAGATATCAGAAGAAGCGATTTGCATAAAAATGATTATACTTACAGTTAATAAAAGAGATAGGAGTAACCCACCCCACTGGTCGCTCGCCTACACTAAATCGCTTCCTGTTCTTGTGCCGAGCCACCTGACATTTGCCTCTGGTGAATCCGTGCCTAACTAACAAGCACCCAGCGTGTCCACATTTGGCGCATGTTTGCCTGCCGCATTTGTGTTCATTTGACTGGCGCCTGCGTCTATTAGATGCTGATTGTTCTGCTCTGCTGGCTATTGGTCTTTTCCCCTGTCCATTGGTCCCTTTGAACTTAAATAGACCCTTCCTTCCTCCCCATCTTGACCAAGATGGCTTCTGTGTATTCAGTTCCTGCCTAAGCTTTGTTTGTGATTGTTATTCCGTTTTTGACTCCTGCCTGCCTTCTGACTCCGGTCCTGCCTCAGCCCTGTCCAAATTGAGTTTCTGGTTTTGACTCCTGCCTGATTTCCATCTCCAATCGCCCGAACCTAGTCTAGCCTTGACTTCAATTCCACTTCCTCCTCATCTCTACGGCGAGTATCCTAGATGTGTTCAGGTTCCCTGTCGATTCTGCAGCAGAAAGCCTGGGGCCCCAAAAGGGTGTCAGTGAAGACTAGGATCGTCAGGGGTTACCTTGTTCACTGAAAGATATTTGTTAGCGGTCTTCTTCAGTTCCTTGTTAACTATCATTACAGTTAGCTTGGGCCAACAATGGATCCCTCACAGGCTGCTGGTACAGCCACGTCTCTGGAATCTATTCTGGAAGCTCTTGTGCAGCTTTTGGAGACTCAAGAGGCTCAACAAATGCACCTTGCTCAGACTCTCCAGCATCTTTCTACTTGTCTTGATACTTTACAACTGGCTCAGCAGATGCTTCAACCTTCTGTGCCATTTGTTCCCTCGTCCTAGCCTCCTCCTATTAATCCACTGTCTATTGGAGAGGCTTCCGCCAAGTTACCCAAGATTTCAGCACTTCTTCGTTATTGTGGGGATCCAGAGACTTGTCGTAGGTTTTTGAACCAGTGTAATATCCACTTTGAACCTTCCCAATTTCCTAATGAAAAAACTAAAGTAGCTTATGTCATCACCCTGTTATTTGGTAAGTCCCTGGCATGGGCCTCTCCGCTGTGGGAGAGGGATGATCCCTTGGTACATAACTCCACTGCCTTTTTGTCTGCCTTCCGTGGGATTTTTGATACTCCTGGACGTAAGGAGAATGCCTCCAGCCGTCTTCTAGGGATCACTCAAGGGTCTCTTTCTACAGCGGCATACGCCATAGATTTTCTCACATTGGCAGCTGAAGTATCATGGAACAATGATGCTCTGGTAGCTGTTTTCTTGAAAGGCCTCAATGAACCGCAGCAACCAATAAGATGTTTGAACAGGTGACCAGTAAATGCCACCGGCTGACTGGTTGCTATGTGTGACTGCCCCTTGGCAAACTTAGAGACTTTTATTACATAATCCCCTAAGTCTGTTACACTGACTGATCCAATGTGAAGAAGTAGTTAGAAACACTGATAATAAAATATATAGAGGGTAATTAATCAAAGGTTGAGTGTTATAGAGTTGTTTATACCTCAAATGAACTGGAATTAATTTGAATGACCAAAATCCTGAAACTCAAATTAATCGAGTTTTCTGGCAAAAATCTCTGAAAAAAAACTTGAACATCATGAAGCCTATTGACATCTTCAAATGGTTTAAGGGACCTCTGCCATTGACTTCTACATGATCTTGACAGGTTTTAGATTTTTCTAAGATTGTTTCAGATTCAAGCTATTTTCCAGGATCGGGGTACAATAAATCTCTAAAAATTTGAGTTTTTCTTAACCCAAAAATGTGAGTTTTGACCAAATAATATGAAAACTCGAATTATCATGGAAAACACAACTCAAACTTTAATAAATCTGACCCATAATATTCAATAATCCATGTGAGAATAAAAATATGTAGATATGAGATGTGCAATGAAACTAACTAGTGCATTGACTTCAATGTACTTTTCTTAAAAAAAAAATAGCAACAAAAATTAACATTGACTTGCATTCTGCACATGTTTCAGGACAGATTTACTCATTGCTGAAAGAAACCTACTGTGTCTATTAACTTGACAGTTGCATATGACAGAGAGGTACCAACAACATAGATCACTTTGCCATTAATTTATTAAAAGTTATTTCTCAGGGGAGGTTTGGGGCACAAGCGTGGAGCCTCTTAGGCCAAAGCCCATGGGATTGTTGGGGCAGGCTGTTATCTGCATCTAAGTAGTAAGTACAGGCTCATCAGAACCTTGCATGTCTGATGGCCAAGCTAGGGGGCTTTCCAGGAGATGCCCATGCGCACCCACCAACCCCAGCCTCTGGATACAACCCCACCAAGCAGAGGTGTCACAAAGTGATCCAGAGGGTCCAAAATATAGGGTGCAGTTAAGCTGTAAATGGAGACATGCATTTCTCAACATAGTAGATGATGTTTTCCATGCACCATGTTGCCCCAGTAAATCAGTATTTTTTTTTTTTGCTTTAGTGATAGTGTGCTATTCTTATGATTACAGATATGGGATCTATTATCCAGAAGGCTTGGGATATGAGGCTTTCCGAATAAAGGGTCTTTCTGTAATTTGGGTCTCCCTTAAGTCTACTAAAATATAATTTCATTTTTTTAGAGTCTAATCCACACTCTCTTCCATTCAGTCCTGACGCCAAGAGTTTTTTCTAAGTTCCCCTTGCATATGGTGTCCATAACACTGTCGCTTGCCCATCCCTTCATTCCACCTCTAAAGCAAATACAGTTTTCGATGGTGGAGCTGGGCACAACATCACTCATGAGAACTAAGCAGCTAAAGGTTAAACAATCAATCTGCTGTCAGGAAATGTATTTTAATCTTCATTGTAAAATCTGCAGAAATACCGATGTTTTTCTAGTTTATCCAGTTTGAATACTAGCACAGTTAAGTCACATAACTGCTTGGGATTCTTTGTGAATAGAAGGCCCAGCCTGTGACAGGTGTTATGGAGGGTGTTTCTCCTCTCTATGCAGGTTATTGAGCAGCTTCATTCCTTAGAAGATGTGATGAAGGTGTTGAGAGAGAGAAAGAAGAGAAACGCAAGAGCTGAGAAACATATTTCTGAAAATTGGAGTATTTTCTAAGAAAAAAAAGTTATCAGAAAAAGAAGAATTAATATTCCAGGTAATCCAATGGTTATTCTAGGGGGGATAACAACAGACAGTAGACAGTAGACCCAACACCTGGGATGGTGAAAGGTAGGACAAGTCTGTATAGGGCTGGTGGAGGAGGTCTATTCTGATATATTTTCAATTTATGTTACAGGGTACAGTGAACTAAAAAAGTACAACTACATATATCAGGCATAATCCCTCTCAACGTTTAGGGACAAGGTGTAAAGAGACTCTGTTGTAACAGGTTAATGGGAAAAGACAAAAGCTTATCATTGAAAATTTGGCATAAGCATTTAGTTCTCTTCTTCTCAGATACATCTTAGAGTCATGAATCTCCTTTTGGCCATGGTATAAATGAGTGGTTGACTTTTTTAGTTGGATATCCAGCCTTTTGTCAAGTCTCTGCTATTTCATAATAAGGTTACAGAGAAAAAAATCAGTGTATCTGTAATAGTTTCAAGTATATCCGGGACAGCAAAAGTAATTGTCCCAACCCTCAAACTAACTGACCTTCAAGCTGGGCTTTAGTTGTATCTCGCGGAAATGAATCCTTCTGCCACTTCTGTATCTAACTGTAGAGACTTAAATTTATGGATCACCTGTATTATGTTTTTTATTCATCTTCCTGTGAAGTGTTGTAAAGCTATATAGAATATTAAGTTGTAAGATAAACATATTCCATAAAGTGTCTATGAACAGATTAATAGAGTATACTGAACCTGCTTAATTTGCATCTGTGTTGGTACATTGGTCCAGGGCTGGAATTAGAGGTAGATAGAAGCCTAGGACACAGCTTGAGAGTGAGAGGACAATTTGCGTGGGATGTTATAGTTCCTATCACTTTCTCCAACCCCTCTCTACATGTAGCACTAGGCATGGAATGACTGGTAGGAGGTTGGCTGCAGCAAAAAATGGTGAGTAGTTGGTCAGGTTTGGTGGCAGTTAGCTTCAAACAGGTTTATGGTGGAAGAAGGGGTTGGGCGAAGGTTTGCTTTGGGCATCGTTGAACCCTGTAGTTCTCAGTCCAGTTCTGCATCTGTCTGCAGCTAAGTGGATGTCTGCAATAACACTGAGAACTAGTAGATCAATATGTTGGCTTTTTCAAAGCCAACATAATAATATTTAGTCGAGGGTAAGAAACATAATTTGATTGAAGTTTGAAGGTTTCTAAATATTTCTTCTTTTAAAGGGTATGTAATCCCCAAAATGTAATTTTGCTCAATTAAAGAAAATCAATTATTCTTTTACCATCTACAGTAATTGAATCTGATCCTATGAGCCATATTCAACTCGAGGAGAACAACTCTTCTCCTAATCCAATGGTCAGATTTTCCCAGAGAATTGAATGGAGTTTTCACTTGATAAACCTTGAGATTAGTTATTCTCACTGAACCAAATCAAGCCCTGTGTTTGATTTAGGAATGTGCCCAGAATCCTGATTGTAATAGACATGTGTGGGTTTTATTTGTAGAATCACACTGGGATTTGGAAGAGTAGCATAGTATAGTAGTAGTAGATAAATGCAAGGCTTTAGTTGCACCCAAGAAGTACTTGGAAGGGAATCCTCTCAGTTATAATTTTATTTGTGTTTTTTAAGGATGAAATGAGAATGAATGTGAGTCTGCAGGAGGGACCCTAACAGGTAAAATTTTGTTATAGTGTGATTACTAGGGTCGGTGTGCTAGGGTCTAGAGTCTAAATGTTAAAATCTCAGAATTACTAGTGGAAAAAAACCTCAGTTTTCAGGATTTGTTAAAGCCTGATGCTGCAAAAAGTCAGAATGTGAAAACCAGGCATCTCAGACTTACCGAGGTTGTATATCAATGGGAGAGGTCCCTATCCTATTTGGAAGTTTCTATGGTCTGCGCTGGAATTAGCCTGAAAATCAGATTATTTCAGACTTTTACGGGCAAAATCCAAAAATTTGTGCTTTTCGGGGAAAAAGCCTGAAAAAATCAAGCGATTAGATTATATAGGTTTTCCCTGATCCAATTAAATTGTGCTTTTTTAATAATAAATAAGTTCCAATTGTGGATTCTAGTTTGGTCAGAATTTTTTTATTTAAATAATCAGAAAAAATTGTATTTTGATAAATAAGCCCCCTCCCCGTGTCAGTTGTAATTCCAATCTAGGAATCTGTAGAGACATAAGATTAATAATTCAATGAAGTCTAATTGTACATCTACTAAAATGTAGACTGCCCCTTTAAAGCTTTTCTGCCATCAAAACAAGTGCCAGAACATACAGTCTATTTCCCAGACTCACCCGTTTGCAGAGACAAAGGCCTCCTACGTTGATACTGAAGAATGCAGTTTTTTTAGTTCAATATAACATCACTAACTAAATGTAAATGTTTGATTTTACTCAAGTGCCTTCAAAAGGTCAACTTTGTTTAGATTTAAAATAGATCACTGCATCCCGTAAATGTGAAAGTTATGGTCTATTTTGAAGTCAACACTCCATATTATATAGTCAATTATAACAAAAACATACATTTTGCAGCAGGTGGTTTCCAACTCTTTGTTTTTAAACCTTCTTTACGTTGCAATAAAGACTCAAATACATAGAAACATCATTGTAATAGTCAAAGTTGTGCTATAGTTCATAAGGGGCGTGTAATAAGGGACACTAACCAGGAATTAAAACAGACTGGTCTTTAGGTTGGATCCCTAGTATTTACTTGGAACTTACTAAGGGACATTTATTATCTGAGACCCATACATGGGCTGACCGGACAACAGATCACATAGTCAGGTCGCATATGAGGGGCCACACACAGTATAGATGAATTTTTAGTGTTTGTTCCATCAATAATGGTGGTGCCTCTTTATTTCCTCATCTACCCATGCACCATGAACTGGCCAATATTTTCCACTGAAAATTTTTTAAACTTGCCTGATTCCCAAACTGATCAATATCGATACTAAATGGAAATGGCCACCCAGGGCCATAACTAGGGGTAGGCAGGAGAGGCAGCTGCATAGGGCAAATGATAGGGAGGCTCTGGGCAACTACATCTAAAATTGTATTCTGCTTACCCTACTCTGTGTTCACACCCCTCAGTCTTACTCCCATTCCTTCCCACTGTCAACCCTCCATCATTCTCCCCTTCCTCCTGTCACCCAACCTTCTGTCGCTCTCCCCTCCCTCTGTCCCTCTTCCCTCCCTCCCCTCCATGGCTCTCCTCATCCTCCCTCCCCTCTGTCACTCTCCCCTCCCTCAGTCGCTCTCCCCCCCCTACCCTCCGTCGCTCTCCCTTCCCTCCTCTCCTTCGCGGTCCGGCACGCATGCGGGGGTGGGGCTTAGCTGCCTGGGTTTCCTAGGGAACCCGGCTCTGTTGCCACCATACACCTATCAATAGTTGTAGGAAATATGGCACAATAATGTTAATACATGTATGACCAGCTTTTGAGGACATCACACTATGAATTGTTATAGAAAAAAAGCATAATTATTCATGGTTTCTATGACCACAGGACAACTTCCAATACGTATGCTTCCACTTTAAGATTTGTTTATGTAAAATAAGTTGGTCACAACTATCGTCATATACTCTTGCCACAGAAAAGAAGGGGAGTTCGGTACTCAAAAAACCACAATGGTGACCAAAAATTTAATTAAAAATAATTAAGGTTTATTTGAACAAGATCTCTATTGTCTTATGCATTTTGTATGCCTGTGATAGAAGGGGTTTTAAACCCAGCTGTAACACTATCCCACACTATCCCACAGCGCCCCCTATTTTTCTATAGAAGTTGCTGAAAAACGTAGTTATAGATGCAAGAAAATTCCCTAGTTAGCATTCTACTGATCAAAAACTTTATTACAAATGCAAAAGAACTGACCAATGATAATTGTTTCCCAGAGCAGTGCAGTGCCATTTACTACCCCAGCTCATGTTGTACGAAACCCGTGAAAGGTGTTGTTGCAATAAACTGTTTTTTGTTTTTAATTTTTTTTGTGACCTCTGTGGGTGCTTGAGTGTTTAATACAAAAACAGTTTATCTTCGGCACAACACTTGTTAATTATAGGGTGCATTCAATCCCAGGCTGCTTCAAGCCCAACACAATAATGTCTTGGATAAAGAAGCACACCATACTTCTGCTCCTGCCTTTAAAGCATTTATTGCAGCAGAAATGTGGCGCAAGCTTTCAGGGATAACCCCTTCCTCAGGTGCATTACACACTTAGTGGAGACATTGCATTAAATACCCTTCAACCCCATGTTATTGACCATTTGCTCCATTCACTCACCTTCCTTCCCGTCCTATGTTTTTGTTATAATTGACTATATAATATGGAGTGTTGACTTCAAAATAGACCATAACTTTCACATTTACGGGATGCAGTGATCTGTTTTAAATCTAAACAAAGTTGACCTTTTGAAGGCACTTGAGAAAAACCAAACATTTAGGGGCCGATTCACTAAGGGTCGAATATCGAGGGTTAATTAACCCTCGATATTCGACTAGGAATTAAAATCCTTTGACTTCGAATATCGAAGTCGAAGGATTTAGCACAGATAGTTCGATCGAACGATCGAAGCATAATTCCTTCGATTGAACGATAAAATAATTCGAATCGTACGATTCGAAGGATTTTAATCCAACGATCGAAGGAATATCCTTCGATCAAAAAAGTTAGCTAAGCCTACGAATCCTTCGATTCAAAGTCGTAGTCGAAGGTCGAAGTAGCCCATTCGATGGTCGAAGTAGCCCAAAAAAAACTTCAAAATTCAAAGTTTTTTACCTTCGAATCCTTCACTCAAAGTTAGTGAATAGGCCCCTTACATTTAGTTAGTGATGTTATATTGAACTAAAAAAACTGCATTCTTCAGTAGCAACGTAGGAGGCCTTTGTCTCTGCAAACGGGTGAGTCTGGGAAATAGACTGTATGTTCTGGCACTTGCTCTGATGGTAGAAAAGCCTTAAAGGGGCAGTCTACATTTTAGTAGATGTACAATTAGGGGCCGATTCACTATGGGTCGAATATCGAGGGTTAATTAACCCTCGATATTCGACTAGGAACTAAAATCGTTCGACTTCGAATATCGAAGTCGAACGATTTAGCGCAGATCCTGCGATCGAACGATCGAAGGATTATTCCTTCCATCGAACGATTAAATCCTTCGGATCGAACGATTCGAAGGATTTTAATCCAACGATCGAAGGAATATCCTTCGATCAAAAAATCTCAGGCAAGCCGATGGGGACCTTCCCCATAGGCTAACATTGACTTCGGTAGCTTTTAGCTGCCGAAGTAGGGGGTCGAAGTTTTTCTTAAAGAGACAGTACTTCGACTATCGAATGGTCGAATAGTCGAACGATTTTTAGTTCGAATCGTTCGATTCGAAGTCGAAGTAGTAGTCGAATGTCGAAGTAGCCCAAAAAACACTTCGAAATTCGAAGTTTTCTTAATTCGAATCCTTCACTCGAGCTTCATGAATCGGCCCCTTAGACTTCATTGAATTATTAATCTTATGTCTCTACAGCTTTCTAGATTGGAATTACAACTGACACGGGGGGGGCTTATTTATCAAAATCCGATTTTTTCTGATTATTTAAATAAAACAATTCTGACCAAACTAGAATCCACAATTGGACCTTATTTATTATTAAAAAAAGCACAATTTGATCGGATCGGGGAAAACCTCTATAATCAAATCGCTTGCTTTTTTCAGGCTTTTTCACCGAAAAGCACAAATTTTGGGATTTTGCCCATAATAGTCTGAAATAGTTCAATTTTCAGGCTAATTCCAGCGCAGACCACAGGAACTTCCAAATAGGATAGGGACCTCCCACATTGATATGCAACCTCGGTAGGTCTGAGATGGCTGGTTTTAAACAAGTGCTATGATTGGCTATTTGGTAGCCCCTATATGGATTGGCAGCCTACAAGAGGCTTGACAGTACACCTTGTTTTAATATAACCAAATGCCTCCAAACCAGGAATAATAAAAATAAGCACCATGGGGTTGGTGAGCAACATGTTCATCCCAAGCCACTGGTTGGGGATCAATGCCGAAGACCAATTGGGAAAGCACCCTACCATAGGGCAGATCTTACAGACAATGGAGTTCCTGAACAGCAGGTTATGTTAGTCCCCTATAACAGCTAAACTTAGTGGTATGGTACTGAAACTTATAACAGGTGGTTTGGTGTAAATGCCAAGTGCAATATATATAATTTCCTACAGAGAAACAACCGTTAAAATTCTAAATGTTAGTATTTTATTATCTTTTTTTCAGGTGCTGAGCATATTAAAAATAGTTGTCACTACCGAAATTGTTGGAATGGAGTCCGAAGTGGTATATCATTTACTTCTTTTTATATCATCTTGGTATTTAACTGTATTATAGTCCACGGGTCATTATAAAAGCTGTACCATGGTAACAGTATATACAGTACAAATGTCTTAAAGGAGAAGGAAAGCTACAGAGGTACTTTATTGCCAATAGATTAGCTGCAATAGTGCAAGCTAGAATGCTATATTTATTCTTTAGAATGCTTTACTATACCTGAGTAAAAAGCTCTAGAAGCTTTCTGTTTGTTTAGGATAGCAGCTGCAGTATTAGCTTGGTGTGACATCACTTCCTGTCTGAGTCTCTCCCTGCTCACTTATAGCTCTGGGCTCAGATTACAGCACAGAAGGGAGGGGGGATAGGAGCAAACTGAGCATGCTCAAGTCCTAGCCCTGGAGGTTTAAGCTGAAAACAGGAGGACTGATACAGAAGCCCATGAGTACACAATAGAAGGAAAGAGGACTCAGAGCAGCATTACTTTGAGGGTTTACTGGTGTATTTATATAGACCTTTCTGATAAAGCTTACTTAGTTTAAACCTTTCCTTCTCTTTTAAACCTTCATTAAACTGTGTGTGATCCGTTATGTGGAAACCCATTATCCAGAAATCAAATGATATTTAAAAATGATTTCCTTTTCTCTGTTATAATAAAATAGTAGCTTGTACTTGATCCCAACTAAGATATAATTAATCCTATTACAGGCAAAACAATCCTACTGGGCTTATTAATAGGGATGTAGCGAACTGCCGTTTAGGTGTTCGCAAACGCCGTTCGCGAACACCGGCAAAAATGCGAACAGTTCGCGAACAGTTTGCGAACTTCGAACACTCGCTAAAATCGTTCGATTCGAACGATCGAAGGATTTTAATCGTTCGATCGAAGGATTTTCGTTCGAATAGAACGATCGAAGCCATTCGATCGAATGATTTTCATTCGATCGAATGCTTACAATCGTTCGAACGAATGGAAATCGTTCGATTTAAGCGGTCGAAGGAATCGAATGGTCGAACGATTTTTGTTCGAATCGAACGCGAACTCCTATTGGCGAACGTCGCGCGACGTTCGCAAACATTCGGCGGACGCGAACAGTCGAAGTTCGCGCGAACTAGTTCGCCGGCGAACAGTTCGCTACATCCCTACTTATTAAGTATTTAAAATAATTTTAAGTAGACTTAATGTGTGGAGACCTAATTACGGAAAGATCCCTTATTCGTAAAGCCCCAGGTCCCTAGCATTTTGTATAACAGGTCCCATACCTGTATAGATTTTTATAATTTTATAATTTTTAACAAGTTTTATCATTTTAAAAAGTTAACAGACAGGGAAACATTTTAAGGCAAATGAGTGAAACAGAGAAAAATTATTAAATTGTTGTTATTTTAATAGGCCTCAAAATGAAAAATTTTCAAAGTATTTACATATTTATTAGAGCACAAATGGAAAGCTTTTACCTCTCTAGATTTCATGAACTAGTGTTCATCTCAGGATATCTCTTTTAGCAGATATGTTGAGGATAGTGGGGGTTTAAAGGTGAGATTCACTTTAAAGTTAACTTTTAGCAATTATTTCAATTGGTCTTCATTTTCAATTGGTTTACTACTTCTTGTGACTCTTTCCAGCTTTAAAATGGGGGTCACTGACCCCATCTAAAAAAACAAATGGGATCAGTGGCTACAAATATATTGCTATTGCTATTTTATATTCCTCATCTTTTTATTCAGGCCTCTCCTATTCATTTTCCAGTCTCTTATTCAAATCAGTGCTTTATTGCTAGGGGAATTTGGAAACTAGCAATCAGATTGCTAAAATTACAAACGGGAAACCTGCTGAATTAAAAGCTAAATAACTCAAAAGCCACAAATAATAGAAACTAAAAATCAAATGCAAATTGTCTCAGAATATCACTCCCTACATCATACTAAAAGTTAATTGAAATTGGTGAACAACCCCTTTCAGTTTGGCAACTCAGATAAAATGCCTTTATTGTGCATATATGGCACAGATTCCTGATTGCCCAACTATATTTATCATTTTGGTACATTTTTGGAATTTTGTATTGATGTTACCACTTAGGTAGCGATGTGTATTGCACTATATAAGTGCGATAATAAGCAGCGTAGTTGGCTTGAAATGCTGCTATCTGGAAACTGTGCAAAATGTGTGCAATAAAGGCATTTTATTGCAATTTAAGTAAATATCCTTGGCGTTTTGTCCAGAATATTTATGCTGAAATTTGCATTTGCAATATTATTTTACAAGATATTCTGTTTAAATCAGTTAAAATGAAATAGAATTAATCTGCCCCTTTGCTGTGTCTAATCTTGATAATCTGTATGTTAAACTGTTACACTAAAGGCAAATACTTTGGGCTCATTCTTTGTTTGCTTTAAATTTACCCTGAACCAAGTGCAAGTGCCAAACACAAGTGCAATGAATCTGTTTGGTTACACACACAACAATGCAGTCAATCATCAGCCAAACAGGTTTATTGGGTCCTCTGCCTGATCTGCTCATTACTGAAGAACTGGTTTTACCATTTAGATAATTAGCCTCAGGGGGAAAGCCATAGGGGAAACATTCTGTGATTGCTGGGTGGATAAAGTGGTGCAGCTAGTTACAGGTATGGGAGCTGTTATCCTGGGGTTTTCTGGACAAGGGGTCTTTTTATAATTGTTATCACCATACTTATGGGGTTATATAATGAAAGACGCCAAGTTTGCCCAGGTGCAGTGACCCATAGTAACCAATCATCAGGTACCATTTACTGGTCATATGTTTATATGCAAATGGCAGGCACAAGGATACGGCTGAATCCTGCTGAGAAAGGGTGAATTCTGGCCAAATCCCGAACCGAATACTGGATTCTGTGCATCCCTACTTTTATTACATATGGGGGTCTATGTCTACTAAAAACTAATTTAAACCCAATGGGATTGTGTTTTGACACTAATAAGGATTAATTATATCTTAATTGGGATCAAGTACAACGTACTGTTTATTACAGAGAAGAAGGAAATTGCTTTTCAAACTTTGAACTATTTGATTAAAATGGAGTCTAGGGGAGATGGCCGTCCTGTAATTTGGAGCTTTCTGCATAACGGATCCCACTCCTGTTCTAAAGAGCAATTTTTAATTTACATTTGTGAGACTGGTTATTTACCTTTAGTTTGGAGAAAGGTGCCTCACAACAGTAGCAATCTGTTTCAATATATCTAGTACAGGTCAATCTAAAAACAACTGGATTTGCTGAGTAATCAATGAAGACGTTTCACTACTCATCCGAGCAGCTTCTTCAGTTCAACTGACTGGTGTGGGAAGTTCTCGGCATATAAACTCTTCCACTAATCCAATCACAATGGCCCATTGTAACTCTTCAAAGAGGTGACATCTGAAGAAACTCACAGAGGTGTTGATTCTGTGTAGTTACTGTGATAGGATTATCCAATGTGTCATTCAACTCCTAGAAAGAGGTGTTACTTGTGAGAGTTGCATGAATGGACATGTGAAGTGTTCTGAAACCGCCGGGGTACAGATGTTAGAACAGCAATGTATGTAGCAGACAGGTGGTGTCGAAGGCCCCCCCCTCTGTTCAGGGAGTTATATGCCGAGAACTTCCCACACCAGTCAGTTGAACTGAAGAAGCTGCTCGGATGAGTAGTGAAACGTCTTCATTTATTACTCAGCAAGTCCAGTTATTTTTAGATTTACCTATACTAGATATACAATGACCTGGATGAATGAAAATCTTCATTGTGTTTGAATATAGTTTCAGTGATTTTCTGTCTTTCTTATTACCATTTGTTTTTTACTTGCAATACAGGGCGACCCGCCAGCATATTGTGAACACGTTGACAGTCATCATGACGTCCATCATCATCATCATCATGATACTCCCCACTACCATGAATCCGCAACGCAGTGCGACCCTCCTCCATATAGTGAACATGCCAACACCCACCATCAGAACATTCCCCACTACCCCGCGCCCATACCAAGCAATGTTTATGAATCCCTTCCAAACCCAAATGCCAATCTCTCCCCTCTGTATGCCCCTGAAGAACCTACACAATCAGTAAATGTGGCTGCACAGAAGAATGAAGGTGCATTGTGGAATGCGAGTAAGTGCTTGTGCTTGGCACCTTCCAGAGCAACATTCCCTCTCAGCAACAAAACTTTCTTCCCCATATCTAAGGTCTAACTCAATTAAACTGTCGTAAACTGCATTGTGTAAAAAACCAAACTCTTAGCCTAATCTTAGATGCAATGCGTGCCCTATCAAAGTAGCTTCATTATACCTTAGACTTGTACTATACAGTTTCTTGACTTGGAGCAGTGCTGGACTGTGGCTGTAACGATTGCCGCCCGGAGCAGGCCCAGGAGCTCCGGGCGGCACGTCCATCCTCCCCGGCGTCGCTCCCAAAATGGCGGCACCCATGGCCGCTACGTGGGTAGCGGCGCCGGGCGATGACGTCAGCGCGCCGACGTCGGCGCAAGAGCGTCAATGGCGCCAAATTTGAAAATAAAAACGCCAACTAGACGCCAGAATGGCGCCCAAGAATAGGATAACTTTCCCTAAGCTTATCCTGGGTTCCCTGTGTGCCTTATTGCCTAATCCTGTTCCTGCCTTGTATCCTGACCCCTTTGCCTGGACTTTGGACTTCGTTGTATTCTGCCTGCCTGTGAACTCTTGCCTGATCCTGACTATTCTTCGTTTAACCCTTTGGACACCGCGACCTTGTTCCCTCAAGAGGGCTTCCTCCTTGATCCTGACAACCTCCCTGGAGGGAGCTCCCGGCTCCCTGACAGTGGCATCACCATGGGCACATTCTCCGATCTAATTTTCTTCCACTTCTCACTCAACCTTTTTATTTTCTTAGTACTTTCCTTTACATGATATCCTCTATTTACCATCTATTTGGCCCCTTTGTTTCCATAAAGAATTATGGAATGGACATGAAATTGTTGCAAATGCTTAGAAGCAGGAGGGCCCACTGACACCTGAGCCCCCTGGGAGTTTTCCTGGTATCCTGGTGGGCCAGTCCGACACTGACTTGGAGGACAGTTCTAAAGGGAGCCAAACAAAATTAATATGAATGAAAGGACTTACAGTATTTATTAAAGGGGTTGTTCACCTTTAAATTAACTTTTAGTATGATGTAGAGAGTGATATACTGAAACAATTTGCAATCGGTTTTCATTTTTTATTATTTGTGGTTTTTGACTTATTTAGCTTTTTATTCAGCAGTTCTCCAGTTTGCTATTTCAGCAATCCAGTTGCTAGGGTCCAAATTCTTGCACTGATTTGAATAAGAGACTGGAATATGAATAGGAGAGGCCTGAATAGAAAGATGAGGAATAAAATATAGCAATGACCAGGGATGGGCGAATTTGAGCCGTTTCGTTTCGCCAAAAATTCGCCGCTGACGAATTGTCGATGACGCCCATTAAAGTCTTTTTTTTTGGCGCACGCTGCCTTACAAGTCTATGGGCGTCATTTCCACGGCGAAACAAGGCGAAAAAATTCGCCCATCCCTAGCAATGACAATAAATGTATATATGCCTTATAGAGCATATATAGACCCCCATTTGAAAGCTGGAAAGATTTAGAAGAAGGAGGCAAATAGGAGGCAAATAATTAAAAGACTATAAAAAAGAAGGCCAACAGATAAGTTGCTTAGAATTAGACATTCTATAAAACACTAAAGGGGTTATTTACTAAACTCAAATTTATCTGGTCGGGCTTTTTGGGGAAAAACTCTAATTTTTTTATTTTTTAAAAAAAAAAAAGTTCTAGATTTATTAAAACTCGATGTAGCAAAAAGCCAGAATTCGGAAATCCACCATCTCAGACCAGCCGGGGTTGTGTAGAAGTTAATGGCAGAGGTTTCTATACTAATTGGAGGTTATTGGGGTGTTCGATGGATTTAGTCCAAAAATCCGATCATTTTGGGCAAAAACCTAGAAAAATGATTCGGTTCGGTTAATTTGAGCTTTTTAAATAATAAATTAGGTCAAATTGTGTATAGTTGTGGTTTTTTAATTAAAATAATGAGGTAATTTCGGATTTTAGAAAATAAACCTCTAAAGGTTAACTTACAGGTGAACTACCCTTTAAAGGATAAGTAAACCTTTCAAATGTATGTTGAATGTAAAATTGATGAGGGGGCTTTTCAAAGCACTTTTGTAATCTACATTCATTATTTATTTTAATTCCAAGATATTAAGGGATACATGTGCTGTTACTATGAATTAATTTTGTTACAACAGCACCACCTGCTGGTCATTTTCGCACCAGTTTGACCAGCAAGTAGTCAATGAAGTTGTCAGGAGAAAGAAAGAGGCTTCTCTGATGTTCTTCGGCTTTGGAAAATAATTAGAGACCTTTCTCAAATCTTTCCTAAGCAGAAGAACATCAGAGCAGCCTCTTTCTTTCTCCTGACAATTTCATAGACTACTTGGTGGTCAGACTGGTGGGAAACTGACCAGCAGGTGGCACTGTTGGAACAAAATTCATTTATATTAACAGTACATGTATCCTTTAATATCTTGGAATTAAACTAAAATAAATAATTAATGTACATGGCAAAAGTTCTAAATATTGCACTCTCTTCAATTTTACATTCACTTGTTTTAAAGGTTTACTTATCGTTTAAAGTGAGGCAATGGTCAGTCATGGGGAAAATATTTTTCTATGCAGTGGGGGTCATTTATAAACACTGGGCAAATTTGCACCTGGACAGTAACCCAAGGCAGCAAATGAGATGCTTGTTTTTATTGCTTTGCTAATAATAGCTAATCAATCATTGGTTGCTATGGGTTACTGCCCATGTGCAAATTTGCCCAGTGTTTATAAATGAGCCCCATTGAGTCTTCCCGGTCTGGATGCTTCAAAGCTATGGCAGGTTACGGAATCATGACCCTCTGAGAACTTGATAAATTGCTTTAGGTATATTTAGCAGGAATATTTCAATATATTGAAAACTCATTTTGTTTCTTTTAGGGAATAGAAGCATTGCACGTACCAGCTCAATCATCTTTGTCCTTATTGCTATAATAATCATTATTGCTGTACTTTGCTGGCGTTTTGGTAAGTCTCATTTTTATCAATAAAATACCTGGTTTCTGTGCTTCTAAATACACTTGACATAAGAGAAGGAGTTTTTAAAAGTATAATATAATCTTATGAAGGTTTTTCCCATATTACTTTCGGAATATATGAGAAGCATCCACGGGTGCATTTGTTGTGGAAAAGCATTAGGAGATGTTTCAGAACAGCTTGTAACTAAATGTAACTGTTGTATTAAAGGACCAGTAACATCAAATTTTTTATTAAATTCGTTAATATACAACGAAAAAAACCCCACAAAGACAAATGAAACTTTGAAATCGTTAAGTCTTTATTAAGAAATAACTTACCGAAACTCCACTTGCGCTCCTCTTCAGAAAAGGCGACAGGGCGATGATCCATTGTGCGGCACTTGATTTCTCCACCCTGACTATCTCCTATAAGGAAGGCAGGGAGGTGAAATCGAGCACCTCATGATGGATGGAGTTTTGGTAAATTATTTCTAAATAAAGACTTGGCGATTTCAAAGTTTAATTTGTCTTTGTGGTTTTTTTTTCGTTATATACTAATGATTTTTTTTTAAAAAAAATTTGATGTTACTGGTCCTTTAAATAGCAGAATTAACACTTTAGGAAATGCCATAGTTACAGAGAATTTGAGACTGTTAGCTGAACACCTAGGGGGCAGATTTATCAAGGGTCCAATTTTCGAGAATTTCGAATCTAAAAACTCCCATAAACTCGAAATTCGAAAAAAAAAACAACCAATCAAAATTTATTAACAGAGACCAGCAACAAAAAAAGTTTTTCAACAAAAAAAATTTGATTTTCAAAAGTCACACCAAACAACTCCAAATGGATTGTAGGATGTCCGCCATAGGCTAAAACAACAATTTGGCAGGTTTTAGATGGCAAATAGTCAAATTAAATTCTTAAAGGGACAGTATATGATAAATTTTGAAGTTCAAAGTATGATACTTTTTAAAAAAACTCAATTCTAATTTGGACTATTCCCTAGCTAAATTACACTAAAGTAAACTCGAAATTCTAATTCGAAAATTCGAATTTTCTATTCGACCCCCAATTATATATCTGCCCCTTAGAAGACAATGAACTGGAGGTTACAGATGAGCACAATACATTTACAGCTTTCATCACAGTCACTAGCACAACTTCTTCAGTCTCAGTTTTTCACACACTTCCCAGGCCCTCTCCTCCAGCCTCCATTCTTGATTCCTTTCCTTCAGATTAAGTGGCTCAACAGCTCTGAGGTTTCTGGCACAGAATACAGCTTGAGTGAAGGGTTCTCTTTATGCGACAACAGGACCTAACTAGTCCTAACTCCCTATATAGTGAATCCCAGGTTGGCCAGGTATCGCTGAGGTGTTGACCTCTCCCTTATTCCTCTTTGAAGGATTAGCTGCTCCGCTAGCTGAGCTACACTATTTGCAAATCTACAAATCTGGCCTACCACTTGCTAATCTTGCTAGTTGGCTCACTTTTATAGACTAACTAGAGAAATTCCCTAAGGGCAGAGACACATGGTCAGGGAAATTAGTCGTCCGGTGACAAATCTCCTCTTCTTCGGGGGCAACTAATTTCCCCGAACTGCCCTCCCCTGCCTTCCCTCGGGCTAGAATGAAAATTGCCAGCGGGACGGTACGTTCAGTGCTTAGTTTTCTGAAGTCGCCCGAAGTTTCCTCGTGAAATTAATTAGAAGGGGTTGCACTTGGGTCAAATACCTTTGGTCATTCTGTCGTGCCCTGCCTCAAAGGAGCACATGTTCTTGGTGCACAAACTTCTAGACATTATTTTCAAAGGGTTGAAACTTGCACTAGCTCATGTTTATATTAGTTTTCCAAGGGACAAAAATTGTTCTGTTCTAAATTCTGCAGTAATAGAATATAAGGATATAATTTCATCAAGTCTTAAAGATAGTTTACTCAAAAAAGATATTGATTAGATTGAAAGTGAAATGTGTGTTTCTTTCTCAGGAACGGCAACAAGTTGTCAGGTGAGTTGCGGCACATCTTCAAACTGTGTACTTGTATCCCAGTGGTGTGATGGAGTAAACCAGTGTCCTAATGGAGCAGATGAAAGTAACTGCAGTGAGTACTTTGAATTTAGAAGCATTCATTGCGGAGCACTGTATGTCGATGTGTCAGAACACAATGCTATGATTCCACATTCCACATGTTGGGTATGGAGGGGCTAGATTATATCAAAACAGGGTCGGTGGGCCACCGGGAAAAAACCTGGCCCAGACACACTCCCTAGACTCATCTCCTCACCTCCCTCCCTGAACCCGGTCGCAACCCAAATGCAACGTATAAAGGTACACACGTGCATGGGGGGAGGAAGGGGAGAGAAGAACTACCTAGGACCATAAATTCACCTGGAGAACCTCATCTAGGACAATGGAAACAGGGTAGTCTTACAACAGTGAGATTTAGGCAGTTCACACATTTCCCAAGAACAAGAGCAGAACACATGTTATTCTATTGTTCTTCTCTGGCTTTGCTACATGAAGAAGGTGGAACTAAAGAAATGAAACAATTGAAGTTATCTGAAGGAGAACTTCTCACCTTGAAATTAAAATAAGTGCATAGCATCAGGGTCATATGGTTGAATACATTTCCAAAGAAAACCTCATTTGATATCACTCCAGCAGGGAAACAAGTTGATGAGTCCCATTATTGATGTCTCAGTTAGGCCAGATAAAATTACAGATAAATCAAATAAACCGTTGGCCCGATCTCAAGTGGTGGCCTAAGACCAGCAACAGGCACTTCCATATCCAGGCTTCATATCAAACCCACAAGTTCTATTTTTTTTTTTTTACATTGAATGTATTGTATTAAAATTGAGGAAATTAAAGTGTGTCTTTTTCTTGTGTCGCAAATATGAAAATCTGGATGCACAGAAATATTTTTATAATTAATATATTAAAAATGTTTTTTTCCTAACTGCATCCAATGTTCCTCCAGTGCGGATGTATGGACCAAACTTCCAGTTGCAGGCCTACTCACCAAGTAAAGCAACATGGCTGCCGGTGTGCATGGATTTCTGGAGTGAAAACACTGGACAAACAGCTTGCCAGGACATTGGATACAGCTCGTAAGTCATCATTCCCCGTTTTCCTTTTTACAAAGGGGAGAGGCACCTGTCCATAAATGCAAAAAATACCATCCATTACTTTGCCCATTCATGAATTTCTTTACATAGTTTTGATTTTACAGTCACCTGAACATGATTTTTTTCTGTTTGCACTGTAGAAAATAGGCAAAAAGAGTAGTGATGAGTGAATGTGTCCGCTTTGCTGAAAAATCCGTGAAACTGCGAAAAAATTAGCAAATTGGTGAAAAGTTAGCAAAAGTCATTGAAGTCAATGGGCGTCAAAAAATCTTTACGCATTCAAACATTTTTCCCATGCAATGCAATGGCCAGTTTTTCATATGGGGATTTTTTCTCTACGACTTTTTGATGCTGTCAATTTTTCCACTGCAAGTTTTTGACACGTTTTACCGAAAAATTATGGAAAAAGAGTAATGATGAGCAATCTGTCCCATTTTGCTTCACGAAAAATTTGCAAAAGGCATTGAAGTCAATGGGCATCAAGAAATTCTTACGAACGCAAAACTTTTCTGGCTCCAAATGCATTAAAGTCAATGGGCGTTTTTTCTTATACCGACTTTTTGTCCAAATGCTTTAAAATCAATAGGCTTTTTTTCTTATGGGCAAATTTTTCTGCAGCAAATTTTTGCTGCAGTTTCACAAAAAAAATCGCAGATGGCGAAATGCAGAATTTCGCTGCAAATCCATGGCTGACGAAAAAATTCGCTCATCACTAAAAAAAGAGGTAATGTCAAGCAAACAAGGGTAAAAAAGTTAACACTCTTCTGTGCAGACAGTCAGAATGGAGCAGTAAGCTCTAGATCAAATAATATTAAGCCTCCATTAAACTGGATATTTAATTCCCAGAGCTCAACTTTCATAGAGAAAGGGAGTGCAAATGCATCAATTAAAGGGGACCTGTCACCCTAAGAAATAATTTCGAATTCTTTTCTATCATGTTAGTTGAGCAAAATAAACTTTACTTACACTGAATTTATTATTTAAATTTTGTTTCCTTCTGTTTTGGAATTATACAATTACAGCAAGCAGGCAGCTGCCATTTTGTGGACACGGTTATTAAGGGAAATTGTGTATCACCCCAAAATCTTGTGTATAAACCAGAATGAGGGACCTAATGTCCATGTGCAGTGCCCTACACAATTATAGAGCCTGATAAAGGAAGGGGGAATGCGAGGAGAGCAGTGACATCTAGGAAGTGCTGAATGGAAAGTGAAAGTAATTGACTGCCCCTCCTCTATGCCACGGGCATAGAGGCGGGGCAGGTAATATTTGATTGACAGTTTAGATATTTAAACACCTTTATAACAGGTATGGATGTTTTAATGAAAAAGATTTTTGGGGTTCCATATTTAATTTGGAAAGGACTTTCATTATGCAGTTTTTTATGTGTAGGTGACAGGTTCACTTTAAAAGAGAACTACTGAGAAAATAAAAATTTTATCTGAGCTTCAGCCCAAGAAAGTAAGGGACTTTCTAAATAAAATAAAGCTAATGAAAAAAATAGTACAAGTCTGTATCATTTCTGAGATAATCATGTTAGTCTTCTGTTTTCCCCATCTCATCAACTCATCAGTGTCCCCTTCTCATTGATCTGTCTCTCTTGATGCAATGGTTGGAGTCAGTTTTTCATTGACAGGTCAAATGCAGTGCTGCGTACTACCCTTACTTACACAATGTATTATTATTATTATAGCTAACTGTCTTTCAAAATAACCGACCCTGACACAAAGCCGGCATGAAGAGAGACATATTGCTGCGAGGGAGATAGTGAAAAGTAACATGTATATATTAGAAATGTTGAAGACTATTTCGAAATAATTTTTGGGTACTTCAACCATCGAATAGGCCGAAATTCGATTCGAATTGAAAAAACTTTGAATATTCGACCATTCGAAAATCAAAGTACTGTCTCTTTAAAAAACTTTGACACTTCGACACCTTACACCTGCCAAATTGCTATGTTATCCTATGGAAGAAATATATGATGCAGAATGTTAATTTTTAGCAACTATCTAATAATTACAGACCCTTGTTGCTGTGTTTTAGGAGCAGCTATAGCAGAAGTGACAAAATGGCGGCCAGTTCGAGTGATGGATTTGTCAGTCTCAGTAACTATGCTGTGTCAGGAAAGATATTTGCAAACTTTAATTACAGGTATGTGTACTCCATGTGCTGTCTGTATGCATTTTGCCTTATTTCTAGCATTTCGTTGAATAAAGACTAAACACTAAAAAAGAATAAGGCTAGAACTGTTGTATTTTATATACTGAACTTATTGTAGCAGCTCAGGGGTCCTATAACAGGCCTTCAAACGTGTTCTTAGCAGCTCCCCATCTTGGATCTTGTTAGGCCATCTTTTGTGTGTCAGTGACTCTGCACATGCTCAGTGTGGTTCAGTTCAGGAAGCTTCTCTTAGCACAGTTTACAGGAAAGTCATCTCACCCTAAGCTCTGGAAGGGAACAGTTTAAACAAAACTGTCATCTAATTCCACAAACTCTGGACAAAGACTGAAAATAATAAAATGTGTCAGCCCATGTGTGTTGTTATCCAGTATGGAAAACCCTGTGTTAGACTTGTGCTGCTATTATACAACATTCCAGCAATAGTAGTACTGCTAATAACCATTTTTAATTTCCTTTATTTCTAGTTCTACCTGTTCCTCGGGTCATGTGGTCTCATTGCGCTGTATAGGTAAGTCTACACCAAAGCTCTCTCAGCTGTTTCCTACATGACTTTATGGACCATGGTGGGGGTACTCAAGAGCAGTAGTTACAGGTAGAATGGAGGGTAGTTGGTTAAGTAGAGAAGTATAGTAAGGGGCAGATTTATCAAGGGTCGAATTTCAAGTTTATGAGAGTTTCTAAAAACTCAAAATTCGAAAAAAAAAAAAAAAAACAATCAAAATTTATTAAAAAAATCTTTTTTTTTAAAAATTCAGGTGAATAGGATTGACGTGTAAACTCGAATCAAATTTGATCAAATTCAGTTTGAGTTTTTTCACACCAAAAAAAATACATTTTTTTTTTCAGAAGTCCGCTAAACAACTCCAAATTGATTGTAGGAGGTCCCTCATAGGTTAAAACACCAATTCAGCAGGTTTTAAATGGAGAATAGTCAAATTTGAAGTCGTAAAGGGATAGAACATGAGAAATTTCAAAATTCAAATTTCAATTTTTTTTTAACTCAAATCAAATTTGGACTATTCCCTAGTCGAATTACACTAAAATTTTTTTCGAAATTTGAATTTAAAAATTCAAATTTTCAATTCGACCCTTGATAAATCTTTGAAATTCGAATTCAAAAAGACAAAATGAAATGTATTAAAGAAATCTAACTTTTTGCAGGTGAAAAGTCCATATTTGTTTGAATTCGAATCAAATGATTCAAAGTTTTTCAAAGTCCACCAATTGACTCCAAATAGGTTCTAGGAGGTCTCCTATAGGCTAAAACAGCAATCTGGCAGATTTTAGATGGCGAATGCTCGAAGTCAAATGTTTAAAGAGACAGCACATGATAAATTTCGATATATGAATTTTCAAATCGAAACGAATTTGGACTATTCCCTAGTCGAACTGAAACTTGAATCAGACAAGTGGAATTTATAGAAATTATATTGTTATTGCTACTTTTTATTACTCATCTTACTATTCAGGCCTCTCCTATTCATATTAGTCTCTTTTTCAATTCATTGCATGGTTGCTAGGGTAATTTGGACCCGAGCAACCAGAATGCTGGAATTGCAAACTAGAGAGTGTTCTAGCAGTATGTGATTTCTGGGTTAAAGGGGTTGGAAACCATAAATCATAACAGTGTCCCACAGCGCCTCCCTAGTTCTCTATAGAAGTTTCCAAAAAAATGTAATTATGGATGCAAGAAAATTCACCAATAACGTCATTATAAATGCAAAAGAATTCACAAATGATAATGTTGATTATAGGTTAAGTAGCACCTATTTGGGCAATCTTGACCACAATTACTCAAAGGGGCACATTTACTTAGCTCGAGTGAAGGATTCGAATGAAAAAAACTTCGAATTTCAAAGATTTTTTTTGGCTACTTCGACCTTCGACTACGACTTTGAATCGAAAGATTCAAACTAAAAATCGTTCGACTGTTCGATAGTCATAGTACTGTCTCTTTAAAAAAAAACTTCAACATCCTACTTCGCCAACTAAAACCTACCGAGCATCAATGTTAGCCTATGGGGACCTGCCCCATAAGCTTTCTTCTATTTCTGATCAAAGAAAAATCTTTCGATCGATGGATTAAAATCCTTCGAATCGTTCGATTCGAAGGATTTAATCGTTCTATTGAACTAAATGCAGTAAATCCTTCGACTTCGATGTCAAAGGATTTTACTTTGATATTCGACCAATAGTAAATGTGCCCCAAAGTGTTCAGCTAACAATATAAGCACGGGCCACACTGCAACTTACACACAGGGTCAGGGCCTTCGCTAAGTGGAAGCTCTCCCTTTATGGTGTAGTGGAACTACAACCCACCAGGCTACTGTACACAAAAAGAGAAACTTGGGCGCCAGGAGGTTCTTTGGTGCAAACAAACAAACGGTTTAGTAGTCAGAGACAATGACCACAGGTTTACTCGCACAGGAGATGAGGGTTTAACACATGACAAATACTATACAGCTCACACAGAAACTGATAGACTCACAAAGAGCTTAAAGATAGAAACAGCATATGGAGAGACACATATAACTCACTCAGATACTTCAGGTAATAGATAATTCAGCTAAAGCAGAACTCCATTTTGCATTTGCAGTACATCAGTGAAACCATTCCCTCCAGGAAGTTGTCAGTAAGCAGCTTCTACCCTACAGTCCCTCCTCAATGAGGTCCCTGCACTTGAGACAATCAAACAGAGCCTCTGGGAAGCTACTCCCTTACTGCAAATCCTTGTTGGAGCTTCAGCTGCTCTTTCTCTCTTACCTATCTACCTCTTTCTCCTAGAGAGACTTTTACAAGTCTACCCTACTATAGCTGACCTCATTGACGGGGTTACCTGGTCCCCGACTTCTCTTAAAATCACTTGCTTCTGTGGGCCTTGCTGTACCCAGGTTCCCCTGAACACACCAAGCTGGATCAGCATCCAGCAGCCAAAGAGGAAGAGGCCACTCCTTATACAAACTATACAGCAGTGTGGCAGGAAGTTGTCATTACACCTCTTGGCCAATAACACTCATCTACACAGGATTTTGCCTGGTAACTGAGAAAAGGGTGGGGCCTTAAAGCCATAGGGGCAGATTAACCCCTATGGGCCCCTACAGTTATCTTACATACAGAGATAATAATGTCATTTTTGTCTTCATTATGTGACACTGGAATCAAACATGGGCATAAAGCAGCGGTCCCCAACCTTTTTATTGAGCAATATTGTTTTAAGAATACAAACTTGATGTTGCTGGACTACAGCTCCCAGCATGTCTCAACGGAGCAAAAAAAAAAAACGAATTTTTCGAGATTTATTAAAGTCCGATGGTCTAAAAATTCAGAGTCCGAAAAAACCCTGCATTTAAAAGCTCTTGAGATCCTGTATAAGTCAATGGGCAAGGTCCCAGTGTCTGCGCTGATGTCTGTACTGATGTCCAATGATTTTGGTGGTTTGACGCAAAAAACTCTGAAAAAAACATAGTTTTTGCGGAAAACTCCAAACAATTCTGAGTTTTCGGGGGAAAGCTCAGAAGTTTTGCCCAACCCTGTTTTTTTCTGGCTTTTTTCTTCATAAATAAGGTCCATTCGGGAATTCGGAGTTGCTCAGAGTTTGATATTAGAAATTCTGAGATAAATTTGGACCTTGATAAATAACTCTCTATATGTTAATTTATTCTGGGATTTGTAGTCCAGCAACTGAGTAAAGTTTGGTTGAGCAGTGTGGTGCCGCTGGTTTAAATAATTAATTTGAAAGTTGGCCAATCGGTGGAAGGATGAAAATCACAGGGGTCAAATTCAGTAAAGAGCGAATTTTTGACTCGGTAGGCTTCACCACACTTCGCACCACTTCATCAGACGTTAATTTGCAGCACATATGCTTATTCATCGTTAACGCATTTATGCTTAATTTGAATAGGGCTGGTACATATAGGTTATGTATACGTCTACGAGATGTTGGTGCAAATGCTTGAAGTGGCCACTTATTATTACAAATGTCCAAGGAAGCAAAATAAAGATAAAGGTGATCCTCCATTGTCCTAGACATGAGCCCACCCTAAAACAAATGTGGCATGACCCTCAAATGGCAAAAAATTGTAAAAACAAACATTTTGAAACGTTACTTTTAAAAACAATCCCGCTTTAGAATATGAAAAAACGCCAGCATTTATTTTCTAGTTTATCATTTTCTGCATACAGGATATGATGTCACTGACATAATATTGAGGAGGAAGTAGCTTCATCTTATTAGTTTGCCAGGTATAACCTGGCGAAGGAAACTCTCGGGAAAGGGGTAACGTAATGGAAAATTCTCACTTTAGTAAGAATCGTTAGTGATGAACTCTTTCACTAATGAATTGTCTTCTACGAGTATTAGTAAATTGGCAATGTCCCTGCATATTGGATTTCTGGGGAATTTTCTCTAGCGATCGCTACTTCACCCTTTAGTAAACCTGCTCCATACAGTTTCATATGGATCACTCTGCAAATGTACAATAACTCTTTTGAGCTGAACTTTCAGCCTTGTGATGTTTTTTCAATGAACCGATGAACCATTTCATAACTGAATAATTTCATGTGACTCCCAGACTGTGGTTTGACCACAAATGGAGACAGCCGGATAGTAGGCGGAAACAGCGCTTCTATAGCAGAGTGGCCTTGGCAAGTAAATCTTCAGTACGATGCCAGATCTCTCTGTGGTGGGTCAATCATCGCTGCCAATTGGATTGTAACTGCTGCTCACTGTGTAGAAGGGTAAGTGAATGTCTAAAGTCTTAAGTCTCACATCAGGGTGGGAGCATGATGGAACATTCCTGTCTTGTAGACCTGGGGTCAAGGGAATACATTCTGGCCTGGGCATTATCTGCATGTAGTTGTATGTTCTTCCCATTTTGTATGGGTTTTCTCTAGTGATACTGATGTGTGTGGGTATCAGACTGGGACAGAATGCTTTGAATGCTCTGTTATACAGATAGCTAAAATCCCACCCATAAAGCAGGACCGGATTGCTGCTTACAATGGGGATCAGATATGATCTGTGCAGCCACTGGGACAGAATGTTTTGTTATACAGATAGCTAGAATCTCAGGTATTAGCAACATTAGACTGTGTTTTTGCATTGCCTTCAAATAGAAACCGATTAATGCTCAGATATAAATATCCTTATTTCAGGGATGCCTCTTCTCCTTCTCTATGGAAGGCTTTTGTTGGGAAATTAGAAATGCCAAGTTATTATGACAGCAGCGCCTATTATGTGGATAAAATCATAGTGCATCCCAATTATTCTTCCCAAACCAAGCACAATGACATTGCACTGATGAAGCTCAAGAAATCGATTGTATTCAACAGTAAGTGAATAATGAAATGTATACAAAGAAGATTCATGTCAGATTTCAATTCAAAGTATGCAACAAACATGACTCCCACCTACCATGAGCTTTAGGTGCTAGATATTGGGGGGACGCTCTTTAAAACATATATGGTGATGACATTTAGAAAGTTCTTCTTGCATTAAGGGATTCCTCTAACTCAGTAATCCACAACATTTTACTCACCAACTCCTTGGATGTTGCTCCCAGTGGCCTCAAAGAAGGTGATTATTTAACTTGGAGGCAAGTTTTAGTTGTATAAAAACCAGATGTACTGCCAAACAGAGTCTCCTGTAGGCTGCCAGTCCTCATAATGACTACCAAATGGCCAATCATAGCCCTTATTTGGCAACCCCAGGAAATGTTTTCGTGCTTGCGTTGCTCCCCAACTCTTTTTGCAAACTAAATGTGGCTCATGGTTAAAAAAGGTTGGGGACCGCTGCTCTAACCTATACAGAAGTATAAATGGAGGAAATTCCTCTTTTCCCTTTACAATTGCATACTAATAAATCACTGGAATCTTTATCGATACCCATTATCTACGGCTTGTAGTGTGCCCCATAAAATGCTTCTGTCAGAAATTATGCTAATGTACCTCTAAAGGAAGGCAAAGCTGTGGAAGAAAGCTCTGGATGCTTGACTTAAGGCCCCTATACACGAGCAGATATAAGCTGCAGACAGATAAAGTCAGCAGCTTATTGGGCAGTGTATGGGGCCCTCAGATGGGCATCCCCGTTCAATATATGGCCGAAAGTCGGCTAGATTTCAATCAGGTGGGTTTAAAAATCCCATCAGGTCAAGGACTACGTCAGTTCAGTTCCTTCAGATCGTGGTCTGCATCCGACTGCCCATATTCTGCTCATTGTGATTCAATCGTTGAGCCCTAGGGCCCACAATCAGATCAGCCCAATATCACTTGTTTGGAAAATGTATGGCCAGCTTAAGGTGGCAGTTTATGGCCCATGTATTGAGATCTATATCTGATCGGGACTCCGTGAGAAAACAGTCAAGCTATAAACTCTCATTAGTTTAGGTCCACATTGGCATGAGCCCAATAGAACAAAGATACCGGCACTCAAGGCTTTTGCTTGCAGGGAAACCCTTGCTTTAATTATTTGTGCGGACGTTTCGGGCCACGCCCCCTTTATAAAGCATACGAAATAAAGAAGATATATATAAGGTAATCAATTAAAATTATTTATATACATAATGGACAAGTGTAACAATTAGGTGTACAATGATTATGGCAATACACGCAACCCATCCCCACATATGAATAAACCAAGATCCAAAAAAACTGTGATTTTAAAAAGCAGTCCATGGGAACAAACACCATGTTCCAATGCAAAGGAAAAAAGTCCATGAAAAAAATAAAAATTGTTTTTAAATTGCAATCCTTATGCATGAGACCACCCACTTGATCAGTTTGTTGGTGCACTAAGCCCACCACTTGGTTGCCCACATTAGGTAAATATGCTTGATGGGTTCATCAAATGAGTTGATTTACCCATGTATGGCCACATAAGAATACCACCAAACAAATACCAGTCTGAACTAATTGTACCTTCTTATTGTTGCAGGCGTCAGCAGACCTGTATGCTTACCTAACTATGGGATGCAGTGGGAGGAAAGGCAGGAATGTTGGATATCTGGATGGGGAACTACATCCCAAGGAGGTAAGGCAAAGACCCTGTGTAAACCAGTGACCCCATTTAAAATAAAGAGAACGCCCCTATGGTTTGAATGAGTTATATAAATAAATGGTATTGGACCTATTATCCTGAATGATTGGAACTTGGTGTTATCTTGATAAAGAGTTTTTCTGTAATTTTGCTCACCTTACCTTAAAGTCTACTTAAGAAACAGTCAACCCTTAAACCCAATAGGGTCATTGGGCCACCATCATAGATTTATGCAGCTTAGCTAGGATCAAGCACACTACATTGTTTTATCATCACAAAGAAAGAGTAAATAATTTAATAACAATTATAATTATTTGCTGAAAATGGACTCTATGGGGCAAATTCACTAAGATCCGAAGTTTCACCAGCGACAGCTTCGTCAAGCGTAGTTTCGCCCGTGCTACGCAAATTCACTAGAATGCAAAGTTGCGCTCACTGAAGCGAACGGTAGTGGAGTTGCGCTACCGTTACTTTGTCAGTCAAAGCGAAGTTACACTAGCGATGCCTAATTTGCGGCATGCATACGTATATGCTGCAGCAACTACATTACACAAGCCCAGGAACCTTTAAAAAATAAAATAAAGGTGTTCTATTGCCCTACACATGTGCCCACTGTATCGTTGAGTTGCCATATGTTAAGAAATGTAGGGAAGGAGGATACCCCCAAAAAAAGTACGCTATTTTTCAGCCTATCACCCTTAAAAAAGTAAAAGACGCCACCGTATTTTGGGACCTAGAAAAAAATTTAAACTATTTTTGGACAAACTCTTATCTATTGTATTGAACTTCGCCTGGTCTGACCTGGCGAAGTAAAGTCTGGCGCAAGAGGTAATGTTCACTAAAATGCGCAAGTTATTGAATTAGCGTAGTTACGTCCCTTCAACCATAGCGCAACTTCATCTGGCATAAGGGTGCGAAGTAGCGATAGACTAGGTCCTCTTCGCTAGCGAATTTACACCAGCACCCGTTAGTAAAATGGCGAACTAACAAATGACGTTTGCGCTAGCATTGGCCGCTTCGTGCTTTAGTAAATTTGCCCCTATGGGAGATGGCCTTCCTGCAATTCAGAGTATTCTGGATATCAGGTTTTCAGTAGGGATGATCCAAATCCACTATTTTGGATTGGCGGAACCCCCGAATCCTTTGCAAAAGATTCGGCCGAATACCAAACCCAATCCTAATTTGCATATGCAAATTAGGAGTGGGAAGGGGAAAACATTTTTTACTTCCTTGTTTTCAGACAAAAGGTTATGTGATTTCCCTCCCCGCCCCTAATTTGCATATGTAAATTTGGATTCAGTTCCGTCAGAGAGAAGGATTCAGCCGAATCCGAATCCTGCTGAAAAAGGTTGAATCCTGGCCGAATCCCGAACAGAAACCTGGATTTGGTGCATCCCTAGTTTTCAGATTAGAAAAAAATCTTTTTATAACTTTGATTAATATTGATAGTTTTATTCGATATCTTCAGCCTCTGTTCTATAGTTTCCAGTAGTTTCTATTGCACCATGCTGGAAAAGTCACATTGTTCATGTTACAAAATGGTTAAAGGGAAAGTTCACAATGAAATTAAGGTTGGTTAAAGGTTATAAATGGACCTATTTTAGGCAGCTTTTTAAGTGGCATTCTTTGTCCTGTACCTACTACTGTATATGTATATACCTTACCAACATGTTGGGGATCACTGCGTTAGAGGAATCCCCTATTCTGTATCAGATATTAATAACTCTTTGCAGACCACTGACAATCATAATATACAGTTTAAATGTATCTTTCAATCACTGATGAACCACAGACCTCCTGTGTATACAGTCATATTTATTTCCATGTTCTCTATCATGCAGGGTTTATTTCTACTGTTTTGAAAAAAGCTATGGTGCCTCTGATTTCACCCACTACATGCAATAAAACTTATATGTATAATGGAGCCATCACTTCTTCTATGATATGTGCAGGTTATCCCGAAGGAGGAGTAGACTCTTGCCAGGTAAGGCTACACCTAGCAATACCTCATTAATATGAGAAAATAAACAACTATATATGCATAAAAGTTTCTTATATAAAAAACAATACCTTTCTGTGTTTTTTCGACAGGGTGATAGTGGAGGCCCACTGGTTACCAAAACCAACTCTTTGTGGTGGCTTATTGGGGACACAAGCTGGGGAGATGGTTGTGCCAAAGCCTATAAACCTGGCGTGTATGGAAACATGACCGTGTTTTTGCAATGGATATATTTGCAGATGCAGGTAACTTAAATGATCATCATTGATTTTGGACAAGGGAAACAGAGAGAATCCTAAAAATGATTGACCCTTACAATAAGGTCGGAAAAAGTACAATGTGGCTGCACATGTTGATCCAGAGGAAGGCAAAAAAAATATCTGAGGCCTCTCCGATTTGCCTCAGAGGGGAAAAAATTCTTTCCTGACTTTATGTAGCTGTACTATGAGCTATCTTCCATAACCCTGTATCCCTTTACTTGCTAAACACTATCCAACCCCTTCTTAAATCTATCTAATGTATCAGCCTGTACCACTGATTCAGGGAGAGAATTCCACATCTTCACAGCTCTCACTGTAATAAACCCTTCCCAATATTTAGCCGGAACCTCCTTTCTTCTAATCGGAATGAGTGACCTTGTGTAAAAAATCAAATGTTTAACTTCTAAATGTTCTAGCTTGTGAATAATTCTGGAAGTAATATGAGCCCAAACATTCTATATTGTTTTTTGATCAATGTCTTTCTCCAGACTAAATTATATATTCTTTGTGCAGACGTACAGCTGAGCAAGACATCCATATAGACGGAGCTAGAAAAACACAACTGACAGTCTACTGATCAAAATAAATATGAGCACGTTGAATAAAATACACATATAACAAATTGGTTCTCAAAGCAAAAACATGTCCAGAGTGATATGTTTTCCCAAATTGAAGGTTTAGTTGGAGGAAGTTCAAAGAAGACAATTTGACTGGTTGACTCAAAGTTCTAAAGAGAAAAGACTATTTGAAGATAAACAGTCCTGCACCTTCATGCTATTCATCCCAAGGGTACTAAAAAAATACATTCTGATTTTGCCAGACCATATTCGTTGATGTCTGGCTTTGTTCCAAGAGATCGATGACTTACTAATGTGGTCCTGTTGAAAAATGATCCCATTCTTATCCAGCTGTAGGCCTGTTAGTTAGATATTTGTGGCAGGTAAGGTTTTGGAGGGGACATTAAGGGGTTATTACTAAAACTCAAATTAATCAAACTCCCATACACAATTCTAGCTCATTTAGCAGTAAATTTTCATGAAAAAGTCAGAGCAGAAAAATGTATCATATCGTGTGACTGACGCTCAGAAAAATGTATCATATCGTGTGACTGACGCTCTGAAAACTCAACTTAAGCTGGCCAAAGATCCGATAGTACGAATCAACATACGATCGGACTTTCCCATCTCCCGACCCGCCACGAACCATTCGGATCAAAGTCTTACCATTCTGATCAAATAAAGTAGTAAAAGAACAGATCAGCCAATGTTCTACCTCTGACAGCAATCGTACGATAGTTATGTCTGACAACACTAGTGACAGTCTCCCACTGAAAATCGTATGATCAGCAATACACGCAGAGATATCGGCAGGCGACAGAAATTTTCTAACCTGTCCGATCGACCAAACGACGGATCTCCTCCGGATGAAAAATGTCGGGACTCTCCACACGCAGTCCGAAAATTGTTGCATCTATGGCCAGCTTTAATCGCATCGAAAACTCGACTTTATGGGATTATCCAGCGCAGATCACAATGTAAAGAAACTACTTCTGGCACATTTGCCATTGACTTCTGCATGACCTCGACAGGTTTGAGATGGAGTATTATACGTATTTGGATTTTTAGCAGCTTTGGGTTATAATAAATCTATAAAAATGTTTTTCCTCTTAAAATCTGAGTTTTCCCTTCTAATGGGCCCCTAAGAGTAGATTTTGGAGTACATTTAATCCTGGGGTTGCACTGGGTGTGATATAATTTAAAGCATTTGATACAATGCCACATACTGTATGTTACCAATTACCTTAGGGAATTTTGTCCTTGACCATCTATTTGTAACTAGATAGAGAGTGACTAAATTATATATTAGACAGCATGGTCATAAATGGAACATTTTCTAAGGGGAGAAATTTTTTTGCATTCATGCTATACTTATACACACACACAATATATATATTGTACAGGGAAAGTCACACATTGTGAGCATGCATAGTATTGCAGAAATGTTAACCCCAAATTAATATGTAACTATGTAATTAAATTAATTAAACCTTTTGCCTTTGTCGATTATATTTGTGTTTTATTGAACTTTTACCTGTAAGCCTCACAATTCTGTTATTTGCTATTTTTCATTCAAGACAGAACATTACATTAAAGGGATACTGTCATGGGAAAAAAAAATTTTAATAGTGCTGCTCCAGCAGAATTCTGCACTGAAATCCATTTCTCAAAAGAGCAAAAAGATTTTATTATATTCAATTTTTAAATCTGACATGGGGCTAGACGTTTTGTCAATTTCCCAGCTGCCCCTGGTCATGTGACTTGTGCCTGCACTTTAGGAGAGAAATGCTTTCTGGCAGGCTTTTGTTTTTCCATCTCAATGTAACTGAATGTGTCTCAGTGGGACATGGGTTTTTACTATTGAGTGTTGTTCTTAGATCTACCAGGCAGCTGTTATCTTGTGTCAGGGAACTGCTATCTGTCAGGACTATTGGGGATTGAATCCCTGGTCTGCAGGTTGACTGGACAGTGCATTCTCATGCTGAGCCACTGGAGGCAGTTGGAGCTCACACCTCGAACTGTCAGTGTAGATTACTGCTATTCCATGTCTCCACCCCTAATCTCATTGAAGCCAGGTGTCAGTGATCTTATCATCAAGGCTCTATATAAGCCATTACCTTTCTGCCAGCTATTGCTGGATCATTGAATTATTTCTGTGTTCTAGTCGCCTTGTGCCAGTGTTCCTGAAATTACCCAGTCCCTGATTCCTGACTTGTCCTGCTTGTTCCTCTGAAGTGTTTATTCCTTGTACCTGCTACATCCTTGATCTGATCTCCTGGTTTGACCCTTCGCCTGTTTCACGGACTTGCAATGTTTGCCGCCTGCCACTGATCTCTTACCTGTTCCTAGGACTTGTATTGCCTGCCGCCCGCCTATGAACTCTTGCCTGTGTACACGGACTTGCATCAGCCTGCCCCAACCTTTGGTTTGTTATAGTTCTCATTTTACTTCTTATTATTTGTCTTCCGTTTCACCAGCACCAATTGTTTATAGTTTACCATTAAACTTCTTTCTGAGCACACTTCCATTTCCTGGTTATTCTAACACCAAACATGGTGTCGCCATGTTACCATGCATTTCGGCTCCTACCTGCCAACCACACACTGTTGGTAGATCCTGACAGAATGATCCAGCCAAATTACAAGGAGCCTGATGGTAACTGCTGTGCTGTTTCAGATACTGCTGAACTACAACTCTCTGCCAAGTGGCTTGCCTCAGTGAAAAAGTATGAAGGGGAAAAGGACACGTTTGATGAATTTCTTCTTGTATGTAAAAGGTTTGCGACTGTCTCTTTTTTTCAAGCAAGCACCTGAGTGCATGAAAAGCAGGCTAATTATATTATTCCTTTTGGGAGGTAAAGTCTTAGAGTGGGCTGAGTCTTGCATAGATGAAGATCCAATCAAGTGGAGCGCTCACCTCCTTAATATACACCTTTGTAGTGCCAGGTGCTATACTGTGGGACCCACTCCTGTCACTGGGTCAAATCGATATCCAAAAAGAAAGCCAGTAGCACACTGAGTCAGGTTGCAGTTGTGTTCAAAAGAAATTATTTTATTAAGCCCATATGCAAAAAGGCAACGTTTCGAGCCTACTAGGCCCTTGGCTTGAGAAAGGGCCTAGTAGGCTCGAAACGTTGCCTTTTTGCATATGGGCTTAATAAAATAATTTCTTTTGAACACAACTGCAACCTGACTCAGTGTGCTACTGGCTTTCTTTTTGCATAGATGAAGAGGCTTTTTTTCTGCAGGATCCCATTCTGTTTCTCACTTTGTTAAAGGCATATTCTACAGGGGTCTCTGGCCAGTATCGCCTGATATTTTCAAATCTACTACAATTGCCTCCTCAACTTCCTCATTTCCAACTTTTTCTACATCTGAAATTACTTTGCAATCCTCCTGTTCTGATGTTTTCCCTGATGGAGGCAATTTAGAAAATATTTCTGATGAAGAATGGGAAGATCTGGACTCAGATGGGGATGAAATACAAACTGCATTTACTACTAAGTTCAAGGGCCGTTCAATCACCCAGTTACCATCAATACCTGTGCCTCCTGCCCCTAGGCCCACTGTTCCACCTTCAGTTCCTGCTCCAGGGCAGCTGATATTCAACAGATTTTTCTGGTTCCGGTCCTCCGGCGGCTTGGCCCTTCCCCAGCTTTCCCACGAATTGGGCCTCTACCTGCTCTCGTCCAGCCTGTGCGCCCGCAGTCTCAGGCTCCAGTACCAGCGGTCCAGTCTCCTGCTTCTATGCCGGCTTCCCAGCCAAACTTCTCTCCCATCCCAGGTTCTGTTCCAGCAGCCCAGCCGGTTCCAGCAGCCCAGCCGGTTCCAGCAGCCCAGCCGGTTCCAGCAGCCCAGCCGGTCCCAGTGATGGCTTCCCAGCCGGTCCCAGTGATGGCTTCCATGCCGGTTCCCCGAAAGCTGCCTCCAGTGCCGGGTCCCCGAAAGCTGCCTCCAGTGCCAGTGGTCCCGTCTGCAGCTCCTGTGCCAGTGGTCCCGTCTGCAGCTCCTGTGCCAGTGGTCCCGTCTGCAGCTCCTGTGCCAGTGGTCCCGTCTGCAGCTCCTGTGCCAGTGGTCCCGTCTGCAGCTCCTGTGCCAGTGGTCCCGTCTGCAGCTCCTGTGCCAGTGGTCCCGTCTGCAGCACCTGTGCCAGTGGTCCCGTCTGCAGCTCCTGTGCCAGTACTTCAGCTTCCAGCCTCCGAGCCAGCAGCCTGGCCGCTTCCAGCCTCCGAGCCAGCAGCCTTGCCGCTTCCAGCCTCCGAGCCAGCAGCCTTGCCGCTTCCAGCCTCCGAGCCAGCAGCCTTGCCGCTTCCAGCCTCCGAGCCAGCAGCCTTGCCGCTTCCAGCCTCCGAGCCAGCAGCCTTGCCGGCTTCAGTCTGTGAGGACCTGTGTACTGTGGCCTCTGGGCCCAAGGACAAATCCATTTCTAGACCTGTCGTACCTACTACGGGATCTGATAGTTCTGGTGCTCCAGAGTCTACCAGTCTTGTTGCTGTTCATGATGGTCTTCCTGTTGTCCTGGGCAAGCCACCACCTGTAATGGGTGCCTCTGCTGGTCCGCCACCTGTAATGGGTGCCTCTGCTGGTCCGCCACCTGTAATGGGTGCCTCTGCTGGTCTGCCACCTGTAATGGGTGCCTCTGCTGGTCTGCCACCTGTAATGGGTGCCTCTGCTGGTCCGCCACCTGTAATGGGTGCCTCTGCTGGTCTGCCTGACTTTGGCGACTCTCCTGATTTGGCTTCCGACCCTGGCGACTCTCCTGATCTGGCTTCTGATCTGGCTCCTGACCCTGGCGACTCCTCTAATCTGACTCCTGACCCTGGCGACTCCTCTGATCTGGCTTCTGACCCTGGCGACTCCACCGATCCGGTTTCTGACCCTGGCGACTCCACCGATCCGGTTTCTGACCCTGGCGATTCCACCGATCCGGTTTCTGACCCTGGCGACTCGACCGATTTGGTTTCTGACCCAGCCAAGGTTCCTGTATTGACTCAAAACTATAGCAATGTTTCCGTTTTGACTCTAGACTCCTCCGATCTGGTTTCTGACACTGGCAGCTCTTCAACCTCTGTCCTTGGCAACTCTTCAGTTCTGGCCCTCAACCCTGGTGACTTGCCTGCATGGGCTTTTGAGTTTAGTGGCACTCCTGATCCAGGTGGTCCTCCGGTTCCAGATGTGGCTCCAGGTAGTACTTCAGTGTTGGTTCCTGTCCCTGGCAGCTTCTCTACCCTGACTCCTGATCTTGGCGGTTTTCTCCCTGTTAAAAAAATTTTCATTTGACTTTAGTATCACCCGGAGGGTGATACTTGAAGGGGGGGTAATGTCAGGACTATTGGGGATTGAATCCCTGGTCTGCAGGTTGACTGGACAGTGCATTCTCATGCTGAGCCACTGGAGGCAGTTGGAGCTCACACCTCGAACTGTCAGTGTAGATTACTGCTATTCCATGTCTCCACCCCTAATCTCATTGAAGCCAGGTGTCGGTGATCTTATCATCAAGGCTCTATATAAGCCATTACCTTTCTGCCAGCTATTGCTGGATCAGTGAATTATTTCTGTGTTCTAGTCGCCTTGTGCCAGTGTTCCTGAAATTACCCAGTCCCTGATTCCTGACTTGTCCTGCTTGTTCCTCTGACCTGTTTATTCCTTGTACCTGCTACATCCTTGATCTGATCTCCTGGTTTGACCCTTCGCCTGTTTCACGGACTTGCATTGTTTGCCGCCTGCCACTGATCTCTTACCTGTTCCTAGGACTTGTATTGCCTGCCGCCCGCCTATGAACTCTTGCCTGTGTACACGGACTTGCATCAGCCTGCCCCAACCTTTGGTTTGTTATAGTTCTCATTTTACTTCTTATTATTTGTCTTCCGTTTCACCAGCACCAATTGTTTATAGTTTACCATTAAACTTCATTCTGAGCACACTTCCATTTCCTGGTTATTCTAACACCAAACATGGTGTCGCCATGTTACCATGCATTTCGGCTCCTACCTGCCAACCACACACTGTTGGTAGATCCTGACACTATCTGGTTACCTTCCCATTGTTCTTTTGTTTGGCTACTGGGGGGGGGGGGAAGGGAGGGGGTGATAATCACTCCAACTTGCAGTAAATAGTGATTGAAGTTTATCAGAGCACAAGTCACATGACTTGGGGCAGCTGGGAAATTGACAATATGTCTAGCCCCATGTCAGATTTCAAAACTGAATATAAAAAAAAAACTGTTTGCTCTTTTGAGAAATGGATTTCAGTGCAGAATTCTGCTGGAGCAGCACTATTAACGGATTCATTTTGAAAAAAATTATTTTCCCATGACAGTATCCCTTTAATTATAGAGTTGCTTGAAAAACCTGTTCTAAACAATGTTCTGTTATGGGCTAGGTCTGCTGGCTAGAAGCAACCATATATTTCCATTCCATTTAGTAAATGTAGCCCTGTGTTAATCACCACCTCTTGTACATTTTGAACCAGAGCAAAATGTTTGTAATAGGCATGAACATATTAAATATGTTATGATATTTTTTTTTTTGAAGAGTGGAAGGCTAGAACTGAACTTAGAAGCCCTGTGATGCACCACAGCATTGGTAACCACTATAGCACTTTTATGTCCTATCACTAAAGTTTATTTTGTATGTTCATATGTAGGTTCAGCCTCTCTATAACAGTAATGATTTCTACAGCATCTCTCCATCTTGAATATTGTTAGGCCATCTTGTAAGTGGCAGTGGCACTGCACATGCTCAGTGTTCTCCAGGCTGCTGTGAGGTTGTTGGAATCCATCAAAACATTGGTAGTGCATACCGTTATATATTTGAATAATATATGAATAATACATTTTTAATTCTGTATAATTTAGAGAGGCCCATAACTGACTGACTAATTCAGAATGGGTAGATATGACTTTATATGGCATATTACCATATCACAAACTTCAGTGGTATCATTAGACTTAAGCAAACCTGCAAAAACCTACTCAAAACCACCACTATTAAGGGGCAGATTTATCAAAGGTCGAATTTAAAGTTCATGAGAGTTTTTAAAAACTCCCATGAACTCGAAATTTGAAAAAAAAGCCGGCCAAGTGAAATTTATCAAAAAATTTGAATTTTCGGGTGAATGTGATTGACCCACAAACGTGAATTGAATTTGAATCGATTTTTTTCTCCAAATAAGGAAGCCACCAAATAACTCCAAATTGATCCCAGGATGTCCCCCATAGGCTAAAACAGCAATTCGGCACGTTAAAGGTGACGAATAGTCGAATTTGAATTCTTATAGGGCCAGTACATGATAAATTTTAGCCCAGGATGTCCCCATAGGCTAAAACAGCAATTTGACAGGTTTAAGGTGGCAAATAGGGGAATTTGAATTCTTAAATGGCCAGTACACGATAAATTTCAAAAATCTTATTAGAATTTTTTTAAAAAACTGGAATCAAATTTTGACTATTCCCTAGTTGACTTTCACTAAAAAAAATTTGAGTTTGAAAATTCAAATTGGAAAGTTCAAAATTGGGAAATTTGAATTTCGAACATTCAAAATCTAAAATTTGAATTTTCCCTTCGACCCCTGGTAAATCTGCCCCTAAGCATCTTATCACCCACATAGATTAAGGTCCAAAGATAAAGCATTGTAAATATGAATGCCAGGGGTTTTATGAGTAGTTAAATGCCCAATATGCTTTGGTTTATGTGCTTGTATGTGTGTAGAGTACCAGAAACCTCTTAGGGGCCGATTCACGAAGGGTCGAATATCGAGGGTTAATTAACCCTTGATATTCGACTGGGAACTAAAATCGTTCGACTTCGAATATCGAAGTCGAACGATTTTGTGCAAATCCTGCGATCGATCGAAGGATTTTTCGTTCGATCGAACGATTAAATCCTTCGAATCGAACGATTAAATCCTTCGAATCGAACGATTCGAAGGATTTTAATCAAACGAAGCAAATCCTTCGATCAAAAAATCACAGGCAAGCCTATGGGGACCTTCCCCATAGGCTAACATTGACTTCGGTAGCTTTTAGCTGCCGAAGTAGGGGGTCGAAATTTTTCTTAAAGGGACAGTACTTCAACTATCGAATGGTCAAATAGTCAAACGATTTTTACTTCTAATCGTTCGAATCGTTCGAATTCTATCGAATTTAACCAATTCGATGTACCCAAAAAATACTTCGAAATTCGAATTTTTTTTTTTATTCTAACCCTTCACCCGAATTTCGTGAATCGGCCCCTTAATGTAGTTAACAGTCATTTTTAAGTACACTTGTTTGGGGCTTCCAAGAATTTAAATATTCTTCCAGCTGGATTCCTCACTGGGTAATGGACATTAAAACTTATCATGGACAGATATCCATGATACAGTCTGCTTCAAAGAAGGACTCTTCAGCTCTCTGGGCCTACACAAAATACTACTGTCTCTAATGTCCTTTCTACATAGCACCTAAACTATTGGATAAAATGCAGCTTTTCCTTCCTTCATCTTTGTGATTGGTACTGGGCTGTTTTCTAGGCAACTGCTCACAACAAAATGTGGCGGCCTCATTGGGAACAGTCCATCTTTTGTTGGAGTCAGTCCTAGTCGTCTTTAAGACAATTCCTATGAAATCAATTTTGCTATTACTAATGTCATGAGTGTCTGACTCACGGCTATTTTTTTTTAAAAAAATGTATAATTTCATCTGTGATGTTTCTTAGTAGGGGCACAATAGGAATGGTACAAGAGGAACATTATAATTGCAAAACATATTAATGGTATAGTATTACATAGTTAACTATGTACCTGACTGTAACCCTATCCTTCATATTTATCAGAATGTGAAACTAGAGTTCATTGCAATTCATTAGAAGGGATTTGCTTAGCTCTCTTTTTAGTTTCTGCACTATCCCCCTACAGTACATAGGTGGGATTCCTAGTACTAAGCAATAAATAAGGATTACACTTGTCAGACCTAGATCTTTTGTTGAGGATTCAGACAGGGCCTATCTTACTGTACTTGGAGGGAGGCTTAGTACTTAATGGCCAATAACCGTTTGTATTTAGTGATGGGCGAATTTATTCGCCAGGCACAAATTCGCGGCGATTTCCCATTTTTTTGGACACCAGCGCCCATCACTATTTGTATTCTCTCTTTGCATAAAGGCATGGTGATTAGAAAGTTGAGTGGTGATTAGAAAGTTGAGCCATTTTATTTGGAGATGGTCCTAGTCATTGTGAATGGGAATATGATCTTGTTCTTTCTGATATTTGAATCAGACTTCATACTCAGTGTTAGGTGTGACAGCTTGTTGCTGCCTTAATATGGTGACAAAATAGTTAAAAGAGATAGTTTGCTATGTGTAGGACAGGGTGCAAAGTGCAAAAAACTGGAGAACTACTGTTTTAAGACATGCCCTTTATTTCTTCTTTTTTCTTCTCTTCTTTGCATTGTACACAACAAAACAGTCAGCAAATTATTCACACAGATGTTCCAGCCCCAGACTACAAGATCTCAACAGTGGTGGTCCAAGGCAATTATTTTGACCCTGAAACTAAACACTTAAAAACCAATTCTGACAACTCACAACAGGGGAACCAAACATTCTGCTGTGCTCAGTAGAGCAGCTGACTTTGTTTTTACTAACTACTATTGAGGTGAGCCTCTTACCTCAAGATCCTCCAGTCCTCTGGCAAGGTCTCTCTTGCTTCAGTTACTACAACCACAGTAAACACAGCTTCCTGATCTCTTTATTAAAAAGGGGAACACCATCTAACTTTCCTGAGCCAAGAGGGAATCCCCACCTTTCACAGGGTATGTCTACATCTAAATAAGGAACACAAGCTCCTTCACATACCTCTATAGTTATTAACTATCAAAGGGGAAACAAATTATTCCCTACAACTATAACATTATACATTACTGTTTAGAATGAAAAGTAGCTCCAGTCTCTTCATTTATTCAGTAGATGCACATAAGGGCAATGTTCATGATCATAAACGTTACTGTCAGTTCTGAGCTTCATCAGGGTAAGTAGTTAATGTTACTTATTTGGTTGTCACTTCTTCCATTCTCAGTTGACCTGTACTGTCTGAGACCTAATGTAAACAGCAGTTCTGCCCCGCTTTATGGCTCCGATTGTAGACATTTTTAAAACTGAGCACAATATGCATGGATGTGCTTGTGGGCCATTCTACCTCTCCATTTGTGCCAAATATATGCCACAGGCCTGGAGGAAAGTTTACATTGCATAAAAGCCAGTTGTACTGCCAAACAGAGTCTTCTGTAGGCTTGCCGTCCACTTAGGGGCTACCAAATAGCCACAGCTATTATTTATCACCTCAGGAACTTTATTCATGGTTGTGTTGCTCACTAACTCCTTCTACATATGAATGTGGCTCACTAGTATAGAAGGCTTTATAAGATGTGGGGACTATTAGTTTCCATATTGAGAACCCATAGCATCCATATTTTAATACATTTGTCTATACATCCTCTGAAGAGGTACGTTGCTTTATCGTATGGCAGGGCTTTGTTAACTGAGACTTTCCACTCTGTAGGTGTGCCAGTGCTGCTCCATTTAAGGATGATTTGTTTTTGGCATAGTACATAAGCAGTTGAAGCAAGCTTCTGCTTTCCACATAGGTGACTATACCTCTAGTTAGTCCCAGTAGTGGCACCCCTGAATAAGTATTAATTGTAACCACCATCACTTTGGAAATAATTGTGAACATTTGCATTGACAGTAGTCGACAAGTTTAGGGCATGTCCACACGACATTAAACCATGTACCTGGTTGCCCACAGCCTCGGGTGCATCTAGTGTCTCTTGTTGGATTCATTCAGTGGAGACACTCAGGGGTCAATTGCATGTTACAAAACAATGGTAAAATCACAATAAGTAATAAATATAGATGATAATGGACAACAGTACACTAGAAGTTCGTGTGGTATTCAGGAATAGTCACCGTTTCTATGCTTATATGGGCTTCTCCGATGATAAGTTTGTAACATATGAATAAATCCCAATAGGCGCCCATATTTGGATATCCATTTTTAATACATACATAATTTCCCTTTACATAAAACAAAAAGTGCAACAAGTCTAGACAAAAGTTTATGGAGCACTTGAAAATGTTTTTATGTATATTTTTATATATTTTTAAGTGTGTATTTTATAATGACATTTATTAACAGTGTATTTGAACTAATATTTATGAATTCTGCAGAGAATATATAAAGCTGGTATGTGTGCATGTGTTGCCCTGGCAGTGCTAGTGTTAGGCAAAGAAAGGCCTGAAAGGGTGTGGAAATAGCCACATGGGATCGCAGCCATGACAACCACAGGGTCGTCGTAATATATAAGGCAACCAGCAGGGAGGTAGGTACCCGACCCTGAGGATGTTTGGATAATGTAACGCATAAGGTGTTATTTCACTTCTGGTCACCAGCGGGTGGAATATAAGGTGGAACGGTTGCCGCTTCGGACCTTTGGGGGAGAGTGTGCAAGAGTACCATTTTCCTACGCGTTGGGTTAGGGAGGGAGGTACGGGGAGCGGCAGTGCAGGGAGTGGGTCTAGGTCAGTGGGGCCCAAGAGAGCTGGGGCCCAATGGGTTTTTTTCTGGTGTCCCACCGGCCCAGTCCAACCAAGAATGGTTGTGAGTAGGGATCTGGCAACCCCATTACTCTAAAAGCAAACGAACGTCCCACTGCACACTGGACTAAACCTAATGTGCTCAAGATAATTTTATATGTAAGTGCAATACTCTGCTTTACTTTTTATGTAAATAAATGAATTACACTTTGGGCTCTGCCCCACTGTTTAGTTGTATTTATATCAGAGAAGTTTTGGCACCTGCCGGTGACTTTTACTATGTTATAAAATGGCCAATTCTAAGCAACTTTTCAATTGGTCATTATTGTTTTTTTTATAGTTTTTTAATTATTTGCTTTCCTCTTTTGATTCTTTCCAGCTTTCAAATGGGGGTCACTGACCCCATCTAAAAACTTGCCGGATGGGAATGACTTGATATGCTTTCCCGTTGCTAGGGGTGTGTAAGTAGGCATTTCTGCTGCAAAACATTTGGAGACTCTACCTGGATTCCATTGCACGCAGTTTCCCTGGAGAGTATTATACTGACTGATCTGCTGGTTTAAAAGGCAGACTCTTTTTCAATCATTTGTGTGTTGGAACATTTAAGATTCTATATATATATATATATATATATATATATATATATATATATATATATATATATATATATACATATACATATATATACATATATACAATGCAACAGGCACAACCTGACTTTATTAAACAGCTGCAGCTGTAAGAGATGATTGGTTAGAAATAAAACAATAATATAACAATTAGTATTCTGCTAACGCTGTAGTAAATATGACAATTTAACAAAGACAACCCCTGTAAGACCCTTCAAACCCTGGTGTGCACACCTAAGTCCTGAAACAGTTGTGTACCGATGGGGGGCCCCGTTACTGAGTTGAAAGAACTGGATGGGCTGCAAATAGCACAGCAGTCTAAATGAATGGCAAATTCCACCTTAGGTTGCTGCTGAACTGTGCAACTGGATTATCTCCCTGGATGTAAATACAATAAAAGAACTGGTGATGTGTCCCTTGGTAAGGGTATAGATGGTGCTCCCTCTGGTGCTGTTGAAAGTGTGCAGCAATGCTGTCAGCTCTCCTTGCACAATATGTCTCACCCAGGCCCGGACTGGCAATCTGTGGGTTCTGGCAAATGCCAGAGGGGCTGCTATAAGGTGCCATAGAAAGTCAGTATTTAGTGGGCTGGTGGGGGCTGTTTGGGCCTCTGTGTGGGCTGAGTGGGCCTCTATGTACCTGAAATGCCAGGGCCTATTTTAATTCTCAGTCCGGACCTGGTCTCACCCTTCAATGGACTAGCAGGATAATGTCTGTTTTATAACTCCCAAAGTTCCTTAAACTGGTAGCACAAGGGTTAATAACTTACAGTTGACAAAGAACCTTGCTTCTCTCCACACTGTGGCTTTCTCCTTATCAAGATGGCTGACTGTTGTACTCCTGGATCACAATGGTGCTGACAACAAAACTTCCTCCAGGGAACAGCAGCAGCACACAGCTTCAAGCAGGCTGCACACTGCAGTGTTCTCCCCTTGCAGGTTAATAGCAGTCTCTCTCTCTGGCTGGTCACTCAGCAGGCTGGAACACAAACCCTGTCTCTAGATCTCTCAGCACATCTCTCCATGCTGGCTGGTCTCTCCTCTTCCTCCTCCAGGCTCTCGTTCCCCTTCCTGTTCCTGGCTGAGAGGGCAGGGCACAGACTGTCTCCTTTATCATTAGCTGGAGAAAATCCCTTCCTTCCTGCAGTCTGAAGCATTAACTAGTTCCTCTGTACTGTAGTGGAAGGCACGAGGGGGGACTACATTACCCAGCAGTCTTACAGGTGCAAACATTAAGTGTGCTACAAATGTACTTTTTCTTATTTTATTTTTTTATTGAACAAAGTCAACCTAACTCCCATCCATGAATTTAACTCATTTATCAAAAAAGCAGCTTGTAAAAGTCGGAGCGAAAAAACGCTGTGACATAATCAAGCGTCAATTTGAATCTTGCAAATTTATCCAAATGACTCTCGAAAAATACATATATATATCGGATTATCGGACACGGATTGAACATTGCAAACAAAATCTTAATAAACTGACTGACTGCGAAACCTTATAGGGGGTATTTTCTAAGACTCACATTATTTTTTTTATTTAAACAAAGTCGACCATCCAAGAATTTAACTAATTTTTTAATAATTCTTCTTAAACAAAAGGTGGTGTGATACTGAATCATACAACTTTATTGAATTGACACTCAGAAAACTCAACTTTATGAAATTATCGTCACAAATTCATCGGATAATGCGAGGAGAACCAGCGAGGATCCCAATGTTACGAAACATCTTCAGGGACATCTGCCATTGACTTCTACATGATCTTGGCAGGTTTGAGATGGAGTATTTTTGGATTCCAATATTTTTAGCAGCTTTGGAGTATCATAATATAAAAAATCAATGTTTTTTTCACTCTAAATATTTTTGCCCTTTAAAAACTAGACCAGAAAAATCGAAGGTTTAATAAAAAGGCCCTTTATTGTATTGGTGTTTGATTTCTGCAGCTCACTAAGTTGGGTGGGTGGGAGAAGGTCTCAGATTGACATGGCTTGGAAAGACAAGTTCCCAAAATACATTTTGCTACAAACTAAACCTGTTCTGTGTTGCAAGTTCAACCACTATTTTTTATGGGTAAAGAAAATGCATTTGTCTTGTACTGTGGAAGAAATGAGTCTATTTTGTTAAATAGCTGAAATTCTTCCTATTGTTTTCAAAGAACTTGACAGAGCTAGAAGGTTGAGGATTACTTGGACTATAATTAACTCAGACAGTGGAAATTCTTTTGTATGTTGATGATTATCCATCGCAGCCATGCATCAGAACTTTATTAAAGCAGAGGCAGCCACTTTATTAGCATACACCCATGTTCAGCACTGCTGTTAAATATCATATTCAAGTGAATAGAATTGTGAACTTTCCCTCTGCTAATCTGTGGTTCCATATGACCCTACAGCTGACCATATATGTTTTGGCATTTTGGTCAATTTCATTGATATTACTCAAGTGTCTGGGCATTAATACAAAGTAGGTGGATCAGTTCTGACAGACCATCGTGTGATCATGGTGGAATTTGATTATGGAATGAATGAACAATTTATGAGTATGGTCACGGTATTCCTCTGTTTGACCTTCAATCCAATCAATCAGATAGACAGAGGTAGATCCAGTGTAATACCTTTAGATATTATAGTACAAAAAGTAGACAGAACATATGTATATAACTAGGGCACCATTCATTCATACAACTAGGGGCCCATTTACTTAGTTCGAGTGAAGGAATAGAGGAAAAATTGTTTGAATTTCGAATGGTCGAATATGGCTAATTCCACCATCGAATGGGCTACTTCGACCTTCGACTATGACCTTCGAATGGAATGATTCGAAGTAAAAATCGTTCGACTATTCGACCATTCGATAGTCAAAGTACTGTCTCTTTAAAAATTTCTTCGACCCTCTAGTTCGCCACCTAAAACCTACCGAGGCCAATGTCAGCCTATGGGGAAGGTCCCCATAGGCTTCCTAACAATTTCCTGATCGAAGGAATATCCTTCGATCGATGGATTAAAATCCTTTGAATTGTTAAATGCGAAGGATTTAATCGTTCGATCGCACAATTATTCCTTCGATCGTTCGATCGTAGGAATAGCGGAAAATCCTTCGACTTCGATATTAGAAGTCGAAGGATTTTACTTTGACGGTCGAATATCGTGGGTTAATTAACCCTCGATTTTCGACCCTAGGTAAATGTGCCCCCTACTGTACAATTGTCCTTTAGTGAATTTGCCACTATGTCTCATGTCTTTCCAATGTTTTTTCAACAAGCACAAAATGGAATAACTTGTATTTGTAGCAGATCTATTAATGGTTCCATGACATGAACAAAAATGTGTCCTCGCTACACTTCAATAATTTTCCCATTTCGTAATGTATGTTGATCCAGTGACAGCAGCCCCTATGACTTCAGTACAACAAAATACAATATTCTTTCTTTAGCTCATTGTTTTTGTTATTTATATATTTGCAGGGTTAGGGTTAGACCATAATATTTATCTTTTTATACCGATCTTTATGCATTTCTCTGACTATTTTGAGGGGTTGCATGTTCACAGTCACATTAAGGGGCAGATTTACTAAGGGTCGAATTTCGAAGTTAAAAAAACTTCGAAATTCGACCCTTGAATTGAAATCCTTCGACTTCGAATATCGAAGTCAAAGGATTTTTAGCGTATTCGATCGATCGGATGATCAAATAGAAATCGATTTGATCTATTTTTAGCGATCGATCGAATTATTTCTATTCGATCAAAAAAAACTTAGAAAAGTGCTGTGGAAGGTCCCCATAGGCTAACATTGCACTTCGGTAGATTTAATTTGGCGAAGTATGAAGTCTAAGTTTTTTTTAAAGATAAGTACTTTGACTATCGAATGGTCGAATATTCGAACAATATATACCTCGAATCGAAGTAAATTCGAAGTCGTAGTATCATATTCGATGGTCGAAGTACCGAAAAAATTACTTTGAAATTCGAACTTTTTTAACTTCGAAAATTCACTCGAGCTTAGTAAATCTGCCCCTAACAGTGACATTCTGCCAAACCATTTGACTTATCTTTAGATGAAAACCATAGAAACTAAAATGACACTTTTCAAATATAGCTGCTGAATTGTCACATTTTTTAAATTCATATTCTTTCGATAAGGAAAATTTGAGATGAGAAAAGTTCTTTACAATTTGAAATCAAGTTTTTTTTTAAAATAAAAAAGTTGCTGCACCCTTGGCTGCATATAAAAAAGAAAAACTTATTAAGAAAAACTTATTTGGAAAGAATCACTAACCATATTTAAGGACAAATTTATTCATTTGAGAGCTGCTATTTTGCACTAATTCTTGTGAATTGTATCAAAAAATATCCTAAAATCACTAGACGAATACTTGCTTTTAGGGGAAAACATATTCTGAGCAAACAGAAAGAATTTTTTCTTTTATTGGAAGGCAACTGTATTCATTTTTGTTTTGATTAGATTTGTAAAAAAAAAAACCATGATAATTACAAAAAAGTGTGTTTTTTATTCGCTATAACTTTTTTTTACCACAATCATGTTTTTTCAAACAATAAAAACCTCACCACTTTAATTGCTGAGATTTCCATTTTTAAGATGCTATAATGAAAAAAAGTAATTGCAAATAAAAACACAATTGAGATTTTGCAATTTGAGTTGTAACTAAAGAATTAAGAAACTTGCGACTGATTCTTTCCAGTGTTGTTATGTAAGCTGTAACAACAACTTACTCACAGAATGTCCCACATGTATCTTCTACACATTGTTGAGTATGTACACATTTAGGGGCCTATTTATTAAAGCTCAAATTTTTCTGGTCAAGTTTTTAAAGTGGAAAACTTGAATTTTTAGAGGGGAAAATTATTATAGATATTTATTATACCCCATAGCTACTAAAAATCCAAATCCATCTCAAACCTCAAGGTCATGTAGAACTTAAAAGCAGATGTCCCTGAAGATGTTTCTTGACACCGGGATCCTTGCTGAATTTCATTCAATAATCTGATACATTTGCGGCAACAATTTGATGAAGTTGAGTTTTCGGAGTGTCAATTCATTAAAGTTGTATGATTCTAATTGACACATGATTTTTTTTTTTTTGACTGACTTTTGTTTGAAGCAAATTATTGACAAATGAGTTAAATTGATGGATGGGAGTTAGATAAACGTAAATGTGAGTCTTAGGGGGTTATTCACTAAACTCCGAATGCAAAAATCACAAAAAATTGATTTTTTTAATATAAAATCAGACTTTTAAAAAATCATGAATTTTTTGGAATTTATTAAACCCAAAAAGTCTGAATCAGAAAATCTGGCATCTCAGACCTGTCGAGGTTGCAAATCAGTTGGGAGAAGTCCCAATGATTTTTTTGATGTGTGCTGGGTTTCGTGCAATACCCCAACATTTTCTGAGTTTTTAGGTAAAAAACATAAGAAATCAGAGTTTTCGGGTTAACAATTCCAAAAAAAAATTGTGAAAAACTGGATGATTTTTTCCTGCAGACAACATTTTCGGGAAAGTGTATTAATAAATAAGCCAAAAAAACCTGTGCCGATTTTTTTTCAGAAAACGTTGAGGTAAATTCAGACTTTGATAAATAACCCCCTGAGTATATACCCCCCTATTAGGTTTCACATCTGTTTGCAATGTCAGTTTATTTAGATTTGTTTGCAGTGTACAAATTGTGTCAAAATATCAGCAGTTTTTAGCAAATTAAACAAAATTTGGCTACATTTATCCATGATGTTTCCTCTCAGCTGAGCATGACTGTCGGTTGTCATGTCTCATTTTTATGATTTTTACCGGTGAGTGATAACTGGGTATTGCATAATAACTTGTTATGTCTTATCTTCTCCCAGCCCTCATGCTATAAATGTGTTCACCTGTTACTAGGTGAGGCTTGGGCGGAGAAAGCAATAAATTGGTAGACAATCCATATATTACCTCTTTCTGAGAACAAAACAAGAAAGAGCCACTGCAAAACAAAGGTTTCAAGGAAATCGCTGTAGAGGAGCTTGGAATCCAGGTAGAAATATATTGATTATAATTATTATATCAGGCACCTTGAAATATTTGTTTATCCAATGAAAAAATTCAGGGAGATGACCAAAAATGGACTGGCCCTAGGTAAAACTTCTAAATTCTAAAAAAAAGTAGGATTGTTCTTATTTCACAGATTTGTTCAGAGGAAAAAAAAACTTCGAATTTTAAGTGATTTACTAAAATCCGATGGCAAAAAACCCAGCATATAAAAGCTCTTGAGGTCCTGTATAAGTCAATGGGGAAGGTCCCAGTGTTTGAGCTGATGTCCGTACCGATATCTGATCAGTTTTTGGTTTCTGCACAAAGAACTTTGAAAACTTTGATTTTTTTCGTAGATTTCTGATTTTTTTGTGCAGAAACCACAAACAATTTGGAGTTTTCGGGGAAAGCTCCGCACTTTGTCCGACCCTATTTTTTTCTAGCTTTTTTCTTCATAAATAAGGACCATTCTGGCAATCGAAGTTGCTCGGATTTCTAACATAGAAAAACTCAGATAAATTTGGACCTTGATAAATAACCCCCCAACTGTGATTAGGAATTGCATTAGATAGTACCTAGCACCTAATGCAGTAAATGGATGCCATTGCCATTGTTTTGCAAGATGAGCAAAGAGCTTGTATAGACCCCTGTACATTTGTCACTAGTATTTTGATGGATTACATTTCATGCCCATTTTTGCACTTTTGCACTGCACCTTATGATCTTATATGAGCCCCTATATGATTTTGCACTCTTAACTGGTGAGAGGTATATAAAGATAAGGAGGTCTGACCTATAGGCTGTTATAGAGCAGAATGTGACTATACTGTACCAATATTATTCAGATATGGGATTCATTATCCAGAAATCAGTTATACAGAAAGCTCCAAATTACAGGAAGATCATCTCATAGACTCCATTATAATCAAATAATTAATTTTGATTTTTATTATCTTAATAATAAAACGATACTTTAAACTTGATCCCAATTCATCCTTATCGGAGGCAAAGCAATCTTGTTGGATTTAATATTTAAAATAAGTAGACATGATCCAAATTATGGAAACATCCCTCTTTCAATTCCCTCTAATACATGTTCTTACAAAGGGATAAAGTGCATTCCTTCTGTATTTAAAAAGCCCTGCCCATGTAGAAAATGTGATGCAGGTGGTGGGTGGGAGGTGGAAGAACTCTAGGTTTTACTTGGGAAACATATCATTTACTCGTTTGCACTGACCACTGAACAAGGATTGTGAATTTTCTGGAAATACCTGAAGAAGTGGTGTGAAATTTGGAAGCCAGGTAAAAAAACAAAACAAAATATAGAAAACTATTTTTAAATGCCAAAAAGATGCATTTTTATATTTATATTAATTTCTCATCCATTTTTCTTTTTTTCTGTTCCAGGCTCTGGTCATTATATGTGGAGTTTAATATGGTATGTACATGAGTCTATGCACATGCTTGTGATTTTATAATACTTTTAACAATAGAATATTGGTGACATACAATTTTGCCTTTTATTTTAATTTTATATTATTATAATGATTTTCCGTTTTTAAGACAATGTTATAAATTGGTGTAGTGTTTCTGTGTTCGTTCATTTTTGATGCACTACGTTCTTTCTTCCCGTGATCATGCTTTTTTCTTTAAACCTTTAAAAAAAATTTAAAAGTAAAAACACAGTTACATAAAAAAGTCATTGAGGCAAAAAATGTTGTGTGTGTTTTTCATATTTATTCACCAACACATGCTTGCTCTCTAAGAACTGCTGAGCCTGTTTTTTTTTTATAAATATTTCAAACAAAAAATATGATCATGTGGGGGAAGATTTCCCCACACTATTAGCACAACAATTAAAAGAAACTTGATACAGATTTATCAAAATGTAACATTTTTCATTTTTGAGAAAACACTCAAAAACATGATAACCTCAAATGTGTGCAAAAAACCTTGAGACTTAAAAATTTGATCACATTCCACTTTGTTTTCAATGGGTTTGCCAAATTTTAGAGTAATCTTGACAAATTGAATTAAATGCTTGCATTTTGCTAATACATCGCATATTTAAACTCAGTCACCAGTGTTTAGATGCTTAATTTTTTTAATTCATAGATTTTTGCACTTAAATCGAGTTTTGCAAACTCAAATTTGTGATTCTTAGGGGCAGATTTATCAAGGGTAGAATTTCGAAGTTGAAAATACTTTTAAATTCAACCATCGAATCTAAATACTTAGAATTTCGTATTTGAAGTTTTTTCAGCTAATTTGGCAATCGTTCAATCAAATTAAAATCGTTTGAACGAAGATTAAATCTAATGATTTAAAGGATTTAAAGGATTTCAGCGATCGATCAAAGGATTTTAATTCGATGCATAAAGACTTGGAAAACGTTTGTAGAAGGTCCCCATAGGCTAACATAGCAATTCGGCAAGTTCAATTTGGCGAAGTTGAAGTTTTTTTAAAGAGACAGTACTTATCGAATATTCGAACTATTATACTTCGAATTGAATTCGAAGTAAATTTGAAGTCGTAGTATCCTATTCGATGGTCGAAGTATACAAAAAATTACTTTGAATTTCAAATTTTTTTACTTCGAAAATTCTGTCCTGAGTTAATAAAATGGTATGAGCTCAAAAGGATTAAGGAAATGATTCCACAAATTATATAGCAATAGCCAACCAAACAGTTACAATAATGGGTGACAATATAGCGTTGTCAAGGTGATCCTAAACTTGGAATACACCAAGAATAAAAAAAAAGAGAGAGAAAAAGTCAAAATGATATAGCAAGTGTTTTTTATTTACATAGAAGTGCTAATATAGACCAGTGTTCAACAAGAGCCCCATAAATATGACTTGTATTGGGTCTGCATTTGGCCCATAATGGAAAAGTAGAATTTTATCAATTTAAAAATAGCCATATAGCCAATATATTACAATAGCTGGCTCAAGTCAAAGTTTATATCCTATTCCAATGATCCATTTTGTCTTCTCTCATTTTCACATCTTCACATCCAACAGAACTCGACAGATTCCAATGTGTATGGATCCATTTCAAAGTCAACTGCCACATCAGACCCCCAGTTTGCTCAGCAAGTATATGCAATAGGATCTATGCCTCCAGATCCAAAAAAAGAAGCTGGCACATGGTGTACGGCAAGTAAGTGACTCTTACATAACGGAAACAAAAGAAATGTGAGCCAAACTAAGACTTGTGATATTTATCACTGATCTCTGTAAATAAGTCAAACAAAAATGTGGTTTCAGTTTGACAATTTAACATTTACTGAAGGGATTATTCTGGTTTCTAGTCTGATTCTTATCAATATCTGTCACTATACTAAATCTGACTTTTGTCTCTTGAAGAAAGAAAAAAAATTGTTTGTATTGTCTCCAGTGTTTGCGTGCTCATAGCAGCAGCCATCATTATCGCCGTGCTGTGTTCAATTTATGGTAAGAATACAAAAACAAATCCTTCTATTGAAAAGAAAATGATATAACCTTTCTGGGTAATTGTGATATTCTATGTAGCTGATTAACTGAGTTTCAGAAATATTATTTTCTGATTTTTTTTCCACATTCTTCATGGAAAAAAAATGTTATTCAGGCAGTTTACTGTTATTTACTTCTGTGTTTTTACCACAGACAAATTCTGTTCCAAGTTATAGTTTCCCTGTAGAAACACTGAATATGTTCTGAAAATTGGAAATATTTTTACATTTTGCCATGGTGCTTTATGATTGTTATTGGAACCAAATTACTTCACTGAGCTGGATATCATTTTAGGCAGAAAAGCCCCAAAGAAAATGTTTTAAAAATGTTTTAGAAAACCTAGAAACTTTTAAGGAAAAATGTTTTGTTACATACTTGATTTTTCATAAAGTCAAAAAATCTTCACAGAAAAGAAATTATTTTTTTTTTGCTTTTCATGCAGATATTTTAACATATTTGAGTAAATTAGCCTATATATGTTTACAGATGAGTCCAGCACATCTATAGGTTGAACAAGGTTCCAAGGGGTTCCATTATTACATTTTTCCGCCTTCAACAAATTGGGTAGGAAACCCATCTGGGCCTATTTTTGTGTTCTGGTTCTGGTTCCAGTTCCTTAATTCTTAATGTAACATAAAACGTAACATATTGTAGAACAGGGTGGATCTCTTTCCCAAATATTTTTATGGGTTTAAAAACTACATTGGAACTGTTATATTTTTAAATTTTATACCATTTTAATAGGCACTTTCATTATGAGCTGGAGCATTTTACGAGATTTTCATTAAATAATTGATTTTGCCTTGAGAACAGATTTCATTGTAATTTTGGACCAATATGGATATATAGGCAACAGCTTCTCCAACAGAATATCTAACTTTTGCCTATATGTCTTACAATGAATACTTGGGGTAATACAGTATGTATCTACGGTATTTATTGTAAGATGCATTCACTTTTATGTTGCCTTGAGCCTCTTAAACCACTGTAGCTTCACAGTTGGCCAACGAATTGGCCAACTCTTATGATAAAGTCTATGGAAGGTTGCACATTATGGTATCTAAAAAAATGCACTTGCTGTCAACATTGTTGTCTTACATCTTAATGGTATGTTGTCCTCAATGGAAGTTACAACATTCTAATTTGCAACATTCAACAACAACAAGTTTTTTTTATGACCCCCTGACCTTCTCTAAAGGAGAACTAAGGCTTAACAAATAAGCAGACTAGAAGTGGTTAATATATAACCCTTAGGGGCAGATTTATCAAAATATGAGTTTAGATTTTAATAAATAAAAACTCACCCACCATCTGTTCATTCCTATGGGATTTTTTATCAAATGGTGAGTTCTAACTTTCATCCATTGATAAATATGCTTCGAAAAATTTCATAGGAATGAATAGAACATGAGTTTTTATTTATTAAAATCTAAACTCACATTTTGATACATCTGCCCCTAAGGGTTGCACTAAATAAATACAGACATTAAGGGCGTAATTTACTAAAACTCAAATGTATTGGTTTTATTAAACCAAGCTTGACCAAACTCCCATCCACAATTTTATCTTATTTAGCAATAAAATAACTCGAAAACTAGACAAAATCATGAGAAAACCCTGAATTTTTCGGATTATCAGACATAATCCAGTGCAGATCATGATATCTTCAAATTCTAAAAGGGACATTTCCCATTCACTTAAACATGACCTCAACAGGTTTGAGATAGCGGATTTTCAGACTCCGACTTTTTGCAGTTTAAGGATATATAATAAATCTCGGAAAACTTGAGGTTTTTTTTCTCCAAAAATTTGAGCTTTTACCCAAAAAAACTCGACTGAGGTATAGTAAATAACCCCCTAAATATTCCACTGATTTCCATTTGTCAGCTATTTGATACCTTGTGAGTGGGTGTCACTACAGGGAACTGCAACAGGCAGCCATTGAGAGAAAATCAATAATTTACATTAATATGAGGTAAAGCCCCCAGGGGAATCCTCTCTTAGTTTTTTGATAGTTTTTTTGATAGTATTTAAGGATTAGCCATCTTGTGTTTTAGGTGTGGGTCAGCAACCACTTAGTGCCAGTCAGGTTTGTGGAGCAGCCCAAAGCTCCAGCAGGTGGCTAGTGGGTTAGTACTCTTGTTGTACACAGGTAGACACCTGGCAACCCAGAATAGAGGTCTCAGTGATAAGGAGGGTGTTTCTACAAGCAGTGTCCATCAGCAGACCTGCTTGGGTGAGCTCATAGATCATTTCTCATATTCTTTGTTAAAGGTTTTATTGAATTATTTCCTGCTGTTTTACGATCATTTAGACTGATTGCTCAAATGATTGCTTAATATCCGTGCCTCTTTGCCTGAGGATGCCCCAGTAGCTCCCTGTCTTCTTTTCTGCTGATTCCCAGCACATGTTCTAGGCTGCGATCACTTACCATTTACTCCTCATATCCAGTCACTTATTAAATCATGTCACTTCCACCTAAGGAACATATCCAAAATACGATCATTCATTACCCAAGATGCTGCCAAAATTCTTATTCACTCTCTCATCATATCGCGTCTAGACTACTGTAACTCTCTTTTAACTGGCCTTCCCCTCCAGAGACTGTCACCTCTCCAGTCCATAATGAACACTGCTGCGAGGCTCATACACCTCAGCAACCGCTCCACCTCTGCCTCGCCATTCTTTCAATCCCTACACTGGCTTCCGTTACCTTTCAGAATCAAATTCAAATTAATGACACTGACTTTCAAAGCACTTCATAACTCTGCCCCACCCTACATCTCTGAACTCATCTCTATATACTCACCCAATCGCTTACTACGCTCCTCTACTGACCTGCTACTCAACTCTTCTCTCATTACCGCCTCACATGCTCGCATTCAAGACTTTGCAAGGGCTGCACCCCTCCTCTGGAATTCTCTCCCACGGTCTGTCCGACTTTCTCCCAACCTTTCTGCTTTCAAGAAATCTCTGAAAACGCACTTCTTTCAAGAAGCCTACCCTCACTCTGCTTAACTACCAAACGCAACACCACATACAGTACCACATTTCTCACCCACTTAATTCAATCTTGCCCACTCCCACACCTTGTGTATTACTCTCTTCCCTTTAGACTGTATGCCTATGCATAGGGCCTTCCTCACCTTCTTGTACCTGTATTGATTGTGATGTATGTAACTCCATATGTTCTATGTATATAATTCATGTTTAGTTGTATAATCACATTGAGGGGCCGATTCACTCAGCTCGAGTGAAGGGTTCGAATGTAAAAAAATTCGAATTTCGAAGTTTTTTTTGGGTACTTCGACCATCGAATTGGTTAAATTCGTTCGAATTCGATCGAAGTCGAACGAAATCGAACGATTCGAAGTAAAAATCGTTCGACTATTCGACCATTCGATAGTCGAAGTACTTGCCCTTTAAAAAAAACTTCGACCCCCTACTTCGGCAGATAAAACCTACCGAAGTCAATGTTAGCCTATGGGGAAGGTCCCCATAGGCTTGCTAACCTTTTTTTGATCGAAGGATTTTCCTTCGATCGTTTGATTAAAATCCTTCGAATCGTTCGATTCGAAGGATTTAATCGTTCGATCGAACGAGAAATCCTTCGATCGTTCGATCGAACGATTAGCGCTAAATCCTTCGACTTCGATATTCGAAGTCGAAGGATTTCAATTCGAGGGTCGAATTTCGAAGTAATTTTAACTTCGAAATTCGACCCTTCGTGAATCGGCCCCTAACTCTACAGTGCTACGCAATATGTTGGCTCTATATAAATACATGTTAATAATAATACCTGAGCTTAGGGACAAACTCAAATTTACTCTATATAAAAGTCAGTTCTCCTTCTCTTTGAAACTTCTTTCTGCTTCATGTGCATTTCCAGTCCTTAGTGCCTTGCATGACCCAACAGACCAGTCTTGCCGATGGTTGGCCCTCTTTAAACTGAATTATTTGTTTTGAATGATTCTACCTGGCACATGATTTCAATCTACACCCTGACTCAAGCTTTGGTTCTTTGTTCACAGCTCCAATAACAACTATAAAATCAAACTGTGAAAAGGCATGTGGAACCAGCGGAACTTGTGTCCTTTCTTCCCAGTGGTGTGATGGGGTAACTAATTGCCCAAATGGAGAAGATGAGGCAGCCTGCTGTAAGTAGTGAATATTATGAGCATTATAAAGCGGATCTGCTGCAAAATATTCAACAAAATATTTGCATAATGAATTAACTTGTAATTTTAAGCCAATTTGCACTATGCATCAGTTATACATTTCATCTGCTAAACGCCGTATTTGTTTATCTCTTGATATTTTCTGTACTGTATCTTCTATTCTACTATACTTCTAACTATATGCACCATATGCATTCCAATTACCACAATGCCATACACACATGATTCTCTCTCCCAGGTCTATAAATCACAGAATATTCTCTAATCTGCTCATAATGTGGACCCCAATTGAATTACGATTTTGCTTCTCTTCCAGCGGCAGAAATAAGGGCATGTCAGATGTTATGTGGAAGCTCTGGCACCTGTGTCCTTTATACCCAGTGGTGTAATGGCATTTCAGAGTGTCCTAATGGAGAAGACGAAAAAAACTGTGGTGAGTTGGTAGAGGAGAATCCAGAATGACAGGTGTCTAAAATAGGAGACAAAATGGTGGTTCCAGATTTTTAGAGAAATGTATAAATAAAAGACATGAATGAGAAAGTAGTGGAGGTGAGTGGTGTTGAAAGTTGACAGAGATGAAAGGAGGAGTTAAGAATAAATGGTGGTTCCTTAAAGGGTTCCTTAGCTGAGACCCTTACCTGTAACCTACTCTTACAGTTCGACTGTACGGACCAAGTTTCCAGCTGCAGGCCTATTCTCCTGCAAAAGCCACATGGCTGCCGGTGTGCTATGACAAATGGAGTGACATCATTGGAAAGACTGCCTGCCAGGACATTGGATATAATGTGTTAGTAGGCTAAGTAGTCAATACCCAACTCTGCCAATTGCTCTTTCCCATTTACTATTGTTATTATATCTATAGGTAATTGTAATTTTTTTAGTTGGAATTGTGTGGTATTTAGTTGGAAGTGTGCTAACAACAGATGTAAACATTTTTCATTAGATATTGCTAAGTGCGGGACATACAGTAAGGGGGCTATTTATCAAAGTCCAAATTTATCTCAATATTTTCTACTACAAACTCCGTTCAAATCCGCTTGGGTTTTTTTACTTTTATTTATAATTACATTTTCCCAAAAATTTGCTTTGCTGGAAAAAATCAGATTTTCATTTTTCAGCTGAAATCGTATTGATTTCCTATGCTTTTTCTGTCCGAAAATTTCGAAAACTTCAGGGTATTGCACGAAACCCAGCGCACATCAAAAAATCATTGGGACTTCTCCCATTGACTTATATTCAACCTCGACAGGTCTGAGATGCCGGATTTTTAGATTCAGACTTTTCCATCCTCGGGTTTTAATGAATTCCGAAACATTCGTGATCTTTTAAAAGTCCGATTTTATAAAAATAAAAAAATATTTATATATGTGCATATGGAACACCAAAGTGCTGGATTTGCTGCAATGTTATTAATGGTATCAACGTATCAGTGGAAACTTAGAAAGACATAAAGATGTGGGGATTTTTTTAACTGATGAATCTGATTAAATTAGATTAAATTCTGAGGAAATAATTTTTAATCATTCAAAAAAAGTTCTTACTTTTATAACTTTCATGGTACTTCATTGTCACTTTTGCCACAAGAAATGTAAAAATAATAGGTGGCATGTTATAGTTACTTGTAGACCCCATCCTGATTTGAGGGCAAGAAAGTTGCACAAGGAAATATTTCAATATAAGTTCTCCCTAGTGCACCTTTCTTGCCCTCAAACCACAGAAAGACAGCAGGGTCAGAAGTCCTGGGGAAATTATTCTAAATATTCCATACAATGGTGTCCAAAACTAAACTTGTTTTTCACTCATTGCTCTGCCCTCTACAGTAGCACCTACTACAACAGCAGTCAGTTGTTGTCCTCAAGTAATGGATATTTAATGCTCCAATCCAATACTGTGACGGGAAAGCTGTACAGAAATCTCAATTACAGGTATTTATTTAATCTTTATTGTAAATTATCTAACCAATTTTGTTTTTTTCAATACTTCTTCAGCAAAAACTCTTTGTTACTACAGTGAATGTAAAAGCAATGAAAGCTTAGTACAGGGATATAGGTGAGATTGGTTTATGGAATTTCTCTGTACAGAGAATTGCTATAAAAAAATAGATCACCTATTTCTTTAGACCATTTTATTTCCATGCTCATTATTTCCATTTTCCTGCAACCTACCTGCAATAATTCCTGCCTACTGGATGACATCTACTTGAGCAGTTCCCTTTCATTCTAAGGAGCTCTCTCAACATAACTGCATCCAACCATACCTTGTTTTGACATCTACCAAATGTATTAGGGGTGTTATTTATCAAAATCAGTTTTTTTTTCTGGTTTTTTTAAGTAAAAAGTGTTTGACCAAACTAGAATCCAAAATTTGACCTTATTTATCATTGAAAAAATGTGCTAAAATCTATTTGGAAAAATTCTAAAAATGTTATTGTGAAAAAAACCCGAATTTTTAGGTTTTATGCCCGAAACGCTCACATTTTTTGTGAAAATGCTTTTATACCCCTGAATTTTTTGGATTTGTGGCCGAAAATCAGCGCAGATCATGAAATCTTCAGATTTAAAAATTGGACCTTTGCTATTGACTTCTACAGGACCCCGACAGCTTGGAGAAGGAGTATTTTCAGATTCTGACTTTCAGCCGCCTTGGGGTATAATAAATCACAAATAATTTGAGGTTTTTTTCCACTAACAATTCGGATTTTATAGTACAAAAAAATTGTTTTTTTTTTCAAGTTTTTGGCATTCAGACTTTAATAAGTAACCCCCTTAAAGTTAGCATCTACTTTCTTAAAATGGTTGGAGGCCACTATCATACCTTCTTATATTGAAAGATCTGAAAGGAGACATTCATCTCATTCTAAAAATCTTTTAACTTGTTTTAATATACTCCTCTTATCACAAGTATATTATCTATATAAATGCCCAAATTTTAATGAACTTTCAGTACCTAGAAGTTGAAAAAATATTCTCATCCCAAAGGTAATGCCCCTAATCTGTAGACTAATCCATCAAACTCTAAATGATTTTGACTCAACAAATTCCATTCATAACCCTAAAAAATATTTCTATGACCACATTCAATCTGTCTCATTAACCAGAAAATTCATAAATCTGGAGCCTTTTCTCATAACAAGTCAATTGAACAAAACAAGGCGGAACCAGTTACAAATTCAGCTTTTAATATTTATTAAATGAATGCTTAAGGAAAATTAAATTAATTTTGGATATGCTTTCATTCTGTAAATGTGTTGTTCTTATATGATGTATAGTAGACAATATTTAAAACACATCTAATTAATCATATTAATTTGATTTCAGTGCTACCTGCCCATATGGGAATACAGTTTCATTGCGCTGTATAAGTAAGTTATCAAAACTGAACTCTCATTTTTGTAATTTGCCCCTCTTACGTTTCAGAACAGGTCTATTAATATTTTTCTATAATACTGGCAATATTTGCCATCAGTCTGTTAACTCACCAGATGAGTGAAAGATAAATGTTGATTGGTTGCTATGGACATGGGCAACTTTGCTGCATAAGCTCTAATATAAGTTATTACCGCTAATTACCTCAGGAAAGTGAGCTACAAACGGCAGTCACCAAAAATAGCTGATCAGACTAGCTTTAGGCACAGTGGAATTGTTCACCTTTATTCCTATATACACACCTGCTTAAAAAAAACAACATGAATCTACATACCTATATACTTTTTTGAGATGGGTGTTTTGAAGCTGATGGCCAAAGAAAAGGCTTTTATTCATTTTGAATGACTTACAACTGTATTGTTTATGTCCGTGTACAACATACATATTTCCAGAAGAGGGTTTTGCAAAATCATTTTAATTAACATTAGTTTATATAAGGTACTATCTCAAGTAATTGCCTTGGTCTAACAGTTTTATTTTCTGTAATTGCAGATTGTGGTTTGTCTACAAAGGTGGATAGCAGGATAGTAGGGGGAACAGTTGCTATAGCGGGAGATTGGCCGTGGCAAATAAGTCTTCTGAAGCAAGTCGGTACCAGCACTTATTTATGTGGTGGATCCATCATCACACCATACTGGATAGTGACTGCTGCTCACTGTGTATATGGGTATGTTCCTATTGTAACCATTAATTTGTTTGTATGTAAACAACTCTAAACTGTTGAGCTGAGCTAATAGGGAATCCAGAACAGTGGCTTGGGGGCACCAATGGAAGTCCAAAGAGATTTTTGGAGAGTGTCTGTTTGATGTCTTAAAAAGGGGTCCCCAACCTTTTAAACCTGTGAACAACAGTCAGGAGTCAACACAAGCATGAAAATGTTCCTAGGGGTGCAAAATAAGTGGTGTGATTGACCATATGGTAGCCCCTGTATGGTCGGCAGCCTACAGGAGGTTCTGTTTCCAGTGCATCTGGTTTTATGCAACCAAAACTTGCCTCCAAGCCAAAAAAATAATCTCCTGGTTTGAGTCCACTGTGAGCAACATCAAAGGGGTTGGGGAGCAACATTTCAAACAAATTTTACCATTCTGATCCATCTTCAAACCTGTGAAAAATAAAAGAAATTAGGCATGATCATTTGCAATGGTGAAAAATAAAAATCATGAGGCTTTCTGATATGTATATTTTCTTGTATTTTTTAGGTCTACTTCTACTCCTTCTGCTTTTAAAGTATTTGCTGGAACACTGAGCCTGCAAAGCTTTTCTTCTGCTGGCTATTTGGTGGGAAAAGCGCTTGTGCATCCCAACTATGCATCAAGTACACAAAACTATGATGTTGCACTGCTTAAGCTCACATCTGCACTGGTATTCACTAGTATGTATTGGTCATCTTTTGTCATCTAAACAGTTCAAGAGTAGTGTGAGCAATACTTTTTTTAAAGTCTCTGTTTCACAGTGTTGTGATTTGAGATCTATTGAGCCCTGGAACAAACTGCTATGGGATGTACTTTTTCCCTTCTGTCTACCCCTGTTCCTCATCTCCCTAACATGGAAAGGTGCTTTTTGTATCCCATGCAGTTGTACCTGGTGCTTCAAGGGATCTGTGGAAACAGCAGTTAGCTTTAGACAAGTACAGAGTGCTCCACAATAGTATGGAGAAAGGGTGGGGCTTCAGGTCTCACAAAACACTACTTGCACTTTGGGTGGACCTTGTGTGCTTCTCCATAAAGAAAAAGCACAATCTACCTTATGCCTTACCACCCTTTATAATAGATCTATTGACAATTTTGATACAGAACACTTCAACAGCAACTCTTTACAAGGTTCTGCTTCTCTAAGTAAGGTCCGAAGTCTATAGCAGGTCCCTAATCCTGAATCATTTCTACAGTTTTCCCCAAACCTAGTTTTTGAGATAAGTCCTCCCTGGGTACTTATGTCAAGGCCCTTATAATTAAACATATAAAAGTCTCATTAATCCATCCCTAACAAGGATTATGCCTCCCTACATAATTGTGATGAGATATTTTTTCTGAAAGCGCCCCCTAGTTTTCTATAGAAGTTGCCAAAAAGGGTAATTATAGATCACTGCTGATCTACTGATCAAAAGCTTCATTATAGATGCAAAATAACTGACCAATGAGAATGCTGATTTCCAGGCATCTTGCTGTTATCTTATGTATAGAGATAATTAGATAATAATTTTATATTTTATTAATCTTTTTATAAATCTAAATAAATCTAATTTGATGGTTATTCTAACACAATTCCTCATATCATGCACTGTTTTTGTTGTAATTCAGATAATCTCAGGCCTGTATGCTTACCTAATGTTGGGATGTCATGGGCAGAGGGACAACCATGTTGGATATCTGGATGGGGAACTACATCAGATGGAGGTAAGTCAAAGACCATATATCAGTGATGGGCCACATAATCATGTTCCCATGACAACTCAAAAAGACCAGACATTACTTTTCATGTTGGTTACACGGCTATAAGTTTTCAAAAAAGAAATGTAACTTTCAGCTGCCACATAATACAGTATTTTGCTTATTTTACAGTGTGTGGTTGCAAACATATTGTATTAAAGCAGAATGTAATATTTGTGCATGAAGCAGGCAAATACCTTCCAGTAGGCAGTGGTGGTCAACTGGAGGCCTGTATGGTCCATATGTCCTCCTGCAGAGGTTCCATGTGGAGCTTCCAGGCCACCAGATGCTGATCACCCCATCTAAATTACATTTACATAAATTCAACAAGACGGTTGCCTTTGTTAATTATTAAGTGTAAAATTCAAGTCTTGTGTTTGGATTGAGTATTACAAAACTGAACAATTTAAGCACCATATTTTTATAACATCTTTATACATTTGATCAATTCAAGTTTTCAGCTTACAGGACCCGGACTTAGAATCAGGTTTTTGCCATTCGAGTTTTTCTTAAATAAGATACCATTCGAGTTTTAATGTAATTCGAGTTCATTTGAGGTAAAAAAAAAAAAACTCTAACACTCGACCTTTGATAAATAACCCCCTTACAGTTCTGTATCTTCTTTATCATAAGGCTGCTGTAACTTTGAATATGTAGATTAAAGAGGCAGTGTACCTCCTTGCTTAACTTGAGTTCAGTCAATAGGGCTTGTGTTGCCTATGCTTCTGGCATATTGCTGGCTATGATGTAATTTACTGCACTAAACAGGGAAATTGTTGCTTCTCAATGTTTGGTCCTTTCGAGGTAGATAATTCAATTACCAATATGCAAACCACTTCTCCCTTTGTTTGGACTGTTCTGTTAACAGAAGTGCAAGGGGATATTATATGCACTGGTATTCAAATTATCTGCCACATTAGGACCACTCATGCCCAATTCCATTCTATTGAAATCTACCAAATGTTTTTGTGCTAGTAAGTCTAGCTTCTCTTTTTGTATCGCAGGCAGTATTTCCTATTCACTAATGGCAGCTTCAGTGCCCCTTATCTCTTCCACAACATGTAACCAAGCAACTGTGTATGGTGGAGCCATCACTTCTTCCATGATATGTGCTGGTTATCTCAGTGGAGGAACAGACACTTGTCAGGTAAGGTCAGGACTCAGGAATGGTTAGTTCAGGTATTTGATTGAGAAATATAAAACCCTCCAGATTCCTTATCACTAACTTGATTGAAAGTTTAATTACAGCTCCTACTTGCCCAAACTGGTGAATATGCAGGTCTAATTGTATAGCACAGTTGATATTGACACAGCCTTTATACAATGGACTGACCTTTTTTTTAATGTTTAGTCTTCATACCAAGTTCATATAAAGCAAGCAAAGGGCAACATTTTTGCACTTTTCAATGCTGTCCAAGCTCATGAGCACACATTAATGTATAATCACGGTTAAGGAATGCTAAAAGCTGCATCAACATCAGAGTCCAATATCAGGGTTGTCTTTTTAAAGTAATATTGCTCAAAAAAAATGTTTTTTAATTTTACATTGCCAGTGGTTGGTACAAAATGCAAAGCAGTCCCCCGATGAGAATCCCAGCTGATCTGTTTAAATGTTAAAATGTTCCTACAACTGGAGTTGGAAGATTTATGGTCCACCAATACACCAAAATGTTGGGAGAACTCTCTTCTTTCTTGCTTCCAATGTTTTATCTTTCTCAGTATAGGGAGCACAACCAATGGAACCCTACACAGCCCTTGCAGCACTGGGATCTCTAATTTCTTCTCATGTCCTTTCCTTTTCCTCCTGTTTAATGCCTGCATTATATATACATTTCATATATTACTACATAAAAGCATGATGTCTTCTCTTCCACTGGAACCTAGAATTGTCAGGGGCAGATTTACTCGAGGGCGAATTGGCTAATGCTAGCGTAAATTTGCTAGCGTTACCGCCCGCAGGGACATCGTCAATTTACTAACGGGCACAGGCCTCACTTCACTAGCAAAAGAGATAGACGATAGTGGTGATTCACACTCTATCGCCAGGCTACTTTTGTCTCTGGCGAATGGGCGTTACTTCGCAAATTCACTAAAATGTGGATTTTACTGAATGTTATCTCATTTGCCAGACTTGCCTTCGCCAGCTCAGACCAGGCAAAACGCAATGGAGTGCATAGATAGTTCTCAATCTTCACTTACTTACATCATATTTTCTGAGTGGAAAAACTTCTAAGTTCAGAAGACGCTGGTGTATTTTCCTTTTATCAGGGTGATAGGCTGCAAAAGTCCTAAAAAAATATTTTGTTTAACCGGTTTCCCCCATACATTTTCTAACATATGGAACATTATTTTACAGTGTTTCTATTGACTTTAATAAGGTTCACTGTACATGTCTAGTTATCAGCCTGAGCACAAAGGCGGACTAGGCCCTAGGCGGAATTGAACGTTAGTGCATCTTAGCTTTGATTTGCTCACATTGCCGAAGTAACGAGGGCTAAAAATCGCCAACGTCCGTTGGCCAGAATGAAACACAATGAAATGCATTCTAGTAAATTAGTATTGTCCCAGTGAATTTTTGCCTGGCGAAGGGTTGCGATGGGTGCGAAACAGTTGCTGACGACTTTTTGCCCTTGAGTAAATCTGCAAACTTAGCTAAATGATCCTCTGATCCTCTTTGGCCCTAATTTCAATTAAATGCAAAATTCATGGATTTGGTGAAGCCATAAAATTGATCATGATCATATGCTGTATTAATTACTGTATAAATAATATATGTGTATGTAGTTATAAATATCTGCTTTGTTGTCTATCTGTTGTTTTCAGGGTGACAGTGGTGGGCCTCTGGTTACCAAAACCAACTCCTTGTGGTGGCTTGTTGGTGACACAAGCTGGGGATATGGATGTGCCAAAGCCAATAAACCTGGAGTATACGGGAATGCTACTGTCTTCTTGGAATGGATATACTCACAGATGCAGGTAACATATAGTTTGGTATAGAAAATCAGATCTAAAATTAGGAGTATGCTAGGTAGGCAGGAACCTTAGGTGAAATTAGCGAGGGCCTTAATTCCAGGGGGGAAAAGTGCTTACACAGTTCCCATCCATTTCTGCCATACTTTGCATGTAGTATTGAGGATAGAGGCAATAGCAGTGATTGAGGGGGCCTGGCAGCAAGCTGGCAAGTAGTGGGCAATGGCAGGGGTGGTGTCTGGAGTTACAGGTTGTCCTGGCAGCCTTGAATTTTTCTATTTCTTGTGCCTGGTCTGTAGAAAATGTTAACAGGTGGGATGTCTTTTTCAGCCACAGTAGTTACTAAAAGGACAGGCTACCAGAAGTGTAATTTCTCTAAAAAGTACAGATCAATTGCAAATTTGCTTAGATTAACAATAACATATTTAAAGATCATTTTAAAGGAGAAGGAAAGTCATTATCCACTTGGGGGTGCCAAATGTAAGGCACCCCCAAGTGATTGTATTGACTTACCTGACACCGCAGGCCAGTGTTCCTATCAGCAGAAAACTGCACCTGTCTGGGGATTCTTCCAGTGAGCACCAGGGAGCGATCCTCTTCCGGCTTCTTCACTCTTCAAATTTCCCGGGGCAGTCACATGTGCAGTGGAACGAAATAGCCGGCATCCGGAAGCCATTTGTCGGCTCCAGAGTGAACACAGTCTACCATTTCTTTGCATTTCTGCTAGCAGAATTCTGCCCCATCTGGCCCTAGCCAAAGAGTAACTATTAAAATTAAAGCTTTAAAGTCCATCAGCTTTTTGTTTGCTGGGGTCAGTGACCCCCGATAATCATATAACACTTACAGTTGCAGGCAGAAAAGGAAAGCAAGTTCTTTCAGCTGAAACAATTGAAGGTTTGATTTTGCTTTGTACACCTATAGTTAAATAGTTGTATACCCTCTCAACATCACTCAGATGGAGACATACACTTTCAAGTGACTTACTCTGGTCTAAAATGAAATCTTTTGCAGACATACGGCTAATGAAAGAACATCATGGATGGAAGGAAAGACCACGGCATATGGCAAATAATATTTGCGATTACGGTTATTGGCTTCTCTGCTTTTTTTTTTTTCTATTCGCTGCCCTTAGAAGCAGTTACCCAAGAAATGGTTTCAGCTACATATGGACAGTATGGTGCATTTTTATTTCAGGTTTCAGAAAGAATTGTGCTTGCAAATTCAATATCTATATGAAATAAAATTCAACAATAACAAAACCCTTTGACCGGTGAACTCTTTGTTACTCAATATCATATGTGGAAGTAGCAGTTGATATACAGTATGCATGTTTCGATAGAAGGCGATATTGGAGGGCACAGTCAATGAAACAGCTCCCCAAGGCAGGTGATATTTCCAATGCTTTCTTGTGTCCTGTACTTTGTCCTTGCGCCATTCAGAAAGGTGGAAGTAACCAGGATTTTTGTAAAGGTGCAGGCATATAGGGGGTGCATTTATGCCAGTACCTTTTGTAAACAAGCCCTGATTTAATTTGCCATGTCATAGAAAACCTTCCATGTTTTTCAAATGGTCCCAATGACTTCTACCAATGCACTGCTCTTTTCTCAGGGTCCTCTTTTTCTCTACAAATGGTTTCTTGACTCCAAGGCACCATTCTCCCTCCTTCTCCAAAGTAGTCTTAACATGGCTCCTTCCTCTCTCTTATAAATTAGGGAAGCATCATCTGACATCCTGGGTCAAGAGGGAATCCCCCCTACCACATGGCATGTCTATGTCTGGATGAGGAATGTATCCACTTTCCAATACCTTTAAATGCCCAACCCAGAGCTAGTAGCAGAATAGGAGAAGGAATAAATACCCAGTCCTATAAAGATTGTGGCATACTCTCACTTCTTGGTGATCTCAAGTCAATATTTATTTTACTGTGCCATACTGTCCTTTTTATATCCACATTGTGCCATTTTCTCTTCTCACTCCATCCCATAATTTGCTTTCCCAATGTAGAATCTAAAAGAATGTTGAACATGGTAGCGCAGTGGTGGAGTAATGTAGCTCTGCTGGCTTGTAGCACTGGTGTTATAGCATCATTTCCAGCCAGGGCACTATCTGCTAGGAGTTTGCATGTTTATACTTCTGTGCTTCCTCCCACAGTCCAAAAAAAACTGTAGAGCAGTATGTTTTACCCAGGAGCCACATTGGTGTAAAAAACAGAGTTGGGGAGTAACACAAGCATGCAAATAGTTCCTGAGGATGTCGAATAAAGTCTGTGATTGGCTATTTGGCCTCTATGCAGACTGACAGCCTACAAGAGACTCTGTTTGGCAATACACCTGGTTTCATGGAACCAAAACTTGCCTCCAAGCCAGGAATTTAAAAATAATCACCTGCTTTGAGGCAACTTGGAGCAACATCCAAAGGGTTGGTGAGCAACACATTGCTCACAAGCCACTTGTTAGGGACCACTGCTGTAGAGGCAGGATTATTGATTACAGATACAACTGGTCATAGGGTGTGTGAATGTCATAGGGACCTTAGTGTGTGTATTTCAGCAGGTCAAGGACTGATGAATAATTTTGCTAAACACTGCTGATTACATGGGCACTATAAGGGTACCGGCACACAGGAAGATTTGTTGCTTGCATTATAAACTGCTCTACTACAGTCAACAAATCTCCCTGAAATGCTTTCCCATTGGAAATAAAGTAAATTGCCAATGGAAAAAAATACGAGGGGTGTCATTTAAATGTGGGTGCCAAATGTCCCTGTGTGTCAATAATAATTCAATGTGAAAAGAAATGCAAAGAAAAACCTTTAAAATCACTTCCTTATATTATTGAGATAAATTTCCAAAACGGATTTTGTTACAGTCTAAACCAGTTACAGTACGTGATGCAAATGCACCACATTTTTGTTTATGGATAAGGAAAAAGTATCTGTGTTGTTGCTGTGGTTGTGAAATGGATGAATCTTTTGTTACTGTTCTCAGAGAACCTGAGCTACAGAACGTGACAATAATAACTGCCTCAGTGTAAATTGTTCTGTATTCTTGTACATATCCATATCAGAAGAAGAACATTGAAGCAGTAGAAAGGTTTCCTTTTACAGAAGAAGACCCGTACTTTGTGGTATGTGGAGGCATGTAGTGAATAGAAAACTGTGGAATTTCCATTTCTTGAACTCTTTTGATATATATTCCCCTAAGGTTGGCCATATGCCAGGATTTTGTTTGGAAACTTTTGTGTGCTGAGATGCAAGAATCTCTCACATTGCAAATCACAATGCTATGAGTAGGTGAGCAGGAACATTGACTCTGGGATGGCAGTGGATGTGATCTACTTACACTTTGCTAATAGTGATGGGCGATTTTATCCGCCTGGCGCGAATTTGCGCGATTCGCCGCCAGCGAATAAATTCACTAAACGTCCATGAAAATTCGGCGGCAAAAATTTGCTGGCGTCACAAAAAAAATTAGTAAAAAATTAGACGCCGGCGCCATTTCGTGAATTTTCCGCCGTTTCGCGGAATTCGCTAATTTTTCGAACTATTTGCTAAATCATTTTTTTACAAATACCACAGAAATTTTACTGGTTAAATTCAGCAGTTTGTACTTGGATAGGGACCTGGCTGAAAGATAGACTACAAAAAACATTTTCAATTGGACCAGTGTTGTTAATAGAGAACTTACTGCAGGGATCTGTCACTGGCCCTTTGATTTTTAACTTGTTTATTAATGACCTGGAGGTGGTAATTAAATATACTGTTTCTATTTTTGCTGATGATACTAAATTGTGCACAACTATAGGTTCCATGCAGGATGCTGCCACTTTGCAGAGTGATTTGTCTAAGTTGGAAAATTGGGCAGCAAACTGGAAAATTAGATTCAATGTTGATAAATGCAGGTTATGCAGAAATAAAATAAATGCAAGTTATACACTAAATGACAGCGTGTTGGGGGTTTCCTTAATTGAAAAGGATCAAAGGGTTTTTGTAGAGAACAAGTTGTCTATTCCAGGCAGTGTCATTATGTGGCTACTAAAGAAAATAAAGTGCTATCTTTAAAAAAAGGACATTAACTCAAGGGATGAAAACATAATTTTGCCTCTTTATAGGTTCTTGGTAAGGCCTCACTTTGGGTAACTTTACTAAGCGGCAAAAATTCACCAGCAACGGCTTCGCAGCCAGCTCACAGTTCACCAGGCATAAATTTGCTAGGACAACGCTAATTTACTGAAATGCGAAGTTGCGTTCAGGGCACTGAACGATGGGAAATTTTTCTAGCGTATCACGGTAATTCAATTATGCCTTGCACAACTTCATTAGAGGTTTTTGCTCAGGCTAATTTGCATACATCAGGAAATGATAAAGTTGAATGGACGTATATGTTGCAGAAAAAATATAACATTACACAAGTCCAGGGAACCTTAATAAAGACAATAGAGTTGTTATAATGCCCTACACATGAGCCCACTGTATAGTTTATGTTCCATATGTTAGAAAATGTATGGGTGAACAGTTATCCAAAAGAAAATTTAAGGACTTTTGCAGGCTATCACTCTGAAAAAAGGAAAAGACGCCAACGTATTTTGGGGAAACTTTTTCCACTAAAAGATTGAGGAAGATCTATGCACTCCAATGCACTGCGCCTGGTCTGAGCTGGCAAGTCTGGCGAAAGAGGTAACGTTCAGTAAAATCCGCATCTTAGTGAATTTGCGGAGTAATGTCCTTTCGCCAGAGCAAAAATTCGCCTGGCGATAGAGTGCGAATGAGCACTGGCATCTGTCTCTTTTACTAGCGAAGTTACGCCTGCGCCCATTAGTAAATTGCCGAAGTGCCTAAAAACGGTAACCCTGGCGAATCGTCTGCAGCGTTAGTCACTTTGCCCTTTAGTACATCTGCCCTTTAAGTGTGCAGTTTTGGGCTCCAGTCCTTAAAGGGTGGTTCACCTTAAAGTTAATTTTTAGTGTGTCATAGAATGGCCAATTCTGATCAACTTTTCAATTACCCTGCATTAATATTATTTTATATATTAATATGTATAGTTTTTTTTAATTACTTTTTCTTCTGACTCTTTCCAGCATTAAAATGAGGGGAAGGGGGATGGTCACTGGCCCCATCTAAAAAAAAACATGCAGATGGTTAAGCCATCCTTAAGCTGCAAAAAAAAGAATTTGCTACAATATTAGTAGTGGCAAAATCTACAGTTTGGTACATCCTGAGAAAGAAAGAAAGCACTGGTGAACTCAGCAACACAAAGAGACCTGGACTTCCACAGAAGACAACAGTGGTGGATGATCACAGAATCATTTCCATGGTGAAGAGAAACCCCTTCACAACATTCAAACAAGTGAACAACACTCTCCAGGAGGTTGAGTATCCATATCCAAGTCTACCATAAAGAGAAGACGGCATGAAAGTAAATACAGAGGGTGCACTGCAAGGTACAAGCCACTCATAAGCATCAAAAAAGCCAGCACAGTTCTGGAAAAACATTCTTTGGACAGATGAAACCAAGATCAACCTCCACCAGAATGATGGCAAGAAAAAGGTATGGAGAAGGCGTGGAACAGCCCATGATTCAAAGTATAGCACATGAAGTATAAAACATTTGGGAGGCAGTGTGATTGTTTGGGCATGTATGGCTGCCAGTGACACTGGGACACTAGTGTTTATCCATGACAGCCGAATGAATTCTGAGATGTTCAGAGACACCGTCTGCTCAAATCCAGCTAAATGCACTCACATTGATTGGGAGGCATTTCATAATACAGATGGACAATGACCCAAAACATAAAGCCAAAGCAACTCAGGAGTTTATTAAAGCAAAGAAGTGGAATATTCTTGAATGGCCAAGTCAGTCTCCTGATCTGAACTAAATTGAGCTGCATTTCACTTGTTGAAGACTAAACTTGGGACAGAAAGACCCACAAACAAACAACAACTGAAAGTCGCTGCAGTAAAGGCCTGGCAGAGCATTAAAAAGGAGGAAACCCAGAATCTGGTGATGTCCATGAGTTCAAGACTTCAGGCTGTCATTGGCAGCAAAGGGGTTTCAACCAAGTATTAGAAATGAACATTTTATTTTCAGTTTTTTAATTTGTCCATTTGTGATTGTGTTAAAAAAAGGTTTTAGTTCCTCATATTTTTATGAAATCTTTTTGTTCCACCTACTGAATTAAAGCTGAAAGTCTGCAGTAGTTTCATTTAAAATTCATTGTGGTAATGTACAGAACCAAAATTAGAAAAAAGTTGTCTCTGTCCAAATATTTATGGGCCTAACTATATATATATATATATATATATATATATATATATATTTATATATACATACAGTATATATATATATATATATATATATTATTTGGTAGTATATATATAGGTTGGTATAAGTCAGTGAATGTATGTGCACTGGGTTTCATTTGGACGGGTTGAACTTGATGGACTTTGGTCTTTTTTCAAACCAACTTAACTATGGATATTTAAAAATGTCCCCCTCTATTGACTACAGTTGTGGCTCAGGAGCAGGACTCTACTGGATCATCTTGGATAGAGACTTCAAACAGGTCCTGGATGCTGTAAACAGTTCAGGTCACTTCTTGAAAATCAAGTACAAGGTACGGTTTTATTATCACAGGGACAACGGAAATAATTTCTAAAAATTTGGATTATTTGGATAAAATGCAGTCTATGGGAAATGGCCTTTCCATAATTCGGAGATTTCTAGATAACAGTTTCCAGACAACGGATCTTATACCTGCACAAAAAAGCAACTGATATTGCTCCAATCAGTCATGTTATCACCTGTCCCAACATTAATGGTACATTCTGAGAATTAATTCATTAAACCAATATAGGTGACTGCTCTGCTGTGGATTAATAACCAAGGAGGAAATTTTGATACACCTCTGATTTTTGTAATTATAATGGTTGTATGGGATCTTCCAGCAACACTAATATGCGGAAACTCTGTATTTGCATATCTAGAATTTCACCAATAGTGGATTACTAAAAAATTAGCATTTTTGATGAATTTAATGTACTGTATATAGTGGGAGAACTAACTGACACCCTATAGCCTGCCACCTACAATATATAATTTTTGTTAGACAACAAGATGCAACACAATGCACATTTCTACACTTTCTTTGTATAGAAGATCCTTGCGCCTCAGGCATTTTAACTCTATAATAAAATACCCTCTAAAACAGAAACTGATATGTCATATGTAGTACAATGGGAAAAGAAGCTGAATGTTCTCAAGGAAATACATGTAGGAAAATACTACTAAACAATACTATGAAACATCATATGAAGTATTGTGCATCTGATAATTTGTAATAGAAAATGCCAAAGATGTGAAAAGTGGGGCACACTTTGAAGCATACATGGGGGGTGATGCAGAGGAGCCTGGTCTGGTCTTTATACATTAATAGCATTAAAAAGTGCTTATAACATTCTGGGGCAGTTTTATTAAGAAAAAGGAATTGAGGAGGTGTGTTTTCCTTAAAAATTTGCGATTTCGATGTTATGTTTTGTCAAATATAAATTTTTCGTTTTTTTAAAAAAAACTAGAATTACAAGATTAATACACCCCAACCCTAGAAATAGCTAAAATCCAAAATACATCATCTAAAACCTGTCGAGGTCATGTAGGAGTTAATAGCAGAGGTCCCTTGAACCATTTGAAGATGTTAATAGCCTTCATGATGTGCAAGTTTTTTTCGGAGGGTTTTGCCCGAAAACTCGATAAATTCGAGTTTATGGGTTGTTAACCCCCGAACTCGCTGATTTGAGTTTTTTCTTAGATTAGAAACCATTCGAGTTGTGAGTTCATTCGAGTTTAATCGAAGTATAAAAAAAAACTAAAATAGACCTTTGATAAATAAACCCCCTCTATGTCTGCAGTTGAAATCACCCAGACAATATGTCTGCCTGTCTGGCATGGGAACATCACAAGGCTAGACAAAAAAAGGAATCAAAGAGAAATTATAAGATCAGCTGAAATTGGGTAGAAACTCTACCAACATTGTCTCAAGTTGAAAACTGTAAATTGGAGATTAACAAAGTATAAACGAGAAAGATGCAGTTTGAGTTTTTAAATAAAAATTGGTTCCAATTCCAATTCTAAAACATCTTAAACCATTAATTAACCTCTGAGTAGGAGGAAAATATAGTTACAAATAGTCATATAGTTAGTATAGTTAATAGTTACTAGTGAAGAGCAAAATTGCATTGTTTTCGAATGGTGCAAAACAGCAAAATTTCACCACCAAAAAAAAATTGCAATGAATCTGTATTTGGTGATATAATGTGCTCATCCCAAAATTTGCATACAAATTGTAGGACTGCTATACACACCTCAAATGGAGATAATGAAGATATATATACAATTGCAAAAGTAAGCTGCTGCACTCGAGGGACTTTACAGAAAAGTAAAAAAATATTTTATTAGGATCGACGTTTTCGACCATCACTGGGGTCTTTATCAAATACAAAAAAAAATGAGGCATTTATTATACCCCGAGGATGAAAAAAGTCCAAATCTGAAAATCGTGCAATAATTTTTGTGGTTTTCAAACACAAATAAGAAAAATTCGGTGAAAAATCCACAAAAATGTGTACAATTTGCTTTTTTCAAGATTTTTTCACGTTTTTTATCTGTTTTTTTTTTTTTCTGAAAACCACAAAATATTTGGATTATTGCACAAAACCCAGCGCAGATCAAAATATCATTGGAACTTCTCTCATTGACTTATATGCAACATAGGCAGTTCTGAGATGCCGGATTTTCGGATTCAGACTTTTTCCCTCCTCGCGGTATAATAAATACTAAAAACAGTTGTGGGGTTTTTTTCCCACTAAAAATTCAGATGTTCTGCTAAAAAAAAAAAACACAAATTTTTTGTGTTTGTCATTCAGAGTTTAGTAAATAACCCAATAAGAGTTTGAAAACAATACATTTGGCCAGTTTTATCCCAGATGTTACCCCATAGCTGAGCATGGATATTTCACGTGTTCTCTTATTTTCACCTGGGGTGATGATTTTATGTACATTTGTCTCTTAATGAATAGTCATATCATATTTTCTCCCAGCCCTCATACTATTCATGCTATAAATAGTGTCAACTGGGTGTTACCAGCTTTACTTTAAAAGTAGAAACTCTAGAATTAAATTAGCAGACAACCAGTGTCTCTTATTTTCCTATATCCACACAAGACAAGAAGACCTGCAAAAAGAACTTATCAAGGAAGACACTGTAGAAGAGCTTGGAACACGGGTAAAAATATATAATTATAGTCTTTATTAAAAGATAATTAAATTGTGTGTAATAGACACGAGTGAAAGGTCCATCACTGATACAGGTATGGGACCTGTTATCCAGAATGCTCGGGACCTGGGGTTTTCCGGATAACGGATCTTTCTGTAATTTGGGTCTTCATGCCTTAAGTCTACTAGAAATTAATTTAAACATTAAATAAACCCAATAGGCTGGTTTTGCTTCCAATAAGGATTAATTATATCTGAGATCAAGTACAAGCTACTGTTTTATTATTACAGAGAAAAAGGAAATCATTTTTAAAAATTTGGATTATTTTGATATAATGGAGTCTATGGGAGACATCCATTCCGTAAATCAGAGCTTTCTGGATATCGGGTTTCTAGATAAGGGATCCTATACCTGTACTTTGAAATATTTTTTTAATTTTATGAAAAGATTAAGGGAAAAGCCCCAAACTTTATCTTGTTCCACTGAAATTTTCATTGTCTTTTTTTTTTGTTAAAGATGAACTTGCATGCAAGGCTAAATAATCTAAAACAAATCTATTTAATAATAAATCTAAAATACTGTGAAAAGGCCTGATATCCTGATACTTTAAGGGGGTGTTTACTACAACTTTACTCTTTCTCATTCTAATAAAAAAGTTGGTGCAAAATAAAAGTCATAATTCGAATCATGCTACTTTTTAGAAAATTTAACTTTATCAAATTGTCGTTGCGACAACTCAGATTATCAAAAAAAAAAACATCTCAAACGGCCGAAAACTATTGAGAATCCCGAAGGAAAAAAATATGTTCCAATTGTTAAAGGGGCCATCTACCATTGACTTCTACATGACCTCAATAGGTTTTAGCTGGAGTATTTTCAGATTCAAATTTTTAGCAGCTTTGGAGCATAATAAGTCTCTAAAAAGTTTTTCCTTTTAACAAATCTACCAGAAAAAAATCAAGGTTTAATAAATAGAGCCCTAATAGTTCTTTACCTGCTTTGCCAAGAAATAAAGCACAACATAGTGTTTATATGATGATAACTATGGATAAGTTATAATAACCAAATTTATGAGCCAAATCAGGTCAATAGCCAATCTGGTATCCCATGAAAGTATAATTGATCAAAATGCTTGTTAGGGAACAAACACAAGTAAAGGTATGGGACCTGTTATCCAGAATGTTTGGGACCTGGGGTTTTCTGGGTAAGGGATCTTTCTATAATTTTATTCACTATACCTTAAGTCTACTAGAAAATCATATAAACATTAACTAAACCCAATAGGCTGGTTTTGCTTCCAATAAGGAATAATTATATCTTACTTTGGATCAAGTACAAACTACTTTAAACTTTAATTATTTGATTAAAAGGGAGTCTATGTGAGATGACCTTTCTGGAAAAAGGAGCTTTCTGGATAACGGGTTTCTGGATAATGGATCCCATACCATATGAATGATTAAGCAGTTTGGTTGGATATTGACTCTATTGTATGGATTATCTGTGGCCAAGAGTCTGGTTTACTTATTCTTATTCTATAACATTCAGACCTTCAGACTCTGCTTATATTTTACACTCCATAAAATTTAGTTTCAAGTAAGCCTTGGTTATCACTATTGTATTCTGCATTCATGCAGAGCAACACCTTTGAATGTTGGGGATCGTGTGTCCAGTTTTCACATGCCTCGGGGGACACAAAGAGACTTTCTAGCCGGTAACGTACATATCGGTTTTCTTTGTGTTTCTCATTCTCTTTTAAAGGTACATTAACCCTTTTTACCATAAATGCTGGGCGAATTAGCAGAAGCCAGCCCTTTCTTTGAAGCAGATCCTCTGCTACCAATGTAAAAGTTAGTCTCTTAAAGAAACCACGGCTGTTTCAGACAAAGAAAATTCTATCAGAGAAGATTTATTACACACACATGTGTGTTCCAGCAATGTCAAAAGGACTGCTGGCCCCGAGTACAATTTCAAGACATAGTTATACTAATTTCAGAAAGTTCAAAATTAACATATTTTAAAATCACTGGATAGATGGTAACATGGTATATTCTGATTGGTACATTTGTACATAACCTACACTATTGATTATGTACCTTAGAAAGAGCCTAGGTCAAAGGTAGTGATGGGCGAATAAATTCGTCTGGCACAAATTCGTGGTAAATTTCCGAGTTTCGCCGCCAGAGAATAAATTTGCGAATCTCCTGTGAAAATTTGCCGGTGAAAATTCACTGTTGTCAATTTCTGATTTTCACGATTTTTTTGTGAAATGTCCGATTTTCACGATTTTTTTTGTGAAAACCTTCAAATTTCATGATTTTTGAGTGAAATCCTTCAAATTTCAAGATTTTTGAGTGGAATCCTTCTAATTTCACGATATTTGCGTGAAATGTCTGATTTGCATGATTTTTTCGTGAAAACTTTAGAATATTCACGATTTTTTAGTGAACTTTCCAATTTCACAATTTTTCGTGAATTTTGCGGGAAATTTGCAAATTTTTTGGCAAAACAGGAGAAATTCGCCCATCACTAGTCAGCGGTTAAACATAAACACATGTAGAAACCTGCAAAGATTCCCTTTTAAGGATATGAAGAGTTTCTCCTAGATTTTCTCCAAATTCTTATTAAACCTTACATTGTTAAGAGATTAGTGATACCTGAAATTAAACCATTTTTAACATCTATCATAACATTGTCTTTGCATTTGCTATTTATAATTTTGCCATAACAGTATTTACTGATGATTTTATGTTTCCTTTCTGATCCCCCATGTTCCTGTATGAGGGGGCTGCCATATTTGTGCAGCAGGAGTCTGGTAGCATTAGAAACTCTAACTGGCAGGTTAAGAAGGGACAGTCAGGTTGGCAAAACAGTCAGGTTTAGGAACTTCAAGTAACAATTACTTACAAAAGCAGACCTATTTGCAAATAACGGTCAACGTGACCCATAGGTAATATTTTGTGTACATTAATATTTTGAAAAGTTGTTTTTTAGTGTCAGTATCATTTTCTTGTGTAACAATTTGGGCTTCTAATTCCTTTTTTCATATTGTCAAGATGTGAAATAGGTGATATTCTCCTTGACCTTTGAGTGGGTCAAAGGGGGGCAGCATCACTAGTGCATTGAGCGCAATAGCGTTCTCTGCACTAGCAAAGCCAAATTTTCAGGTTAAAACACCGAAATTCGGCTCTTAAATTTACAAGAGGCAGTTTTTGCCACCCCTTGTAACTGGCCACTTGCTGCCACCTGAGGCAAGGTTCTCACCTTGCATCATTGCAGGAGCGGCCCTGCATATTTTGGATCCAAAGATCCTTTGTCAGTATACTGAGAAATCTGTTATTAAATTTTTCAAATTAAATTTTTGGGTGTTGGGCTGGTTTTGGGTTGTAATTGAGATTTTAATCTGTGCTTAGGGAGCACCAGAACATGAATTATGGAACCCTAATATAACAAAAAGTAGTCTTTTGAAAGTGGAATTGTTTTACTAAAATGATTTATTATAGGCAAGGTTAGAGAACCCCTTTTTTCTTATAGGAGAGGGTGAAGAGCTTTGTTTTTACATTGTGACATGTGCATACCTTCAACTTTTAAAATGTCCTGCCCATGTAGAAATTGTGATGCCAATAGTGTGAGGAAGATGGGGCAGCTTTAGGGTTTAGCCAGAAGACATGACACAAGGATTATAGGTTCTCAGGAAATACCTGAAGAAATATTGGGAAGTTTAGAAGCCAGGTAATACACAGAGAACACATTTTAATTGTATTTACTTATTTATTCATAAAGTATTTCAATTACATACTCATTAACTACATGTTTTTCATTTTGTCTGTTCCAGGCTCTGTTCATTATATGTGAAGTTTAATATGGTATGTACCCAAATCTATTATTACCGTATATACTCGAGTATAAGCCTTCCCGAGTATAAGCCGAGGTACCTAATTTTACCTCCAAAAACTGGGAAAGCTGATTAACTCGAGTATAAGCCTAGGGTGAGAAATGCAGCAGCTTCTGGTAAGTTTCAATCAAAAAATTTAGGGTTTCTGCTCCCATTGGAGGTGCCGGCATGTCGTTTTTGGATGCCGGCGACCATTCTTGGAAGCCTGCGACTATTCTTGGAAGCCTGCGACTTTTCTTAAGCGCCGGCGACTATTCTTAGGATGCCAGCGACCGTTTTTGCGCTTGACTCGAGCATAAGCTGAGGTTGAGTTTTTCAGCATATTTTCGGGGGCTGAAAAACTCAGCTTATACTCAAGTATATACGGTATATGTTTGAGATGTGTACATGCATTTAAATAACAATCACTTGCATACTGGTGACCCACAGCTTGATATATATTTTGCCTTTTTAAGGCACCAATCTAATAGATAGATGTAGTATTCTCTGTGTCCATTCATTTTTGTGGGGTGCTCTTGTTATTTTTACTTTTCGGAAACACTGCTGCAACTTTTTCCCTTCTTTTTGTCCCTCTTACTTTGCAGGGCCATTTATCTCAATGAGGCACAGCATGTCTATTAAAATGCAATGAATGTGTCCATGAGCTATATTGTATCTCAGTCTAGAAAGCAATGAGTATACTTTTTATGCTAAGTTTAGTTTCTTACAAACTGAAATCAAAGATCCCCTTTTGGAGCACTTGCATAACATCCGAAGTGGGAAACGGCACTTATAGGGCAATGTCACCTACTGTAACCTACAGCACTTAATATCCCTCTATTTGTGTCTTAGATTATAAGCTCTATGGGGCAGGAACCTCCAGCCTCTTGTCTCTTTGACACTATAAATATATATACAGTATATATTTTTATATAATACACAAAAGTCATGAATATCCTGTAAATTATATCCTTATAAACGGTGAGTTCTGATGTCATCGGTTATAAATGGTGAGTTCTGATGTCACATGACTCACTGACACTTTTGTATTATAATAAATAAAGTACCCCCAGTTGTAAAATATGAGGATATTAGAAGTTACCTCGGAGTTCCATGACCTGTATAAAAACACTTGGCCTTCGGCCTCGTGTTTTTATATGGTCATGAAACTCCTCGGTAACTTATAATATCCTTATATTTTACAAGAGGGGGTACTTTATTTACTATATATAAAACTTTATCATATGCTGTGAAAATTAGTGATGGGCGAATTTATTCGCCAGGCGCGAATTCGTGGCGAATTTGCGTGATTCGCCGCCAGCGAATAAATTCGCGTCAAAAACAGGCGCCGGCGTCGAAAACGAGACGCCGGCGCCGTTTCGCAAATTTTTCGCCGTTTCACGAATTTCGCGCGAAATTCGCTAATTTTCTGGCGAAGCGAAACGGCGCAAATTCGCCCATCACTAGTGAAAATATATGGACTTGTTTATGAAGGGCTAGGTGCAAGCACATGAGAGCCAATGAATACATATTGGCAGCCCCTAGAGCCCCATTCACGAAGAACTTGGTTCTGCCCCTTCCACCAGTGCAGCCTATGGGAGATTGGATTAAATGCAATGTGTCCATTGTTAATTGCATTTTGCACCATCTCCGATTCTTTGAGTCGAATAGTGTACTATCCAATTTTGATTATCTATCTTGTCTTTTCTCATGTTTAGGAATGTATAAAACCCATTGAACCCAATGCGTATAAACACAGTCCAACGTCAATTGTCCCATCAGAACCAAACAACATACAAACAGTATATACAATAGACTCGACACCTCCAGCTCCAAAAAAAGAGGATGAAACATGGCGTATGGCACGTAAGTGATTCTTATAATCAATGAAGTTACCTTAGGGTAAGTAAATAAATATTATCCCAACAAAGACCTATGAGTGAAATGTTTATCACTATAAAGTCAAAAAAAAATAAAACGGGATTTAACATGGCATTCAAACTGAAAGGTTTGTTTTGGTTTCTAGTCTGATTCTTAATAATAAATAATTTATTGAATGCAACATTTGTCTCTTCAAGGAAGAAAAAAAATTGCTTGGATTTTCTCCAGCATCTGTATGCTCATAGCAGCAGCCATTATTATTGCCGTGCTGGCTTCAAGATACGGTAAGGATACAGAAAGAAATAATAATGATGTTCTACTGAAGTTAAAAACTTGCCTTTATGGGAAATTGTGGCTAAAATCACAGAAAATTTATTTTTACATCAACTGTTAGCAAAATTCTTCACCAAGTTTCACAGCAAAAATGATGCCCAGACTTCAATGAGTGAAAAAAAATGTGCATGCCGCCCATAGACTTCAATGCATTCAGTCGAACTTTCGGCATTTTGCAAATTTCGGAAAAGCAAAATGGGTCAGATTTGCCCATCATTATCATTTAGACATTTTGCTATTATTTTCTACCACATAAAATTAGGCTCTATACAATGAAAGACTTTCACAATAGAAAGCAATTATATAATATATAATATAATCTGGTCTGAAAGCATTTTTGTGACTTTTTATAGAATGCTGGAAAACAGTTACTGAGCAGGAGGACACTTTAATGCCAAAACAGTCCTGAGTCCTGAACAATGCTTTAGTAAATCAGGAAAAAACTCAAGAAAAAAAGACTTTGTGACAAACTTGATTTTTCATACATATAATAATGTAAAAATAGTTAGATTTTAAAGCCATTTGTAGTTACCTCTCATCTGGCTATGGCCAGGAGAATAAAAAATTATCATTAAAAAATCAATACGTGCAAAATATAGGATACAAGATCACTGGCCAATAGTGATGGGCGAATTTGCGCCCTTTCACGAAAAATTTACGAAATGGCGCCCGTTTTTGACGCCGGCACCCGGTTCTATGACGCTGGCAGGCGTTATTGATGTCGGCGTCGGTCTTTTTGATGCCAGCGAAAACATTTTTTTAATGCCGGCAAATTTCTGGCGGCGAATTTTTGCGGGCATTTTGCGAATTTATTCTCTGGCAGCGAATCGCGCAAATTCACTGCGAATTCGAGCCTGGCGAATAAATTCGCCCATCACTACTGGCCAAGATAGTAGATATAGTGATCCCCAACCAGTGGCTCAGGGTCGGACTGGAGTAATGGGGGCCCACTGGGACTGCCACCTGAAGGCCCCTCCAGGCAGTCACTGGGGGCCCCCTCCTGGCTTCCCCTTCGTGTGCCTACCTCTCGCACAGCCCGGCTTCCCTCTGTGTGAGTGCCAGTACAGTGCGTCAGTGCTCCTGTGCGAATGCCGGTACGACGCACGCATGTGCAGAGGCGCAGCAGCAAAAGTTTTCTAATGGAACGCCCCATCGGGGGAACATGGCTGGGCCGGTGGGGGCCCATGAGGGCCCGAGGCCCACTAGGTTTTTTCCCGGTGTCCTGCCAGCCCAGTCCGACACTGCAGTGGCTCATGAACAACATGTTGATCACCAACCCCATGGATGTTGCTCCTAGTGGCCTCAAGGCAGGTGCTTATTTTTGAATTCCAGGCAAGTTTTGGTTATTTAAAAACCAGAGGTACTGACAAACAGAGCCTCCTGTAGGCTGGCAGCCCACATAGGGGCTACCAAAAGCCAATCACAAGACTTATTTGGCACTTTTTGCAGGCTTGTGTAGCTTCCCAACTCTTTTTACATTTGAATATGGCTCATGGGAAAGAAGGTTGGGGACCCTACCCCAGTGTTGACAATCAGAAGCTTAGGAATATCATAAATCACACTATAAAAGTCTATATTGATGGTTTCATACAAGATTTTCCCAAAAATATTTGGAAATCACAAAAATGTGACAATGGGCCTCAAATAAGTAAGACACAGACAAGTGCCAGATATTGTTTTGGAGGCCTCTAATTGAATATTTTGGGTACAATTGATCTGCTTCTTGTAAGATTCATTCTCTTCTATGTGAGTCTAAGAGCCTCTCTGTCTACACTGCTAGAGATGGCGCGAACTGTTCGCCGGCGAACTTGTTCGCGCGAACATCGGGTGTTCGCGCTCGCCGGAAGTTCGCGAACGTCGCGCGACGTTCGCCATTTTGGGTTCGCCATTGTTGGCGCTTTTTTTTGCCCTCTCACCCCAGACCAGCAGGTACATGGCAGCCAATCAGGAAGCTCTCCCCTGGACCACTCCCCTTCCCTATAAAAACCGAAGCCCTGCAGCGTTTTTTTCACTCTGCCTGTGTGTGCTGAAGAGATAGTGTAGGGAGAGAGCTGCTGCCTGTTAGTGATTTCAGGGACAGTTGAAAGTTTGCTGGCTAGTAATCGTTTTGATACTGCTCTGTTATTGGAGGGACAGAAGTCTGCAGGGGTTTGAGGGACATTTAAGCTTAGGTAGCTTTGCTGGCTAGTAATCTACCTTCTACTGCAGTGCTCTGTATGTAGCTGCAGATTTTTCAGATAAATTTTTGCCCTTGATCCCCCTCTGGCATGCCACTGTCCAGGTCGTTGCACCCTTTAAACAACTTTAAAATCATTTTTCTGGCCAGAAATGTCTTTTTTAGATGTTAAAGTTCGCCTTCCCATTGAAGTCGAAGGGGTTCGCGAACCGTTCGCGAACCGCTCGCATTTTTGCGCAAGTTCGCGAATATGTTCGCGAACTTTTTTTCCGACGTTCGCTACATCCCTATACACTGCATCATAGTTTGATCGGCCAACCCTTCTACATTTAACTGCAGCTGCCATATGCAATGACTTTTTGGTCTTTGTGTTTTTGTGTTAGTGCCGCACCAAGGCTGACTGGACTGGTGAATATATAATCAGTTCAGTCTATGTCTATGTCTGGAAGGCATTTTCGATGGTTTCTCCCCAGTGTCATGGTTCACTCTCAGTGCAGTAGATAGAGAAGAAAAATGAGGAATGAAACAAGAGCAGTAGCAAGTCATGCCAAGGAAACTGTACACTTCACTGGTTACCTCATGAATCATGGCTGTGACCTTCCTGGGATCAGCTCATATTCCTCCTGAGAAAATAAAACTATAGAATTCAAGTTGAGTTTTGTTTTTTTTCACACTTATTGTGGCTGAAGGTTAAAACTTAATCATAGAGTCTCTAAATTCTGCACTGAGATTTTTGTCATGCTCAATTTCTATTATTTTATAGGTTTTAGTTCCCCCTTTTAAACCTTCTCTGTTACTTATGCATTTGCCAAGCTTGGCACACATGGGTGGTTGCACAGGTTACTCATCCCAAAGGTTGGCTTTGCTGGGACTGAATTATTTAAGTTCTGATATTGAAACCCGTATACAACTCTTAGAACTTAGTTGTCACCCAGTGAGGATTTCAACTTACTCAATGACTTAAGTTTGGTCCTTTGTTTCAAGCTCCACTACCGACCACAAGATCGAACTGTGAAAAAGCATGTGGAACCAACGGAAAGTGTGTCCTTTCTTCCCAGTGGTGTGATGGGGTATCTGATTGTCCTAATGGTGAAGATGAGAGATCCTGTGGTAAGAAGAGATGACTTAAGCTATTTCAAATAATAATAATACTATGAGTTTGTGCCACCATGGTTTTATGTTTAATAGATCCACTGGCAGTGAATATGATCTACTTAAAGTTGCTAAAGCATTTGATACAGTGCCACACAGAAGGTTAATGTTTAAATTAAGGAATGTTGTCCTGGAATATAGTATTTGTACCTGGATAGAGAACTGGCTAAAAGATAGACTACAAAGAGTGGTGGTAAATGGAACATTTTCTAATTGGACCAGTGTTGTTAGTGGAGTACCGCAGGGCTCTGTACTAGGTCCCTTGCTTTTCAACTTGTTTATTAATGACCTGGAGGTGGCCATTGAAAGTACTGTTTCTATTTCTGCAGATGAGACTAAATTGTGCAGAACTATAGGTTCCATGCAGGATGCTGCCACTTTGCACAGTGATTTGTCTAAACTGGAAAACTGGGCAGCAAACTGGAAAATGAGGTTCAATGTTGATAAACAAAAGGTTATGTATTTTGGTAGAAATAATATAAGTGCAAGTTATACACTAAATTGCAGTGTGTTGGAGGTTTCCTTAACAGAGAAGGATCTTGGGGGTTTTGTAGATAACTAGTTGTCTAATTCTGGGCAGTGTCATTCTGTGGCTACTAAAGCAAATAAAGTTCTGTCTTGTATAAAAAAAGGGCATTAACTCTAGGGATGAAAACATAATTATGCCTCTTTATAGGTCCCTGTTAAGGCCTCACCTGGATCATGCAGTGCAGTTTTGGGCTCCAGTCCAAATGAGCTGGAGAAAGTGCAACTAAACTGGTTAGAGGGAGGGAAGACTTAAATTATGAGGGTAGACTGTTAAGGTTGGGGTTGTGTACTCTGGAAATAGGGGACATGATTACACTTTACAAGTACATTAGAGGACATTTTAGACAAATAGCAGGGGACCTTTTTACCCATAAAGTGGATCATCGTACCAGAGGCCTCCCCTTCAGATTAGAAGAAAAGAACTTTCATTTGAAGCAACGTAGGGGGTTCTTCACAGTCAGGACAGTGAGGTTCGGGAATGCACTGCCGGGTGATGTTGTGATGCTGATTCTGTTAATGACTATAAGAGGGACTTGGATGATATAATACATAATATCTAAGGCTATTGTGACACTTAACTCTACAGTTAGTATAGATATTGGTATATACAGTATAGTATATGTGAGTGTATGAAGGGGTCAGTATGATTATGTGTTTGTATGAAGGCTGAGCTTCATTTGGAGGGTTTGAACTTGATAATTATGAGCATTTTAATGGGGAATCCTGGCCAAATACTCAAAAAATTAGATTCTGCATACCTCAAGGTTCTACAATGCTATATATTCTCACCATATGGCACCAAAGTAAATTCTGGTTTTGCTTCTCTTTCCACAGTTGTACCAAAAGCTTGTCAGGCATCATGTGGAAGCTCTGGAGTCTGTGTCCTTTCTTCCCAGTGGTGTGATGGCATTTCCCACTGTCCTAATGGGGAAGATGAAAAAACATGTGGTAAGTAAATAGAGGAGAGTATCCAGAATGACATGTCTAACAGAACCCTTAGAGTCTAAAATTAGAGACTAAATAGAATGCCAGCTCCAGATTAAGGAAACGGCAAGAATCTGAAAATATAAGTGAAAGCCTTGATGCATGGGAAAGCAGTGGGCTGGGTGGTGTGGAAAGTTGCCAGATGGAGAGTTAAGAATGTATGGTGTGTTCCATAGTTAAGAAGTTAAGCTCTCATCTTCTATTGCAGTTCGACTGTATGGACCCAGTTTCCAACTACAGGCCTTTTCTCCTGAAAAAGCAACATGGCTGCCAGTGTGCTACGACAAATGGAATGACAACAGTGGAAAGAGTGCCTGCAATGACATTGGATATAGCACGTCAGTAGCCCTAAAATACACTTATGTTTTAAGTATTGCTCTTCTATGAACAAACCGTAGCTAATATCCAGGCCTCTCAATGGCTCTTTCTCTATCATCTATTATAATCTATTGATAACGGAGTATCATATTTTGTATTCAGAGTAACCGAGTACGGTTATAATAAGCAGTTTTAACATTATTTGTCAGATGGAGCTTCAAGCGTCACCTTTCCAGTTTTTTGACTGCAGATTGTGTGTAAGGTCAGGAGAGGTAACCTGGGGAAAATGAATGTTTTAGAGGAGTCTACATTGCTAGCAGCAAAAGTTTTTCCAAATATTCAATTTTTTTCCTGTTTTTTTACTGAGCTGTTTCTTGACCAGTGAACATGTCCAATAGAGCAACAACAAACTAATGTCTTTCTTCATTCTGCCATCTGTAGGAGCAGCTATTACCAGAGCAGTCAGTTGTTGGCCTCTTCGAGTTCTGGATATGTCACCCTCCAGTCCAGTACTGTGACTGGCAAGTTGTACAGAAATCTCAATTACAGGTATTTATTTTATCTTTATTGTAAGCCATCTAGTTATTTCTATTTACTGTATGTTCATTAAAGCTAATGTTATGGCGGCGAATTCTTAAATCTTCTTTCATAAGACAGACTTTTAAGGTTTAAGCCCCATTTGCATTTCAGTATTTGGTCATTGTTCTGCCCTGTGGCTCATAACAAGGTTGCGATATATAAAAACAAACAGAAAATGTGTTTACCCAAGATCCCACCCAAATTAATCTAGTTAAATCATTGCTGTGGCAGGACTTCTGCTTGTTTCTATAAATGTTGTATTATTCATTATTTTGTACAGGCTATGAGCAAATGTTTCGATCTCTTCTTGCCAGTAAAGTCCATTTTTATCTGTTTTTATTTATTCTATTTATTAATAGCTTGTAAATTGCTTTAAAATGTGCTTGCTTTCAGAGGCTTCTTCTAAGGGGGTTCACTATAGAAAGGCAAAGGAATTGATGAAGTAGACTATGCCCGGGAAGTCATTGAGGAAAATATTAACAAAACATTTAACAGAATAAAAACATTTATTAGGACATGAGGACCAAAGCCTCCTGGGACACTTACTTATAAGGAAAATACTTGTGTATAAGTAGAAGGCTAAAAAAATAAATTTAAAGTTATATTATATATTTTATTACACTAGCCCCACTGTATTATGTACCAATAAGATCTAGCAGATCTTTTAGATAAGGAACCAGATATGTAAACTGCTTAAAATGATAATTCGTTTTTTTCTAATCCAAAAATTAATTGTGTCCTTTTTTTGCACTTTTCACACTGCATGGGGCATTGTGTAAGTTGGTATTACGGTTGGAGGTTATTTCCCTTCAATTACTGAATTATCTTAAAAAGTTTTTTCCTAGTAACTATAAACATTCATCTTTTTATAAAAATCTTTCAACTCTCTTTTTTTGGAATCTCCCCATATTTTGAGGTTAATATTCTTATTATGGCCCCTCATAAGTTTATAAACATGCAAGATCTAGAAGTCAAAATGTTAGTCTCCCCACAAAAGTCAATAAAAACACCTACATAAATAAAAAGTGCCCAGTGCAGTCCCACAAATTAATCTGTAGGATTTTAAATCATTAATTCAAATTCCATTCATAAACCTAAAAGATATTGCTGTGACCACATTGATTGACCAAAAAATGCCCAAACATTAATTCATTTCTACTTTAATTAAAGATATTATTAGATAAATGAAAATGGGAAATAACATTAGAGTGCCCTTTGGTAACACAATCTTTTGCTCTTATAAGATTGTGATGAACAGTAGAACACATCAAACAAATTCTAATTAAACATATATATTTAATTTCAGTGCTACCTGTGCCTCTGGGAATATGGTTTCATTGCGCTGTATAAGTAAGTAATTAAAAAAGAACTTTATTTTTATGTAAAACAGAAGTATAATTTGCATCCCTCAAGCTAATAGATGTAACCCACTAGACCAGTAAAAGATGACTGCAGACTGGTTGCTATGGACAAGGGAATTTTGTTACATAATTTCTTACATCATTACATAGTTAATTTGAGGTTACCAAATGACAAAAGTCCATCAAGTTCAACATATCCAAATAACACTTTGTGAATTTAAAAAAAAAAAAAAAAAAAAAATATACATATATATATATATACACATACACATATACCCATAGCATGCATCCTAACTGTTCTGTTTTCTGCGGGACAGTCCTGATTTTGACAGCTCAGCCCCAAGTCCTGGATTTTTATTAAAAAGTCCCAAGTTTATCTTTGATCTCCTGCATTGATGGCAGAAAAACATACAAAGTTTCTGAAACTTAATTAAAATAAAATACTTTTTGGGAGTAAGCTCAGAACACTTAGCACCTGCACTTAGATACCTTTGTAACAATATAAGATAAGCAAAGATACAGTTGTAACTATTTAAGATATGCAAGTCTCTTGGTAGAACTGAGTTTTACAGGTTAAAAGAATATTTCAGCTTCATTAGCAAAAAATGAATAAAGCATTGCCCTAAAACTCCCAGAAATGTGTTCAAACTTGGACATGGTAATTGGGGGTGTGGCCATAAAATGGGCACGGCAGATGTTTTTGTCCCTCTTTCCATTTTCCAAACATTGGGAAGTATGATATATCTATATATACTAAACTAATTGTAGATCTTGGACTCACTGTAGCCTTGGATATTATGCTTGTTCAAGAAATCATCCAAGCCACTAGAATCGCCCAGTAGGGCATTCAACAACCTCACTGAAGAACCACCTAAGCTCTTTCATTTGAAAGTTCTGTTCCTCAAGTCTAAATGGTCAATTGATCCTTTGTATTGAGAAAAATATCCCCCACTATCTGTCTATTATGCCTTCTCTTATATAAAGTAGATTTTAAAAAGGACTATTTTTAGCTAGATCTTGATGGTGATGGACACCTCTCTTTTTTTCTACTACTATACTATTTTGTTGGTGGTGCTGTAGTTCCTTCTTGTCAGCCTGACTAAAAATAGATTCAGTAAAGAACAATTGTAAACAATAAGAGGCCTGTTTATAAAAATTCTAATTTGTGGGGTTTTAGAGGTCTATTCTACTCACAATTTAAAAAAACTTGAATGCTTGCTTATTTATTAAAAAATCAGAATACAAAAAAACTTGATTGAATACAATTGTGGAAAAAAGCTCTACTACAAGCTCAAAAAAACTCCAACTGACAAAAATGGCTTGGATTTTGCATAGGACAACTCCCATTGACTTCTACGTGAACTCACAAGCTTTTAGGTGCCGACGTTTTGTATTCTTTTCTTTTGTACTTTATAAATACCAAGCACTCTAGATTTTGAAAATATAATTTGAATTTGTGAATTTTTTTTTCGCGAAAATAAAAATTGAATTGCAGCAAAATTTTGAATTCAAACACTGAATTATCCCCCTCTAAAAGTTTGATAAGGATGTAATTTTCCGCCTCCAAACTTTGTCAATATAACCCTGAAACTGCACATCCGCAACAACTGAATGTTTTGAGTTGCTTCACACTGGATTGAATGGGTATCTGGATTAAACAAGAGTAAAATATTGCCAAAATAAATGTTTCCTGATAGAATATGGTTTTAAAATAATGTCTGATTTCACTGTGGTTTGTAATAGATACTGTCTCCATTCATTGCCTGGTCTAACTGTTTCTTTCCCGTCATTGCAGATTGTGGTTTGTCTACAAAGGTAGACAGCAGGATAGTAGGGGGAACAGTTGCCTCAGCAGGAAATTGGCCGTGGCAGGTTTATTTTCTGAAGCTCGTCGGTACTAATCTTTATTTATGCGGTGGATCCATCATCACACCATACTGGATAGTGACTGCTGCTCACTGCGTATATGGGTATGTTCCACATTCACTGGAGGGTATGCTCCTATTGTAATCACTTCTATGTCTGGATGTAGCCAACTTTAAGTGGACATGGCCAGAACCAATTGGAGAACCATTTGGAGAAACATTTATTAAAGTTACATTTCAACAGTGCAGCCCTTCTAGTTCAACGTGTCTCTAAATTTTTACATGACCTGGCAAACCCTACTATGATGTAAAGACAGCCCTACCTTTCACCCGCTGACACTGTTCTCAGCACCTCACAATAGATTTTTTTATCTGCCGAAATGTGCTGAACGTAGGCAGACACAAGACCTTTGTACAGCACATGTTCTCTCTGAGTGAGCACTAGAGGGCGTGCTTTTGCTTCACTTCCATTTAGTTGTAAAATTATCACAATTTTAAAAGATATACAAATACATCTGTATTTGAATATTATTAAATGCTAGAAAAAGCAGCTAATAAAAAAAGCTCTTGAAAAAACAAGGAAAAACTGTTGTTGTTTTTTTTTTTTTAAAAAAAAGGATTTCTTTTGCAAAGAAACAAATTAAAAAAAATTAAAATTATTTACAGGTATGGATCTGTTATCCAATAGACTCCATTACATCCAAATAATCCAACATTTTTACAAATGATTTCCTTTTTCTCTGTAATAATAAAACAGTACCTTTTACTCGATCCCAACTAAGATATAATTAATCCTCAATCCTGGAAGCAAAACCAGCCTATTGGGTTTATTTAATGTTTACATGATTTCTAGTAGATTTAAGATTACTAGAAAGGAAAAGATCCATTATCCAGAAAACCCCAGGTCTCAAGCATTCTGCATAACAGGCCTGTACAAAGTTGGTTAAACGAATTGTATCTACAACATACTAAGGGGGTTATTTACTAATCTCCAAATGCAAAAATCAAGAAAAATTTGTGATTTTATAAATGCAATACCCCAAATCTTTTGGAGTTTTCGGGTGAAAATTCCCGGAAAAATCGTGAAAATCAGATGAAAGATCCGAAAAAATGTGAAAATTGTGAAAAGCTAATTTTTGGGAAAATGTAATAATATATAAGCGTAAAAAACCCAAGCAGATTTGATTGGAGTTTGTAGCAGAAAATGTTGAGATAAATTCGGACTTTGATAAATAGCCCCCTACATGTAAATATTTTCCTTTAAAATTGTAAAGAAAAATTTCCCGCAACTCCAAATTGATTTTAATTATCATAATGTTAATGCTATCATAATGTTGAAAATAAATATAGATCCCATGGTACTCTGCCTTTCATACCCTTCGGTACTTATTCGTAGGTAGCAATATTATATATAAATACTGTATATATCTCAAATGGAAAAATGTCAGCGCTCACATCAAAACGAAAAATATACCTGGGTGCAGTGCCACAAAATGTGGTAGACAGGAAAAAAAATTCTCATTCACAGGTCCTAAATAGAATTAAAAATGTATTATTATTATTATTTATAATAATTTAGAATATGTCTGAATATAATTATTTTAAGTGGTTTTTGGAGCGGTTTCCCATTTGCATTCTGAAACTTAAGGCTTATGAATAAGGGTACAAAATGCATAAGGCAGAATACCATGGGGTCTGTATGTGTTTATTTAACATTATGATGTGAATATAATTTTTGGTTTTACATTCAGTTTCGAGTTGCAGGATATTTGTTTCACAACTTCGATGTTCTTTGATTCTGGAGTTTTTATTCTGCCCTCATTGGCCTGTTAATGAAGCCATATGAACTCTCCATTTCAAGATATATTTACCTATCATGCTACTTTCTGAACATTCTGTAGGAAATGATCTGCCTGAGCTGGAGGATTATCAGAATTTCAGATTTATGTATTTTTTTGTATCTTTTAGGTCTACTTCTACTCCTTCTGCTTTTAGAGTCTTTGCCGGAACACTGAGCCTGCAAAACAATTATTATACAGGTGCTTTGGTGGAAAGAGTGCTCATGCATCCCAACTATGCATCAAGCACACAAATCTATGATGTTGCTCTACTGAAGCTCACAACAGCGCTGGTATTTACTAGTACGTGTTGGTCATATATTGTTTTCTAAACAATTCAGAAGTCATATAAGCAGTACTTTATATATATATTATATATTTCATAATTGTGTTGGCTTTGAAGAAGCCAACATACTGATCTACTAGTTCAGCTCGTTCTTATTCTTATTATTATTATTAGCGCCCCCCCCCATTTTCTAAACGCTACTCCTCCTACAGTTTTAGGGGTACAATGGTCAAACTTTCCACACCTATTCGCCTTATAGCAAAGTACGTTGCTTGTGCTTTAGTAAGCGATCCCACCCACAGCACCCGTGTATATATATATAATATGTATTTTGGGGGGGCACCCCAAAGTGGGCGGAGCTACCAACAGCCAATGAAATTTTAGCAATTTTCTAAACGCTACTCCTCCCAGAGTTTTAGGAGTACAATTATGAAACTTTACACACTTGTTCGGCTCATACCCGAATAGGTTGCTTGTCCTCTGTTAAGCAATCCCACCCTCCGTGGCCCTGTGGCGGCCCCCCAAAGACCCCATTTTTTCCCATAGACTTTCATTGGAAAATTTGAAACTTTTGCCACTCATAGAGCATTAAAGTTACACTCACCAAACTTGGGTCACTTAGTCATGGGGTCAACCTGAAAAGTTCTGTCACATTTTGGGGACTCCAAAAAGTGGGCGGCGCAACAAACAGCCAATAAGATTTTCCCTATTGACTTCAATGAGAAAATGTCAAACACTGTCCTTCCCACAGTGTTAAAGCCAGAGACCCAAAACTTGGCACCATGGGTCACTGGGGTTAAAATTTTGAAAAGTAGGCGGAGTTTACCACAGCCAATCAAATATTAGCCATTTGTTTAAATAGGAAAAGTTAAAACTGTCGCTGCTCTTAGAGTGTTAATGGGAGGGTCCTTGACACAGTTGGTCACAGGGGGACTGGGATTCAAATTTTAAAAGTGGGTGGAGCCAAAAACAGCCAATCAGGTTTTTTGATTGATTTTAATGTTACAATTTGATCTGCTTCAATTTTCACAGTTTTAAACCAGATTCTACCAACTTTGTGTACTCTCTATGCACCAGGGGCGACTGGCCCCAACACCTCTTGCGTTTCAAAGCCAACATCTTGTGGTTTCTTCAGAAACGACACCATCTAGTTTTAAATATGACATTTAATATTGTGACTAGAGATCCATTGGCTCTGGCAGCAACTGCTGGATGACTGGTCCTACCTCCTGGCAGCCTGAACCTTTCTCTACATCAGCTTCTTCAGCTCCTGAATGTACATAGGTGCTTTAGTGATGGTTTATTTTTTTCTGATTCACTTTAGTCCCAGGTTGTGATACAGGGGTCCTGATTTTTGGATCCTTTGTGACATTTACACCTGCTGTTCTTTGGGGGCACAATAAAAACTTTATATCTTGACACACACACACACCAGTTGCTTTTAGACCAGTATAGAGTGATCCAATGGTATGGAGAAAGGATGGGCTTTATGTCTACCTATTCAGGGATGCAGTATAAGTACTGACCATTGGAGTCATTCCATTGCACCACTTGGGGATATTCATTAGTATTTATGGGCAGAAATTGATGAAAATTCATTGAAGTTAAAGACAAGGGAAAATAGTGTAAATGTGAGACGACCTATGTTAATTCTGGGAGTCAACATCCCTATTCATTAAATTAGAATTCCTTCTGTAACGTTAGAAGTTTCACTGTATTAAAGGGCTCAAGAAGAACCACTAAAAACAGCAGATCAAATAAATTGTTGCTCCCCACCCATAGATTGAGTCCTTTTGAAAGAATTATAGCCCTGCTCACTAGGGTCAGTAGATACGCAGGGATACAAATGAACCTACAGATATGGAGCTTGCAGCACAGTGATAGTATTATTTCAGATGGGTTGATATCGATTTAGATCAAAGTTTATATCTTAATTTATCTTTTTGTATAAATCTACTTTTATGATAATTCTATCAAAATTCCTAATACTTGCCCTACGCTGGTTTTGTTGTCTTTTTCTTCAGCTAATCTAAGACCTGTATGCTTACCTAATGTTGGAATGCCCTGGGCAGCTGGACAACCCTGCTGGATATCTGGATGGGGAAGTACATCAGAAGGAGGTAAGTGAACAGAAGTGAGTGAGGGAATACATGTTCATGATCCCCCAACTCCATAAAAAGACTACACATGATATTTCATTAGTGATGGGCGAATTCACGAAACGGCACCAGCGTCTTGTTTTTTTCTGAAATTTTTTTTGACGCCGGCGCTTCGCGTTTTTTTTTCACCAGGCGGAAAATCGCGCGAATTTGCGCCTGCCGAATAAATTCACCCATCACTATATTTCATGTTAGTTTTCCTAACCCAGCAGGCAAAAGCCACTCACCATATGAACTGGCAGACAAACAGGTATAAAGAGGAACTTATAGGTAGGGTGAAATCTGTCACCTGCACTTATTTTTGGGGGGAAACCTTCCATGGGGCTACTGTATTTCTTTGTTGATATAATAGTCTTATGTCTTGGTAAAATACATATTTGTATTGTAATTCATAGTTTTATTTCCCTATAGTTCCATTTTAATGTTCCAAAAGTTCACTGTGCTGTTAAGCCTATCTTCTCCTTTGTACCACAGGCAATCTTTCCCCTACTCTAAAGGCAGCTTCAGTGCCTCTTATCTCCTCCACTACATGTAACCAAGCCTCGGTGTATGGTGGAGCCATCAGTTCTACTATGATATGTGCTGGTTATCTGAGCGGAGGAACAGACACTTGCCAGGTAAGGTCAGGAATGATTAGTTTAGGTCTTTCATTCAGAAATACAGGAAACCCGTTATCCAGAAAGCTCCAAATTATGGAAAGGTCATCTCCCATAGACTCCATTTTATCCAAATAATCCACATTTTTAAAAATGATTCCCTTTTTCTCTGTAATTATAAAACAGTAGCTTGATCCCAACTAAGATATAAAACCAGCCAATTGGGTTGATTTAATGTTTACATGATTTTCTGGTAGACTTAAGGTATGAAAATCCAAATTACGGAAAGATGTGTTATCAGGAAAATCTCAGGTCCTGAGCATTTTGGATAACAGGTCCCATACCTGTATAAAACCATTAACATTATTTCACTATTTTGAAAGGGCAGCCACGTCTGCCAAAAATTGTCAATAAGCAGGTCTAGATTTCTCAATGTTTGAGTGTTTACTGTAAGTTTTGCAGAGATTTTGGCACTAAGACTCACAAACTCTAATTAGATTTACCAAAACTAACATTATCGAGATTTATTAAGTATGAAAAAAATGAATGTAAACATTTGGCTTCTAAAAGCTGCTGAGAAGTCAATGAAAGTTGTCCTAGGCAAAATTTGAGTGATTTATTTTTACATTTCTTAAAAAAATTGGACTCATTGAAAACGATTTTTTTCATAAATGAGCTCACATTCGAATTTGGTGTGTTCAATAAAAACTTGAAACATTGCAAACATGAATTTTAAAAAAAGGTCTCTAAAAGGGTATAGCACAGCTGGGATTTTAAATTAATGTGTGAAGGAAGAAAGAGATGTTGCAGAACTATACCTCTCAGCTGCTCAAATTTATCACCAGAAGTTTTTCAATAAAATTAGAGTTTATTAGCAGAAACAAATGGTACTTCTAGTACACAGTTTCTCTGAGGAAGAGTGGTCAAGGCATCTTCAATTAAAGAGCATATTAAACTGTATATCATCTGTTTGTTGTCTTCAGGGTGACAGTGGTGGACCTCTGGTTACCAAAACCAACTCCTTGTGGTGGCTTGTTGGTGACACAAGCTGGGGATACGGATGTGCCAGGGCCAATAAACCTGGAGTTTACGGGAATGCTACGCTCTTTTTGGAATGGATATACTCGCAGATGCAGGTAACAAACCTTTGGACTAGAAGATATTATTAAGCAGTTTATACTGAATTATATGGAGTGAGGTATCTTGTTCTACAGAATAAGGCAACAATTATATATTGTTAGATAATTTACAGATAACACCTACACCAGATAAAAAGTTTTCTTTAAATAATCTATCATTCTGGTATTTGAGGTACTGTACAATCATTTATATGGATTCGCCCTAAATTGCCTTATATACCCTCACCATTTCCCCAGAGAACCAAAACAGAACCAGAAAAACGAATCCCTACAGCAATGATGTCACATAGAGATGCCTGGAGGCCAAAAGAAATCACTGGTGCTACTGACATTCACCATGGAGTGGCATTTCATTGAGCTCATTAATAATGGTGCACACCTGCATGCACTTTCTTCACATACTGGCACAAGACTCCATTGTTGCACTAAGCACACAAAATTTTGCCAGTTTCCCCCTGAAAGGTCCAAGGCCATCAGTACTGATGGGCGAATCTGTGCAGTTTCGCTTTGCCGAAAAATAACGGCAACCAATTTGCGAAACACATTGAAGTCAATGGGCGTCTAAATGATTTGGATGCCCAAATTAATTCGCTTGCGGCAAAACAAGGAAACTTGCTGTAAATTCATGTCTGGTGATTTTATTCGCCGATCACTAGCCATCAGAAGTGCCATTGCCCTAAACAGCACAAGACAATTGAAAAGTTGCTTAGGTTTCTTTAATCTCATGTTAAATGTTTATTTCTAGACTATATTCCCTTGCAATACACCTGCTAATAGTAAGCTGACATCTAAATTGTGTAGGTGCAAGCAATACAGTGGTGTTGTAATGAAATTTCTAGTGATGCACCAAATCCAGGATTCGGTTTTGTATTTGGCCAGGATTCTGCCTTTTTCAGCAGGATTCAGATGAATCCTTGTGCCTGGTCGAACCTCATTTGAATCCTTAAAATCATGTGACTTTTTGTCACAAAATAAGGAAGTAAAAAATTTTTTTAGCCAAGTGCTGTGGGTGCGGCTCTTTTTTCCAGTCCTCTCCCTGATTTGCATATGCTAATTATGGTGTGGATTCAGTTTGGTATTTGGCCAAATCTTTCACAAAGGTTTCGAGGGTTTCGGCCGAATCCACAATAGTTCGTTCTCACCTTCAATTGATCAGGTTATTTAGAGGTGTAATTACTAATCATAAATTGTCCAGAAGAAAGCAGTAAACCCGACACTCTCTGATTGTTTACCAAGCATTTACACACTATTGCACCTTGTGTGAAGCACGTTCACTAATTGATGCACTTTAAGGGTAATTTAATGATTTAAATAAATTTTGGGTAAATAATCAAAGAGTGTGGGGTTAATTGCTTTCTTCCAGACAATCCCTAGAAGCTTCGTTATCACTGCATATCAGCTACAAGTACATGGGCTTCAGAAGGGTTGTCATGGTCGTTCCATTGCAGGTACACAATCTACTTTGTGCTTTGCACTAGAGTCCTGCAGCGGGTCAGGTAACCGCGGGTTACCAGCAAAAAACTGTGGTACCTTGCGGGTTGAGGGGAGAAGTTCTGGGTACGGGTAAAGACGCTGGTCGGCGGTTCTGCGGGTTTGCGGGTCGTGGGTCTGGCTGCGGCTCTTCTCAATAGCAATATTTACTCTTTTTTTTTCGGATCACGGCTACTTCCAATGATGTCACTTCCAGTTTACAATGACAGCACTTCCTGATTCTTGATGGTCAGCGGGTCGCGGGTCCGGGTTGTGGATAAGGTACTTGCCGGTAGGGTTGGGTAGCGGTTCCAATCGGGTAAGAATACGGGTTGTGGGTCCGGGTTGCGGTTTGCAGATTGCGGGTACGGGTCGGGTATAGGTGCCAAAAAATGGACCTGCACAGGACTCTACTTTGCACTACAATCCTTATTTGCACCCAGATTTACCTGAGCACCCAAAGGCACAATAAGGTTGAAGCCACTGCTTGTACTCTAGGTGCAGAACGTAATGAATCCTTGCACTTAATGGGTGGTTAAGAAGAAGGGTTTGCGTCTGAATCGCAATACCCAATGTTATGGCTTATGTACAGTATAACACATGCTGCAAATCTGAATACAAAGATTACAATATACATAAGGCAAGGCTTATGCATAGCCATTTTAATATCACACATTTGTGCCAGTTTCTGAGCTTTAAACAGTTGATCATCTTAAAAATAGTGGTCCCCTGGGACCCTTTAACCCTTACCCTCTCTTTGACCCATTTAGTCCAAGGTTCCTTTTTGCTCTGGCACCCACAGGTAGATCCTTTTGCACCCACTGAATAGCACTCTGATGGAGACATGCCCATTCTGACTACATACTGGCTCTAGTCCAAACTAAAAACACTTATCTTTTGCAGACATATGGTGGATAAAATGAACATCACAGACAGAAGATCAGAAGAGAACATGAATAATTTACTTTTTAATGGAATTAATCAAATATTATCCATGTAAAATAATTTAAACTGTTTATATTCCTTATTTAATCAAATAAACCTGGCCAGCTGCTGCTGACTTATACAACCAAGCCTTCAGCTGTTGGTGGGTTCTGAGAGCTGTAGTTCCGCAACAACTGATGTACAGCAGACTGGACAGCACTGATAAATAAAGCACGGCGGGTGCCATCTTGTTCTGTGGTTGCCATCTTGCTCAATTTTCCACTTTTTCTTCAATCCCCTTATTTTCCTTAGCATATTGAGAGCATTTTTATTGCAGTTGTATAGTACAAGAACTTTAAGGGGCCGATTCACGAAGGGTCGAATATCGAGGGTTAATTAACCCTCGATATTCGACTAGGAACTAAAATCTTTCGACTTCGAATATCAAAGTCGAACGATTTTGCATAAATCCTGCGATCGATCGATCGAAGGATTTTTCATTTGATCGAACAATTAAATCCTTCAAATCGAACGATTCGAAGGATTTAAATCCAACGATCGAAGGAATATCCTTCGATCAAAAAATCCCAGGCAAGCCTATGGGGACCTTCCCCATAGGCTAACATTGACTTCGGTAGCTTTTAGCTGCCGAAGTAGGGGGTCGAAGTTTTTCTTAAAGAGACAGTACTTCGACTATCGAATGGTCGAATAGTCGAACGATTTTTAGTTCGAAACGTTCGATTTTCGTAGTCGAAGGTCGAAGTAGCCCATTCGATGGTTGAAGTAGCCCAAAAAAACTTAGAAATCCGAATTTTTTTAAATTCGAACCCTTCACTCGAATTCAGTGAATCGGCCCCCAAGTAGATGCCTTGTTAAAATAACCTTGACACCTGACATAATATGAACCATTATGAAGCATTTAAAAGTGCTCATCATGTCCTTCAACATGAGAATTCCTCTCAAAGATACATGGCCTACAAATTGCTTATAGAACAATTCTTCCATAGAATGTAATGGACGCTGTTGGCTGACCATTGTGTGTCAGTTTACAGCCAGAGGTTCAAGGTTCAGCAAAATAATTCCATTACATTATATTGGACCAGTCTGTTTGCTCTTAGGAGCAACAACCAAAGAAATAGTTAAAAGGGTTACTAGGGTCCAAATTAAAATGGAATATGAATAGGAGAGGCCTGACCAAAAAGATGAGTAAGAAAAAGTAGCAATACAGAAAAGTACAAATTAAATTATAAAGGGCAGTGCTATAATTGATTTTATCCAATTAATGAACAATTACTATAATAAATGATTGATAAAGTGCAGTGCAATATAGTTCAATCAATTAGATTTTAAACGACAAATTGGTGATTATGCCAACTTTGGAATCAATAATAAAGAACCAGTTTCCCTTAACCAGTATTTAAATCCTCTCCAATATTACTAATAGCAGTGTTGCTTACAAAAATAAATGAATTCTGTTACCCCGTCCAATTAAGTATAAGGAATTAGTTCATTAGATTTGATGTGCTTAACAGTGCTGTATAAATAAATATAGTACAGGTAATTAAGTTGGTTAGAGTGACCACAATTGATAGGATCAATTTTTTTTTTTTTTTAATGCTAAAGTTCATGAAATAAGAGAGAAAAATGAAAAGAAGAGGATGTGGAGCTGTCCCAAATCTACTACAGGTATGGGACCTGTTAACCAGAATTCTCAGGACTTGGGGTTTTCCGGATAATGGATCTTTACGTAATTTGGGTCTTCATGCCTTAAGTCTACTAGAAAATCATGTAAACATTAAATAACCCCAATAGGCTGGTTTTGCTTCCAATAAGGATTAATTATATCTTAGTTGGGATCAAGTACAAGCTACTGTTTTATTATTACAGAGAAAAAGGAAATCGTTTTTAAAAATTTGGATTATTTGGATAAAATGGAGTCTATGGGAGACAGCCATTCTGTAATTCGGAGCTTTCTGAATATTGGGTTTCCGGATAAGGGATCCTATACCTGTACCTAAATTGTTTCTTTCCCTGGGACACCACAAAGACTGAGAAGGCAGAGCAACCAGGACTGTGGTCTCAAGTTTTAAACTAAGCCCTAATGCTGTTGAAGGCTAAGATATCCTAAGAAAAACTCATATCTCCTGGGAAATTCAGTCAAACGAGTGAGGTATAGTTATGAGCTGTAGGGATGGCGCGAACTGTTCGCCGGCGAACTTGTTCGCGCGAACATCGGGTGTTCGCGCTCGCCGGAAGTTCGCGAACGTCGCGCGACGTTCGCCATTTTGGGTTCGCCATTGTTGGCGCTTTTTTTTGCCCTCTCACCCCAGACCAGCAGGTACATGGCAGCCAATCAGGAAGCTCTCCCCTGGACCACTCCCCTTCCCTATAAAAACCGAAGCCCTGCAGCGTTTTTTTCACTCTGCCTGTGTGTGCTGAAGAGATAGTGTAGGGAGAGAGCTGCTGCCTGTTAGTGATTTCAGGGACAGTTGAAAGTTTGCTGGCTAGTAATCGTTTTGATACTGCTCTGTTATTGGAGGGACAGAAGTCTGCAGGGGTTTGAGGGACATTTAAGCTTAGGTAGCTTTGCTGGCTAGTAATCTACCTTCTACTGCAGTGCTCTGTATGTAGCTGCAGTGGGCAGCTGTCCTGCTTCTGATCTCATCTGCTGACTGCTGCAATAACAGTAGTCCTTGTAAGGACTGCTTTTATTTATTTTTTTGTTCCAATACAGAGCAGTATCAAGCAGATTACTAGCCAGCAAACTTACTATCATCTGTCCCTGAAATCACTAACAGCTCTCCCCCTACACTATCTCTTCCAAGCACACACAGGCAGATTTTTCAGATACATTTTTGCCCTTGATCCCCCTCTGGCATGCCACTGTCCAGGTCGTTGCACCCTTTAAACAACTTTAAAATCATTTTTCTGGCCAGAAATGTCTTTTTTAGATGTTAAAGTTCGCCTTCCCATTGAAGTCTATGGGGTTCGCGAACCGTTCGCGAACCGCTCGCATTTTTGCGCAAGTTCGCGAATATGTTCGCGAACTTTTTTTCCGACGTTCGCTACATCCCTAATGAGCTGAGCACAATTCCACCACCCGCCAATAGTTAGACCAAATAAGTTAAATTCATTTTTAAAAATCACTAAAAGATTTGTAAAAACGAACGCTGACGCAAGTTTTGTAATGTCAGCTTTTTCATTACGCCTTGAAAAAGCTGACACTGCGAAATGTGCATCGGCGTTCGTTTTTACAGATCTTTTAGTGATTTTTAAAAATCCATTTAACTTATTTGGTCTAACTATTGACGGGTGGTGGAATTGTGCTCGGCTCATAACTATACCTCTCTCATTCGATTGAATTTCCCAGGAGACTTTGTGGCGAAGATGCCAGCCAAATTTACATCCCAAATCTACTGGCTGCTGGTCTGTGCCCCTGGGGACCCATTCCACCGCACCTACCTCACATGGCGTGACACACTGGGAGACCTGGAAGAAGGCCAATGGGAAGAAGCGACTGACAACCTATACCATTTTCTAGTATCTTCCCTAGATAGACTGATACAGTACAAATTTCTGCATCAGGTCTACCTGACACCCACCAAACTGTATAGATTTGGCAAAAGAGAAAACAGCAATTGCCATAGGTGCCAGGCAGAGCAGGTACATTTTCTCCACATGATTTGGCAAAATACTAATACAATCATTTTGGAGGGCAGTTACATCACACCTTTCAGCACAGCTGGCCCTCCCCCCATCGCTGACTCCCCAATGTTGTCTACTGGGAATTCTGGATGGAGCTTTCCCTGGGAAATGTATTCACTAGAGGACTAATATATTATGCAAAGAAGCAGTGGTGTAACTAAATATCACTGGGCCCCACAGCAAATAATTTTATAGGCCCCAAAAATGTCTAGAGATTGACTTGTTTTACCAAGTTTTATTGAATTTGTATATGAATTAGAGCCTTGTGGGGCCCCTATACCTTCTGGGCCCCCCTGCAGCCGCAGGGTCTGCTTCCTCTATAGTTACGCCCCTACAAAGAAGTGTATCAAACAAAAGCAGGTTAACAATGTGCTCCCATAGGCTTTCCTAGGTTTTTTTGATAGAAGGAAAATCGTTTGATCAATGGATTAAAATCCTTCGAAACGTTCGATTCAAAGGATTTAATCGATTTTTCCTTCAATCGTTCGAACGAAGGAAATGCGGTAAATCCTTCGACTTCGACATTCGAAGCTGAAGGATTATACTTCGACGGTCGAATATCGAGGGTTAATTAACCCTCGATATTTGACCCATAGTAAATGTGCCCCTTAATGTCTCCCAGGCGGGATCATAACCCCCCCCCCTTCTTTTCCCTCCCCTCCCCTTGTCTTGTGTATGAAAATCAATAAAAATTGTTGGTTTAAAAAAAATATAGCACTGCACTTTATAATTTAATTTGAATATGGTAATTGAATGGTAATTGAATAAGGCTACAGGATAGTCTAGCTTGTGACTGCTGTTAGTTGAGGGATTAAGCCGGCTACTTTCTCTCTTTTCTGATTTGTAACTTAATAAGTACTAATTTAGGTCAGACCTCTGGGTTAATCCAAGGATAAAAACCTGTATAACTATACAAGGGAATCACTGGTGTGTTTGGTTTTCAAAAAGTAGCAATAACTATAAATGTATAGCCTTATAGAGCATTTGCTTTTTAGATGGGGTCAGTGAACCCCATTTGAAAGCTAGAAAGAGTCAGAAGAAGGCAGCAAGTAATGCAAAAACTATAAAAAAAAAAAAAAGAAAAAATGAAGGCCAATTGAAAAGTTGCTTCGAATTAGACATTCTATAAATGAAAGCGGGAGCGAGGGGTGGGCCCACAGATTCAGAGGGTACACGATGCCACACAGACACAGACAACGGTTCTTACCCAGCAGTGAAGTTTACTGAACAATAATAAACGATAAATAGCTGGGCATGTATAAACAGTCAGATAACAAGGTATAAATCACACAGTAACAGTAATACTGCCTAACCTAAAACTTGCTCCTGCTAAATATTTCCCCATAGTCCTCGAAGCAGCCTGGCTGCCCCTAAATGTTCCTTCCCGGTCTTTGTCTTCGGGGTGCACCCTTAAGTATTGCGCAATACTATTTGTAATCCACAGGTAATGTGTCCTTCTCTTTACACGAGGCTTCCCTATATGCAGTTCCAAGCCCAGCGAAGTATGTCTCTAGCAATGTACTGTAATATACAAAATGTCACTGGTATGCACTATGATGCAGCAAGGCTGCGCTTACAGTTCCTTGGGTGCTTTAAGCAAGCTTTCCATGCTTCCTTCTGGATCCACAGGTCTTTCCCAGGGTTGCCAGGTTTACATTTCAAAACCAGCCAAAGACTATAAAAAACTAGCCAAAAAGTAGCCAAAAGCCATTTTAAAAGTAGCCCAAAAGTAGCCCAATTCATACACTGCCAATTCCATTTCCCGTACCTTATACAGGTAACACATTCACAGAGACAGGCAGTTGAAACCACAGCAGGGCTTCTGGGAGGTAGTTGTGTTAGCGGGGTTTCTTAGTCAAGCAGATTTCTCCAGCAGCAATATTTAATCCAGCACTGAGAAATGGGAGCCGGCATCACTCGAACTGTGATGTCACCTTAATTTGCATTAAAAAATTGGCCGGTTTTAAAAGTCCAAACAGCAGCAACTTCCAAAACTGCCCAAATCCGTACCTTGGCGGGTATGGACTTTTAAAACCCGCCAATTGGCTTTAAAAATAGCTCAATTCGGCTATGAACCCGCTAATCTGGCAACCCTGATGATGGCACAGAGCAGTCAATTTGATATATTATAACAGAGGTGGAAAGTTTAAAACATAACATACATTTAATGTTAATATCTATCAGGCAAACAACAATGGATGGAGTCGGTCCTGAATTTGCTAGGAGGGGAGAGAGAATTGATAAAATGCATTTCAATGTCTGCCAGGAGTTACAGAGGTCCTTAAAGTTATAGTTATTACGCCTAGTTATTCCACTTCATGAAAGCCAATACAAATGTGAACTTAATCGTTACATTTCACTGCGCTGGATGGTAAGAATAATGTGACAGAATAAAGAGAAGGCTGCTATATTTCCCCCTATCCCATTAACTGAATTTCTGTTCTTTTTTAATTAATACCACAACCTAAACCTTTCCAGCTGTGCCATGAAGAGCAGCCTAGCACAATGCAGCCACTACATTTTAAAAATAGCCCAATTTAGCGGTAAACCCGCCAACCTGGCAACCCTGGTCTTTCCACGGCCAAAACCACACAGACAGGAAACCCTGGATCGTTCACTACAAAACCGTCCTTAGGTGCTGTAGAAGGGAGCCACACATGACTTCCTGTTCCTCTCAGGACCCCGCCTCCTTAGATAATCTGTGATGCATTAATCGAACTTGTTCATAGACTCATTCATCTAGCTCGCCGCTCAACATCAGCTGCTCCCATATGTATGTCCCTTCACTGGCTCCCAATCTCTTCTAGAATCAAATTCAAATTACTTACACTCACATTCAAGGCCCTTAATAATGAAACCCCTCCCTATATTTCATCTCTAATCTCCAAATACTCTCCTTCACGAAACCTACGCTTTGCTTCTGATCTTCGCCTCACTTCTCCTCTGGTCACTTCTGCCCATTCTCATCTACAAGACTTCTCTCGGGCTTCTGCTTTTCTCTGGAACTCTCTGCCACAAGCTGTCAGACTTTCTCCTTCCTTCCAAACTTTCAAGCGCTCCTTAAAGACCCATCTGTTTAAAGAGGTCTATTCGATGTACCATAATTAATCATTGCTGGATCAAAAAGGACAAATTGTTTATACAATCCTAATGTCTCAATTGTACCCTAACCTTTTAGTTTGTAAACCCTATTGTATTCTGTAATCCTTGTCTGTTATCCACCATTTATTCCCTGTTTGCTATAACTGCAGTAAAGCACTGCGTATCTTGACAGCGCTATATAAATAAATGATGATGATAATTATAAGAAGCAGCCAATGCTCTTTTCATTTTATCTGCAAATTTACATTTTCTATTAAATAAAATTCCTACATATTCATGTTGAAAAATGCTTCTTACATTTAAATGGTGTTGGGTACAATAATACGTATGGTTAAATTAAAACAAAGAAGTCGGACTCTTGAGCAAATTAAACCAGATCTTTAGTCATGAGCAACTATGTTCAATTTCACTAAAAAAAATCCCAAAACCATAGCAAAATTTGCAATATGAATTAAAATCAACTCTTCGTTGTATAAAAGTCGCTTGTGAATTCCCAATCAAAAGTTTATTACAGATACATTCTGCTAAAATGTTTCAAAGGTCCACACCAGTAATGACTATAGTCTTTAAACTATAAAAGACTGTAAAGCAAAAACCACCTCTAACAGTAAGTTGATCCCAGAAAAGCATATATTTTCACAATTTACAAATCTCTCTTCTCCAGACTAGCAAACTACAAAGCTTTGCAGAATTTTTTATCATTTTTAATGACATTTCTGAAAAAATGGAATTACAAAGATCCAATATCTATAACTTTTCTATTAAATAAAATTCCTTTGTATTGATGTTGAAAAATGCTGCTTACATTAAATGGTGTTGGGTACAATAATACATATGGTCAAATTAAAACAAAGAAGTTGGACCCCTGAGCAAATTAAAGCAGGCCTTTAGTCAGCTGTTCCATTTCGCAGAGAAGTTTGCAGAACCATAGGAAAATTTGCAAAGTGCATTGAAGTCAGTAGGGATTTTTCCACAGTGACTTTTTATTTATTAAAAATACACTGAAGTCAATGGGTGTTTTTTTGCAGTGACCTTTCATGCCAAAATACATTTATGCCAATGGAACTTTAAGGTTTTAAAATGATATAATGATATATATATAGATATATATATTACAAGGGGGAAATGAAAATCATACTCTTAGTTTTAGGGGCCAGACAAATAGGGATGCCCTAAAGTTATTTTTTGCACGTTTTTATATGGACATGGATTGAATTTTGCTAAGAATTTGGCCAAAGATTTTGTGGATGATTGGGTACTTGGCCAAAACCTAAAATGATGAACTTGGCGCATCCCTATCCACGACGTAGTAATGAGCCAAGATCAGAGTCCTGGAGCAGGGCTTAGGTTCTTAATAAGCTGTAAGGCGATGCAGCTTGTGGTCGCCTCCCCCTCAGCATATTTAAATTGTGCACAGGTGCACTAACGATGTTTTATTTACCCTAACCTGGAAGTAAGTTCAGCGTCTCTCTGCTCCAGAACTTCGTGTCAAGATTTCAGCGGTTTCTTGCAGCTCTTGATCCTGACTTCCCTTCAATGCTTCCCAGCTTGGAATTAGCTTCCTGGGGCTGTCCCAGCACGTTCCTGCCTACAGTGCAAGTTCCAGCCATAGCAACAGCTTCCATTTACAGCTACCAGTTCTTCAAGCCACAGCAACAGCTTCCAGCCATTGCAACCAGCTCTTAAGCCATAGCAACAGCTCCAGTCACAGCAACGGTTCTACATTCTTTCTTCTACCAATGAGTGAGTGATTAAGTATTACCTAATCTTGTATAATCATTGCCGGGAATAAATATTGCTAAAAAAAAACAGCTTTGATTAACTTGCTCAAGACTTGCTGCCAAGTATCGGTATTATCTCTCACCAAAGACTGTACTGTAACCTTGCTTGCCTATATTGCCTGGCTTGTTATGCTAAGACTGTTTATTTATCCTTGATTCTTATTTGCCTGATTCACCTGAGGAAACACTGTGAAAGCCTTATTTGCATATATTTCTTGTTGCCTGACTATCCACTAAATATTCAAGGAAGTAGGGGTACGGATTGTTGCTCCCTAATTCTGGAAGTTAATGTTCATTTATGCTACCATGTTCCAGTATTACTTACCTTGAGAAATTGATCCTTTCCTGCTCAGCTGTACAGTTCACGCTATTGCTTTACTAAGGAGGATTCATCCGATGCCAGATTTGTTCCAGTGGGAAGAAATTAATCATTAAAGACTATTTACTCTCAAAGAACTTTTTCCCAATACAGCTATACTTTCCTGAAAGTTCCTGCTAATTTCTGGACTTTATGTGGAATAGCCTTCCTAGGAATTACAGGGATTGTTTTATTTCGAAGCCTGAAAATAAAGAGACTTTGTTTAATTTACAAGTGTGTACTTTTCTTCTGCTGCACAATACAGGATTCACTTAGAAAAAACTACTTAAATTCCTAACATAAGCAGCCAGAAAGGATGGTTATTGGTCAGCTGGTATGCGTGCTTACTCAAAATTCAAAAAGCGGCAATATATTCTGTAGAATATACAGACTCACAGTCTGTATCACATTATTGGATATATTGAGTGTTAGCAACTGAAAAGTATTATGTTAAAGGACCAGTAACATCAAATTTTTTTTTTTACAAAAATTCATTAGTAAACATCAAAAAATAAACACCAACACAAATGAAACTTTTATTAAGCCTTTATTAAAAAATAAAAAAAAAAATTTCTGAAACTCCACTTCCGTTCTTCTGGAGAAAGGCTGACCATCCATTCTGCAGCAGTTGATTTCTCCTCCCTGGCTATCTCTCCCGGCCGCTCTGCTCTGCAGGCAAAATGGGGCAGCACTTCTAAGCGATACACAGACTTGTATCCTCCAGCCAACGTGGCCATTGCCTGCCGCACTCCCAGCCCCCGCTGGAGCAGTGTAGGCAGTGTGGGGAGAATAAGGCAAAGCTGGCAATAAGCAACAAGGATTTTTCACTTCAGCGGCCTCTGCAGGTAGACGAGCAAATGTCAGGGCAGCAGGTGCAGGGCATGACTGTAGCTCTCTCCTGGAGGCGGAGCCGGGCTGGTCGAGCAGCAAGGCAAGAAGCTGCATGGTGCGGAGGAAAAAAAAAAAGTCAGGGTGAGACGGAGGAGCAATACTGTGAAGTGGTGTGGAGCAACTGGCAGGCAATGGCGACGTCGGCTGGAGGATACAAGTCTGTGTATCGCTTAGAAGTGCTGCCCCATCTTGCCTGCAGAGCAGCTGGGAGAGATAGCCAGGGAGGAGAAATCAACTGCTGCAGAATGGATGGTCCGCCTTTCTCCAGAAGAATGGAAGTGGAGTTTCAGTAAGTTATTTTTTAATAAAGGCTTTACAATTTAAAAGTTTCATTTGTGTTGGGTGTTTATTTTTTGATGTTTACTAATGAATTTTTGTAAAAAAAAAATTTGATGTTACTGGTCCTTTAATTATAGTTGGCACAAGGATCTTTACCAGAACAGGGAGTGATGCCACGATAATGTCACATGCATTTTCTGTGAAATCTGAAATCAGTTTTATCAAAACTAAAATTAGTTCTCTAATCTGTAATTTAACAATGATGAAATAAGTCTCTATGACACTCCTCTCCTAGCAACTCATGCCAGCCAGGGGTTGGGTGTTGTGATTATGTTAGCCCATACATAGCCATATTTGGACAGGCATAATTTACAACCAATCCCTGCCACTTAGAGTACCGGCTTTATGTATTAGGTAAATTAATAATTAATTAATGCTGTCTAGCAGAATGAAGCCATTCCATCTTTTCTTTGAGATCTTTTCTGGGTACAACTATTTTCCTCAGCAAGAAGGGGGTCCCTTTCTTGGATCAGTAGCATAATTTGTTGTGCACATTATGGTAATTTGGACCCTACCAAACAGATGGCTGATATTGCAAACTGAAGAGCTGCCAAATAACAAGTAAATTATAGATTGAACAACCCTATTAAGCCCAGTTTCCCAGCAATGAACAAGTCTGTCCTTTATCTCTATGTTTGATTCCAGTGTCATATAATTAATTAAAAAATGACATTATAAGATAACAGCAAGATACCTGACGCACTGGGAATCGGCATTTTCGTTGGTCTGTTCTTTTGCATGTATAATAACATTTTTGATCAGTAGAATTCTCAATTGTGAATTTTCTTGCATTTCTAATTGTATTTTATGGCAACTTGGAAAATTAGGGGGTGTTGTGGGACAGTGTTACCGCTAGGTTTACAACATGGGGTAAAACCCTGCTGCAATGCTTAACCAGTTGTTGCTGGACATAATATGGATGTGGTGACTATAGAATCAGTTTAATTAGTGGAACAATTTTCCTTGAGGAGATGGGTGCTGCTTTTTTTGATTTGCTCTTGCACTGAGCAGATGGCTGGGTACAGGAAAGTGTTTGGAAGCATTGTTTGCTCTTATCAAATACATTTATTTGTAATTAATTGGCATATCATTATTAGATCAGTTTGTACAGTATGTACTATTCCGGGAGTATTATTTCTGAAACAGACACCCTCTCCTAAGCGTTACTGGGGTAACAGTAGAACCTACCACTTCTGATTGGGCAACAAAATTACAAATACAGTAACAATATATGTGGCCATATAGCAAACCAAGTCACATATACAGTTTCATGTTCCAGTTTGGTTTATTTGGAACAATATTCATGTCATTATACTCAGTGCTCATATAAAATACTTTACATCATTTAAATAATTTAGATTTCCTTTCCTAAATTTTAATTACTAGTCCATAATAGTAGTTTTTTTTTTTTTTTAACTTTTTCTGACTTATTTACCAGCCATAAATAGTAAGTTAGGCTGAAAAAAGACACATGCCGTTGAGTTCAACCTTTTTATGCCTATATGAAACCTGCCTAACTGCTAGAGGAAGCACTTTCAGAGTAATGCAAAAACCCCAACTGCAGCTTTTATAATATGGATCAAAAGGAGGGAAAATTCCTTTCTGACTCCAAGATGCAATGGGACCAGTCCCTGGATCAACTTGTACTATGAGCTATCTCCCATATCCCTGTATTCCCTCACTTGCTAAACACTATCCAACCCTTCTCCAACAATTTGGCCAGTGTTTCCTCAGTCTTTTCCTTCTCTGTACCCCCTCTAATACAATAATGTCCTGTTTGAGTGATGGAGACCAAAACTGTACGGCATATTCTAGATGGGGCCTTATCAGTGCTCTATACAGTGGAAGAATGACTTGCCTAGTGCAGTCCCATTAAGTGAATATTTTTACATCCCAGGTGCAGGACTTTACATTTATCAACATTGAATCTCATTTGCCACTTAGCTTCCCAGATTGCCAGTTAGTCAAGATCCTGTTGCAACTGCCACATCTTGGATGGAATTAATTGGGCTGGATAATTTTGTGTCATCCGCAAACACTGATACATTACTTACAACACCCTCCCCTAAGTCATTAATGAACAAGTTAAATAAAAGTGGACCCAATACTGAACCCTGAGGTACCCCACTAAGAACCTTACTCCAAGTAGAGAATGTCCCATTAACAACCACCCTCTGTACCTGATCCTGTAGCCAGTTTCCTATCCATGTGCAAACGACTTCATTAAGCCCAACAGACCTTAGTTTAGAAAGCAGTCGTTTGTAGGGCACAGTATCAAACGCTTTGGTAAAATACAAATAAATCACATCTACTGCTCCCCCATTAGTGATGTGCAGGTCCAGTTTTGGACTGGCCAGGTAGGGAAATCACATGACTGTCACAAAAGAAGCCTTTTTCCACCTATTCCTTTCCTGATTCAGTTCAGTATTTGGCCAAATCATTCACAAAGGGTTCTGGGATTCAGCCAAATTCCAAATAGTAGATTTGGTGCATCCTAATTTATAGCCGGGATTCTCATTGGAAGAACCCTGATGTTACTGGGCTACAGCTCCCAGCATGACTCAACCTTCATTATATGTTACATTATTCTGGGATTTGTAGTCCAGCAACAAACGAGTAAAGTTTGGTTGAGCAGTGCATTGCCGCATGGTTTACTACCCCATTAAGTAATTAAAAAAGCAGCAACATATTCTGTAGTGTTTATACATTTGGCCAGCAGATCTCACTATGGGCCAGATTCAATTCCACAAGAAAACATTATTTCTCAACTGTATCTGGAACAATGGACCAAATGTATTCTCTGAATCACAGTAATGTCTATTTTCTTTGGCGTGTTAGAGAAAAAGATTTAATGAAGCTGTTAAAAAAGTCTTGAAATAAAATATATTTTGCTCATTTTACTTTAGAATAAGGATCTCATTCTCTGCCTGAACAGTAAGCGATGTCACAATAACCAGAAATGACATATCCCCAATGACATATCCCATTCTTTCCAAAGAAACTGCCACGTGAATTTCTCGTGATATTATTTTATTGCACACAGTACAGTACCATGCAGATCTGCAATCTCTTAACAATATTGAAGAAAATATATGACAAGTATATTTAGACTATAGCATGTTATGTTTCAGTTACATCTCCTAACACCCACTGCCAGTGATAGGCTGTCAGGAAAGCTGGCAGTTAGGTTGACCACACATACTCAGATTTGGTCAGGCACTTTGGTTTCAGTTATGCTAAATTCGGCTCCTTGGTTCCCATTAGATCCAATCCTTCTGGGTATCTGACTAAACACAGTACACAGCACTTTGTGACCAACTTGGAAGTACATATCAAACAATTTCTATCTGCATTAAGCCTGTTTAGAAAGTAGTTCATCAAAATAAAGAGACCAAAAACACAGTAATATATTCTACAGGTATAGGACCTATTATCCAGAATGCTTGGGACCTGGGGTATTCCAGATAATGGATCTTTCTGTAATTTGGATCTTCAAAACTTAAGTCTACTAGAAAATTATATTCCAGATAAGGGATATTTCCATAATTTGGATCTCCATACATCATCTGCCTAAAAAAAATTTTAGATATGAAATAAACCCAACAGGTTGGTATTTCTTTCAATAAGGATTAATTATATCTTAGTTGGGATCAAGTACAAGCTCCTGTTTTATTATTACAGAGAAAAAGGAAATCTTTATATAAATATATACATTTTTAAAATGAGTTATTTTATTATAACGTAGTCTATGGTACATGTCCCTGTGTAATTTGGAGCTTTCTGGATAACTGGTTTCTGGATAAGGGATCTCAAAGTTCAAATGACTGCTACTTCTTACTGACTCCTAGTATATCTGTAACTTTTCATCCTGGATTTATTTATTAGATACTGAGCAGGAAAGAACTTTTAATAAATGTAGCCAGATGCTGACTGGCAGAATTTAGTCGCTCCATCTGATCTTTGAGGTTTTTCCTTTTCTGGGTGCAATCATTTTCCTCAGCAAGAAACAGATTCAGCTTCTCCCTTTCTTGGATCAGTAGCATCATTTGGTTGTGTAAATTATTTGAAAATTCACGGAGAATGTGATGTTGGATAATCATTGGAATTTGGTTGCATAAACGCTCTACTGCCGTCTGAAAAAAAATAAACGATATTTGTATTAATTTTCATAAATAAATGTCATTCTAAGCAACTTTCCAATAAATAGTACATACCGCTACATTATATTCAACACACTAAAATGGTCATTGTCACATGAGAAAAGAAAACCTGGCCAATTGCTATCAATCAAAGACATTTTCCCTTGGTTAAACTAATCCCAATTCTTCCCTGTCCTTCACTCTCATTAAATTGTGATTAGTGATGTGTGGGTTGACCTAAAACTTTTGGGACCCATGAGTAGAGAAGATTTAGGCTGGCAAAACACAACAGGTCACTGGTAGGCAGTGGGCCAAACTCTTAATTTTTTCATTGTGCTCTCTAGAATGCTAGCTCTATTTTTACCAAACTAACAGCCTTTCATAATCTATTTCTTTGCCACTTTCCCAACTTGTTAGCCATATCCGAAACATGAAGCAGCGTTTGGGATCATGGGCGGCAGCAGAAAAATGTTCTGGCATGGAAAAAAACATATTACACAAAATTACTTGTACCCTAATTTTGGTTTCCACACAAACCTAACAGCAGCTTTTATATAGGGAATAAAGTACCCCCTCTTGTAAAATATAAGGATATTATAAGTTACCGAGGAGTTTCATGACCATATAAAAATGCAAGGCTGAAGGCCGAGTGTTTTTATACAGGTCATGGAACTCCGAGCTAACTAATAATATCCTCATATTTTGCAACAAGGGGTATTTTATTTATTATAATACACAAGTTTCAGTGAGTCATGTGACAAATGACATCACTACTCACCGTTTATAAGGATTTTCATGGATTTTGTGTTTTATATATAGTGAATAAAGTCCCCCCTCTTGTAAAATATAAGGATATTATAAGTTACCGAGGAGTTTCATGACCGTAAAAAAACACAAGGCTGAAGGCCGAGGGGCATGTTTACGAACATTGGAGATAAATATCTGGAGAGATTTCTGGAGATGTTGCCCATGGCAACCAATCAGCAATTAGATTTAAACAGCCACAGCCAAGTTAGAAAACAAAAGCAAAGATCTGATTGGTTGCTATGGGCAACATCTCCAGAAATCTCTCCAGATATTTATCTCCAATGTTAGTAAACATGCCCCCGAGTGTTTTTATACAGGTCATGGAACTCCGAGGTAACTTCTAACGTTACTTACAGAGTCGCGTATCTACACTTCCTTCCTGTATTAAAGATTCTTTTGATTTTCTGGAGAAACTCAAAATGATTAACATAGATCCTCAAACACATACTGAAATTCTATTAGTCACAATGGATATCTCCAGTCTCCATACGAATATCCCGCATGACTTGGGTAAATCCACTATACAAAAATTATAAAAACTATTTTATGCTTTATCTTGGATCATAATTATTTTAGTTTTGAAAGCTCTTTTTATAGGCAAAAGCAAGGAACCGCAATGGGGAGTAATGTGGCCCCATTGAATGCCAACCTATTTATGGCTGATTATGAGGAGAAATACATGTACAAATCACCATATTGGGAATATATTGGCTGCTATCATTGCTATATAGATGATCTCTTTTTTTTTAATTTGGCGGGGTAACTAATCTACCTTGACGACCTTTGTGAATTATTTGAATACCATAGATTCCACTATACGATTTACGGTATCATGGAGTAGTTCAACAATATCTTTTCTGGATAGTCTCAAATTTTGAAGCAGGAAAGTTTTCCACAGGTAGATATCGCAAACCCATGGATCGCAATACACTACTCCATGCGAGTAGCTTTCACCCTTTATCGTTAATCAAAGCTTTACCTTACTCTCAGCTTGCCAGGGTTAAACGTATTACGCCAGACCCAAGTGAACAAGATTCCTCCATACAATCCAGGGCAGACAGATTTCGGGAGCGTGGATACACTCCTGAGGTGATTGACCAAGCCATTTCAAAAGGTAAAGACAGATGTGGTGAGAACAGATTCTACTAAAAGCAGAACAGTTTTTGTCTCCAAATTTACAACGGCTAGTCGGTTTGTTAAACATACGATTTCTAAACATTGGCACCATCTGCAGACGGATGCGATTTTGGGGTCCTCTTGTCATGAATCCCCAAAGTTTGCATATAAAAGAGGTAAAAATGTAAACAATCATTTGGTGAAGGCCAATAACAAACGGCATTATTCTGTCACACATTTTCTCTCTAACCCTCAACCAGGGAATTATAGATGCTTTAATTGCTCAGTATGCAATAGCATGTTACAAGGTCCATCGTTTGCCCATCCGCAAACCTTAGAGATACAAGATTAAACAGAGAATCACGTGCCAATCAACGTTTGTGGTATAAATCATAATTTGCCCTTGTGGCCTATACTACACAGGTAAAACCATACAAAAATTGAAGGATCGGTTTATCAAACATAAGTGTCATCAAGTTAGGTAAAGAATCTACCCCCCTAGTACAACACTGTAGGGAACATAATCACAACGTATCGTCGCTACGACTAATGGGAATTGATCAGATAACCTCTTCCATGGCTGGTGTGGATAAGAATACTCTTTTATTAAGGAGGGAGGCAGAATGGATATTTCGTTTGAACACAGGTCTGAATGATATGTTGAATTTATCTTGCTTCCTACAGACTAGATGAAAAATTTCTCAAATTACAACATCGCTTGCTCAGTCTCAGTACACGTCCGAATTTTCTGATGCGCCGGTAAAGTGTAAGTATAGGTTCCTATACATACATATTCCATTTTTGTCTTTTTTTCATTTCTTCATTTATTTTAATTTTTTTATGTTTTTTGTTCTAATATGGGGTTTTTTTTTAGCCCAAATCAGCTATGTATTGCTGCAAACAATGCGCCCCTCTTTGCAGGTCCTAAATCTATATGTAGTAGTCTTTATAATAACTTTGAATTGATATGATGATGATCTTGGATGCCTATTGGATAGTGATCACTTTAAGGATTTGTCTAACATAGAGGCTATGAATTTGATTCATCCGTTGTTGCATGTGATTAAAGATGGTGTGCTGGAACGCATGTGCGTTCCAAATGTGGACGCTGGTTTGGAATGCATTTGCATTTCAGCCCATTACCCAGAGGACGTTGCTCTGCCTCTCTGATACCAGTGGGGGGCGGAAATGACGTCAGACCCCCCCCCATAAAATGTAAAATGGGGGTTCTGCTTGTGCTCAACAAAATGTCACTAGTATAGAATCTATGTTTATACATTTTATTTCAGTCTAGGGGAAAGCTGCTTTGTTTCCAGGGTGGCAAAATGGTTAAAAGAGTCATCCTAAAAGAAATAATGAAGGGAATACAAGACAGGAGCAGGAGAGTGGGGTGAGGTGCAAAAATATATATTATAATATAATACACAAAAGCCATGAATATCCTGTAAATTATATCGGAGTTCCATGACCTGTATAAAAACACTCGGCCTTTGGCCTCGTGTTTTTATATGGTCATGAAACTCCTCGGTAACTTATAATATCCTTATATTTTACAAGAGGGGGTACTTTATTTACTATATAATTTCTATCTGTACAGATATAAGAATGAGGCAGAGGGTTATTAGAGCCAGAGAGGTGAGTGTGGGGGTTAACTCAGCAGAATGAGAAGGGAAAGGGTAAAAGAGGAGAGTGAATAGAGTGAGGACATGGATAGGTGGGGGATACAATGGAGCAGTAGGACAAGAAACTGTAGGGGTTAATGTGCTTTGTGTCAAATGAGAGAATAGTTATAGGCAAAACCCACAGACAACCTGTACCTACAAGATTCAATGTAGTTACACAGCTATACACAGGTTCATTATAGTCTCTATAACTACACACACAGTCTGTCAGACCTTCTTATACACAGTTGCCCTTACACACATTAACACTTAGAGGCATATTTATCAAGGGCCGAATTTCGAATAAAAAAAAAACCTTCAAAACTTGAATTCAAAAAGACCAACTGAAATTAATTTGAAGGGTTTTTCTTGGTTGAATAGGTCAGTTTTCCAATGAATAGGTCTGTATGCGGCCGAAATTTGAATCGTTCAAATCGAAGGAATAGCGCATTCGCACAAATTCAATTCAAAGTTTTTTCCAATAAAGACTTCGATTTTTCAAAGTCCACCAGGTTCTAGGAGGTCCCCCATAAGCTAAAACAGCAATTCCGCAGGTTTTAAATGGTGAATGTTCGAAGTCTAATTTTTAAAGAGACAGTACCAATTTAGACTTTTTTGCAAATTCCAATCAAATTTGGACTATTCCCTAGTCGAATTACACACAAATAGCTTGAATTTTTTTTTTCAATTCATAAATTCACCTCTACATTTGATAAATCTGCCCCTAACGATTAATTTAACACACAGACATAGGTGCACACATAGACATACACTGACATTCACATTCTAAGCTGAACACACCTAACAGATTCACACTCCTCTGCTCTGGGAAAGAAGCTGATTTATCCGGAGGAGACTCACACACAGTTGAGAAGCATCTCACAGAGGGAAGAGGCGGAACTAAATCCAGACTGCAGCTCTGAGCACTAGATGTATTGGGATGGTCCATTATTTGAAGGGGTGCTGACCATAAGATGGAAGCCTTTTATAAACTTATTGAAGGTGCTTAATGGTAATTTTAATAAATGTGCTCAAATAAAAAAAAAAAAAAGAACAAACCAATGTATATATAAATGTGGCAAGAGAATATCCTATATTGTAAAGTAAACGCAGTGTTGGACTGGGGTAGCTGAGGCCCACCAGAGACTCAAACTTCAGGGCCCCCCTGCCCGCTGTTACTAGACATCGCAACACTTCCTTCCCCCACAGGGCTCACATGATTTGTTATGTTTCAATGGCCAGTTTGACCCTCATTTGTTTAATATGTTAAGTAAACTAGTATATTATATGTGTATATATGTGACATACCTCCCAACTGTCCCGTTTTTAGAGGGACAGTCCCTCTTTTGACAGCTCAACCCACAGTCCCTCATTTGTACTGGAAAGTCCAGTTTTTCTCTGCACTGAACAGCCAGAAAAAAACAGTTTCTCACGTAATTGGCTGTTGGCAGAGAGCCCAGAACAGCCACAGCAGCAGATAAGATACTTTTGTAACAATTTCGAGATAAGCAATTAAGATATTGTAACAATATAAGATAACAGGTCCCTTGGGAAATGTTACACTCACAGTTTAAAGGGCAATTCACCTTCATTAGCAAAACTGTAATAACTGGAAAAAAAAACAAATATGTTCACACTTTCATAACCTGCCATATTTTGTAAAATGAACATGTAATTAGGAGCTGTGGCCACAAAAATGGGCGTGGTCACCGCGATACACGCGGCAACTTTTTGTGCATCTTTCCATTTCCAAAATGTTGGGAGGTATGCACATCTGAGAAGTCCAACCCAATGTTTCATTAACCCCATAAATGGTATTTTTTTAGGGTGAGATACAGCTGTTTTCTGTGCTTTTACACTGTCGTTCTGTGTGTTTGGGCCATATTTGGTACCATTTGGCCAATAGCTGGAATCCTAAATATCCAAATGCTGATAGTAACCAAGCGATGTCTGTAAAAGAGTTGTAGGGGATGGTGGGCCAGTGCTCAGTTAAAGAGACTCATAAATTACTATCACATAGCCTGTGAGGCCAATAGGTTATCAGAGTAGCAAAGTGGGAGGGAGAGTATTTACAGTTCCGTGTAAATGGCTGTTGCATAATGCTACTCCCAGGCCAGGGTTAATTTATGTACCTTATATATTTGAAGAAGTCCACATTCCAGCACACATTCACACACAGCAGCAGTTCCAAATCACAAGCATAATTTCAGAATGTGAACTGGTAAAGATAGGCTCTTTTTAGGGGGGGGGGCATGTCCAGAGGAAGAAAGTGGAAACGGCCCACCCCTAAACTACAGCAGGAATACCAAAGGCAAAGAGGGCCAGTCCAACCAAGTGCCCCCCCCTTGCCCCTATCTGTGGCTGCCCATGTCTGGGACAGAGTGCTGCATGGGTCCATTTTCTTAGACCCGTACCCAACCCAACCCATACCCGCAAACCACATTTTGCCAATTTAGCCCCACTAATCCTCTAACCGGCTCACAATAGGTCAATTTACCTTCCAACGTGGGACACATGAAACTGGAAGTGACATCACTGTGGTGTCATTCTGGCACCGAATCTGCATTACAGTGGAAATCATGTTGGAGGGATCAAGCCTGTACCGGGTACCAAGTGGGTTACTTGGGGACTTTTTGCCCGAAACCTGACCACTTTGCGGGTATTCTGGGGGTAGCCAATCTGCTGCAGGACTCTAATTTGGGGCACCATGAGCTTGTTTTCCAAGCTTATGTGTCTTAAACACAATAAAAAAAAAACATTGCAATACGCCGCACTGACCCCATACTTGCTAAAATATTAGGTTCCAACTGTTTCTGGATGATAATTGAATATTGGAGGCCTTCTGTCACCTGGGAACTAGGGATGTAGCGAACTGTTCGCCGGCGAACTTCGACTGTTCGCGTCCGCCGAATGTTCGCGAACGTCGCGCGACGTTCGCCAATTGGTGTTCGCGTTCGATTCGAAGTAAAATTTCGTTCGACCATTCGACCATTCGATCGCTAAAATCGAACGATTTCCATTCGTTCGAACGATTATAAGCATTCGATTGAATTAAAATCATTCGATCGAATAGCTTCGATCGTTCGATTCGAACGAAAATCCTTCGATCGTACGAATAAAATCCTTCGATCGTTCGATCGAACGATTTTATCGAGCGTTCGAAGTTTGCGAACTGTTCGCGAACTGTTCGCTTTTTTGCCGGTGTTCGCGAACGGTGTTCGCGAACACATTAACGGCAGTTCGCTACATCCCTACTGGGGACATATTTACTTACGAAACTTGGATTGTAGGCAGGCACCACTCTGGAACTCCATGATCATAAAAGTCAGTAGAATCCAGGAGCCCAAATTCTTAAATAATTGTTTTTTAAATAACCGTTTCATGTCCCCCAAGGACACTTAATCATAGGCTTGGGAGACACAAAATGCGTAAGGTTTTTATCTTTTATACATAATGTAAAATAAAGATTTAAAAGTTTAGGCTCCTGGATTCTACTGATTTTTATGATCGCACCACTAGGCCACCAGAGAGGTGAGTTGTTACATTACCCCCCCTCGAGGAGGGGCCACCGGACCCCCAGGTCTCTCAGAAAATTTAAGGTGGTATTGTGTAGACGATCAGCCCTTATATCACAAACAGGAACCCAAGAATTCTCCTCAGGGCCGTAACCCTTCCATTGTACAAGATATTGCAAGTTAACCCACACAAGGCGAGAGTCAAGGATTTCTTGGATTACAAATTCAGGCTGACCCTCCATCAACACTGGGGGAGGAAAGGATTGTGGCCAGACCTGTAAAGCTGGTTTCAAAAAAGAGCAACATGAAAAGAATTAGAGATTTTGAAATTATCAGGTAGTTTGAGACGAACAGAAGAAGGAGAATGCTTTGGGACGTAAACCATTAACAATAAGAAACAGAGCTTGAGCAGTAGAAGTATGAGTTGCATTATTGTAAGCAAATTCTGCCCAGGGTAATAATTCAGCCCATGAGGATTGGTTGTCAGACACAAAACACCCTAAGAATTGTTCAAGGGACTGATTGACGATTGGTTTGAGGGTTGTATGTGGTAGAGAAAGACAAATCATTCCCAACCAAAGAGCAGAATGCTCGCCAAAATTTAGAAACAAACTGTACCCCTCTATCAGAAACAATATTTTCAGGAAAACCATGTAACTTGAAAATATTAGAAATTACTAACTCAGCCAAAAAGTCTTAGCATATGGGAGGTGTGGGAGGGAAATTAAATTAGTAATTTTGCTGAACCTATTGTGAGCAGGATCAGATGAACAGCCAGGTCTTGAACAGGGCAAAATCCATTTATTGTTCACATATAAAGACTTTGGGAGCAAAATAGCATAAAACAAAATGAAGCAAAACAAAATCCTTGCCACACTTAATACACAGGGTAGTTTCCCTCTCAACTACTGGTCCCCTACTGGGATTCCCGTTCAAACACAAACATACAACTCCCCAGAGTCACAGTACCTTTACAAAGTCCTTTCCCTTTGTGGAAAAATAAACAGCTGCTTCCAATGGCCACACTCAGCTCCCAGCTCTACTCAGTGTGTGTCTCAATCTTCCTCTCTAGCAGCTAGCAGATCTAGCCTGCTAATTATTCCCCAGGTGAGACTTTCTAGGGGAATTAACCCACTCAGAACTGCTGTACATATGGGAGTAAGACATAAACTTAGGTGGAATATATCTCCCTTCACACTGTGCTCCAGTTACTGGTTCACACTATCCACTACCACCCAAATCACTGTTTTCCCGTGAGATGAAGGGAGGTCAACAATAAAATCCATAGACAGATGGGACCAGGGTCTGTCAGGAATAAGTGATGGCCTTAGCAATCCCTGTGACAGGTTCCTAGAAGACTTTGACCTCTGACAGACAGGGAAAGAATTAACAAAATTGTTGGCATCTTGTTTAAAAGAAGGCCACCACACATTGCAAGACAATAAAGACACAGTCTTAGAAATACCAGGATGTCCCGAAATTTTTGAATTACGAGCCTCACCCAGAACCTGTTCCCTTAAGTCCTCAGGTACAAATAACCTCCCAGAGGGAGTTTCTACAGGGGCAGAAGATTGAACTGAAGGCAATAGTGTGGCAAGGTCTGATCCCAGAGCTGCCACGATTAACTCACCCGAAATTATGGGAATGCACTCACTAGGTTCAGACAGGTTAGATTCAAAACTCCTAGATAGTGCATCTGCTTTAGTGTTTTTGGAACCAGGCCTGTATGTGCAAGAGAAATTAAACCGGGTAAAAAATAAAGCCCATCTAGCCTGCCTAGGATTCAACCGCTTAGCAGACTCGATGTACAACAAGTTTTTGTGGTCAGTAAAGACCGTTATAGTATGTTAAACCCCCTCCAACAAGTGTCACCATTCCTCTATGTTGATAGCCAACAATTCACTATTTCCAGTGTCAATATTGGCCTTGGCAGGAGAAAATTTCCTAGAGAAGAATGCACAAGGATGTACCTTGTTGGTTAGTGGATGCCTTTGAGAAAGGACCACCCCTGCCCCAACCTCTGAGGCATCTACCTCAACGATAAAAGGACGGGTGGTATCAAGGTGACGGAGAATGGGAGCAGACACAAATTCTTTTTTGAGAAATTTAAAAGCTTGAATAGCCTCGGGAGGCCATATACTTGGATCTGCACTCTTTTTGGTTAGATCCATGATTGGAGACACCACCAAAGATAAGTTTTTGATGAATTGATGATAGTAATTAGCAAAACCTAAGAACTTTTGGGTTGCACATAAAGTAAGAGGCTGAGCCCAATCTAGTACAGCCTTAACCTTCCCAGGGTCCATTTCTAGACCCTTACCGGAGATATTGAACCCCAAAAATTGGACAGAAGAAACCTCAAATGTGCATTTCTCAAGCTTCACAAATAAGTTGTTCTTCCTTAACCTGAACAACACCTCCCGGACATGTTTTTGATGGTCACTCAAGTTAGAGGAAAAAATTAGAATATCGTCAAGATATACCACTACGAATAACCCCAGCAGATCCCGGAAGATGTCGTTGACTAATTCCTGGAACACTGTGGGGGCGTTGCAAAGACTGAAAAGCATAACTAAATATTCGTAGTGGCCATCCCTGGTGTTAAAGGCCGTTTTCCACTCATCCCCATCCCTGATACGAATGAGGTTATATGCACCTCTAAGGTCAAGTTTGGAATAGATATTAGCATTCTTGACCTGATCAAATAATTCAGAAATCAATAGAAGGGAATAGCATTTTTTGATGGTAATTTTATTAAGAACCATATAATTGATACATGGGGAAGACCTCGATCCTTCTTGCCCACGAAAAAGAACCCAGCACCAGCAGGAGAACTAGAGGACCTAATGAAACTGCTTTCAAGATTTTCTTTGATGTATTATTTCATTGCTTGGGCTTCAGGCAAAGAAAGAGGATAAGTTCTCCCTCTAGGGGGAGTAGACCCAGGAATGAGGTCAATTGGACAGTCATAATGCCTATGTGGGGGTAAAGTTTCTGCGGCTTTTTTAGAAAATGCATCAGAGAAATCAGCATAAACTGCGGGTAAACCCTCTAGGGATGTGACTGCCACCAATTGAGGAACACTAATGCAAGAGCCATTACATTTTTGACCTCATTGAAGAATTTCCCCAGTTCCCCAATCAATATGTGGGTTATGTACCTGTAACCAAGGTAAACCTAAAATGAAAGAAGAGCCTTTGATAACAAAGGTTGTTAGTGCACATGGACAAGGCCACCGTTTTCCTGGTTACCAGACCTGACCCCAAAGGGCTTTTGTTAATGACTAAGATTCTCATGGGAGGATTTAAAGGAATTAGAAGAATATTAGACCTTACTGCGAAGGCAGCAGCCACAAAATTCCCCGCCGCCCCAGAATCCACAAAAGCAGAAACCTTAACTGAGCCCATAGACCAGGTTAAATTAACAGGCACCATGATCCTAGAGGAAAATTGTGGAGATTAAACTTCTCGACCCAAATGGAGCTCCCCTTCTCCATTTAGGCTTTGAAGTTTCCCAGCCTCTTAAGACACTGGTTAAGAAAATTATCCTTTATGCCCAATTGCATGGGTTCCTCCTGAGGTAGAGGCACATAGGGGTTAGATGGCGTAACATTAGCAAATCCAGTAGGAAAGGAAGTACCCTTCTCACCCCTTCTCTCCCTCTGTCTTTTATCTACTTGGATGGCAAGAGACATTAGATCATCCAAATTAGTAGATAGAGGGTAGTTTACTAAGCTGTCCTTGACAGTATCAGAGTGTACTATCTGGAATTCGCTATGAAGTGCCATGTCATTCCAACCACACAACTACAGCCCATCGGCGGAACTCAGTACAATACACCTCTGCATCCCGTTTTCCCTGATGTAATTTACAAAACGAGAGATGATAGAGATATATATATATATATATATATATATATATATATATATATATATATATATAGATATGTATATAGATTTGTGTGTGTATATATACTGTGTGTGTGTGTGTGTGTGTGTGTGTATATATATATATATATATATATATATATGTATATGTATCTATATATATATATATATATATATGTGTATCTATATATATATGTATCTATATATATATATATATGTATCTATATATATATATATATATATATATATATGTATCTATATATATGTATCTATATATATATATATATGTATCTATATATATATATATGTATCTATATATATATATATATATATATGTATCTATATATATATATATATATATGTATCTATATATATATATATATGTATCTATATATATATATATATATATATATATATATATATATATATATATATATATATATATATAAACAAACTACTGGCTAGGTGCACTCAGAAAACAATGGGAATGCTTAGGTGCTGGAACATATTTCAAAATCTATAGAGCTAAGAAATCCGCACTCATAGGTCTTTTGTGAAGAAAAATATAGAGATTTCTCACTTGTGTACATCAAAATCTCCAAGCAGTACACTACCAAATTTCCAAACCACCACTCTCCAAACGGCAAACTTCTGATTTCAAGGCCAAACACTCCACTAACAGTAGGTTTATCCAAGAAAACTACCCATTATTAGAAAGATTTTGGCAAATCAAAAATGGGTAAATATATCTATGTACTCCAAACTACAAAGTTGCTATTCTTTCCTAAAAAATATAATCGTTTTTTGTTAAAATTGGTGAATTTTTTGAAAAATGACCTCAAAGCTTATCTATAGCATCATATCTCCCACACATCATTAGGTATCAATGTAAAACACTCTAAATATGAATGCCAGGAGTCCACGGAACAGTTTGATGCCCAATATGTATTGGTTTACTAAGTGTATACGTAGCATATAGGCACCCCAAAATGTAGACACCCCATTCGAGCTATCAGAAAGCTCTCTGATTTCACATTAAGCAGAGAAATCCCTGCCTAAGGCAGGATTTTTTTGTTCTCATTTTGTGTGTGTATGTGTTCGCTCAGTGGTGTGTGAATTTTGGGGAGTTTTGAGTTGATTTACTTCACTTAAAATCGATTTTTATTTTGACCCAGAAGGTGAGTGATTGCTAGCCCAGTTCCCTTCACTTTCTGTGGGCTACAAACTCACTAAGAGACCCCCTACCCCTTCCCCACACATGGTTGTCAGTTTCACTTGCTTTTTTATTCAGTTTCAGCTGAATCAATAATTTTTTTGCACAGATTGTGTGTGTGTACTCTTAATTTGTACTCAGTTTTATAAGGAGAGAAGGATTTAAGAATATTAAATCTTTTTTAGTAGCAGTGCAACTCCCAGGTACCTGCTCACATTAACCCTCTCCCTGCCACTCAACTTTAGCATTTCACTTTTTGTAGAATTAAGCTTCCTTTTGTGGGTTGTTTGGTAAAATAATGGGAGGGAATAAAAAGAAAAATTATGAAAAACTATATAATGAAATTAATCATCCTCCATAATGAATTTAGTAATAATGAGGCTCCCCAGCACAGTGCAATCAGGAATCCCATAGCAGTAATATTAAGGCACATTAGTGAAATGATCTGCCACTTGGTCTATACTTTGTGTGCTGAAGGTGTTAGCAATAGACACGTACTGGCACATAGTGATGCATCGATCTCATATACTTCTTTGCTGAAAGTGTCAATAGACATACTGACGTTCCAGTATAGCAAACTAACGAAGTATGTGAGAGAGGGGCATCACTACGTGCCAGTACGTGTCTATTGCTAACACCTTCAGCACACAGGCAGCAGTATAGACAAGTGGCAGATAATTTCACTAATGTGCCCAAATATTACCGCTATGGCTACACAATGTCTAATTTAATTGAGGCACGGAGAATAAGTCCAAACAGACTCCCCTCCTCCACTTCCTAAACGCCCTGTATGTGTCCATCTCCAGGTGTGAATGATACTGATCAAAAGCTAGCTACCTCGGAATGGATGTCAGGCTGAATGGTCGACCCCCATACATTTTCACCTCACCAAATCTGGCCCTCGTTGCAAAAAGTTTGGACACCCCTGCCTTAAACAGAAGAACATCAGTCTCTTCTTCTAATCAATCAATTTCCCAGAATAAAAAATGAAAACAAATTGCAAATTGTCTCCAAATATCACTCTCTACATCATGCTAAAAATTAATTCAAAGGTGAACAACCCCTTTAACAGCTAAACTTGACTTTACATTGCTCATGAAGGGGAGGCTCTTCAGTAGGAAACCTATGACAAGGGCTATTCTGCCAACAGATGACATTGCTCATTCATGTTTGTCTCATTTACCATGTGCTAAAACTCCACAAGGTTCCGTATGTAGCTATTCATTTCCTCTGAATTGGCCCATTGTTCAATAGGCAGAGAATAGTTTTCTATGCAGAGAAACAAAAACGTAGTCAAATCCATATTGCCTTCACACGTAAAAGTAGTTTGCATTCCCCACACCTGGCCCATTTATATTGACTCAACGACTGGCAGAACTCGGCGGCATTGTCTCCAATGTATTATTGGATCTCTTTCCTGGGAACTCTGCCATCACAGTCTCTCCATCTCCCCATATTGCTCCAGTCATCGACACGAGCTACAAATACAAATACTGAATGTTTTAAGGCTTTTATACAGACCTAAAGGAAAAGGACCTGAAAGACCTGACTGTAGCTCTGCTAAAAAGCACCAGTCAGAACCTATTTTCTGCTACTCCAGCCAATGTGACCCCTGCTAAAACATTTGCGCAGGCAGTAGCTGCCAAAAGCATCCCAAGCCAACTTACTGCTGGGGAAGAGAGCTTACATGGAAGCATGGGGTTAGATGTATAATGTCAGGGGTTCATGGCATAGAGGCTTATATAAAAGATGCAGCTGAAGTAGTGGGTCCCTCTGCAATAGTGGCAGCTAGTAAAATGAAGCCATAATATTTGCCCATACACTAACTGCAGTGCACACGTTAGTGCAGAGGGGTATCACAGTAGGGGGTAGTTGTGTCCCTGTAGAACCCCTAGAAGGATTAGGCATAAGGGTAATCTTAAATTATCTCAGCTAAGCGACAGAGCAGTCCCAACACACCAATCTCCCGTTCCTTTCACTGGTTCCTGGCCACTCCCACTCGGCAACAGCATTTCAATATATACACTATATTTGTAGCCATGGATCAACCACAATTGTAATAAAAATATTCCATCTTTATTTTCACCTGTATAAGACCATTACATTATGGTAAAATGTGCAGTGCTTAGATTAACAAATTGCTGTTCATCAAGCAGTTTGTTAATCTAAGCACTGTGCCTTTTGCCATAATGTAATGGTCTTATACAGATGAAAATAAAGATGGAGTATTTTTACTACAATTGCGGTTGATCCATGGCTATAAATATAGTGTATATAAGGGTAATCTTATCTAATGTGCCCCCACAGAAGTAATGTGCTTTCTTTCCAGGAACCTGGTGCACACTCTCCAGAGTTGCCCCAAAGGGCATATTAAGATCACAGCCCCTGTTCCTGTCCCCAGTACCTTTAATGTAACATCATACCCTGCTGTAACTATTGCAGCAGGCTCCTCTAAGGGGAAATCCCCTTCACTAAAGAACCTCAAGCTGGTTGTAACACAACCCACATCTGAAACCTCCAAACCTCCTCCTTGTTCACTGAAGTTATCTGAGGCCTGCCTTTTAACTATAGCAAAAGAGAAGATGGGGAAGAATGTCAATGCATCCACCAGTGCCACAGTTGTTCCAACCACAAACCAACTTAATGCTGTTAGTAGCACCCATGAGAGTATGGGGGTGCCTGCGGTTGTAGCACTTGTCACTGTGGGAGCAAAGAGTAGCATTTCCTCTTCAGATGACAATAAAAAGAAGAGGAAATTTAAATCCAACTGGCGGAAACCTGAGGAATGGGTTTCAGTGGTCAATGACGGAGCACCCCTATCCAAGGGCAAAAAGGGCAGAAAACATCTGCTCTTTATGTGGATACATTGTCTAGCCTGTTAGTTGTGGTCAACTAGTGTCAGAATGTGCACTCCCACCTACAGATCCAGTAAGGATCCCTACAAATTCAGGGGCGTTGCATCTACCTCCAACAAATTTGGAGACCCTTTCCCTGCAATATTAAGGGACACCTAATAAGACCCTTGCAGAGTGGGAAATCAATGTTCCTGAGGTGCTAAGCTTTGCAAACTACAACCAGCCTCATTGTTTAGTGCCTCAGGGTATTTTACTACAGGAAATGGAGAATATTGGGATAACCCCCATATAAGATCCTGCAGATGAGACTGCTAGGGACGATGGTGAGTAGGGATGAGCGAATTTTTGTGTGGAGTTTTGCCACAGAAATGATGGCCATAGACTCAAATGGGAAAAAAATTCACTGTGCCTCAAAAAAAAATTTGCCGAATGAGGGGGACATTGAAGAGGAGGTTGCCACAAGTGTCCCAAATCCTTTTACCCCAATAATCACTGCTGAGGAACTCAAAAGGTTTCATGAGAGCCCCCTTGGTTTTAAATTGGAGAAGAAACTGCACATGGCTCTTGAAAAGTGACATGATTTGTCTTTATTGAACTATGGAACAGAAAAAAAAATTCTGTATCTTTAAGTACCACAAAAAAGCGTTTATCTCACCAGACCTCTGCGAGGGCTCTGAGTATAAGCAATAAATACAAATGGCTGTATGGAGGCTTTACAAATGTTTCAGGTACTCTAATATTTTCATCACGGAGGGTATGCAGTGAGTTTCCTTCAAGAAACTCATACAACTCCAGAGCTTGAAGTGACCTGGCATCTAGAGTGGAAGGGCAAAGTCTTTTTTAATCACCTGACATGGACATCATGTGGGGTGGTGAACCTGTTCACAGAATACTTCCATCCCAGAGGTTCTGACTGCTAAATCTGTCATCCCAGGCTTTCTGTTACATATGCGGGTTCCGGGAGTCAAGAAGAACATACAATATAATAAACCTGTATGCCCCAACTACTGGACCAGAGAGGGTGAGGTTCTTTGAAAGTTTGTTAGCTAACAGTAAATGGAGACAATTGACTCCAATGAAGCCTTGAGACTCATCAGAGTCAGCTTTATGGGAACTTGTTGCCCATTTCTCCTTAGTTGACTTCTGGAGAGAAAAACACCCAGAATCACATGTCTTCATCTATGGTAGGGTAAGGGATGGTCCATGTGTATCAATCCTGGATTGATAGGCAGTGCCATTAGGTTGGTGTCATTCACAGACCACAATGGTGCATCTCTGATAGTGGCAAATGCACCATCATTGCCTAAAGCTTCCTATTGGTACTTTAACAACAGCTTGTTAGAGAAAGAAGAGTTTTGCAAAGGTAGTATGGGAAGACTGAAATGGTTATCAAGATGAATTTGCCACATTGAGTAAGTGGTGAGATGTAGGTAAGGTTCACCTAAAGCTCTTGAAAAGTATACGAAATGTGTGAGCAGGCAGCAAAATGCAGAGATTGAGGCACTGAATAGAGAGGTGCTTGATCTTAAGCAAAGGCTGTTAGGCTCTGAAAACCTAGCCCTGCAATGTGAGTATATACAAAGGAAACAGACTCTGTGTAAGATAGAACAGGGGTAAAGGTAGAAAAATGTACATTGTCCCTAGAAAACCATATATTTTCAGAAAGTACACATTCCCCCGAATCCAAATTGGGTATGCATGTCTCTCTACTCCAAAGCACCAAGCCGCAAACCTTTCCTAAATTTGACAATTTTGGTGATATTTTCAAAAATTACCTCAAACCTTTCAACCTGCAGCATCTTATTTCCCACATACTATTAGGTATCAAGATAAATCACCCCAAATATGAAAGCCTGGGGACCTCTTAACAGTTTTATATCCAATATTTAAAGGTTTACCTAAGCACGTGACATATAGGGCCGTCAAAATGAAGACCCCCATATGGTCTGTTATTTCAGGTACTGCAAAATCAACGCATTTACATAATTTGGGGGGGGGGCAAAGGTAGAAAAAAGTAAGTTCACCCCAGAAAACCATATATTTTCGGAATGTACACATTCCTCCGAATCCAAGTCTTATGTCTCACATACTATTTGGTACCAAGATAAAACAGTTCAATTTCCAGAACCCACCAGCACACCCTGGCCTCTCCAGCATAAGTTGGCCTGGTGCACAGTCAGAAGGGATCGGCAACCCCAATTGTAGTCAGCGTAATAAAAGAAAAACTGGCACTCAGAGCTCGATGCATGCAGGCAAAGCCCTGCGTGTTTATTACAATGTAACATTTCGGGGGTGGGCCCCTTCGTCAGACGAAGGGGCCCGCCCCCGAAACGTTACATTGTAATAAACACGCAGGGCTTTGCCTGATGCATCGAGCTCTGAGTGCCAGTTTTTCTTTTATTACCAAGATAAAACACCCCAAATATGAAAGCCTGGGGTCCGCTGAACAGTTTGATGCCCAATGTACATAGGTTTATCGAAGTACATGGCATGTAAACACAGGGTCGGACTGGGGGGCCCAGGGCTCTGCCATGCCAGCATGTGTGGCGAGTGCACACAAAATTTTTCCAGCAACGTCCGACAAAGGGGGTCGTGCCATTAATAACAAATGACAAATCCAAAATAGGTAATTATTTCTTTCAACTTCAAACTACTATACTGCAAAGCTATGCTTAATGCAGCATTTTTTATGACATTTCTGAAAATCGCCAAAAATATTGCAATTGGCAGCATTTATCTCACCCACTTTCTTTTTAAAATTGTAAAACACCCTAAATATTGACGCCAAGGGCCTACTGAACAGTATGATGCCCAATATGCATAGATATACAGAAGCAGCTGACATGTGCGGACCCAAAATAAAAATAATGCATATGAATTTTCTCGGCTGTCGATTTGCCTTCTGTGAAAAATGCCCCGACTGCATATTATGTGCCACATGATCACCTAACAGTACAAAAAAAAAGTACACATTCTACACATTTTATGATATTTCTGAAAATTAGCCAAATTTCACTAAATTTCTTACATACAGTTGTAAAACACCCTAAATATTTATGTCAAGGGTCTACTGAACAGTTTGAAGCCCAATATGCAAAGACATACCAAAGCAGCTGGCATGTGTATACCCCAGATGAAATTTCTTAGCTGCTGAACAAACACCCCAAACTGTGAATTATGTGCCACAAGACCACCTAACAGTACAAATACCCCCAAAGCCATATATTTTTGTAAAGTACAAATAGGTAATTATGTCTTTCTACTCCAAACTACCATACTGCAAAGCATACGGTAAAGGCAGCAGTTTTTTGACATTTCTGAAAATCAGCTGGCATGTGTGGAACCAAAATAAAAATAGTGCATATAAATTTTCTCGGCTGCCGATTCACCTTCTGTGAAAAATGCCCGACTGCATATTATGTGCTACATGATCACCTAACAGTACAAAAAAAAACCCAAAACCATATATTTTTGTAAAGTACACATTCTACAAATACAAAATACAAAATAGGTGATTATGTCTTTCTACTACAAACTGCCATACTACAAAGCTACGCTAAATGCAGCAGTTTTTATGATATTTCTGAAAATTGGCCAAATTTATCTCACCAAATTTCTTACATACAGTTGTAAAACACCCTAAATATTAATGCCAATGGTCTACTGAACAGTTTGATGCCCAATATGTAAAGACATACCAAAGCAGCTGGCATGTGCGAACCCCAAATAAAAATAGTGCAGATGAATTTTCTTAGCTGCTGAATTGTCTTCTGTGAATTATGTGCCACAAGACCACCTAACAGTTCAAATACCCCCCAAAGCCATATATTTTTGTAAAGTACACATTTACACAATAACTGATCCGACCGCATGGTTAGCAGTCAGAATGCTTGATCCAATAGTCATGCTGAGAAATCAACAATTTTAGGTGAATAACAAGAGGGAAACTGATGAAATGAAGAACTAAAAATTAAAAAAAAAAAAAAAAAGAAAAAATAAGTGGGTGTTTGTGTATGCATGTGTATGTATATGTGTATGTGACTCTGTAAATGTGTCCAAATGTGTGAAAAACAAAAAAAAGCTAGAAAATAAAAATAAAACTACCTTTAGTTAAATGTGTACTGTGTAAATGCATGTATATGTGTGTGTAAATATGTAAAAAAAAAGGCCACTTACAGTTTATAGAAGAAGAAGGGGTCATTAGAAGTGCTGGAGGGTCCAGGATCGTGGAGATCAGCAGCAGGAAGTGAGTGGGCGGTGATGGATCCCACAAGGTTGGGTCCTGAAGGCACACAGATCATCTGAGCAGGTAAAAAGCCAGGTTCTGCAGTGATCACATCGCAGGACCCGCGTTGCACCACCTTGCCTTGTTGCCTAGGGGGTCAATTTTTATTTTCAAAATTGGAATGTTGGCTCTTGAAATGCCCCTGGTAACTTTCAGGCTGCTGCTGGTGGTCCCCAGTCCTAGTGAGCTTGCTTTATTTTATGACAGTTGGGCACTAGCGCTAATAAGGTATTTGGCATGCTAGCTGTATTACTGATGCATGGCTGAGCTGCGGTTTATCTGTGTGACAGATTTATAGCCAAAGGAAATTTAGCACAAGAGAAAGGGGTAAGGGGGAAAGAAGATTTTTTTTTTTCAAAAAAAAAGCTGAGAATACTCTCCTCTTTCCAATAACCTCTACCAGCTCTTTCATAAATACTCACAATAACACATTTGCATTCACACAAATGAAAATGAGAATTCCAACTGTTTGGTTCCAGTGTAATAATAATAGCGCCATAATACAAAGTTAATACAAAGTATAATGAAAAAAAAACATTGCTCTGCTGTTAATGTACAGACTCACCTTACAGTACGCCTGCATATGGTAGTCCATTTCTTTAACTGATATCTGCATTGGGGAGGGTGGTATCATGGCAGTTTTTAAACTGTCAAAGCTGAAAGGCTCTCCTTTGATGTATTTAAGTTTTCTATCATATATTTTATCTTGGCAATAAATGATTCTTTCCAGTATGAACTGAGTCTTGATCATTTTATGAGCCTGACGCACCTGCTCACGGCAGATATCCTCAATTCTGACCTTAGGGTACAAAAAAACAGCCCAAAACAGTGTTATGTACAGGGGAAGTAAATTACCAACTGTATGCTAATAAAGCTAAAAAGTACCCAGCATGTTTTGACTTCAAGGGACAACAATATCAGGGCAGTGCTATGTCTGAAGGGACATTGCAAAGCAATTTTTTTCAGATTTCCAATGGGGCTTAACAGGAACCAATAGTAGCAGTGTGATTAATAAAACCATTAAAAAGCAAAGTGCAAAGGACAGACCCACCCCATGGTGCTCGACTAACAACACTGGTTCAATTTGAAAATGTACCATTTACCACCACTCTTTGTAATGTAACCTTCAGCCAGTTGTCTATCCAGTACAGGTATGGAACCTGTTATCCAGAATGCTCGGGACCTGGGGTTTTCCAGATAATGGATCTTCATACCTTAACTCTACTAGAAAATCGTGTAAACATTAAATAAACCCGATAGGCTGGTTTTGCATCCAATAAGGATTAATTATATCTTAGTTTGTATGAAGTACAAATTACTGTTTTATTATTACAGAGAAAAAGGAAAACATTTTAAAATATGTGGATTGTTTTATTATAATGGAGTCTATGGGAGACTGCCTTTCCGTAGTTCATTGCATTCTGGATAACAGTTTTCTGAAAAATGGATCCCATACCTGTACAAATTTCTTCCAGGCCAATATTTCCTCATTCAATCAGTAACCTTCTATGTGGTACTGTATCAAAATCGAAGTAGATCAATCACAACCACTGCCTCCCAATATCTAGGTTTCTGCTTACCTCCTCATAGAAGGCAGTTAAATGTGTCTGTTATGATCTGTCGCACATAAAACCATCCTGGTACAAACTCATAGTATCAGGATTTGTAATACATTCAAATATTTTATCTCTTATTACCCCTCCAAAAGCGTTCCCACCACTAACAAGTTTATCGTTTTCAGGCTGAGAATAGAATCCATTTTTAAATAGCGACACTGCATTAGCAATTTGCCAATATCTTGGCACAATACCAGACCTCAATAAGTAAAAAGGTTTGGCAATCACAGAGCTGAGATCATTTAGCCTGGCATGAATATGATCTAGGCCCAGACCCTTAGTTACTGGCACCCAAATGTTATAGTCTCCTTTAAATTTCCTGTGATTTAACCAAACAACCATCAATAGTTATATTATAAGAACTGGGTCTAATAAAGGGCAAGTAAACCCCAAAATAAGCAGTTGCCCAATAAAAGAAAACAGAATTCTAAGCAACTTTTCAATATACCATTATTACAAATTTTCAGTGCTCTTCAAGTTATTTGTAAAAACAATTGCTATTGAAAGCAGCATTTTCTTAACTCCTGGGGGCAAATTCACTAAGATTCGTAGTTGCGCCAGGCATAACTTTGCCGCACTTCGCCAGGCGTAGTTTCGCCAGCGCTTCGCAAATTCACTAAAATCTGAAGTTGTGCTCAGGGGTAGTGTAAGGTTGCGAAGTTGCGCTAGCATTGATTCACTAAGTAAAGCGAAGTTACGCTAGCGAAGGCTAATTTGCATACGGCGCCAAATTCAAATTTCAATGGAGGAATAAGTATCAGCACTACAAATGGCTAGAAAAGCTTCAAAACATCAAATAAAAATGTTATTTTGCCCTACACATGTACCCACTGTCTAGGTAAGTTGCCATGAGTCAGGAAATGTAGGGGGGAAGGAGGGGAGCCCCAAAAAATTTTTCAATCTTTTTCAGCCTATCACCCATAAAGTAGAAAATACACCAGCGTTTTTTGGAACTTTTTTTGAAGCAATCCCTATCTACTCTATTGCGCTTCGCCTGGTCTGAGGTGAGGTGGCGAAGGAAGTCTAGCGTAAAAGGTAGCGTTCAGTACACTGCGCGCGTTAGTGAATTTGGGTAGTTACGTCGCTAGCGAAACTTCGCCAGGCGTAAGGGTGCGAAGTAACACTAGCGAAACTACGCTAGTGTTCGTTAGTGAATTTGCGCAGTAACGAAAATGCCAAACGCTAGCGAAGTAACGCTAGCGTTTGGCGCTTCGTCGCTTAGTGAATTTGCCCCCTGGTATTTAATCAATGTTGGAAAAGTCTGAGTTCCCCAGCAAATACATGCTGGCTTGTTTTACTGTACATTGTATCAAAAGTCTGAGCCACCAGGGAAGAGAGTAGAAAGGGACAGACAAACACCCCTTTCAATAGTAATACATATATAAGTAACTAAAAAACAATTGAACATTTGTAATGAATGTATGTGCAAAGTTGCTTAGAATTATGTTTTCTTTTATTAGGCAAATTTTTACTTTGGGGTTGACTTGCTCTTCATTATCTGGTTCCTCTAATGTGTTACATGAAAAATCTCTGCCTTTTTTCTGCTCTTATACTGTCCTTATTCTGCCTCGTACAAAATTGTGTTGTTTTAGTTACTCCCTTGTAACATAATCTCAAAGGAGACTATGTTATGGTCACTGTTGCCTAGATGCTCACCTACACAAATGCTTGAGATGAATTCCGTATTACTAGTTATTACAGGATCCAAAAGAAAATGAATCCTAGTAGGGTTTACAACTACCTGTAGTAAAAAGTTACTATTAAATGTATTTAAAAACCTGATTTCTTACTTGGCCTCATTACTTCAATTAATGTCTGGATAATTGAAGTCACCCATTTGTAAAAGTAGCTGAGCATCTATCTAGTATAGGTCAATCTAAAAACAACTGGACTTGCTGAGTTATCAATGAAGACGTTTCACTACTCATCCGAGCAGCTTCTTCAGTTCAACTGACTGGTGTGGGAAGTTCTCGGCATATAAACTCTTCCACTAATCCATTTACAATGGCACATTGTAACTCTTCAAAGAGGTGACATCTGAAGAAACTCACAGAGGTGTTGATTCTGTGTAGTTGTGATAGGATTATCCAATGTGTCATGCAACTCCTAGATACAGGTGTTACTTGTGAGAGTTGCATGAATGGATGTGTGAAGTGTATATACACCAGAAAATACACCAGCGTTTTTTGGAACTTTTTTTGAAGCAATCCCTATCTACTCTATTGCGCTTCGCCTGGTCTGAGGTGGCGAAGGAAGTCTAGCGTGTGAGAGTTGCATGAATGGATGTGTGAAGTGTATATACACCACAACTCTCTTGTGAGAGTTGCATGAATGGATGTGTGACGTGTTCTGAATCCGCCGGGGTACAGATGTTAGAACAGCATTGTATGTAGCAGACAGGTGGTGTCGAAGGCCCCCACCTCTGTTCAGAGATGGTCTCTCCACCTTGACATGAATCGCCTCTTTCACGCCTCGTTCAAACCAGCGGTCTTCTTTATCCAAGATTTGGACCTTGCTGTCTTCAAAGGAGTGTCCCTTGTCTTTTAAGTGTAGAAAGACAGCTGAGTTTTGCCCTGTAGAGTTCTCCCTCCTGTGCTGAGCCATTCACTTGGAGAGCAGTTGTTTTGTCTCCCCAATGTATAGATCTGTGCATTCCTCGCTACACTGGACTCCGTATACCACATTGCTTTGTTTTTCTTTTGGTGTTTGATCCTTTGGGTGTACCAGTTTTTGTCTCAGTGTGTTGCTAGGTTTGAAAAACACAGGGACATGGTGTTTGTTGAAAATCCTCCTGAGTTTCTCTGACACAGAATCAACACCTCTGTGAGTTTCTTCAGATGTCACCTCTTTGAAGAGTTACAATGTGCCATTGTAAATGGATTAGTGGAAGAGTTTATATGCCGAGAACTTCCCACACCAGTCAGTTGAACTGAAGAAGCTGCTCGGATGAGTAGTGAAACGTCTTCATTGATAACTCAGCAAGTCCAGTTGTTTTTAGATTGACCTATACTAGATATACTATGACCTGGATGAATGAAAATCTTCATAGTCATATAGCTGAGCATCATTTTTCTTCACTTACACTGGGTGGTTTGTAGCATACACCATTAGAGCATAACTAAAGGACTATGCTTGGTAATAAGTGCCCTACTGGTAATACCATCCTTACCTTTGCAGACATTTGTAGATTGGGAAATGAATCAAAGTGCTGTGTTGCTATCTGACTGAAAGAGGACTTGACAATTTCTACAGAATAAAAATATTTCAAAGAAAAGTATTAGGTAGTACAATACTATATAGAATTAAGGTACTATATTATATTATATAATGTATTCAGATACTTCTTTATAAGTTGTCTTTTAAAGCAGTAGGTTGGGGTATATTAATATGAGGATGTACTGTGACCATCTTGGTCAATTATCTACTCTAATTTTTCTAATATACCCTACTTTCCTGACCTACAGCTGTTTGTAAGGGGTAGGATAGACTATATTGAGTAAATATAGTTATTTATAGTTTAGCCACTAGACAGTGCTGTTAAAGAAGAACTAAACACCCCCCCCCCAGAGATTTAATAGCCCTGCTATTGATCTGCCCCCTCTACCTATATTAGCACTCCTTCTGGGAATCCTGAGCGCAAGAAGCAGAGCAGCTCAGCGGAGTCCACGGCTCCATCTTGTTGAAACCTGCAGGCACATGCGCTAGTCAGGAATCCGATTCAACTGCACAAGTGCTTGCAGGCTCCATGATGAAGAATAGACCTGAAGTGGATACGAATGGACAGAAGATGGCACAGAGGGACCCCTTTGCACTGCTCTATTTCTTTCGCTCAGGATTTCCAATAGGAGTGCTGATACAGGTACTATGCTGTGCAGGGAGGGAGAGGTAAAGAGGGCAGTTGAGGAGGCGGTTATATATCAGGAGGGTTTAGTTCTCCTTTAAGCAGGGAATACCCCCAGAAAAAGCTATATAGGGGAGTGGACAGGGTACCACTTCCTCTTTGGCTGACGAGATGTGGATAATGCATGACACAAGGGAGCGTGAGATAGGCCACCTCAGAATGGTACTCTGGAGAGTTAGTTAGGTTAGATAGTAGTAGGGTAGCATTTCTGGAAATCACTGCAGGAGGTTAGAGTCAGTGTTAGGCTAAGTAGTCTAGTTTAGGCTCCAACGAAAATAGAGAGAGCGTCCTGGCAATACCTTGCCCAGTTAGGGACCCAGTGGAAGAGGGGCCAGGTGAGATAGAACAAGGTTTCTCTAATGCAAGGCAAAAACCCTGTACTGAAAGTCTGTATGTCTGGGGCCAAGGCCTGGGAAACCCTTAGAGTTCAAGTGTTGTTGAGGAACTTCTGTGAAAGTATTTATGTGAAACTGTGCTGGTGTTAATAAATCCTCTGTGGTGTTGACCTCTAGATTATTTATAATGACAGTGTGTATTGCATGTTCTTTGTAGGGTTATGGTGATGCTACGTGGTTAAGTATCCCAGGAAGGCACAGGGTACCACATTACTGCCTGTAACCAAAGTTTGATTCCTGTAAAGACAGCTCTACTAATTTCCCACCACCTGGGGTCAGTTTTATCAGTAAGAACTGAACCTACTAGTATGTTTATGGACTGTGGACACAGGATAACCAATTGGACATTTACACAAAAAGGGAAAGCACCCTGATTTGAATCTAAACCAGCAGGGCAATGCTCATCAAGATGCCACCCTAACAACAAGATAAGAGCTCAATTATTTATGGGTAAGTGCAACTGCTGTAGTGCCAAATACCATGCCCTAAGCCTTTGTTCCTACCCATAGAGTAAAGCAAGCTGTGTTCTGCACCTTGCACTGAATTAAAGAATCCAGTCTAAAGGTTAATATCAGGAGAGCAAAATGGTGCTTGGTGCCTGTTTTTCTTATTTGTAACTTGCCCCTTTGATAAATAATTAGTGATAATTGAATCTGTCCAAAAACCTGCGAAACAACAACAATTTGCAAAATACATTGACGTGAATGGGCATTTTTTTTCACATAATTTTTTCTTTACAATACATTGGTGTCTACAGGTGTTTTTTTGCAGGGAAAAGACTATAAACATGTTCTATTGTCCCCAGCTTCTGGTACATTACAGAATTGATTAAATGCAACATCCACATTCCTATGTACAATTAACACCAAGTCAATAACTGCTGTATTTATATCATACATCTGTACACACAATTCATTTGGTAGCTCCACCATACCGCTGATCTCTTTCAGCTTCTCCAAAGCTGGTTCCTCAAGGCTATTGATGTGCTTTCTTGCGATATCTTCAAACACTTTGAAGCTGATGAATCCAGGAAGCTCCCGCCCACGAAGACGTCTCTCATAAATGGAATTGTCCTTAAAATTGTCTTGAACTAAAATAATAAGAAATAGGTTTTAAATAATCTGCAAGGTATGGCCTTTAATCTGACAGTAGTAATTCAACTATGTTGCACGGAAAACAGGCTAATACTAACTTAAGATATAATTCTCTATTACGTGATGCTAATTTCAAAAGGAAAAGTAGTAACCTCTGCTGTATGCTTACAAATGCATGGAGTTTGTCAGGTAAAATGGGAGAGCTAGAGTGTCTTGCTGAGCTTCCCTTGGCAGACTTATCAGGTGCAGGGATAGAAATAAAACACTCACACACAAAAACTCATCAATATTAAATGAGAATAATATATTGTAAGAAAATGAATACATCATGCAATGCAATGTCTAGCTGAGCTTCCCTTGGCAGACTATTTGAGTGGGACATCAGCTGGGGAACCCCTGAACAGCGAACTCTCAAAGCCAGATCGGGAAAAGTTCTACTTATTCTGCTTGTAGAAGTTCCGAAGCCGATTTAACTGAGCACTCTCTTAGTACGGCGGGGGTTGGGGACAGGGTCGGAGATGGGGTCGGTGGTGGTCGGCGGGGTCGGCAACAATTTTGGCGTCCAATTCGGCGCGCCACGTCTTTTGCACTGGGCTAGCCGAGCCGAGCCGAGTGCGGGAGTGTCCGTGGCCAACTTCTGGCCCACAGCCCGGCGGTTGGGGACCCTTGAAATAAAGCACTAAATGTTAGTGTACACACTTTGCCAGTATAAGGACATCTCTGCAACATATTAAAGGAACAGTTCAGTGTAAAAATACAAACTGTGTAAATAGATAGGCTGTGCAAAATAAAAAATGTTCTAATGTAATTAGTTAGCCAAAAATGTAATGTATAAAGGCTGGAGTGACTGGATGTGTAACATAATAGCCAGAACACTACTTCCTGCTTTTCAGCTCTATAACTTTGAGTTAGTCAGTGACTCTAAGGGGGGGCCACACTGTTCAGTGAGTTTGCAATTGATCCTCAGCATTCAGCTCAGATTCAAAAGCAACAGTTATGTCCCATGTGGCCCCCCTCAAGTCTCTGATTGGTTACTGCCAGGTAAACAGGGTAACCAGTCAGTGTAAACCAAGAGACCTAAAAAGTAGGAAGTAGTGTTCTGGCTATTATTTAGACATCCAGTCACTCCAGCCTTTATACATTACATTTTTGCCTAACTAACTATATTAGAAATATTTTTTATTTTGCACAGCCTATCTATTTACCCAGTTTTTATTTTTACACTGAACAATTCCTTTAACTGGGAAAGGCTTTTTACAGGGTTAAACACAGAACAAAAATGTGACGTCTTTACAATGCTGCTTAATAAATATACATGTCAGTATATTCCCCTGTTAAGCAATGAACAGTGTTGCAAAATAAACCTTTGTGGTTGGAGAGTAGCGAAATGGGAAACCGAACCTGGCTATGGTGAGAAGGGCCAAAAAACTCTTCACTAGCAATTATATGCAAAGTGAAGCCTTCTGAAATCAGAAGGTATTTACTTGTCTCATGCGATACACACAGCACTGCCTGGATATCAAAAATGAGAGTTTTGGTTCTCCCATGTCTCTGCCCATGATGCCTTATGGGAGAATCAAAACTCTCATTTTTGGTATCTAGGCATCTAGGTTCTGGATGCATAGTTGGCCAAAGGGACATATCGGAGTGATTTGCATGTCTCCGCCCATGATGCTTTACAGAAGGATTAAAGCCCAGAGAATGGTGGGCAGTTTTGGACTGCAGTCCTTAAGAGGGATTGAGCTGGAGAGAGTGCAGAGACTAAGTGCAACTAAACTGGTTAGGGGTTCGAGGGATGGAAGACTTAAATTATTAGGGTAGATGCTTGAGAGGGGACATGATTACAATTTTTTTGGACATTAAAGTCAAATAGCAGGGGACATTTTTAACTATAAAGAGGATCATCGTACCAGAGGCCTCCCATTCAGACTAGAAGAAAATAACTTTCATTTGAAGCAACGTAGGGGGTTCTTCACAGTCAGGACAGTGAGGTTGTGGAATGCACTGCCGGGTGATGTTGTGATGCTGATTCAGTTAATGACTATAAGAGGGACTTAGATGATTTCTTGGACAGACATAATATCCAAGGCTATTGTGATACTAAGCTCTATAGTTAGTATAGATATCGCTATGTGCAGTTTATGTGAGTGTATGGAGGGGTTGGTGTGAGTGTGTGTCTGTATAGACTTTGGGTTATATTTGGTTGGACTTTGGTCTTTTTTCAACCCATCTTAACTAGGTAACTATACATAGGGAATAAGTGCAAAACCATTACACTTATCCCTGTAAGAGATCAAGCATACAGCATGTGTCTGTGTGCTGTAAGCTGTTACCTAGCAACCAGCTGTTCAGTGATCTCAGTGCAGCAGGAAGTGACACAGCAGCTAGTGAGTGGCTGGCAGGAAGAGGAAGTCGGAGATGCTGGCAGAAGAAAAAAGCCTGGCAGAGAGAACCACATGGTGGACAGAGAAAGAGACCAGATAGCTGCTGGTGGGCACAGAGAGCTGAGAGGCCCCACCAAAAGTATTCATTTGGATCAGGTTGGCACAAGGAAGCCACATACTGTGCCAAGAGGGACAGAGAGTGTGAAAGGAATCCAGACTGGAGGAACAAATAGAAGGAAATTGCTATCTGAGCACTGCGCCAGTAAACATCAGGAACCCAGTCTCTCCCCATACCACTGCGGAGTGGCTCAGGTTTGTCCCGTGTCATCAGGTAACACAGACAAAGGGGTGTCGAAAGGGTTATATAAATGAATGCAGGACTTCTCTCTCATGCCAAGCAGTGACTGATATCATGGATGTGGTCACTATAGTAACCTATGTAATTAGTGGAAAATGTAGCCACAGGATGATTCACATTTTCCTTGAGGAGCTGAATGCTGCTTATGGTGATGCAGCACGGAGATAGAGAGGTACGACCTACACACTGTCTGTAGGGATGTAGCGAACTGTTCGCCGGCGAACTAGTTCGCGCGAACTTCGACTGTTCGCGTCCGCCGCAAGTTCGCGAACGTCGCGCGACGTTCGCGTCAAAATCGTTCGATCGTTCGACCACTAAAATCGAAGGATTTTCGTTCGAATCGAATGATCGAAGCATTCGATCGAATGGCTTCGATCGTTCGATTCGAACGAAAATCCTTCGATCGAACGATTTCAATCCTTCGATCGTTCGAATCGAACGATTTTCGGATGTTCGAAGTTCGCGAACAGTTCGCGAACAGTTCGCGAACTGTTCGCAAATTTTGCCGGTGTTCGCGAACGGCGTTCGCGAACACATCGGCGGCAGTTCGCTACATCCCTAACTGTCTGTACTATTCTCTGCAGTCTGTATCCATTGCATTGGTCTGTGCTTTCACTCAGCTTGTTCTAGCAATAATGAAACAAACAGAACCCACAGGACAGCTCACATAAAATTAGTTCTGAATACTAGTCATTCACATTTAAACAATGATCTGCTCAAAGATATGGCAAACCAGAATAATTCTAAGCAAAAAGAAAACATCTTAGAGCCCCAGCCCCCAGAGGGTGGCCCCTGGATATTAGGTTTTCTGGTATGTCCTTAGTGCCTCGGTCAAATACTGCTAATTGGCAATTGCATTATTGATGTCAGCTTTCTAACAGCTTTCGTTTTCTTAATCAACTGCACAGTGTCTTAATTGTCTAAATTAAAGTTTGAAGGGAAAAGACAAAAAGGTGAGACAGCTTTAGAGCTACATTCTGCACTGTGAACAAGATAAACCTGCCAAGACCTTTCTTTCAAGCTAGACATAGTGTCAATTTCCCAGCTGCCCCAAGTCATGTGACTTGTGCTCTGATAAACTTCAATCACGCTTTACTGCTGTACTGCAAGTTGGATTGATATCACCCCCCTCCCTTTCCCCCCCCAGCAGCCAAACAAAAGAACAATGGGAAGGTAACCAGATAACAGCTCCCTAACACAAGATAACAGCTGCCTGGTAGATCTAATAATAGCACTCAATAGTAAAAACCCATGTCCCACTGAGACACATTCAGTTACATTGAGAAGGAAAAACAGCAGCCTGCCAGAAAGCATTTCTCTCCTAAAGTGCAGGCACAAGTCACATGGCCATGGGCAGCTGGGAAATTGACAAAATGTCTAGCCCCATGTCAGATTTCAAAATTGAATATAAAAAAATCTGTTTGCTCTTTTGAGAAAAGGATTTCAGTGCAGAATTCTGCTGGAGCAGCACTATTAACTGATTCATTGTGAAAAAAATGTTTTTTTCCCATGACAGTATCCCTTTAATAGCTCATGGTATTCTTTGTTACTGATTCTCAGCTCTCTTATCGGATTTTAACTGATGGTTTTGCCAGACTTGAAAAAAAGAGAATTCAAGGGGAACAAAGGACGAAGAATAAGTGTAGATGTGATTATGAAATATCTAGCAGCACGGTCCATACCTGCTACTTCAGAAGTACATTTATACTTTATAATTTGGATTTGATTTTAGTTCTTATTGTATAATGCAGTTTATAACCCACAGCAGCCTGTGTCAACAGATGCAGTGCACTTGTGCCTAAACAATCGACGCAATTTGAACATAGAAAATGTTTTGAGTGCATTTGTGTTTGATTTGCACTACCCTAGTGAATGCAGTTATGCTGGAACTCTTGTGAAAAAACATGGCACACTGCACGTGCAAGTGGTTCATTTTTCCTTGCATCTTCAAACCCCTCTCACCACTTTTGTAATTTACATTAAAGGGCCACTGTACCCAGTGGTGTAACTAGATATTACTGGGCCCCACAGCAAATTATTGTTCATGCCCTGAAAATGTCTAGAAGTTGACCTGTTTTACCAATATTTATTGAAATTCTATATGAATTAGGGCCTCATGGGGCCCCTATACCTCCTACGCCCCCCTGCAGCCGCAGGGTCTGCTTCCTCTGTAGGTATGTCCATGACTGCATCCATATCTATTGTGTATATATATCTATTTGAGGGGTTCAGGGCAACTTCTCCTGCTTGATTCCTACCCAATTCCCCCCAAAAAACTGAACCTGGGGTTGGCCCAGAGTCATACTTACAGCTTTTGGATGTTTCCTGGATAGTGGATTCCCAGCAATTGAAATGTTTTCGAATCAAACCGAATAGCTTTGAGGACTCATTGGTCACTTCCTCTTCTCCTTGGGATGCATTTTTAATTGCATCTGTAAACTCTTTGATTTTCTGATTAAAAACAGAATATTCTGAATAGAATGTACAAATTATTGTTAATTGTGACTTCTAGGTCATCCTACAACTGAAATAACCTGCAACAGATTAGGTGTGCTCAATTGTCAATAAATCAATGGAACACATATGGCGCACAAAACTAGATCCTTCAACCTACTGAAGTGAATTGTCCTATACTGTATGCATTTTGAGCAGGATGTATGACCAATGGTCATGAATAAATTGTTAATAGCCAGTTTATAGGACAGTCAAGGGTTTCTTTATTGTCAATAGCACCCTATGTTAAGGATTACAGGATCAAGTGGCAAAGTCTACCCTTGCAGGTCATGGCAGAGGGTTCTCTATGATAGTCAGAGCTCTCAATTTGGGAACATGCTAAGGGCAGGGTCTCTCTTAGATGAAACATATAGCTGTTGACTATAATGCAGTCTAAAACTCTGTAAAACTATGATCCCACAGGAACACTGGGAAGAGCTGGCAAGCAGAAGACCTTGAGTAAAAGAGCATACGGGACAGTTCCCTAATGATAGTGTCTTCTCTTCCACACTGATTGTGCTTACATCATGCCAAGGTAATTAGAAGAACTGTATACTTACACCTATAAGAAACGCCTGCTTCTCTACTTCCGAGTCAGGGACGCCTAACCCCATGTTTTGCAGTTTTTCCTCAGCTTCATTAAGTTTATTTCTGATCTGCAACTCCATTGTGGGCAATGTTTTCTAGGGGTTACATTTTAAACAAATGTTTGAAAACTGCACTGCGTTGTAAAAAGGATAGATATAAATAAAACAAATATGGGTGTTTTTATGATAGGCCTGTGAACTGTGGTGTTCTCTGCTTGTACTCTGAGATTTGGGGTGCTGCTGCCATGAAGTGAGTTGAGAAACTCGCCTCAGGCGGGAGCAGCTACCGAGTTACCAGGGGCAACTAAAAGCTAGTGCTGAAAGTGCCATTGCACTTTCAGCACTAGCGATGTGACTGGGAAGAGGGCTGGAAATAGGGGTAGGCAGAAGAGTCACCTGCCTAGGGCGCAATGATGTGGGAGGGCTGGGAAGGTGCCTGTTCAAGATTCTTCTGCCTAGTTCTAGTCTAGATTCACTCCCCTCTCTCTCTTACCCCCTCTGTTGCTTGCTCCTCTGTCCCTCCATCCTTCCCTCCTCTGTTCATCACTTCCTCCTCTGTCCATTCCTCCTGCGTCCCTCCCTTCCTCCCCTGTCCATCCCTCTCTTCCTCTCCGTCTGTCCCTCCCCTGCCCCAAGCTGCCCCTCCCGCTTTCCCTTCTTGCACCTACATTATGGTGCGCGCGTGCATATACGCACATGGGGCGCGGGGTTAGCGGACCAGGTTGCCTAGGGTTCCCTTGACCCAGCCCTGGCTGCACAAAAAAGTAATTGCTGGGGAGCAAGGGGGCGGCGGCATCACAGGAGCTGCCTCAGGCGGCAAGAGTCATACAATCGCTCCTGAGCAGAGTCAGGGTGGAATGAGGGTGGAGCAGTAGCTCCAGTTTGGCTCTGTATAAAAGTAGCAGTAGCTATAGCCTTGTATGGGGAGTAGATAGGCTCATTATAGATGTAGCAATAAATATAACCATGTATGGGTAGTAGATAGGCTCTATGTAGAATTTGATAAAGCCATGTACGGGGAATAGATAGGCTCTATATAAATGTAGATATAGCCATGTATGGGGAGTAGATAGGCTCTATGTCAGGGATCCCCAACCTTTTGAACCCGTGAGCAACATTCAGAAGTAAAAGGAGTTGGGGGGCAACACAAGCATGAAAAATGTGTCACAAGCATGCATCAGTGCTCTGATTGGCCATTTGGTAGCCCCTATGTAGGTTCTGTTTGGCAGTGCACCTGGTTTTTATACAACCAAAACTTTCCTCCAAGCCTGGAATTCAAAAATAAGCACCTGCCTTTGGGAGCAACATCTAAGGGTTGGGGAGCAACATGTTGCTCATGAGCTACTGGTTGGGGATCGCTGCTCTATGTAGTAGCAGCAGATGAGTCATGTATGGGGAGTAGATAGGCTATGTGAAGAAAAACCAGTAGCAATTGCCAACTATTGGGTGCAAGTTGTTCTCATGAGCCTCACCAGATTACCAAAGGAGTATTATAAGTGATGTCAGGTGACAGTGTAAATACTACTAGCGTAAATTTAGTCCATTGATTTGGTTTGTAAACTTACAACAATATGAGCTACAAGCTCGTTGGTGAGCTTCTCTGCCAGGCAAGTCATTGTAGCATTCCCTTCCTCCAGAAGAATGCTAAAAGAAAATGATCAAATATTTATTGCCAGAATTATTTTGGCTTCAAGACAGAATACATAAGTAAATCATGAGAGTGTATATTAATGGGTCAGTATACACTAACATTGTCCTGCAATATTATGCTTAGTACACATGAGTATTGATAAAAATGAACACACTTTTCTCCAAGTGTCTAGGGATGTAGCGAACCGCCGACAATGTGAAAAATGCGAACAGTTCGCGAACAGTTTGCGAACTTCGAACATCCGAAAATCGTTCGATTCGAACGATTGAAGGATTTTAATCGTTCGAACAAACGATTTCCGTTCGAATCGAACGATCGAAGCCATTGGATCGAATGATTTCATTCAATCCAATGGCTTCGATCGTTCGATTTTAGCGATCGAATGGTCGAACGATTTTGACGCGAACGCCTATTGGCGAACGTCGCGCGACGTTCGCGAACTTGCGGCGGACGCGAACAGTCGAAGTTCGCGCGAACTAGTTCGCCGGCGAACAGTTCGCTACATCCCTACAAGTGTCTAAAACACATGAGGCAGCAGTCTCAATGCCACCCCCTACCAGCTCCATACTTTCCTCTCTGGTAGAGTGATAGTGAGGGAAACGATATTGTGCTCTCTGTGCTATAAGAGCAGAATTTCTGTTCTGAAAACAGATTTGGCTCTTGCCAGTTAAAGTTACCTGGTCACTGGCCACTTACTGCTGCCTGAGGAACTGAAATTCATTCTGTTCAACATAATCTTCATCTTCTTTGGGATATTATGAAAGATGCATTCATGTTTTAGGCATCTACTTGCAACAAGCCCATCACTGGGCATGGAGTCTTATTATTAGTGAGTATGACAATAGAAGTGATAGTACCCAGGTTTCTTTAGACCTGTCACTGAACTGACACCACCCATATCGAGATACAACTCCACTTCACCTGATGCCTCAACACCCTGATGATTTAGAAATCTGATATAGTTACATAGTTACATAGTTATATTGGGTTGAAAAAAGACAAAGTACATCAAGTTCAACCCCTCCAAATGAAAACCCAGCTATGATATATCAGTGGAAGGTGCCTGACAAAGATATTATTATCGGTAATGTCATGCAAATTCCTTGTTTCGTCGCTTTTTTCTCATTGCAGGTCTCTGCAGCACAATGTTCACAATGTTTATAGATTTGCTTGTTATAGTCGCTGAGATACAAATTATCCATAAAGGTCCGAGTGACGGAATGGCTGTCTCCCATAGACTCCATTTTATCCAAATAATTAAAATGTTTACAAATAATTACTTTTTCTCTGTAATAATAAAACAGTAACTTGTACTTGATCCAAACAAAGATATAATTAATCTTTATTGGAAGCAAAACCAGTCTTTTGAGTTTATTTAATGTTTCGTAGAATTTAGTGAAGATCCAAATTACAGAAAGATCCATTATCTGGAAATTCATTCTGGATAACAGGTCCTATACCTGTATCTAGTTTATTGTGAAATCTAAAGATTTCAGGTGGGTATTAAGTGACACTGTGGAGGTCTATTTATAACAGTGAGTAATTTTCTTTATAGATTCTGGTTCAGATCTAAGGAAACTGTCACTAAGTACAGCAGGCTGGAACAGAGCAGCCTCTCTTTTTGAATATGTAGGTATGGAATCTGTTATCTGGAAACCCATTATCCAGAAAGCTCCGAATCTACAGAAAGGCTGTCTCCCATTGACTCCTTTATAATCAAATAATTCAGATTTTAAAAAATGATTTCCTTTTTCTCTGTAATAATAAAACAGTAGTTTGTACTTGATCCCAACTAAGATATAATTAATCCTTATTGGAAGCAAAACCAGCCTATTGGCTTTATTCAATATTTAAATGATTTTATAGTAGACTTAAGGTATGAAAATCCAAATTATGGAAAGATCCATTATCCGGAAAACCCCTGGTCCCTGAATAACAAGTCCCTTGTACTTTAACAGATATTTAGTTAGTAATTAAATAGGGGGCGAGGAAATGTGAATGGATCAATCCGCTATTTGTATATTAACTGTATATTTATATACTGTGTAGATCATACAGCTGTATTTACTAGCCAAGGACTCATTTTACCTGAAGTGTTCGTGCTCTTTAAAAAAATTCTGTTCATTATCCAAAGCTTCCTTGAGCGAAAGGTTCTCCTGTATCTCCAGCTGCCCGCGGCATTTCACAATCATGTAGCCTTTTTTGAGGGAGTAAATAAGATTTCGGACAACATTGACCACAACTGACTCTGCTCCTCTGTCAACCAAGTCTGGCTTTGTTAAAATCCCTGTGAACACAATGAAAATAAAAATCCCATGGCAGAATTCAGCTGACAGAAGTTGCTGGGAGTTGTGTATCAACAACTGTTGAAGAGTCAAATAACACTGCTATTAAGACTTCTTACAGTATTTATTGGTAACTGCATATCGTGCATTCATCTAGTGATGATCGTTATTTTTCACAGAGTTTCGCCTTAAAAAATGACATCCATAGACTCCAATGGGTGAAAAAGATTTTAGCGCATCAAAAAAGTTTTGTTGCCCATAGACTTCTAAGCATTTCGGAAAATTGTGCATCATTTTGGGGTCAGGTGTTTTCTCTTATTTTTATCTGCAAAATCCCATCTTCCATTAAAATAACGAGAATTTAAATCTTTTCTTAAGCAGTCAATAAGTTCTGATAATTACATTAAATTATTAGAAGGTAATAGGTAGGGATGCACCAACTCCGTTATTTTGGATTCGGCCGAACACCCAAATCCTTCATGAAAGATTCTGAATACCGATTGTGAATCCTAATCTGCATATGCAAAATAGGGGTGGGAAGGGGAAAACATTATTTACTTCCTTGTTTTGTAACAAAAAGAAACGCAATTTCCCTCTCACCCCTAATTTGCATTCGCAAATTTGGATTCGGTTTGGACAGGCAGAAGGATTCGCGAACAATAGGGTTACACTCCAATCTTTACATTTAAAAAAACTATAGAACAAGAACCAAGAATTTGTTCCTTACCATGCCTATAATCTCAAAACCTCAAAGGAATCTTGCAAACAATAGCCATTATGTTTATCTTAGTTTACAGAGTAGAAAGGGATGCTCTCATGCTAAAGCTTTGTGCAAAATGATTGTTTGAAAAACTACGTAAGCAATCTACACAAATCCCATTCAAATCAATAGAATAGAATAGAATAGAAAAGGACAGGTTTTTCAGCCAAGTTAAACATTACATCTGTGCACTTGCCAGGCTATTAGGAATTATAGGTAGGTTACCAGATACAGGCAGTTTATACAAGAAATTACAGAAAATCTGTAATGTATTTATCAAGAAACCACCATATTTATCAAGAAACCACCAATCTGTTTTCAGATTGTAGAACATGTTTCATCTTAAACAGCTTTCCTTAGGTGCACGGAAAGGTATCTACATATAAGGAGGTAAAATATAGTTTATTTTATTAATGTAAATAGTTTTGCCAATATGCAGAGCAGCCAGCAACCTACAAGGTTGGCCTGTAGGGGGAATTCCCCCTCAGGAGCCTATATAATACTGTGGCTTGACTGAGTCATTTCTTCTTTTGGCCTAACACAGAGACCGTTAGACAGTGGAGTGCAAGTAGATTGCTCTATTACTGAGAGTTTGATAGGGCTAACAACCTGCATTCCAACAAGGATTATAGGTGTGGGTTAATTCCCAGGGGCGATTATGCGCCAGGTAGTGAAGAGAGCATGTAAGGACTAGGTTAGTGGTTGCCTAGTGGGACTTTTGTGGCCGGGGGTCCAGAGGAAGCTTGGCCATTGGGCTCTGGAGGCTTCAAGGAGATTTGCTGTGTAAGTGTGTGTAACAGAGGAATAGTGAGCGTATATGAATAACTTGTTGACTTATAAGTTAGTTCCTGGTTATGTGTTACTGCGGTCTGCCCCTGTGAAACTATGAGAAGCTAGCCTAATGGGTGCCCTGTCTAGGAGCCTGCCAGTTGTGCGTGGCCCCATTACATACATGCAGTTTGCACTGGAAACCTTCACTCAGTTTGGCAGGGTTGACAAGAAGGTGGTGGGTCAAATCTACATTGTTCAGATGCAGAACCTACAATTGACCACATGGGGTCCTTGACTTGTGCATTTAATTATCAACTCCACTTACCTAAAGTCCTTTCCCCATTAGGATCCACCTCCCGGGCCATTTCCAGGGCCTCCGTTGTTGCTATATCCACATTACTGGGAACCACAATCAGATTTATTGTCTCCTGCCTTTGGATATATTTTCTGATCATCTTCTTGATCTATGATGAATTTGTTTTCTAGTAAGTTATTGGTGTTTATCGTGTGATTTTTTTTTCTTTCATACTTTTGTTGTACCAAGTCCATGTGAATCAAGATGTCATACAGTAAGTTAACAGAATATAGCCCAATTCCATATTTAGGAATAGTAACCAATCAGCATTAGTAATGGGTGAATAAATTCACCTGTCAAAAATTCACGGCGAATTTCCGAATTTCGCCGCCGACTAATACATTTGTGAATCTCTCATGAAAATTCACCAGGGTCAAAAAATTTTGGCTGCTCGTCAGAAAATCGATTGTGTCAAGATTGCTGCACGTCAACACTATTCAGATGCCAATTGACTTTAACGCCAGCACCAAAATTGACACAAGCTACTTTTCAGACGAGCGTCAATTTCGATTTTCACAATTTTTTGCAAATTTTTCACAGTTTCGAGAACTCTGAGGGAAATTCACAAATTTTTCGACGAATCGAAATGGGAGAAATTCGCCCATCACTAATCTGCATTGCTTTCAATACTTTACATTCAGTAGAAAGGTTAAAGTTTCACTACTGAAGTCCTGGGTAGAGATTATGACCCTAAGGTAAGGCATGTGGGAAATAAGGAAGGTTGTAAGCTGATAGCCTGGCAGAAGACAAACACAAGCCATTCAGTTGCACTTATTTGCACCTCTCTACTTCATACCTGCTGTCCAATATCTTTGGGCTGATCAGGCAGTGCAACTCTAGTGATCCCAGGCAGATCAATCAATGTTAAGTCTGGAACATCTGGAGATATCACTTCTAATGATATCAGTTCATCCTTAATTCCTTCCTTGTTACCTGCCATAAGGTTCTGAGCTGAAAAATGAAGGACATCATTGTCATTTATCTATTAGCTTTGGTGTGACCCAACTGCGGAGTGGATTGATCAGTTTGAAGCTTTTTCATAATAATATTTACCTCTGTTTACTTCATCTTCCACAGCTGCAGGGCTTGTTATTGTGATTATCGTGTTGCGGTATCTAATTTTCCCACTCCAAGCTGTCTTTTTCGTAGCTTTTTTAAGCTTTAGTTCCAGTGGGCAACGTGTAACAATACCTGCAGAGATGAGACAAATTTATCCGCTTCTATTCTCAGACAACTTCACTATTAAGCATGTATTTAAATAGAACGGGTTGTAGACTGGAATAAACCTATAGTTTATTGGAGTGGTACTGTTACCCAGAACTAAGAGCTTTCCTATATTCTTTCTAGAGATGATATCAGGGCATGGGCCCTAACAACGTGTGGAGGCAGGGTGTTGCTGAACTACAATTATCATATAGTACACAGTAAAGTTTGTCAGTGGTTCTTAACTTAACCATATAAATTATTTATTGAAAACAAATTCCACATTGGAGTTTATTAGAATAATGCATGAACACAGATCATTTGTATATAGGCATATATTCACAACACCAATGGTCAGTGTATATCCCTGCAGGGTGAGTAAAGAGAATGAAGCAGATTGTCCATAGGCACATCCAGCTTTCATGCCTTATCCTAAATTGAACCAAAATGGGTATATTTCTAATCTATGGTTCTACAAAAATTTATCTACTCTATTGCACTTCGCCTGGTCTGAGATGGCGAAGGAAAGCCTGGCGCAAGAGGTAACGTTCAGTAAAAGCTGCATCTTACTGAATTTGCGTAGATACGTCCATTCGCCAGAGCGCAACTTCACCAGGCGTTAGGGAGCAAAGTACTGCTAGAGTATATCTCCTTCGCTAGCGAAGTTACACCAGTGACTGTTAGTAAATCGGCGAAGTACCGAAATGACAAATTTTCATTAGTGTTAGTCACTTTGCCCTTTAGTAAATCTGCCCCTGCTTCTGGGCAATTATACCACTAGGAATCATCATGTGCTGCTCAGCTAAATAGCATCATCTGTCTATCACTCCTAGATTCAGCTATTAAAGTATGTAGCTTTCCACTTTCTAGATCTGTCTAAGTTACACTGAGCCCTCTCTGCCTGCTCAGGTAAGGGAACTAACAATATAGACCCCATGCACAAGTGTGCTAAGCATGTATACTTACTTGAAACAAATAACTCTAGGGGTCATACTTGGACCCAAAAAACAAGGCTATATATATATATATATATATAATTGATTTAATTGATGATCATGGACCCTGGCACAGAGAGTGCCAGTGTCACTGTGTGACATCTAAAGTAATTAGTAAGAGACCATGTCTGATATGAATGTATTATACTATGATTAAAAAAGCTTTAATACAAATTAATGTAAACAAGGCTCCAGGGCCTGATGGCATACACCCCCGGGTTCTAAGAGAGCTTAGTTCATTTTTAGACCAGCCCTTATTTCTCATTTTCTCAGATTCACTGTCATCTGGTATGATGCCTATGGATTGGAGAAAAGCAGATGTTATTCCAATATTTAAAAAGGGATTACGATCTCAGCCTGGCAATTATAGGACAATAAGATTGACATCTGTGGTGGGCAAATTATTTGAAGGCTTTTTAAGGGATCACATTCAAAATTTTGTCCTAATGAATGGCATTATGAGCAACAATCAGCATGGCTTTATGAAGGATAGGTCATGCCAGACGAATTTGATTGCATTTTATGATGTGGTAAGTATTGATGGGCGAATTTGTGCAGTTTCGTTTCGCCGAAAAATTCGCGAATTTCGCGCGAAATTCGCGAAACAGCAAAAAATTCGCGAAACGGCGAATTTGGCGAATTTTCACGGCCGTTTCGCGAATTTATTCGCCGACGGCGAATCGCGCAAATTCGCCGCGAATTCGCACCTGGCGAATAAATTCGCCCATCACTAGTGGTAAGTAAGATTCTGGACAGTGGGGGGGGGGACAGTAGATGTGATATATTTGGATTTTGCCAAAGCGTTTGATACTGTGCCCCACAAACGACTGCTTTCTAAATTAAGGTCTGTTGGGCTTAATGAAGTCATTTGCACGTGGATAGGAAACTGGCTACAGGATCGGGTACAAAGGGTGGTTGTTAATGGGACATTCTCTACTTGGAGTAAGGTTCTTAGTGGGGTCCCCCAGGGCTCAGTATTGGGTCCACTTTTATTTAACTCGTTCATTAATCACTTAGGGGAGGATGTTGTAAGTAATGTATCAGTGTTTGCAGATGACACAAAATTATCCAGCCCAATTAATTCCATCCAGGATGTGGCATCCTTGCAACAGGATCTTGACAAACTGGCAATCTGGGCAGCTAAGTGGCAAATGAGATTCAATGTTGATAAATGTAAAGTCATGCACCTGGGATGTAACAATATCCACTTATACCCTTAATGGGACTGCACTAGGCAAATCCATTATGGAAAAGGACCTTGGAGTCCTTTTAGATGATAAACTTGGCTGTAGCAAGCAATGCCAGTCAGCAGCATCAAGGGCAAATAAGGTATTGAGCTGTATTAAAAGGGGCATAGAGTCAAGGGAGGAGGGGGTCATTCTTCCACTATATAGAGCACTTGTAAGGCCCCATCAAGTATATGCCATACAGTTTTGGTCTCCATCACTCAAACAGGACATTATTGTATTAGAGAGGGTACAGAGAAGGGCAATTAAGCTGGTAAAAGGTATTGAAAATCTTAGCTATGAGGAAAGACTGGCAAAATTGGGGATGTTCACGCTGGAGAAGAGGCGCTTAAGGGGTGATATGATAACTATGTATAAATATATAAGGGGATCATATAATAATCTCTCTAATGTTTATTTACCAGTAGGTTTTTCCAGCTGACACGAGGTCACCCATTCCGATTAGAAGAAAAGAGGTTCCGCCTAAATATTCGGAAGGGGTTTTTTTACAGTGAGAGCTGTGAAGATGTGAATAAGTTGTACAGGCTGATCCATTAGATAGTTTTAAGAAGGGGTTGGATAGCTTTTTAGCAAGTGAGGGAATACAGGGTTATGGGAAATAGCTCATAGTACAAGTTGATCCAGGGACTAGTCCGATTGCCATTTTGGAGTCAGGAAGGAATTTTTCCCCCTCTGAGGCAAATTGGAGAGGCTTCAGATGGGGTTTTTTTTTGCCTTCCTCTGGATCAACTGGCAGTTAGGTAGTTAATAAAAGAAAAAAAAAAAAAGGTTGAGCTCGATGGACATGTGTCTTTTTTCAACCTTACTTACTATGTTACTATGTAATGCCAACTCTATTCACTGTATAAGGAGTGCCAGTGGGTTAGTTACAGCTCCCATTTCACCACAATTTCCGTGATAGCTTAGACAAAGTGTACTTATGCCATATTGTGAATTATTTATTCTGATTTCCTGCTGCTGAATGCCATTATCTCTTTATAATAAAATTGCAGATCTCACCTCTTCCCCTAGGAAGGGTCACACCAGACAGCGCCTCCAGGACTGAGCTTTTCCCAGAACTCTGGTCCCCAATGACCGCGATGGATGGGAGGGCCATGTCTTTCTCCACCCCCAGCGCTCTGAGTGAATCAATGAGGTCAATGCATGGGCGAATTTTTTTATCGTACTGGCTGCTCAGAACATTCTCCATCTTCTGCTACAGAAAAAAAAATAATAAATTGACAGGGTGTAGAGCACCCATGAGAAACAAATACAAGGGGTGTTATACCACCATGTAGAATGTTTGACGCATGGATTCAGTCATTGAAGGATACAGAAGAGAGCACATGTTCGAGGGTGTAGGGGGTGCTACATCCATACTCTTAATGGTATTTATTGGTTCATCTTTTGGCAAAAAAATGTTCTAGTCTGGCCTCTCAGGCTGATTGATTACATCTTTCCATAGAGCTCCTTTATGCGTTATAAGTCACTTTAAATAATCCAGTATGGACTATTCTTTAAGGGGTCCAAGGGGTTGTTTGGAGTGTAACCTATTGGTAATAATGTATCTAAACTAATACTGCTACGTACCAAGAATTTCTTCCACGAGTATACTCTGTAAACAGTTTTTCCAGAGAGATACCTTAAAAATATGCCAGCCTACGTATTCCCCTGTGAGCTCAAAACGATGCCAGCGTAGGTATTCCCCTGTGAGCACAATTCACAACTGTATTTCCCTGTACCAAGCACAATTCAGCATATACTATACAGAGAGGATACCATTAAACTACAGGTAATACCCCTGTGCTCAGTATAATTTTACATGGACACCCCTATGTTTGCTCTTACAAAAAAATCATATATAATAATGTCAACAATAAAGCTACCAATAACCATAGATGAGGTGGAAATGCCTATTCAAGTTTTGACTGCAGACAATATAGAACTGGGGTACCTTGGACCCATCAGATAACCCAACATGATGATGCACTAGACAAGGCTGCCCCCTATTCTTTGTTCTAAACATCAAACCCCTAGCTATTATAATGTGAAAATTATGCTCTTTCAGTTCTGTGCCCAATTTCGCTATTATTCTTGACTGTAAATAAACCAGGGTACCCATCCCCAGCTGTAGGCCATAGATAACATAGATTGTTAATCTTTGATCTAGTTTCCACCTGATATCCACCTGAATTGGGTGATCACATTTAAATACTTATGTAGTTATATACGCTCAGCTCCAAAGTCAAAGTAAACTTTATTGTCATCTCAGCAGTATATGACTATACAGTGAGACGAGACAACGTGGCTCCAGCTAGTACATATTACAAAAAGGCACTAAGAATACACAGTAATATGTAAAGATTTGAAATGTGCAATATATTGGCAGAAATTGGATATATACACGTGTAAACCTTTAGAATTGTGCAAATAAATTAACAGTTCACAAAGTTAAAGGAAAACTATACCCCCAAAATGAACACTTAAGCAACAGATAGTTCATATCATATTAAGTGGCATATTAAAGAATCTCACCAAACTGGAATATATATTTAAGTAAATATTGCCCTTTTACATCTCTTGCCTTGAGCCACCATATCGTGATGGTCTCTGTGCTGTCTCAGAGATCACCTGACCAGAAATACTTCAACTCTAACTGTAACAGGAAGTAGTGTGGAAGCAAAATACACAACTCTGTCTGTTAATTGGCTCATCTGACCTAACATGTATGGTTTGTTGGTTTGTTTGTGAGTACAGTGAATCCTACGATCCCAGGGGGCGGCCCTTATTTTTTAAAATGGCAATTTTCTATTTATGATTACCCAATGGCACATACTACTAGAAAGGTGTATTATTATAATGGTTTATTTACATGAAGCAGGGTTTTACATATGAGCTCTTTTATGCAATATCTTTTTATAGAGACCTACATTGTTTGGGGGGTATAGTTTTCCTTTAAGTTCACAGTTCTGTTGTGTCTGGAATGTAGTGGGAGGGCAGGCAGTGAGTTGAGGAGTCTGATAGCTTGTAAAAGCTCCATAGTAGATACTTAATCTTGATAATAATTAACTCACTTATGCAGACTCTTAAGACATGCTGAAAAGTTCTCTAACCCACTGGGACTAAATTAATATAACCAAGATTATACATCTTCTAAAGCAGGGATCCCCAACCTTTTTCACCCATGAGCCACATTCAGATGCAAAAAGAGTTGGGGAGCAACACAGGTCAATGGGGATGCCCAATAAGGCTGTGATTGGTTATTTAATTGCCCCTATGTGGACTGACAGCCTACAGGAGACAATATTTGACAGAACACCTGGTTTTTATGAATTCAAAACTTGCTTTCAAGCCAGCATTTAAAAAAATAAGCACCTGCTTCAAGGCCACTGAGAGCAACATACAAGGGGTTGGTGAGCAGCTCACAAGCCACTGGTTGGGGATCATTGTTCTAAAGCATCTGTCACGGCCGGCACCCAATACCGGAACAGGTGCCAAGTACCCTGGTCTCGGCTCGGCTTCACCAGTAGTGTGACCACCGTTGGGCTTCGGGAGGAGCCCTCAGCTTACTTGGGTGCCACCTGGACTTAACGAGGGGAACAAGGCGAGATGTTCTGGCTAGCAGAGGGGCACGGCAGGTAGAAAGTCTTTTGGGCCGAAGGTCACGGTACAAATGGAGCAGGCAAGAGAATCGTCAGACAGGCAGGGTCGAGGCAGGCAGATATCAAGAATCGTCAGGCAGGCAAGGGTCAAACCGGTTAATCAAACAGATGGGGTCAGGCAGAAAGAGTAGTCGAGATGCAGGCAAAGGTCAGGATTTGGATATCAGAATAGTCAGGAGCAGGCAGGGATCAAAACCGGAATAGCAGATACAAATGCACAGGAACAGACAGCACAAGGCTTCAGGAACCACCAGAATCAAGATTCTATCATGGGCACTGGCTGGGAGTCTGAATGGGCCTTAAATACTTTCTGGCGCAATCACGCCTTTAAGAGGCGCGCGCCCTAGAGGAATCAAGATGGCGCCAGATCAGGAGCGCGGCGGCGTGGCGGCCGTCCATGCCGCCGCATACCAGGTATTTTTATTACAGGATCCTTACATTATTCATAATACACACAGCCTAGGAAATGTATTATTTGCCTTTGTGTTTCTATCCAGACTGTTCTAAATATACTTCTCTAGGGCTTCATCCTTCAGTCCCTAGTTGGGCTTAGCAACAACATTTACAGGCATATACATTATATGGATGTCCTTCCTAACACCCTGAAGACCATGTATAAAGCATGGACATCCATCCTCAAACCCCTAGACCATTCCTCATCTCTTTTTTCTCCTAACCTAGCACTAAGGGGCAATTTCTAACTCCACACTTTCCCAAGACTGGGAATTTCAAAACTTGCAAGCCTCATCCCTCATACACCATTCCCCACACATCAAGAAGTAATGTCTAGGCAATCAGAGTGACAGGTACCATTCTTTAGATGCTTCCAGTTTACACATGCCTTCCAGCCCCTGTTTATCTTTCTCACCACCAATGGAGGTCTCCGCCAAACCCTTTGACCATGCTTGCCATCAATGGGAAGTTGCTATTTCTGACCTGACCCAAGACAGAAAGAAGCCACTGACAATAGCTACAACACCCTTATGTCCGTAAGGTGAAATTCAAAATCCTACATCAAATTTGCACAAGACCCCAAGAACTCTTAAGTTTACAAGAGGTAGAAGGTAAATTGGTGATACCCCTCCAATATTGGAATTCTTTTAACATATGAAATCTGGGGAGCTGTGATGTACTTTGACAGAATTTGGGCCCTTTGATGTCACCATGGTACCCCTCTATAAAAATAATGTTTCATAACCTCCATGAACCAACAAAGCTGAGCATGAATTGTGCTGAAAACACTACTACTATCCACCTACAACTAAATCCAAGAGTAACCCTGGTCTTCTCGTAGTTCTGTTGTCCTTAATATGAAATGGCACAATGTATTTCCCCATACTAAGCACAATTCTGCACAATTCTGCATGTTTGCTTATAATCTTTTTACCTGGAGTTTTTATTGTAAACACATGACAGATTTCAACTCAACAACACTGCATTTGTGCATTTTTGGCCAAGGTCCACCCTGTGAGCACAGTCAAAACAGATGGACCCATTGAAGTCACATACAAAAGGCACAGGTGGTACTGAAATTGCTGATTGTACTAATGAAGCTTTGTTCGATTTTTTTTATAAATGTCCCTAATTTATTTAGATGATCTAGTAATTGAACACATGCCTTACTGAGAGAGATAGCATTAACTGTTATGGGTTATTGCCCTTTTTCATGAATTATTCAGCATAGTTCTTCTGAACAATGCACTATAAGCAGTCCCTCAGTAGATCTCTACTTGGTATCTTGATGTCCCCTGTAATGGCTGTTAAAATGATAATGAAATCACTCTGATCAGCCATTAAAGCCATTAACGAGGCACCATTATTATGTTGTAGAGAAAGAAAGTTGCATATCATATCTAACACAATTACCAATTAACACCATTTTAATCATTTAGAATTTTTTTAGTATTTAATTTTAGTATTTAGAATTTAAAATCTGGTCTCACCTGTAATTCTGCTGCAGAGTGACTGGCAGAGCGACTGGCACACACAGGGAGAGAGTGTTTGTATAAAAGTATTAGTAACGCTCCAGTGGTTACATCAGAAATGAAAGTAAAATTGCATTAGGGATTATTGGATTAGGGAGGTTTCATATCAACATCATCTTCTCTAGTCTTTCCAGGTGTCTTACATATGGGGAAATGTAATATGTTTCACTAGTGCAAAAAACCTGCAACAAAATATTTAAGGAAACTCCAGAAAAGGTATTAATGCTTAACCTTTGCTTAAAGATAATGTGCAATGTAATATTAGCAAGTGACTGATTTTGCATTGCGAGCAGAGCTAAACATTCACAAAGACTCAATTTTAAATAGCCCCCTATAGAATTTACTGTGATATTCCCAGGAAACAAACACAAACAGGGCTTTCTCCTAAATTGGGGGGGGGGGTTCAAGATGGACTGAAGTGGCCTAAAGTATCCCAAATTCTTAAATGTTGCATATCAAAGAAAAAGGGAAGTTATGGGTAATGCAAACCATTAAGCTGAGCAAACATGCGTTGCTCAGCTCTGAGCTCTAATAACTAAAATGAATGAGCTGGAGAGAGTGCAGACATGTGCAAGTAACTGTTTAAAGGGATGGAAGACTTAAACTATGAAGAAAGTCTGTGAAGTTAGAAGTTGTTTTCTCAGGAGAAAGAGCTCTTGTGAGGGGACATGATTACTCTTCACAAGAAAAAACAAAGAACCAGGGTTCATCCCCTTTAGACTAGAGGAACATAACTTTCATTTGAAGCAGCGTAGGTGGTTCTTCACTTTGAGTGTAATTAGGTTGGAGAACACCCTGCCAAGTAATGTAACTTTAAGAAGTGGCTTGGGTGACTTTTTGGACATGCCAAATATCCTGGGCTAACATAATACTAGGATACTGCCTCCCATGGACTAGACTGCTGTATTGAACCAAACTCTGTGATAACTTGGATGGTCAACTTATAAATGTACCTAGCTTGCTGCAGCATATGTCTCAGAAATCCCTCTGTTGCTAACATTGTTTTAATATCTGCACCTACAAATAACATCAATATGGTCAATTTATTATATTAAGGCCTTGACTTCAATCATAAAGCATAACCATTTAATAGGACTGCATCAAACTAACAGACATGAAACTCTATAAAGATTCAATCTCACATGGGCAACCTTAAATGACACCAATAAAAACAAAGTGTTAGCGTTCTTATGTGCTTTATTTGAGAACTAAATCCAGGAGCTAAAGAGATGATTTGGCTTACATTTGCTTAAAAGTAGATATATACTGTATTTCTATTTACACATCTCCATTAACTAAGAACATCAATCTAATCATGGCCAAATTCATGACAAGAAGCAGGGAGAAATCCAACACCCCATTCTTTATGATCCACAAGATCCAGACAGAAGATTCTGATGCAGATAATCTCTTGCTTTCATCATCTCCAAGATTTTTTCAGTGTCGGACTGGGATGCCAGAGGCCCACCATAGGCCCAGTTTTCAAACTAATTTTCCTCCTCTACTAACTCAACCTTTTTATTCTCTTAGTCGATTTTCCTTACATACTATATGTTTTTCCCTCTAATTCACCTCTTTGTTCCTAAACATAAATAGGTAATGAACATGACATAAGCCAAATGATTAGAAGCAGGAGGTCCCACTGACACCTGGGCACACCAGAACTTTTCCTTTACTTGGTGGACCAGTCCAACACAAGATTTGTAACATACTAAAAAGTGGCTGGCCAGCCTACCTATAAATTAAAGCAACTAATTAAAAATATTAGTTAAAAACGTAAGTAGGTTTACATTACCTAATATTTTGGATTTAAACGCCCTGAGTTTGCCCCTCATGAGTTGATTATTTTTTTTTTAATGCCTGACCAACTATGATGGAATAACTTTATGCGATGTTTCAATTGAGTTTATAAAAAACTCACCAGCCACAGCTAGTGGCCAAAAGCATTCATTGATGTTCAGGGAGAAAACTATTATGGGCACTTATATGTGTACAGGTATGGTGCCTGTTATCTAGAATGCTCGGGACCTGAAGTTCTCCAGATAACGGATCTTTCTGTAATATGGATCTTTATACCTTAAGTCTACTAGAAAATCATGTAAACATTAAATAAACCCAATAGGCTGGTTTTGCTTCCAATAAGGATTTATTATATCTTTGTTGGGATCAAGTATAAACTACTGTTTAATTATTACAGAAAAAAAGGAAATCATTTTTAAAAATCTGGATTATTTGGATAAAATTGAGTCTACGGGAGACAGACTTTCCGTAATTCGGAGCTTTCTGGATAACGTGTTTCCAGATAATGGATTCCATACCTGTATTATATTTATTAACCGTGCATTGCTTGACGGAATTTTAATTTAACATGAACGTTACCTACTGCAGTTAAAGTTTTGCTTTGAGTGTGATGCCACCTAGAGATTTCTTTGGATATCTACCAAACAGTGCAATGTGTATTTGATTTTCTCACTGAAGTTTATTTAATGTAAAATTTGAATCTACATATAAAATTCAAAAAACAACATTCCCTGTGAAAGACACAGAAAAAAAAAATCATAATAATTAATTTGTGAAATGACCCTGAGACCTAACATACAGTAAGGGGCACATTTACTATGGGTCGAATATCGAGGGACAATTAACTCTCAATATTCGACCATCAAAGTAAAATCCTTCGACTTCGAATATCGAAGTCGAAGGATTTACTGCATTTAGTTCGGTCGAACGATCGAAGGAAAAATTGTTCGATCGAACTATTAAATCCTTCGAATCAAACGATTTGAAGGATTTTAATCCATCAATTGAACGATTTTCCTTCGATCAGAAATTGCTAGGAAAGCCTATGGGGAAGGTCCCCATAGGCTGACATTGGTGCTCGGTAGGTTTTAAGTGGCAAAGTAGGTCGTCAAAGTTTTTAAAGAGACAGTACTTCGACTATCGAATGGTCAAATAGTCGAACGATTTTTAGTTTGAATCGTTCCAGTCGAAGTCGTAGTCGAAGGTCGATGTAGCCAATTCGATGGTCGAAGTAGCCAAAAAAAACTTCTAATTATTTTTCATTCTAATCCTTCACTCGAGCTAAGTAAATGTGCCCCTAAGTATGCACCATTATGCACCATGTAAAAGTGCACCGAAACTGCAAATATGTTATTTACATCCTCCTTTTATAAGTGAAATAAATAATGACTTTAGATTCCAAGGCACGGGAGCAGATTTCGTTTTAGTTATATGATGTATATCCATACTGGACATGGGGTCTGAAGTTCTAGACTAAGGAAGAACTGTCCACTTCTCAAACACTGCCTACATAAACAAACATTGCCTACTAAACTGCTTCCATGGAGTGTAATGGTTGTGTTTCATATAACCTAGTGTATCAGATTTAAGGCTGTAAACCAATTACAGAAGACTCAGTAAACAGCCTCTGTTACATGTGTACATAGTCATACATATATTGCCTTGATAGTTCTACTTTATAATTGGTCCCCAATGTCTGTTACACCACCGCACCCTGAAGGAAAGGTAAATTTCTATGTACAAATAAGGTATGTGTTCCTCTTAATTTACTTCTTATATTACAGTCATTACTGTATTTGACTCAATTAAAAAGCATGGTCTCTTGCTCTTGTTCATGTTCTCTTGCTCTCATCTGTGATGTTCCATTCAGCCACCGTATGTCTGCAAAAGAATGTGCTTTTTAGTTAAAGGGATACTGTCATGGGAACATTTTTTTTTCCAAAACACATCAGTTAATGGTGCTGCTCCAGCAGAATTCTGAACTGAAAAGCATTTCTCAAAAGACCAAACTGATTTTTTAATATCTTATTTTGAAATCTGACATGGGGCTAGACATATTGTCAGTTTCCCAGCTGCCCCCAGTCATGTGACTTGTGCTTTGATAAACTTCATTCACTCTTTACTGCTGTACTGCAAGTTGGAGTGATGTCACCCCCCACCCCCCAGCAGCCTAACAACAGAACAATAGGAAGGTAACCCGATAGCAGCTCCCTAACACAAGATAACAGCTGCCTGGTAGAACAGCACTCAATAGTAAAATCCAAGTCCCACTGAGACACATTCAGTTACATTGAGTAGGAGAAACAACAGCCTGCCAGAAAGCAGTTCCATCCTGCTGGCTCTTTCTGAAAACACATGACCAGGCAAAATGACCTGAGATGTACCTACACACCAATATTACAACTAAAAAAATTCACTTGCTGGTTCAGGAATTACATTTTATATTATAGAGTGAATTATTTGCAGTGTAAGTGTAATTTAGAAATAAAAATGACATCATAAAAATCATGACAGAATCCCAGTGCGTAGGTTGCACATTGAAATCTACAAGAATAATGGATTATCTAGTATCTAAAGGCCTCCATCAGAGAGCTATTCACTGGGTGCAAAGCAGAGCAGAATATAAAGTCCCAGTATTCTCAATTATGAAGATAACCAGTAGTGCAAATCTAAAAAACAGACATATATTTGTGTCTTTGCACCTTATGTATTATTTACTACCTCGATCAAACTCAATCAAATAAAAATATGAAAAAAACCCTTGGATGCAGCAAATTGCTATTCTACGCATCAATTTTCAATGGGTTTAATCCTTCAAATTTTGCCTAGGACAGCACCCATAAACTTCTACATGAATTTGGCAGCGAAAATTCAAGTTTTGAAAACTCAAACTTGAATTTATGAGTTTAAGTGCAAACCCCCCCTCAAATTGTAAAAATTTGAATTTGAACATTGATAAATCAAATCAAACTACACTTTTATAACCAGATTAGTCAAGGGTTCCACACAAAAAACTTAGTTTGTATATCTGCCAGAGAATGTTCAGAACCCACATTTATGGCCATAAATTTGCACTTAATTTATAATTGTAATGGCATTTCTGAAAGTTATAATCATGTCTAGTGATGGGCGAATTTTTCGCCGTTTTGCGAATTTCACGGGAAATTTGCGAATTTTTCAGCGAAGTGAAACGGCGCAAATTCACCCATCACTAATCATGTCTTTCTTAGTAGCCTGCTGTGTCATGTGACTACAGGCATGAGAATCTGACCCTTGCAGCTGTAATTCTGGTTAACCAATGTCTTTTGTGCTCAGTGTTAGGGATGGGTGAATTTGACCCTTTTCGTTTTGCCAAAAATTCGCTGCCAATGCCCAAGGTCTATGGGCGTCAAAAGAATGTGGTCGCGCTGCAAAATTTTTTTGACGTGTGTCTTTTTATTTTGACTCACAATGCCATACATGTCTATGGGCTTCATTGTTTTGTCGAAACAAGGCGAAAAAATTCACCCATCCCTACTCAGTGTGACAATGGAGTCTTGTGCATGTAGGCACCTTGAACTCTACACATGGTCTACACATGGTCCATGTACGATATCAACACATGTTATGTGACATCACTACTGCAGGGATTAGCTTTTGACCCTCTGCAAACCAGTGAGGATGTAGGGCTAATCATTGCACATTGAAAGCTACGAGAATAATGTTTTAGGTTAATGGTTGTCATATCTTGAGAAAGGGTAAGACTAGGCCCAAAATGTTGCCTGTTGGTTACTGACCAAGAAACACAGATTTTCACATTTTGCAACTAAGAGGTGCTGCAGTTTTCTTTTCTGCTGTATATTTGGCCCCTGGCAAGGGTCTGTGGACTGCTCTGCACTCTGACCGAAAGGGGCTCTTGTGAGGTGGTTGAAGCAACACATCTATATAAATGTTTGTCATATCTAACAGTATACAATCTATGCCTTACCCTGTAGAACACGTTATTCTACTAGTAATGCCATACAGTCAATTAGAACATTTAATTTAATCTTATATCCCAAGCTGTAAGGTTGTTACCTGCATCTGTGAGTATATCCATTCCAAAAAGACAGTAACGTTCCCATATACACCAGGTTTAGTGGCCCTGGCACATCCATCTCCCCAGCTTGTGTCACCAACAAGCCACCACAAGGAGTTGGTTTTGGTAACCAGAGGTCCACCACTATCACCCTGAATACAACAGATAGACAACAATCATATTTCCGCACAAATAGTTTCTTTATACAGTAATTAAAGGAAAAATATATACACATCCCCATGATATTCACCATGATATTCTGTTTGTGATCTCTGGGATCACTTTTTTCCATTATAAAGTGGCATTATAGAATGATGCATTCTGCATTCTGAACCCCCCTTTTTATAATCAGTTGTGCACAGATGGAAAGGGGGACTATAATACTAATATTAATATTGAAGGGCAAGTCATCGAAATATAAAAAATAATATTTATCGTTTTATATTTCTGTTTATATATAGAAAAAATAGTAAAACCCCCTCTCTTCACCACTTAACCAATGAATAATCTATACCAACTGACAAAGTAGTATGTGCAATTATTAAAAATTTATTAAAGTAATCTGTGATCACAGGTGTAATTCATTAGTCATTAATTATTATCATAAAAATACTTGCGAAATTAATTGATTAGAGTGCTTGTGCGGAATTAAATAAGCGTTGAGCTTAAAAGTGCTATGTGCCAATTAATTCGTAAAATTGAATTTTAGTTCATTGATAATAAATACAATGATCTAGACCTTGAATTATACACTGTTACAATCAATTCAAATAAAGTGCTAATGCCAATTAATTTTGAAAGTATTTTTATGATAATTATTAATGACTAATGAATTACACCTGTGATCACAGATTGCTTTAATCAATTTTTAATAAGTGCACATAGCACTTTGTCAGTTGCTATAGATTATTAATGGGTTAAGTGGTGAAGAGAGAGGGGGTTTTACTATTTTTTCTATATAAAGTTAATCTAAAATGAGTAATTGATACCTCCTTCTCTTCGGGAAGTGACTTTTTTTGTACAATAGCAAAAATCCAATATTCTCCTTTTTTTTAACTATTGGTTTTATATTTCTGAACAAAAGACTTAAATTAATCATTTTTGGCCTTACCTGGCAAGTGTCTGTTCCTCCATTGAGATAACCAGCACATATCATAGTAGAACTGATGGCTCCACCATACACCGAGGCTTGGTTACATGTAGTGGAGGAGATAATTGGCACTGAAGCTGCCTTTAGAGTAGAGGAAATACTACCTGTGATACAAAGGCAGAACTTAGAATTAGTACCTCAGTAAACTTTTAGTACCTTTAAATTGAACTATGGGGAAATAATCCACTGGTTTTGATCAAGTCATATCATTGTTATATGAGTTATGAGTTACACCAGCCCCACCAATAAGCTCCTCTTTACATGTTTTATGTGCTAATTCATAGGATACCATGTCTACAACGGCAAATAGGTCATTCTTAATATGCAGAGATGCCATAATAAATGTAAGGACTCGAGATGTAGGGTTCCAGGGGCACTCTAGGCAACATATATGCTTATAACACAATTATCACTCTAACCCTTAGCTAGAAATGGAGCATATAAGAACTAAATTATTGTGTCATCTGTTTGTACATGACACAAAACTATACAGCCAAATTAATTGCATTCAGGATGCAGCATCCTTGCAACAAGATCTTGACAAACTGGCAATCTGGGCAGCTAAGTGGAAAATGAGATTCAATGTTGATAAATGTATCTGGGATGTAAAAATATGGATATGTTATAATAATATGAACTAGGCAAATCCATAATGGGAAAAGATCTTGGAGTCCTTGTAGATAATAAACTTGGCTGTAGCAAGCAATGCCAGTCAGCAGCTTCAAGGTATGGAAAGTCTCAGCTATGAGAAAGACTGGCCAAGTTAGGATTGTTCATACTGGAGAAGAGGCGCTTAAAGGGGACCTGTCACCCTAAGAAATAATTTCAAATTCTTTATCGTGTTAGTTGAGCAAAATAAACTTTACTTACACTGTATTTATTATATAATTGTGTTTCCTTCTGTTTTGGAATTATACAATTACAGCAAGCAGGCAGCTGCCATTTTGTGGACACGGTAATTAAGGGAAATTGTGTATCACCCAAAAATCTTGTGTATGAACCAAAATGAGGGACCTAATGTCCATGTGCAGTGCCCTACACAATTATAGAGCCTGAGAAAGGAAGGGGGAATGCGAGGAGAGCAGTGACATCTAGGAAGTGCTGAATGGAAAGTGAAAGTAATTGACTGCCCCACCTCTATGCCACGGGCATAGAGACGGGCAGGTAATATTTGATTGACAGTTTCAGAAAAAAAAATTTCTGGTTTCATATTTAATTTGGAAAGGACTTTCATTATGCAGTTTTTTATGTGCAGGTGACAGGCCCAGACTGGCAATCTGTGGGTTCTGGCAAATGCCAGAGGGGCTGCTATAAGGTGCCATAGAAAGTCAGTATTTAGTGGGCTGTGGGGCTGTTTGGGCCTCTGTGTGGGCTGATTGGGCCTCTGTGTACCTGGGCCTATTTTATTTTTCAGTCCAGGCCTGGGTGACAGGTCCACTTTAAGGGGTGATATGATGACTATGCATAAATATACAAGGGGATCCTACAATAAGCTCCCTAATCCTTTATTTACAAGTAGATCCTTCCAGCTGACAAGACAGCACCCATTCCGATTAGAAGAAAAGATGTTCTGTCTAACTATTCAGAAGGGGTTTTTTACAGTGAGAGCTGTGAAGATGTGGAATTGTCTCCCTGAATCAGTGGTACAGGCTGATACATTAGATAGGTATAAGAAGGGGTTGGATGGTGTTTAGCAAGTAAGGGAATACAGGGATATGGGAGATAGCTCATGGTACAAGTTGATCCAGGGACTGGTCCCATTGCCATTTTGGAGTCAGGAAGGAATTTCCCCCCTCTGAGGCAAATTGGAGAGGCTTCAAATTGGACAGTTTCAACCAAACTATGTTATTTTGTTACCTCCTTCTGATGTTGTTCCCCATCCAGATATCCAACATGGTTGTCCAGCTGCCCAGGGCATCCCAACATTAGGTAAACATACGGGTCTGAGATTATCTGAAGACCAAAACAACACAGTTTACGAGAGGATGGAAGGATAAATTAAAATTTAAATACCCTCTTTACAGTATTTTTTCTTCCCAGTGAATTTGGGAAGAAACTCTGCATACTGTATCAACTGAACCTTATGAAAGAGGTCTAGAATTCTTTCAAAATGATTCTTAACTTATGGATCAAAAACCAAAAATTGCTTTAGCCTATAATTAAGTGCCCTTAATCAGCTGCTAGTAATAAGGCTGGACCCCCTTTCAAGTCGGGATGCACCAAATCCACTATTTTAGATTCAGCCAAACCCCGAATCCTTTGCAAAAGATTCAGCAGAATACCGAACAGAATCCCAATTTGCATATCTTACTTCCTTGTTTTGTGACAAAAAGTTATGCGATTTCCCTCCCTGCCCCCAATTTGCATATGCAAATTAGAATTCGGTTCTGCCGGGCAGAAGGATTTGGCCGAATCCTGCGGAAAAAGGCTGAATCCTGGCCAAATCCAGAACCGAATCCTGAATTCGGTGCATCCCTAAGTTCACGGCAATGTAAAGTTTAATCAAGGGAATGTACGTGGGATTGAATTGTTGCTTGAAATTGTATTACTGAATAGTTGATGAGTATTTAAAAGACCAGTAACATAAAAAAAAATTAAAAAATTTGTTTCTAAATAACAAAGAAAAAACAGCAAGAAACATTTAAAATTCGCAAAATCACAGTTAAAGTTCACAAAGTCTTTATTAAGAAATAACTTACAGATTCTCCGTGTGTGCTCCGCTTCTCAAACGGCGACAGGGCAATGATCCATCGTACAGCACTCGATTTCTCCCCCCTGCCTTCTATAGGAGATAGCCACAGAGGAGAAATTGAGCGCCACACAATGGATCGTCGCCCTGTCGCCGTTTCTGAAGAGGAGCACAAGCGGAGAATCGGTAAGTTATTTCTTAATAAAGACTTTGCGAATTTAAAGTAGAAAGTGTCTTGGTGTTTTATTTTTGTTAAGTACAAACAATTTATTTTTTTTTAAAAAAAAATGTTTATGTTACTGGTCCTTTAAGAGCTTTGCAAATGATTATACCGAAATGGTGCAACTTTTCCCTTCCCAAAAAGTCAGTATAATTAGTTTGTGTTTTAGGCATATTACTGCTCTGAGTGATTATTCTTTAGTAAAGCTCTCAAGGTCCAATTGAAGCCATACCACTGTGGAATTGTGGATCTAGCCATACTGTAAAAGGCCTACTGGAGGCCATCAGAGTATAATGATTTAATTGAGCCCTCCACAGTTAACACCAGTGGTGTAACCACCTAGCAGTAGCAGTACTGGGGCCATATGGAATTTTAAAAAAATAATTTGACTCCGGCTAAAGGTAAAGGCATGGTGATTAGGTTTCCAGGAGAAAAGCCTAGTCTCAAAGCAGTTTGTACCAGTACCAACAGTTCTCTAGTCACAACATGGAAGCTCACATGTAAAATAAATCTAGGATTAAACTTGATACATAAAATTGCTAGTCTTGTATTTTACAGATTATATCAGAACTGTTAAAATGAGAATACAATATATGACCAATACGTACTAGTAAATACAAGAGCTGTTTTAAGCTTAAGCAGAGCAACATCGTAGTTCTTTGTTACGTAGCTGGGATGCATAAGCACTCTGTCCACCAAATAGCCAGCAGAAGAATAGCTGGAAAGGGTCATCGTTCCAGCAAATACTTTAAATATGGATGGAGAAGAAGTATATCTATAAAAAAAAAATTAAGAAATTCTGATGATCTGTCATATATAGTCTACTAGAAGATATTCACAACAGAGAACCATTGAAAAATGCAAGACGTTCTGATTTTGAAAATCTGATGATTTTGTTGCTTACGCATATATTCTGCCCTTGAATGTTCAGAAACTAGAAAAATATTTACATCCAGTATATGGTAGAACGAACTTAAGCAGCTTTGCAATTAGTCAATTTTTTTAAATAACATTTTTTAGTCCAAAGTGAAACAAAAAAAACAAAACATTTAAAAAGAAATAGAAATAATGTAAAAAAAAGTGCAACGCCAGATCTCATAACCCTTACCAACTAATCAGACATTAGCATTTACTAGTCATGTGTTGGAAAGCAAGAATCTGGTTGGTTCAATGGGTTACTAAAACCTGTTGCAAACGGCATCTATTATTCCGTTTACCCTTTATTTCATAAATAAATGTTCTTCCCGCTGTATCAATCATTTTTAATGTATAAGAAAAGTTGCAATTGACTAAAAGAAAATCTATTGTTTTTTTTATTTGTCCTGACAAATCTTTTTTTTTTCCAGACAAATCTGTTGTATGGTGTCACTAATTTATCAAATGGAATAAAATATTATTACAGTTCTCATCAGCATGGTATTCAAAGATCAATTTGAAAAGTTTCTGATTTTTTTCAAGCAGTTCAACAAATTTAAATTGAACGCAATTCTCAGTTCTTGATAAATTATCCTTTTTTATATTTCATAACGAAATTCAGACACTACAATGATATAAGAAAAAGGCAACATTTCTATTGTTAGATATTAATGACCCTAGTTACCAGACTAACATGTCATTTAGTGACTAGGGATGTAGCGAACGTCGGAAAAAAAGTTCGCGAACATATTCGCGAACTTGCGCAAAAATGCGAGCGGTTCGCGAACGGTTCGCGAACCCCATAGACTTCAATGGGAAGGCGAACTTTAACATCTAAAAAAGACATTTCTGTCCAGAAAAATGATTTTAAAGTTGTTTAAAGGGTGCAACGACCTGGACAGTGGCATGCCAGAGGGGGATCAAGGGCAAAAATGTATCTGAAAAATCTGCCTGTGTGTGCTTGGAAGAGATAGTGTAGGGGGAGAGCTGTTAGTGATTTCAGGGACAGATGATAGTAAGTTTGCTGGCTAGTAATCTGCTTGATACTGCTCTGTATTGGAACAAAAAAATAAATAAAAGCAGTCCTTACAAGGACTACTGTTATTGCAGCAGTCAGCAGATGAGATCAGAAGCAGGACAGCTGCCCACTGCAGCTACATACAGAGCACTGCAGTAGAAGGTAGATTACTAGCCAGCAAAGCTACCTAAGCTTAAATGTCCCTCAAACCCCTGCAGACTTCTGTCCCTCCAATAACAGAGCAGTATCAAAACGATTACTAGCCAGCAAACTTTCAACTGTCCCTGAAATCACTAACAGGCAGCAGCTCTCTCCCTACACTATCTCTTCAGCACACACAGGCAGAGTGAAAAAACGCTGCAGGGCTTCGGTTTTTATAGGGAAGGGGAGTGGTCCAGGGGAGAGCTTCCTGATTGGCTGCCATGTACCTGCTGGTCTGGGGTGAGAGGGCAAAAAAAAGCGCCAACAATGGCGAACCCAAAATGGCGAACGTCGCGCGACGTTCGCGAACTTCCGGCGAGCGCGAACACCCGATGTTCGCGCGAACAAGTTCGCCGGCGAACAGTTCGCGCCATCCCTATTAGTGACATAACTTGGCACCAACTCATTCTATTAGATTTTTAGAGCAGAAAGAAATACTGTGTTTTATTCTCCCTCCTCTGTCTAACAGTGATTCAAACTAAGGGGCAAATTCACTATGCGCCGAAGCGCCTAACGCTAGCGTCAATTCGCTAGCATTGGACATTTTCGTTACTTCACAAATTCACTAATGGACGCTGGCGTAACTTTGCTAGTGTAACTTCACAGCCTTACGCCTGGCGAATTTGCGCAATGGACGTAACTACGCAAATTCACTAATGCGCGCATTGTTCTGAACGCTACCTTTTACGCTAGACTTCCTTCGCCACTTCAGACCAGGCGAAGCACAATAGAGTAGATAGGGATTGCTTCAAACAAAGTTAAAAAATCTTCTAAGTCCCAAAAAATGCTGGTGTTTTTTCTATATTATGGGTGATAGGCTGAAAAAGATCAAAACTATTTTTGGGGCTCTCCTTCTTCCCCCCTACATTTCCTAACTCATGGCAACTTAACTATACAGTGGGCACATGTGTAGGGCAAAATAAACATTTTATTTGATGTTTTGAAGGTTTCCCAGGCATTTGTAGTGCTGCTACATATTCCTCCATTGAAATTTGAATTTGGCACCGTATGCAAATTAACCATCGCTAGCGTAACTTCGCTTAGCTTAGCGAATCAAAGCCACCACAACTTCGCAACCTTACGCTACCCCTGAGCGCAACTTCGGATTTTAGTGAATTTGCGAAGCGCTGGCGAAGTGCAGCGAAGTTACGCCTGCCGCAACTACGAATCTTAGTGAATGTCCCACTAAGTGAGTGAATTTTTACTTTCTCACTTGCAGTGAACAAATGTAGTATGAAATTTGTTTGTATTTCCAGTGTACCCTTGGATGCATGCCATATGTAGATATTAATTCAGGTTTTGTTATTACTTTGACTTTTACTATAAAGTATTTTACTCTTAAGGAAGAGTAAATAAATATTCCTTGTGTTCCTTGTGGGTTATCCTGAAGTGGTATTAATAAAGAAGAGTATGGTTCAATATCTTGTTTATTCTTGTGAATTCTAATATTCTGACTGATTAATAGTAAGGGGGTTATATATCAAAATCTGAATTTTTCTGATAATTTTATTTAAAAAAATCAGAGCAAACTAGAATCCACGATTTGACCTTATTTATTATTTAAAAAGCACAGTCTAATGAGATCATACAATTTTTTTGGACTTTTTCTCAAAAAGTCAGAAATTTTTTGATTTTTGCCTGAAATGGTTGGACTTCCAAATAGGATAGGGACCTCTCCCATTGACTTATATACAACCTCAACAGGTCTGAGATGCTGGATTTTGGGATTCAGACTTTTTCCATCCTCGGGGTATAATAAATCTAGAAAAGTTCGAGTTTTTTTTCCACTAAAAATTTAGATTTTATAGTAAAAAAAAAAATTACAATTTTTTTTGCATATGGACTTTAATAAATAGCCCCCTTAGACTTAGACTAGACTTGCCTTGGAAATGTTCCAGTTTTCTGTTCTGACCATTTTAAAGTTACCTACAGAAAAAAAATTTTTTCAATAGTCCCACACTCTAGTGAATGCAGCAAAACTGCCATTTACAAAAACATACCCATATACACAGTGAGCAGCAGTCACTACCCAGTATGGTGTGATGATGGATCCACCGCATAAATAAAGGCTGGTACCGACTAGCTTCAAAAGACTTATTTGCCATGGCCAATCTCCTGCTGAAGCAAATGTGCCTCCTACTATTCTGCTATCCACCTTTGTAGATAAACCGCAATCTGCAGTGACAGGAGATAAACTGTTAGACCGGGTTGTGATTTGAAACAGTATCTGATATACAACAGTTAACATCATTGTGAAACCCTCTTCTTGTAGGAAACAATTTCATTGTTTGCTCTGGTTGCAACCAGATATTTACGTATAGTTTGAAAGTCATTAAAAATGATTGTGTCGCCCCCAATTTTTAATTTCAAAATCATTATTTTTTTTTCTTTTGAAATTTAGTTATGGTGTGTAGGAAGCCGTCTCAGTTCATTATGCAATGTCCTGAGATTTCAGTAACAGCCAGCACGGCATAATGCAAGTTCTTTCACGGGAGTATCCCTTTAAATTGTCTACAGTTTCCTTCAGAAGGAGGAAAAAGTACATTTCTGTCTTCAAAAATCAATCAGATCAATCCCTGGGTCAACCTTACTTTGAACATATATACCAGGAGCTTCATATTTTCACACTTGCCAAAAAAAACTTCCATCTTTTTCTTGAAACTATGCACCAACGTTCTCAGTTTCTCTAGAGCAGGGATCTCCAATCTTTTTTTTTTTTGTTTACCAGTGAGCCACATGCACATGTAAATAAAATTTGGAGAACAACACAAGCAAATTTTTTTGGGGTTGTCAATTATGGGCTGTGATATTTGACTATTGGTGGCCCCTATGTGGAGTTGTAGCCTACAGAAGGCTATCTTTGGCAGTACATTTGGGTATAAGCAACCAGAGCTTTCCCCTAATCCAGGAATGTAAAAATAAGCACCTGCTTTGAGGCAACTTGGAGCAACATCCAAGGGGTTGGTGAGCAACATGTTGGGGACCACTGGTCTAGAGGGTTGGGGACCACTGCTTTAGAGAAATCCATAGAGAGGAAGCTCCAACATTTCTACCTTGGGCAGGTGCAGTTTTGAGCCAAGAAGAGAACTGGCCCGAGGTCTCAGGCTAGTTATTATAATCCCTGGGGGTGCCTAACAATTTGGCAACCACAAACTCCCAACTGTAGCAGACTTTTTTTAAAAAATTAGATCTTCTTTATTCTTTATATTATTTGCCCTTCTATGGACACACTATTGATAATGGGATTTTTGCACTCTGGAGACAAACTAGAACTAAATGATCTAGATAGAGCCTCACACAAATAGCAGGAAAACTGAGAGCAAAAAAGTTTGAAGATTCCACACTCACATAAAAGCTAATGGAATAAAGTTTGTCCATAGTGATGGGCGAATTTATTTGCCAGACGCAAATTCGCGGCGAATTTGCGCAATTCGCCGCCAGCGAATAAATTCGCAAAACAGCCGCGAAAATTCGCCTGAAAAAATTCGTCAGCGTCAAAAAAAAATTCCGCCAAAACGGACGCCGGCGTCAAAAATGGGCACCGTCGTCAAAAAACGGGAGCCGGCGTTAAAAAAGCGGCGCCGGCGCCATTTCGCGCATTCTTCGCCGCTTTGCGAATTTCGTGGGAAATTCACAAATTTTGCGGCGAATCGAAACGGCGCAAATTCACCCATCACTATTTGTCCATAATAACCAACGAGGAGTTAGCTTTTACTAGTTTTACTAGTTACTAGTCTGGACTAGGGGCAAACTTTGAGAGATTCAAATTTACACCTCTTAAATTAAAAAAACAAAAACATATTTAACTTTTAATTACTTACTTATACAGCGCAATGAAACCATTTTCCCTGTGGTACAGGTAGCACTGAAATCAATAAATGTGATTATTCAGAATGTTTTTAAATATATGTTCTTTTGTACATCATAACATTTTTATTGCAAGAGATTATAAGTATTAAAGCGCACTCTGAATTAATTTGATTTCCATTTTGCATTAATCAAATAATGTTTTGTTACCATTTATTAAAGTCATAGAAATATTTTTTTATGAAAGGAATTTGTTTTATTTTATATTGGTTTTGAAGGGTTATTGTACAGCTAAATTTATGAAATGACAACGGGCGCTGCCTTTGCCACAACTTATGTAGATCTGCAAAAACACTATATTTCGAGAATTGTAGAAGCTCAAACTGGAGTTTTGTTGGGTGAGACCTTGGGGCACATTTATCAAGGGTCGAATATCGAGGGTTAATAAACCCTCGAATTTAAATCATTCAAATTCGAATATCGAATTTGAAGGATTTAGCGCAAATCCTTCGATCGATCAATCGAAGTAAAAATCGTTCAATAGAACGATAAAATTCTTAGAAACTAACGATTCAAACTATTTTAATCGATCGATCGAAGGATTTTTCTTAGATCAAAAAAAGGTTAGAAAACTCCTGGGGAAGGTCCCCATAGGCTAACATTGTACCTCGGTAGGTTTAAACTGCTGAAGTATGTAGTCTAAGTATTTTTTAAAGAGACAGTACTTCAAATATCAAATGGTCGAATAGTCGAACGATTTTTAGTTTGAATCATTCGAATCGAAGTCGAAGGTCATAGTAGCCTATTCGATGGTCGAAGTACCCAAAAAAATACTTCAAAATTCAAAGTTTTTTTCATTCGAATCCTTCACTCGAGCTTAGTAAATGTGCCCCCTTGTGTTAAACACTCATTTGCTTCCTGTTTTCATTTATTCCTAACCTTGATATAAGCCTGACCAAATACTGGACCACAAAGTGGGGCTTAAACCTTAAGGGACACATTTACTAATGGTCGAAGTAAAATCCTTCGACTTCGAATATCGAAGTCGAAGGATTTACTGCAAATACTTTGATCAAATGATCGAAGGAAAAATCGAATGGAACGATTCTAAGGATTTTAACCGATTGATCGAAGGATTTTACTTTGATCAAAAAAAGCTTAGAAAGCTTATGGGGAAGGTCCCCATAGGCTAACATTGATGCTCGGTAGGTTTAAAGTGCCGAAGTAGGTAGTCAAAGTTTTTTTTAAAGAGACAGTCGAATAGTCGAATGATTTTTAGTTTGCATCATTCGATCCAAAGTCGTAGTCGAAGGTCGAAGTAGCCTATTCGATGGTCGAAGTACCCAAAAAAAACCTTAGAAATTCGAAGTTTTTTTACTTCGAATCCTTCACTCGAGCTAAGTAAATGTGCCCCAAAGTGTTTGAAAACATCTGGCTTGTGACTTAATAGAGTCAATTGATTGATTAAATTCACTGTACTAAAATAAGCTTTAGCTAAAGCAGAATAAATTTGTCATGTCAACATTTATCACTTGCAATAAAGAGGAAAGAAATACCTGTAATAAAGATTTTGGTACAACTTGCCAGTCACGGTGCTGGATTTGAGCTTGACATAGCCATTTCTTGAGGAGGCCAACAACTGACTGCTCCCCACATAGGTGCTCCTGAGGGGGAAAAACAAAAAGTAAAGAATAAGTTAAGTTTGTTTCTCCTTTGTTGGTTGTGCCCACGGACTGGGCAACAATTCATTATAAATAATACTCTCTGGGCAGAACTTTGGGATACTTTTATCAAAGATAATCAACCAAAATTTGATATTTATGAATGCCTTTATAAACTATGGGCAATAGTTTTTAACTGTTTTACCTTTTCATTTGATCAATAATTACAGGTATATTAATAATAATATTAATCAAATTTGAACAGCAGTAGATTGTAATTAGATCAATTCAGGACTATTTGTTTAGATTCCATTGAATTCAATAAGATTTCTTAAATAGTTTGATGGATCCAAAATCTTTATAGATTGATCAGAATCAATCAGTCTATAATAATCTTTGTTAAATGGGCCTGTAACTAGAGACAAATTGTAATAATATTTTCCATAGTATGGAAGCACTTATGTTCCATATAATGATATCGCATTCTTATCCTTGTTGCCACTAAAAAACCTGGGAAAGAGTATATGAATATTAACTACTGTGTATATATAAATATTTATTTATGTTGTATATAGAGTAATATTAGGACTACTGACATGCTATATCCAATGTTCTCGCAGGCAGTCTTTCCACTGTTGTCACTCCAACTGTCATAGCACACCGGCAGCCATGTTGCTTTTGTAGGAGAATAGGCCTCTAGTTGGAAGTTGGGTCCAGAAAGTCGAACTAGAAGAGGAAGTTAGAACTTAGCTTTTTATCTATGGAACCCTCAGTAAAACCATCTTCCCTTCTAGAGTTCATTTTAACTAGTGATGAGCAATTCTTTTCGCCGTTTTGCCACAAAAATTATGCCCATAAAAAAAATTGTTACGCTCCAAATATTCATCTCACAATTTGTCGCACAGCAAAAAAATATTGTCGCCCGTAGACGCATAGAATTTTGCTCTTGTATTAATTTCCATTATGGCTCACTCCTAATGCTTTCTCATGTCTCCTGCCTTTGGTTGATTCTTTCATAATATCCTTTCAACTGTAACACTTTCAGCTCTTAAAGTGGACCTGTCCAGACATAAAAAGCTATATATTATAAGTCCTTTTCTTAAACATGAAATCCAAATTTTTTTTTTTTTATTAAGGCATTCATAGCTGTTGTCAATGCACTATTGTATGTCCTTTCTCTATGCCTTAAGCATAGACGCAGGGCAGGCAGTTACTTTCACTTTCCATTCAGCACTTCCTAGATTTCACTGCTTTCCTCACATTTCCCCAGTTCTCTTCAATTGTGTAGCCAGGGCATGGGGGTGGACATTAGGTCCCCCATTCTGGTGCACAAACAAGATTCTGAGATGATTCAAGGCTTGTCTTAATAACAGTGTCCACAAAATGGCTCCTGCCTGCTTGTTATAATTATGAATTCAATGTAAACAGTGTAATTAAATTCCTTTTGCTTGACTAACATGATAAAAAAGGATTTGTATTTTTTTTTAATCTGGCTCCAACATTCCATTTGTTTTCATATTTCAGATTCTAAGGCAAATGGCACACCTGTCATCCTAGACTCTTCTCTCACTACTCACCACAGGTTTTTTCATCTTCTCCACTAGGACACTGGGAAAGTCCATCACACCACTGAGAATAAAGGACACAGGCACCAGAGCTTCCACATGGCATCTGACAAGCTTTTGTTTCTCCTGTGGGAAGAGACACAAAATCATAGTTCAGTTGGGTGCCTTATGATGAGCATCTTAGAGAATGTGCATGGTGCAGTCATCAGCTGATGGTGAGTGAAACTCTAACAGCAACTGAAGAGCAACAGGTTGGGCTACACATATATTAACTTGTTGCCAATGACTATTCCTTTAATCTTTCTATTTGCAACTGCTGCTCTGCAGGGTCCAAGAGGAGTTGTCCCAATACAGCTATAATTAGCAAAAACGGCTACAGATACGGTACTTCTGGGTTATACATTGGTTTATGCTCACTTAAAAGTTGATAACGAGCCATATTAATTCTTAAGCTGACAAACATGGGCAACATTTTCTTTCATTATGTGATATATTTGGCTGGAGAGTCACTTTAAATGCACACAATGCTCCCTACTTACCACAGGATGTCTCATCTTCCTTATTAGGACAATCAGGTTCCCCATCACACCACTGGGACGAAAGTACACAGGTTCCATTTGTTCCACATTTCTTTTCACAGTTTGTACTCGTTATTGGGGCTATAAACAGAACACCAAAGCTTGAGTCACTGGGTAGGTTGAAATCCTCACTAGGTGACATCTTATAACTTATAAGAACATGTTTCACCTTATAATAAGGGTAATAATAAGGTTCTAAGGTACTAAGATTTGTTACAATAAGCAGTCAACCCATCCAATGGACAAGCCCAGATTTATACAGTAGCCCAATGGTAATAAAGGACCAGCATGGAAAAAAAAAACATTTCCAAAGTGGTATCTTACCTAAACGTTTTATTAAAACCCAATAGTACCTGACACATACAAAAAGCCTTGGATACAGATCTATATATAGTTTATATCAAGTTATGGCATGCTAGAAATCTCTAGTGACCAAATAGAGGTATAACATAATACTCAAGAAAAACATCTACAGTATATGCATGCTCTTTGATAAAAAAAAATACTTTTATTGCATCATATTAAAATATAAAAACAACCCCACTGGAGGCTCCATGTGGGGGTTGTTTTGATATTTTAATATGATACAATAAAAGTAATTTTTATCAAAGAGTGTGCATATAGATGTTTTTCTTAAGTAGTACCTGAACCATATATATAGTTTTTATTAAAATATTCCCACGGTGTACTTGGCGGCACTAACAATGATACATTTGGTAAAATATTACTGTTTTCCAGTATTCCAAACACTGAAAACACTTTCAGACCAGATGAGATCAGAAGAACCACAATAGGGATTTATTCCTTTTTTTATGTCCTTACCATAAATCGAACATAGCACAGCGATAATGATGGCCGCCGCTATGAGCACGCAAACACTGGAGGCAATACAAATCATTTTTTTTCTTCCTTGAAAAGACAAAAGTCAGATTCAGCGAAATGAAAGTGAAAATTTATATTGAAATCCCTGTTAATGTAAGTGTCAGTCAAAACATTATTTACAGAGATCTAATGTCTTATCCTCAGGTATTTGGTTATTTAGTTTCCCTTATGTAAGGTTATAGACTATGAGACACTTACTTGCTGTATACCATGTTTCGTTTGGTTTCTTTGGATCTGGAGGCATAATCCCTATTGTATATACTTGTTGAATGTCCTGTGGGTCTGACTCCGGTTCTGGGTTTTTTTTACAGTCCTGCTGGATGTGAAGATGACAAAAAAGTCTCAATGGAAAATGAGAATAGGATATTACTGTGCTTAAAAATAAGGGTAAGGTGTAAAGTGCTTAAATGCTGCCCATTTATTTGCCATCTTAGAATTTGCTTGTAATGCCCATAGAGTGCACTTCATTCACGTCATTTATCATCATCATCATCATCATCATTTATTTATATAGCGCTGTCAAGATACGCAGTGCTTTACTGCAGTTATAGCAAACAGGGAATAAATGGTGGATAACAGACAAGGATTACAGAATACAATAGGGTTTACAAACTAAAAGGTTAGGGTACAATTGAGACATTAGGATTGTATAAACAATTTGTCATTTTTGATCCAGCAATGATTAATTAAGGTACATCGAATATGCCTCTTTAAACAGATGGGTCTTTAAGGAGCGCTTGAAAGTTTGGAAGGAAGGAGAAAGTCTGACAGCTTGTGGCAGAGAGTTCCAGAGAAAAGCAGAAGCCCGAGAGAAGTCTTGTAGACGAGAATGGGCAGAAGTGACCAGAGGAGAAGTGAGGCGAAGATCAGAAGCAGAGCGTAGGTTTCGTGAAGGAGAGTATTTGGAGATTAGAGATGAAATATAGGGAGGGGTTTCTTTATTAAGGGCCTTGAATGTGAGTGTAAGTAATTTGAATTTGATTCTAGAAGAGATTGGGAGCCAGTGAAGGGACATACATATGGGAGCAGCTGATGTTGAGCGGCGAGCTAGATGAATGAGTCTAGCGGCCGCGTTTAGAATAGATTGGAGTTGTGAAAGGTGACTTGTTGGAATACCTGTGAGGAGTAAGTTGCAGTAATCAAGGCGGGAGATTATGAGAGACTGAATTAGTGTTTTAGTTGATTCTGAACTGAGATAGGGTCGTATTCGAGCAATGTTGCGCAGTTGAATACAGCAAGATTTTGCAAGTGTTTGAATGTGTGGTGAAAAAGACAGATGTGAGTCTAAGATGACTCCTAGGCAGCGTGCCTGTGTGGTGGAATGAAAGGTGGTGTTGTTTACGGTGAGTGATATCTGAGGGACAGGGGAAGATCTTGGAGGAAATATAATGAGTTCTGTTTTAGAAAGGTTCAGTTTCAGGTGGCGCTGTGACATCCAGGAGGAGACAGCAGAGAGACAGTCTGTGACTTGGTAAAGGACAGAATTAGAAAGATCAGGAGTAGACAAGTAGAGTTGGGTGTCGTCAGCATAAAGGTGATACTGAAGTCCAAATGACTGAATGAGTTTTCCTAGTGAAGTTGTATAGAGCGAGAACAGCAGGGGGCCAAGAACAGAGCCTTGAGGAACTCCAACAGAGAGTGGGAAAGTAGTAGAAGTAGAGTTAGAGTTTCTCAGAATCCCAGCATAATTGATCCCACCAGGGTGAAAAGTAAAAATCATTTAAACTGGTGTAATTTCTACCTGCAAAGAAGGTGCAGATTGTGGACATGGGCATATAGTTAACTGCTTTTTTTTTTTTTTGATTCAAAAGTTTTTATTTTTTTTTACAAAGTTTGTTGCTGATTTGGCACAGACATAAAGTATATAGTTTACAGTTCTTCAGATAGCAAGATATCTTTGGTTACATAGTCTCATACAAGTTATGGGTGACATTGAGCATAGATTGTCATATTAATTTCACACCTTTACATATACTCATACATATTGCAAGTTTCGAGAAAAAATACAGGATAGTATGGTCATGCAGAGGTGCATATTTTGTAAGTTCTATTGTGCGGGGGCCACTAACCTTGACGTGTTATAGTTTGGGGGTTCTCTAGCCAAGAGTTCCATATCCGATCATATTTATCAGGGCATCCCCTGTTTCTATAGGTAATTTCCCTATGTGGGATTGCTTGGTTCACTAGGGTGATCCAGCCATTCAGCGTTGGGTACTGTGGTCACAGCCACTTACTGGTTATGAGTTTCCTTGAACAATGGAGTAGTTCTGCCATTGCTGTTCATAAATATGTGTTGGGGTACAGGTCCTCTATAATTGCCAATAGGCAGACTTTGGGGTCCAAAGGGACCGGGGATCCCATGACATTGTATATAAACGTAATCACTTGTTCCCAGTATCTGGCAATTGCTGGGCAGGCCCATATTAGGTGGAAAAGTTAGGACATTCAGAACAACATTTGGGGCATTGTGGGTTTGTTTTTCTGCAAAAAGTGCCTAAATGAGTAAGATATGCTCTATGCAAGACATAGGTATGTATAGTACATGTCAACAGCTCTTATTTACGTAACTCCCTTGCTCCCTCTCCACCGAGTAACTTGCAACTTATGCACCAAAGTAAGCACCAATAATAAAAGGGCACACAACAGTATTATAGATTAAGGCGTGTAAGCATTTTTTAATGGTGCAATTCTGAACTCTTTCTTTTGCACCTAGCAATGTAAATGAGCTCTTCTGTACTCTAAGTAACTCTAGCTAATCTGAGTTTTAGAGAACCATGTGAAGCTAAAAAGTCAAAGTAAAGTGCCACACTCACACTAATCCGCTGTTTAAAGCATCGGTTGCACACTGTACTCCTCTCTGCACAGGTTCAATCCACATGAAAATAATAACTGCAGCAGCACTCCGATCATTGATTAAGCTTTTATTCGTGCCACTAACACGGCAACATTTCGGGCTATACCAGCCCTTTATCAAGCCCATGTGAAGCTAAAGACACTGTGAATATACAGGGACATTGTACTTTAGGGTTTGAGATGGAACAGACCATGAAGGTCTTCTTGGTGGACAATGATGGACAATAGTAAAGTGGTGCCTGTGTGTGTGTATATCTACATCTGTATTCCTCAGACAAGGGGCCTTGCAATCTCAGATAAAGACAACATTGGGCAAAAAAGTGTTGAGAGTCAATGGTGTTTAAGAAAGGCAATAATGGCCAAATCACCCTCACAAAGATTAAAAAAATACACAGAAACATCTCCCTAATCTATAATATTATTCCCTTAAAAGGCAAAATGTATCAAATTGGGTCCCCAGTGTAGTAATTGTTAGTGGACAATAATATAATATTCACATACACACACATAGACATATCTACTTACCATTTTGAATTCTACTTGTAGTAAACAGAGCCTGGAAGAATAATAAAAAAGATATATAATTAATCAGCAGACAATATGAATACTCAGAGAATGTACAATGTAATAACTAAAAATGCCTTTCCAGGTAAACCCAAGTAGTTTTCTATAAATTTCATTATTTTCTCCTGAGTTCCAACCCACCTCGTCTAGGTAGTTTCAGAAAACCTGCAACCCTTGTTTAGTAACTAATGCTGACAATGGCTTCTAGATAAAGCCTAAAGGTATTCCATCTACTTCCCTCCTACCACAGGCATCACAGTTTCTTCATGGGCTGTGCATACCATCTTAAAAATAGATGTATATCTCCCAGAGCTCAAAAAATAATACAAGAAGAGCAGGAACACAAGATCATAGTTTACACACCCCAATAATTAAAAAAAGGGTTGCTAGCACTTCACTAATGTAAATCCTTGATCATGCAACTTATCAGCATAAGCGAAACACCTCCACCATAAATAGTCCATGTGGCAGCTCACCGGACTCTAGATTGTAAGCTTTCATGAGGAGGACCATCCAGGGTGGACATATAGAAAAAATTATTGAAGGGGACCCTGGGAGCATGAGTTAAGCAATGGCCTTAAGAGTTAAAACCAAGCCTTTAGAATATGATCCATTGTCTTCTGAGCATTATTTGTTACTTTAGTATACGTTTGTCCATGATCATATACCCTAGTTGGTTACCCTAGTTGGTAGTCTTGTTAAGGTGGAACTTTCATTATAATATGTTTTAGATGGTGTGACAGTGTGTTTGGGAAACACCAATGTCTTGCAGGAAAGTGCCCTGAAAATAGTGCATTTACGTTGCATATGTGTTGCAGAGGTAGGGTTGATATTCCCTCTCAGCCAAGTAATTAAGTGGCAGCTGAGAGAGGAGCTACCTAGGAAAGGTAAAAAGGCTTAAAAATAATGAATGGACATAAGACTCAGAGCTCTCCCAACACCTCCTAGTTTGGAGGGAAGTGGGTGCTGCTAGGAGAGACAGTGCCTGGCAGAAAGGTTCTTGCTGCCAGCAGAGTGTTGCAAAGGCTGGTGGGCCTAAATCCCTGGAAGAGACAAGGGACTGGCAGAGGCTAGCAAGCCTGAGTCCCGGGAAGGGAAGCCAGCAGGGCTGAGTGAGAAGCCCAAATACTCTGAGGTTCCAAAGGGTGAGAGTTTCCCTGAATGGTGAGAGCCCAGGGTGTCCCTGTCTCTAAGCTCAAAATCTTTTGCTTAGCTGCCTACCAAATGCTAATTCCCCCATAAAGTGCACGTGCAGGTGAGTGGCATGTCATCATGGATACTCTCTTGATTTAAGAAATCATAACCTTGTGGACCCTAGGGCCCAGTTATTTTCTTTCAAAACACAGCAGGTTCAGTAGCTCATCTGCCCAAACTCCAAGCTCAATTTACTTTAGCCATAGAGAAAGTGGAGTCTCTTCCCACATTACCCTATAAAAGTGAACCCGCAATCTGACTTTTACTATAACTAAAATGAGCCTGGCTTTGAATACAATGTATCTTTTGACTATCAAACATAATAATCCATGATTAATACCATGGATAACATTACAATACCATATGAGCTACCATACCCTGCCATGCGTTCTTGCTGATAGCCACATGAAAATAAAATAATATAATAATGTCAATGAGTGCATATGGGTGAACTTTTCTTTATTTATAAAAATATTTGTATTATATTAAAATTATGCTGATCCCTTGTATCTTGACAAAGCAGGACTAAGACTATCAAAGCATAAGTCCTCATATTAACCAGTAAAAAGTGATCATACTGTAGCATTGTCTAAACATTGGCTGTATCGTTGGTATTTAGATTTTCCAAATTGGATAAATGCAAATTCAAAAGCATCAAAGTATCTAAAATGACAATCTGATCAAATTCTCCATGAAATACTTGTTATCCACTATTATGTGCTATATCCTTGGACTTCACGATCAATGATATCCTATGTTAAAATACTTTACCCATCAGGCCATATCACATTAATTTAGACAGAGTTGCATTCAAGTAAATATGTATAATTACAAAATGCTTATTCTTTTACAATAAACTGCATTTGGAGGGGTTGAACTTGATGGACTTTGTCTTTTTTCAACCCAATTTAACTATGTGACTATGAATTAAAATATCTATGGATCAAGAACAATTACTATCAATTATGAAAGAAAAAATGTATAATTACAAAATGTTTATTCTTTTACAATAAACTGTTTTAAAATATTTATGGAACAAGAACTATTTTCAATTATGCAGTACAATTACAAGATTATTTTTATTAAAAAAACTGACCTAAAAGATCTATGGAACAAGAACAATTATTATCAATTATGAAAGTAAAAATGTACAATTACAAAATGTTTGTTCTTTTACAAGAAACTAACCTAAAATATCTAGGGAACAAGAAGAATTATTATCAATTATGAAAGTATAAATTTACAATTATAAGATGTTTTTCTTTATAAAGATAACGGACCTAAAATATTGATGGAATAAGAACAATTATTATTATAATTATGAAAGTAAAAAAAAACAATGCTTTGTTTTCTTTAATATTAAACTGATCTTAAATATCTATGTAAAAAGAACAATTAGGGGCAAATTCATCAAGGGTCGAATATCAAGGGTTAATTAACCCTCGATATTCGACTGGGGAATAAAAAATCCTTCGACTTCGAATATCGAAGTCGAAGGACTTTTCGCAAATACTTTGATCGATCGAAGGAATAATCGTTCGATTGAACAATTAGGTCTTTCTAATATAATGATTTGAAGTATTTCAATCCAACGATCGAAGGATTATCCTTCGACCAAAAAAAGTTAGGCAAGGCTATGGGGACCTTCCCCATAGGCTAACATTGGGTTCGGTAGCTTTTAGGTGGCGAACTAGGGGGTCAAAGTTTTTTCTTAAAGAGACAGTACTTCGACTATCGAATGGTCGAACGTTTTTTAGTTTGAATCCTTCGATTCAAAGTCGAAGTCGTGGTCGAAGTAGCCCATTCAATGATCGAAGTAGCCAAAAAACACTTCGAAATTAGAAGTTTTTTTACTTCGAATCCTTCACTCGAAGTTAATGAATTGGCCCCTTAGTATCAATTATGAAAGTAAAAATGTACAATTACTGTAAATTTTTCTTTAACACGTAACTGAGCTTAAAATATATGTGGAAGAAGGACAATTATTATCCACCTAATTTTTGTTTTTAAAGTATGTGTTCTTAGAATATTTGAGTGTTACTTAAGTCCATTCCATTATTTTAGGGTATCAGTGATGAATCTTTCATCCTCAATACAATTTAACACAATACTATTTTCAGTTTTACAATATCAGAATATTTTTTACCTGTATTTGGCTTCTTCCTAAATTTGTTTTCTGTGCAGTTGTTCTTGTCTTGTTTGGTTCTTAAAAAGAGTAAAAAAATGGGTTGCCTGCCAGTTTATTTCTAGAGCTTTCTCCTCCCAAACCACACCTAGTAACGCCCAGTACAAGCTGTTACATAATGCATAATGATCACTCTCAGCTGAAGATAAGCCACAGAAAAGAGACAACACAAGAAATAACAGTGCAGATCTAAATAAACTGACGTGACAAACAGATGCAGAACCCTTGAAATGTGTTTATTCAAGTTGAGAATGAATTACAGGTGCATGTCGGACCGTCTATTAGCAGGGCATTGTTGTATCAAGCATACATAATTATTCCTAGAAGGTTTAAGAAAGGTAATTATTGGAGTAAAAATAGCACATTTTCCGTAAGAACAAGATTTTCCCCCAGTTTTAATTGTATGCAAATATTTATGTCAGTGGTTTTCACTTTAAGTGGGTTATTTATAAAAAAAAACACAAAAATTTCAGATTATTGAGTGAAACCCAGTGCAGATCAAGATATCTTCGGGACTTCTCCCATTGACTTATATATAACCTCGGCAGGTTTGAAATGCCGGATTTTCGGAGTCAGACTTTTTCCATCCTCGGGGTATAATAAATTTAAAAAAAATTTTTTTTTCATTAAATTTGGATTGTATAGTAAAAAAAAATCAAATTTTTCGAGTTTTTATTTAAGTATAGATTTATATGCTGTCTTTGGATATTTCTTTTACTCTTACATTGAAACATCATGTCCTATGTGATATTTATTTGTCAGATGTCTAAATGGCTGGTATTTTTTATTTTGTATTTCATTTATTCTTGCTATTTATACCTCCTCTTTTGTTTCTATTCTTTCAGTATTAGTGTAAATTTATGAAAACATATTTAATACAGTTTAATATATGAATCAAAACTGTTTATCACTAGTGAGGTGGAAATTTTGGATTGTTCGAATTTTTCAGATTTTGTCTCAAAGTTTTTTTGCCGAAAACCACAAAAATTTTGGATTATTGCACGAAACCCAGTGCAGATCAGGATATCATTGGGACTTCTCCCATTGACTTAGATACAACCTCAGCAAGTCAGAGATGCCGGATTTTTGGACTCAGACTTTTTCCATTTGAAACATGATATCGTAGCCTCGGGGGCTACTGTCGCTGAGGGCACTTTAATACCATGCATCTATTATAGGCATGCTAGAAATACAGGTAAGTGTTGGTGGGAAACATTTTGAGCTTGTGGAAAAAACACTGGAAAAAGATGAAACATTAAATTGTGATGACTACAGGGCAAATTTACTTATGGTCAAATGGAAATCCTTTGACTTCGAATATAGAAGGATTTACCCCAATTCGTTCGATCAAACGATCGAACAAAAAATCGTTCGATCGAACGATTAAATCCTTCGAATCGTTTCGATTCAAAGGATTTTAATCCATTGATCAAACGATTTTTCTTTGACCAAAAAATACTTAGAAAGCCTATGGGGACCTTCCCTATAGGATAACATTGACTTCGATAGGTTTTAGGTGGCGAACTAGGGGGTCAAAGTTTTTTTTCAAAGAGACAGTACTTCGACTATCGAATGGTCAAATAGTCGAACGATTTTCAGTTTGATCCGAAGTCAAAGGTCGAAGTAGCCCATTCGTTGAAGTAGCCAAAAAAATCATTCAAAATTCTAAGTATTTTTTATTCTATTCCTTCACTCGAGCTAAGTAAATGGGCCCCTACACGTTGAGGAAAGTTTTGTTGCCAAAGATTCCAGTAACAAAGAGAGAGAGAATTTAGGGGAGACAGGGGAGTATCCTATTGCTTATTTGCTTTAGATATATTTTGGGTGAAGTTTTCTGCTATAAACTGTTTCAGATTCAGCCTTGGCCAGCTGATTTTGTCAAACTCACTTCTGCACCATGTCTCCCTGACTTACTTGTTACTGATGTCCTAGTGAGCCTTTCTTCTATTGTCACTACAAGGGCATATGCCAAGTAGAAACTGCAAAATGCCCAAGAAACAATGATATGGGCATTAGGATACAAACCAGTTTCAATTGTAGTTTCCCGTTTGTAATAAACCACTTCCTAGTTCTGTCGAGAAGCTAATAAGCAGCATGGTGGTCTAATGACTGTCTTGTAACATTGGGGTCCTAAATACAATTCCAACCATGACACTATCATCAAGGCGTTTGGATGTTCTCCCCTTGCTTGTGTGGGTTTCCTCTGGGATTCTCTGCTTTCCTCATTCCACATTCCAACAACATACAGGCCGGTTAATTGGCTCCTAATAAAAATTACCATAGTGTGCGTGAATGGGAAAGGGATTGTAGACTCTACTGGAAAAGGTAGGACGGAGGTGAATCTCCTTTAACCATAATAATAATACTACGGTTAAAGGAGAACTAAAGCTTTACAAAGAAGTAGGGTAGAACTGCTACATGTTATGTTTTGGGGTTCTCTGCCAGCAAATAGCATCCTAAAGCTCTTTAGATGTAAATATATGTGTCGCCAAATATACTGCTAGTAGCTCCCAATCTTTTTTTCTGTTGATCCTCTTGGCTGCTGTCACTTACCTGAGCTTAGGGACCCATTCAAAATATATAGTGTACATAGAATTTAAATGTTACAATACACAGCTGATTAGTAATTGATTCCGATTTTCATTATAGGGTAGTTACAAAAAGAGAAAAATTTGCATCATAATTCAGTCATCGTCCCTGTAGCTTAGCATCTCAACAGTTTCCCAGAGCACACTGAGCATGTCACTGACACTCCAAGATGGTGAGCTCCTGTGACAACTTCAAAGCCCTGGATCATTACTGTTATAGAGATTCTGGACCTTTTGGGTTGTAATTATTTGAGTAAAAATATCACATTTTCCTTAAGGGCAAGGTTTTCCCCCAGTTTTAATTGCATGCAAATATTTCGGTCAGTGGTTTTCACTCTTATGTGGTTATTTTTAAAATAAAGATATCGAATTTATTCTTGAAATATACTCCAACCAAATCTGAACAGGTTATTTACACTTATTTATCAATGTATCCCTATTTATCAATTCAGACTTTTTCCATCCTCGGGGTGCAAAAAAAATTAAATTGTGGGGACAATGTGAATTCAATCACCCCCTAATTTCTGTTTAGATACATAATTAATGAAAATAGTAACGATAATAAAGTTTGTGGCTAATGTTAGTATGTAAGAAGAAATACTGCACAGTACATTTAAAGGTTTATGTGACACAACAGGGAAACACACATAAAATATTATTTTTCCTTAGTTTACTTGAGGTTTTGTAACAATACCTGTGCGGCGGGGTCATGGTCAGTCTCCCTCGCAGCCATCTTAGGCGGCGCCAGCGTATTCACACTGGCGCCGGCTCTCTAGGGTGCGCGTGCCGCGCCTCCTTCCTATTTAAAGGTGCAGGCGCAACAGCGTAGTGACGCCAGCGTGCAAAGGCGCAAATTTCAAACATATAAATAGCTGCCCAGCATAGCAATGGTTGCCTGTGATAGAACTCTGTTTCTAGTGGTTTCTGAGCCTAGTGCGTCTGATCCTGTTATTCTGTTATCTTGATTACCCGTGTTTGACCCTGCCTGTATCCTGACTACTCTGAACTCTGTATCCTGACCCTTGCCTGCCTACGACAACTCTTCCTGCTTAACCCCTTGATTGACAACCCGGTTTGACCCTTGCCTGCCTGACGATTCTGATATCTGCCTGCCTCGACCCTGCCTGTTTGACCATCCTTCTGCCTAATCCTTTTGTACCGTGACCTTCGGCCCAAAAGACTTTGCTAACTGCCGTGCCCCTTTGCCAGCCAGAACATTTCGCCTTGTACCCCTCGTTAAGTCCAGGTGGCACCCAAGTAAGCTGAGGGCTCCTCCCGAAGCCCAACGGTGGTCACACTACTGGTGAAGCTGAGCCGAGACCAGGGTGCTTGGCACTTGTTCTGGTATTGGGTGCCGGTCGTGACAGGTTTTCATTTGTGAGTTACTGTATGTCACAGAACAATAAACACAGACAAGGAAACTTTATTGTGAGGGCAAAAAAAATTATATTGTAGCCTCGCGGGCTACTGTCGCCAAGGGCACTTTAATGTCATGCATCTATTATAGGCATGCTAGAAATACAGGTAAGTGTGGGTGGGAAACATTTTGAGCTTGCTGAAAAAACACTGGAAAAAGATGACACATTAAAGTGTGATGACTAAACGTTGAGGAAAGTTTTGCTGCCAAAGGTTCCAGTAACAAAGAGAGAGAGAATTTAGGGGAGACAGGGCAGTATTCTATTGCTGTTTTGCTTTAGATATATTTTGGCTGATAGCATAAAAAATACACGTACATGTTTTCTGCTATAAACTGTTTCAGAACCATATCTCCCTGACTTACTTGTTACTGATGTCCTAGTGCGCCTCTCTTCCATTGTCACTAACAAGGGCATATGCCAAGTAGAAATGGTAAAATGCACAAGAAACAATGAAATGGGCATTATGATCTACTGTAAATAAGGCTACAAACCAGTTTTACTTGTAGCTTCCTGTTTGTAATAAACCACTTCCTGGCTCTGTCAGAAGCTAATAAGCAGAACGGTGGTCTAATGACTGCCTTGTAACACTGGGGTCCTAAATGCAATTCCAACCATGGCACTATCTCCATACAGGCCGGTTAACTGACTCATAATAAAAATGACAATAGTGTGCGTGAATGGAAAAAGGATTGTAAACTCTCCTGGAAAAGAGACCGTGGTGAATAATTGAGTGATATTCTAGCCAATGGCATTATGAGCAGCAATCAGCATGGCTTTATGAAGGTTAGCCAAAGAACAAAGATACCAGCACATAAGGCTTATTTGCAGGGAACCCCTTGCTTTAATTCAAAGTGCGGAAGTGCTGTGGGTGTGCATTTGCTCTACCTTGTTCCAGTATTATTTATGAAGGATAGGTCATGTCAGACAAATGTGATTGCTTTTTATGATGAGGTAAGTAAGATGCTGGACAGTAGGGGGGCAGTAGATGTGATCTATTTGGATCTTGCCAAAGCATTTGATACTGTGCCCCACAAATGACTGCTTTCTAAACTAAGTTCTGTTGGGCTTAATGAAGTTGTTTGCACATGGATAGGAAATTGGCTACAGGATCAGGTGCAGAGGGTGGTTGTTAATGGCACATTCTCTACTTGGAGTAAGGTTCTTAGTGGGGTCCCCCAGGGCTCGGTATTGGGCCCACTTTTGTTTAACTTGTTCATTAATGACTTAAGGAAGGGTGTTGTAAGCAATGTACAGTATTAGTGTTTGCAGATGACACAGAACTATCCAGCCCAATTCATTCCATCCAGGATGTGACATCCTTGCAACAGGATCTTGACAAACTGGCAATCTGGGCAGCTAAGTGGCAAATGAGATTCAATGTTGATAAATGTAAAGTCCTGCACCTGGGATGTAACAATATCCACTTATACCCTTAATGGGACTGCACTAGGCAAATCCATTATGGAAAATAACCTTGGAGTCCTTGTAGATGATAAACTTGTCTGTAGCAAGCAATGCCAGTCAGCAGCATCAAGGGCAAATAAGGTCTTGAGCTGTATTAAAAGGGGCATAGAGTCAAGGGAGGAGGGGGTCATTCTTCCACTGTATAGAGCACTTGTAAGGCCCCATCTAGAATATGCCGTACAGTTTTGGTCTCCATCACTCAAACAGGACATTATTGTATTAGAGAGGGTACAGAGAAGGGCAACTAAGCTGGTAAAAGATTGAAAATCTTAGCTATGAGGAAAGACTGGCCAAATTGGGGATGTTCACGATGGAGAAGAGGCGCTTAAGGGGAGATATGATGACTATGTATAAATATATAAGGGGATCATATAATAATCTCTCTAATGCTTTATTTACCAGTAGGTCTTTCCAGCTGACACAAGGTCACCCATTCCGATTAGAAGAAAAGAGGTTCCACCTAAATATTCGGAAGGGGTTTTTTACAGTGAGAGCTGTGAAGATGTGGAATTGTCTCCCTGAATCAGTGGTACAGGCTGATACATTAGATAACTTTAAGAAGGGGTTGGATGGTGTTTAGCAAGTGAGGGAATACAGGGTTAAGATAGCTCATAGTACAAGTTGATACAGGGACTAGTCCAATTGCCATTTTGGAGTCAGGAAGGAATTTTTCCCCATCTGAGGCAAATTGGAGAGGCTTCAGATGGGTTTTTTGCCTTCCTCTGGATCAACTAGCAGTTAGGCAGATAAAAAAAAACTAAAAGGTTGAACTTGATGGACGTGTGTCTTTTTTTAAACTTACTTACTATGTTACTATGTATATTGTCAGACTCTGCTAGGGTTTGATCCTGAAACCTCCAGGTTAGCCAGCAAGTTCTCACTTACTCTTCTGCTGGGTCTCAGGTTTAGTCATTTCACCCAAGCATCTTTATTGGTGGGTTGGGGTCAGCCAATTAGGGCTGACCCTGCCCTATATAAGGCCAGTCTTCCTCACTGCCAGTGCCTGAGCATTGGCCTAACTTAAGCACTGAGGCACCACCCCTAGCTCTTGTTTCCCCGCTCTTGCCTTGCCCTGTCTAGTTTGTCTCCTATTCCCTACTCCTGATTCTTGCCCTTTCTGTCCTGCTCATGTTCTCTCTGCTCTCCAGTCCTCCTGCTCAAGTCCTGTCTGCTCTGTGCTCCAGCCTTCCTGCTCCAGTCTCCCTGCTTTGCCTCCGGAATTGATTCTGCTCTTTCCTTGTTCTTGCCTTTTTCTTGTTCACCCATGGTCAGCTGTCCAGTCCTGTCCTGCTCTGCCTAGTCCTGGTCTTCGCCTGCTTCATCCTGTGTTGTGCAGTGATGTGCAGTCCGGCCCGATACCCACGGGACCCCCAGGTTTACCCGAGGGTGGGTCGGGTTAGGGCCGACCTGGTACCCCCATTTGCGGGTAGTGGGCAGCCCCGGTTAGGCTCTTCTTCCTGCTCTCCCTGCTTGCCACCTTACACTGGCCACTTCCAACTTCCGGCTTCCGCTTTTATAGCTGCTGCCTGCTCGACCGCCCCTTTTATGACGTCATCTGCGGGGTCTATAAAAGGATCACTACTAACCAGGTCTGCCTTGTCTAGTTCTTCATCCACTCCATTCTTATTTGGCATGGCCCTGATTCTACCCCCTCATCACCCTACTACTGCCCACACTCTATTAGCTCTTGTCTGATGGACTCGCCTTCCTACTTCTACCTTCTCAGTGCCCCCTACCTATGCCTGAAAGATGTCTTTGAAATATCATGTAGAAGTAAACAGAAAGCTGTGGAGTCCTCCTTTGGTGAATGTTATTTTCACCCTTTGATTAATGGGTGAAAATAAAGAAAAAAATCATCCTCATTTAACCTCAGTAATAATACTATGGTTAAAGGACAACTAAAGCTTAACAAAGACATAGGGTAGAAATGGTATACATTATGTTTAAGGGTTCTCTGCCAGCCCACATCGTTCAAAGCTCTTTAGATGTAAAGATCTGTGCCGCCAAATATGCTCCTAGTAGCTCCCAATCTTTTTTTATATTGACCTTCTTGGCTGCTGTCACTTACCTGAGGTTAGAGACCAATTCACAATATACAGTGTACATAGAATTTAAATATTACATTACAGGGTGGATTATTAATTCATTCAAATTCTCATTTCAGGGTAAAAAAGAGAACAATTAGCATCATAATTCAATTATCATCCGTGTAGTTAGCCTCTCAACAATTGCCCAGAGCACACTGAGCATGAGACATGTCGCTGACACTCCTAACAAAATCCAAGATGGTGAGCTCCTGTAACAGCTTTGATGCCCAGGATCATTACTGTTATAGAGATTCTGAACCTTTAGGCTTGTGCATTAAATTCATCATATAAAGCCATATTTGTTTTTCAGGTTTAGTGCTCCTTTAAGGTATAGAACCATAAAATTATCTACAGGAATCATATCTATGTAGTTAGTCTTGCTAATGAGATAGAGTATACATGTGAAGGCCATTCTCTGACTCAGTTTCAAGACATCCCGTGAGGTTTTATCGCCCTTACACTGTCACTCAGAAAAGGGGGGGGTTTATATCTTGAGGAATCCTGTCTCCTATAAGAAACCTATCTGTGCTATTTCACATTGCTGAAAAATTTGCGAAACTGTAAAAAATTCGCAAAAATGCATTAAAGTCAACGGGCGTCAAAATAAATTTGACAGGCGACAATTTTGACGCAAGCGTCATTTTTTATACACGTAACTATTTTCTCCAAATGCAGTAGTCAATGGGCGTCTGAATAATTTTGACGCACGACAATTTTATGTGCGCGGCTATTTTGACGCACAACAATTTTTGTTTTTATTTTTCGGCGCAGTTTCCTGAATTTATTCTCCGTCGGGGAAACATGGAAATTCACAGCAAATTCGGGCCTGGCAATTTATTCGCTCATCACTAGAGATAAAACATTTGTGTAGGTTATTCTTAAAGACACACTGAAGCTATACATTAAATGGATTATATACGACATGTAATATATCAGCATACAAACAAGGAGAAAAACAAGAATCTGTATTGTAGTGTAATGGTCTCTAAAATAAGGAGCAAAAATGTCATTTTATAAAATGAGCTTAAAGGTGGTAAGGCATGCTCTGATTTTGGCAGATTTGGCCAATCATCTAGGCTAATATGGTAGCTCTGCTGCCCATCGGACCGATAATCCTGTGCTCCTGGTGGATTGAAGTTTATCGATGCTGATGGAAAACTTCAGGAAAAAGGAAGTTGAGAGGAGTGACAGCTCTGATGTTCCAATCAATGGGGGGGGGGAGGTCAAACCCAACCAATGGAACAACAGATCTATAAAAAAGTTTTTTTGGACTAAGCTCTGATGTACAGCTGATACCAACATAAGGGTATCAGAGTACAAAAGAATTTCCACTGTCTGAGTTAATCATAGTATAAATAACTCACATTTTGTCACGTCCTCTATCATCTGTTTCTGTGAGAACAATAGGAAGAATTTCATCCATCCAACAAAGTATGTGCCTTTGTACCACATACTCAAAGACTTTTTTCTTGATCTGTAAACAAGGAACAGGTTTAGTCTATAACGAAATCTATTCTGGGAACCTGTTGTTTTACGTTATTATCTCAGTAAGCTCTGGAATTTTTTTTAGTCTTTTTTTTCCTTGTTTTTATAGAGCCACGTTTCAATGCGCCCCAGTGGAGCTTACTGTCTAAGGCACCTACTACATTCACATACACTAGGGTCAGTTTTATCAGGAGCCAATTAAATTGGAGCCAAAAAAAAATTGACTACCCGGTGGAACCCCATGTAGGCCAAGAAAACATACAAACACCTTGATTCAATTCAGCTTTGAATTGAAAATTCAGGAACGGAGATCACTTGAGGTAAAGACAAAGTTTATTTGACACAAGCTGCATGGATTGTGCACTCTCAGGAGTCAGTACCCCAAACAAAGGAATCACAGGGTTTTTATAGACTTGTATAAAGGGAGTTACTGGTTGGAAAGTTTAGAGATATCATTCCACAGCACAGGAAAACAAAGAAATTCTCTTTTCAGCCAAACAGGTGGCTCTGCCTCAAGGCCAGGGTACTACTGACCAAGGCTAGCTTAAAGGAAAACTATACCCCCAAAATGAATACTTAAGCAACAGATAGTTTATATCAAATTGAATGAAATATTAAAGAATCTTACCAAACTGGAATATATATTTACATAAATATTGCCCTTTTACATCTCTTGCCTTGAGCCACCATTTCGTGACTCTATCTGTGCTGCCTCAGAGATCACCTGACCAGAAATACTACAACACTAACTGTAACAGGAAGAAGTGAGGAAGCAAAAGGCAGAACTCTGGCTGTTAATTGGCTCATGTGACCTTACATGTGGTTTGTATATGTACACAGTGAATCTTACGATCTCAGGGGGCGGCCCTTATTTTTTAAAATGGCAATTTTCTATTTATGATTACCTAATGGCACATACTACTAAAAAAGTATATTATTATGATAATGGTTCATTTACATGAAGCAGGGTTTTACACATGAGCTGTTTTACTCAGTATCTTTTAATAGAGACCTACATTGTTTGGGGGGTATAGTTTTCCTTTAAGAACAGAACCCATCCAAGTCATTTGGGTTCACATGGGAATCTGCATACACATAATTTTATTCTCTATCAAGTCTAAATGCAATAAGACAAACGCACTGCACATCATCATAAACACACCACTGTCACAATGAAGCATGGTGGCAGCAGGTTATGGAAGACTTGGGAGAGTTGAGGTTAGAATGAATGCAGCAAAATACAGTGATATGAGTTAAAATGGCAATGTCCAGATATGCCTAAACCTTTACAGCTATCCACAGAGAATAAAGGCTATAAATGCTGTCTCTAATAAATTAGACTAACAAAGAATTACTGTAGGCACGGTATGCTTCATGTTTTGGAATTTTGTAACAGCAAAAGGCCACCACAGCCCTATAGATTTAAAGATCCATGTCTCCAAAGATGTCCACAGTTGCTCCCCATCTTAGTTTTTTGCTGAGGCAGCAAACATGCTCAGTCTACTTTGGGCTACTGTCAGTTACCTGAGCTTAGGCATCAACTGGGTATACAGTGGCCTACCTAGATTGTACCAGGCCACCTTTGCAAAAAAACTTCAGATTACTTGGCACTACCTGCCTGCACTCCAAGCCAACTGGCCACTCATCCTTCATCCCTATCTCTCTCTGCCATTTTGCAATGCAGCCGGGGAGAGGAGATTTTTGTTAAAGGTATAGAGGCCCTCCCGTAACCACAGGGTCTGCTTGCACTATAGTTAAGCCAAAATTACCCCCCCCACCCAAAAAATCACATTGGAATACTTTTCCTTATAGAAACAGTAAAACCTAAAAATAAAAGCGTTTGAAAGTAATTAAAATATAATTTACTGTTGCCCTGCATTCGTAAAAGTGGTGTGTTTGCTTTAGAAAGACAACTATAGCTTATGTAAATAGGTTTCTGTGTAGCCATGGGGGCAGCCATTCAAGCTAAAAAAGGAGAAAAGGCACAGGCTATTTAGCAGATAACAGATAAGATCTGTAATAGTATACAATAGGATCCTGCAGAGTGCATCTGTTTTCTGCTATGTAACCTGTTTTTTGAATGGCTGCCCCCATGGGCAGCAGCTTGTTTATATAAACTATAGTAGTACTTATCTGTTATCTACTGTGTATCCTGTGCTTGAATGGTTGCCCCCATGGCTACAGAGCAGCTTGTTTATATAAACTATAGTAGTACTTATCTGTTATCTACTGTGTATCCTGTGCTTGAATGGTTGCCCCATGGCTACACAGCAGCTTGTTTATATAAACTATAGTAGTACTTATCTGTTATCTACTGTGTATCCTGTGCTTGAATGGTTGCCCCATGGCTACACAGCAGCTTGTTTATATAAACTATAGTAGTACTTATCTGTTATCTACTGTGTATTCTGTGCTTGAATGGCTGCCCCCATGGTTACACAGCAGCTTGTTTATATAAACTATAGTAGTACTTATCTGTTATCTACTGTGTATCCTGTGCTTGAATGGCTGCCCCCATGGCTACACAGCAGCTTGTTTACATAAACTATAGTAGTACTTATCTGTTATCTACTGTGTATCCTGTGCTTGAATGGTTGCCCCATGGCTACACAGCAGCTTGTTTATATAAACTATAGTATTACTTATCTGTTATCTACTGTGTATTCTGTGCTTGAATGGCTGCCCCCATGGTTACACAGCAGCTTGTTTATATAAACTATAGTAGTACTTATCTGTTATCTACTATGTATCCTGTGCTTGAATGGCTGCCCCCATGGCTACACAGCAGCTTGTTTACATAAACTATAGTAGTACTTATCTGTTATCTACTGTGTATCCTGTGCTTGAATGGCTGCCCCATGGCTACACAGCAGCTTGTTTATATAAACTATAGTAGTACTTATCTGTTATCTACTGTGTATCCTGTGCTTGAATGGCTGCCCCCATGGCTACACAGCAACTTGTTTATATAAACTATAGTAGTACTTATCTGTTATCTACTATGTATCCTGTGCTTGAATGGCTGCCCCCATGGCTACACAGCAGCTTGTTTATATAAACTATAGTAGTACTTATCTGTTATCTACTGTGTATCCTGTGCTTGAATGGCTGCCCCCATGGCTACACAGCAGCTTGTTAATATAAATTATAGTGGTCTTTCTGAAGCAAAAACACCAGTTGTACCAGTGCAGGACAGCAGCACTTTATATTTTATATACTTTATAACACATTTTTGGTGTTACTGTTCCTTCAAGCTTAGATTCTAAAATCCTAAACCCTGAGACTCATTCTTTAAAAGAAAACTATACCCCTCAAACAATGTAGATCTCTATAAAAATATATTGCATAAAAAGCTTATATTTAAACCCCCGCTTCATGTAAATAAACAATTTTCATAATAATATACTTTTTTGGTAGTATGTGCCATTGGGTAATACTAGGGTTGCCACCCGGCCGGTATTTTACCGGCCTAGCCTGCCAAGGCCGGGGCCGGTATTACAAATTTACCGGCAATGTATCTGCCGGTAAATTTGTAATACGATTAAAAGGAGCCCTTGGCCTGCCCCCAATCTCCCCCAATCCCCTGCAACTTACCTTTTCTTTTGCCTCTTCTAGCGTCCGTGGTGTCCGTGGCGTGGCCCTGCCGCTTTTGACATCACGCCCCGCCCCTTTTGCTGTCACGGCCCGCCTATTTTGATGTCACGGCCCGCCCCTTTGTGTCCCTGCCCTCCAGCAGCCGGTAAATTTAAATTCAGGTAATCTCTGAGGCAGCACACAGACCATCACAAAATGGTGGCTCAAGGCAAGAGATGTAAAAGGGCAAGATTTTCTTAAATATATATACCAGTTTGGTAAGATTCTTTTATAAGCCACTTATTATGATATAAACTGTTGTGATCTGTTGTTTAGTATTCATTTTGGGGGTAAAACTATTTCCCTTTAAGGTCCTCCATCTATGTTAGGAAAATGCCACCTTGACTGTAGGTGAGATTATTAAGAGTTATGGGCTCAGTATCACACTGTACACACAGGTTAGACGAACGTAAGATGCAACTTAACATGCCAGCAGCCTACCATTAGTTTCTACTAATTCAACAAGCACTACAGCAGCTAAAGTGTTAAATCACATTCAAAAACACGTTCTTCCTGCCAGTCAACTGGTTAATTAGCAAATAAATATATAACTTTCCCTTTCAACACACACAGTTAATGTTACACCGGCAGGCACTTTCATGCGGACTAAGGGTTCTCTCTAGAGCAGAGGTCCACAACCTTTTTTACCCATGAGCCACATTCAAATGTAAAAAGAGTTGGTGAGCAACAGAAGCATGAAAAAGTCCCTTGCTGTGCCATATAAGGGCTGTGATTGGCAATTTGGTAGCCCCATGTGGACTGGCAGCCTACAGGAGACTCAACTTGGCACTATACTTAGTTTTTATGCAATTAAATCTTGCTTCCAAGCCCAGAATTCAAAAACAAGCACCTGCTTTGAGGTCACTGAGAGCAACATTCAAGGGGTAGGAGAGTAACATGTTATTCACGAGCTACTGGTTGGGGATCACTGTTCTAGAGCAACAAGGGCAACACTTAAAGGAGAACGAAAGCCCCAGGGTGCAAAACCCCTCCCCCCCTCCCCTCCGTTGCCCCCCCTCCCTCCTCCCCCCTGGCCTACCCCTCCCCCTGGGCAAATGCCCCTAACTTGTTACTCACCCCTCTGCGCAGGTCCTGTCCATGCGCCGAATGTCACGAAGTGAAATCGGAAAACTTCGTGACATTCGGCGCATGCGCAGTAGAGCCGTACCGGTAACTGTTCCTACTGCGCATGCGCCAGAAAACGCCGGTCAGAGCAGGAAGAAGACGCGAGTGGAAGAAGATGGCGACTGCGAACTCCATGGACAGGACCTGCGCAGAGGGGTGAGTAACAAGTTAGGGGCATTTGCCCAGGGGGAGGGGTAGGCCAGGGGGGAGGAGGGAGGGGGGGCAACGGAGGGGAGGGGGGGAGGGGTTTTGCGCCCTGGGGCTTTCGTTCTCCTTTAAATGTTATCTGTAATATTACAAAAGTAAACATTTACAAAAAAGATATTACAAAAATAGACATGCATAAAAATATATCATTGGCTTGGAAACTGGGAATACAACCCAAGAACTCCTTGCGTGATATAAAGTATTGGACCTCTCACCTTTTTATACCCTACTGGGACATTACTCCTCATTTCCGGCATCACAGTAAGGGGTCCAGAGGGGGCCCTGGACAGAGCCCCTGGAAAGGAGTCCTGGTAGGCCCAGGGCCCCCTGCCTTCTAGCCACCTAAGTGTATTACCTTATAAAGGGTCTCTCTATGAGTCTGAGACCAAACATTTCTAGTGCTAACCCTTTATAATGCAAAAGCAATACTGCTCTGGCAAACTAGCATTAAGTGGGTCATTAATTCCAATATGTACCAAGACCCAATCATTTCTCTACCTGGTGCAACAACCTGGCACCAGGAAATGAACACTTTATAATGGTTTTCCTAATAATAGAATCCCCTATAAGCACATTCTGTTTAGGACCAGCCCTGCTCTCCTCCCAACCACAGTTACAGAGACTGGTCTCCTGACTGTTTGAAAGATCAACCCCATCTAGGACTGCTCCCATCATCCTCGCACAATTTACTCTATTGGAATGCACAAACCCCAGAGCAGCCTTCCTTTGCCCCACACTGGCCTTCATCACTTTCACCCAACTGACTGCCTCATCATCCTTCTGCTGTTCTCCTCGTCCAGTACTGACCTCTGGTCCTGCTAGTTCTCGATCTATGAGCAATAGACTCCTCTCAAGGTTGGCAGTCGGCTGTAGTGTTTGTTCTAGGGCTTTATTTCGATCTTCTAAGGTGGCAATTTGATCTCATCCACCACAGAGGTAAGCACTTTGGAACTCCTGATCCAAATCTGCATACACACGGCAAACTGGGCACTGAGTCCGACCTTCCGTCTTGCAGCCACTCATTAACCCAGTTACAGTGCACAAAACAGGAAAAACAAATTATAATACTTACTTAAAAAACATTACATTTTAAACTCTTTTTGTTTTAAAGTTCAGTTACAGAGGACCCAATTATGGGAGCAAAGTCCCCTGGAGTCCCAGGGCGTCTATTTATACTGTCTGTGCAATTTTGGATCAATGCTACACCTTGGACAAAATAAAACCAGAACATGTAAATAAATAAACCACATAGATAATAGATACTTGTCTTTTATTGTTGTTGTTGTTGCTTTATTCATCCACTTCCTGTTAGAATATGTTTCTGAAGAAAATCAGTTTGGTTTCCGTGATCTATATTTGTTTATCATAACAAAGTTGTGTTTTTTTAGTCATCTGTCTTGTTATAAATAACATTGGTATATTTGGTCTTCTACCTTACACAAAAAAATGCTGCTCTCGAGTTGAGGTTGTAATTAGCATTGGGATGCCTTTGCTGAATGTAATTCACCTACAAGGACAGATTATGCACCAACAGGGCACTAGGGGGCTCAAGCTCCACCCAGCTAATTTAAGTTCCACCCAGCCAAATTAAGCTCCACCCAGCCAACTTAAGCTCCACCCTTGAACCACCTCAGGTCCACCATTTTCAACTGAACTGGTCCCCTACAAACTATGAGCCGCGGGCAGTTGCCCATCTAGCAAAGTTAGTAATCCACCACTGGTTACAAAGCTGCCAATGGAAGTTGATGCTTGATGTGAAAAGATTCTCCTCTGCTTCAGTTCAATATAGATTTTATGAACCACAAATACAATATTCAGAATATTTTTGTTTTTTTTTTTTTCCATTTATGACTTTGATCCTCATTAGCACCCTAAGGCATTGCCCATATTATAGGGTGGAGGCCAACTGCAGTCAAATGCTTCATACCGCTGTCATGTCAAGAAATATTCACCGATTAACTCCAAATTTCCTAAAACTGGAAAGAATGTTCTGAATCCCATCCCATAATGTTACCCTGCACTGGTAAAACTGATCAAATTCGCTACTATTGTTTATAAAAGCTGCTGCTGCTGCTGTGAAGCATTGGAGGCAATTAGAAAAGGGCTAAACAGCAAAGGTTAAAGGAGAAGGAATGCCATTTTCTACTTGGGGTGCCAAGTACTTAATAATAAGGATTAAAGCAGCGTCGGACTGGGACCCCAGGGGCCCACCCAAAAACCTTAGACCAGGGGCCCACTCTCAGTACTATTATTCTTCATCTCCTCAATCAACCTCTATTCTCCTAGTCTGTTTTCTTTACATACTATAATCAATCATTCCATCTGTTTAGCCTCTTTTTTCTCATAGAAATAGGGAATAGCCATGCAATAGGCCAAATGTTTAGCAGCATGAGGAACCACCGACACCTTGGCCCACCGGGACTTTTCCTGGTATCCCGGTGGGCCAGTCCGACACTAGATTAAAGTTCCAAATCAAAAGTGTTCTCCAGTTCGGTAGCAACGAAGGTTCTCTCCAACCTCCAAATAGTTCAAAAAGTTCCAAAGGACTGTTACCGATCGTACCTCAAAGAAAATGAGTGGAAAAAAACAAGACAAAGCATATAGTGTAGCGTTCTTGGGTAAGGTTACACTCAAAGTGATATCATTCACTCGTGCAGTTTTGTGACCTTTACGGCACTTTCTACCTGGGTGCGGGCACTCCCAAGACACAGAGTGGAGTACCTGCACACAGGGAGAAAGCGTTTTGATTTTAAGGCGTTTTTTTAATTTTGTAAGTGCAATATATTTTTATTAAAGTGTTTTAAAAAAAATTCCGCATATGCCACTCTTATTGTTGTCCACAAGGAAGGACTCGAGAAGCAGCTAACAATTTTTATATGTGAATTTTATCTTGACTGTCTGTGAGTGTAATCGACTACTAGGGATGTAGCGAACTGTTCGCCGGCGAACTAGTTCGCACGAACTTCGACTGTTCGCGTCCGCCGCAAGTTCGCGAACGTCGCGCGACGTTCGCCAATAGGTGTTCGCATCAAAATCGTTCGACCATTCGATCGCTAAAATCGAACGATTTTCGTTCGAATCGAACGATCGAAGCCATTGAATTGAATGAAATCATTCGATCCAATGGCTTCGATCGTTCGATTCGAACGAAAATCGTTCGATCGAACGGTTAAAATCCTTCGATCGTTCGAATCGAACGATTTTCGGATGTTCGAAGTTCGCGAACTGTTCGCGAACTGTTCGCATTTTTTGCCGGTGTTCGCGAACGGCGTTCGCGAACACATACACGGCGGTTTGCTACATCCCTATCGACTACCAGAGACGGGGTCTATAATTGTGTGGGTAACCCTCTACCTCTACTTTTTCTTCACTCTTTAGCACAAACGCACTTTAAGTTGAAGGTGTTTAAGTATAGATGAGAATTAATCTCACTAACGCACAAATTACCTTGGAATCGGAATTGATACACTGATAGTGTGTGAATGATATCACTTTGGGTGTAACCAGTGGCGTAACTAGATGTTGTTGGGCCCCACAGCAAATTAATTTTAGAGCCCCCAACATATCCAGTGTTTGTCCTGTTTTACCAATATATGTTCAAATTGCTCATCAATGAGGGCCTCATGGGGCCCCCTGTACCTCCTGGGCCCCCCTGCAGCCGCAGGGTCTGCTTCCTCTGTAGTTATGCCCCTGGGTGTAACCTTACCCAAGAACGCTACACTATATGCTTTTTCTTGTTTTTTTCTACACTCATCTTCTTTGAGGTACTATCGGTAACACTGCTTTGGAACTTTTTGGACTACTTTTACTTACCTGACACCCCGGGCCGGTGCACTTGTCATGCAGAAAACCGCACCAGCCAGGGTTCTTCTAGCGAGCACCACGGAGGGATCCTCTTCCTGCTTCTTCGGTTTTTAAATTTACTGGGGCAGAAGCATGCGCAGTAGAGCAAAATAGCAGTTTTTTCCGTTAAAGTTCAACATATCGTTCTACTGTGCATGCGCAGCCGCGAGAAGACCTGAAGAAGCGGGAAGAGGATCGCTCCGTGGTGCTCGCTAGAAGAACCCCGGGCTGGTGCAGTTTTCTGCTGATAGGAGCACCTGCCCGGGTGTCAGGTAAGTAAAAGCAGTCACATGGGGGTGCCTAACTTTTGGCACCCCCAAGTAGAAAATGGTATTCCTTCTCCTTTAAATAGCAGATAACAGATACGCTCTATAGAACACCATCACATTTTACAAAGCTTATCTGTTGTGTAATCTAAGGCTTTTTCCTATGAATGGCTGCCCTCATGGCTACACTGCAGCTAACTGATATACTACTGTAACATACCTCCCAACATTTTGGAAATAGAAAGAGGGACAAAAAGATTTGCTGCACGTACCGAGGTGAAATTTTTGTTTGACCATGCCCATTTTGTGGCCACGCCCCCTAATGTTCATTTTACAAAATTTGGCAGGTTATGAAAGTTTGAACTAATTTCTGTGGTTTTAATGTGTTATTACAGTTTTGCTAATAAAGTTGAATTTCCCTTTAAGCTGCAATTCAGTTTCCCCAAGAGACCTGCTTATCTTAAATTGTTACAATTGCTTCTTTACTTATCTTAAATTGTTACAAATGTATCTCAGGGTAAGGCCACACTGGGAATTTTGGGGAGATTTGGTCGCTTGGCGACTAAACTAATCATCTTTGCGGTGACCAATCTCCCCAAACGCCTTCCCTCAATCTGCACTGGCTAAAATGAAAAAACGCCGGCGCTAATCACACGCGGTGATTCGTTTTCCGAAGTCGCCCGAAGTTTCCTCCGTGAGGCAACTTCGGGCGACTATGGAAAATGCATTGCCGCGTGTGCTTTAGCGCAGGCAACTTTTACTTATAGCCTATGGGAAAACACGCTGAGGCAGTTTGGGGAGATTGTCGCTCAGAAGACGAAGCGATTAGTCCCCAGACGACAAAATCTCCCCAAATATCTTCCTGTGAACTAACCCTTAGTATGTTATGGAATGGCTAGTTGTAATCAACTTTTCAATTGGCCTTCATTTTTTTCTTTTTTCTCATTTTTAAGTTATCTGCTTTACTCTTCTGACTCTTTCCAGCTTTCACATCTAAAAAATAAAAGCTCTGTAAGGCTACAAATGTGCTGTTATTGCTACTTTTTATTACTCATCTTTCTGTTCAGGCCTCTCCTATTTATATTCCAGTCTCTTATTCAAATCAGTGCATGGTTGCTAGGGGAATTTGGACCCTAGCAACCAGATTGCTAAAATTACAAACTGGAGAGCTGCTGAATAAAAAGCTTAATAAACCACAAATAATAAAAAATGAAAACAAATTGCAAATTGTCCTAGAATATCACTCTCTACATCATACTAAACATTAATTTAAAGGTGAACAGCCCCTTTATTATCCAAGCAATAATGTGCGAATTTGTCCTGCTTCGCCGAATAATTTGCGGTGCAAAATTTGCGAAACTCGAATGTTGACGACCACGTCAATTTTGACACAGTCGTTAAGTCAATGGGCACGAGATGGTTTTGACGTGAGCAACTTTTCCGATGCAAGTCCAAATTTTATTTTTTACGCCGGTGAATTTTCAACGCTGTTTCACGAATTTATTTGCCAGCGGTGAAACGTGCAAATTCACCTTGAATTCGCGCCTACCAAATTTATTCGCCCATCACTATATCCAAGATATTGCACTTGTAAAACAAAAGGAGGAAATAAAAAGAAAGGCGGGCATTCCCAGGAGAATTAACTAGAGCCAGTGCTGTCCAAGTTCTGAGGTACCGAGGGCCAAAATTTTACTGGCCTATGTGGAGGAGGGCCGATAATGGAAGTCAGTGTTGGCCACGCCCCTTTTAAACCACACCCACTGTAAATCACACCTACATTACCACAAGAACTTTTAAGATCATATCCACATAGTAGCACACCAAAAAACCAAATGGTTGGTGCTCACTGCAGGGAAATCACTCATATGTGAAAAATTGAAGTCATGTTAAAACATACCCTTAAATCCATATGCCTCATCCTCCCCTGTGGATAATACAACAGCCCCCCCAACGCATGATTAAACACTGTAGGGGCCCTTAACAACAATTTCCAAATGCTAATAACCCCAAGAACAAACCCCTAACAGGCTTACATTCCACAGGTAGGGTAGGGCAAACTGAGAATGGCACACACAGGGATTTTTGCACCCTAGGCAAAGGCTTCAATCAGTGAACCCCCCCCCCCACCCAGTCCTGCATTACCATTTCCCACCTTACCAGTCATATAGCCCCCTGTACCCAGGGCCGGATTTACATGGTGGGTGCCCCTAGGCCCACTGCCATTCGTCGCCCCTGTCCCCTCCCCTTTAGTGTGCAAATTTTCATCATCAATGGGGATTGGCGCATGGGAATTTAAAAAATGATTGTATCTCCAGCACATCACCAGTGTTTTTGAACCAATGTGGGTGTGGTTGGGCATCATGCCGCCCCCCTAAAATCCTGCCACCCTAGGCCCGGGCCTAGGTGGCCTTTCCACAAATCCGGGCCTGCCTGTACCTGTGCCAGCACCTATCATATTGCCTCCATTTGTACCAATACCAATGGTAGTCAATACCCCAGATTGCCTCCAGGCCACAATCCGTACCTGTGCCAGCATAAGCCAAAACATCCATCATATTTTCACCCCAATCTGTACCTAAACCAGCGGCAACCAAAATAATCCATCATATTGCCCAATTTGTCTCTGTTCCGGCAGTAGCCAAAAATCCATCATATTGCCCTCAAACATCTGTGTACCTGTGCCAGCAGCCACGATATTGCCCCATGTACCTGAGCCAACAGCAGCCAATCCCTTATATTGCCCCCAATCTGTACCTGTGCCAACATCAGCCAAAAAATACACACTATTGCCTCCATATATGTACTTGTGCCAGCAGCAGCAAAATATCCATCACATCATCTGTTTACCTGTGTAAGTAGCAGCCAAGATATTGCCCACAAATATGTACCTGTGCCAGCAGCTGCCAAAAAGGAGCCGGGGAGTGATTCTGTCTGGAACAGGGGGTTTATAAAGTTGAAAAACTATTAAAGGCCAATATGACTATGAAGATTTTCATTCATCCAGGTCATGGTACAATATATCTAGTATAGGTAAATCTAAAAACGTCTTCATTGATTACTCAGCAAGTCCAGTTGTTTTTAGATTGACCTATACTAGATATTAAAGGCAAAGCAAATCAGGGTTTAAAAAAGAAAGAAAGGAAAATCCCCGTAAAAGTGTGCCCCACCAATGATTGCACCCTAGGTGGGCACCTACTCTGCCTGCCCCTAGTTCCAGCCCTGCAGGGAAGGAAGGCAGAACAGAGCAGGAGACAAGGAAAGTTATCAGTCTAATATGTACTACATACAGTGACACAGAGCTGGTGCACCATTAGCATTTTGAATAAAGTGTGAACAGGAGAACAATGGGGGCAGTTTCAGTCTGAGTCTCAGGTAGAACAGTACAGGGTTGTAGGATGTGAACAATAGAGGTGTCACAAGTGTGAACAATACAGGGGGATCACAGGTGTGAAAAATACAGGGGATTAGAGTCTGAATTTGAGGTTTAAACAATGCAGGGTGCAGTTTATCTCTACAGTGATACCTTTTAAATTTTACATATGGTAAACAGACACAGCATCTGGGGGGCCAAAGAAGGAGGGTCGGCCTGCGGGCCGCCAGTTGGACAGCCCTGAACTAGACCATTAGTAATGTACTTTTTCAATACTTATTTTTTATTAGTCACTGGCTGAATTAAACCTTTACAGTAGACACCACTGTACCTACACAGAGAGATGTCTAAGGGCTACAGTAACACAGTGATCAAGAATGTGATTCAACCCACATTATATTTTTGGAACCATTTCCCAATTGTTTTAAAGGGATTGGTCCCCTTTAAGTTAACTTTTAGTATGATGTAACAAACTGTAATCGTTTTTTTAATTATTTGTAGTCTTTTTATTAGAAAAAAACATCACAACAAAGGCCTTACGCGTTTCGTGACATAGGGGCACTTAGTCATGTGACTTAGTGTCCCTATGGCACAATAGCGTAAGGTTTGGTTGTGATGTTTTTGTTCTAAAAAATTACTTTTACTACATCTAATTTTGGAGTGTGATCCGGTTTGTGCCAGCCCATCACTATTTATTATTTTGTATTTTTAAAGCAATATTGCACAAAGAAAATTTCCCCAGCTCTCCAGGGCCAACGGCTGCATTAAGTGCAAAATAATCGAATGAGAATCCCAGCTGATCTGTGTAGATCTGGCTCCATGTTCTTTGTTCCTGCAACTGCAGTTGGAAGCTTTAAGCCCAGTTTCCCAGCACTGAACTGCTAGAAAATCATGTAAACATTAAATAAACCCAATAGGCTGGTTTTACTTCCAATAAGGATTAATTACATCTTAGTTGGGATCAAGTACAAGCGACTGTTTTATTATTACAGAGAAATAGGAAATGTATTTAAAATTATTTCATTAAAATAGTCTATGGGAGATGGCCTTTCTGTAATTCAGAACTTTCTGGATAACAGATCCGATACCCGTATCCTGCTTTCAAAGACGTTGTGAGCATTATGTTTAGAATAGGAGGTGAGGTGTTTAGGATGTAAATACGTAAATCATTCTGGGCGCAATTGGACATAAATAGTCTAGGAGGATGTGACCAATTACAAACCTGGATGAAGTTTATCGTGAAATGCCGTCTTTAAGTCGTTATGCAACACTTTATAGTTTATATTGTGATGGAGATAAAATGAATTTGCACAAATAAACTAAGTGATTAGTGATGGGCGAATTTATTCGCCAGGCGCAAATTTGTGGCGAATTTGCTCGATTCACCGCCAGCGAATAAATTCGCGAAACGCCAGCGAAAATTCGCAGAAAAAATTCGCCGGCGTCCAAATTTTTTCGCGAAAAAACGGACGCCGGCGTCAAAAACGGGCGCCGGCGTCAAAAACGGGCACCGGCATCGAAAAAACGGGCGCCGGCGTCAAAAACGAGACGCCGGCGCCGTTTCGCAAATTTTTCGCCATTTTGCGAATTTCGCACGAAGTTCGCTAATTTTTCGGCAAAGCGAAACTGCGCAAATTCGCCCATCACTGTAAGTGATACATGTATTTCAATTATTTTGTTATATTCTTGATGTTTGCCCATTTGTTACCGGTTTGTCTTAAAACATTTGAATTTGTTTTCTGGGTTGGAGCACCATCCCAATAATTGGGGCTCCATAAATTACCCCTGTAACTGCTGTTTAGTGATGGGCAAATTTATTCGCCAGGCGCAAATTGGCGGTGAATTTGCGCGATTCGCCGCCAGCGAATAAATTGCAAAACGCCCACGAAAATTTGCGTCAAAAATGTTTTCCCGAAAAAACGGGCGCCGGCGTCAAAAACTAGATGCCGGCGCTGTTTCACTAATTTTTCGCCGTTTCGCGAATTTCGCAAATTTTTCGGCGAAGTAAAACGGCACAAATTCGCCCATCACTACTGCTGTATATTATTATGATCTATAATATGTGCTGGTTAGTGGAGTAACATACACTTGTAATGAAGGTTAGATACAGCCATGGGACCTGCTATCCAGAATGCTCGGGACCTGGGTTTTTCTGGATAAGGGATCTTTCTGTAATTTGGATCACCATACCTTAAGTCTACTAAAAAAAATATTTAAACATTAATGAACCCAATAGAAGTGTTATGCCTCCAATAAGGATTAATTGTATTTTTGGGTGGATTATATACAAGGTCATTTCTTATTATTACTAGGCAAAGTGAAATTATTTTTGAAAATGTAATTCTTTTATTAAAATGGAATCTATGAAAGATGGCTTCCTGGATAATTGGTTTCTGGATATTGGCCCGAACCTTAACCTACGCACACCCCGTTCACAACCTTTTACTACCCCACTGCTGCTTCCATGTGCACCATTTTATATGCTCACACAGGCAGTGTATATAAATGGTATATAACTGAAGGGGCGCACCAGGTTAGGGCCGGGTGAGGGCACTGCTGAACTGGGTTAGGGTCAGGTGTGTGTCCAGATTTGGGTGACCCACACATCATTATTGTATAGCATAATCTATATGGATCTAAGGGCTAATTTACTATAGAAGTGCAAAGTGCTAAGACTCAAATTGCAAATTGTCATGATTATTTACCCAGGATATAAGTATTCTAATAGACGATAATGTAATTATTGCCCCAGTTGTAAATCACACGCAAGTTGAGGTTATGTCAACATGGATGTCACTGACACCTTGTGGTTGTTCACTTGTTACCACATAAAAAGCAGGAAGTGTGTGTTCTTGCTGTAGGAAATTGTATAAACCATTTGGGGTGGTTTGTGCCACATATTTGGGTAATTCCTATGCGTATTGGGTGTCAAACTATTCAGAAGACTGCTGGTATTGATAATTAGGGTGTTTTATCTCTGTACCTAATAACATAATGGAGACAGGATGCTGTAAATTGCAGGATTTGAGCTGATATTTAGAAATTTCATTAAAAAAATAATTTGAACATAATATTGCAGTTAGGTAGTTTGGAGTAAAAAGACATATTTAGCCAATTTGTATTTGTCAGACTGTGTTCTTTCCAAAAATATACGGGAGTCAACTTCAAATATTTACATTTTGGGGGTTACATGCCACAGCTTACTGTTTGGATTGCAAAGTTAAAAAATATGCTTATTTCTGTTGCAGTACTTTGAAAATGTGGTAATTTGTTACTGTATTGTAAAAACTGTATTGTTTTTTTTGTAACATTGCACAGCCAGATTTCAGACAGATTAAATATAATATCAATGTTTATTACTACACATTCTGAAAATCTGTATAATAACAGCTTATTCATCAAACCTACAGATTACACAATATTAATAACAGACCATAAGACTGAAATATGGGCTACAAGATTCAAAGCACTGATGGAAAAGTTGTCTGCCAGAGACTAAAGGGTTAAAGATAAAGCACTGAAGGCATAAAATGCCGTCTTCTAGGTATGACTTATGGAGTGCAAAATGTTGTAGTCGATGAAATGTCTAAGGGGAGTAAATGACATTAATTTACAACAAAAAAAACACACACACACTTTATTAATAAACAAAATTCCTGCTGTAAAATATAAGGATATTATAACTCACACAGGAGTCCTAGGACTATAAATTCTACTGTCATCATATTTAGAAATATATTTCGGTGAGTGATGTAACAGTAATTACATCACTTGGCACTGATTATAACTGATGACATCACTAAGCAACATTTATATATATATATATATATATATATATATATATATATATACATATAAAAATAATTTAGTGGAGAATACATTTATCAGGCATCAAAAGACAGCATTTAACAGTGAAATTTAGCCAGCTTATGACTGGCAGCAGTAAGCCGCTCGATCTGGTTGCTGAGATTGTCCCTCACTCGGGTGATATCAGTTTTCTCAGCAAGGAGTGTGTTCAGTTTCTCCCTTTCTTGGATCAGTTGCATCATTTGATTCTGTAACTTCTCTGAAAATTCGTGGAGAATGTAATATTGGATGATCATCGGAATTTGGTTGGATAAACGCTCTGTTAAACTCTAAAAAAAAAAAAGTAAAATATTTCATAGTCACCTTCAACATTTTAATTTGTAGAGAAGTGTTAACAAGTCCACATACAGCCAGTGCTATTCTATGAATCTGAAACCATCTAATATAAAGGAGCACCTGTAGGTGGATCACACTCAAGGCAAAGCTGGAACTGTAGGAAGTTGTCCCATAGATGAAGTTTACTGACAATTAAATGACCAATAATAATTACTAATCATCTTCCCAAATTAAATGACCAATACTGTGCACAGAATATCGCTACTCCATATATATATCCATTGACACTCACAACACGGGAAGAGGCCACACTGCTTGTCTAATAGGACTTACTCTCCATGAACATCGATGAAAGCTTTTGACCTCTAGATGATGCTCTTCTAGCTTGTAGTTCTAATGAAGGCCAATGTGCATAGAAGGACATTTCCGAAGAAATCAACAGCTTGCCCCAACCTTACTTATCATCTTCCTCTATAATGAACCCATCACAAGAAGGTAGAAGAGAGTGAGCTGATGTGGCTGAGGATCATGACTTTCTCATTAACCACAGAGACAGAGACCCTAAAGCTTTGGCAGGACAAGTAGTTATTGTAATGAGCACAGTTCTGCCAGAATATCCAACCTACCATAAAACTATAGCATAAGTTTCCGTATAGTTGAGAATAGTTCAGCCAGAACCACCTCATGTGTTTACCTATCACCTGTAAAGAGCAATAAAAATCTATGATAGTGTAGGTATCCCCCTGTACTAAGCATGATGGTATAAGGACCTTTTGAATTACTGAGCTTTACACTGCACTTGATTGGCCAAAATGCAAATCAGGTTTCACAGCACGTGGCTTACTGGTCAATGCGAAACTGGTGCTAAAGTGGTGTAACTAGTGGAAACCAGGCCTGGGTGCATGCAAAGACTTCCCTGCTGTGTCACCCATGATAAGCCTTGTCATTGCGACTCTGGTGGACCCAAAGGGGGTCTGGGCCCAGACCACCTGCACCCTCAGTAGTTACGCCATTGGTCAGCTATACCCGAAATCAGCTTGTATGGGGCAAGGAGAGCTAAAGCTTAACAAAGAAATAGGGCAGAAATGCTCTGTACCAGTCCCAAGGGAACCACAGCCCTTTAGCACGGAAACTCTGTGCCTCCAAATAAATACCCCAGTAGCTACCCATCTTCTTTTTCTGCTGATTTACGGTTCCATGCTGCTGTCACTTACCTGAGATTAGGGATCAGCTCACAATATACTGCATAAACACTTCTAGCTATATTGCTTTTAATGGCTTGGTTTTCCTTTAAAACCTTTCCACTTTAAAGTCCAAGCTGTAGGATAACAGCCATTGAAATATCAGTACCAATCCCAAATTACACAAAGTTAATCGATGTGGAAGGAAGGAATTTTGGCTCTGGTGTGGCTGGGCAGACTCACCTTAAAGTAGGCCTGTACATGATAGTGCATTTCATCACATGAGATCTGCATTGGGGTGGGTGCAGGTGTTTGGATGGAAAGAAAGGTAGGATTTGTTGGTTTTGCATCTGCATTTCGGACTTCGTTGAGTCGTCTGCTGTAGAGTCTGTCTTGGCAATAAATTATTTTTTCCATTTTAAACTGAGTTCGAATTGTTCTTTCGGCCTCCCACACTTGTTTATGGCAGATATCCTCAATTCTAACCTTGAGATACAAAAACAATCCAATAAGCACAATATAGTGGCAGAAGCAATATACAGCTTTGTTTGCAGATAGGGTTGCCACCCGGACGGTATTTTACAGGCCTCGCCTGTAAAAAACCTGCCAAGGCCGGTGCCTGTATTACAAATTTACCGGCAATGTAGCTGCCGGTAAATTTGTAATACGCTTAAAAAGACTCCTCGGCCTGCCCCCAATCCCCTGGAACTTAACTTTTCATACAGCATGGACCCCAAAAATAATGTGTACAGTCTGATCTTTTCCAATTGGGTACTAAGGCTAACAGGCAGGCAAAACTGCACAGCTTGTTGGATATTAAATAAGCAAGGGGTAGGATTAGCCATATTGCGTGGAGATTGGGTAGATACAGCGCCGGATTTCAATGACGGGCGCCCCTAGGCCGCGCGGTCCTATCGCTCACCTCCCTTTCCCAGCGCGCCGGCGAAAAAACGCCGATGCAGCTGCTGAAATTGAATGGGGACGCACACGTCCCCATAATGCGGCTGGGCGGCATGCCGCCCCTATTTTTTTGCCGCCCTAGGCCCGGGCCTATGCGCAAATCCGGGCCTGGGTAGATAGCAGAGTTCCTGGTCCCGCCCCATAGCTCCTGCATGTGCACTAACAAATACAGGCAGTGGTTTAGCTGTGGGCGTCTGTTACGGACGGCTCATTTACATTTCTAAAGCCAGGGACCTATTTACATATAAAAGATGGTGAGAATGAAAATCGCTGGCGGGATGGCACTCGGAGCACTTTGTTTTCCTAATTCACCCCAAATTCACCTCATCAGGAAACTTCGGGCAACTTTGGAAAACAAAGCGATCTGAGTGCCATCCAAGAAGAGGAGATTTGTCGCCAGGCCACTAATCATCTTCCAAAATCTGCCCGTGTGTCTCTGCCCTTAGCCGCAAACCAATACATATAAACAGCTTAAGCTCAACCTAAAGCCCCTTTATGGCAGGAAGAGTTGCCTTTTCTCCTTTTCCTAGAAATAAAGATTTCAAGTGCTGTTCTTAGATCTACCAGGCAGCTGTTATCTTGTGTTAGGGAGCTGCTATCTGGTTACCTTCCCATTGTTCTGTTGTTAGGCTGCTGGGGGGGAGGGGGGTGATAACACTCCAACTTGCAGTACAGCAGAAAAGAGTGACTGAAGTTTATCAGAGCACAAGTCACATGGCTGGGGGCAGATGGGAAACTGACAATATGTCTAGCCCCATGTCAGATTTCAAAATTATAAAAAAATCTGTTTGCTCTTTTGAGAAAAGGATTTCAGTGCAGAATTCTCCTGGAGCTGCAGTATTAACTGATGTGTGGCTCATTTATAAACTTTGTGCAGGGCAGATTGGTTCTCACAGTGAATGCAAATTATTATATCTATAAAGCTGAATAAAAGTGTGCAAACAGAATTGCTATTTTTTTTTCTCACTGTGAATGTCTATAAGAACTTTTTAAATATGGCACAAATCGCAAAGTGCAAATATTTATGTGTGCACTCTGCGTTTGAACTATGCCACAACTTTGGTGGTGAAGAAAATATTTGCAAAATAGTTTTGCAAATTGCGAATTTCAGTTATCGTCAACGCTATTTTCGCGCACAACAATTTGCAAGCCATTTGCGAAAATGTATTTCTGAAAAAAGGGCACAGCAATGAAATATTTTAGCGTTCAGAAAATAGAATGGGCAGTACAACCATTTGCAAATAAATATGCGCGGCCAGAACTTTTATAAATGACCCCCAGTATCCCTTTAAGCTCTGCCATATTTCATAGAAGTTTGGCAATTGGGATCTCCACCAGCTTTCTCATACTTCTTCCCCCACAGCAGCTTGAGATTCTTTCTCCATTGATAAAGCCCGTGATTGAGATACATAATATATACACACAGGTATGGGAGCTGTTTTCCAGAATGCTTGGGGTTTTCCGGATAACAGTTCTTTCTGTAATTTAGATCTTGTACCTTAAGTCTACTAAAAAAATCATGTAAACATTAAATAAACCCAATAGGCTGGTTTTGCTTCCAATAAGGATTAATTATATCTTAGTTGGGATCAAGTACAAGCTACTGTTTTATTATTACAGAGAAAAAGGAAATCATTTTTAAACATTTGAATTGTTTAGATAAAATGGAGGCTATGGGAGATGGCCTTCCCGTAATTCAGAGCTTTCTAGATTATGAGTTTCCGGTTAACGGATCCCATTCCTGTTCATTACCTTTTAAATGTCAATACCCATTATGCATTTTTTCGTGCACATTTGATGATTTGCTGGAAGTATTGCAGGAAATAAGGGTGGGTGCTACTTGTGTCTACCATCAATCCTAGTTTTGCCCTGTTATCACTTTATAATCAATACAGTTATTCCTACCTTTGCACCTCTGTACAGGTTGGGAAATGGCAAAAAATGCTTCATTGCAATCTGATTGAAATGCGCCTTGACAATTTCTAGAGAGTAAAAGAAAGAATTAGAATGTGCAAGAATCCAATATAAATATAGTAGAACCCCCATTTTACATTTTTTATGGGGACCAGGAAATAAAAAGCTGGAAGAGGATCTCTCCGTGGTGCTCACTGGTATATCCCCGGGCCAGTGCATTTTTCTGCTGATAGGAGCACCGGTCCGGGGTTTCAGGTAAGTAAATACAATCACTTGGGGGTGCCTAACATTTGGCAACCCAAGTGTGAAACGACTTTCCTTCTCCTTTTAGCATTGCAGTGTTAATGTTACACTATGGGGGGCATGTGCATGTGCATTAACAGTGATGGCAATATCACACAACGCCCTCTGTTGGTTATACGAAAGATTAACAGTGATGGCAATATCACAAAGCACCCTCTGGACATGGTAGTGGGACAGTGGGACAATGCACACAGTAATCCGTTTGGCAATTCCCAGTCACCATCAACTTTGCAAAGAAGTCCGGTTGATCGCTGGGGGGGTCGCTTTGGCGGAATGTGCGCTGCTGGGAGACAGGGCTGTAGTTGTGTCTAGGCTTATACTCGAGTCAATACGTTTTCCCAGATTTCGTAGGTAAAATTAGGTACCTCGGCTTATACTCGGGTCGGCTTATACTCGAGTATATACGGTACATCTGGTTAGTGCTCTTTATTTCACAAATAATAATATTCATAGAGGAAAAAAGCAGTTTTTGGCAACATCAGGACAAAATTTAGATGTAAAATCCGAGAAAACATTACTTAAAATCAGGTAAATTCACCCAATGAAATGCATTATAAATTGGTGGGACCACAAATAAAAAATGTAAAATGCAGGAAAACTTAAAACCAGGGGACTGGAAATTGAGGTTTCACTGTATACAACATAACATTATGTCCTCTGATGGGAGTAAAAAATAAAAGTGTTTAATGTTCAGAAAGTTGGGTATATCAAATATGAAGTTTCCACTATCAACTTTGCCTATTGCTCTTTGAGGTCTCAGTCACCCCAATTTGATCCCTGTAAAGACAGTTGATATTTTCCCCATCACATTACAGGGGTGAATACATACAAAATCCATGTTTCCGTATATAATTTACAACAAGTCAATATCTGTAACATAATCTGTAACCATTTAATTTGGTGACATATCCTTACCAGTGACCTCTTTCAGCTTCTCCATAGCCGGCTCCTCAAGGCTACGGATTTGCCCTCTTGCAATATTCTCAAACACTTTGAAGCTGATGAATCCAGGAAGCTCCCGACCGCGATATTTATTCTCAAACTCGGAAATGTCATCCTTTGATTTGTCTTGAACTGAAATGATAAGAATTAGGTCTTATAAGGTCTTTGCAAAATTATAGAGTGAGATTGTGACAAGTTTGGGTCTCTGGAGACTGTGACCTATGGCCATCCAGCTCTTCTTGAACAAATCCATGCAGATGAAGGAAACATCTTTACCTAGACAAACTGTATGTTACTACTCAATGGGATAGACCCTTCCCCTGCTCCCATCAGAAGGAACCTCCCCAATCTTTAAAGAATTCCCCTTCCCATGCAAATACAGATATGTTTTCCAGCAAGCTCTGAATTATGGAAAGGCTGTCTCTCATAGACTCAATTTTATCCAAATAAACCAAATTCTTAAAAATGAAGAAATTAAAAAAAACGGTGCCTTGTACTTGATCCCAACTAAGATATAATTAATCCTTGTTGCCTGTTGGGTTTATTTTAATGGGTAGTTCACCTTTAACTTAACTTTTATTGTTCTAGAATGGTCAATTGGTTTTCATGATTTATTTTTTTAAGTTTTTAATTTTTTGCCTTCTTCTTCTGACTCTTTCCATCTTTCAAATGGGGGTCACTGACCCCATCTAAAAAACAAATGCTCTATAAGGCTACACATTTATTGTTATGGCTGCTTGTCATTACTGATGTTTCTATTCAGGCCTCTCCTATTCATATTCCAGTCTTTTTTAAAATCAATGCATGGTTGCTAGGTTAATTTGGACCCTAGCAACCAGATTGCTGAAACTGCAAGTTGGAGAGCTGCTGAATAAAACACTAAATAACTAAAATAATAAAAAATTATAAACCAACTTTAAATTGTTTCAGAATATCACCCTCTACATTAAACTAAACATTTACTCGATTTACACAAAGATGAACAATCCCATTAATTTTTACATGCTTTTTTAGTAGACTTAATGTATGACGTTCCAAATTACAGAAAGATTGGTTATCTGGAAAACTCCAGGTCCTGAGCATTCTGGATAACAGGTCCTATAACTGTATTTATTATATACAGGTATGGGATCCTTTATTCAGAAACCCGTTATCCAGAAAGCTCTGAATTACGGAAAGGCAGTCTCCCATAGACTCCATTATAATCAAATAATCCAACTTCTAAAAAAATGATTTGCTTTTTCTCAGTAATAATAAAACAGTCGCTTATACTTGATCCCAACTAAGATATACTTAATCCTTATTGGAAGCAAAACCAGCCTATTGGGTTTATTTAATGTTTATATGATTTTCTAGTAGACTTAAGGTATGAAGATCCAAATTACGGAAAGATCCGTTATCTGGAAAGCCCCATATCCCGAACATTGTGGATAACAGGTCCAATACCTGTATCACAGTATTGGGGTCCTTGACTGGAAGCTTACCCAGATTTTGAAAGCATCAATCGTCTTCTCAGTCAGTTCCCCCCTGAGCCTCCAGCAACACTAGAAACTACATAATCTACAGTTATGATACATTATGATACTGTGTGTTGCACCTGTTAAAGAACAACTGGCTGTTGTATCGTATTGAAACTTCGGCACTGTGAGTATCATAGTCTTCACTTTATTTACGGGTGTTTGTGGTTTAAAGGAGAACTAAAGCTTAACTAAAGAAGTAGGTAGAAATGTTGTACATTATGTGTACCAGCCCAAGGCAACCACAGCCCTTTAGCAGTAAGATCTGTGTCTCCAAAGATGCCCCAGTAGCTCCCCATCTTCTTTTCTGCTGATTCACTGCACATGCTCTGTGCTGCTGTCACTTACTGAGCTTAGGGAGCCACTCACAATATACAGTACACATAGAATAGAAATGTCACAATATAAAGATTAGTAATTAATACAGATAATTAATACAGATAATTACTACATGGCAGCACAGAAACCAGTGCAATTAGCATCAGCATTTAATAATCTGCAAACCTGTAGCATCAGCTTATATTACAGGGGAAGCTCATTTTCTGCTGGATAATTAGTGACGAGCCCTAAGCTTAGCTTCTCAACAGCCAATCAGAGCCCACTGAGCATGTGAGTGTCACAGACACTTTCCAAGATGGTGACCCCCTGTGACAAGTTTGAAGTCCTGGATCATTGCTGCTATTGACAAGCTGAATCTTAAGGCTGGTGCAATAAAAGTTCACTATATAAAATATGGTATTTTTAGCCGTATTCATTTTAAGGGGTTTAGTTCTCCATGATTCATGATTTCTATGGTGCTTTTTATTATTAAATTATTTAAGCTGAACAACTACGTCAAAGTCATCCCATATCTGGCCAGTCCTACACTCAACTTGTATCTGATTCATTAAGAATTCTATTGCTTCATTAGAATTCTTAATGAATCAGATGCAATTTGAGTGTAGGACTGGCCAGATATGGGATGACTTTGACGTAGTTGGCCAGCTTAAATATATTGCAATATATGGACAAACAATCCCTGTTTTGTTTAAAGGGTAAGGCATTTTTCAGTAGCAGTATGCACAAAATGTCTCAATGTCTTAAATATATTGATAATGTATTTGTCTATATGTATTTTGTGGTCACAGCCTCATTGTGCCCCAGCCTAATGGTTTTAAAAATGAGTGGTGAGCACAATTTTTCCTTGTTTGTTATCACTAAATTACACTGTGTACATTGCACATAATTCATTCTACATTATTTGGTGTGTAGGCAGCCATCTTTGATCAGAAACAGCCAGTACTCCACAAAGGAACTGCTTTCAGATAAGCTATTGTTTCTCCTACTCACTATAACTGGAGGAGTGGAGATCAGGCTTGGGTGTTTTACTATTGAGAGCTATTCTATTTATTTTTAGCAATGCAGGTGTCAGGGAACTGTTGTCTGGTTACATTCACATTGTTCTGTTGTTAGTCTGCTGGGGCATAAGGAAGGTATGGATGCACCGAATCCAGGATCCGGTTTGGGATTCAGCCTTTTTTAGCAGGATTCGGATTCGGCCGAATCCTTCTGCCCAGCCAAACTGAATCCGAATCCTAATTTGCATATACAAATTAAGGGCGGGGGGGAAATCGTGTGACTTTTTTTCATAAAACAAGGAAGTAAAAAATGTTTTCCCCTTCCCACCTCTAATTTGCATATGCAAATTCGGATTCGGTTCGGCATTCGGCCGAATCTTTCGCAAAGGATTCGGGGGTTCGGCCGAATCCAAAATGGTGGATTCGGTGCATCCCTAAAGGAAGGGGGTGATATTATTCAAACTTGCAGTACAGCAGTAAGGAGTGACTGAAGTTTATGAGTGCACAAGCCACATGACTGAGGGCACCTAGGAAACTGAGAAAATGTCTAGCCCCATGTCAGATTTCAAAATGAAATATAAACGCATCAGCAGTATTAACTAATACATCCAATAACAAAATCCCTTTAGTTGCTTACCACACTACAGGAAATGTTATGCTGTTCAAACAATAACAGATTTTTTACTTTATTATTGAGTTTTCCAGAATTGCTCCAACCCATCTTTATAGTTTCTACATTGTATCTATTGTACGAACTCCGGGGCACTGATATTTATGAATGTCCCAGGTTAACTGTTCGGTTAAAAATCAAATGTGCACCTGTATTTGGGGTCAGAGCTATACTTACAGCTCTTGGATTGTTTCTGGATAGAAGATTCCCAGAAGTAGAAATGTTTTCGGATCACAGTGAACAGTTTCAATGAACCATTAGTCATCTCTTCGTCTCCTTGAGTTGCATTTATGATTGCACCTGCAAACCTTGTGATTTTCTAATAAAAAAAAACAGAAAACAGAGTATTCAATTAATTGAAAAACATCTTTGGCACCCTACAGCTGAAATAACCTGCAATAGATAAATAAATATTACATCAATTCATATGGCGCACCAGTTTCTTTGTAAGGCAGAACATATAGAGGTTCTTCCCGAGAGCATGTGCAGTTTTCCTTGCACTGAGCTAATAAATCATATAAGGCTCTGTTGCAGACATTATGTAGAATATATACTGTATCTTCCAGGTGTCTGATCACAGCTTTCTTTCATTTACCTTGTGTCTATAATGTTGTCCTGAGTGTAAAACCCGGTTTAGGCAAAGAGGAAAAGAAAGTTTCCTTTAAATAGAAATAGACACACAGCCTGATGCGTTTCATGGTCTCTTAGTCCTCTCAACCTATGACTATTCCACTTACTGTATAAAAACAATTGTCTATTTTTTACATGTCTAGTTTAGAGACATCTCTTTAAATGCCAACCTAATATAAATGCTGATAAAGCCTATGTGAGAGAGATCCCTGATTTTCCCTTTCCCCATAGTGATCTTTACATCATACTCTGGTCATTGATCAATGTTCAAGGTAATAACCTACCAATATGCATTAGACTTACATCTATAAGAAACCTCAGCTTCTCTGTTTCCGAGTCAGGGACGCTGGTGCCCAGGTTTCTCAGTTTTTCCTCCGCTTCATTGAGTTTTTTTCTGATTTGGGTATCCAGTGCTGGCAGAGTTTTCTGTGTGATAAAACAAAAAGCAATATCAGAGGTACACTGGCTGGACTAGACTCTGCATTAAGTACTGATATAAACAGTACAAATACGAATGTATTTGAAAAAGGAGAAGAATAGAGAAAAGACTTTGATAAACGTGCCCCCCAAAGACCAACACTGTGAGTTTTTTCTTCATAAATTTGCCCCTTAATACCATTACTGAACAACTTGCGGCATTCAGATAGGCTCTATATAGATGTAGCAATAGATATAACCATGTATGGGGAATAGATAGGCTCTTTATAGATGTATCAATAGATATAGCCATGTATGGGGAGTAGATAGAGTCTATATAGATATAGCAATAGATATAACCATGTATGGGGAGTAGATAGAGTCTATATAGATGTAGCAATAGATATAACCATGTATGGGGAGTAGATAGAGTCTATATAGATATAGCAATAGATATAGCCATGTATGGGGAGTAGATAGAGTCTATATAGATATAGCAATAGATATAGCCATGTATGGGGAATAGATAGAGTCTATATAGATGTAGCAATAGATAGAAACATGTATGGGGAGTAGATAGAGTCTACATAGATATAGCAATAGATATAACCATGTATGGGGAGTAGATAGTCTCTATAGAGAAGTATCAATACATTTGGCCATGTATGGGGAATAGACAAGCTCTATACTGAAGGAGCAGTAGGTATAGCCATGTATGGGGCATAGATGGGCTATATATAGAAGTAGATATAGCCATGTATGGGGGGGTAGATGAGCTCTATATAGAAGCTGCAATATCTGTAGCCATGCATGCAGCATATATAAAGTTTATGTATAAGTAGCACTAGATATGACCAAGTGTGGGGAGTAGGCTCTATGTAGAAGTTGCAGTAGTTATACTTATGTATGGGAGGTAGATAGGCTTTATGAAGAAGCAGTATTAGCTGCTGCCATCTAGTGGGTGCAATTTGTTCTCTAACCAGTTATGAGAAATACTATTAGAGTAAATCCAGTACATTGATTAGGTTCGTAAACTTACAACAATATGATCTACAAGCTCGTTGGTGAGCTTCTCTGCCAAGCAAGCAATTGTAGCATTCCCTTCCTCCAGAAGAACGCTAAAAGAAAAAAAGTCTGATATTTATTGCCAGATCTGAGGAATGATCTCTGACCCAGCAGGGAGTCTGAAATGCAGGACTCACACTTACAAAAGTGGAGTGAATCAGATCTATGCACCAGATAATTTATTTCTCTATTAAGTTCTGCAAGGTATACAGTACATCTACCAGTCACTATGTACTTTGTAATTCCTCTGAGGTGGAGCCCCCCATGTTAGTCTGCAGGAGGGACCCCCAAACTCAAGTTATGCCTTGTGACTGCTCGATGGCAATACACTTTTATCAGCTAAATTGAGGTCAGTAAAGTCACAATCATTTTACTTTGTTGCTTGCTAATGGCAATATTAAGGGGCTGATTCACTAAGGGTCGAATATCGAGGGTTAGACTAGGAATTGAAATCCTTCGACTTCGAATATCGAAGTCGAAGGATTTAGCGCAAATACTGCGATCGTACGATTGAAGGATTATTCCTTCGATCGAATGATTAAATCCTTCGATTCGAATGATTCAAAGGATTTTAATCCAACGATCGAAGGAATAGGAAAGCCTATGGGGACCCTCCCCATAGACTAACATTGACTTCGGTAGCTTTTAGCTGCCGGACTAGGGGGTCGAAGTTTTTTTTAAAGAGACAGTACTTCGACTATCGAATGGTCGAATAGTCAAACGATTTTTAGTTCGAATCCTTCGATTTGAAGTCGTAGTCGAAGGTCGAAGTAGCCCATTCGATGGTCGAAGTAGCCCAAAAAATACTTCGAAATTCAAAGTTTTTTTACTTCGAATCCTTCACTCGAATTTAGTGAATCGGCCCCTAAGGGTTTAATGCATAAATACACAGCCAGTCTTGCCTAAAACTCAATACTTATCAGAATGTCTAGTTACAGCCTTGTCTATGACCATCCAAAGCCTTTCTCTAGTGCAGTGTGATCCAGCTGTTTCCATAAAGTGAGCCGGTTATCTAATATACCGTATGGTCGGGAGCCAAATGATAAACGTATTAGATGTAAGAAGTCTTAGATGCCCTTGTGATGGTTCAGGCTATAAAATTTCACTTTACCTGAAGTGTTCGTGCTCTTTAAAAAAATTCTGTTCGTTATCCAAAGCTTCCTTCAGCGAAAGGTTCTCCTGTATCTCCAGCTGCCCGCGGCATTTCACAATCATGTAGCCTTTTTGGAGGGAGTAAACAAGATTTCGGACAACGCTGACAACATCTGACTCTGCTCCTCTGTCAACCAAGTCTGGCTTTGTTAAAATCCCTGTCAACAGAACGAAAATTGAAAATCACACAGCAAAATCAAAATGACACATGTTGCTGGGTGTTCTGTATCAATAACACTGATGCCTTCATCCAAGGGTCCCTAAAAGCTCTGCTCGCTAGTATGAAATCGACACACAGACCAAGTTGTCATTTAGTACTTACCTGGTCCCCACAACCACTCTGCACACAAAGTGTTTTAAAAAACTTCACAAAAAAATTCTACACAGTTGCATTCATGCCCTACTATACCTGCTCTTCCTTCACCACTGTTACTATAGGCACCATCTCTCCCTACTATACCTGCTATCCCACAGTCACATTCCCTTCCCAGAGACTATTATCCCACTGTTACTATAGGCACATCTCTCCCTACTATACCTGCTATCCCACAGTCACACTCCCTTCCCAGAGACTATTATCCACTGTTACTATAGACACCATCTCTCCCTACTATACCTGCTATCCCACAGTCACACTCCCTTCCCAGAGACTATTATCCACTGTTACTATAGGCACCATCTCCCCCTACTATACCTGCTATCCCACAGTCACACTCCCTTCCCAGAGACTATTATCCACTGTTACTATAGGCACCATCTCCCCCTACTATACCTGCTATCCCACAGTCACACTCCCTTCCCAGAGACTATTATCCACTGTTACTATAGGCACCATCTCTCCCTACTATACCTGCTATCCCACAGTCACACTCCCTTCCCAGAGACTATTATCCACTGTTACTATAGGCACCATCTCTCCCTACTATACCTGCTATCCCACAGTCACACTCCCTTCCCAGAGACTATTATCCACTGTTACTATAGGCACCATCTCTCCCTACTATACCTGCTATCCCACAGTCACACTCCCTTCCCAGAGACTATTATCCACTGTTACTATAGGCACCATCTCTCCCTACTATACCTGCTATCCCACAGTCACACTCCCTTCCCAGAGACTATTATCCACTGTTACTATAGGCACCATCTCTCCCTACTATACCTGCTATCCCACAGTCACACTCCCTTCCCAGAGACTATTATACACTGTTACTATAGACACCATCTCTCCCTACTATACCTGCTATCCCACAGTCACACTCCCTTCCCAGAGACTATTATCCACTGTTACTATAGGCACCATCCCTCCCTACTATACCTGCTATCCCACAGTCACACTCCCTTCCCAGAGACTATTATCCACTGTTACTATAGACACCATCTCTCCCTACTATACCTGCTATCCAACAGTCTCACTCCCTTCCCAGAGATTATTATCCACTGTTACTATAGACACCATCTCTCCCTACTATACCTGCTATCCCACAGTCACACTCCCTTCCCAGAGATTATTATCCACTGTTACTATAGACACCATCTCTCCCTACTATACCTGCTATTCCACAGTCACACTCCCTTCCCAGAGACTATTATCCACTGTTACTATAGACACCATCTCTCCCTACTATACCTGCTATCCCACAGTCACACTCCCTTCCCAGAGACTACTATCCACTGTTACTATAGACACCACCTCTCCCTACTATACCTGCTATCCCACAGTCACACTCCCTTCCCAGAGACTATTACCCACTGTTACTATAGACACCATCTCTCCCTACTATACCTGCTATCCCACAGTCACACTCCCTTCCCAGAGATTATTATCCACTGTTACTATAGACACCATCTCTCCCTACTATACCTGCTATTCCACAGTCACACTCCCTTCCCAGAGACTATTATCCACTGTTACTATAGACACCATCTCTCCCTACTATACCTGCTATTCCACAGTCACACTCCCTTCCCAGAGACTATTATCCACTGTTACTATAGACACCACCTCTCCCTACTATACCTGCTATCACACAGTCACACTCGCTTCCCAGAGACTATTACCCACTGTTACTATAGACACCATCTCTCCCTATTATACCTGCTATCCCACAGTCACAGTCCCTTCCCAGAGACTATTATCCACTGTTACTATAGACACCACCTCTCCCTACTATACCTGCTATCCCACAGTCACACTCCCTTCCCAGAGACTATTACCCACTGTTACTATAGACACCATCTCTCCCTATTATACCTGCTATCCCACAGTCACACTCCCTTCCCAGAGACTATTATCCACTGTTACTATAGACACCATCTCTCCCTACTATACCTGCTATCCCACAGTCACACTCCCTTCCCAGAGACTATTATTCCACTGTTACTATAGGCACTATCTCTCCCTACTATACCTGCTATCCCACAGTCACACTCCCTTCCCAGAGACTATTATACACTGTTACTATAGACACCATCTCTCCCTACTATACCTGCTATCCCACAGTCACACTCCCTTCCCAGAGACTATTATCCACTGTTACTATAGACACCATCTCTCCCTACTATACCTGCTATCCCATATTCACACTCCCTTCCCAGAGACTATTATCCCACTGTTACTATAGGCACTATCTCTCCCTACTATACCTGCTATCCCATATTCACACTCCCTTCCCAGAGACTATTATCCCACTGTTACTATAGACACCATCTCTCCCTACTATACCTGCTATCCCACAGTCACACTCCCTTCCCAGAGACTATTATCCACTGTTACTATAGACACCATCTCTCCCTACTATACCTGCTATCCCACAGTCACACTCCCTTCCCAGAGATTATTATCCACTGTTACTATAGACACCATCTCTCCCTACTATACCTGCTATCCCACAGTCACACTCCCTTCCCAGAGATTATTATCCACTGTTACTATAGACACCATCTCTCCCTACTATACCTGCTATTCCACAGTCACACTCCCTTCCCAGAGACTATTATCCACTGTTACTATAGACACCATCTCTCCCTACTATACCTGCTATCCCATATTCACACTCCCTTCCCAAAGACTATTATCCCACTGTTACTATAGGCACTATCTCTCCCTACTATACCTGCTATCCCATATTCACACTCCCTTCCCAGAGACTATTATCCCACTGTTACTATAGACACCATCTCTCCCTACTATACCTGCTATCCCACAGTCACACTCCCTTCCCAGAGACTATTATCCACTGTTACTATAGACACCATCTCTCCCTACTATACCTGCTATCCCACAGTCACACTCCCTTCCCAGAGATTATTATCCACTGTTACTATAGACACCATCTCTCCCTACTATACCTGCTATCCCACAGTCACACTCCCTTCCCAGAGATTATTATCCACTGTTACTATAGACACCATCTCTCCCTACTATACCTGCTATCCCACAGTCACACTCCCTTCCCAGAGACTATTACCCACTGTTACTATAGACACCATCTCTCCCTATTATACCTGCTATCCCACAGTCACACTCCCTTCCCAGAGACTATTATCCACTGTTACTATAGACACCATCTCTCCCTACTATACCTGCTATCCCACAGTCACACTCCCTTCCCAGAGACTATTATTCCACTGTTACTATAGGCAGTATCTCTCCCTACTATACCTGCTATCCCACAGTCACACTCCCTTCCCAGAGACTATTATCCACTGTTACTATAGACACCATCTCTCCCTACTATACCTGCTATCCCACAGTCACACTCCCTTCCCAGAGACTATTATCCACTGTTACTATAGACACCATCTCTCCCTACTATACCTGCTATCCCATATTCACACTCCCTTCCCAGAGACTATTATCCCACTGTTACTATAGGCACTATCTCTCCCTACTATACCTGCTATCCCATATTCACACTCCCTTCCCAGAGACTATTATCCCACTGTTACTATAGGCACTATCTCTCCCTACTATACCTGCTATCCCACAGTCACACTCCCTTCCCAGAGACTATTATCCACTGTTACTATAGACACCATCTCTCCCTACTATACCTGCTATCCCACAGTCACACTCCCTTCCCAGAGATTATTATCCACTGTTACTATAGACACCATCTCTCCCTACTATACCTGCTATCCCACAGTCACACTCCCTTCCCAGAGATTATTATCCACTGTTACTATAGGCACCATCTCTCCCTACTATACCTGCTATCCCACAGTCACACTCCCTTCCTAGAGACTATTATCATTTTGTCAAGATAATATGAATATGTTCAAAATAACGCTCAATAAATGGCTTTTGGGGAGGAGTGTTGGGCAGAGTGTTGGTGGGTTGTTTCTTAGTGAGTCTTGGTGGGGTTTTTTTTTTTTCTTTTTTTTTTTGTTGTTGTGTGCAAACGAGTTTTTTATAAGGGAAGTTTTATGTTACTGGTCCTTTAAGCAGGACAGTGTCTGTGCCTTATTATTGAGACTTACGATAACAGTTCTTTCTATGCACTCCTTTAAGTAAATAGTACAAAAAGTAAATGCCTGCCACTACTCCCGTTGACTTGAATGGATTTAGCACTTAAAAAGAGCTCACGCTTGTCCCATTCAAGATATTGGGTCAAATGTAGATCAGTAAATGTTCAGCTTCAAAACCTACAATTGACCATATGAGGAGCCCTGGTGGTGCATTTGGTTATCGACCCCATTGAAATTTTACCACTTACCTAAAGTCCTTTCCCCATTAGGATCCACCTCCCGGGCCATTTCCAGGGCCTCAGTTGTTGCTATATCCACATTACTGGGAACCACAACCAGATTAATGGTCTCCTGCCTCTGGATGTATTTTCTGATCATTTTCTTGATCTATGAAACATTTGTACCCTAGTAAGTTATTGATATTTTTCAAGTGGTCATATTCCCTCAACCCATTCACTTGTTTCATACCCATCGACAAACCGATTCTTCTTCAGGTGACAAATCTCCCCGAACTGCCTCCCCACCGGCTAGAATCGTAATCGCAGGCAGGATGGCCCTCGGATCGCTTCATTTTCCGAAGTCGCATGAAGTTGCCTCAAGAGGAAACTTCAGGCCACTTCAGAAAATGAAGTGCCGCGTGTGCATTGTCGCAGACGATTTCCATTTAAGCCGGCGGAGGGCTGGGGGGAGGCAGTTCGGAGAGATTGTCACCCCAAAGAAGAGGAGATTTGTCAATGGGGCAACTAATCTCCCTGAATCTGCTCGTGTGGCCAGACGCTTATCCATAGCGCCAATCAAATGTTTACTTTCATATGCCAACTGCTGATTGGCTGTTTTTCTGGTTTTTGCCAGAATGAAAACATAAGCATTATAAGACTGAAGGGGCTCCTATACCTCCATTTGTTATTTTCTCTTTATATTTGTTTAATCAAAATATTAAGAGCTGTTGCTATTGAAAACCATATATGGATGTTTATCTCTGACCACTCCCAGCAACCAATACTCCTCATCTCAAGAGCACACAACATTACTGAAGTCATGGGAGAAGAATATGTCCCTATGGCAGGCATATGAGAGATAGGGTAGATTATAACTTGATGGCCTGGGACAGTGGAAGCCAAGTACTAGCAATAAACTGTCTGCCTCTATATGTCCTACCTGCTGTCCAATATCTTTGGGCTGATCGGGCAGTGCAACTCTAGTGATTCCAGGCAGATCAATCAACGTTAAGTCCGGAACGTCTGGAGATATCACTTCTAGCGATATCAGTTCATCACTGATTCCTTTGCCGTTACCGGCCATAAGGTTCTGAGCTGAAAAAAAGAGGCAGATAAAGTCCTCAGAAAGTGATCATATTTGGATGAAAATTATGTATAACTTGTTGCATATGAAAGAGCCCACATTGTTTGTGTGTATCTACTGACCTGTTTCTCCTGCACTATATGTCCAAGTACATGGTTCGTCAATCCAACAGCTCATTCCCAAACCATGGATATCAAGGCTACAACAGCCTCTTCTTCTCTAAGAAGACTTGCCACTAAAAGTTGGAATGTTGTTGGTGGGATTCAGAGACATTTCTGGAGCTCCAGTCCCAATGCTTCCCCAGAAATATTCTTGAGTTCCACCACCAACGATCCAACTTCAAGTAGCAAGTCTTCTCAGAAGAGCAGAGGCTGTTATAGCTTACACTTTGGCATCACAACAGGTCAGCTATTCGACTGTCTGCACTGGAATATCTGAATTTTCAATTTAATAAATGGAAATTCAGCTCTTAAAGTATCCTAGAGTCGAATTTTTACCACCCATGGTAACTGGCAGCTAACTGCCACCTGAGGCAAGGTTCTCAACTCTTCCTTTATTGCAGGCGCAGCCCTGGTGGGGTTTGTTTCCAGTTGTTGGGCACTGATGGTGAGAGATCAGAGGCCTCGCTCACATATTCATTCCACTTCATCCCACAGGGGTCAGGTGGGTTAAGCTCAGGGATCTCTAGAGGCCGCTCATAATGTTCCACTCCCATCTCAGTGGGATAAGTCGGCTGCTTTATCAGATTTACCTTGTTTTACTTGATTTTCCACCTCTGCGGCACTTGCAATCGTCAGTTCATGGTCACGGTAGGAAATCTTTCCACTCCAGGTTGTCGACTTTGTTGCTTTTTTAAGCTTCAGTTCCAGTGGGCACCGTGTAACAATGCCTGCAGGATTGGGACACATTTAAAAGAGGGAAACGTTTATATGAGTCCGTTCTCAAACCACTTCCCAATATATTAGAAACATCTGGGAATCCTTCTGTATTCCCCGGTTTGGTCTGATTCCTTTCATTTTCCCTTTCCAACTTTTAATTACCAGTACTTCCAGTATAGGACATTTGGGGCAGAGACACACGGTCAGATTTGGGGAGATTAATCGCCCAGCGACAAATCTCCTCTTCTTCGAGGCGACTAATCTCCCCAAACTGCCTTCCCGTTGGCTAAAATGTAAATCGCCGGTGGGATGACACTCGGAGCGCTTCATTTCCCAAAGTTTCCTCGTAAGACAACCTCGGGCGACTTCGGAAAACGAAGTGATCCGAGTGCCATGTCCCCGGGCGACTAATCTCCCCGAATCGCAGCGTGTCTCTGCCCTAAGATGTCTCCGGTTACTACCCACCACTTTTCAGCAGAACTATTGTATCATGTACCAATAAAGGCTCATTAAATCACATAGGAATGCAATCTTTTGAGAAAGAACAAAGGGGTATAAGCGGTTGGTTCTGGCAATAAAAGGCTGCATGTGTTATGTGGTTGCTAAACCAGTTTCAATAAACAGCTGAGAGCCCCTGTTGTTAGATACACACATATAAAGGACTAAACAAATCTGACCGTATCTGTTTCCTTAGGGGTGTAACTACAGGGAAGGTGCAACGTTTATCAAGCCCTGGCCGGAGGTTCCTACAAATATATGTTTTGCTTCATCTAAACTGCCAGTTTAATCAAGTTCACATGCAGCAATTCAATTAGATGCATGCTGCATGGGCATCAGTGTAGTCTGCAGCATGCATCTAAACATATTCGCATATACATACATTGTCTGTACTGTGTATTTTAAAGAAGTAAGAGTATGCAGGCAAAATGTAAATGTAGACGTATTCAGACTTCCTGCTGCTGAATGCCAATATCTCTTTATAATAAAAGTTCAAATCTCGCCCTTCTGAATTCGGACTTGAAACTGTTCACTAAAATTCTTACGAACCGTTTGGCCCCAATCCTACCAAGACTTATAAACAGAGATCAGGTTGGTTTCATTTTGGGACGCCAGGCTGGTGACAACACTAGGCGTACTGTGGATTTAATTGAAGTACTTCAAAGACGTAAAGCTAGCTCGTTAGTTCTTAGCCTAGATGCCGAAAAGGCGTTTGATAGATTGGACTGGACATACCAATTTAAGCTTTTGGAACACTTGAATTTCTCTGGCCCCTATTTGTTCGCTCTCCGCAATCTATATAGTACCCCATCCACCCACCTTAAACTCCCAGGACAGACACGTAAGCCGATCCCAATACGGAATGGCACTAGACAGGGATGTCCCCTCTCTCCACTTCTTTATGCCCTTAGCATAGAACCTCTGGCGGCAGCCATACGGATGCACCCGGATATAGGAGGGGTTTTGGTGGACTCCATGCATTATAAGATAGCCCTCTTTGCGGACGACGTCCTACTCACCATGACTAACCCCACCACGTCTTAGACAGATATAGTAAGATCTTGGGCTATAAATTAAACATTAATAAAACGGAAGCTCTCCCACTCAACATACCACCCAGAGAACTTGAAGCAGTGCAACTTAAGTTCAATTACAGATGGAGGGTGGATTCCTTGAAATACCTAGGGACCCAGATGGCAGCAGTTCATGGTCAGTTGTACAATCTTAATTTCAAACCGCTTATCCAGCAAACAAAGGCCTCTCTCATGCAATGGACTAATTATCCTATTTCTTGGCTCGGGAGGATAGCAGCTTTAAAAATGTCTGTTTTACCCAAATACCTCTATTTGTTTGAAACTTTGCCGATTCAGGTATCCCCCAAAGTCTTTAGGGAGCTACAGGCTTTATTTCATAATTTTATATGGGCCCAACGGGGCCACAGAGTGGCCAAATCGGTGATGATGACACATACGAAAATGGGAGGTTTGGGGGTCCCCAACCTTCAAAGGTTGAGGCCACACAGTTGCGGCAACTTCTAGCATGGTCTCATCATCTTCCAACCACCACTTGGGGTCACATTGAAAACTGTATGGTGAAAGACTATCACTTAAACGCACTCATCTGGGACCTTACCTCCTTTAAACGGATTCCACCATCCACCCTCTCAGCAACGGGGCTTTCTTACTCTATTTGGCTGAAGACCAGGCTTAAATACAAAATGATTTCTGCTAAATCACTGGTGACAACCTTTTTAAATAACCCGGCGTTTCCACCAGGCACTGAGTCGTCATTCTGTGCAAATTGGTCTAAGCTACAATTTTTTACGGTCAAAGACCTGCTCACTCCGCTCACTCAAGTGGTGATGCCTTTTCAAGCGATCAGGGAGAAACAACCTCTAACGGACATAAAACTATTTGAATACTTTCAAGTACGACATTTTCAAGCACCATATGTCACATACCTCAAGTCAAATCCTCCCACGATGTTTGAGACTATAGCGATCAAGGGATTACCGCAGAAAGGCCTCATTTCCAGGATTTATGGTATACTGACTACCCCTCCAGACTTGGATCAACCCAGGCATAAATATATGGATAAATGGGACCGAGACATCCCACAACCAGTTCAGACCAGGGACTGGCCCTTGATATGGTACAACGCAAAACGTATGGTCACTTGTGTGAGACAGAAGGAACACATCTATAAAATTTTGACCTGTTGGTACTACACCCCCGACAGATTACACAAATTGTTTCCACAACATTCACCCCTATGTTGGAGGAATTGTGGAGCTCGGGGCACCATGCTCCACATTTTTTGGGACTGCCCAGTAATCCAACCACTGTGGACTGAAATCTCTCAACTTTTGGGCCGTATACTACATAGTCCAATACCGATGGACCCCATCATCTTGCTGCTAGGCAAACCTATACCACGGCTGCGTAACTGTGGTCAAGCCTTGGTTAACCAAATTCTGACTGCAACCTGTCTAGCCATATCTTCGCACTGGAAGAACTCTATGCCACCAACTCTATCTGAGATAGTTACTAGAATTAATGCAAATAGAGCCTTTGAAGCAGGTATTGCAATGCTATCTAACACTATGGATCAGTTCACTAATGTTTGGGACATATGGGATTTGAGAGGTTTAGTTGCCAATGGGATGCAAGGAATCCACCCCCCATCTACCAGCTAGGCGTGAGAGGCTTGGTATGCCGTTATATAATTTTAATTAGTGAAGGTGATTTAGTGCACTAGTACAGTCTACCCCGGAATTAGAGTACCGGTTCAATTTCGACTTAGCACACATCTAATCACTCTGACGATTGCTGTGGTGTACTGGGTTTCTCCCCTGGTTTCATTTATTTGCTTGTCTGTACCTTTATCTGTATCCATTGTATATGCTGACCTACAGAAGTGTAATGTTGCAATGTTTAATGTGACTTTTGTAAAACCAATAAAAACCTAAGTTACAAAAAAAAAAAAGTGCAAATCTCACCACTGCCCCTAGGAAGGGTCACTCCAGACAGCGCCTCCAGGACTGAGCTTTTCCCAGAACTCTGGTCCCCAATGACCGCAATAGATGGGAGGCCCAGGTCTTTGTCCACCCCCAGTGCTCTGAGAGAGTCGATGAGGTCAATGCACGGGCGGATCTTCTCTTCGTACTGGCTGCTCAGAATGTTCTCCATCTTCTGCTGTAGAACAAAATATATTGGATGGATATGAGACAATTAAGCAGCCACCTTGGTCTGATTGAGTAGGGGGCCTACTATCTGAAAAATAATAGTTCCCCTTTAAAGTCGATATTCTTATTTTCAAGAGTTTTGTATTTAGATTTACCTTCTTGGTACCGGTGTCTGTTGGACTCTTAATCACCTCCTGCAACACTCTCTTATTTTTTTTCGCTACAGAGTTCCAGCCTTGGGATGATCTGATGTTGTCAACTGATATCTGTCAACCAAAGTGACAAATCATCAGACTCCTCTCGGTCATTTTAAGTTTTGGTTGCTGGGGTCAATAACCCCGAAAAACCAGACAGCATTGTTAGTTGCAGCCCAGAAAGCAAATAGGAAACGAAATTGTATGAAAACCATACAAAGTAGGAAATAGGAAACCAGTCTATAACATACCGTAAGTTTAAAAAGGTCAACTTTTCCTTTAATTCTTCTTCTTTAATAATTCTGTACTCAGCACAATTCAGCAGGAGCAGCCCCCTCAGTTTGCTCATAGTCTGTACAGAGAGATCCCATAAAACTATGGCAGCATAGATATTCCCCTGTACTAAGCACAATTCAGCAGGAACAGTCCCTAAGTTTGCTCATAGTCTGTACAGAGAGATCCCATAAAACTATGGCAGCATAGATATTCCCCTGTACTAAGCACAATTCAGCAGGAACAGTCCCTAAGTTTGCTCATAGTCTGTACAGAGAGATCCCATAAAACTATGGCAGCATAGGTATTCCCCTGTACTAAGCACAATTCAGCAGGAACAGTCCCTAAGTTTGCTCATAGTCTGTACAGAGATATCCCATAAAACTATGGCAGCATAGATATTCCCCTGTACTAAGCACAATTCAGCAGGAACAGCCCCCTAAGTTTGCTCATAGTCTGTACAGAGAGATCCCATAAAACTATGACAGCATAGGTATTCCCTGTACTAAGCACAATTCAGCAGGAACAGCCTGACTCTTCTCTGATGCATTGGCCCATTAAAAAATAATAATGGGATCATTCTGATCAGCCATAAAAGCTAATTTAAGGATGTGCCATTATAATATTGTAGAAAGGGGGAGCTGCGCATTCACAGCAAGCACAATAATAAAGCAGCTCCCCATACATTACAAAGATACAAAGAAAGAGCTGTTCTCACCTGGAATCCTGACACACAGTGACTGCAGCTCCCCTCCCAGGAAAGGGTTCTTATATCAGTGGCTCTAGCTCACGCATTGCACCAGTTTCTGGAGAAATGAAAGTGAAACTGTAGAGGCATGCTGAAATCCAGAATAGAAAGTTCTCTCTATTTTCTAGCTTTTGTGTTAAAGGGGAACTTCATTCGATGAAATAAATGTTTATTTAAGCGTCTTTCAGACATCGCTTACATTAAGGAGGTATTTACTAAGCTCCGAATACACGAAATTCCCTGAAATCCGAAAAATTGGTGATTTTTTTTAATAAAATCGGACTTTTAAAAAAAAATGTATTAAACCCCGAGGGCTAAAAAGCCCGAATATAAAAACATGGCATCTTAAACCTGTCCAGGTTGCATAAAAGTCAGTGGGAACAGTCCCATTTATTTTTGGTTGTGTTTTAGGTTTCGGGCAATTTCGCTATGTTTTCGGAGCTTTCGGGTGAAAACTCCGAAAAATTCTAAAATTTCGGGGGAAATTCACGAAAAATTTGTGAATTTGTGAAAATCTGAGCTTTTCCCGCAAAGCAAATTCTCGGGAAAATAATAATAATAAATAAGCGTTAAAAAACCCGAGCGGGTTAGATCGGAGTTTGTAGCAGCCGATATTGAGATAAATTCGGACCTTGATAAATAACCCCCTTAGTATTTTCCACTTTTAAAAACTCATTGGTAAATGCAACTGCTATTAAAAGCAGCATCTGTCTAGCTGGTTCTCTGCACTGCTGGTTCTGACTAATGCAGCAACATAGGCTTGGCCAGCAAAACAAGAGACCTGCTTTCAACAAGTTACATTTCCAAATAACTTTTGGAAGCCTATGAATTTATTTTGCTTAGGGTTACCTTTTTAAATTGTATTTACACATTTAACGTGCAGAGCAGGACAGTCCTTATATCAGATCCAGGTTCCCAAAGAGCAAACAGCTGAATGATACACTTATATAATAAACATTCTTACTACAAGTATGGGACGTTATCCAGAATTCTCCAGACTTGCGGTTTTCCAGATAATGGATCTTGCCGTAATTTGGATTTTCATACCTTAAGTCTACTATAAAATCATGTAAACATTAAATAAACCCAATAGGCTGGTTTTGCTTCCAATAAAGATTAATTATATATTAGTTGGGATCAAGTACAAGTGGCTGTTTTATTATTACACAGGAAAAGGAAATCATTTTAAAGAACTTGGATTATTTTGATAGGAGAGAGTCTATGGGAGACAATTTTTCCATAATTTGGAGCTATCTGGATAACGGGTTTCCAGGGAAACAGATGTGATACCTGTACCAGTGCAATTCCTCCATTTGGATAAAGGCTCTAGGCCTCAGGGAAGAACCAGGGGGATGGGACGGTCCCAGTAAATAAGGCCCAGTCAGAGTTAAGCTGGCCATAGACACAAAGATCAGATCGTACGAATCTAGGATTTGTACAATTTTCGGACCGTGTGTGTTCTCTCTTTGTACCTAATGCTATGTCGGAGATAAGGAGCGATATTCAGGTATTTCATTAAAACTGACAATTTAGGGGAAGCATTGCAACTCAGTAGTTGGGAGTAGAAAGACATAATTACCCATTTTTGATTCACCTGAATGTAATTCCCAAAAATATATTTGCTTTCGTACCCCGCAAAAAATAGAGTAAATGTGATTATTCAGTAGCTGAAATGACCTCGGGGACAAGTTGTATGGGCACTTTATTTTTGGGCCATCAAACTGTTCAGTGGACCCCGGCATTCATATTTAGGGTGTTCTCTCTTGGTACCCAATGCTGTGTGGGAGATACAAACTTGCAAAATGAAAGTTTGAGGTGTTTTTTCCCAATTTTCATACATTGTTATAGAAACAACTAAGTTCAGAAAAGTAAAAAAACAAAAAGGGGAGACCGCACAAGCTCACCGCTCAATTCCTCCCAGGTGCTCAGTCTCCAGTGACCACAATGTATCCAATAACGAGACTCAACGTAGAAAGAACTTCTGGAGAAAATGTACCGTATATACTCGAGTATAAGCCGAGTTTTTCAGCCCCCAAAATATGCTGAAAAACTCTACCTCGGCTTATACTCTGGTCAAGCGCAAAAACGGTCGCCGGCGCCTAAGAATATTCGCCGGCGCCTTAGAATAGTAGTCGGCGCCTAAGAATATTCGGCGGCGCCTTAGAATAGTAGCCGGCACCTAAGAATATTCGCCGGCGCTTAGAATAGTCATCCAAAAACGAGATTGAAACTTACCAGAAGCTGCTGCATTTCTCACCCTCGGCTTATACTCGAGTCAATAAGCTTTCCCAGTTTTTGGAGGTAAAATTAGGTACCTCGGCTTATACTCGGGACGGCTTATACTCGAGTATATACAGTAATATAGCAGCTTGCTGGACAAAATTGGACCTGCCTAGGTTTTGTCCAGCAACCTCCTATATTAAATTGTGTCCAGAAGTCTTATGACTTCAGAAAAGCTTAGATGTTTGATAATTACAAGTAGAAATACAGTTACCCATTTTGGATTCAAAAGAATCTGTACTTTCAAAAATATATGGTTTCCTGGGGGTAAACCTAATGTTCCAGGATTTATTGGCTTTGGAATTTAAAGTATGCCTTATTCTATTGTAGTGCTTTGAAATTCGGTAGTGCTGCGAGTCTCCGATCAATAGAAGTCAGAAATCTTCATGAAACTAAACAGATTTGGTATTGGCACATTTGAGACACTTCAGGCTTTCCAAATCAGTTGAATTGTTGTGCACAAAATAAAACATTTTTCTGGTATAAATCCCTATATTGCAATAATAGCCATTTTTTTAAATTGTTTTTTTCTTTTGTATTTAGAGGTCTAAAAGTGGAAATACACAAAAGTGGAAATACACAAAAACATCTGAAGAAACTCACAGAGGTGTTGATTCTGTGTAGTTGTGATAGGATTAACACACACACACACACACACACATCTACACAGAATCAACACCTCTGTGAGTTTCTTCAGATGTCACCTCTTTGAAGAGTTACAATGTGCCATTGTAAATGGATTATTGGAAGAGTTTATATGCCGAGAACTTCCCACACCAGTCAGTTGAACTGAAGAAGCTGCTCGGATGAGTAGTGAAACGTCTTCATTGATTACTCAGCAAGTCCAGTTGTTTTTAGATTGACCTATACTAGAAATACTATGACCTGGATGAATGAAACTCTTCATAGTCATATACTGTTATCGCTTGTTTAACATGAAAATCTAATAAAATATTTTTAAAATAAAACAAATACAGAGAAAGTTCTTTCCTTTTTCTGTGTAATAATAAAACAGACGCTTGTACTTGATCCCAACTAAGATATAATTAATCCTTATTGGAAGCAAAACCAGCCTATTGGGTTTAATCAATAATTAAATAATTTTTTAGTAGACTTAAAGGTATGGAGATCCAAATTAAGGAAAGATCTGTTATCCAGAAAACACCATATCCCCAAACATTTTGGATAACGAATCCCATATCTGTACTCGGTGATGGTCTAATGGAACCTTTTTGGGAGGTGCAGACAGTCTCTCTGAACCTAAGGTGGTTATTTACTAAACTCTGAATGCAGAAAATCATTTATTTATTTTTTTTATAAAATCACAAATTTTTCAGAATTTATTAAACCCCAAGGATGGAAAAGTCAGAATTAGAAAATCCGGCATCTCATACCTGTCGAGGTTGTATATAAGTCAATGGGAGAAGTCTCAATGATCTTTTGATGTGCGCTGGGTTTCGTGCAATACCCTGAAGTTTTTGGGTGAAAAATCGAAAAAGTGAAAAATTTCCAGAAAAAATTGTGAAAATCAGCTTTTTTTCCCGCAAAGCAAATTTTTGCGAAAATTTAAATTAGAAGCGTAAAAAACTCGAGTGAATTTTACCGGAGTTTGTAGCAGAAAATATTGAGGTAAATTCGGACTTTGATAAATAAGCCCCTAAATCACAATGATGTCATAGGCGGGTAGTTGCTCACATGACTCACAAGCAAAATGTACAACAAGGAACACTTGTTAGGAAATAAGTCTGTATTCAAGTTTTTAAATACAATACAGACCAATTACATGAAAATAAAGGCAAACACTTTCCAAAAAATAACGAACAGACCACCTGTATTTAACAAAAAAAAAAAGGCAAACAACCCCGCGGCTTTGGCTCTACTTACACCTATTACATAATAAATTATATAAGCTACGTTTTAGTTTTAGAGACACAGCAGAGACGGGTACATTTCTAAAGAATCACTGCTTTTAAAGGATAAGTAACAATTTTTTTCTTAAAAAAAAGTTTCTTTTTAACAAAAAACCCCCAAAAAAACGACCAAGACCTTTTAATTTGCAAAGCTTTTATTAAGAAATGACTTATCGATTCTCTGCATGCGCTCCTTTTCAGAAACGGCGACGATTCATCATGCGGCGCTCGATTTCTCCTCCCTGGCTATCTCCTACAGAAGGCAGGGAGGAGAAATCGAGCGCTGCACAATGGATCGTCGCCGTTTCTGAAAAGGAGCGCATGCAGAGAATCGGTAAGTAATTTCTTAATAAAAGCTTTGCGAATTAAAAGTTAAAACTGTCTTGGTGGGTTTTTTTGTTAAAAAGAAATTTTTTTTTTAAATTGTTACTGTTCCTTTAAATTAACTTTTAGTATGACGTAGAGAGTGATATTCTCAGACAATTTGCAATTGGTTTTCATTTTGTATCATTAGTGGTTTCTGAGTTATTTAGCTTCGTATTCAGCAGCTCTCCAATTTTAAATTTCAGCCATCTGGTTGCCAGGGTCCTAATTACCCTAACAACCATGGATTTGAATAAGGGACTTGAATATGATCAGGAGAGGACTGAATAGAAAGAGGAGGAATAAAATAAAGCAATAACAATATATTTGTCGTTTTACAGACCATTTTAGAGGGGTCAGTGACCCCCATTTGAAAACTGGAAAGAAGGCAAATAATTCAAAAACTATAAAAAAAAAAATAATAATAATGAAGACCAATTGAAAAGTTGCTTAAAATGGGGCATTCTATAACATGCTTAAAGGTGAACCACCCCATTAACACAATTTGTTTACCAGGGATCAGCCACGTGTCCCAGAGCTGTTGCTGAACTACAAATAACTCAAGTCACCAGAACAAAGACAAATAAATACAGTTATTCAAATTATTTAATTATAATTATTTAATTATAATCTTCTACCTCCCCCGCCCCCCAAATTTATAGAATATTACAGTTCAGAAACAAAAATAAAAGTCTGCCATTCGGCCAAAATATAACGGTTTGGTCACAGGAAAAAAAAAAAATTAGCTATAACCATTTATAGTATTCTTTTGAAAAAGGGTAAACTGCCCTGCAAATGAATATCCAGTAGATCTCAGCGAACTAAAGATGATGGGATTGGTCTTTTTTTTTTTTCCAGCCTATTTTTAATATAGTTTTCAAGATATTAGCAGTTTTACATTGCTAATAGAATTGATTTGAACAGCTGCTGTCTACTTCAGCAAGTCAACAAAAAATGTAATTATTCAGAAAAAGAAAATCTTGTGAAGTTGCACTTATTAGAACTGACCAGAGAATCATTATACTTCATTTTCTGAGCAGAGCAACATCACAAGCCGTTCCTTGCCTCACTAAATTCATTTTCAAGATGCATCCAGTTGCCCAAAGTGAACATCAGGTGGCGCTGTTCTTGCAAAGAAGAGCAGATCTATTTAACATAATTTGTTTCAAAGTAGGGACGCACCGAATCCAGGATTCGGTTCGGGATTCGGCCAGGATTCAGCCTTTTTCAGCAAGATTCGGATTCGGCCGAATCCTTCTGCCCAGCCGAACCGAATCCGAATCTTAAATTGCATATGCAAATTAGTAGCGGGGAGGGAAATTGCGTGACTTTTTGTCAGAAAACAAGGAAGTCTTCCCCTTCCCACCCCTAATTTGCATGTGCAAATTAGGGTTCGGATTCGGTTCGGCATTCGGCCGAATCCTTCGTGAAGGATTCAGGGGTTCGGCCAAATCCAAAAAAGTGGATTCGGTGCATCCCTATTTCAAAGGTTAACAATTCCTATTAAATATTTGTTTCACTTTTATGCAGAAACCATTTCATTGGAGATCTCTAAGCGGGCGGAGACTATTTATACTTTGGGTTAACCCTTTCCCTCCCAAAACCTACTTTATTTGACTAAATATAACACTTTCATTCAGACACATTTCTTTTAATTGACGGGTCACAATTGCCAATCAAGAAAAAAAAAATGGAGACCAATGGCAATGATCTTAGAACACCAGTGTCGACAGTATACGGAAACAATCATTTTAGAATAAAGTTCCCCTTTAAATAAGTTGCAGCGCGTAAACTGAGCAAATCCGGGGGAATTCCTTTAAAGGTGGACAACCCCTTTAATATCAACTTTTAATATGATGTAGAGAGTGTTATTCTCAGACAATTTGCAATTGGTTTTTTTTATTGTGGTTTTTGAGTTATTTAGCTTTTTATTCAGTGGCTCTCCAGTTGGCAATTTCAGTCATCTGGTTGCTGGGGTCTAAATTAACCTAGCAACAATGCATTTAATAAAAAAAAAAAAAAAAGATTAAAAATAGGAGAGGAAGTATTACAAATGGCAAAAAAGGTGCAAAAAGTCAATCTCTAGCACTACAGCAGTATAATAAGAGCAGTAGTAAAGCATGGATAAGTATAATAAAAAAAAATGAATAATACTCTCAGTTCACCCCAGTCTTTGGGTGCATATATACATAGAAAACAGCAGAAGGATGTGAGTTTTTTCAAAAAAGTAAACCAAAAAGTGGTTCAAAAGTTCAAATACATTTATTAGGACAATACAGGTGAAGGACCAACGCGTTTCGTGTCTTTCGGGGCATTTGCTCATAGGCTGTATATATTAACCCTTCCATGATACAGACCTGTACAGTATATATTAACCCTTCCCTGATACAGACCTGTACAGTATATATTAACCCTTTCCCTGATACAGACCTGTACAGTATATATTAACCCTTCCCTGATACAGACCTGTACAGTATATATTAACCCTTCCCTGATACAGACCTGTACAGTATATATTAACCCTTTCCCTGATACAGACCTGTACAGTATATATTAACCCTTTCCCTGATACAGACCTGTACAGTATATATTAACCCTTTCCCTGATACAGACCTGTACAGTATATATTAACCCTTTCCCTGATACAGACCTGTACAGTATATATTAACCCTTCCCTGATACAGACCTGTACAGTATATATTAACCCTTCCCTGATACAGACCTGTACAGTATATATTAACCCTTCCCTGATACAGACCTGTACAGTATATATTAACCCTTCTCTGATACAGACCTGTACAGTATATATTAACCCTTCTCTGATACAGACCTGTACAGTATATATTAACCCTTCCCTGAGACGTGTACATTATATATTAACCCCTTCCCTTACCTGTACAGTTCAGCCTATGAGTAATTGCCCCAATAGGCATGAAATGCGTTAGGCCTTCACTTGTATTGTCCTTATAAATGTATTTGAACTTCTGAACCACTTCTGCTGTTTTATAAAGAGGAGAGGGCCTGAATAGAAATAGTAGTAATACATTGAAGCAATAACAATACAATTGTAGCATTTGTTTTTAGATGGGGTCAGTGACCCCCATTTGAATGGTGGGAAGAGGCAAAAAGGTAAGGCAAATAACGCAAACTATAAAATATAAATAATAAAGACCAATTGCAAATTTGCTTGGAATTCTATAACATACTAAAAGATATCTCAAAAGGTGAACCACCCCTTTTTATGGGTCTATGGGCCGGCTTGAAAGCCTCAGGTGTTCGAGATAAAGGGCAAGAAGCTCCACAAAACGCGCTGCTCTAGAAGACACTGGACAACCCACATCTGTGAAACGAGGGAGTTGGTCGGGTGAATACGCCACCAGTTGCACAGATTGGGAATTGGGAACAAATGGGAGAGTTTAACCCAATTTTTGTGAAATCCCTAAGCCTTACTGACAGTAACACGCACTATGAACAAGGACCAGATAACTGCCTTCTCCAGGGATCCAGTCTTCACCTCCCGTGTGACCATAACAATCACCAGCACAAACCCTACGGTGAAGAATCAGTAGAACATAAAACATCATTATTGGCAACACTTCAAGGATCCTGGATACAGCGTCAGTCTGTATATGGGAGATCAGTCTGTATATGGGAACTTAAAGTTTTTTTTTTATTTTTACTCCTCTGCCAGATCCCAATCTACGGGAAATCGGTCAACACAGAGAAGATCCCGTCTCCAGTAAGTCCAGTGTATGAGACAGTAGTGTTCAAACATATATATATATATATATACATACACACATGTAATCATACAGACACGGGAGCATGTCGCACTCTTTGCTCCAGTGATCTATAAATTCAAATGTCCTATAGGATCGGCCAATTGGTTCAAAATCAATAGTATCTGGTGGACAGTTTTCCCTCGGGAATCCCATCCTTTCCTATCGACAAAAACCCCATTCACTCTGCCTCCGGGGGAAAGAGAGGAGGGATTCCTGCCGCTTTGACTCAAAGGGGACTTTGCTCATGCTATTGGGAGACATCCGTCGATCTGAATTTCCGCCGGCCAACCGGAATATCTGTTCTTGCTTCCGTCCGAGTGGTTGATCTGGGGGGGGGGGAAAAAAAAAAAGAGTTAATTTTTAAAGAATTTTTAAAGGGGTGGTTCACCTTTCAATTAACTTTTAGTATGTTATAGAATGGCTCATTCTAAGCAACTTTTCAATTGGTCTTCATTAATTATTTCTTATATATATATTTTTTTAATAATGTGCCTTCTTCTTCTGACCCTTCCAGCTTTTAAATGGGATCCCATCTTAAAAAACAAAATACTCTGTAAGGCTACAAATGTATTATTGCAACTTTTTATTACTCATCTTTTATCCAGACCCGCTCTTATTTATATTCCAGTCTTTTATTCGTTCAGTGCATGGTTGCTAGGGTAATTTGGAGCCTAACAACCAGACTGCTGAAATTGCAAACTGGAGAGCTGCTGAATAAAAAGCTAAATAACTCAAAAACCAATTGCAAATGGTCTCAGAATCAATGTCGGACTGGTCCACTGGGATACCAGGAAAACTCCCGGTGGGCTCAGGTGTCAGTGGTCCCTCGTGCTGCTAAACATTTGCCCTATTTCATTGTCATTCCCTATTTCTATGAGAACAAAGAGGCTAAATAGATGGAATAATAGATTATAGTATGTCAAGAAATCAAACTAGGAGAATAGAAGTTAATTGAGGAAACAAAGAATATTAGTACTGAGAGTGGGCCCCTGGTCTAAGGTTTTATTGGTGGAGCCCTGGTGTCCCAGTCCGACGCTGCTCAGAATATCACTCTCTACATCAAACCCCTTTAATTTTTTTATTTGACATCTGACTGGTCTGTCAGGGACACTACATTTACTACATTAAAGTGCCTGTCGCCTTTAAATCAAGTTTTAGTATGACGTAGAGAGAGATATTCTGAGACAATTTGCAATTGGTTTTAACTTTTTTATTATTTGTGGCTTTTGAGTTATTTAGCTTTTTATTCAGTAGTTTGCAATTTCAGCCGCCTGGTTGCTAGTGCCCACATGACCCTAGCAACCATGCACTGATTTGAAAAAGAGACTGGAATATGAACAGGAGAGGCCTGAATAGAAAGAGGAGTAATAAAAAGTAGTAAAAGAATACATGTGTAGCCTTAGAGAGCATTTGTTTTTTTAGATCAGAAGAAGGCAAATCATATTAAAAAATAAATAAGCAAGGCCAATTGAAAAGTTGCTTAGAATTAGCCATTCTAAAAGTTCACTTAAAGGTGAATGATCCCTTTCAGCATAGGTGTCCCCTTGGACTAGCAGGTGGGGCACAAGCAGCATTAAAAAAACACCCAAATTTACGACTGGGTTTGAGTGCTCCATGGATGGGTCCTAAGCAGTGGCACCAACAGCCAATAGTCTTTACTTGTTTTTTTTTTTCTTTTGTATTTCGTATGATCAGATGATGTAATTCAGGGGATTAACCCATGTGGGTATAGCTGTATGAATGCCTATAAAAGGAGATTAGAACACAATAGGACAGACAGTGGTAGAGAAATGGAAGGTTGTGGCCAGCCAGCTTGAAACAATGGATTTAGGCAACTGCACGATGAGCCACTGACCCCTCCCAGGGAATAGAATAAAACACAAAACTCCCAGCATTCATGCTCAGCCGATGAAGACACACGCACACTCGCACCTTATGAGACATACCTTTTCTTTTTCAAAGTTGTCGGGTGTTTTAGTTCCTTTAATGGCCAAAAAGGCCCAGGCTGATCGGAAGCGAAGGTTCCGGACTTCTTTGCTCCCGAAGTCTTCGAAGGCTTTTTTTGCGGGTTCAGTCAACCTAACAAGGCAAGAGCTTCAACTTAAAAAGCAGCTTGAGGAAAGTACAGTAAATTCATCATATAAAATATTGCATTTCCAGATCTATATCAGGCCAGTAGGTGGCAGCATAGAGTAACAAGTAAAGCTAAAGAAACTCCATATACGGTTTAGCCAGCCCATAAAAGCGTATCTTTTATTTATTTTTATAAATATACAATTGGTGATAAAGCCGGCACTCTCTATAAATAGGTCAAAGCTGCCTGGGTGCAGTATCAAAAATTCAAATCTATATCCAAACAATGAGATCCGCACTCTCAGGTCAAAAAAATTAAACGTTTTTTATTTAAATAGGAGACTAATGTCTCGGCCTTTCTCAAAGTGAGAAAACTTTGAGAAATGCCTCGAAGGAGGCCAAAACATTAGGCTCCTATTTAAGTAAAAAACGTTTAATTTATTTAAGACCTGAGAGTGCAGATCTCATTGTTTATATTTATTTATATATTTATTGCGCCTTTGGAGGGGGGTTGTCTGTATTTATATTACTGTTTAGTCACACTCCATCCTTGATAAAGGCTCCAATGAGCGCCAAAACGCTGGATACAAAAGTGATGTTTCAATAAATCGTTGATTTAAAATTTTGGAGTGCAGGTCCATTGTGAAGATTGTACATTACGTATATATCTTATATATCATCCACATATGGTATCTTTATGGTGGTTCACCTTTATGTTAACTGTTAGTATGCAACAGAGTGGCTAATTCTAAACAACTGCAATTGGTCTTTATTCTTTCCTTTTTTACGGTTTTTGAATTATATTGCCTCTTTTCAGCTTTTTAATAGGGGTCACTGAACCTACAAATGCTCTGTAAGGCGACACATTTATTGTTATTGCTACTTTTTATTACTCGTCTTTCTATTTGGGCCTTTCCTATTCATATTCCAGTTTATAAAATGTTTGGTTTAATATTCCTATTCTGCCTCTTTCCAGCTTTCAAATAGGGGGTCACTGACCCCAGCAGCCAAAAAACTATTGTTCTGTGAAGCTACACTTTTATGGTTACAGTTACTTTTTATTTCTTATCTTGCCACTCAGTCCCTCCCCTATTTATATTTCAGTATCTAATTCAAACGACTGCCTGGTTGCTAGGGTCAATAAGAAAAGAGTAAATAAGACCATAGCAACAAGACAGCTGCTGAAATACCAAACTGGAGAACTGCTGAACAAAAAACAACTTAACTAAAAAACCCACAAAAATTGAAGACCCACTGGAAACCATCTAATAATGCCTATATTATGGTATTAAGTTAATTTAAAGGTGAACTACCCTTTAAAGGCAATGCAGCTTGTGTTACTTTCCAACAACAAAGCGGAACATGTAAAAGATTCACTTACTTGGTAAATGCATCATCATGACTGGCGACCATAATGAGAGCCCCATTCGGTATCTTGTTAAGGAATTCAACCATAGCGCCGGAAAAATCTGCAGATGGAATGAAATGATTCGTATTAAATCTCCTGTGCAGAAATATTTTATCTTCACTTATTTCTATGCTAAGGTGGCACAAAATAAAACCATGTCAGCAAATCCCAGCCTGAAGGCCAGTTAGGGGGAGATTTGGGGTGAGTGTTTATTTGTACCCTGGGTACCCCTGGAACTATAGCAGGGTGACTGTTACCCCAATGTTTCTATATATCTGTAACCTTGTTATGAGCTAAGGGGGCCCAGTCTGAAGGTCAGTTATGGGGAGATTTCCGGTGAGTGATTATTTGTGCCCTGGGTACCCCTGGAACTATAGCAGGGTGACACCCCAATGTTTCTATATATCTGTAACCTTGTTATGAGCTAAGGGGACCCAGTCTGAAGGCCAGTTAGGGGGAGATTTGGGGTGAGTGTTTATTTGTGTCCTGGGTACCCCTGGAACTATAGCAGGGTGACTGTTACCCCAATGTTTCTATATATCTGTAACCTTGTTATGAGCTAAGGGGGCCCAGTCTGAAGGTCAGTTATGGGGAGATTTCCGGTGAGTGATTATTTATGCCCTGGGTACCCCTGGAACTATAGCAGGGTGACACCCCAATGTTTCTATATATCTGTAACCTTGTTATGAGCTAAGGGGGCCCAGTCTGAAGACCAGTTAGGGGGAGATTTGGGGTGAGTGCTTATTTGTGCCCTGGGTACCCCTGGAACTATAGCAGGGTGACACCCCAATGTTTCTATATATCTGTAACCTTGTTATGAGCTAAGGGGACCCAGCCTGAAAGTCAGTTAGGGTGAGATTTGGGGTGAGATTATTTGTGCCCTGGGTACCCCTGGAACTATAGCAGGGTGACACCCCAATGTTTCTATATACCATATATACTCTAGTATAAGCAGAGTTTTTCAGCCCCCAAAATATGCTGAAAAACTCTACCTCAGCTTATACTCTGGTCAAGCGCAAAAACGGTCGCCGGCGCCTAAGAATAGTCGCCGGCGTCCAAGAATAGTCACCAGCGTCCAAGAATAGTCACCAGCGTCCAAGAATAGTCTCCAAGAATATTCGCCGGCATCCAAAAACGAGACGCCGGCACCTCCAATGGGAGCAGAAACCCTCAATTTTTTGATTTAAACTTACCAGAAGCTGCCGCATTTCTCACCCTAGGCTTATACTCGAGTCCATAAGTTTTCCCAGTTTTTGGAGGTAAAATTAGGTACCTCGGCTTATACTCGAGTATATACGGTATCTGTAACCTTGTTATGAGCTAAGGGGACCCAGCCTGAAAGTCAGTTAGGGTGAGATTTGGGGTGAGATTATTTGTACCCTGGGTACCCCTGGAACTATAGCAGGGTGACTGTTACCCCAATGTTTCTATATATCTGTAACCTTGTTATGAGCTAAGGGGCCCAGCCTGAAAGTCAGTTAGGGGGAGATTTGGGGTGAGTGATTATTTGTGCCTTGGGTACCCCTGGAACTATAGCAGGGTGACTGTTACCCCAATGTTTCTATATATCTGTAACCTTGTTATGAGCTAAAGAAAGTACTAAACAGACTATGGGCTAAAAGCTTGTTTAGTGCCAGAAGTCCAAAGACTTGTTTGTGCAATTCAGATAAACAGTGGAAGTATATTTCAGTCTGACTGTATCTCTGCTTGTTATAGTACTAGTCTAATACAAGTTTGAACGCATGTTTCTTCTGGAGAAGGACAATATGCATTTAAAGAACGTGAAGTGGATGTTGGTACAAGGAGTTACTAACTGTAGCATCGCCAGTAGGTTGCCGTTACATTACTTGCAGTAGATCATGCACAGAGCACCTACCTCCTTCATACATGTCAAATGTTTTGGTCTCAACGAGCTTCCAGGTCCCGGCTGAAATAAAAAACGTAATTGTGAGCATTGCTGAAGCCATGACAGTGACTATCGAGACATTGTTTCTTCTGGCCTCATTACAAGAGCAACAAACACGAGTAGTGATGCTGCACATGTCTATCTGGGACATTCTGGAATAATGTTTTTCTAGGGTCCCCCCCTCTTCTCCAATACAAGGAATGTGTCAGAGGATACATTGGGGGTCATTATTAAAGGGCACCTATTGCCCCAAAACGCCTTTTCCCCACTGACACAGTCAACTCTCCTGTCCCCGCAATACAATGGGCATGGTTAGGAATGGTGCAGCCCATGATTCCCATTCTGGACCACCCACGGTCCCCGTAAGTCCGAGAACCTGGCTCTAGACCCATATCCCATTTTTACATCTATTCCTGGGGATAAATTGTGGGTTTTCAAATGTTTTCACTTACCACTAACAACAGCGATGTTTATCCCTCGGTTGGAATTCTTTCCCGAGATGAGTCTGCAACACAGGAGGTTGGTCAGAATCAGAAAAAAGAACAATTCGTACAATACGATATTAGTAGCGAAATAACATATAAACCACTAATAAAAGACAAAAAATGCTTGTGCATTCTACGCCCCTTAAGTCAGGGTAGGACTAAAACAAATCCCAGTAATTCCAGACACCTCTAGGACCGCAGTCTAGAAAACTCCAAAAAGAAAGTTCCAGCTGACAAACTATATTGTTTTTTTTCCAAATTCATTATATTAATGGTGCAAAACTGCTCAAAAGAGTGCGCAGAGCTGTTTTGTCATTAATTTGCTTTAACATTGGGTAGATTCCAGGGATGCACCGAATACAGAATTCGGTTCAGGATTCAGTCTTTTTCAGCAGGATTCGGCCGAATCCTTCTGCCTGGCTGAACGGAATCCTAATTAGCATATGCAAATTAGGGCCAGGGAGGGAAATTGCATTTCTTTGTCACAAAACAGGGAAGTAAAACATGCTGTCTCCTTCCCACTCCTAATTTGCATATGCAAATTATGTAGGGATGCACCAAACCGAGGACTGGTTCAGGATTCGGCCTTTTTTCAACAGGATTCGGATTCAGCCAAATCCTTCTGCCCAGCCAATCTGAATCCTAATTTGCATATGCAAATTATGGGTGGGGAGTGAAATTGTGTTACTTCTCCTTCCCACTCCTTATTTGCATATGCAAATTAGCATTTGGTTTGGTATTCAGACTAATCTTTCGCAAAGGATACGGGGGTTCGGAGAATCAAAAATAGTGGATTCGCTGCATCCCTAGTAGGTACACAGCACAATTACAATTCACAGATGGACCTCTAGTGCTAGTCATAGAAGAAAGAATGATCAGAAAGTAAAGCTGGACATAGACAGCAAGACCCCCTTGTTTGCCAAGGTCAACATGCGATGAAGGGTCCATATACAGAACAATTAGCTGCTTAGACAGAATCATTTATTGGTCTGTGGAAGGTCAACTTTCTTTATAATGTAAAATTCCTCTGCGCCCCTTTCCCCAGGGACCTCTCCCTGATTTAATGGTCTTTGTAAGTTCAACTTCATTACACGGGGTCCCCTGGGAGCAGTAGTGCCCCTCTCATTACAGCTTATGATGTAAAAGATAATAACCATATTAGGAAGAGAAGCCATGCGTACTCACATGTTATCATCTAAACATACGTCAGGCATGACGTCTTTTGCGCCACCAGTCCGTATGCGGTAGGCAAGTTGGTTTGGTGCGCAGGCCACCCAGATGTCACATTTCTGCCTTTTTGGATTGGGAGCTGAAGCAGAAAGAAAAAAAAAAATGGATTAATTGCGAAATCTCCCCTTTGAGCTACAGGCGCGATTGCCAAATCCTAATGTTCTTGTTACAATGGGACCCGTACGTACCTTTTAGAACCGGTCTCTGGCCAATGCTTTGCATGCTACCAACTGCCGCCTGCCAGGGTTCTTCTGGCAATACCTCTGCAAACAGGTATCCCATGTACCAGGCACACACTGAGGCCAATAGCAGGCCCACCACCCTCACGGTGTCTGTGAAGAAACAGCAATTCATTTTTAATAGTTAAACCCACATTCTGATGTTTTACAAAGCCTCCCTACACCCAGGAAGATACCAGGAGATGAACCACAGACTTGGGATTCATCAAGCCCGCTACCCAAATCTATACTGTCCTCTTACCCTGGTGCTCAGTGTAAGCTTCACTGTCAAACCTAATTTCAAGGGTATAGTTTCCCTTTAAACTCCTGACAATGTATTAGTACAAAGTCAAAGTGAAATGTTGAGCCCAACTTGCTCGCTCACAGTATCATAGCTGGTCACTATAGTCAGGGGCGGAACTAGGGGTAGGCAGAGTCGTCATGTGACTAGGGCGCAAAAGCTGGGGGGGCGCCAGGCACGTACCTCCTCGGGATTGAAGAGCAACATGTTGTTCACAAGCTACTGGTTGGGGATCACTGGGCTATAGTGTCCTTTTAATTAGCAGGTTCATTAATAAACGCACTCTAAATGGATACCCAAAATAATGAAAGAAATTGGATTTCAAGTAAATAAACAAAAAAGTCGGTGGTTTTAATTTTTAATGTAACAGTGAAACCATGATATTAAGTACCCTGATTTTAAGTTTCCCCACATTTTCTTTGTGGTCCCACCGATTTTAATAGGTGCATCTCCCTGATTTTAAGTAATGTTTTCCTGGATTTTACATCAAAATTGTTGTCTCTGATGTTCCCTTTTTTTTTTTTTTACTATTTTTGGGAAGGGGAAAACATATTTTACTTCCTTATTTTGTGACAAAAAGTCACTCTGTTGCCCTTTCCGGATTCGGTTCGGCCAGGCAGAAGGATTCGGCTTAATTCTGCTGAAAAAGACGAATCCTGGATTCCGTGCATCCCTACTAAGCAGATGTATATTTTGCCATGGTTCTGCCTGTAAATGGTCAATTGCAATGAGTCTGCCCCTTATACCAGAGCCGGGAAAAGCCGCGCTGCTGCGCCGGCTGGTTGAGCGCTTCTGCGCAAATTGACCATGCATACTCGCACACATGGGAACAAGTGGGCGGTCGTCAGAGAAGGGACCGGACTAGGGGTAGGAGTAAGAACGTGCCTGGCGCCCCTCCACCTTTGGGCCCTAGGTACGTGCCTTCTCTGCCTACCCCTAGTTCTGGCCCTGCCTTATACAGTCCTGCACCAATCACTTATTGCTTTAGGTTGTGTATGTGACTGACATTCTTGCACATGCCCCAGATAGTGTAACAAAATTTTCGGGGCCCAGTGTCCCGCCCATCCCCCAAGCGCCTCCCCAAATCCTGCCCACTCCACATCATAGTTAAAAGACCACACAGACATCAGCGTTAAAAAAAAGGTAACCCCCCCCAAAAAAGCTACTGGGGACCAGTGCACCTCTAAACATTGGTGCCAGGGCCCCCCCTAGTATAAAAAAATATAATTGGGGTCCCAAAGAACATTTTTTTTAAAAAAAAAACATTGCTGGCAGGAGCCTATAGAGTGTTAAAACAATACATTGGTGGCCAGGGGATTTTAAAAAAAAAAAAACAAAAAAAAACACATTGGTTTTCAGAGGAATTGAACTTGTGGCTTCAGGACTTCAACTTCACCTCCTTTCATGGCGTCGGGACTTCAAAATTCGGCTGTTTTCGTGGCTTCGGGTCTTTCGCCGATTTGGGACTTTGGTTTTGGGTCTATTTGGCGCTTTGGGACTTCAGCTGTTTTCGTGGCTTCGGGTCTTTTCACCACTTCGGGACTTCGTAACTTTTGACACTTCCGCATTTTGGCTGTTTGGGACTTCGGAAGGTGGCGGCACGGCTTCGGCGCTGTCAAGGGGGGCCCAGCTCTTTCGAAAAGTTCAGCACTGCCAGGCCCAACAGGCCTGGCATTTTTACCCAACAGGTGCCCTTTAACACAATTCCCTGATTTTACTAAATGTTTTCTTGGTCCCCTGGAAAATGTAAATTGGGGGTTCTCCTGTATTTTCAAAAGTTCTGCCCTGCTGGTTCTGTCTCTTGAGACAATGTGGAAGAAGTGGGCCGGCTGTTATTCAGCTGATTTCTGCTTCATTGTTTTAAAAGTCAGAACCAGCAGAGAATAACATCACTTTTTATAGCAGCCATATTTACAGACCATTGGGAAATAATTATGATTTATATCTATTGGAAAGTTGCTCATAGTGACATTTTCTTTCATGGGGCAAAGATATTATTTTTGGGTTTAAATCACTTCTGCTTGCAAGCCCATTGTGATGTATGGGGAAGTCACTGGTACAAGTAGGCGGCCGTATTCTTCTGCGCCACCCCCCAACCCAACACAGACTCTCAGGAGGAACTGCTGATAAAATATATTGTAGTTTTAGTAATTAGCCTATAAATGAGCCACTGGCTTGACTTGAACGGAAGGTGTCGTTTTATGAGCATTGTTGGTCCCAGCATGATAACAAGCTACAAACAAGTCCCTGCTACAACCACATGAAAGCCCCAGTGCAACAAACAGGTTCTACTAGATGTGCCCAGGCCTGTCCTGCCCAAAGGTTGTCATTACGAGCAATGTAAACAATTGATAAAGAAATCCAATACTAAAGGCCCATGGGGTGTCTCCTCCACCAACGTATTTCTGGTCTCAGACAAGGAAATGTCAATGGGAGGCAACAGGGTTGGTTCTGGGCTCTTCTCCACAGGCAAAGATGCAGGAGGGACAAAAGAACTCACAAAAAGGGACCCTTCCTACAAATAAATATTTCTCTAGTTTATACGTTATGGACGGACACAGCCCAAGGCAACCACAACCATTTAGCAGTAAAGATCTGTGTCTCCAAAGATGCCCCAGTAGCTCCCCATCTTCTTTTCTGCTGATTCACTGCACATGCTCTTAGGGACCCACATAAAAGGCACAATACAAGGCTCATTTGGTTCAAATTAATAATAGGATCAGATTGTAAGACAGACAGAGCTCATTTTCTGCAATTTCACTGACACACAAAAGATGGACTAACAAAATCTAAGATGGTGAACTGCTGGGGACAAAGGCCTGGACAGTTACCATTATAGGGCTACCAAAGTGCTTTGTTGGTGTAGTGTGTATATATATATATATATATATATATATATATATATATATATATATATATATATATATATATATATATATATATATATATATATATATATATATATATATATATATATATATATATATATATATATATATATAGCTTTTTAAATTTTTCGCCTACTTCAGATTTTTCCAGTTTTCAAATAGGGGTCAGTGACCCCATCTAAAAAATAAATGCCCTGTAAGGCTACACATTTATAGTTATTGCTACTTTGTATTACTCTCCCTCTCCTATTCATATTCCAGACTCTCATTCAAATCAATGCATGGTTGCTAGGGTACTTTGGACCCTAGCAACTAGATTGCTGAAATTTCAAACTGGAGAGCTGCTGAATAAAAAGCTAAATAACTCAAAAACCACAAATGATAAAAAAAAAATGAAAACCCAATAGCAAATTGTCTCAGAATATCCCTCTCTGCATCCTACTAAAAGTTAATTTATGGTTGAAGGTAATGATAAAGTGTCTTTTAACAAAGTAAGGGCATAAATTCCCACTAGAGCAACTATTGTAGCTTGTGGTATCTTGGAAGAGAAGTGGGTTCCTGGCATCTGTTACAGATAAGGCAAATAGCAAAGCATTATAGGGGGAGCAGCAGTGCAGTTCAGGAGGGGATGGAGGGCTCTGCAGGGATACAGAATTATTTGAAAGCCCTTTGTTCCCCTTTAAAATCATTAGCGTGACAGGTGGCACATGCCAAGTGCTTTCTGTGAGGCGTAAAGTCCATGGCCACATTGTGTGGATCAAAGGTTACACTGAGTTTTTAAGCCAGTTTCTTCCTGTACCTTACAAGGAAACAAAATCCCCTAGGAACAGAATAGCTTTTAATGACACCAAGAAACAGAGCTGCTGTATCCATAACCACGTCCAGCAGTCGCACGCAGACTCGCTCATAGCAGCTTCATGTTCCACAACAGTGGATGTGATTTACTTCGATTTTGCTAAAGCATTTGATACAGTGTCACACAGAAGGTTACTGGTTAAATGAAGGAATGTTGTCCTGGAACATAGTATTTGTACCTGGATAGAGAACTGGCTAAAAGATAGACTACAAAGAGTGGTGGTAAATGGAACATTTTCTAATTGGACCAGTGTTGTTAGTGGAGTACCGCAGGGCTCTGTACTAGGTCCCTTGCTTTTCAACTTGTTTATTAATGACCTGGAGGTGGCCATTGAAAGTACTGTTTCTATTTTTGCAGATGAGACTAAATTGTGCAGAACTGTAGGTTCCATGCAGGATGCTGCCACTTTGCAGAGTGATTTGTCTAAACTGGAAAACTGGGCAGCAAACTGGAAAATGAGGTTCAATGTTGATAAATGCAGGTTATGCACTTTGGCAGAAATAATATAAATGCAAGTTATACACTAAATGGCAGTGTATTGGGAGTTTCCTTAAATGAGAAGGATCTAGGGGTCTTTGTAGATAACACGTTGTCTAATTCTGGGCAGTGTCATTCTGTGGCTACTAAAGCAAATAAAGTTCTGTCTTGCATAAAAAAGGGCATTAACTCAAGGGATGAAACATAATTATGCCTCTTTATAGGTCCCTGGTAAGGCCTCATCTGGAGTATGCAGTGCAGTTTTGGAATCCAGTCCTTAAGAGGGATATAAATGAGCTGGAGAGAGTGCAGAGACTAAGTGCAACTAAACTGGTTAGAGGGAGGGAAGAGTTAAATTATGAGGGTAGACTGTCAAGGTTGGGGTTGTTTTCTCTGGAAAAAAGGCGCTTGTGAGGGGACATGATTAGACTTTACAAGTACATTAGAGGATATTATAGACAAATAGCAGGGGACCTTTTTACCCATAAAGTGGATCACCGTACCAGAGGCCTCCCCTTAAGACTAGAAGAAAAGAACTTTCATTTGAAGCAACGTAGGGGGTTCTTCACAGTCAGGACAGTGAGGTTGTGGAATGCACTGCCGGGTGATGTTGTGATGCTGATTCAGTTAATGCCTTTAAAAATGGCTTGGATGATTTTTTGGACAGACATAATATCAAAGGCTATTGTGATACTAAGCTCTATAGTTAGTATAGGTATGGGTATATAGAATTTAATTAAAAGTAGAGAGGGGTGTATGTATGGGGCTGGGTTTTCATTTGGAGGAGTTGAACTTGATGGACTTTGTCTTTTTTCAACCCAATTTAACTATGTAACTATGTAACAGCAGCATTCAGAAGCCACACACACACCAAGCAGCTCCTTATCAACTCCCACAGGTCTCTGCTTCTATTTTTATTTTATTTACCTTCAAATTAACTTTATGTATGATGTAGAGAGGGATATTCCGAGACAAATTGCAAATGGTTTTCATTTTTTATTATTTGTGGTTTTTTGAGTTATTTAGCTTTTTATTCAGCCGCTCTACAGTTTGCAATTTCAGCCGTCTGGTTGTTAGGATTTAAATCGCCCTAGCAACCATGCATTGATTTAAATAAGAGATTGGAATATGAATAGGCGAGGGACTGAATAGAAAAAGTTAAGATCTGCTTGTTTGGCAAGGTCTCCCACCAATAGGGTTGCAACGTTTTTTTGGAAAAAAAAATACCGGCCTTCCTATATATTTAGATTTTTTCCTTATTAATAGCATTAAGGTCAAGCATCATTTTTAACGGTCAGGCCGGTAAATATTAGCCAGGTGGGCCACCAAAGGCAGGGCGATTTCAAGTTAAATGGGCGCTGATAAAACAAGGGCCGCATCAATAGAAAAAAAAAATCAAACCTGCCCAATCACTGTCTGCCCGATTTTTGGTCTGATATTAATCTGGGAGACTCGTCGGAACACCCCATACACTAAAGGACTGATATTGGCAACTTTAATCTGCCCGTGTATAAGCACCTTAACTTAGCTTTTTATTCAGCAGTTCTCCAGTTTGCAATCTGGTTGCTAGGGTTTAAATTGCCCTAGCAACCATGCGCTGATTTGAACAAGAGACTGGAATATGAATAGAAAAAGGAGTAATAACAAGTAGCAATAACAATACATTTGTAGCCTTACAAAGCATTTGTTTCATGATGGGGTCAGTGACCCCCCTGTTGGAAAGTAGAATGCAAATGATTAAAAAAAAAAAATATATAAAAAAAAGAAAAAACGAAGGCCAATTGAAAAGTTGCTTAGAATTAGCCATTCTATAACCTACTGAATTTTAATTTAAAGGTGAACCACCCCTTAAATGGCACAGACGTGTAGCATGATATCACGGGCACATGGGCAGCTGAATGGGCACAGCCGAGAGACCTTAAAACCTGAAATCAAAAGGCAATATAAACCTGTGCCGGCTGAGCCAATACCCAGGGGGTTCAGTGGCCCTTTAAAGGCCTTGCATCCACCAAGACTCAAGGGAAATCTGCAGTGATTCCATGTTTTCTCTAATGAGCGTGACTCACTACAAAGACTTGGCTCAGATACCACCCGGCCCAAGGCACGGCCTTGGCACAACTTCTGTTCCATATTCCAGTGGGTTTGGTCTGGAGCCGAGAATAAATGCAAGGCAATTACAGCATTGATTTGCAGGGATAATGTAATATCAGCCTTGGTCTAGGTTATAAGACCAGCAATATATATGTTATTACACCCATTTTAAATTGTATGTATATTTATAAACATGATTAAAGGGGTGGTTAGTATGATGTAAAGAGTGATATTCAGAAGAAAAAGGCAAATAACTATAAAAAAAACAAATTAATGTAGATCAGGATCTACCGGTAGGCCTTTAGCTGAGGATCAGTAGATCTCAATACACTGGCAACAAACAGCTCGTCTATATCACCCTCCTATTTCAGCATTTTCATTCAGATATTTATTTAAATATGTTTATAATGAACTTAATTATTACATTTACATAAGAAATAGTTGTTTGTTAAATATAGCAATATACATTTTCTCATAAATCAATATATAAGTAATATTCGGGCAGATTCAGGGAGATTAGTCACCAGGCATCAAATCTCCTCTTCTACGCGGCGACCAATCTCCCCGACCTTTCCCTGGCATAAATGTAAATCGCCTGGGGGCAGGCACACGTATCGCTTCGTTTTCCGAAGTCGCCCGAAGTTTCCTTGTGAGGCAATTACGGGCGACTTCGGAAAACATTTTAGCCGGCGGAAGGCGGGGAAGTCGCGGCGAAGAAGAGGGGATTTGTCGCCTGGCGGCTAATCTCACCGAATCTGCCTGTGTGGCCAGACCCTTAAGGAAATTGAGCCTTCTGTTCGATTTTATAGGCTTAAAGGAGAACCAAACCCCTTATGCTTAAAATCCCCTATCCAAAATAGTCACCCCTGCTTTCCCCCCAGCCTAGGTGTAAACTCTGGTAATTGCCCCTAATCACTTACTTAACTCTCTTTGCAGATTCAGCGCAGCAGAGCTCATGGGCGCCATTTTCAGCTCTTCGGTAATCTTCGGGAAGAGAGCGGTGTATCGGTGCATGCGCAGTTGGAGCAGTCTTCTGGTTTCTGACAACTGCACATGCGCCGAAAGTGACGGAAACTGCAGAAGCGCCGGAAGAAGACCCGAAGATTACCGAAGAGTCGGAAGATGGTGCCCGTGAGTTCTGCTGCGCCGAATCTGCAGAGAGGTAAGTAAGCGATTAGGGGCAATTACCAGAGTTTATACTTAGGCTGGGGGGGGGGGGGGGAAGACTATATAGGGTAGGGATTTTAAGCATAAGGGGTTTGGTTCTCCTTTAAATGGATGGTTTGTCATTAAGTTAACTTTTAGTATGTTGTAGAGCGGTTGATTCTGAGCATCTTTTCAATTGGCCCTAATTGTTCCTTTTTTTTTTTTTATTTTTAATTATTTGCCTTATTCTTCTGACCCCTTCCAAATTTGTAGTTATTGTTACTTTTTTACTACTCATCCAACTATTCAGGCCCTCTGCTATTCATTTTCCAGTCTCTTGTTGAAATAATCAAAGCATGGTTGCTAGAGTAATGTGGACTCTAGCAACCAGATTGCTGAAACTGCAAGCTGCTGAATAAAAAGCGAATTCACTCAAAAACCACAAATAATAAAAAATGCAATTGCAATAGAATTTTGCTCTCTACATCCTGGTTAATTTAAAGGGGAACCAGTCCTTTAAGGATAATGCACTGATACATACTGAATGGACTCGAACGTCTCTGCAACTATTAAATGACTGTCAGTCAGAGTCTCTGTAGTTCATCTTCTTTCGCTTTCGGAACAGAAGGAAATGTGGTTCCTGCCATTGTCTTTTCATGTACAGTAACGGAAATGTATCTATGGTGTGAAATCAACCTTAACGCAATGTAAAAACATGCTCATACCAAGGATATAAAAAGAGTATCAGTAATACAATTATATTATAGACTGACTGTGATGCCACATGGCGGATTAGAACTGACCCGGACATTTGCATGTAAATATTTATATTATTTCTAATACATACATTTATTAAGCGACGTCACAATGGCAGATAAAAGAACCCTGTGACGCACACCAATAATGAAGCAGAGAAAAGTGTACAGAGGACCAAAGTGATAATTATCCATTATTACCCTGCGGGTTCCTCCCCAATTACACAGAATTTGCTCCCTGCCACTGCTGTAAATTTCCTAAAGAATGCGAAAAAACAACTACCACAGCATTCCTTAGGATCCACTTCTCCATAATTAGCACAACCTGAAAAACAGGTCTGGCACCCCGGACTGGAATTGTAAAGAACAAGTGAAAAGGTGGCGAATTTCTTCAAAGGAGGATTCATTTATCTGATAATGAAAATTTACACAGAAAAATACCCCTCCTAGTGCCCATTGTTACTCACCTGTATTGTACACCTGTATCCCCAGCTCTCCCATACCCACAGGGCTGCAGTGCAATAGCCTTTCATATTCAGTGGCATGCTCTGGGCAGAGGCAAAGCAGTTACAGACAGTGGTGGAACTACAGAGGAAGCAGACCCTGCGGCTGCAGGGGGGACCCAGGAGGTATAGGGGCCCCATGAGGCTCTAATTCATATACAGCAATCAATAAATATTGGTAAAACAGGTCAATCTCTAAACATTTTGGGGGGCTCAAAAATAATTTGCTGTGGGGTCCAGTAATATCCAGTTACGCCACTAGTTATAGAGATGCAGACATTGGAGAGAAGACTATCATTAAAGGGGTTGTTCACTTTAGTATGATGTAGAGAGTGATATTCTGAGATAATTTGTAATTGCTTTTCATTTTTTTTTTTTATTTGTGGTTTTTGAGTTACATTTCTATTCAGCAGCTCTCCAGTTTGTAATTTCAGAAAACTGGTTGCTAGGGTCCAAATTACCTTAGCAACCATGCAATGATATGATTAAGAGACTGGACTAGGACTAATGTGGTCCTTGATTGGCAAAAAAAAAAAAAAAAAAATCAAACCTGCCCGACCAATATCTGACCAATTTTTGGCCTGATATTGATCGGGGAGAACAATCAGAACTCCCCATACATGGGCAAATATTAGCTGCCAAATTGGTCTAAAGGACTGATATTGGTGGCTTTAATCTGCCTGTGTATGGGCACCTTTTTATTAAGCAGCTCTCCAGTTTACAATGTCAGCAATCTGGTTGCTAGGGCCCAAATTCCCCAAGCAACCATGCATTGATTTGAATAAGAGACTGGAATATGAATAAGAAAGTAATAAAAAGTAGCAATACATATAAATGTGTAGCTTTACAGAGCATTTGTTTTTAGATGGGGTCAGTGACCCCTATCTGAATGCAAGAAAGTGTCAGAAGAAGAAGGCAAATAATTAAAAAAACGATTTAAAAAAATGAAGAGCACCCCTACTGGGAGAAGGGGCCTGATGCCTGGCGGCACCTGTAGGTCCCATGCCACCCTACAATTTCACCTTGGGCCACAAATATGTTGGTCAGAGGCCCCAGGGATGTCGCACTACTGCTATAGGTGCATCCATGGAACTACACCCCACCCAACATGTCAGAAGCAGAATTCACATGATAAAAGCAAGATGGAGTGGCGTCTGTGCACATGGGCATGTTTACCAACATTGGAGATAAATATCTGGAGATGTTGCCCATGACAACCAATCAGCAATTAGATTTAAACAGCCACCTAAAAGTTAGAAAACAAAAGCAAAGATCTGATTGGTTGCTATGGGCAACATCTCCAGATATTTATCTGCATAATGTTAGTAAACAATTGCCCCTGGGTGTGAGTGGCTCTTGTCATGCTGAACATGGACTGGAACGGAACCTGTTTTAGCCCTAGTGGGGCATTCACAGGACCAGACTAACTGGCACTCGCATTCATAGCAACTGGCGGAATACCGGTTGGTCTGTTTGCCTATTCTTTTGACTCAATGTTAAATGAAAACTAGCTTTTTAAACTTAATTTCTGAGTTTTTGGGATATCTTTTTTGTTTTTAAAATATATGCGCCCTTGGAACGGGGGGGGGGGGGGGCTAAATCCCAGTAACCGTGGCCCTTTTTGAAAGACCTAAATTGAAGCATTTAATTGTATTTTTTTTGGAACCATAGCAACTGAAACAATGAATGGGGGGGATCGTTTCTAGTCATACAATCACTTGGGTTACAGACATACAGGGAAAACGTTTCAACTGGAAGTAAACTGAAAATGAACAGTATATGTGACCCTGTATTGCAGAAAGCACAAAAACTATGGGTCCTGCCAGCTGCCAGCTCCCAACTGACACTTGTTGCACCGACCTAAACTCACTTGCAAGTGGCAGTTTCTCCCATTGAGCCCACAAAGTTCTGCTATTGGGTGCAAATTTGATTCAATATTGCCCCTTGTCTGAGCTGTTCCACCACTCCCAGCTCTTGTTTGGTTTGAAAACTTCTAGCGGCTTTGTCCTTAAGTTTACAGGGTGTGTGTTTGTGCTTACACTGGCGTGTGTGTGTGTATTTGTGTATACAATAAGGCTCTAAGTCCTTCTTTCAGCTGGACACCTCCATGTGAATGTAAGCACACAGGCCATAGCGCAGATGTGTAAGCAGTGCAGGGATCTGGTGACAGAAGCTTACAGAAGAGCAGGAACCACTGAGAAAAATAAAAGCATCACTTCTGGCATGTGGGGGTGTCTGGGTGCCCCAATACTGAGACTGCAGCAATAGGAAGGACAAGCTGTACCTGAGCAGCAGAAAGAGTCGTCGTGTTGCACACAGGCCCATTGTAACAGTCAGAGACAATGAAATGACACAAATCCACTGGCACCTCTGTATAAGGTCCTTGAGGCTCAAGGAAAAGGCACAAAAAAAAAAAAACATTTAAAAACACAGAATGCAAAAAATGCTTTGTCTCTAATGTGAGTGTGTCAGCCTGTCCCAGGATTAACTCTGAGTAGAGATATATGGATTTTTTTTTTACTTGCTGTGAATATGAGAACTCTGACAATATCTATTGTTTTTCTATCACTTCAACTTATTCAAGGGGGGAAATTCCTCTCCTTTACTCCTCTTACTGGAAAAAGCTTTTTCTGCACCTAAACCTATTTTCTTCTCATCCCTGGTGCTCTTAACTTTATTTATGAATTCCTTTTGTCTGTATTTATGGTAGGGGCCCTTATGTCTATTCCAAATGCTCATATTCTCCCTTAATGCTACCTCTTATTATATTACAGAACGTTACTGCCCTTGTTTTATGGTAACAGGCTATGTACTCACCTAGGGAGCTGTTCCTGCTGAATTGTGCTTAGTACAGGGGAATACCTATGCTGCCATAGTTTTATGGGATCTCTCTGTATAGACTATGAGCAAACTTAGGGGACTGTTCCTGCTGAATTGTGCTTAGTACAGGGGAATACCTATGCTGCCATAGTTTTATGGGATCTCTCTGTACAGACTATGAGCAAACTTAGGGGACTGTTCCTGCTGAATTGTGCTTAGTACAGGGAATACCTATGCTGCCATAGTTTTATGGGATCTCTCTGTGCAGACTATGAGCAAACTTAGGGGCTGTTCCTGCTGAATTGTGCTTAGTACAAAGAAATATCTACACTGGTATAGTATAATGGTATCTCTCTAAACAGGCTAGGGGGGCTGTTCCTGCTGAATGGTTAACAAATCTCATGGCACTAGGGTGATAATGATATGGGGTAACTTGACAAATCTGCAGTTATCAACTTGTCCTCCTACTGCCCCAAACTTGCCCTACTGTGGTCATTAAGTTCTGCTACACACGCCATATACCGAGAGCTGCTGTCCTATTGGCATCTCTGTCCAACTGACATACCACCTAACTGGTTTCCACCTTCTCTTCATTCCTTTCTTCAAAGTCACTAATAACCAGGGCACAAAGACATCAGTCTATGCCTGACATAGAAAGAAAGGCGGAGTCCAAAGCCCTGGTAGCAGCAGTCTAAACCTGCTCAGAAACCACTAAAAATAAAATGTAAAATTGCAAGAGTGCTCAGAGGAGCCAAGAGAGTAAGTTTCACTTTCTGTTCAGATTCCCTTTAATAGAAGCTGTATTTTCTGATGTGGTTGGGAAGAGGCAAAGGCAGAATATTTAGACAGATCATAATTCCATCCATGCACCCAGCAGTCCAGGAGTTACACAGAATAGGGACCAGTACGCTGGTGGGGCAAATATAAAGGCTGCACATTTGTAACTTCCTGGTTCTGGTGAAGCCATAACCGAGCAACGTTCAAAGGGGAACTGAAACTTACTTAACACTGGGGCCCAGTGCAAAAGAGAAACCTGCTGTGGGTGAGAAGAGAACAAAAACAAAGGGAATAAAAATACTAAATATTAACTCTTTATGGGACAGAGCCACATCAGGTTCCAGTGGTGAAGAACAATATAAACTCACATTGTATCAGCTGAGCAGGTGTAATACGGGACACACAATGGGAACAGAAAGATTCAATTATTAACTCTCTGTGGGACAGGAGCAGATGTATAAGAGAAGCACAGGGTACCTGGGAGAAGACAATAACCCTGCGTGGGGCAGATCATATTACTGGTCGATGGGTGCTGAAAGGGCACAGACTAGGCAAGAATGATAATGAGGGGTACAGTCAACATCTTGCTATTCTTCTCTACAGCTACCCAATATGTGCTGGACCCCCAGCTAGGGTTGCCACCTGGCCGGTAAAAATGATGGTTGATCCCAAAGTTATTAATAGGAAAGATAAATATATAGTAAGGCCGTCTCTTGTTCAAAGTAAATGCATGGTTGCTAGGGTAATTTGGGCCCTAGCAACCAGATTGCTGAAACTGAATAAAAAGCTAAAATCACTTAAGGGGTAGGTTCACCTTAAAGTTAAAGTTAACAATTCTGGGCAATTTTTCAATTGGTTTTCATTGTTTTTTTAACTATTTGCCTTATTTTCCTGACTCTTTGCAGCTTTCAAATGGGGGTCACTGACTCAAAAAAAAAAAAAAAATGCTCTGTAAGGCTACACATTTATAATTATCGATACTTTTTATTACTCATCTTTCTATTCAGGCCTCTCCTATTCATATTCCAGCCTCTTATTTGAAGCAATGCCTGGTTGCTAGGGTAGAGCTCTAGCAACCAGATGGCTGAAAATTACAAAGTGGAGAGCTGCTGAATAAAAAGCTAAATAACTCAAAAACCTCAAATAATAAAATAAATGAAAACCAAATTGTCTCAGAATATCACTCTCTACGTCATACTTACAGTTCATTTAAAAGGTGAACAACCCCTTTAAAAACCACAAATAATAAAAAATGAAAACCAATTGCAAATAGGGTGAAAAGCGTGTACAAGGTTATAATATAATAAATAATAAAATAAAACTAAAAAAATAAAACAATGTTTTTAATAATATTTTTTTTATTTTTATTTTATTTTTTATTTATTATAACCTTGTACACACTTTTCACTTTGTAAAATATTTAAATCCACTTTTTGTCACTGGCTATATGAGAATTAAATCGGTTCACAGCAACACGTATTTCATTTGAGGTCACTTTCATCACTGAAAAATAATTGTTAAATTAACACCAAGGGTGTGTCCATTAAGCAGCTGAAAATACTGCACTATATTACCTTATTTTTCTGGTTTTGTTTCCCCTTCGATTAACTTACGTTATTTGAGGGACACAGCAATTTAATCTTTGACTGTATTTGTTTACACGGGCAGAGGAGAGCCCGGAAATTTGCTGGACTTGGAACACACCGATCTGGAATCTCAGAGTTTGTGGACGGTATTTTACTGGCCTGGCCGGTAAAAGTGATGGCTGATGCCAATGTTATTAATAGGGAAAAAAAAAAAAAAAAGATAAAAATATAATAGGAAGGCCGGTATTATTTTCCAGAAAAGGTGGCAACCCTAATTGTAAATTGTCTCAGGAAAGGTGGCAACCGTACCAGGCCCGGACTGGCAATTTGTGGGTTCTGGCAAATGCCAAAGGGGCTGCTATAAGGTGCCATATAAAGTCATTATTTAGTGGGGGCTGATTGGGCCTCTGTGTACCTGAATACCAGGGTCTATTTTAATTCTCAGTTTGGACCTGAACCCTATCCCCAGCATTTACCCTTTATTGCACCCAAAAAGAAAACTCAATTGCACCAGGTCTCTCCCTACAGCCAATAAAATCCCTCCTAGTCCACCTGCCATGAAGCAGAACTACACCCCTTGCACTACACCCCTGCACTACACCCCACACATGAGCAGAGCTTGGGCATCAAGACTAATGTATTTATCAGCATCATTTTTGTTCTACCTGAATATCTGAGTCATAAAGTTCCAGCACCTGTAGCCATTGCCTCACCTCTAACTGAACTACAACTCTCAGCACTCACGTTTCTGCCCCTGGAGCAGCGATTCAGCAGCGATTCCGGGCGTTTATGTCAGTAAATATCTTGGGGCCGTGACTACATGAATGACAGCGCTATAGAGAGCTGATGTAGCTGAGCACACACCTGTCCCGCAGGTAACAAACAGATGGTACAACTCACAGCCGGCGCCGGCTCAATTCCTGAAACTTGGGGCCCCTCAGAACTTGGGCAAACACTGAATATCGGGCTGAGTCACTTACTGTTCGACAGGAACCTGAAGTTGACCATTGTGTCAGTCTGGAAGCAGCAGAGAGAGAGAAGCGTAAAGCAGCCCCGGCAGCGACACACACGCAGCTCAGCGCTCGGAAGCGAGAATGAAGCCAAGTACTGCGCATGCTCAGTCTCCACACCCTTGATTAACCAAAACAGGTTGGACCAGAGGCTGGGAGTCAATGTAGGGAGGGAGCTGCTATTCTTATCAAAGAATTTCATGCCTTTGTCTTTTATCTCTCACACTCTCCCTAAACCTGTTATGCTTGAACCCCAGGAAAGCTTCACTGTCTGATGTTGAACTACAAATCCCAGCAATGCATTCAGAGCCTCCCTGGAATACTGGGAGTCAGTGATTGGCTAGTTGTATCTGGGGAGTCAAGCTGGGTGTCACAGACAGATTATAGGGATCAGCATCACCCAATTAAAAACATAGTATATTATCCAACTGGCACTTATTGGGGTGAAGGAGGGTGATTAATGGGGCAATTTACCTTCTCAACTGGCAGTTAGGCAGGTTAAAAAAAGTTAAAAGGTTCATCTTGATGGAGGTGTCTTTTTTCAACCAAACTTACTATATTGCTATGTAATTAAGCATCTTGAATGTGTTGCTAATAATGACTTAAGGTGGCCATAGACACAGATCCTCGATTCGTAAAATTTTCGGATCGTGTGTGCCGACATCTTTCGTACGGCGGAGATCTGTCGTTTGGTCGATCAGTCAGACCCGACCGATCCCGCCGGAGCCCATACAGCCGAACAATCAGATTAACCCCAATATAGCCATGCTCGTTAATGGCATATCGGGGAAAGATCCGCTCGTTTGGCGATATTACCAAACGAGCGTATCTTTGCGTCTATGGCTACCATTAGGCAAACCAAGGATCCTATTTCCCCGATTCTTCTTCTATATATGAATGCCTTGTGCTGGCTGGAGGGGTCGGCGCCTCTCCCAACAATATGAAGATGAAGAATTTGCCAGACACAAAAGGCAGGTGTAGCGGGGAAATCCCCTGCACTTTTATTGAGTCAAAGATGTGAATGCTAATAATGACTTGCCATAATACTGGGCCCCATAGGAAACAAATTATAGGACCCTCAAGATGTTAATTTTAGAGTTAAAGGCGTGGGTCACCTTCAGGTTAACTTTCAGTATGTTATAGAATATTCAACTCTAAGCAACTTTTCAATTGGTCTTCATTATTTTTTTTTTTTTAATATAGTTTATGAATTATTTGCCTTCTTCTCCTGATTCGTTCTAGCTTTCAAAAGGAGTCACTGACCCCCTCTAAAAACAAATGATTTGTACAGCTACAACTTTATTATTATTGTTACTTTTTATTACTCATCTTTCTATTCTGACCCAAATTACCCCAGCAACCATGCATTGATTTGAATGAGAATATTTTATGGATTACTAATAGGGGACTATTAATAATCCATATTCTCATTCAAATCAGTGCATGGTTGCTAGGGTAATTTGGACCCTGGCAACCAGATTACTGACATTGCAAACTGGAGAGCTGCTCAATAAAAAGCTAAATAACTCAAAAACCAAAAATAATAAAAAAATAATAATAAATAATAAAAAAAAAATGAAAACCAATTGCAGATTGTCTCAGAATATCACTTTCTACATCACACTAAGAATTAACTCAATAGTGAACAACCCCTTTAAGTTAACTTTTAGTATGTTAAAGAATGGCCAGTTTTAAACAACTTTTCCATTGGTCTTCATTATTTTTTTTATATTTTAATTTTTGAATCTGCCTTAATCTTCTGACTCTTTCCAGTTTTCAAATGGGGGTCACTGACCCCATCTAAAAAACAATTGCTCTGTAAGGCTACAAATGTATTGTTATTGTTACTTTTTATTACTCATCTTTCTATTCAGGCCTCTCCTATTCATATTCTAGTCTCTTATTCAAATCAATGCATGGTTGCTAGGGGAATTTGGATCCTAGCAACCATACTGCTGAAATTGCAAACTGGAGTGCTGCTGAATAAAAAGCTAAATAACTTAAAGGGGAAGTTCACCTTTAAGTTGACTTTTAATATGTTATAGAATGGCCAATTCTGGGCAATTTTTAAATTGGTTTTCATTATTTATTTTTTTTATGTTTTTTTTAATTATTTGCCTTCTTCTGACTCTTTCCAGCTTTCCAATGGGGGTCACTGACCCTGTCAAAAAACAAATGCTTTATAAGGCTACAAATGTATTGTTATTGCTACTTTTTATTACTCATCTTTCTATTCAGGCCTCTCCTATTCATATTCCAGTCTCTTATTCAAATCAATGCATGGTTGCTAGGGTAATTCGGACTCTAGCAACCAGATTTCTGAAACTGGGGAGCAGCTGAATAAAAAGCTAAATAATTCAAAAACCACAAATAAAAAATGAAAACCAATGGCAAATTGTCTCAGGAAATCACTCTCTACATACTAAGAGTTAACTCAAAGGCGAACAACCCCATTAGTAGCCTTAATTTTTTCCCCTCTTTCTGGCCTGCAGCTGAATGTGCTATTTCATTGACGGGGAGTCACAGACCCCAGCAAAAAAAAAAAACAAAAAACAGTGACTGTGAGTCTATATCATTAGTTTTTTTCTATTCGGGCCCTTGTCCATTCTGCCTTCCAAACTGCTGCTTGGTTGCTAGAGTAATGAAGCCTTAGCAGCCAGATGTAATTTAAAATCCCTGAGAGCTGCAGAAAACAAATACAAGTAATTGAAAAACCACAAGAAGTACAAAATGAAGACCAACATCAAATAGCCCTTAAAGTTCCACTGTCTACATCAAACTATGGGTTAATTCCATGGTCAACTCCACCTTTCAGTAGGATCCTGCTCTAACAGCACATTTTTGCGTTCCGACCCGCAGGTTCAGGATCACTGATTTGGATAATGGCATTTTGGAGTTAGTCTCTGACTAACAAATTAATAATCCCTAGCAACCATTACAGTATTTAAAGGAGTTGTTCACCTTTAGATTAACTTTTAGTATGATGTAGAGAGAGATATTCAGTTTGCAATTGGTTTTCATTTTTTATTTGTGTTTTTTTAGTTATTTAGCTTTTATTCAGCAGCTCTCCAATTTGCAATTTCAGCCATCTGGTTGCTAGGGTCCAAATTACCCTAGAAACCATGCATTGACTTGAATGAGAGACTGGAATATGAATAGGAGAGGCCTGAATAGAAAGAGGAGTAATAGAAAGTAGCAATAACAATACATTTGTAGCCATAAAGAGTATTAGGTTTTAGATGGGGTCAGTGACCCCCCCCCCATTTGAAAGCTGGAAAGAGTCAGAAGAAGCCGGCAAATAATTCAAAAACCATAAAAAATAAATAGTGAAGACCATTTGAAAAATTGCCAAGAATTGGCCTTTCTATAACATATTAAAATGTAACTTGAAGGTTAATGGTTTGTTCCAAACAGTGTGAACATGCTGGGAACACAGAGCCTATAGCTGGGCTGTGCAATCTGAACATGTATGTGTGTTGGATGCAGTCTTGCCTGGGGCGGAGCATAGAGATGACAGTTTATATTACAGGTCTCCGCCCCCTGCCCAAGAGTGGCACCTCTGACACAATTCTGCTACTGGATCCAGATTGCACATCATTCCCATAAGTCCCTGCGCCAGTGGAGCTTACAATCTAAGGGCGCTATCACATTTACACACACAATCAGGAGCCAAATAACCTGCCTGTATGTTTTTGGAGTGTGGGAGAAAACTTGTGGGGACACAGGGAGAACATACAGACTCCTCACAGACAGAGCCCTCCTGGAACCAAACCTAAGACCCCAGCGTTATAAAGCCGCACAGCTACTCACTGCACTCAAACTGATAGATCAATATCAATTCAAACACAAAATCCAGGTTTTTGCATCAAAATTGACTCCCAAAACTCAATCAGGGGCCCAGACGCACGAGACCATTGTATGATTATTTAAAGACAGGGGATAAAGAGAAAAACAATCCAATTGTGTGACAAGGGCAGGGCAGGTGCAGAAAGCTCCCAGAAATAACTCTTGAGTTCCAAAGAAGCCAGCGCTTAGTATATGAGAAGGAAGTATTGTATATGTGACATATAGGAGTGTGTATTGTGTAAACTGACATTTAGTGATTCAGTACAGAGTGGCAGTTTGGTGACATCATTCTCATAATGACCGCCGTCTAACCACCACTAGTAGAGAGGGGACGTTACACTGATGGACAACTTTATTCACCATGAACTAAATACACAGCACTCCATCCTTTCCATTTCATAATAGAATTAGTTATAAAGCTCAGGAGGGGAATTGTTTTGTTTTTACACTTACTAGACCCCCCTTCTTCTCCCTGTTAGTCAGGGCTGTAATTACTATATAGGGATTCAAGGGCCTGTGCTCAGGGTGGCAGGTGACTATTTAAAACAAACAAATAATTATTCACAGTCTTTCACCAAACACTGGTGGCCAAATACGGTGGTGGAGCCAACTAGGGTGGGGTTCAAAACTTTTACAGATTGCAGTGGGCCCTGACCTTCAAGGGCCAACCCAGGTCTGCTCCTCTGCCTAAACTTGGCTTCCTACTGTGCTTCCAGTTTCCCTGCCTGGACCATCTCCTTTTCTCTGATCGTAGGAGGTGAAAAAGTACATGGTATGGGGGTGAGGCAGTGCCGGGCCCTTGAAGTCAGCCCCTGTGGGCCCCAGATGTCCCATTCAGACCCTGGACTGTGCTGCCCATGTGCTGATTGATGATGGAGGGGACAGTCAGAGGTCTTGTGCTTAGAGCAGCTCCAGACCCAGATACAGTGCTGGAAAAAACCACAATGAGCCCTGTTTAAACAACCCCCTCCCTTTGCCAACTTTTGTCGAGTCTGTTTTGGCATACAGACAGGGGTGTATTTATATTAAGACACCCGAGGGCCGGTGCCTAGGGCGGCAGGTTTTAGGGTGCCGATAAATCTATTAAATTTAAATAAAAAAATCGCTGAGCATCTTCCACGGATTTCCACAGGAAATCCGGTGAAAGAGCTGCGGGGTAGGGGGCCGGGCTGGTTGGCGGAAGTGATGTAACACGAATGACACGCTGTCACAAGCGCCTCGTATGGGGTGTGTTTAGGTCCGTTGCCTAGGGCAGGATTGGACCTAAATACAGCCCTCACTAGCTCCAAATCACATACTTTGGACTTGCTACAATATTAAGCTAATCCAAGGTTCATTGAAAATGTCTTTGTATTCTTTATTTTTATTCATTTTATTACAAGTGTACTATTTTAGAATTTTGTAATATTCACCGTTACTTTAAGGTTAGGTAGTTTAGTAGTTTGGTTGTATGATTGGCGCAACCCATGTGTCTTAATCTATTGAACAATCAAGATGGCTCCATCTACTGTTTTATAACTGAATGAGCTTCACTGTTCAGCCTTCATCTTATGTCAAAGTTTCCGCTTGTTTAACTTGGATAAAACAATAAAAATCATTTTAAACTAAATACAGAGAAGTAGTGATGGGCGAATCTGTCCAGTTTCGATTCGTGGAAAAAATTCACAAAACCGTGAAAAAAATTCCCAAAACGATCCGAAGTCAATGGGCGTCCGAATAATTTTGACGCACAACAATTTAAAAAAATTTTTCGACAGTGAAATCTTCCACGGTGAATTTTCACAAAAACATTCGCGGGCGGTGCAATTCGGAAATTCGCCACAAATCCACCCCTGGAGAATAAATTTGCCCATCACTACGGATAAGTCGTAAGTCCGTTATTCTTGCGAGTTTATCTGCGCAGCGTATAATCTAAGCAACTTTCCTATATCCAACAAAAAAGTTATTTGTAACGGGCGGTGCAATTCGGAAATTCGCCACTAATGGAGAATAAATTTGCCCATCACTACGGATAAGTCGTAAGTCCGTTATTCTTGGAGTTTATCTGTGCAGCGTTTAATCTAAGCAACTTTCCTATATCCAGCAATCAAGTTATTGTGAAAAAGCAGTATCCTCTGCAGTGCTAGTGCCAACAACTAAAGCAGGAGTCAGTTGAGGAGAAGAGAACTGTTGCTACATTGTTTCAGGAGTCAGACACAGAGAATGGAAATGCATAAACAGACACTGCCACATTCATACATAACTTGAGAACCACAAAGGATATGTAACAAACAAAGAATATGTAACAAATGCCAATTGCTCAGAATTAGATTTTCTTTATTTTTGGTTGGAGATTCTCTTGTCTGTACAATGAGAGTGACACAAAAATAAGCACATGTCACTGTCAGGTCTGTGTCACTCTCAGCTGCCTATGACATTAAAAAAAGAAGAGTAAATGTCAACCTCAGTACAGACATATTATACAGCAGCAACAGAAATAACCGCAACTCAGACACAAACAGCAACTGTTTCTAAGAACAGACGTGACCTCACTTTCTGCTAATGATTAATGATTTCTGTCGACCCCTAAGCTTTGCTTTCCGACAGCAGCTCAGAGCCCACTGAGCATGTGCAGTGCCACTGACACACAAAAGATGCCTAACACGATTCAAGATGGGGATCTGCTGGTGGAAACTGGATCACACTTATAGGGCTGCTTAACCTCTGGGCTGGTACAATATTTCTAGAAATAGTTTTTTAAGGTTTAGATTCTCCTTTAATTGACGAGTCTACAGACTAACGGAGATCTCTCTCCGAAATAAAAATGTAATATTGGCTTCTGAGACATTTTGCAATTGGTTTTAATTTTTTATTATTTGTGATTTTTGAGTTATTTAGCTTTTTACTCAGCAGCTCTCCAGTTTGTAATTTTCAGCCATCTGGTTGCTAGAGTTCTATTTACCCTAGCAACCATGAATTGATTGTAATAAGAGGAATAGGAGAGGGACTGAATAGAAAGATGAGTAATAAAAAGTAGCAATAACAATACATTTGTAGCCTTACAGAGCATTTGCTTTTTTTTTTTTAGATGGGGTCAGTGACCCCCATTTGAAAGCTGGAAAAGGGTCAGAAAAATAATTAAAATTTCAAACCATAAATAAGAAAAAAGTTGCTTAGAATTTAGAATTAGCCATTCTATAACCTATTAAAAGAAAGGTAAAGGTGAACCACTCCTTTTAGTAGACACTGCTCTTTATATACAGAGAGAAGAGCGGCTGTTCCAGTTTGCCATTAAGGAAACATACAGGACAGTGACTGATAATAAAGCAGAAAAACCTGTTTAATGACGTATAATTCTTGTTTCAAAAGTACAACGGACATTGGCTGTATAAAAAAAAAAAAACAAAAAACCTGAAATGCAGTATTTTTCATATACTGAGAATATGCCGTGTGCCCTTAGGAATATAAGACATAACTAGGGTCGGACTGGGTGCCACAATACCAGAGGATCTCCCACAACAACTGTCACCTGAAGGTCTCTGGCCTAGGTAAGTACCATCACCCCTTTCAGTCCCAAAACTTCCCCCCCATACATTTAGTACTGGCTACTACTGATCTAAAAAGGGATCTTCAATTTTGGACAACTTAACAGTTTATGCAATATGTCTTTATTATTCCACAGGATCTGGGGTCCCACCCCCACTGCCGAAATATACAGGAAGGGTGCCATCAACCACTATGGTGCAAGCCTTTAAAAGGGACTTAACCTCCTACCAAACACAACTTACATCACTTTAGTGAATTCTTATGTATTTTTTTTTTCTTTCCATTAAATTAGAAGGTTATACTTGCTTTTTTTCATGAATGTGCAACCCGAGTGCCCCCTGTTGTTCTGTCCAAGCTCCAATTATCAAAGCATGAACTATTTCCTGACAATTGCTAGAACTGAGAAGTGCCCAGAGACGCTTCCTGGATCAGTAATTTAAAGAGATACTGACAGCAGGAATTAAACCTTTTTTTTTACATCTACCATAAAAATTTACTTTGCTTGACAAAGGGCCCAGTGGGGTCCGAAACGTTGCCCTTACCTTGTATGTATGTGGGCTAAATAAACAAAATATCACTTATCACATCAAAAATCAGTGTGCTTCTGGATTACTTTCTACATTGTATGCTGGACCCGGTGGGCAGGAAAGGGTCAAACAGAGTAAGCACCTGATACCCTGCACAGGGTTTTCTTGAAGGGTCGAGCACTCCGAATTTTGCAAATACAGTATCCCTTTAACTGACAGGCTGAGGTGGGACAGTCAGGTTGAGGAACTTCAACTAACAATTACTTACAAAAACAAACCCCATAGCAAAAAACAAGCAGCATGACCTATAGGTAACTTTTAATGTACATTCATATTTTAAAAAGTAGTTTTTTAGGGTCAGTATCACTTTAAGCTTTTGCTATTCTGCCGGACAAAACAGCAGGGGCAGCTCATGTTACACATTAGCCGTGACAAACTGCTAGTGTCATAAACACCAATAGAAAAAAAAAATTCTGTAAAATGTAAAAGTGCTCAAAAGTGTTTGTATGTGGGTGTGGTTATGTCTTAGTTAACCTTACAGGTTAGTTTGAATGCCATTGATCCAATTGGCTAAATCATGTCAGCCAATGAGATTAATGAAATGCAAACTAATCCAAAAAAGGCAGAAGAATATGCAGGAGCATCTGATCCCTTGCGTGACTCAATGGTGGGTCCAGAGCACAGGCCCTGGGGTTAAGGGAGACCACAATTTAGAAGCAAATCACAACTAAGTACAAGTACTTTAGGCAAACATTCCCTTTAATTGGTGTGATGGAGGCGGGCCCTGCACAACAGCTTCTCTGGTTGGCCCTAGAGGTTGACCCAGTCCGACACTACACAAAAAAGTACTGGGAATACAAACAGGACATTAATACCTTAATTACTGGCTCACAATAACCCACAACAACAAGTTACACCTTTTGCACAACAGTAGTGAAAAAAAAAACCTCTAGTGATATAACCCAAGTGTCAAAACTCTTTCTCTGGTTTCCCTCGCACACCGTGCACTTATTCTCACAATTCCATACGCACTTTGGCGAGAACTCACAAATCAGCGACCCACGGCCTCACAATCGTTCAATAGTGACAATGAAACAGGCACAGCTGTACAGTCTAATGTTATTGGCTGGGCTAAGGCACAATGGAATAAAAGGGGAGAGGGATATACATTATTTTTATTATACAGAATAGAATATATACCCTTACAAACTGGTGCGTTATGGTGTCATGTTATTATAAGTGAAGGGCGAATTTATTTGGCAGGTGCGAATTTGCGGCAAATTTCCGCGTTTTGCCGGCGGCTAATTAATTTTCTAATTTGCCGCAACATTTAAACAAACGCCCATTGACTTTAATATGCGTCAATTTTTATGGCCGAAAATTGACGCCGGCAGCAAAAATTGTGTTTCGCTGGAAAGTCACAATTTCTTTGGTGAAGTAAAACGGGACAAATTCACCCATGACTAGTTATTATCATGTCACCGGGACATAAGTCATCGACCCTTGCATATTTTAAGACCTAATACTGCCCCCATATTTAACATGGGGGATATTAGGAGGTACCTCGGCATTTCATGGTGAGAAAGACAGCAGAGCCTGAGACACGTAACATACAGTAAGTGCATGCGACAATTAATAAAGGGGATAACTGGGAAGGTTCTGGGTTTTCATGGTTCCATGTGCCGAACCCAAAGGCATGTGGAATACAGTGCATCTGGCCGGAGAACAAGCAACTCTGTACACTCGTTTCCTCTGCGGAGTCACAAATTTCAAGTTTTACAAGATATGGGAATGTATTGTAACGGATTCTGACCAATGGGCTGCTTTCGTGCTGTAAACAAGAGTCTCGAGCAGCAAAGGAGAAAAGAAAAGTCTTAAATCTTTATCTGCCGAGTCCGACTTCAACGGATTATTTCCAGCGGTGTTGGACCAACGAAGACTCGTCGTTGACGGTTTCCATGTCGTCGTGCCGGTGCCGGTTGGAAAGCAGGAGAAGAATGACGAGGACCAGCAGGATCATCCCGCACAGGCTCATGAGGGAGTAGGAGATGATCCACATGATCGGCTCCCTGAGTGGATTCCTGGCTATGCAGTTGCTCGATACATCCGAAGTGCCGAACGGACCCGCAATTTCGGACACGGTGATGCCGGACACCTCTGCAAAGACAATGACAGGGCTGAGTCAGAAAAACCTAATTCTGCACATGTAAGAATGGCAATGGCTACATCTAATTAGTGGCACAAACATGGCACATCCAGCCTGCATCTTCCACAATGTCTAAGCCCTCACCCCCATCTCCTCTCCCCATCTGCCCTACTTCCCCCCTCCTTTATCTGTGCCTCTCTGCTTCCTCCATTAGACAACACTCTGTGCCCTCTCCACTCTGTTGTGCCCCCCCAGACTCCATTCTGTCCTCTCTCCACTTCTCTGTTCTTTCCCTGTTCTCTGTGCTGTTAATTTATAACCCGTAGCTGCTTTCTGAACTAAATAAACCAGACAGCTTCTTGTTCCTTCACCCTGCCTGCACATTACTTTATTGCCAACACATAAATGTTATAACTCAATATACTGCAGAGGCAAACTCTCATGCAATACAAACAATCCCTGTTGTTCAAGCTGAATCTTTCATACAATGTTTGCAGATATATTTTCCTAGTAGTTGCTGAATTGTGCTTAGTACAGGGGAATACCTATGCTGCCATAGTTTTATGGGATCTCTCTGTACAGACTATGAGCAAACTTAGGGGCTGTTCCTGCTGAATTGTGCTTAGTACAGGGAATACCTATGCTGCCATAGTTTTATGGGATCTCTCTGTACAGGCTGTGAGCAAACTTAGGGCTGTTCCTGCTGAATTGTGCTTAGTACAGGGGAATATCTATGCTGCCATAGTTTTATGGGATATCTCTGTACAGACTATGAGCAAACTTAGGGGCTGTTCCTGCTGAATTGTGCTTAGTACAGGGGAATAACTATGCTGCCATAGTTTTATGGGATCTCTCTGTACAGACTATGAGCAAACTTAGGGGCTGTTCCTGCTGAATTGTGCTTAGTACAGGGGAATGCCTATGCTGCCATAGTTTTATGGGATCTCTCTGTACAGACTATGAGCAAACTTAGGGCTGTTCCTGCTGAATTGTGCTTAGTACAGGGGAATAACTACGCTGCCATAGTTTTATGGGATCTCTCTGTACAGACTATGAGCAAACTTAGGGGCTGTTCCTGCTGAATTGTGCTTAGTACAGGGGAATACCTATGTGGCCATAGTTTTATGGGATCTCTCTGTACAGACTATGAGCAAACTTAGGGGCTGTTCCTGCTGAATTGTGCTTAGTACAGGGGAATACCTATGCTGCCATAGTTTTATGGGATCTCTCTGTACAGGCTTTGAGCAAACTTAGGGCTGTTCCTGCTGAATTGTGCTTAGTACAGGGGAATAACTATGCTGCCATAGTTTTATGGGATCTCTCTCTGTACAGACTATGAGCAATTTTAGGGGGCAGTTCCTGCTGAATTGTGCTTAGTACAGCGGAATACCTATGCTGCCATAGTTTTATGGGATCTCTCTGTACAGACTATGAGCAAACTTAGGGACTGTTCCTGCTGAATTGTGCTTAGTACAGCGGCATACTTATGCTGCCATAGTTTTATGGGATCTCTCTGTACAGACTATGAGCAATTTTAGGGGGCTGTTCCTGCTGAATTGTGCTTAGTACGGGGAATACCTATGCTGCCATAGTTTTATGGTATCTTTCTGTACAGACTATGAGCAATTTTAGGGGGCAGTTCCTGCTGAATTGTGCTTAGTACAGGGGAATACCTATGCTGCCATAGTTTTATGGAATCTCTCTGTACATGCTATGAGCAAACTTAGGGGACTGTTCCTGCTGAATTGTGCTTAGTACTTTGCATCCATACTTTTTGCACACACATCCCCATTCTGTATGGCACACAAGGAGCATAAGGCAGAGCATGCCTGGGGTTCGCTGAACAGTTTTATGCCCAATGTACATAGGTTTATCGCCTGGAATATACTGCTGTTTCAAACAGAACTGTCTGTCAAGCACAAATTCTTCATCATTTTGTCTGATTTACTGTGTCTCTCTAATGACACAAATACTTGGAGCTCTCTTAAATAACACAAAGAAAATGGCAGCACGAGAAAACATTAAACTGTTTTTTTTGCAGCTATAAGGCATGATGATCCACATTACGTAAAGACCCCTTATGAAGAAAACCCCCAGGAGCCAATCATTTCAGATTTGCTGAGAAATGTTAGAGCAGTACCGAGAGCTTCCACTAGATGTCCCTAAAGTTCTCCCAACCACGTAATGCACTCATGAGCCACCATAGCACTTGCACCATATACTCAATAAAGTGCAATAAAGTTCTAACAACTAATTTATAAACTAGAATAAACCTAATTGGTGAAGAAATGAATCTCTAAAAGCAATTGGTCAACAGGGTGTGAAGGTTTCAATACCTACACTGAATTGCTCTGGTCAATGTGGAACAGAATTATCATTATCATCCCCTGCCGCAAATATCAAACCTGCCCCATAGGCCATTCTCCTATTTCTATAGGCACCGACTGCACAATCCAAATGCAAATCTCCAATGTGTGTAGTTAAACTAAATATTCTGCATTGCCGGGGGCTGCGAGACTGTAATGGTTGTTTGGCCACTTAGAGAAACAAGTTCTCCATGATGAATATTTGGAGAGCAAATGCTTGAGGGCAACTTCCCACCGCACCTCGGCCTAGAGACCAACCAGAGCATCTCCGGGCAAAACATGGACTAGTCAACTGTAACTGGCACTTGGCAGTTGTATCTACTATAAAGTACTTCTGTTTTGCCCCCATCCAGGAAACCATCCCACTGATTCCGAGACATTTGCCGCCCATATTATTCTAGATGGTTGGGTAGAACGGTCGAAAGGGCCTCACAAAATCTAAACATATATGGACGGCATAAACATTCTTAGTGTTTATATGACATGAAAGGCTCCATAACATGAAAAAGAAATGTACAAATTTCAGGGTTAACGTGCCTGCCCTGTACTAAGCACAATTCAGCAGGAACAGTCCTTAAGTTTGCTCATAGTCTGTACAGAGAGATCCCATAAAACTATGGCAGCATAGGTATTCCCTGTACTAAGCACAATTCAGCAGGAACAGCCCCTAAGTTTGCTCATAGTCTGTACAGAGAGATCCCATAACACTATGGCAGCATAGGTATTCCCCTGTACTAAGCACAATTCAGCAGGAACAGCCCCTAAGTTTGCTCATAGTCTGTACAGAGAGATCCCATAAAACTATGGCAGCATAGATATTCCCCTGTACTAAGCACAATTCAGCAGGAACAGCCCCTAAGTTTGTTCATAGTCTGTACAGAGAGATCCCATAACACTATGGCAGCATAGATATTCCCCTGTACTAAGCACAATTCAGCAGGAACAGCCCCTAAGTTTGCTCATAGTCTGTACAGAGAGATCTCAAAACTATGGCAGCATAGGTATTCCCTGTACTAAGCACAATTCAGCAGGAACAGTCCCTAAGTTTGTTCATAGTCTGTACAGAGAGATCCCATAACACTATGGCAGCATAGATATTCCCCTGTACTAAGCACAATTCAGCAGGAACAGCCCCTAAGTTTGCTCATAGTCTGTACAGAGAGATCCCATAACACTATGGCAGCATAGATATTCCCCTGTACTAAGCACAATTCAGCAGGAACAGCCCCTAAGTTTGCTCATAGTCTGTACAGAGAGATCTCAAAACTATGGCAGCATAGGTATTCCCCTGTACTAAGCACAATTCAGCAGGAACAGCCCCTAAGTTTGCTCATAGTCTGTACAGAGAGATCCCATAAAACTATGGCAGCATAGGTATTCCCTGTACTAAGCACAATTCAGCAGGAACAGTCCCCTAAGTTTGCTCATAGTCTGTACAGAGAGATCCCATAAAACTATGGCAGCATAGGTATTCCCTGTACTAAGCACAATTCAGCAGGAACAGTCCCCTAAGTTTGCTCATAGTCTGTACAGAGAGATCCCATAAAACTATGGCAGGTATTCCCCTGTATTTGTCTATGTTCAGCTTTGTCAGAAACGCACAGCATCTTTCTTCTATTCATAGTTAAATAGTTACATAGTTAAATTGGGTTGAAAAAAGACAAAGTCCATCAAGTTCAAACCCTCCAAATGAAAACCCAGCATTCATCATGTGCAAACAATGTGTCGATTCTAGTTTGTGTAATGACTTTTGACATTATCTGATTTCCACCTACACCTTCTGCCAACAAGATCTGTGCGCGTCATTGTTTTCTCACCTGCGCAGCTACTGACGGCGAAACCGACTCTTTTCTCGGCTCTGTCAAAGATGACATAAAAGCCTTCCATCACCGTGGCCCCAATCACCAAAGTGCTGGCCGACTGGGAGATGCCAAAGCGAAAGCAGTTTAGACTCTCCTGGAACGTCAGCACGGACTGGATATAGAGCTATGGGGAAGGGAAACACCAATGAGATAGTGGGGGTGGTAAAATCTAGCGATGAGCTACATAGTAACACGGATTTGAAATTGGTTTTCATTTTTTTTTTTTTTTTTTTTTTGAGTTATTTAGCTTTTTATTCAGCAGCTCTCCAGTTTGCAATTTCACCATTCTGGTTGCTAGGGTCCAAATTACCCTAGTAACCATGCATTGATTTGAATAAGAGACTGGAATATGAATAGGAGAGACCTGAATAGAAAGAGGAGTAATAAAAAGCAATAATAACAATACATTTGTAAGTTTACAGAGGATTTGTTTTTAGTTGGGGGTCAGTGACCCCCATTTGAAAACTGGAACGTATCAATAGAAGAAGGCAAATAAAAAAGAAACTAAAATAAATAAATATTGAAGACCAATTGAAAAGTTGCTTAGAATTAGCCAACTTAAAGTTAACTTAAAGGTGAACCACCTCCTTTAAAGGAGAAATAAAGGGCGAAGTGCCAACCTGGGGTTTGAGCGTCAGCCGGAAAGATCGGCTGGTGTTGGTGTCTCTTAGATAGATTGAGATATCAGGGAAGTAGTTCCAGGGTTGTTGAGTCTTGTCCCAACAGGCAAGTTGCAGGCCAGCCCAAAACTCAGCATTGAAGTTCTGAATCTACAGACAAAAGCAGGCCGGTTATTAGGCAAATAAGATTAAACGATATTCATTATACTTAAGGTATACTTCCCCTTCGAACAGGACAGAGTAATGCAACTACAGGGGCTGCAAAAGTCTTTTCTGAAAAGGAGCCCCAAATTATGGGAAGACATAAGCCAAGATATATGGAAGACTATATATATATATATTTACATACACATTGGAATGTTAGTGGTATCTGTGCTTTGAAAGACCAGGGCAAATGATATTATTTTCACCAGAAATTGTGCGCCATTCAGGAAGTGACATTAGCCAAGTGTCAGGCAGTATCCGTCATAAAACAAATATTCCCCCGCCTTTCTTCCAAATTAAGAGGAACAATCCTGTCTGGGCTGCCAGGTATTTCTCAACAGGATGCAAAATATTTCCTCAAGATTAAACACAAAAATACAACAGAAGTGCCACAAAAGACAAATATTTTAGCAAGATAAAAAAAACACTCTGCGTAGATACCTTTACTGGAACTCATGTATCACTCATGTATTATAAGGGATAATGTACCCCCTACTGTAAATGATAAGGATATTAGAAGTCACTGAGGGGTTGTTCTGTGACCATATAAAGGCACAAGGCTGCAGGCTGAGTTATACAGGGAACTCTGAGTATCACTCATGTATTATAAGGATAATGTACCCCCTACTGTAAATGATAAGGATATTAGAAGTCACTGGGGGGTTGTTCTGTGACCATATAAAGGCACAAGGCTGCAGGCTGAGTTATACAGGGAACTCTGAGTATCACTCATGTATGATAAGGGATAATGTACCCCCTACTGTAAATGATAAGGATATTAGAAGTCACTGAGGGGTTGTTCTGTGACCATATAAAGGCACAAGGCTGCAGGCTGAGTTATACAGGGAACTCTGAGTATCACTCGTGTATTATAAGGGATAATGTACCCCCTACTGTTAATGATAAGGATATTAGACGTCACTAAGGGGTCTGTGACCATATAAAGGCACAAGACTGCAGGCTGAGCTGTATGTTGGCTATTTAGCACCCAGGTTAATAAATCAGCTCCTAAATGTCTTAGATAAAGAATCCTTCATAGACAACCATGTGAATAGCGACACCCAGCTATGAAAGTGTCCCACTAGAGGTGCCGTAGTCCACACTTCTGGATTTTCATTAGGACATGACAGTATTATTATGTGAATATTACAATATAATCATCCTAAGAATACTTTCCACACAGGCCTTGGACATCTCCGTTTTATGCAGAAAAGATTCAAGGTGCATTTTCCAGGATAAATTGTACATTTTACTTATATAATCGGCACTGGAGTTGTAGAAAGAACCAGCTTTTCCGTATGGCCTCGAAGTGAATCACACGGAACGACGGCGATAAACAGGGTCCAAACATACCAGAGAAGTCTGTACGATGGCATCCACCATTGCATTGAAGACCTTGTCGGGAAGTCTCAGCAGAGTCGTGCCGCTGTCCACAATGGCTTTATCAGAGTTGTACTGGAAACAACAAAAGGGAAATGTTCCTTTATGCCCAATTGTTAATACCCAATTAATGTTCAATTGCGAATACCTATCTGTTCCTATCAGAGTCATGATTCATGGCAATTTAATTCTCCATGTAAAAGAGCTCGAACGCGAGTCCTGTGTATGAACTCTGTGAAATCACATCGATAAAGGCAGCGAATATCAAGTAAGTGCAGTTTATGGCCACAAATCTAGAAATTTTATAAGTCACACAGTGGAGAGAAAGTCACAATCCATCTATGCCGCCTATCAGTGAATTTAATGGTAGACGCAGTCGTCCAACGGCAGAATCCACTTTTGCTCCAAAATGTTTGAGATCTGCAAAAATATCAAAATCCCACCTGAACGAACGACCTCAAGTTGCCTCAGTGACTATTGAAAACGCATCGCCGCATGTGCATTAGCGCAGGCGATTTTGCGCTGTAGCCTATGGGGAGAAGACACTGAGGCAGTTCGGGGAGATAGTCGCGCAAAAGACGTGATGAAAAGTCGCCTGGCGACAAAATCTCCTCGTCTGGCCTTACCCTTAACCTGTGCCATACAGACTTTTTTCAATTGCTGCCATGGCTACAAAGCAGTTTGTTTATATAAACTATAGTAGTACTTATCTGTTATCTACTGTGTATCCTGTGCTTGAATGGCTGCCCCCATGGCTACACAGCAGCTTGTTTATATAAACTATAGTAGTACTTATCTGTTATCTACTGTGTATCCTGTGCTTGAATGGCTGCCCCCATGGCTACACAGCAGCTTGTTTATATAAACTATAGTAGTACTTATCTGTTATGTACTGTGTATCCTGTGCTTGAATGGCTGCCCCCATGGCTACACAGCAGCTTGTTTATATAAACTATAGTAGTACTTATCTGTTATGTACTGTGTATCCTGTGCTTGAATGGCTGCCCCCATGGCTACACAGCAGCTTGTTTATATAAACTATAGTAGTACTTATCTGTTATCTACCTTGTATCCTGTGCTTGAATGGCTGCCCCCATGGCTACACAGCAGCTTGTTCATATAAACTATAGTAGTACTTATCTGTTATCTACTGTATATCCTGTGCTTGAATGGCTGCCCCCATGGCTACACAGCAGCTTGTTTATATAAACTATAGTAGTACTTATCTGTTATCTACTGTGTATCCTGTGCTTGAATGGCTGCCCCCATGGCTACACAGCTTAAATAGTTATATAAACTATAGTAGCGTTTCTGAAGCAAACACAGCAGTTTTATCAGTGCAGGGCAACACTGCATTATATTTTTATTACTTTAAAACACTTTTATGTTTTGGGACATCTTGTTTTCTGGAAGCCCATGATGCATTAGCCTTAGAGCAGATGGCCCAGAAATGAGTGAAACGACAATGAATACAGACACACACACAGAGACAACATTAGATATAAAGTTATAAAAGCATAAAGGTACCACAGTGCAGTCCAAGTTCAGCCTCTGACCTCCAACTTCAAACTTCAGCACCTCAACTTGATAGTACCACTCCTCTGTAATGGGGGTGTACCAGATGTTCCCTTTGTACAAGCTTGGTTCAACGCCTCCCAGAACCTAGACGATGGAAAAGAGACTTGATGAGCAAATCAGTAGTCACATACAGTAGCCTTCAGCTCATCACTAGACTGGGGCCACTGTCCATTGAAACTGTGGAGGACTTGCCTTCTGAGCACCACATAATGGCACATCATTCCCTACTGGCAGAGAAACACCCAACACCACCTCATCCTTTCAATGGAATGAGAAACTAGAACAAGCTCTTCAGTCGGACTCTACTGAGCGAAGCCCCATAGGCCAAACTTAAACGTTGGGTTTGCAGAGGGGACTAAGGTGGAGGCATGGATTTTTATTTTCAAAAGGATCTATGTGTAGCCTCAACCACTGAACTGTTTTGGTAGCCTTCATCAGTGAGGAGAATCTCATTAGCTAGCTCTTCAATTGGTTCATCAAGATCCTGGCACTGACCTATGACTAGGGATGCACCGAATACAGGATTCGGTTTGGGATTCGGCCAGGATTTGTCCTTTTTCAGCGGGATTCAGCCAAATTTTTCTGCCCGGCCAAACTGAATCAGAATTTGCATATGCAAATTAGGGGCGGTGAGGGTAATCGCGTGTTTTCCCCTTACCACCACCAGGATTCAGATTCGGTATTCAGGCGAATCTTTCAGTAAAGGATTCGGGGATTGGCCGAATCCAAAATAGTGGATTCAATGCATCCCTACATAAGACTAAAGCAGCAGAATGACCAAACACAGATGTTGGGTTGAAAAAAAAAAAAACACACGTTCATCAAGTTCAACCATTTAACTCAATTTTAACCTTCCCAACTGCCAGTTGATCCAGAGGAAGGCAAAAAAAACCAACCCATTTGAAGCCTCTCCAATTTGCCTCAGAGGTGAAATAATTCCTTCCTGACTCCAAGATGCAATGGGACCAGTCCCTGGATCAACTTGTACTATGAGCTATCTCCCATATCCCTGTATTCCCTCACTTGCTAAACATCATCCAACCCCATCTTAAAGGAACAGGATCATCAAAAAAACTCAAGTGTTTTAAAATAATAAAAATATAATGCAGTGTTGCCCTGCACTGGTTAAACTGGTGTATTTGCTTCAGAAACACTACTATTGTTTATATAATGAGCTGCTGTGTAGCCATTCAAAGGAGAAAAGGCTCAGGTTACACAGCAGATACCAGATAAGCTATGTAGAACATAATGGTGTTATCTGTTATCCACTATTTAACCTGTGCCATATAGCCTTTTTTCAATTTCCTCCATTGCTAAACAGCAGCTTGTTTATATAAACTATAGTAGTACTTATCTGTTATCTACTGTGTATCCTGTGCTTGAATGGCTGCCCCCTTAGCTACACAGCAGCTTGTTTATATAAACTATAGTAGTACTTATCTGTTATCTACTGTGTATCCTGTGCTTGAATGGCTGCCCCCTTAGCTACACAGCAGCTTGTTTATATAAACTATAGTAGTACTTATCTGTTATCTACTGTGTATCCTGTGCTTGAATGGCTGCTCCCATGGCTACACAGCAGCTTGTTTATATAAACTATAGTAGTACTTATCTGTTATCTACGGTGTATCCTGTGCTTGAATGGCTGTCCCCATGGCTAAACAGCAGCTTGTTTATATAAACTATAGTAGTACTTATCTGTTATCTACTGTGTATCCTGTGCTTGAATGGCTGTCCCCATGGCTACACAGCAGCTTGTTTATATAAACTATAGTAGTACTTATCTGTTATCTACTGTGTATCCTGTGCTTGAATGGCTGCCCCCATGGCTAAACAGCAGCTTGTTTATATAAACTGTAGTAGTACTTATGTGTTATCTACTGTGCATCCTGTGCTTGAATGGCTGTCCCCATGGCTACACAGCTTAAATAGTTATATAAACTATAATAGTGTTTCTGAAGCAAACACATCAGATTTACCAGTGCAGGGCAACACTACATTATATTTTCACTACTTTAAAATAATTTTGGGGTGTTACTGTTTCTTCAGAGCTATCTAATGTATCATCCTGTACGACTGATTCGCAGCTCTCACCGTAAAAAAAGCCTTCCAACATATAATCGAATAGTGGTGATTGTATGGAAACAGAATAATTAGCAGTCACACGTGTAATTAGTTCTCAGACTGAGCAGCAATTTTGAGTTGCACATTTACGACCCCTGGAAATAGAATTCACTCATGTGGTTTATCGAGTGACTAATGACAGTGAAGGAAGAGGCAAAGGGGTAGGATACTCACAAGGCTTCCAGCATTGATGCCATTACCAGACTGGCCCGCCCCACACATCTGCATGGAGAAGACATCTGGAATGTTCTCTTGTTGAACAAGGGAATCAAAGAATGGTTCCACGGAGCTCGAGGGCTGAGACAAGAACATACAGATTACAAAAAAGTATCCCTTGTAAAGCTTCACTTTATATATTCCACTTCTTGGATTATTATTTGGAACAAATGAAGGTAATTAATCAGATTCCCCCTCCCAGCTAATGGGATAGCCCAAGTATGGCTCACCTGCACAATCAGACCTATAAATGTGACCATCCAGAATGGGTCCCCTGGTCTATGAATATTTAAACAAATATGCACTTCTGTTTCCATTTTGTTTTTATATTCAGTTCTACTCCAGGATCAACACTAGGCCTGACATTAACCAACCTAGCCCTGAGAAGTCAGGATCTGTATACGTGTGAGTGTCATGTGAAATTACCCTAAGGGAAAATATAGAAATACCTTTGCCAAAGTGCTGTATGCCAGGCCTAGGATCCCTTGCCAGTTGATGTTGGGCAGAAAGAAACTCTCAGACTGAAAGATGGAAGCGATGTTAATCAAGAATGTGCCATTGACCCCTTTAGGGATAGAGACAACATCCTTCCCCAGCAGTCCAGTCCAGCTGCCTTGTGTGTACCGAACGGTCACTTCTGTATTAAGAGGCTGATAGGATGTTGATCTGAAAAGACAGTGAAACAGGCAGATTTGCTTAATGGAGATCATTTCATTTGTTTGCTTCTAAAAATTTCACCCAAATCTCCCCTTAACTGGCCTTCACCCTGGGCCCACTCAGCTCATAACAAGGTTACAGATATATAGAAACATTGGGGTAACAGTCACCCTGCTATAGTTCCAGGGGTACCCAGGGCACAAATACGCACTCACCCCAAATCTCCCCCTAACTGGCCTTCAGGCTGGGCCCCCTTAGCTCATAACAAGGTTACAGATATATAGAAACATTGGGGTAACAGTCACCCTGCTATAGTTCCAGGGGTACCCAGGGCACAAATAAACACTCACCAAAAATCTCCCCCTAACTGGCCTTCAGACTGGGCCCCCTTAGCTCATAACAAGGTTACAGATATATAGAAACATTGGGGTAACAGTCACCCTGCTATAGTTCCAGGGGTGCCCAGGGCACAAATAAGCACTCACCCCAAATCTCCCCCTAACTGACCTTCAGGCTGGGCCCCCTTAGCTCATAACAAGGTTACAGATATATAGAAACATTGGGGTAACAGTCACCCTGCTATAGTTCCAGGGGTGCCCAGGGCACAAATAAGCACTCACCCCAAATCTCCCCCTAACTGACCTTCAGGCTGGGCCCCCTTAGCTCATAACAAGGTTACAGATATATAGAAACATTGGGGTAACAGTCACCCTGCTATAGTTCCAGGGGTACCCAGGGCACAAATAAGCACTCACCCCAAATCTCCCCCTAACTGACCTTCAGGCTGGGCCCCCTTAGCTCATAACAAGGTTACAGATATATAGAAACATTGGGGTAACAGTCACCCTGCTATAGTTCCAGGGGTACCCAGGGCATAAACACTCACCCCAAATCTCCCCCTAACTGACCTTCAGGCTGGGCCCCCTTAGCTCATAACAAGGTTACAGATATATATAAACATTGGGGTAACAGTCACCCTGCTATAGTTCCAGGGGTGCCCAGGGCACAAATAAGCAGCTCTACCGTTAGAAACGTATGGGTCAGTGCTCACGAGCAACTTGTAGCCCACCAACCCCTTGGATGTTGCTCCCAGTGGCCTCAAAGCAGGTGCTTATTTTTGAATTACGGGGCTTGGAGGAAAGTTTTGTTTGCATAAAAACAAAGTGTACTACCAAGAAGAACCTCCTGTAGGCTGCCACAGGGGCTACCAAATAGCCAATTACAGTGCTTATTTGGCAACCCCAGGGACTTGTTTCATGCTTGTGTTGCTCCACAACTACATTTAAATGTGGCTCACGGTAAAAAAAAAAGTCTGCTGCCCTACCCCAGATCACCCAAAATCAATTGCCAATCCCCATGCCAGGTGTTACCAGTGTAAAACGTATTCATTTATTACTATTACATGATATAAATGGGTAAGTATTATTGATAAAATAAAAATAAAACAGTGCATAAAGTTGGGTAAAATACCTTTTATTAAACAATGTATAAACAGAGAAAAAGAAATGCATTGAGGAATAAGTCTATGCGTGTATTTGGGGACTGAGAGACAACCAGTTAGGCAACATTCCACCCTGGTTTCCTTGGAGGCTGCGGGCAATAAAAACAACACAAGGAAGAAAATAAACAGCAAAAAACAAGTAGAAACTCACAAGGAAATATGGCAGTTGACTTTACCAACACAGCGCCAGCCAAGAGAAACATCCTGGACTCACATTCCTAAATCAGACTCAATATTAGGCCAGAATTGGGCGATAAAGTGTCAATGAGAAAATAACACTGTGTGTGTCACTTCCTTTCATTCTAAAACAGAAATGGGATCGTGTGAAACTGTCAGCGCAGGTGGATTTAAGAGCAGGAGTCAGACAGGAATAGTGTAATCGCCAAATATCCCCTATTTTTAGTGAATGCCATATTTTTTGACAATTGACAGTTCACAAAAACAACACTAGGGGGCAGTCACTTGACACTGGGAAGGATGCAGTGTATGCAGATTAACATGGCACTCCGGAGAATGGAAGTGAGGAATAATAGAATGTAAAAAGCAGCTTCCAAGAAATGCCCAGTATAAAAGTATTTATGAAAGTATTCGCTCAATGATACTATGGAATGGTACAATCAGATTGGTCAGATGGGCAGGCAAATGATTTTGGGTTTAATAGATAGCAGCCTGAAGCTCAGCAGCACCCTTGAAAAATTCTAGACATCTGACCAGGGTCCAGGGCACTATCTGCAAGGAGTCTACATGTTCTCCCCAAGTTGATATGGGGTTCCTGTTTATTCCCATATTCCAAACACCTACAGGCAGGTTAATCAGCTCCTCTTAAGACTGATCCTAGTGTATGATAAATAGATAGATTGTAAGCTCCACTGGGACAGGGACTGATGTATAACCTCTATAAAGTGCTGTGAAATATGTCGGCTGTATATAAACAAAGGATAATCACAATATACACATTTAGGCACAACATTCCTTGTTTATAACACATAGTGGAAATGATAAGTAATAGAAACCGTGTGTTTCACACCGAGAAGCACGACCCCCCCCCCCCCAGAAGATAATAAAGGGGAGATGAAGCCTCAAGTCTTGGGAAAGTCACAGTAACAACATGAAACACGGAAGCCTTGGGTAAGCGGAAAAGATTGAGTCAGAGATTGTCTAATAAAGGGGGGGGGTTAGAGTAATAAAATGTAAATGGGAATCCTCCCAACTGATCAGAGGCAGTAAATTGTGGTCACTCAGCAACATCCCAGCCCAGAGAAGAATGAAGGTTATTATTATTAATAATAATAATAATAATAATAATCTGGGCGGCAGGCATCCTGCCCCACCAATAAGCACTGCCCCCAAATTAGCTGTGCCACTGGCAACCTGACCCCTAATAAGTTGGGCCACTGGCACCCTGACCCCTAATCGCCTATTTTTCGGGGCGACAATCTCCCCAAACTGCCTTCCCCCTGCTAAAATGAAAAATCGACTGCGGCAATGTACTTGCGTCGCTTCAATTTCTGAAGTCGCCTGAAGTTTCCTTGTGAGGCAACTTTGGAAATCGAATCGCTGCGAGTGCCATTGCGCTGGAGTTTTCTCATTATAGCAGGGGGAAGGCTACTAAATCTCCCCAAATCTGCCCGTGTGCCCCTGCCCTTACCTGCAGATCACTCAAACACACACTGCACAGCCCAACAACACCAAATAATTTCAGAAATTAAACATTTCAGAATAAAAACATTTAGGAAAATAAATAAAACTGATGGATGAGGCCAGGACTGGGGAGGCCCCCGGAGCCCTTCTTTATAGCCTGTAATAATATCCTTATCTCCCCTGTAATAAGCAAATAGTAGACTCACAGGCTTCTCCCACCCAGTTACAGACAACCGCTCCCAATTGCTCCTTTCATCTCTCCATTTGGAGAATTCCATGAATATTTTATTACTCCCTGCTGCCCTGTATATACACATTTTCCATGGCCCCCTGAACAACCATCAATCTCCCAATATATATATATTTCTATATATAAATATATATATATATATATATTTTTTTTTTTTTTTTTAATTTCAGGTTGCCATTAATGCTGTCCCCTTCATCTACTGCCATTAATACACAAACCAAGGTCTTATCTCTATGAAATGTTACACACAATCATCTAACTGCTGTAAAATCCCAGAGGTAGAGCATTACATAGAACACTTAACTTTCCAATATATATTCACCAGTGGCATAACTAGATGTTACTGGGCCCCACAGCAAATTAATTTTAGGGCCCCCAACATATCCAGAGGTTGTTCTGTTTTATCAATATTTTTTGAAATTGTATATGAACTAGAGCATCATGGGGCCCCTATACCTCCTGGCCCCCCCTGCAGCCGCAGGGTCTGCTTCCTCTATAGTTACGCCCCTGATATTCACTACCCATTATTAAAGTTATTTGTAAATATCATTACTACTGAAAGCAGCGCCTGACTGTACCTTTCTGCACTCCTGTTTTAAACAAAGTAGCAGAGGTCAGCTGTCCTCCAGCATGGCGGGTATTTTACAGGCCTGGCCGGTAAAAATGATGGATGATCCCAAAAAATAGAAATATATGTAGGCCGGTGTTTTTTTTAGGGATGCATTGAATCCAGGATTCGGTTCGGGATTGGCCGAATCCTTCTGCCCGGCCGAACCGAATCCTAATTTGCATATGCAAATTAGGGGCAGGGAGGGAAATTGCGTGACTTTTTGTCAGAAAACAAGGAAGTAAAAATGTTTCCCCCTTCCCACCCCTAATTTGCATATGCAAATTAGGGTTCGGGTTCGGTATTCGGCCGAATCCTTCATGAAGGATTCGGGGGTTCGGCGAATCCAAAAAAGTGGATTCGGTGCATCCCTAGTTTTTTTCCAGGAAAGGTGGCAACCCTACTTCCAGCCAATGTTCCCACAGTAGCATAGGAAGAAAATAAAGGCTATTTGCTAACGATCTGCAGTTTTGACAAAAGAGGAGACTTGACATTAAAACTTTCTTTTTAAACATTTTCCTGGGATTATTTAATATTTCCGCTGTATCTGCGCGCCTTGGCCTTGGTAACGCCCTTTATTTACATTACTTACTATATCACCGGCTTTGGGAAGGATTTCAGGGCCTGGCTAAAGCTGTCACTGGAAAGAGCTTTGGCTTAGTTTGGCCTTTTAAGTTCTTATCGAGTTCACAGGTGTTTATGTGTCCTGTATAAACACTGTAACCTGACTCCATATCACCTGGCCGGCCCTTCCCCGTACAGCTCAGCAGTTCTGCAATCCAGACCTAAAGGTGCAATGACAGTGTGAGGTCACACTATGAGGACTCTCCATTTGTGCGGAGGATTTAGGTGTCACGGATGTTAGAGCTGAATGGAGTTTTAGGGACTTTAACAGGTGGCATGTGATTGGCTGCTCCACTAAAGCCTATGGCACCTGGGGCTGGAATACAATAATAGAAAAGCACCCAAAGCCAGGACCTTATGCTTAGAGGCCCATTTATCAAAGGTCAAATTTCGAATTCATATGAATTTTTTTTAATCTAATAAATTCTAATATACTCGCAACTTAAATGGGAACGTCTAAAACTCAAACAAATATTACTGACCCGAAAACTCAATTTGAATTCAAGTTTAATTCGACTAAACTCAAATCGAGTTTTTTTCTCCGAAAAAAACTCGAATGTCAGGAAGGCTATTAACATCTTCAAATGGGCCACTGGACCACTGCCATTGACTTCTACATGAATTCGGCAGGTTTTAGGTGGCGAATAGTCGAATTTGAATTGTTCCCAGGGTCCAGGTATGATAAATCTCGAATTTTAATTCAAGCTTTGATTATTCTCAATTCGAATTTGTGAGTTTTGACCAATAATCCAACTCGAACATTTGAATTTCCAATTCGTACCTTAATAAATCTGCCCCCTAGTGTCATCTGGCAAAACTGTAGCCAAGTGATAACACTCAGGGGCAGATTTATCAAGGGTCGAATTTGAGTTCATGGGAGTTTGTAAAAACTAGGGATGCACCGAATCCAGGATTCGGTTCGGGATTCGGCCAGGATTCGGATTCGGCCGAATCCTTGTGCCTGGCCGAACCGAATCCGAATTTGCATATGCAAATTAGGGGTGGAGAGGGAAATCGCGTGACTTTTTGTCACAAAACAAGGAAGTAAAAAAAAAATTTCCCCTTCCCACGGTTCGGATTCGGTTCGGTAATCGGCCGAATCCTTTGCTTAGGATTCGGGGGTTCGGCCGAATCCAAAATAGTGGATTCGGTGCATCCCTAGTAAAAACTCCCATAAACTCCAATGAACTTGAAATTCGAATAAAAAACTACCAATCAAAAATTTTGAATTTTTCAAAGTGGGGTGAATCAAATTCAATTCGAGTTTTTTCTCCAAAAATAAAAACCTCTATTTTCAAGAAGGCTGCAAACAACTCCAAATTGATCCCAAGACACACCCCCCATAGGCTAAAACAGTCTAAAACTAAAATAGTCGCATTCGAATTCTTAAAGGGACAGTACATGATAAATTTCAAAATCTGAATTTTCTTAAAAACTCAAATCAAATTTTAACTATTCCTTAGTTGAATTTCATTAAAATAAACTCAAAAAATGTAATTTTGAAATTCGATTTTTCACTTGATCAATCTGCCCCTAAGGGGCACAAACAAAACTCTGACTCTAAAGTCTGAGCTTTTCTTAAATAAGATAACATTCAAATTTATTACAGTAAAAAAAATTCACATAAATTCAACCTTTGATAAATCTGTCCCTTAGAAAATGTCTCCCACTGCCCCACCCACCACTTCTCCAAGAAAAGACACCACCAACATAGATCAATACTCACAACTTTGAGTCGAAGAAAGTGTTAACATCCGGATTTGGGGATCCAGCGACAGCAAAGTTACTGCTTCCCGTGTCCACCAAGATGTTCACCTAGAAGAAGAATATCCAACAAATTAAACACAAGTTTCAAATATAAATACACACAAACAGATACTGAACAGACCCAATATTTCTTTCCACAAGTTTCATGATGGGACAATTCCACCAAGTGCGGAGGTCATGTGATCAGCCTCTATAATATGAATAAAGAGTTGGAGTAAGGGATCCCTCCTAATAAGTCTCTTTTATCAGTGTGTTTATGTAGAACTTGCCAATATTATCAGGACACCTCTCCAAAAGTTCTTTTTAGCCTCACTGTCCAATTCCAACGTTCCAGTTCCAGTGCGGTTTTATGTGAACCCATAAAAAACATCCAAACACAAAGGAATGTAGCTACAAATATCTAAATGTAAATGTACTTGCGTGTATAAAGAAAGGAAGAACTGTAAGTTTCTGAAACCCTCAAGCAATAAATCTTTTTCTACAATGTCAGAATAGAGGTCAGCAAAGCTAATACAGAACATATGCACGGCCTGTCTATTGTAACAAGGTCCAATCTTGCTCCAGTCACACCACTGCCTACTGCTTCCATCGATTAGTAAAAAATATGTAAGGAATAAACTACTGACTACTATTCCAGGGGCAGCAAATAAACACTCACCCCAAATCTCCACCTAACTGGCCTTCAGTCTGGGCCCCCCTTAGCTCATAACAAGGTTACAGATATATAGAAAGATTGGGGTAACAGTCACTCTACTATAGTTCCAGGGGTACCCAGGGCACAAATAAGCACTCACCCCAAATCTCCCCCTAACTGACCTTCAGGCTGGGCCCCTTAGCTCATAACAAGGTTACAGATATATAGAAATATTGGGGTGTCACCCTGCTATAGTTCCAGGGGTACCCAGGGCACAAATAAACACTCACCCCAAATCTCCCCCTAACTGGCCTTCAGGCTGGACCCCCTTAGCTCATAACAAGGTTACAGATATATAGAAACATTGGGGTAGCAGTCACCCTGCTATAGTTCCAGGGGTACCCAGGGTACAAATAAGCATCACCCCAAATCTCCCCCTAACTGATCTTCAGACTGGGCCCCCTTAGCTCATAACAAGGTTACAGATATATAGAAACATTGGGGTAACAGTCACCCTGCTATAGTTCCAGGGGTACCCAGGCCACAAATAAGCACTCACCCCAAATCTCCCCCTAACTGGCCTTCAGGCTGGGCCCCCTTAGCTCATAACACGTTTACAGATATATAGAAACATTGGGGTCTCTACAACCCCCTGCTTTGGGCCCCTTGAAGGGAACAGCACTAGAGTTTGGAACAGGTCCCTCTCCCTTAAAGGAGAAGGAAAGCCCCAGGGCGCAAAACCTCTCCCCCCCTCCCCTCCGTTGCCCCCCCTCCCTCCTCCCCCCTGGCCTACCTGTCCCCCTGGGCAAATGACCCTAACTTGTTACTCACCCCTCTGCGCAGGTCCTGTCCATGGAGTTCGCAGTCGCCATCTTCCGATTTCACTTCGTGACATTCGGCGCATGCGCAGTAGAGCCGTACCGGTAACTGTTCCTACTGCGCATGCGCCAGAAAACGCCGGTCATCGCAGGAAGAAGACGCGTGTGGAAGAAGATGGCGACTGCGAACTCCATGGACAGGACCTGCGCAGAGGGGTGAGTAACAAGTTAGGGGCATTTGCCCAGGGGGACAGGTAGGCCAGGGGGGAGGAGGGAGGGGAGGCAACGGAGGGGAGGGGGGGAGGGGTTTTGCGCCCTGGGGCTTTCCTTCTCCTTTAAGGAATAACAATGTCAGTAGGTATTTGTAAGATAAATGTAACATATTTTACAAGGAAAACAATGGAATATAAGTTGAATGTAAATAGAAGAGGACACAACCGTATGTTACATAGTGTTAGAAGAACACATTGTTAAAAACCAAGAGAGATTATATAAATACAATTGACTTGTTTTCCCAGTGTTTCCTATAAATATCCTTAAAACCTGACTATAAAGTGTCAGTTCCAGCTGTATTGGATCTGTTTTATTTCTCAGCCGCTGCTTGCACGACTATTATTTGCTTTCCACGTAACGTCACGCAAACAGTACGAGGGAGTCGATGAGCCGTGTCCTTATCAGGTGATCAGTTATATAAATGCCGAAATAAACCGCGCACATACCTGTATATGAAATCTGCGCGTCATGGCCGTCTCTAATATACTCCCTTTTCAGCAAATAATTCTATTTTTTATTCATGATTTCCTTTTTCTCTGTAATAATAAAACAGTAGCTTGTACCTGATCCCAACTAAGATATAATTAATCCTTATTAGAAGAAAAAAACAGCTTATTGAGTTTATTTAATGTTTAAATCGTTTTTTAGTAGTAAAGGGGTTGTTCACTTTTAAATTAACAGTTAGCATGATGTAGAGAGTGATATTCTGAGACAATTTATAATTTATTTTAATTTTATATTATTTGTGGCTTTTGAGTTATTTAGCTTTTTATTCAGCAGCTCTCCAGTTTGCAATTTCAGCATTCTGGTTGCTAGGGTCCAAATTTCCCTAGCAAGCATGCACTGAGTATAATAAGAGACTGGAATATGAATATGAGGCCTGAATAGAAAGAGGAGTAATAAAATGTACAAATAACAATAAATCTGTAGCCTTACAGAGCATTTGTTTTTAGATGGGGTCAGTGACCCCCATGTGAAAGCTGGAAAGAGTCAAAAGTCTATATTACCCTAGCAACCATGCATTGATTTGAATAAGAGACTGAACTATCAATAGGAGAGGCCTGAATAGAAAGACCAATAATAAAAAGTAACAATAACAATACTTTGTAGCCTTACAGAGCATTTGTTTTTTTTTTTTTTAGATGGGGTCAGTGACTCCCATTTGAAAGGTGGAACGAAGAAAAAGGCAAATAATTAAAAAATGTATAAATAATAATAATGGCGACCAACTGAAAAGTTGCTTTGAATTAGCCATTCTATAACATACGAAAAGTTAACTTTTAGTATGTTAACATGGAGCTCCAAATAATGGAAAGATCCATTATCCAAAAAACCTCAGGTCCTGCGCATTCTGGATAACAGGTCCCACACCTGTAATAGGAACATAGTGTTTCCCTAAGAGCAACAAGGCTCACACTTACAAGTTAGACTGAAGCAAGCACTCACTTGCTGGCCTTTAAATAGACCCCGAGTGTGGCAGATTTCGGAAATGTTCTCCCAAAAATAATAACTTTAACCTTCGAGGATATGTGAGACACATCATTTCCATCAGTCCCTTTCCCAGAAGAGCTCACACTCTATGGGGCAGATTTACTAAAGAGCAAATTGTCGCCAGCAACCACTTCGCAAGGCGTAAATACACAACAAATACGCTAATTCACTAAAATGCATTTTCGTCCCGGGCGGCGAACACTGGCGACTTTTCGATAGCGTTACTTCAGCTGTGCAAACATTTCATAGCGAAGATGCGCTAGCGTTCGTTTGTGCCTAGAGAAAATTCGCTAGTGACCTTGCTCTTAGGTTAATTTGCATAGGGCGGGAAAGTTAAGTTACTGGTTTATATTACAGATGTCCAGACAAGAGAGTTAATATATAAATTGCTGAAAAAATTCACCCACAAATTTTCGCCGGCGTCAAAATATATTTGACGCCGGCGACAATTCCGGCGCCTGGCAAAAATTTCTACGTCGGCGGCAATTCTAGGCTCCCATTGTTGCTGGCGTCAAAAATATTTCGACATCAAAATTCGCTCTTCACAAATTTTCCAATGTTTTGCATTTTGAATTTCGCGGGAAAATATCGAATTTTTTCGCAAAAACTAGAGAAATTAGCCCATCACTATCCATATGTAATAAAATGTCTGGAGAAAACCGCTTACCCAAAAAATTAAGTTCGGCCTATTGCAGCCAATCCCGCTTAAAAAAATGAAAAGTCGCCAGCGTTTTTTGAACTTTAATGAATTTTCAGCTCACAGGATATGATGTAAGTGAAATAAGATTGAATTGGCCCTTGCGCATGTTAGTGAATTGGCGATGTCCCTGTGGGTGGCAATACTGGCAAAAAGACACTAGCGTTAACCACTTCGTCCTTTATGGTTAGTTCGCACGAGGAGATTCGGGGAGATTTTGTCGCCTGGCGACTAAGCGACTATCTTCCTGAACTGCCTCAGCTTTTTTTTCCCATAGGCTACAATGAAAAGTCGCCTGCGCTAATGCACACGCGTTGATGCGTTTTCTATAGTCGCCCGAATCAGTCCCGATGTCCCAATCACAGTTACACACACTGGGGTTGCTGAATGTGGGACTCACAACAGGCTGTTATACAGCACATAATCTACAGCACTTTATACATACCTCCCAACTGTCCCTTTTTCGGAGGGACAGTCCCTCTTTTGACAGCTCAACCCGCAGTCCCTCATTTTTACTGGAAAGTCCCTATTTTCCCTATAATCTCCCAGAATCTCCTCGTGTGGCCTTACCCTAAGCGGTGAACTGGCTCTTGCATAACGATAGGGGTCACCGACTTCTGCTATATTGTTGCAGGAGTAAGAACCAGAAAACAGAAACATTTGCACATATTAAAGGGGTTGTTCAACTTTTATTATGATGTAGAGAGTGAGATTCTGAGACAATTTGCAATTGGTTTTTATTTTATATTTTTTGTAGTTTTTGAGTTATTTAGCTTTTTATTCAGCAGCTCTCCAGTTTAACAATATCAGCAGTCTGGTTGCTAGGGTCCAAATTACCCTAGCAACCATGCATTAATTTGAATAAGAGACTGGAATATGAATAGGAGAGGCCTGAATAGAAACAGAAGTAATACAAATGAGCAATAAAAATAAATGTGTAGCCTTACAGAGCATTGGTTTTTAGATGGGGTCAGTGGGGGTCATTTATCAACACTGGGAAAATTTGCCCATGGGCAGTAACCCATGGCAACCAATCAAATTGCTGCATTCATTGCTCTACTTGCAGCTGGCTTCAAAAAGCTAATCACTGATTGGTTGCTATAGGGAACTGCCCATGGGCAAATTTGCCCAGTGTTGATAAATGAGCCCCAGTGACCCCCATTTGACAGCTGGAAAGAGTCAGAAGAAGTCAAATAATTCTAAAACTATAAAAAATAAACAATGAAGACCAATTGAAAGATTGATTAGAATTGGCCATTCTATAATGTATTAAAAGTTAACTTGAAGGCGAACCTCCCCTTTTAAAACCAGTGAGAATGTCTAATGAATTTATTTTGGAAAATGGCTTAGAACTTTAATTTCTTGTCTTTAATTCAGCATCGGCCATTCCTAAAGGGCAAGTAAGTGTCCAATAAAGATTTCTCTCGAAGGGCTTTACATAAGTTCCGCCCCACTCGCGGGCAGTAAAGTAAAGAATTCACTGATATGGCTCCATACCACACACACACTTATAGTAAAGCGAGTAAAAGCAGTTAATAGTGCTGCTCCAGCAGAATTCTCCACTGAAATCTGTTTTTCAAAAGAGCGAACAGATGTTTCTACATTTAATTTTGAAATCTGACATGGGGCTAGACATATTGTCAATTTCCCAGCTGCCCCCAGTCATGTGACTTGTGCTCTGATAAACTTCAGTCACTCTTTACTGCTGTACTGCAAGTTGGAGTGATATCACCCCTCCCCCCCCCAGCAGCCTAACAACAGAACAATGGGAAGGTAACCAGATAGCAGCTCCCTAACACAAGATAACAGCTGCCTGGTAGATCTAAGAACAACACTAAATAGTAAAATCCAGGTCCCACTGAGACACATTCCGTTACATTGAGTAGGAGAAACAACACCCTGCCAGAAAGCAGTTCCATCCTAAAGTGCTGGCTCTTTCTGAAAGCACATGACCAGGCAAAATGACCTGAGATGCACCTACACACCAATATTACAACTAAAAAAATACATTTGTTGGATTAAGAATTACATTTTATATTGTAGAGTGAATTATATGCAGTGTAAACAGTGTCATTTAGAAATAAAAACCATGACAGAATCCCTTTAAGGATCTGCCTGTTCCTTTTTTGCTCTCTGCACTGCTGGTTCTGTCTCGTAAAGCAATGTAGCAGAAGCCAAATAACAGAACAGTATAGAGGCATGCAGGGATGACTGGGGGCATGGAATTGCCACTGTATTTATCTTGTCATGTGTTTCGGGGTAACAAGTTGGCAGCCCCTGTATGTGATCAAAACTAGCAATGGCGAATTTATTCCACAGGCGCAAATTCGAGACGCATTTACGCCTTCCGCCGCCGGAAAAATTTGTAATATTGCACTGTTAATTCACCGGCGATTTTTCGGTGCCGTCAAAGTTTTTTGACGCAGATGACAATTCCGATGCTGGCGACAATTTCAACACCGCAGACAATTTAGCGTACACCCATTGACTAGTGCAATTGGACAAAATAGGCGAATGTTATACGTCGCTGATTTTGATGCCCGCGAATCGTCGCCGGCGTCAAAATCCACGATACGCACATTTTTCGCCGTTTCGTGATTTTTACAAGACAAATTCGCCCATCACTAATTAAAATAACTTGTTAGGGATGCAGGAAAGGAGAGGTTTATGGAGCGTGTGGTGGTTTATGAGGCCGTCTCACAGAAGCAGCAGAAATCAATGAGCTTCTAGGCAGAACCAATAGGGAACAGCTGGAATCCTTATCGGCCTGATGTCTATTTACTAAAACCACTCCGACTAAATACGGCTGCAATCTGCCCGCACTGCTCTTTGGCATCGGAGACTGGGAGGGATTTAGACGTTTGTTTGTTTTTGGGGTTGAGTCATTTCAGCACGGAGTTCTGACTACATACAGACAAACAGAATATCAGGAATGACGGGACGATTGAGAGGACGGCATGCGGAGAAAGGGGATACGCTACAATTCCATTAATGTCTAAATAACAATTGATCTCATTATACGATGTAAAAAAAACATTCCTTAACTTAATCCTTCCGCCCCTCCGTCCATTCAATTCACACACACACACACACACAATATACATACAACCCTACACCCCCCTTCCCCACACGCACACATTTCAAATGAAATGGCTAGGGATGCACCAAATCCACTATTTTGGATTCGGCCGAACCCCTGAATCCTTCGCGAAAGATTCGGCCGAATAACCGAACCAAATCCAAATTTGCATATGCAAATTAGGGGTTGGAAGGGGAAAACATTTTTTACTTCCTTGCTTTGTGACAAAAAGTCATGCGATTTTCCTCCCTGCCACTAATTTGCATATGCAAATTAGAATTCGGATTCAGTTCAGCCGGGCAGATGGATTCGACCGAATCCTCCTGAAAAAGGCAGAATCCTGGCCGAATCCCAAACCGAATCCTGGATTTGGTGCATCCCTAGAAATGGCACTATACTGAGTGACTGAGAGCTTCATTGGGGTGCCATACAGTAACCCCAAGTCTGGGGCTTTGATTTAAAGTGAAAGTTTGCTGAAGGTAAACAGGAGCTTTACCACCTTCTTAGGACACTAAGGGGCAGATTTATTAAGGGTTGAATTTCGAGTTCATGGGAGTTATTTAAAACTAGAGATGCACCGAATCCAGGATTCGGTTCGGGATCCGGCCTTTTTCCAGCAGGATTCGGGCGAATCCTTCTGCTAGGCCAAACCAAATCTGAATCCGAATTTGCGTATGCAAATTAGGGGAGTGAAATTGCAGGACTTTTTCTCACAACACAAGGAATTAAATTAAAAAATGTTTAGGATTCGGATTCGATTTGGTATTTGGACGAATCTTTCACGAAGAGTTCGGCTGAATTCAAAATAGTGGATTCGGTGCATCCCTATTAAAAACTCTCATGAACTCGAAATTCGACCAATTGAAATTCATCAACAAAAATCTCATTTTTTAAAGTCAGGTGAATAGGATCAACCCGCCAACTCGAATAAAATTCTATTTGAGTTTTTCAAGCTCGAACTTCAGGAAGGCTGCAAACAACTCCAAATTGACCCCGGGACGTCTTCCATAGGCTAAAACAGCAATTCGGCAGGTTTAAGGTGGCAAATATTCGAATTTGATTTCTTAAAGGTCAGTGTATGATAAATCTTTGAATTCTTTAAAAAAACTTGAATCGAATTTTAACATTTCCCTAGTCGAATTTCACAGTTTTGACCATAAAAAAACCTAGAAAATTTGAATTCTAAATTCAAATTAGAGATTCGAATTTTCACTTCGACCCTTGATAAATATGCCCATAAGTGGGTTACATAGTTACATAGTTACATAGTTAAATTGGGTTGAAAAAAGACAAAGTCCATCAAGTTCAACCCCTCCAAATGAAAACCCAGCATCCATACACACACCCCTCTCTACTTTTAATTAAATTCTATATACCCATAATAACTATAGAGCTTAGTATCACAATAGCCTTTGATATTATGTCTGTCCAAAAAATCATCCAAGCCATTCTTAAAGGCATTAACTGAATCAGCATCACAACATCACCCGGCAGTGCATTCCACAACCTCACTGTCCTGACTGTGAAGAACCCCCTACGTTGCTTCAAATGAAAGTTCTTTTCTTCTAGTCTAAAGGGGAGGCCTCTGGTACGGTGATCCACTTTATGGGTAAAAAGGTCCCCTGCTATTTGTCTATAATGTCCTCTAATGTACTTGTAAAGTGTAATCATGTCCCCTCGCAAGCGCCTTTTTTCCAGAGAAAACAACCCCAACCTTGACAGTCTACCCTCATAATTTAAGTCTTCCCTCCCTCTAACCAGTTTAGTTGCACGTCTCTGCACTCTCTCCAGCTCATTTATATCCCTCTTAAGGACTGGATTCCAAAACTGCACTGCATACTCCAGATGAGGCCTCACCAGGGACCTATAAAGAGGCATAATTATGTTTTCATCCCTTGAGTTAATGCCCTTTTTTATGCAAGACAGAACTTTATTTGCTTTAGTGGCCACAGAATGACACTGCCCAGAATTAGACAACGTGTTATCTACAAAGACCCCTAGATCCTTCTCATTTAAGGAAACTCCCAATACACTGCCATTTAGTGTATAACTTGCATTTATATTATTTTTGCCAAAGTGCATAACCTGCATTTATCAACATTGAACCTCATTTTCCAGTTTGCTGCCCAGTTTTCCAGTTTAGACAAATCACTCTGCAAAGTGGCAGCATCCTGCATGGAACCTATAGTTCTGCACAATTTAGTATCATCTGCAAAAATAGAAACAGTACTTTCAATGCCCACCTCCAGGTCATTAATAAACAAGTTGAAAAGCAAGGGACCTAGTACAGAGCCCTGCGGTACTCCACTAACAACACTGGTCCAATTAGAAAATGTTCCATTTACCACCACTCTTTGTAGTCTATCTTTTAGCCAGTTCTCTATCCAGGTACAAATACTATGTTCCAGGCCAACATTCCTTAATTTAACCAGTAACCTTTTGTGTGGCACTGTAACAAATGCTTTAGCAAAATCTAAGTAAATCACATCCACTGCCATCCCAGAATCGAGGTGTCTACTTATATTCTCATAAAAAGAAATTAAGTTAGTCTGGCAAGATCTATTACGCATAAAACCATGCTGGCACAAACTCATAGTATTATGATTTGCTATGAAGTCCAGTATCTTATCCTTTATTAACCCTTCGAAAAGCTTTCCTACCACTGACGTCAGACTAACTGGCCTATAGTTTTGAGGCTGAGAACGGGATCCTTTTTTGAATAGAGGCACCACATTAGCAATTCGCCAGTCTCTCGGCACAATGCCAGATCTCAATGAATCCTGAAAAATTAAGTAAAGAGGTTTGGCAATCACAGAGCTAAGCTCGCTAATTACCCTGGGATGAATACCATCTGGCCCTGGACCTTTGTTAATCTTAACATGTTCTAGTCTCTTTTGAATTTCATCATGTGTGAACCATGCATCATTAGTTGTATTACTAGAATTGGGACTGTTAAGAAGGAAACCTTCACTTACTGATTCCTCATTTGTGTAGACAGATGAAAAATATGAATTCAGAATCTGCGCTTTTAATTTGTTTTCATCAACCAGCTGACCCCCCTCTGATAGTAAGGGACCCACCCCTTCCTGCTTCATTTTTTTACTATTAACATATTTAAAAAATAATTTTGGATTTTTTTTACTGCTTACTGCAATATCCTTTTCTATAGCAATTTTAGCTTGCCTTATAGCTTCTTTGCATGATTTATTGGCCTCCTTGTACCTTATAAATGATTCGGCTGTACCAGCTAACTTGAAAGTTTTAAAAGCACGTCTTTTCTTACCCACCTCAACACCAACGCTTCTATTGAACCAAAAAGGTTTTGCTTTGCAACGACGTTCCTTGCTTACAAGTGGAATATAATGACAAGTATATTTATTAAGCAGCATTTTAAAGACTTCCCATTTTTGTTCTGTGTTTAACCCTGAGAAAAGCATTTCCCACTTAATATGTTGCAGAGATGCCCTTATACTGTCAAAGTTTGCACGTCTGAAATTTAGTGTTTTAGTTCCTCCCTTATAGAATTGCTTCTGCAACAGAATCTCAAAGGAGACCATGTTATGATCACTATTCCCTAAATGCTCACCCACACAAATGTTAGAGATGAGTTCAGTATTGTTAGTTATTACAAGGTCCAAAATAGAGTTATTCCTAGTAGGTTCTTGAACGAGCTGGAATAAAAAGTTGTCATTCAGCATATTTACAAACCTACTAGCTTTTTCTGTCTTAGCAACCCCATTACCCCAGTCAATGTCTGGATAATTGAAGTCACCCATAGCAACAACTTGACCCAGCTGTGAAGCCGCTTGTATCTGCAAGAGTAGCTCGGCTTCATACTCGACACTTATACGAGGTGGGTTATTTACTTAAGTCCGATTTTTTTCTGGTCAGACTTTTAAAGAGGAAAACACAGTTTTTTTGTAGAAAAAAACCTCAAATTTTTGTGATTTATTAAACCATCTCAGACCTGCCGAGTTCACGTAGAAGTCAATGGCAGATATCCCGTTAACAACTGGAAGATATTCTAATCTGCGCTGGGTTTCCTACAATAATCTGAAGATTGTGTTGGTTTTCAGACGTCAATCCGAAAAAGTCACAAGTTTCGGGCGTCAAATCGGAAATAGTTTTCTGCAACAAAATGAATTTGGATTTTATCGAGTTGTTTCCTGCACAAGAAGTTTTCATTAAAATGTATTGATAAATAGGAGGAAAGTCAGTGCGGATTTAGTTTCAGAAAATAGTGAGAACATTTCGGATTTTGATATTTAAACTAGGGATGCACCGAATCCACTATTTTGGATTCGGCCGAACCCCCGAATCCTTTGTGAAAGATTCGGCCGAATACCGGACCGAATCCGAACCCTAATTTGCATATGCAAATTAGGGGTGGGAAGAGAAAAATTATTTAACTTCCTTGTTTTGTGACGAAAAGTCACGCAATTTCCCTCCCCACCCCTAATTTGCATATGCAAATTAGGATTTGGATTCAGTTCGGCCGGGCAGAAGTATTCGGCCGAATCCGAATCCTGCTGAAAAAGGCCGAATCCCAAACCGAATCCTGGATTCGGTGCATCCCTAATTTAAACCCCTTATGCAATGCTCTAGTAAATCATTAAATCAGTAATCATGGAACTCCATACTAATACATTTGCAGTAGCAAATTATTACCCCTCTGATCACCTGGGCAACTCTGTTTGGTGGGTCCTGGCAGAAAGAGGCTCCAATGATGCCCCTTTGTGAGCCATGAACAGCATGTCTTGGGGTTCCTTCTGCCATAAGGTTAATGACTGAAGGTCCCCTGGTCTCCACCCCCCTCTGGCAGCCTTTGCAGCTCTGGGGTTCTGAGTACGATTCCAGCCAGGGCACATTTATATGTTCTCCTTGTGTCCCTCCAGTTTGCTCCCAGAGGACCCCATGTGAAGTCACGTGTAACATGCTGGTGCCGTATAAATAAAGGATAATAATAATCAACATCAGACGGGGCTCGGGGATCCTTTCCTGAGAAGAGGGGAGCCAGTCCAGCTGGAGGAACAAGATATATGGCGCTGGCAAAGATTATTTTCCTGGGGATCTATCATGTGCTGATTGTGTGTATAGATATTATTATTAGCACGTCCGTGTTTATATCTAATTAAATGCATTTTAATAAATCCCCAGCTCAGCATCTGTGTATATCTATATGTTCATGGCACACGGTCCCCTATATGACAGGCATTTAACATTAACCCGGAGGCACCTAAAGAGTTGGGAAGGCTGCTTTCACTAGATTAACCCTCTAAGCACCAGGTACTATACAATTAGACAAATAAGGGGCTTATTTTTGGCATGCGGCGCTTCTAGGGTTAAGTCACTTATGTTGCTGAAGGAAAGTCGCCATCAATCAATACTGACTGCCCGGCCTTGCAATTGTTCCCATGCCCCAAGCTACAGTCACACGTCTGTAATAAACATAAGCACAGAATAAATCCTACATGGAAAAACGTCATTTTATTTACATACAGTTAATTTAGAAAAATGGAGGTGGTTAAACTCACGTCACCAATAATAAGCACACGAGTCAGGAATAAGCAATGGATCCCAACTAGATAAAGTCACAATAAAGCAGGTAGAGCCAAACCTGTAGTTGTTAGGGCTGCCATCTTTCTAGAACTTGTGGCAAAGGGGGCAGTCCATGATATCAAAGGGGGCAGGTGATGGGGAAAAGTGCGGAGCTACGGCGTTGGGCTGGCTGGGGGAAGAGAAAACAAGAAGAGAAAGTTCCTTCTAGATTCTGGGCTAGGGTTGCCACATGGCCGGTAAGGGTCATGCCACACGAGCAGATTCGGGAAGATTAGTCGCCCCAGCGACAAATCGCCTCATCTTCGGGGAGACAATCTCCCGCGAACTGCCTTCACCCTTGCCCTCTGCCACTAAAATGAAAATCGCCTCCGACAATGCACACGTGGCCCTTCATTCCCGAAGTTTCCTCGTGAGGCAACTACGGGCGACTTCGGAAAACGAAGTGCCGCGCGTGAATTTCTGCAGGTGATTTTCATTTTAGCCGGTGGAGGGCAGGGGGAAGGCAAAAATCAGGAAGAATATAGGAAGGCCGGTAATTTTTTCCAGAAAAGGTGGCAACCTTATTCTGGGGAGATCCAGGTCCACTGAATTTGTTTCCCACGACCTCTGACAAAGGGGGCATTAAGAGCCACATGTGGGTGCGGACCTGGGCCTGGCAGAGCCCACAAGAGCTGGGGTGCCCCGCCGGACCTGGCTGCCATTAAAGCATTCCTGTTCAGCCCACTGCTTGAGATTAGGGATGAGCGAATTTGACCTGTTTTGTTTCGTCAAAAATTTTCCGCTGGCGAAATGTCGCCGACACCCATATAAGTCTACGGGCGTAATTTTTGCGGCAAAAAAATTCGCCCATCGCTACTTGAGATACAGATTCCTGTCCCTCACCTATATGCTGCCATTAATGTGTTTTAGTCCAACCCCTCCAGTCATCAGAGATGCAAGTGTAGGAGGGACCAACCTTATCAGGGACAGGAAATCCAATATTTCACCCTGGTACGCAAGGCTGGAACTAGTTGTAGGCAAAAGAGGCAAGTTCCTAGGGTGCAATGAAGTGGGGGTGCCAAGCACTTACCTCTTCTGTCACCCACCCCTGGGCCCCCCGCGCATTATCACATGACACAGACCTGGGGAGGGGGTGAAGTTGCCGGCTGGGTTGGCTTGGCCCAGACCTGCTGGTCGGTATAGTAAAAGGCTCCATGAATATCAGGGAAAGTAAAATAAGATTTGTTGCCAGGAATCCCATGCTGACACCCCATTCTGAGTCGCCCAGTTTCGGGGATCCCCTCCTCCTCAGTCGCCTCCACAGACAGAAGCAAAGGGAAAACAAAAGCGTTGCTGGGTTCCCCGACAATCAAGAATCACTTAGGGAACCTTCTCTCTGTCTCGGATCAGATTTTTCAGCAGGTTAATAGATGGGAAAATTAGCAGCCAATTTAAATAATGCCTCATTTAACACAAAGATTCCTAATTACATTACAAAGCCATCTGCTGCGGGCAGCCTGCAAGCTCCGCATACTAAGTCCCTTCCAGGCTCGCCAATTATTACATGTTATTATTGGAGCTCGTTTTGCTAATCACGTCCTCTTGGCGCTGCGTTTGCTGGAAAGGATCTCGTCTGTTTCAACATATGTTTCTAGAAATTCTCTGGCAGGGAAACCCGGGCATGCACCGCTCCTCTTCCACAGACCCCTCCGTCTGTACGGATCCGCGTCTAATACCCGATACTGACTTGCAGGACCTTCAACTTCCCCTCCATTTATATATATATATGGCTTCTGCTACATGGTTTCAAGAGTCAGAACCAGCAGTGCAGATAATATAAGCAACCAGACACAACTTTCAATAGCAATTTTGTTTCCACCATTCAACACGGAAAGTTGCTTTCATTATTTAAAACACTGGGAAGAGATTTGACCTATATCAATTTTAAAGGAGAAGTAAAACTGAAAAATGTAAAAAAAATTGTTCTAAATTTCTAAATGACGCTGTTTACACTGCAAATAATTCACTCTACGATATAAAATGTCATTCCTGCACCAGCAAGTGTATTTAGTTGTAATATTGGTGTGTAGGTGCATCGCAGGTCATTTTGCCTGGTCATGTGATTTCAGAAAGAGCCAGCACTTTAGGATGGAACTGCTTTCTGGCAGGCTGTTGTTTCTCCTACTTAATGTAACTGAATGTGTCTCAGTGGGACCTGGATTTTACTATTATTATTACAGAGGAAAAGGAAATCATTTATGGGTTTCCGGATAACAGATCCCGTACCTGTATTTAGATGCAGCAGGCCTGCCGTTGTGTTGCATGGTATTAGTAATTGGGGATCTACTGAATCCAGGATTCGGATTCGGCAGAATCCTTCTGCCCAGACAAACCCAAATTCTAATTTGCATATGCAAATTAGGGGCGGGAAGGGAAATGGCGTGACTTTTTGTCACAAAACAATGAAGTAAAAAATGTTTTCCCCTTCCAACCCCTAATTTGCATATGCAAATTAGGATTCGGATTTGGTTCAGTATTCGGCCGCATCTTTCGCGAAGGATTCGGGGTTTAGGCCGAATCCGCAATTGTGGATTCGGTGCATCCCTATTAGTAATGCTACAAATTGCCCTGTAATAATAACACAGCACCTTGTATTTCATGGGAATCAAACCCACATGAATCAATATTGGTGGCAAAACAATCCTATTGTGTTTATTTCAAGTTGAAAAGTTTTTCTTAGCTATGGGGATCCAAATAACAGAAATATACCTTATTTGGAATACCCTAGGTCCTGAGCATTCTGCATAATAGATCCTATTTCTGTATAGATCCTATTTCTTATATATACTGTTTATCTATCTATGTATATATATATATATATATATATATATATATATATATATATATATATATATATATATATCTATATCTATATATATAGCTATATCAAAAAAGACCAGCAACACCAGGATTTCTGTGTATCAAAGCAAAGTGTATTCAATTATTGCATGTATATATAGATATAAATATATAGAGAGAGAGAGAGAGAGAGAGAATCTGGCCTGACTCTCGCTGCTTCCTTAAAGGGCTTGTTCACCTTTAAATCAACTGTTAGTATGATATAGAGAATGATATGCTGAGACAATTTGCAATTGGCTTTCATTCACTTTTTATTCGGCAGCTCTCCAGAATATTATATAATATTGCAATTTTAGCAATCTGGTTGCTCGGGTCCAAATTCCCCTAGCAACCATGAATTAATTTGAATAAGGGACTGAAAAATGAATTGGAGAGGCCTGAATAGAAAGATGAATAATAAAAAGTAGCAATAATAATAAATTTGTAGCCTTACAGTGCATTTGTTTTTTATTTTAGGTTTACGTACCTTTGGCTTATCTATCTATTCTACAACATACTAAAAGTTAACTTCAAGGTAAACCATCTCTTTAATAACAACAGAATCTTGAATGTAGGTGTTAAAGCTGAGAGCAGATGAGGAATGCAAAGTCTTATTCATTAAAGGCCCATGTGATGAATTTCACACAATATACAATAACTGACATTGGGCTCTTACACCTGCCTGTGACTCTAATAACAGAAATTGAAGTTACTAATAATACCCACAGCTGCATTAGTTATACATCTATATTCTGACAAAGAGAAATTAAGTTTCTTTCCTTTTTTTTCTGTTTTTCAAATTTGTAAGGCATCTCCCGGTGAATAGCTAACCTGGAAGCCTCAGGGCAACACTACTCTTCTATTACAAAAAACTTTGGGGTCATTTTCATCACTCATGTATAATAAGGTGCAATGAACCCCCTACTGTAAATGATAAGGATATTAGAAGTCACTGAGGGGTTGTTCTGTGACCATATAAAGGCACAAGGCTACAGGCTGAGTTATACAGGGAACTCTGAGTATCACTCATGTATTATAAGGGATAATGTACCCCCTACTGTAAATGATAAGGATATTAGAAGTCACTGAGGGGTTGTTCTGTGACCATATAAAGGCACAAGGCTGCAGGCTGAGTTATACAGGGAACTCTGAGTATCACTCATGTATTATAAGGGATAATGTACCCCCTACTGTAAATGATAAGGATATTAGAAGTCACTGAGGGGTTGTTCTGTGACCATATAAAGGCACAAGGCTGCAGGCTGAGTTATACAGGGAACTCTGAGTATCACTCATGTATTATAAGGGATAATGTACCCCCTACTGTAAATGATAAGGATATTAGAAGTCACTGAGGGGTTCTGTGACCATATAAAGGCACAAGGCTGCAGGCTGAGTTATACAGGGAACTCTGAGTATCACTCATGTATTATAAGGGATAATGTACCCCCTAATGTAAATGATAAGGATATTAGAAGTCACTATGACCATATAAACAATACAGAACTTTGAGAACCACTTCTCTAATCTAATAACAAATCTCACACAGACATTTTGTTCCCTGCAATTATTTTTCACCATGAGAAACTCCAAATAAACAGATGAGATTACAATTGACACGTCTGGCACGGTCAGAGCCTGTTCCTCCGCGCAAATTTCTCTAAATGGGAAGGTACATGATTTTAAGGAAATTGCTCTTCATTGTATTTAACAGACTGACATCCAGCAAGGAGCAGTTCCCAGAGCAGGCTGTACTATTTTTAATTTCTGTCTTAAAGGGGTAGTTTAGTATGCTATTAGAATGGCTAATTCTGAGCAACTGTTCAATTGGTCTTCATTTTTTCTCTTATCGTTTTTTCAATTATTTCTTTACCCCCTGATCCTCCATAATTCTTCCCTGCTGAGTGCCTGGGAGGGGGGGAGGTAAAAGTCTGGTCAGCTGACCAACTCGTGAATTAGCCACATGGGATCCCATGACAGAGATAAGGAAAGAAAAACTTCTTCCCAACAAAGAAAATCATTGAGATAGAAAATCCTGATTCCCTCGAGTTTCCCCAAATCCATCGTTACTACAGAGGCGTAATGTTGCCCAGCGACGAGTGACGGCAGGAAAGTGCCTGAATATAACAAACTTACTATCCACAATCCGATAGCAGACGGGAAACTAGTAACACTTCTAAAAAAAAAATAAAAAAAATACAAATATGTAATTTCACATTTCTAATAATAATTTAAAGGGGTGGTTCGCTTCAGGTTAACTTTTAGTATGTTGTACAATGGCCAATTCTAAATATCCTTTCAGTTGGTCTTCATTATTTATTTGTTAAAGTTTCTGAATTATTTGCCTTCTTCTTCTGACCCTTTCCAGCTTTCAAATTGGAGGTCACTGACCCCATATAAAATACTAATGCTCTGTAAGGCTACACATTCATGGGCAGATTTATCACGGATAAAGTGAAAATTCGCATTAAAATTTTCAAGTTTTTTTTATGACCAAAGCTCTTGAATTCAACTAGGAAATTGTTACAATTTCGATTTGGGTTTTTTTAAAAAAAAAAATCAAATGAGATTTTTGATATTTATCATACTTTGGCCCTTTTTAAGAACCCCAATTCGACTATTCGCTGCCTAACACCTGCCGAATTGCTGTTTTAGTCAATGGAGAGACGTCCTGGAATTAATTTGGAGTTGTTTGCAGCCTTCCTGACATTCAAGGGTTTTTTGTTTTGATTTGTTTTTTTGGGTCGATCCGTTTCACCAGAGTTTAGAAAATTAAATTTTTTTTAATACATTTCGATTGGTTGAATTTCGAGTTCATGTAAGTTTTAAAAAACTCCCACGAATTATAAATTCGACCCTTGATAAATCGGGCCCTTGTTGTTATTGCTCCCTTCGGCTCAACGTAGAAAACCGGAACGCAGGGGAGCGCAGCTTCAACCGTTCTTCAGTTAGAGCCCTTAGAGATGCACTGAATCCTGAATTCGTTTTGGGATTGTGCCTTTTTCAGCAGGATTTGGATTCGGCCTTCTACCTGGCCGAACTGAATTCTAATTTGCATATGCATAATTAGGGGTGGGGAGGGAAATTGTGTAACTTTTTGCCACAAAACAAGGAAGTAAAAAATGTTTTTCCCTTCCCACCCCTAATTAGCATATGCAAATTAGGATTCAGATTCGTTTTGGTATTCGGCCGCATCTTTAGCGAAGGATTCGGGGTTCGGCCGAATCCAAAATAGTGGATTCGGAGCATCCCTATCTCCTATTCCAGTCTCTTATTCCAATCACTGCATGGTTGCTAGGGTAATTTGGACCCTAGCAACCAGATTACTGCAATTCCAAACTGAAGAGCTGCTGAATAAAAAGCTAAATAACTCAAAAACCACAAATAATAAAAATTGAAAACCAATTGCAAATTGTCTCAGAATATCCCTCTCTACATCATACTCCTGTGCCCTGTATATAGAACTGGCCCTGTGTATAAGACAATGTAGATAATGAGGTCCTGCACAATGTTTATTATGGCCGAGGCCAGTAGTTGATAATGCCCTGACTTAGCTTTGTATTTATTTGTACATTAGGAGCACAATGTTACGCCTATAGCTGCCCATTAGCAGGATATGACTGGGGTGTGAGCGCTGATTCTAATTGTCAGTTTATCTGTCTGGCTTAACTTGGACTCACAGCCGGGTCACATGCCAGAGCCGACTCAGCAAACCACTCAGTCCTCACAGTATATTTTTAACCTGCTTTTACTACATTTAACCCTTTTTATTTCCCATTCACAGAAACATTCCATCAGCAACGGAGGAGACTGCACTTCCCAGAGTAGAGAAGAGCTGAATCTAATCTGCTGGTCCCTTTGCTTTCCCTTCGCTTCTATGCGGGTGATGCTGACTCCGCTTGAGGTTACCTTAATATAATCTGATCACCGCCTCTCACATAATCCTCCTGCTGGGAATATAGAGACAGGTATGGGATCCTTTGTACGGAAACCCGTTATCCAGAAAGATTTGAATTATGGAAAGGCCATCTCCCATAAACTCCATTTTATCCAAATTTTTAAAAAATGATTTCCTTTTTTCTCTGTAATAATAAAACAGTCGCTTGTACTTGATCCCAACTAAAATATAATTAATCCTAATTGGGTTTATTTAATATTAGGGATGTACCAAATTCAGGATTCGGCCTTTTTTAGCAGGATTCGGCCAAATCCTTCTGCCAGGCCGAACCGGATCCTAATTTGCATATGCAAATCACGTGACAGGGAAGTACAAAATGTTTTTTCCCTTCCCACCCCTAATTTGCATATTCTGATTCGGTTCAGTATTCAGCCCAATCTTTCACAAAGGATTCGGAGGTTCGACTGAATCCAAAATAGTGGATTTAATGCATCCCTAATTAATATTTACATGATTTTCTAGTAGATTTAATTCATGGAGATTACGGAATTACGGCCTTCAGGCAAAAATCCGAAAAAATTGAGTGATTTGGGAGAAAAGTCAGAAAAGATCATATGATTCGGGGTTTCAAGCGCATATATAGTTTTTTTTTTTTACTGATCCAACTAATTCAAGTTATTTTATTAACAAATAAGGCAAAAACTAGGATGGGAGTTTGATCGAGACTTTTTAATTTAAACAATAAGATAAAATCAAATTGTAGTAAATATCCCCCTTAGTATTTTATAGAACGGCCAATTCTAAGCAACTTTTCAATTGGTCTTCATTATTTATTTTTTATAGTTTTGTTAATTATTTGCCTTCTTTTGACTCTTTCCAGCTTTCACATGGGGGTCACTGACCCCATCTAAAAACAAATGCTCTGTAAGGCTACAGATTTATTGTTATTTGTACATTTTATTACTCCTCTTTCTATTCAGGCCTCATATTCATATTCCAGTCTCTTATTATACTCAGTGCATGCTTGCTAGGGAAATTTGGACCCTAGCAACCAGAATAATGAAACTGCAAACTGGAGAGCTGCTGAATAAAAAGCGAAATAACTTAAAAACCACAAATAATAAAAAATGAAGGCCAAATGCAAATTTTCTCAGAATATTACTCTCTACATCCTACTAAAAGTTAGGTGAATAACCCATTTAGATTAAAAAATCGCCATATAATCTTTTTGTGATTTGCTCAGAGATTACCTATTATAGATTTGCAGAAAACAAATTTAGAGGCAAAACAGCCCTGCAGGGGTTTAGTTGTCCTTCAAAGAGCCCTACATAGCAATTGGGCAGCACACTAGCCACTAGCAGCCTCGAATACAAAACCCAATATTATAAACACTCTCAGCTGCACAAAGCTACACAAATATTAACAAACGTTGCGGAAGCACATCATCAATTGTTTGTTGTGTGGGATCAGCTCAGAGTCATCATGTGTGTGTGTCTTACTGGGTGTAACGGAGCAAGGACAGACATGTTAAGCTGGCCATAGACGCAAAGATACGATCGTAAGAATCCTCGATTCGTACGATTTTCGGATCGTGTATGGAGTGTCTGATTTGCATTATAAGCAACAGTCCTGCTCTGCTTTATGGCAGCTGAGATTCTAGCTATCTGTATAACAGAGCATTCTGTCCCAGTGGCTGCACAGATCCTATCTGATCCCCATTGTAAGCAGCAGCCCTGTCCTGCTTTATGGCAGCGGAGATTCTAGCTACCGTATATACCCGAGTATAAGGCGAGTTTTTCAGCATCCAAAATGTGCTGAAAAAGTCTACCTCGGCTTATACTCGGGGTCAGCGGTACCCGACCCGAGTAGCTGAGATTGCAGTCACTTTTAATCATTCCTATACCAACAGTTCACTTGGGGAGAGACTGCAATATCCCACAATGCCCTCTGTTGGTTATATGAAAGAATAACAGTGACTGCAATATCACACAGCGCCATCTGTTGGTTATATGAAAGAATAACAGTGACTGCAATATCACACAGCGCCATCTGTTGGTTGTATGAAAGAATAACAGTGCGCCCTCTGTTGGTTATATGAAAGAATAACAGTGACTGCAAAATCACACAGCGCCATCTGTTGGTTATATGAAAGAATAACAGTGACTGCAATATCACACAGCGCCATCTGTTGGTTATATTAAAGAATACCAGTGATTGCAATATCACACAGCACCCTCTGTTGGTTATATGAAAGAATACCAGTGACTGCAATATCACACAGCGCCATCTGTTGGTTATATTAAAGAATACCAGTGATTGCAATATCACACAGCACCCTCTGTTGGTTATATGAAAGAATACCAGTGACTGCAATATCACACAGCGCCATCTGTTGGTTATATGAAAGAATAACAGTGACTGCAATATCACACAGCGCCCTCTGTTGGTTATATGAAAGAATAACAGTGACTGCAAAATCACACAGCGCCATCTGTTGGTTATATGAAAGAATAACAGTGACTGCAATATCACACAGCGCCCTCTGTTGGTTATATTAAAGAATACCAGTGATTGCAATATCACACAGCACCCTCTGTTGGTTATATGAAAGAATACCAGTGACTGCAATATCACACAGCGCCATCTGTTGGTTATATGAAAGAATAACAGTGACTGCAAAATCACACAGCACCCTCTGTTGATTATATGAAACATTAACAGTGACTGCAATATCACACAGCGCCCTCTGTAGGTTATATTAAAGAATAACAGTGACTGCAATATCACACAGCGCCATCTGTTGGTTATATGAAAGAATAACAGTGCGCCCTCTGTTGGTTATATTAAAGAATAACAGTGACTGCAATATCACACAGCGCCATCTGTTGGTTATATGGAAGAATAACAGCGACTGCAATATCACACAGTGCCCTCTGTTGGTTATATGAAAGAACCAAGAGGGTTTGAGGGGCACACACCTGGTTAATTGTCTCAGTTGATTGGGTGCACCTCCCGCAGTGTCCTTCCACACTGAGCCACAGGAATCAGAGAAGAGATGGGCAGCACTCCAGGATTGAGTAAAAATTGCATTTATTTACACACAGCAGGGCAGCATAGCTATGCTGCCCTGCTGTGTGTAAATAAAGGCAATTTTTACTCAATCCTGGAGTGCTGCCCATCTCTTCTCTGGTTATATGAAAGAATAACAGTGACTGCAATATCACACAGCGCCCTCTGTTGGTTATACGAAAGATTAACAGTGATGGCAATATCACACAGCGCCCTCTGTTGGTTATACGAAAGATTAACAGTGATGGCAATATCAAACAGCACCCTCTGCACATGGTAGTGGGACAGTGGGACAATGCACACAGTAATCCGTTTGGCAATTCTCTGTCACCATCAACTTTGCAAAGTCTGGTTGATCGCTGGGGGGTCGCTTTGGCAGAATGTGCGCTGCTGGGAGACAGGGCTGTAGTTGTGTCTAAGCTTATACTAGAGTCAATAAGTTTTCCCAGTTTTCGTAGGTAAAATTAGGTACCTCGGCTTATACTCGGGTCGGCTTATACTCAAGTATATACGGTATCTGTATAACAGAGCATTCTGTCCCAGTGGCTGCACAGATCCTATATGATCCTCGTAGGGAGCAGACGTGTTTGGAGAGAGCTCGTGATTTTGAGAGAGAACTTGTGATTTTGACTTACCCAGGCCCTTCTGGGTCTGGGGAGGTTGATTTCTCAGCTGTTTTTGCGGCTTTATAGCCTTTACTTTTCTTTTTTGTTTTTTGATTATTTATTTATTTTTGGAAATGGGTAAGAAGTTGCCCCCAACAGAGGAAGCAGGGGCAATGAATACCCGAGCAAGGCTGGGATCCAGCAGGCGTGCAGTAAGCCAGAAACTGTAGTTGGTGCAGAAAAGAAAATGGCTGCTACTGTAAAGAAAGTGAACAAGAAAGGGAAAGTTTTGCCAAAGGAGGAGGAGGTGGAAGAGGTGTCTGTGGAGAGTGAGGAGGAAGAAAAGCTGGATGAGATCCCTGAGTCAAGTCTGTCTGGGTTTGCGGCATCTGAGCCCCCTGTGCAGCATGTTGCGGAACTACAAGTCTCTGCATCTGGAGCTTCAGCAAAGGTTGGTGAATCCCAAGCTACCTGTGTCCCAGAGAGCACCCCCCAAGGAACAAGCAGGTCCCCCATAGCTATGGAGGAGGAAAGTTCTGTGGCCAGCGCAGCCTGGAGCCCCTGGTCTGGTACTTACATCAGTCAGGGAGCAGAGGGGAGAGGTGCTTTGCTGGGGGAAAAGGAAGGTACAAGCGGCTGTACTGACATACAAGCAGCTGCTGCTATGGACAGTGACCCCCAGCTGAGGGAGAAAGCAGGTACCAGCTGCACTGCTGTAATGGAGGCCGGCCATGTGCTTGGAAAGGAGGACGCCATTTTGGAAGCAGAGACAGGCTTGTGCACAGCAAAGGGGAAGCTCCGCCCACCCAGCAAGAACTGCAGAGAGTCCACCAGAGACAGTGAGAAAGGAAAGATTCCAGCAAAGAATCAGGGAACCCCCCCACAAATGGCACCAACTGCTGCTGCTTCAGCAGAGGGAGGAATGGAGGCAAGCATGGACTGTGGCTACCTGGCAGAGACTGTGGCTTTACAGGTGCTGGAGGAGAAATCTGCAGGTAACAAACAAACTGACTTTTCCTTAATTGCCTGTGTGGGGGAGGGGGTTTCCACTAATGAGACTGTTGCTGCTACAGACTGTGTCTCTAAAGACTTTTCTGGGGTCTCCACCTCTAAAGACTATGTAAATCAGGAGGAAATTGTTAAAGCTTTAAAGAATATGGAGTTTTTGCAGCAGAGGAAAAAATAACTAATGTGATTGCAAAAGAACTTTGGCTGCCAAAGCGACTGGAGAGTTAAGAGGGCAGAGAATAAGAAAGACTGCTATGTACAATAAAGAGTTGGAGGAACTGGAGGAAGAAATTAAGAAGATTTTCCTTATAATTAAGCCATGGGAAGAGATTTATAAGAACCGGGAGAGGTTTGAGCAGATGGAAAAAGGGAAACGTTTTTCTTCTAATGTTTCCTCTAATATCCCTGCTAATGTTGTTGTGCAGCCAGAGTGTGTGAGTGTGAGTGCAGGTGTGAGTGGGGCAAGTGGTGAGAGAGGCTGTGAGTGAGGGGGTACATGGGGGTGAGAGTGCTGGAGTGGGGGGATGGGAGAGGGGACTGTGGGGGGGCAGTAAGGCTGCTCCAGAGGTTGGGCAAGAGAGAAGCCAAGCACCTGTGAATGTGTGGGAAAGGAGGAGGCTGTTTGCTAACTCATCTGGGCTAAATAGATCCTTTGATGGGCCAGTGTTTAAGAGGAGCAATGTGGTGAGAATTAAATGGGAGGGGGAGCAAGACAAATTCCCAGGTTGGAGATATGTGGCACGTAACCTGGTGAAAGAGTCTATGGGTTTCACTACCAATGATGTCAATGCTTTTCTTGATATTTCTGTTACTGAATAGGATCTCAGCTTTAAACTGTCCCAGGGGATGGAGAGGTTTTGGGCTCTTTATGACCAAAAGAAAAGCACAAAAGAATGGGAAAATTTTAAGGCAATCCCAATCTCACGTCCTGAAACCAAAAATGTAACCATAATTTTCAAACACAAATCGGTCCCCCCTGAGGATATCCTTGTTTGGTTAAAGAGGCAGTGCACTGTACTAACCCCTCTCACCAAGATCTATAATGAGGAAGGTTTTTGGGCAGGAGGATGGAAAGCCCAAGTGAAACTAGAGGTTCAACACAAGGTCCCCAGGCCAACCTCGCCAATGCTTTAAGTGTGGGTCAAACAGACACTTGGGGGCATGTTTACTAACATTGGAGATAAATATCTGGAGAGATTTCTGGAGATGTTGCCCATAGCAACCAATCAGATCTTTTCTTTTCTAACTTGGCTGTGGCTGTTTAAATCTAATTGCTGATTGGTTGCCATGGGCAACATCTCCAGAAATCTCTCCCGATATTTATCTCCAATGTTAGTAAACATGCCCCTTGGCCATTAACTGTGAAGCCAAGGTGTGTGCTCTGTGTGGTGCTAAAAGCCATACCAGCAAGGAATGTAATGAGGTCAGGTGCAACTTATGTAATGCTCTGGGTCATACACACAGGGACTGCCCCAAAGCTTGGCATAACATTGTCAGAGATTGCCCTAATTTAGAGTGGGAATTTCAGGAGGAGGAGGAGCGGGAGGAGGAAGAAATGGAGCTGGAGACCAGGGTGGAAGGAGTTGTGGAGCCTGCAGTCCCTCAGGAAACTAGGGGGAAGGAAAGGAAGGAGAAAGGGACAGAGAAGGTGGGTTGGACTGTGGTAGGAGCAAAGGGGAATAAACAACAGGGAAAGATGGTTGTTAAGGCAGGTGTGAGCACATCAAACAGATTTACCCTCCCAGGTGGGAAGAGTTGGGGGGAGATGGCAGAGGAGGAGGAGGAGGAGGAAGAAGAAGAAGTAAGGCAGATAGAGAAGGAAGAAAGGGACAGAGAGGAGAAGAAAAATAAAAAGAAAAGGCGAAAAACAAAACAAGGAAGAATTTCCCCACAACCCGATGCAGGCCAGACTTTAATCCCAGAAGTTCTAGAAGTTACTGGGGAAGAGCAGGGGAAAAAGAGGAAGGAGAGAAACTCTGGGGAGGGAGGTTCTTTTGAGGAGGAGTTTCTGGTTTTTGTAGAAGGGGATGAATCTCAGGGAATGCAAGTTAAGAGATGTGGGGAAGGGGGGAAGAGTCTTCAGCAAAACTCCCTAAAACATGATGGGTTCCCCAATTTCTTTTTGTACCCTTAATGTGAGAAGCATTAGGTCTCCTAAGGCACGATTGGTAGCATTTGAGTTTTTATTTTCCTTGGTGGTAGATATCATTTTTGTTTAGGAGACTTGCCTAACTAATAGATACGATATTTACAATGCAAAAAGAGACTGGCAAAAAGGGCCCTCATTTTGGTCCATAGCAGAGGAACAGGCGGGAGGAGTGGGGATTCTGTTTAATGGTGACAGGCACATTGAAGTTAAAGGACCAGTAACATCAAAAAATTTTTTACAAAAATGAGTTAGAATACAACAAAAAAAACCCACCAAGACAAATTAAATTTTAAAATAGCAAAGCATTTATTAAGAAATAACTTACCGAAACTCCACTTCCTGTCCTCTACAGAAAAGGCGAAACGGCGACCATCCATCCTGCGGCGCTCGAGTTCTTCTCCCTGGCTATTCACTGACAGTGTGTCCTGCAGCCGGTCCCTGATCTTCACGCGAATATCCCCAGGTCCCTGTGTTTGTCTGTATGTGTATCAGCGCGATGTACGACCCCGCCGTGCTCCTGCCGACCCCGCCGCCTTGTATGTGTCTTTGGTGGAGGATCAGCGCGGGAAGCGGGGCATCAGCAGGTCCCCATCCTCTTCTTCCTCTGCCCGCCATTCGTCCTGCATGATCTCCTCTGCTGTGCGAGAGCCCTATGCGATGCGCTTGGGAGCCGAACCGGTGCCGATACCAATTCCTGCGCAGGGTTAGTAGCTCCATGCGATGCGCTTGGTTTCTAGTGATCCCCAACACAGCAGCTTCCCAGGGCTTTTTCTCTGCCTGCCTCTTCTCCCAAAGCTACCGGAGAGCTGAATGAATGAGCAGCCAGAGAAGTGGCACGGGGAGCAAACGCTCGTCCACTTCTGCTGATCCATAACTGGACAGCTGTTTGTGCAAACCCTGCGCTCTCGCAGGAATTGGTATCGGCACCGGTTCGGCTCCCAAGCGCATCGCATAGGGTTCTCGCACAGCAGAGGAGATCATGCAGGACGAACGGCGGGCAGAGAAAGAAGAGGATGGGGACCTGCTGATGCCCCGCTTCCCGCGCTGATCCTCCACCAAAGACACATACAAGGCGGCGGGGTCGGCAGGAGCACGGCGGGGTCGTACATCGCGCTGATACACATACAGACAAACACAGGGACCTGGGGATATTCGCGTGAAGATCAGGGACCGGCTGCAGGACACACTGTCAGTGAATAGCCAGGGAGAAGAACTCGAGCGCCGCAGGATGGATGGTCGCCGTTTCGCCTTTTCTGTAGAGGACAGGAAGTGGAGTTTCGGTAAGTTATTTCTTAATAAATGCTTTGCTATTTTAAAATTTAATTTGTCTTGGTGGGTTTTTTTTGTTGTATTCTAACTCATTTTTGTAAAAAAATTTTTGATGTTACTGGTCCTTTAAGAGGTTGGTGGAGGTTAAAATGATCAGGTGTTTGTTACTTGATATTAAGATAGAAGGGGAAGATCTAAGATTAATTAATATGTATGGGCCCCAATCAGTGGTGGAGAGGAAGGAACTCATTAGAGAAATGAGACAATATTTGCACACCTCAATGCCAGTCATCCTAGCCGGGGATTTCAACCAAGTGACAGGGCCAGGGGATAGATCTGGAATGTATAGGAAATATGAGGGTGCCTTTCTCAATGAGGTGGTTCAAACAGCAGGGTTGGTGGATGTGGCTACTGAAGGGGGTAGGAAGGCCAAGCACACGTATTTTTGTGGCTCCCGCAGTAGTAGAATTGACCAGATTTATATTAAAGCTTGTGCTTCTTTTTCAGGGGTTAAGGAGATTGAAGTGGGGTTTTCTGACCACTTGGTCCTTTTTTTTGAATATGGGGCGTCAGATAGTCTGGGGGTTGGTAAAGGTCTGTGGAGGTTAGGTTCAGAAATACTAAAGGATGAGGAACAAAAACCCTTTTGTGAGTTTGTTGTACAAAATATTCTGTCATAAATGATTTTTTATGATTCACCAACACAGTGGTGGGAAGAGGCCAAGAGGTCATTTCGGGCTTTCTTCAAGTCCCTATCTGTTAAAAGGGAGGGAAATAGACAATGGCAGTACCAGTCCTTGAGAAAGAAGCTGGAGTCCTATATTTCGGATGGGGTGGTGGGGGAAAAAGTGACCCAGTTAAAGAACCAAATGAAGCAGTATCAGTACAGCCGCCAGAGGTCTCTGGTTCTTGAGAGGGATTCTGGGATGAAAATTTCCCCAGATCCTTTTAGGAACTGTAAAGAGTCAGTTAAAAGGAAACTGGTGAGGGGTCTCATTGACTTCCAGGGTAAAGAGCAAAAGACAAGGGAGGGAATACTGGAGGTTGTGAGATCCTACTATGCTGCTTTGTTTGGGGAGAGAACTTTGGAGAGGGAAAGGATGACAGCTTTCTTAGAGACGACCCCAGGACCTGACACAAAAAAATTGGATTTTCCCCCTTGACAGCTAAAATCACAGAGGCGGAGGTAAAGTTGGTGATAGAGAGTCTGCAGAATAAGAAAGCTCCAGGTCCGGATGGCTTAACATCAGAATTCTATAAGAACTTTAAAGATCTTTTGGCCCCGGCACTTGTTTAACAATTGTTTACAAGAAGGAGACCTCCCGCCATCTATGCAGTTTTCCTCTTTGATTTTGTTGTCAAAAGGTAAAGACGAGAGGCATATTGAGAACTGGAGGCAGATTGCCCTGCTCAATACAGATAGAAACATTCTTGCAAAGGTTATTTTCTTTCGTTTAAGTTTATTTTCAAGCACTTTATTGTCTGACTGTCAGTTCTGCACGGTGAAGGGGCGGAGCATTTTTGGAGCTGTCTTTACCATTAGAGAGGCTCTGGAATTATGCAAAGCTCATAGGTGGGGGAAATACTTTCTGTGTTTAGATCAGTCAAAAGCCTTTGATATAGTGAATCACCAGTACCTATGGGCTGTTTTGTCTAAATACGGTATCCCGGGGCAATTTATTAGTTGGATAAAAGTTTTGTACAAAGGGGCGAGAAGCTTCCCACTAATTAACAGTTGGCAGGGTGAAGACTTCCAGGTTGGGGCAGGAGTAAGACAGGGGTGCCCTCTGAGTCCTTTGCTGTATGCATTTGCGTTAGATCCATTTCTTAGGTCGCTGCAGGGAGGTAACTTGGAGGGTATCTGTGCACCCAGTGGTCAGCGCCTGAGGTTGGTGGCCTATGCGGATGATGTGACAGTGGTTATCTCAAAGCCTGAAGAGGTGGAGAGAGTCTCCTGTTGCATCAGAAGCTATTTAGAGGCCTCAGGGTCTCTGGTCAATAGTGAAAAGTCGGAAACTTTTTGGAGTTTGGAGGATGAGCCCAGTTTTGAGTTAAGAAACTTCCCTGTTGCCTCCTCTCAAGTAAAAATACTAGGGGTTAAATTTGGGAGGGAAGATTATGCCAGGCTAAATTGGGAAGAGAAGTTGGATACCGGTTTGGCAAAAGTTCAGCGTTGGAAAGGGTGGAAGCTGACCTATAGGGAAAGAGTTAACCTTATCAAGACTTTTCTGATCCCGTTGTTTTTGTATGTGTCCTGTGTGTTCCCTTTGCCAGAATCTTTCTATGCTCGAGTCTATAGCTTATTCTTCCAGATGATCTGGGGCCTGGGAATAGGCTAAACCCAGTCAAAAGAGGGGTAACGTTCCTGCAGAGGAAAGAGGGAGGTTTGGGGATGGTCTGTCCTGTGACCTTCTTTGGTGTCATGTTCCTAAAGTTTAACTTTGGGGGTCTGACTCAAAGAACAAGCTCCCTGTGGGAAAGTTGTATCAGGTCTTGGGCATCGTCTTTTATCATGGACTGGCTGCAGGGCGGTAGGGCGAAAGAGGTCAGTGTAAGACAGAGCTATTTCCCACCACACATTGCCCATGCCCTTAAGCTGATAAAGAGGTGGGACATTGGGGCAGCAGAAATAACATCAACCCCAAGGAAGCAAATCTATGCCAGGGTACTAACATCCTTCTTTACTGTCCCACTGGCTATAAGAGACTGTACCAGCAAAACCCTGGAGGAGATACTAAAGTATTTAAACAGCATGAGACTCCCCCCAAAACTGTTTGATAACTCCTGGCTGACACTGCAGGGCAAGTTGTATGTGAGGGGCAACATGAAATATCTGAGTCATGTCCCTGGGGGTGTGGGGTGGAGGAGAGTCAAGAGCACTTTTTGGTGGATTGTTCGGTGTCAAACAGTTTATATGAGGGTGTACTGAAGGTGTTGGGTATTTATAATATATGTGCTAATGACTATGCAGAAAGAGCCTATGGGATCATTCATAGGAAGCACCGCTATAACCAAGAGACTGTATTTATTATACTGTCAGTCATTCGATATCATCTGTGGTCTATCCGATGTATGAAAACCTTTGGGAAAGACAATCAATCAATAGACCAAACAATACGGAAAATATTAAGGGAAATTGTGTTTATTAAAGTCAATGAGATTCAGAAAAAAAAGCTTGAATGAAAAAAATTGGTTGAACTTTGATTTCTCTTGGTCAAATTCTTTGTAAATAATGTACATATTGTAATATACTGTAATTTTGATTATGCTTTGTATTGTTTTTTTTTTTAAATAAAAATCCCTATCTGATCCCCATTGTAAGCAGCAGTCCTGTCCTGCTTTATGGCAGCTGAGATTCTAGCTATCTGTATAACAGAACATTCTGTCCCAGTGGCTGCACAGATCCTATCTGATCCCCATTGTAAGCAGCAGTCCTGTCCTGCTTTATGGCAGCTGAGATTCTAGCTATCTGTATAACAGAGCATTCTGTCCCAGTGGCTGCACAGATCCTATCTGATCCCCATTGTAAGCAGCAGTCCTGCTTTATGGCTAATGGTACACAGGGTTATGAAATCAGAACAAAACAACAGTTCAAAAAGTCTTAGTCCATACTGGAAATGTATTTATTATTTTATAAATCTGAATGGTTGCTAGACCCTGTGCAAACTCTGCAACATTATGTTCTCCAATTTTAGGCTTTAGTTCTCCTTGAATGGACAGCAGACCAGTAAGTAGAAAATGTCTCACTGTATTACACAAACAGGCTAAGGAATGGGATACTGGTTTAAGCCGCAGGTGTGTGTTAAGGAAATAATACTACCTGTCAGTACATTACAGTACTAGTTACTGCTGTTCCTGCTTAGCTGGTTTAAAAACTGGACGTTAGGAAT